>OU785226.1:16841474-19241474 GCA_917051295.2 Erebia ligea
TACAATCGTGCATTGTCGAGTCAACATCTCCTGAAGATGCCCCGGTATCGGAGTGAAACGTACGTTGAGAGTAGTTTGGAAGATTTTTGTGGTGTGGTGAATATCGCGGGCTACACATTGTACCACATAGATTTACCTATTACCGCGGATGCTTCTAGTTCCTTCATTATTGTAAAATAGGTTTTACTAATATTATAAATGCGAAAGCGTGTTTGTTGGTTGGTTTGTCCTTTAATCACGCCGCAATAGAGCGACGGATCGACGTGATTTATTGCATGGGACCTGGATAGTGACATAGGTTTTATCCCGGAAAAGTGGAAATTTAAAAAACTTATTCCACGCGGACGGATCAGCTAGTTTCCTAATAAATTTTATTTTCAAGATATCTATCTCCGGTTAACAGAGCATCATTTAAAAGAGCATTCAAAAAGCCGCACATAGCAGTTAGCTGTTGTCTCGTTGGAATAAATCAAAGCCGATTGCATCGGACAGTGTGACCGCGAGCATTGTCCATTCTGCTGCACAATTTGATCTGTTCGATTGGCCGAACCTTGCTCAATGCCGCAATACTAAAATTGCCTTCTATAAAAACATACGAGATGCGAAATATCAGCAGCACTATTTCTCTAACTCGGTGGCTATCAAAAACTGATATTCATTGAATTTTTGTTATGAAATAAAAATAATAATATTTCATAGCAAACTTTCAATGGATAAAAAAATATACCTGTCAGCATCCTGTCAGTGACTTTCATTCTTTGATAGCCACAGCAGCTAAAGAAACGTTTTTGTGACATTCACCCCTAAAGGCACGAATTTCATAAAAAAACGTTTCTTGTCAGTTTGTATGAAAATTCTATGTTTTTGAAGTATAGACATGAAAATCAGCATTTAGGTTATTCCATCGTTTTCTACATAATATTATAGCCTCTATAGATAGGCCTTTTGCGGCGGGAAAATTCCATAATCTCATAGGGAATCATATATTGTCGAAGACGAAGTCGCGGGGGACCACTAGTGTACTTATATACTTGTGTGTGTAGGACTAAATCTATCAAGAGTGAATACTAAGCATCTTTTAGGCAAATACGCTCTCCATTTGCTGCATCATCACTCGCCAACATGTTTGATTGCAGTCAAGCGCAAGCCCTTAAATTAAATAAAATATCAATCATTTTGAAATGTATATTTGCCCGCAAGCTCGGTAATGCCATTGGAGTATCAAAATGCTAAAAATGAAAAAGCTAGCTCTACTTTTCTAGTATTTGTACGCAAATTGGTATTGCCTTCATCTCAACACAAAGACGTTCGTGACCAGCTTTATATTAATTCCGATATTGTCTGCACTTACAGCTTCTGTAGACCAGGGATGTTACGGAGCTTCGATTCCGATTCCGTTAAGTCGGAACTTCCGATTATTATTACACTTTCGGTTCCGATTTCGGTTCCGAAACTTTTTAATCGGAGGTTTTAATCGGAAGTCGAAGCATAGCAAATAGAAATTTAACGATAAAAGGTTATTTTATAATTAAAATGACAAAGGGTTGACTGAATGATGTTTTTATGTGTTCTTACTTTAAAAATGAAAAATATCTCTCTTATGACTACTTCTGACTCTGCCTCTGACTCCGACTCTGCCTCCGACTCCGGTTCCGATTCCGGTTCCGATTCCGATAAATCAAATTTTAAAACTCCGATTCCGAATTCGGTTCCGGTAAACTTACCTCCGTTACATCCCTGCTGTAGACAGCTGCTGTATTCTGATAGCGCCTGAGGGCGGACCAATAAAAGTTTTATACTCTTTTTACGATTTCTAGTCTTCACTCTTATAGAGTGAGAAGTCTCGGATGCTGCGTACAGATTGAATTGGTTTTTTATACTCTTGTTTGCGTTAGTACCCTGTGGAGTTATAAATGAAGTGGGTATACTTTGAAGGGATTTCTTTAATTCTGTGAAAAATCCTACTAAAGTAGGTACCTACTCTATAATTTTTAATCGTCGTTCATTGCCAACGGATCATTTTGATTAGTATCACACATAGTGACAATCGCAAATGTTGCTGCAACTATATTTGCATTTCAGTCATTAATTATCGGATTGCGATCATCATCCACCATATGTGTCGGACATGCCAATTAAATGCTTAATGACGTCATTATCCTGTACTGCATTTTATGTAACAGTGCCGTCGCATAAGCGTTGTGCGGACGTAGAGTAGGTACAGATGATATCTTTCTCATTTCCCTTTCCAATAATTGGGTACTAATATAGTTATTGTAAAACTGTTGTTCGTAGAGACGGTTCATTTGCTACGTGTTGCTTTGACTGTTTCATGCGATCTAATTAACATTACTCGCTAACTTCAGAGTCCAGTGCCTAATAGTCTCACTAAAGTTAATTCCGAAGCTCTAATGTAACTGTTGGACGTAAAAAGGACTGAAAAACGCCATGATTTGAAGCCATACGATATACTGTATATTAAAAGTATCTATGATCAAAGTTTTGAAAAATAATGGAAAAAGTCACAGTCAAGTCTTTATCACTGTGTCAAGAAATAGGAATCTTCTTATTGCTAAGAATCTTTTGGTCTGTGATTATAATATAAATCGATACCTCCCACGTAAGTTGTTGTATGCCACAAAAATGCCGTTTAGCGTTTTTACTGAAAACTATCCTAATTTGTATTATTTTATGCATTCAATGTGAAAAAACTACAAAAATATGATTTTTTCAAGGATTTGCCAGACGTATTTTGTTGTAACTTTCGAACAAGAACGGACTAAAACATTGTATCTACCTTTGCAATGGTTTACGCGGGGTGCGGGACGGGGAGAATCACGCGCTCGCGTCTCGTATTTGTCACATACAACAGACTACGCCGGACTTTCAACCGGCCGTACGCGGTAGGAAGGAAGCGTTTAAGTTCTCTCAAAATTAACTTGCGTAAGTGAATTACTTCAAATATATAAAAATGAAACGAACTGTTGTGATACCAACCTAAAATGTTGTATAGATTACTTACAACAGTATACGTTGTTGAGCGTTCATTAAAAATGTTGTATGTAATACATATAACATTTTACGTATACATTAAACTGAAAATATTGTTGTATGTAATAAATACAACATTTTACTTCGGAAGTTGTTATTCTAAACTTCGTTGTATCGTGACATGCTATATTTTACGTTGCTATTACATTTTTTTTTACATAAATTCAATGTTGTATGTCAAAAGTCTATTCTAAAATTGGGTCATAAAAATAATATTAGGTCCTTGCATAGGTAATATGAAATTGGCGTTTTGTAAGGGAGGAACATAAAGTCGATTTTTTTTAAATATAATGTATTATTTATTTAATCAAAGTATGTACCATTGCTATCTATGCACTTTTGCCATCTCATAGGTAGTCAATTCATTCAAAACCATTCTGACGGGAATCAATAAAATCTTTGAAGGCGCTTTGGACTGCCCCATCGGAGTTGAATTTTTTCCCTTGCAAGAAGTTATCCAAATTTCGAAAAAAATGGTAATCTGTTGGAGCAAGGTCCGGGGAGTACGGTGGATGTCTTAGACATTCCAATTGAAGCTCCTCTAATTTGGTAGCCGTCTATTGTGTAGTGTGTGGTCTAGCGTTGTCCTGAAGCAACAGTGGCCTAGAGCGATTGACCAGCCTCCGTTATTTAGCAGCTCTTTCCGTCATGGTTTGCAGTTGCTGACAATAGACATCCGCCGTAATCGTCTAGCCAGATTTAAGAAAGCTGTAGTGAACGACACCGGCACTAGTCCACCAAACGCTCACAAGTAATTTTTTTTGAGTCAATTATCGCTTGGGGCAGGATTTGGCTGGTTCGCCAGGGTTCAGCCATTGCGATGAGCGTTTCCGATTATCGTACAGGATCCACTTTTCATCGCAGGTAATGATTCGATTTAAAATCCCTTCATTATTGTGCCGGTTGAGTAATGCACAGCAGTCGACGCGCGTTTGTCGGTTTGCTGCACTCAATTCATGAGGTACCTACCTTTCAAGCTTTTTCACCTTCCCAATTTGCTTCAAGTGGATTAAAACAGTTTTATCACTAACACCGCAGCCTGCAGCTAGCTCGGACGTGGTTTGCGATGGATCCGCTGCCACAATAGCCTTCAACTCTTCACTTAATGAGTCTCTGTCACAGTAGAATTATTCCAACCACATATCACGACTTTTTCAGGAATCTGTCTTTTGTCGATGGCTCTCATAATGATGTTGAATTTTCTGAGTCAGAATAGTACATAATTTAGTCTTTTCTTTTTTAACTTATTTAAATTTCTTTAAATTATGCATCTTTATAATAATAACGTAATAAACGGGTACATACCACGATAAAATGGCGATTTTAACTGTCGATATTTCGACCCAGTTGCATGGATCGTTGTCACGCCGGGACTGCTGTGCTGTGAGATGGAGCTGGAGGGTATCAAACTACCCTCCTTCACGTTCTTTTCGACCACGAAATAATTAGTCTTTAACCATTAGGTATCTTCGTTTTTATTATTGATTCTCTTATAAAAATATTAGTTGTTTACTGATTGAAGTCTCCAATGAAACCAAAAAATAGGTTTATTTAATTGAAAGTAACAACTGTTTTGTTGATTTTTTTGTTGATTGATTGTTTTGTGTTTAGATATAATTTTGAAAATCTTTTTTTTTTTAATTTGAATAAAACCTAGGTATTTACAATGCCAATAATAATTATTATAAATCGTTACCTGATTTTAGTTGTCTTGATCTCATAGAAATTATTAAGTAGGTACCTATTGATTAATAGAAGTGATTATCTATCTGTTTTTTTTAAGATTAATGTTCATAATTATTTTGTTTTTTAAAGATATTAGTTTTCATGAAAACGGTCCTAAAATGACTAGTATGTATTGTTCTTATTAAATAATTAAAGAAATTTATCCTTGATAATATTTCTTTTTTATTTCTTAACCTAGAATTTAATCACATACAATAATACACACATAAATTTTTAACCGATGTATATGGGTATTGCCACATACAATGGAATTAAACTTATATTTTGCAGTGTATATTGTTGTAACTATCATATACAACAACTGACGAAATCGAAACTCCGCGGTATAATATTGTAAGTATGAGATACAACAAATGGCGCAGCCTGTACTCCGCAGTAAAATGTTGTATGAACGATATCTCAGAAAATATACATATTTTCTTAAATTATCTTTCAACATAGTCAAGAATACTATAAATTACATTCATATACCAAATTTCACCAAGATACAATAATTAATGCAGTTTTTAGTCCAATTTGAATCTTTAAAATGCTCTATTGTAAAATTGCGGTTTTGGGGATACAACAACTTACGTGGGAGGTATCGAAATATATTACATCGTTACGTAAATATAGGTACATTATCAAATTTCGCTAATTTAATGAAAAGTCATTAAACTAAATAAAATAAAAAATTATATTATTTTCATTAAAATAAATTTTTATTCTTTCATATTAAAATTCACTTGAGGGGCTCATAATATCGGTTCGGCGTTACAAACACGACTTTTTGGATCCTTGGGGCACAAGGGAATTACGTAGCGAAAGAAAATGTCTTGATTAAAGATACATGACAAGCTTATTAAACTTACTAGGTATATAAGTAGGTACTTATACACCGAATATACCTGGCACGTGGTGATAGGTAGGTGAAAACCACTTGACTGAAAAGGCCTTAAAACAATCCATATTTTATATTCGGTAAGATAAGATGTATCTATCTTTCTTCTTTTTCTTCTTGGTCATGTGGCTTTGCAGGGCTCTGTAAAGAGACCCGGTATCACTTTGACCGTTGCCGATCAATATAATTATTGTGGCACACAAAACGTTATTGCTCGACGTTTCTGATCCGAACCGCTAGAGTGTGGAACACCCTCCCAGCGCACGTGTTTCCTGCCACGTATAACTTAGGTACCTTCAAGGTTAGAGTGAATAGGCATCTTCTAGGCAAGCGCGCTCCAACCTAGACCTCATCATTGCTTTGCACTAAGCATGATTGTCGTCAAGCGCAAGCCTATCTCACAATAAAAAAAAAAAAAATTGTGATCGCCACCATCTAAAGTTCCTGGCCAATACCACTTGCTGCTAGAAACTGCAGCAGCTTCTTGGCCGGGTTACTCTTTGCCTCCTCGGGATCTACTAGGCATCTTACTTTAGAACTTTATGTAAAAAAATGTATATAATTTTTCAGAAGGCGGCATAAATGACTAAGAAATTGAAAGATGGATAGCTAAGAACTTAGACAGTTGATCCATTTGTTATTGAATTCATAGAGTTCTGTTATTTGCGCGTTCTCATATTATTTAGATAAGTTTACCTACTTCGCTGCAATGATCATAATATTCTATTTGCATCGCTATAGGTCAGCGCCTCACTGAAGATCTATCTATTACAGCCACATAATAGCTTCCTTAGAAAGAAAAAAAGTATAGGGATACACATGCTCAAAAGGAGAAATTATTTTTAAAATTGCTTTAAGACAATTAACATTAATCCCCAAATTAGACTTCACGCAACATATTATAATGTGTATTGTATAAAGGTATCTTAGGATACAATGCTGATCTTTCGTGAAATCGGTACACATGTTTGGACGGCCAATAATACCAATCCTAATGCTCACAGTTTATCCCCGGCAGGGTCAATTTGGGAATTTATAATTTCTGAATTTTCCCTGGTGGGAGGCTTCGGCTGTGGCTAGTTACCACCCAACCGGCAAAGACGTGCCGCCAAGCGATTTAGCGTTCAGGTACGATGCCGTGTAGAAACCGAATAGGGGTATGGGTTAATATAACTGCCATGCCCCTAACAGGTTAGCCCGCTACCATCTTAGACTGCATCATCACCATACCATAACATCAGGTCGCAGTCAAGGGCTAACTTGTAGTGGATAAAAAAAACAGTTCTTATGTTTGTATGCTTCGTTTTTCCAACAATATGTGGAGTGTCCACAAAACGTTTTAAATGGCTATATTTATAAGCTCTTTTCTACCCGAAGTTATCTCGGGGGAATCAAAGGGTAAAGTGATTTTTTTTGTTTTTATTAGGTAACTTGATACTTGACTCCTAATATTGTCCACGTACCCGCATCCCTTTTGTATGTGGCCCTTATAATTTTTAACAATATTCTATTGTAAGATTATAAAAGGCTTTGGAATTCCGTTGTTTAATATTGTAAGCGTTTTATGAGCGTGTTATGGTTTAATTAAAGCTTTTTGTGGTACAATAATGAAGTAAAATATCTATTAGGTGCTTTTTTCTTTGTATGTGAAAGGTCAGGTCAGGATCTGTTTCCTGATCTAATAAATCAGAACTCTTAACAATTATATTAATTTAATCAGAAAGGAATAGGCCAATTTCGGATTCCCAAAGTCAGTTACATCACAAATGCCGATCCATGACAGCGGACTGCCTTAGGGCTTAACTAATTACTAAAGAATCAATGGTCAATAGCTTAGCATTTTTTTAAGCCGTCGATGCAAAAACATAAGAACTTTATACAAAAAACATAAGAACTTTATACAAAAGGGATAAGAGCATAAAAAACCGGCCAAGTGCGAGTCGGACTCGCGCACCGATGGTTCCGTACAAACCTGTAGTAAGTTTTACGATTTATGACGTATCCATATAAATATTATAAATGCGAAAGTTTGGATGGATGGATGTATGTATGTATGGATGTATGTTTGTTACTCAATCACGCTCCAACGGATGAACGGATCTGGATGAAATTTGGCACAGAGATAGATTATAGTCTGGAATAGCACATAGGCTACTTTTTATCCCGGAAAATTAAGAAGTTCCCGCGGGAATCAAAAAAACCTCAACCACGCGGACGAAGTCGCGGGCATCAGCTAGTTAAAAATAAAAATTACGTTTGTTGTATGGGAGCCCCCTTTAATATTTACTTTATTGATATTTAATTATTTATTTTGAAAGGTAATATACAAGTTAATATTCTGTGAAAATTTGAACCGTCTACCTGTTACCGTGTTTAATATTGAGCAAAAAAATACGAAAAAAACACGTTTATTGTATGGGGACCCCCCTTAATATATATATTTTTTTAATTTTTAGTATTTGTTGTTATAGCGGCAACGGAAATACATCATTTGTGAAAATTTCACCTTTCTAGCTATCACGGTTTATGAGATACAGCCTGGAGACAGACAGACAGACAGACAGACAGCGGAGTCTTAGTAATAGGGTCCCGTTTTTACCCTTTGGGTACGGAACCCTAAAAAGTGATGTTTAAAAAATCGTGTCCTATCAGATCGTCCCGGGTTCAACTGGCGTGTCCTAATGGCAGATCGTAAGCGATAGGTACTGATAGAAACTCATTAGATCGAGCCAGTAGAGAGCTTAATATGAAGAAAGTTCATTAGTGGTTCTATAGTTAGGTACGGACAGAATCTAGAGACACTAAATGCCGATTGCACAAACTCCGAATAACGTTTAAACTAGGACTAAAATATATAACATGTTGACAGAATTCGTATATCATCTGTCAAAACATTAAATTTATTCCTGGGTTAAACATCTCACTCGGATATATGCTGCAATCGGCACTTTACAAGGCTAAATTAATAACGTGAAATTTTTATGGACCTTGAAAAGCGCCATTTCTCAGCCCCAACTATGTACCTAGTACCTGCAGCAAAAACAATAGCAGCATTTACTATCGCCGCTTTCTTCTATCAATGCTTATGATACGATTCGAGGGAGCTTTACTATCGATTCAGAGACAGAATAGGAACAGAGCCCAAAACAATTTTTATTTCATCTGTCTGTCTGTTCGGGCATCACGCCAAACTACTGGACAAATTAGAATGTCATGTTGAATAGTTGTGTCCCGAGGAAGGATAAAGGATATAGTATATAAACTAATACTTTTATCCCAGAAAATTATAGGGAAAACAAAAACCCTTAAAGCACGCGGACCAAGTCTCGAGCATCAGCTAGTTTATGTATAAGTATGACAGTAGGTACCTAATTAGGTACCTACCAATAAAAGACAGAACTTTATGAAAATACATAATTGTAATTTGTAATCGGCTTTATACTTGTTATTTATTTGTCCATCCATATTTGTTGTAGCTGTAATATAAGTTTTCTGAACAAAATAAAATAAAATAATTAATGTGTAAACAACAGCAACTTTTCTAACAAAAAAAAAAAAATAAAAAAAAAATATATATATAAGGGCGCGTCATCGTGGATTGAACAATATGTGGATTGAACATCGTGGATTTTAGGGTTGGTTATTTAACCTTCCCGATTGCTGCTCCCCTCTTACCCAATAATGTCCTAGAGGAGCAATTCCGTTAATGTGCTGTTATCAGCTCCATCGATTCTACTGATTAAGGCACGTCCATTTATTCCTTCGCACTGACAACGATTTTTGGTAAAATCTTTCTATGTATCGAGATTTTATAGGGCATGCCAATTTTATAAGGAAGACAATGGGGCTGATTCTGTATAACACAATCTCTAAACTAAACTAAAAGTGCAGCTTTAAATCTAGTTCTGTCCCTTTCCGTAGGCAAAATTATGAAAGGGTTAGCAATATTTGTAATGCTCTAATTTTAGTTTAGATACTTGTAGTGGATAAAAAAAAAAAGTTTAGATATTATGCACTACAGAATCGGCCCCATTACCTCTTAAATTGTATAGTTTGTTACCATGCAAGTAGATTTTGTAGGATACAAAAAACCATAGGTCATGATAATCCTAAATGTTTCATAGTTCATTGTTTTAATTTCATAGTTTTTTCAATGGACTTATGTTAATTTAACAAACTTAAAAAATATTAAGTAAAAGATAATTTTATAATGTAATTTTTTATTAGGTATGTCGTCAAATTACACCTGCCAATCAAGTTTAATATTAACGTTTGAACTTATATACGACTTCAAAATATACCTGCAACTCTCCAATACTTTGCATCTCTAATTTTCAGCGATATTATTAACATCATTTATCATGTCATATTTTTTACACAGGTACGAGTATATAGATACGTTAGCGATAATATTTCCACACTAATTATACTGTAAAACCCAAAGCATAATATTAATAATAATAGGTATGTCTGCTTCCCAACATTTTGTTCTAGACATCTTGACAAGGGTGTGTACATATGTAATACATAACATGAATACAAAATGCCTTACAAATACATAAGAGCAACGATCCCTATATTATGGTAAATGTCCATATTACGAACATCAAAGTAAGTAAAAAGTGAATGCGTGCCTTCCTATTTCTACGTAATATTAAATATACTGCTATTATGTACCTTTGTAGTACGATACTTCTTACAAGGATGATGTACTCAATTCAATAAAAACAAACACATCAAATGGAACCAATTATTAGATACCACGAATCAGAGATCCGGTGGGATTTTATGTGAAAAAACTCCAAGATTAATTATTCATGTTTTATTTTCGAAGACATTCTCCGAAAAAAACATGAATTAATCATGGTTTTAATCGCGTGGATTAAAAGTTTATTTCATTCCCAAGGGAACTCCTTATTTTCCGGGACGAAAAGTCCTTGTCCAAAGCCTATGTCCTTCGCCGGGATGTAACCTACCCCTATACCAATTTTCATGAAATTTGGTATAAACGTAGCAGATAGACAGACATATTATAGACACTAGACAGACAGACAAACTTTCGCATTTATAATATTAGTATGGATATTGATATGATTTCGACAGACAGATGACAGACTGACGGATATACAGACAGATAAAAAACAGACGGATAGACAGACAGACAGACACACTTTCGCATTTATAATATTATAGTATTGATATATGATTAATATCACTATGTACAATAGGCGTCTAATATGTTTAGTAGTTTCAGCATGTTCAGCAATTTTCGCGTTCGCAAATTGTTTTCCGACGAGGGTTAAAACTTATTGATTGAACGCCATTTATTGGAGCCCTAAACGGTATACTCGTACATACGTAAGCGGTAATTGACAGAGATAAAGCGGGCGAGCTTCCAACGTTTATCGTTTATTCAGCGCTTATACAGCGCTTGCTCAGCGTTTTGCCTTTTTGACGATTTCGATGTAAAAAGAGATGTATAAATGCTTTGGTAATGGTTTGAATTATATGAGAAACCTACTTTGATAGAAAAAAATATCCAAACTGATGTTGTCGAAAGTGTCTGTCCGACTTTCTGTCTGTCTGCTGTAATTTTCCGGGGTAAAAAGTAAGCTTAAGTCCTTCCCCGTGATTCATTATATCTCTGTGATCTCTCTCTCTCCGACGTGAACCATGTCGGAGAATTCCTAGCAAAAAAAAAAATCTGTACCAAATGTCGATATCGGTTGAAAAGATGGGCATACAGATAGCAGCAAGATAGCAGACAAACAGACACACTTTCGAATTTATAATAATAGGTATACTACTATGCCCGCGACTTCGTCCACGTGGATTAAGGATTTTTGTTGCCCGCGGAAACTCTAGTTTTCCGGGATAAAAATTAGCCTATATCCTTCCCCAGGATGCAACATAATTATCTCTGTACCACATTAATTCATCAATATCAGTTGTACAGATGGTTCGGGAAAGCGTAGTACACAGACAGACTGACATTTTTAAAAAGCGGACATATTGCATTGTATTAGTATGGATATATGTAAGTAAGGTTTAGTAGGAAACTTAATTTATTTACATTTATTTTTGCTGCTGACTGTACGCAGTCATCATACGCAAATATAATCATTTACAATGATGGATGACGTCATTACACATTCATCGAGCATTAAGTACTTACCTAATATTGATGAGGTCAATAATAATTGTTAATCGCTAATGGCTGTGCGCGAATTTGTGTTGATTTTATTGAGTGTTGCGAATAATTAATAATTTTAATTCCACTAACCGGAAGCATGCATTTATCATACAGAAACGTGTAATTTATGTGTGGTTGCTCGAAATTCATGGCCTCGTTTACTTAAAAAACCGGCCAAGTGCGAGTCGGACTCGCGCACCGAGGGTTCCGTACAAACCTGTAGTAAGTTTTAAATTATTAAAAAAAACTACTTACTAGATCTCGTTCAAACCAATTTTCGGTGGAAGTTTGCATGGTAATGTACATCATATATTTTTTTTAGTTTTATCATTCTCTTATTTTAGAAGTTACGGGGGGGGGGACCAACATTTTAAACCTCAATATCATTTTTGAAGACCTATCCATAGATACCCCACACGTATGGGTTTGATGAAAAAAAAATTTTTGAGTTTCAGTTCTAAGTATGGGGACCCCCAAAATTTATTGTTTTTTTTCTATTTTTGTGTGAAAATCTTAATGCGGTTCACAGGATACATCTACTTACCAAGTTTCAACAGTATAGTTCTTATAGTTTCGGAAAAAAGTGGCGGTGACATACGGACGGACAGACAGACAGACAGACAGACAGACAGACAGACAGACAGACAGACAGACAGACATGACGAATCTATAAGGGTTCCATTTTTGCCAAATTTGGCTACGGAACCCTAAAAAGGCCTCGTCTGGCGCCTCGTCCTTTTAAAATCATTTGGGAAGTCCTCGGTTTCGCCTTTTACTTGCAATATTACTCAGCCGTGAATTGCTTTATTTCCGGCCTGGGAAACATTTACATTCAAGGAAATATAAATCTTAATGGTTTCATCAAAACCTTTATAGACAAAAAATCACTCTTCAGGTATTTAACCATGCATATATTACATGCAAAAACATCACGTCGAACCGTTTTTCCGATGTTGCTTGATTGAAGGACAAACCAACAAAAAAACACTTTCGCATTCAATATAATATGGGTAGTGAAAACCCTACTTATTATGCCAAAATAGAGTTACTTAGTAGTTGGCGGTGTTTCACCCCCGTGCCTCGGAGAGCACCTTAAGCTGTCGGTCCCGGTTATTATCACTAACATGATAATAGTTGTTAAAGCCCGCCAACCCGCATTGGAACAGCGTTGTGGGTCTAAGCTCTAAATCCCTCTCTCCTATGAGACCGGAGGCCTGTGCCCAGCAGTGGGACGTTATTGGGCTTTAGTGGTGGTGGTGGTGGTGGTGGTAGAGTTAGTACTACCTGTAGTAGGTACTTAGTAATGATACTAACACGAACTAACTTTAATATAATATATCATAATAGGTACCATGACATATAGTTCGGTAGGTATAACGACTAACGATACACATACAACAGGCTAAAGTTATTACACACCAAACAAAGCAGCGCTCAAAATCTAATTACGTAGCGGTGAATGGGAGAGTAATCAAATCGAATTTAATTAAAAGTCGGAAGGTGGAATCGCTCGAAATAAGTTAAATTGCATCACGGGTGAGGTGGGACAGGTATGAGTATATTCGAAATTGAACCTTTCTGCTTTCGCGTGCCGACTAATGAGTTCTATTGATAGCTTTATAAATGGTATTTGTTGAAAATATAGGGAGAAGTCGTCTAATTTAAATATGAACGCGCCTAAATTAAAGTTCATGCCAGTTTCCATGCACTACTTGGCAAACAGATTTGGACATAGTCTTCATACATGTCTTAATAACCCAGTGACTCAATGATGAGTTCAATTTGCTTGTATTTCTTGCTCTATGTACGAGTACATCTATACTTTGCAATTTGCACGTGAGCGTAAACACTTCATTTTTAGATTCAGTGAGTAGGGAAATATAGGTACCTAAGTCTGTTATCCATGTTTAGATAGATTACCTCTTTCATGTTAAAAACTATTGAAGGCTATTGTTAATATTATTAGATGGCATGGATTTATTATACTTAGTTAAATACGTGGGGAGTGACAGCATAGGTATCTTTTTATTCCGGAAAATCAAATCTGAGCTGAGAACTCCCATGGGATGAATCAGTTGGGAATCCACGCAGCCGAAGTCGCGGGCGGAAGCCGAAGTAATAATATAGTTTGACGGAAACTGGTTCTATAATTAGCTTGAGTACTCTGCACAATAGACATAACCTACCATTGTTCTTGATCGAGAATCAAAATAAATCATCATTGGCTAATTAAGTAAAACGGCGCAAGAAGAAAGCGGGGAGTTATGAAAATGATTTGGAGCGCGGCAAGTGTGTCATTAAAGGAATTTATATTTCGAGCCGGTGAAGGGATCGGAGTGGGCGCGGGTTGTTACTAAGTGCCATTAGAGTAGCAACACCATACACTCTGATACTCTAGGATAGGTATCACGTTGTAAACTCGAGCACTTTTTAGCCAAGAACAGAGTTTGGACAGGGCTTCGTCGTCGCCGTCGCCGTCGTCAATAGACGTCCCCTGCTGCCCCCCATTGTGTAAGAAAATAGTAATCATAAACGTTTCTCTAACGTATAATTCGTGAAAAGCATGTATGAACTTCTTAAACAGTTTGATTAATACGTTTGAAGCTCTCAAATGATTACGATTTTCTTAGACAATTAAGCCCAATGAATATAGGTCTCTTGCGAGGACTTCCACACGCCTGGGGGTCTACTCTCTTTCTCTAAAACGAAACTTCGCAAACAAACGAACGAAATTTCGCTAACTCCTCTCCTACATAATATTATCTCTATGCTCCTCTTTATTTCGTTTTCGTACACGCAGACGAAGTACGGATCCATAGAAAATTTTCGTGACCGATTGGATTGAACGATTTTGTGTGGGTCATTACGTTCGTTTGCTAAGTTTCGTTTGAGAGAAAGAGAGTAGAGTAGACCGCCTGGATCCATCGGCTCCCAGCGATTCGAATACCGAGTGAGGGCTCTGCCAACGCTGCGCTATCCACACAGGACTTCAGGGATAGGGCTTAGTTAAACAAAATCAAAGGATGTGGCTTAAAATAGAGAAACTTTTCGCGTGATGACTGCCAAACTTCGATTCGAGGAACGCACACGATGATGATTATAATGATGATGACTAGTGATCAGGCAATTTGGGACTTTAAATATATTATTTCTTTTCCTAAGAGCTCCAAGATCCACACTGGGGATCGAAAAAAAATTAGTAATCCATATAAATATTATAAATGCGAAAGTTTGGATGGATGGATGTATGTATGGATGTATGTTTGTTACTCAATCACGCTCCAACGGATGAACGGATCTGGATGAAATTTGGCACAGAGATAGATTATAGTCTGGAATAGCACATAGGCTACTTTTTATCCCGGAAAATTAAGGAGTTCCCGCGGGAACCGAAAAACCTCAATCCACGCGGACGAAGTCGCGGGCATCAGCTAGTACTGGTTATATGCTGGGAATATACAAAGATATAGCTCCTTATCTTGGGCACATGAGTAAATTCTTGCGTTGGGTGTTCATTATTACATGTTGTAATTTAATTTTAATTATTAACAACCTACTGTGTTAATTAATTAACAAGACCATACTAAGTACCATAATTAAGAGTTTTACCTATTAAGTTATTTGATACTAGCTGATGCCCGCGACTTCGTCCGCGTGGATTGAGGTTTTTCGGTTCCCGCGGGAACTCTTCAATTTCCCGGGATAAAAAGTAGCCTATTTGCTATTCCAGACTATAATCTATCTCTGTGCCAAATTCCATCCAGATCCGTTCAGCCGTTGGAGCGTGATTGAGTAACAAACATCCATACATCCATACATCCATCCAAACTTTCGCATTTATAATATTTATATTTGATAGAATGCGGATGATCTTAATAATAATAAGGATGCTGACTACTCAATCAAATCAGCAACTCTTTGACAAACTTAAAACGCACTTCTAGTATGGAAGTTGTATGAAATTCACAGTTGTGACGTCATAAAATTTCAACGCACTTTTTTTCTTCAATCTATATTTTAAAATGGTTATAAACTTAAAACTAACCGAGAATGTGAATTTTAGGTCTTTTGGAAGACCCTCTATTTAATAATCAGTTAGAAATAATTTATTTTTGATATAGTCATCATACCTATTACATATCATATTCATGAGACTAGATAACATACAAATTCAGAACAAGTCCTGAGGTTCTATGAAACATGGTAAACCTAGATTAGAAGTAAGAAGGGTAATATAGCTGTATTTTCTATAGCTTCCGTTTATTGGCTACGCTTAAGTTTGCGAACTTAGATCGAAAGTTAATGTTTAGGATTTTTTGCCGTTTCTGCTGTTGAGTGTTTGGTTATTGATACTTTAAACTTTGGCGTAGGTATATTTTACTTTGGTGAAGAGATTTAGTTAAAGGCGCGGCTTATTCATTAAAGGAATATATTTTATCCTATTAACAATTGTTCCAAGATAGGCTAGTAGAAAATTAGAAAAAGGTTGTTAAGGTTCTAAAGGAATCCTAAATTTTATTCTTAGGCCCACTTCCACAAGACCCTAAAATTAAACTTCTACACCTGTCCTTTTTTGATGCTTGAATATAGGATGTTTTAATTCCTATCCTATCCTGTCCTATTGCTGGAATAAATCTTATCATAAAATGAGAGCATCAAAAAAATTTTTATCAGTTCAAGGATTGTGCAAGCCGCCCTTAGCCTTTTCTCAAACTGGAAATAAAATAAGTACTAAAACAAATTTTTATGTTCGAGTTTTCTCCATTCAAACCAGTATAATTTGTTTCCAGCACTGATTGATCTCGTGAAAACAAGAAAATAAAAATAATTGATTCCTACAATAGACGGAGGTCGATTGAAATGAATCGCTTTGCGCCCCGACAATCCAATTTAGCTTTGCTTTGTGAATGTAAAATACGAACACCATGTATATAGGTATGTATGCTACGTTTAGGAAATTTTCGTACTTGTTATCACGAAGGTATTAACTTAAGTGAATGGGGTTTAATTAACACGTTTATTAGGAGGATAGTCTATATCATGTATATTTTTTGGAAAACATGACAATCGTTGGAAAACGTTTTTTTTTTGACATTGTCAGTACTTAAAATTTTGTTCAATTAATTTTTATGTCATACTGTTTTTGTGTTTGTTATATACTTTTTGGGTTTGTAAAATTGCCTGAAAAAAAAAATTAAGTATTTATTATTATTATTTATTAAAACATGACATTTAGCCGACTTCAAAAACGACTTATAATTTGGTGCCGACTAAAAAAACTACCTACAGTTTTGATGTTGAGTTGATATTGTTCATTGGCTATGAGGAAATTGGAAGAAATTAACAAAAAAAAATTGGCAGTCATAGGGACTGCCAATAGAAGTGAAACGAATATTTAAAATAATTAATATTAAAAAAAAAAGTTAAAATACAAACCTTAAAACTAATGCATTAAAGTTAAATTACGAATGTAGTATATTTATAATTTATATATTATATTTGGGACCTTTTGTCTTCGTAACAACGCGAGCATTTTTTTTTTATCTACTAAAGTTAGCCCTTGACTGCGATCTCACCTGATGGTAAGTGATGATGCAGTCTAAGATGGTAGCGGGGGTAAGGGGCATGGCAGTTATATTAAACTCATACCCCTATTCGGTTTCTACACGGCATCGTACCGGAACATGTCGGTGTTCGCGAGCATGTCGGAGCGAGGTGTCGGTGACGTGAATCCACAAGGTTACCCCCTACCAAAAAGTGATCCACGCGGCTAAAGAAGATTTCACTTTAAAAATTAAATGCTTTTCAGTTTTCAGTGTTTTTGAAGTCGGATCACTTTCGACAAAAGTTTAATTTCTTTAGAGCATGGAACACTGAAATAAACTACAGTACCTAACTAGTTACTAGGTACATAGCGAAAAACAAGTTTGTTGTTCCCCAGATTGCAATATCAGTTCATAACTGCAGCTCCTCGGCACAAAAACACCGGAGCCCACAATATTGGCAGAAAAAGTTCCTGTGGAAAATTCGTACCAACGAAATTAAAAGTGGAGCGGAGAACGGAAGCAGCCGGAATTCTGTTCACTATGGGATTTGAACTTTTTAACTATGTCAGTTCGAAGGATATAGTCGAATAAAAATATTAAAAATTTGAAAAAATAATCAATGCTATATAATATGACATTAAATTTGTTTATTATTTGCTAGCTGATGCCCGCGATTTCGTCCGCGTGGTTTAAGTTTTTTTTAATTCTCGCAGGAACTCCTTAATTTTTCGGAATAAAAAGCCTAGCCAAGCCTATGTTACTCTCCAGGTCCATAAAAAAAATCACCCATGCAAAAAATCACGTCGACCCGTTGCTCGGTTGCATAGTGATTGAAGGACAAACCAGCAAATCAATAAACCAACAAAAAATACACACTCGCATTTATAATATTAAGTATGATTATACCACGTGGACAAAGTCCGAAGGCATCAGCTTGTCTGAAATCACTCTCAAAATTCTTTGTTATTGTTGGCATGAGGGTTTTTACATCTATGAGTACATTATGGAGACCTCTCAGGCACGATGGCTCTCAGTGATAACATAATTAAAGGTTATGGCTTACCTAATTAACCCCTATACATATATCGATAAACTTATCTTGAAAACAAACACCTCAAATATCTCTTAGAATTCTACTTACACGCCGAAATCCCCTCAAAATATATACATTATCATCAAAATCGGCGGCGTTTCCCTTGCCCTAATTTAATTTCCATATCCCGCTGTTTTATAGCTCAAATTAAAAGCGCCAAGTTAAGCCGGAAATTCCGCCGAAGTTTTCGAGAATTCCTATAAAGCCGGGATCCAAGATGGCTGAAGTTTTAGTAATTGCCGACTCAGCCAGGTTAAGTGCTGACGACTTTTAGCTGTCCTTATTACCGCTTGAGAGAGCATTATTATTCAATTTGCCTTTTGCGTTTGCCTGCACCACCTGCCTTTAGAGAGTATTACATTTTACAATCGTTAAGGCAAATGAAAAGTAACACACACAAACACACAAACAGCGGCTTGAACACACAAAGCGCGATTGCCGCGACTTGTAGTTGAAAACGCACAAATAACAGTAAACACTCGTGTACTTATGTAAGACTAGACGATGCCCGCGGCTTCGTCCGCGATGATTAAGATTTTTCATTCCGGCGGGAACTATAATTTACCGGGATTAAAAGTAGCCTATGGGAGAAGCCCTGGGATACAACCTACATCTATCCCAAATTTCATCAAACTCGGTTAAAACGTAGCAGACAGACAGACACACGATTTGTGACTCGTATTTATTGTGATGATGGCGCTATTTAGCTTACAGTACCTACAGCCTTGAATGTAAAAATATTCCGCAAATTAACGCCTGCTTCTATCCAATATTTGTAAAAATATTGATTCATAATAGGTGAGTGCAGTAGTTCATAGTAGGTAGGTACCTAATAACGACTGTATTACAAAATACTTTATAAAAATTACGAACAAACTAAGTTTTGCGGGCTGAAATAAAAACAATTTTTTCAGAGATTTTAGCTAGGACAGCTTTTTGATAAATCAGCGGTAAAAAACTATAACATACTATAAATATTTTTAATCTGATTTAATTGTTTTGTAGCGCCGTCTTGTCTTCATTACTTAAGAGGTCGAATGGGAGATGCCCCGTCGCTCACGTCCGCAGGAACTACCTTCTACCTCCCTGCACGTGTCCCCTGGGCGGTGCTAAACGAGCGACGAACTTGCAGGCGAAATAAGCGTTCTTTTTAAGGGACCGGCGACCGCCGCTCGCAACTTCTACTCGAACCGCAAATATAAATTTGCCGGTATATTGCTATCCCTATTTGGCTGAAGACACATGATCGCGTGCAAGCGCGATAGCAATATGAGCGTACAGAATTTGTTATACATTTAGTCTTGTTCCGTGAATACCAAAAATGATGAATGAAAAATTGTTGTGTTTTTAACTTCGTGTTGTTATTCTGTAACTTGACAATATAGGCTATGTTCCTGATCAATTAGTACGTGAGATATCATTGGTTTTAATATGAAACAAATAAGGAGAAAACATGTCCTTTATGTCGCAAAAACATGCAAAACGCAATGTGCTTACATTTAATTTTGGGAAAGTATTTTGGAAAAATAATTATCCAGGGACCTAGATAAATACAAGTTCAATCTTAATAATCGCATAATATGGAGGAAATATGCTCGAATTACTAATTATTTTGGTATTACGTTTGTATGAGCAATTAGCCCTCCGCTGGCGCCTTAAGCTTGATGTAAATTTAATTTTATATAAACGCTTAGTATGTACTAAACGCCATACGATTAAATAAATAAGAGGTCGAATTTAAACCAAATCTTTCCAAGGTACGCAACACTCGGTGCGCGAGTCCAACTCGCACTTGGCCGGTTTTTTATTAGATTAGAGGACCTATGGATAAAGTATGCCACGTAAACAAACAAACTTCAATCACATGCCAAATTAAGTGCCTATTCGCCCAAGGTTCCATCCGAAGAATTTTTTGTAACAATTTTCTCTACAAAAATTGTCTGCGTAGCTGACACCTGCCACCTCGAATTGAAGATGAAGTCGCGCGAAGAACGGAAAATGTTTTGAAGTAACATCACTTATGAATAAACTATAGCTGATGCCCGCGACTTCGTCCGCGTGGATCGAGGTTTTTCGTTTCCCGCGGGAACTCCTTAATTTTCCGGGATAAAAAGTAGCCTATGTGTTATTCCAGACTATAATCTATCTCTGTGCCAAATTTCATCCAGATCCGTTTAGCCGTTGGGGCGTGATTGAGTAACAAACATCCATCCATACATCCATCCAAACTTTCACATTTATAATATTTATATTTGATGATGGAAGTTCCAAATATTCTGGATCGGGGTCTTTTGTATTGGCATTATTAGTTACTTAAGTATTAGTTACGTAAGTTACTTACGTGAGTAAAACGTACAGATGTCATTGTGTGTGGTATAATCCATACTAATATTATAAATGCGAAAGTGTGTCTGTCTGTCTGTCTGTCTGACTGTCTGCTACGCTTTCCCGGCCCATCTTTTCAACCAATTTTGCTGAAATTTGGTATAGAGGTAAGTTATACCCCGGGGAAGGACATAGGGTACTTTTTATCCCGGAAAATGAAGGAGTTCCCGCGGAAATCAAAAAACCTTAATCCACGCGGACGAAGTCGCGGGCATCATCTTGTAATTAATATTTGCTTAATCCCAAAGATGAAAAATCCCTAGAGAGTTATAAAGCATATGGGTGCGATAACGCAACTAAATTCTCTGTGAATTTCAGGCAAAGCGCTAACTAATATATAATGCTACTTTGCTAGGTATCACATAACATAGCAACACCTCACTCTTTCGATGGGGGTTATAAATAACATGGATATCCTGTACGTTAGTCACGTAGCGGGTATATCCCGATATAAATGATATGCGATTTATGGTGGTTGCACGCATTTGGTGACATGTGGGAAGCCATTTTGTTTCATCGCAACAATTTTTGGCCAAAAATATTTGATATTCCATGAAAAAAAAACAACTGCAATAATCTTCTAGCCGGCTCTTCGGACTAAAATAATTGCTTTCCGAGCCGGTGGCGATTGATTTATTATTTGTTTTATATTTTTCATTACTCATACACGGAAAGTAGGTTTGAAGTTGCCTGAGAAGCGGGTTGAAAGTAATACTTTTCAGCCCTAGGGAGAATCGTTTTCAACTGAATTTTTATTGGAGTTCAAATGAAACACGACTTTTTTTTTTTTTTTTTATACCCGAGTGCATCCATAGACAAGAAGAAAGATAGACTTTATTCATAATGTAAAGACAACTGATTCATAGACTTTTTATTTTGACTTTCCTTATATTCGTAATGAAAAGCACAGTGTTTACCTCGGGATGAAAGACTTATTTAGTCCCTCGAACTATAGGCCCCCTCGCTACGCTCGGGCGCCAAACCCCGTCTCGGGACTAAATAAGTTACTTTCATCCCTAGGGTAACAATGTACTATTACTAGCCCGCGACTTCATTTGCATGAAATAAGTTTTTTTTAATTCCCACGGGAACTCCCTAATTTTTCGGGTTAATATATATAGCCACTCACAAATAATGTGACTTTCTATCGGTAACAGAATTTTCAAAATCGGTTCAGTTGATCCAGAGATTACCCCCTACAACCCCACAAACTCACAAACTTTACCTCTTTATAATACTAGTATAGATATAGATGAGTTATAGTTCAAGCAACAGCTAGACTTGGCTTTATAGTTAGCATCCTCAACATTCGAAGAATGGTCTGGTAGGCATCAGCCGTGGCGAGTTACCACTCTACCGACAAAGACGTGCCGCTAAACGATTTAGCGTTCCGGTACGATGCCGAGTAGAGACCGATTATGGTAGGTCTGGGTTAACCCATTACCTCTTAGACTTCATCATCAGTCATCACTTACCACCAGGTGACCTAGTCTAAGGGCTAACGTGTAGTAGAATCCATATCCATATCCATACTTAATATTATAAATGCGAAAGTGTGTCTGTCTGTCTGTCTGTCTGTCTGTCTGTCTGCTACGCTTTCCCGGCCCATCTTTTCAACCGATTTTGCTGAAATTTGGTACAGGGGTAGGTTATATCCCGGGGAAGGACATAGGCTACTTTTTATCCCGGAAAATTAAGGAGTTCTCGCGGGAATCAAAAAACCTTAATCCACGCGGACGAAGTCGCGGGCATCATCTAGTAAGCAAATAAAAAGTAGATGAAAATGAGTATTTTTAAAGTAATTTTCCAAATCGTTTCAAATTCAAGAAAGCATAAAATTACACGTCAAAGGAACCTTAAGAAAATAGTTTTCATTTCAATGAAAAACTTTACTCCACAGTTTAATTAAACGTTAGATAAACAGTGGCGAGTGAAAGGCTAGAGTTAATAAACAGGCCGGCAAGAAAAGAACTAATGAACGTTGACGGTTCACAGTGGAATTAAACAAAGTCGTTCCACGTGGATGGAATATCTATCTATCTATCTATACTTATAATAAAATTAACTATTGGAAATTGTAATTTAAAAGGAAGCTAATCATCAGTATTTTGAATAGGAGCTGCCTTTGAGTCCACTTTACATCTCCTCTGAATATCTACGCGATCGATTTTTTTTTTACCAATTTTTGTACTTCCGTACGGCCAATCCCACCATGCAAACAGGCAAATATACATACAGGCTATAACAGAGACGTGGGGCGTATTCGCTATCAATATCAGCTGACGCGCTGGAGTAAATCCAAAAACCCCTCTTGGGCACCCACTATTTATATTTAGTTGAATAAGTAAAATAAAAAAAAGATGAAAATGAGTATTTTTAAAGTAATTTTCCAAATCGTTTCAAATTCAAGAAAGCATAAAACTACACGTCAAAGGAACCTTAAGAAAATAGTTTTCATTTCAATGAAAAACTTTACTCCACAGTTTAATTAAACGCTAGATAAACAGTGGCGAGTCAAAGGCTCTAGTTAATAAACAGGCCGGCAAGAAAAGAACTAATGAACGTTGACGGTTCACAGTGGAATTAAACAAAGTCGTTCCACGTGGATGAAATATCTATATCTAGCTATTTAAACTTGTAATAAAACTAACTATTGGAAATTGTAATTTAAGGAAGCTTTAATTATTTATCGACTAGATACTAATACCACCCATACTAAGTTTATAAATGTGAAAGTGGGTCTGTCTGAATGCTACGGTTTTACGACGAAATTTATTACAGAGCTGAGCTAGGTTGCATCGCGGGAAGGACATACTTACACATTTTTATCCCGGAAAATTAGAATAGGGATGATGACAACTCAATCAAATCAGCAACTCTTTAACAAACTTAAAAACGCACTTCTAGTATGGAAGTTGTACGAAATTCACAGTTGTGACGTCATTAAATTTTAACGCACTTTTTTTCTACATCTATATTTTAAAATGGTTATCAAACTTAAAAGTAACCGAGGATGTGAATTTTAGGTCTTATGGAAGACCCTCTATTTAATAATCAGTTAGAAATAATTTATTTTTGATATTGGCATCGCGTCGTCTCTATTTCCAGCACAGGATTATTAAAAACAAAAATCCACGCGGACGAAGTCACGGGCGTTATCTAGTAAGTCATCATCATCATTTCAAAGCATTGCCGGCTCACTACTGAGCACGAGTCTCCTCTCTGAATGAGAAGGGTTAGGCCATATTCTACCACTCTTTCCAAATGCGGATTGACGGACTTCACACACCTTTGAGATACTTATGAAGAACTCTCGAGCATGTTTCCTCACGATGTTTTCCTTCACCGTTTGCATGAAATTTGGTACAGGTATAGTTTGTATCCCGGGGAAGGACATAGGGTACTTTTTATCCCGGAAAACTAAGGAGCTCCCGCGGAAATTGAAAAAACTAAAACCAACGCGGATGAAGTCGCGTACTACTTAAAGTAAAAACACGATAATGAAACTTTAGAACTCATTAAAAGTAGCTAACGCACCGCAACCGACTTTGTCCATGTTGCAATAAACTAAGTGCACAGAAATTATGCAAGTTGTGCTGGGAAACTTACATTCATTGTTATAGTAATAACTGCTCTCGAAAGCTTTAAAATCTTTTGGAAAACTACCGAGATTATTATACTTGACGTTCTTATAAACCTGCTTGATGTTCCTGCTTTTCCAGCGAACCCCTCAAGTTTGGGCTCATTTGGTTTGTTTTATTAGGGCGAAGGCCACTATCACACTTGTGAGTTTTTACGTTAAGTAGCGTACGTAAGTGACTTGCATATCTAACATTTGCATATGATACGAGACTTCCAATACCGTTTACATTTCGTCAGTTACTCATATTTTATACGACAAAATACTTTTTTTAACTATATCATCATACTAATATTATAAATGCGAAAGTTTGTTTGATTGTTGGTTTATTGGTTTGATGGTTTGTTGATTTGTTGGTTTGTTGGTTTGTCCTTCAATCACGCCGCAACGAATCAACGGATCGACGTGATTTTTGGCATGGGTATAGTTGAGGACCTGGAAAGTGACATAGCCTACTTTTTATCCCGGAAAGTTAAGGAGTTCCCGCGGGAATCAAAAAAACTTAAACCACGCGGACGAAGTCGCGGGCATCACCTAGTAATTATATAATCATAATTACGATATCGCAGGAACTATAAAACGTAAGTAGAAAATTATAGTCAGTTCAGGTCTTCGTCAAAATTACCCAATATCATGTAGTTTTATTTTATTCAATAGGTAGGTAGGTAAACACAATATAATAAAGTGCAACTTTGCAAGATAAGTTTTCTCTTTTGAGCTATTTAAGCTGAAAATTTCTTTGTTTTATTAAATTAAACCACTGTGTTAGTTAATTCACGATATTCTCTCTCTTAATATTTTAACAAAGAGAAGCATAATTTGATACTCGAAGATACTCACTCAAATATAGTACCTACTTGAAGGAAAATTTTACTGCCGAAGGCCATTTCAGATATTTGGATGGAGTAGGTAATAATTTATTGACGCAAATACTAAAATGTTTGTTTGTTTCTTACCTTTCTTTTTAACCTCCAACGTTAAAAATTACAGTTTAACGAGTGTGTCTGTGTATTTGTCTGTGGAATCGTAGCTCCCAAACGGGTGAACCGATTTTGATTTAGTTTTATTTTGTTACACCACTCTCAATCAAGTCACCTCAAGGAAAGCTATGATCCTTCCTCATCATCGTCCTTCAGTCATTTGAAGATCATCAGATCGTTTCTAGTTAGAAGCGATGTGGACAACTTTCACAGGTCTGATCGATTCGAAATTTGGTATCCCGTTACTTCAATGATATTCAATAGCGTGTTATTCCATATTATAATCTACTAGCTGATGCCCGCGACTTCGTCCGCGTGGTTTAAGTACTTTTGATTCCCGCGGGAACTCCTTAATTTTCCGGGATAAAAAGTAGCCTATGTCACTCTCCAGGTCCTCAACTATATCCATGCCAAAAATCACGTCGATCCGTTGCTCCGTTGCGGCGTGATTGAAGGACAAACCAACAAACCAATAAACCAATAAACGAACAAACAAACACACTTTCGCATTTATAATATTAGTATGATCTCTGTGCCTTTCATCCAGATCCGTTCTGGCGTGATTGAGTAACAAACATCCATCCATCCATCAAATCTTTCGCATTTATAATATCTATTATACATAGTATGAAGGTAAAATAGCAATTGAGTGATGAAAAGCAATTTCAAAAGTTTGGATGTAGGAGCTGTGGTAGTAGGAAGAAGGCACGTACCTACTTCAAGTTTATAATAACCGGGGGTAGTCCAAACGCAAGTTATTGAATTAAACAAAGTTGGCCACGCTTGCTACCTACAACCCATTAAAACTTGTGACCGCCGTTAATTGGGTCCTCCGCTCCCAAGTGATGAATAGCCGGAAAATCTTGTTGGATTGAACTTTTAACAAACAACCATTAAAAATATTACTGCTTCAAGTCTAAAGATGCTTTAACAAAGTTATTTACCACTCCGAATCGAGTCTCGCGAAGCGAAGGTCCCTGAGCCTTTACTTGGGTGGATTGGCACTTGTTCGTCTGTCCGTCCGTCCGTCCGAGTCACCAGACTGTCTTGGTCTGATTTTGTTTTTAGTAAAATTGTTACTACTGTTTGTTATGTGTATAATATTATGTATGGATCATAACCCAGGCCCATAATACTATAGCGATAACGACAGACTACCGCCATTATATGAATTTTAATAATATTGCTTTTTGGGATATATATATACTTTATTTTTTGAGTTATTTTGTCTTATCTCTGGTGATGACCTTCTTTTATTCGATAGCAAATTAGTCCTTGACTGCGATCTCACTCTATTTCCGAAACTGTACACTCTATTTCAGTACTGAACTAATATTATGAAAGTAAAAGTTTACTTATCTGCTACGCATTCACGGCCCAATCTATGCCCCGATTTTGTCAAAATTTGTTACAATACAGAGAAGGAATGGAACACTACTTTTAATCCTGGAAAATCAAATAATTCCTTATTGATTAAAAAAATTAATTCCACGCGGACTAAGGCTATATAAAGGTTAAATTCAAATTACGTACCAAAATAGAATAATAGTCCTCCGGAGGAAAGAATAAAAATTCAGACAGTACAACTAGTCTGATTACCCACTGCCTCGATTGTACAGCCTCGCGCTCACACTGCACCGTTTAGCGCTCGTTAGGGCGCAATTGAGACACGTGATGGGAATCCAGACTACACCGGAACCGATGACTCTATTGTCTTGTGAATAAGAGCTGTATCCCAGTGTCAATTTTAATGGACATGGCCTCGAATTTGCACCGCGAAATTGACGTGAGACATGTATTCATAGATACTGGGCTTAGAGGTAGGCACTGCTTTGTTGTTACCTTGGTAAATAGCGCTGACCTAAACCTACCGCCGGACAAACCTGGATAAATAAATTATTAATTCCATATACTTAAACAGCAACAAAGCCCAACCACTTTAAAATTGGAATCCATTTCAAATGGCCTCTCTTGGCAAAGCACAAAACTGATCGATTTCAAATAATTTAAGGTCAACGCTCACCGGCAGAGTGGAGTCTAGCCGTGCTCAGAGGCCTTATCATAGCCAATAGCGGAGGCCGCGTTTCAAAATGGCTCCCGCCACCATGAGCACTCATCTGTTTTGTTTTCATTATATCTTTACTTTTATTTGTTATAAGCCCCATGAAACTGTAGACCAGTTTGCTTTTGAAATTGAAATTTATTTATTTCTGTACACTATAACAAAAATTTCATTTTATTTCTAAGGAACGATGACGGCTAAAAAAGTATAAACTGCGTTGCTTGTTAGTCATTTCAACCGCATGTCAAAGTAAATTAAGCTGAATTGAAGTTGATACCAAAAAAACAGTTGCGCATACCAGCTCCACTTCCTTGAACAGGCGTGCGTTGCACTAAGGTCGGTCGTATATATAGCTGACGTTTTTTATTTCTAAGCATCTCAATCGACGTGCCGTCTAACTGAGTTCTAAAATATCGCTTTAGTTTCATTACACTGAAACTGAAAGCCTGTTTGCCAAGACCCTTGTCTGAAGTTTGATTTATTAATTTCAACTAATAGCTGGAGTAAACAAAGCCGAATTTAATTTGTTATCAAGCGGCTCACGCTCCCATCATCAGGTGTGCTTCGCGCCTTAGGTAATCAAATAAATATTATAAATGCGAAAGTTTGGATGGATGTATGGATGTATGGATGTGTGGATGTGTGGATGTTTGTTACTCAATCATGCCCCAATGGCTGAACGGATCTGGATGAAATTTGGCACAGAGATAGAGTATAGTCTGGAATAACATATAAGCTACTTTTTATCCCAGAAATTAAGGAGTTCCCGCGGGAACCGAAAAACCTCGATCCACGCGGACGAAGTCGCGGGCATCAGCTAGTAAGGTCTTATTTAGCTAACGTATTTTATTTATAAGCGTCTTAATCGACGTGCCGTCTAACTTAGTTCTAAAATATCGCTTTAGTTTCATTACGCTGAAAGCCTGTCTGCCATGATACTTGTCTGAAGTTTAATGGGTTGTCATGTGATGCGTCTTTATATGCTTTTAGCATGTTTTGCGTAAATATGATAAATGTTCCATTTGCTTTTTGATGTGAAACTTATTTATTATCCGTGTTACGACACAGAAATATGTATTTACTATGTAGAAGAAGAATACGGCTATTCCCAAAATTAAGTACTTATACGCAATACTTTTTCCCGTGGAAAATTCAAGTTTCAGCTGGGATAAAGCAGAAACCAAAAAATGCCTCTCAAATTACATCGTTGAATACATATTTATTTTAATAATTAAAAGATTTCTTAGAAATATATTGAAAATTGGGTTGGGGCTGATTCTGTAGTGCACAATCTCTAAACTAAACTAAAATTAGAGCATTACAAATATTGCTAACCCTTTCATAATACTCCCTACGGAAAGGGACAGAACTAGTTTTAAAGCTGCCATTTTAGTTTAGTTTAGAGATTGTGTTATACAGAATTGGCCACAATGACCGTCAAAGTTTTTAGCCAGTAGCATGACTACGGAACCCTACCTTATGCATGGACTGATATGCACTTGACTGGTTAATTTATTGAAATACTAGCTGATGCCCGCGACTTCGTCCGCGTGGATTGAGGTTTTTCGGTTCCCGCGGGAACTCTTTAATTTTCCGGGATAAAAAGTAGCCTATGTGCTATTCCAGACTATAATCTATCTCTGTGCCAAATTTCATCCAGATCCGTTCATCCGCTGGAGCGTGATTGAGTAACAAACATACATCCATACATACATCCATCCATCCAAACTTTCGCATTTATAATATTTATATTTGATATTGACAACTTACATTATTTGAAAATAACAATGGAAATGGTCTAATAGTAATCTAATCGAATAACTCTATTAGCTTCAAAATTTCCACACTTATGCAATAATCGTAAGCCACAAGCGCGTAAGTTCTACACTAATTCCACCCGGCACCCGTGCAACCATGAATGACGCTGTAATAATCACTGACAGACGACTTTGAGTCCTATTACGTACACATAAAGTTTATAAATGCTTGAGGCAATAATATTGTGTGCTTTGATTCACCGTAACGTATGCTGCAAGTGTGTAGCACCCTTAATTTGTATCGAACAACGTTATTTACAGTACAGGGTAAATGTTTGATTAGGGCCGCTAAATAAGCGACATTACAAAATGTCAGCGTCGCATTCAACCGATAAAAGTGCACTGCTGAACAAGGCCCGTTTTTTTAATCGTATGGCATTTGATTCATAATAAGCATATTAACGAAAACACGCTTATTGATACGCCACGCCGCCTCGTTCGTCGCTCGTTTAGCACCACGCTCGGGGGACACGTGCAGGGAGGGAAAAGGTAATTCCTGCGGACGTGAACGACGGGGCATCATGCAGCGCTTTCCGTCGCCATTTCACCCAAAGTTTATCGGCACAACGAACCACCCATTGCCACTTCAGCTTTGCAATCCATTTATGGTATTCTACGGATTTTCTTAGATTAATCTGAGTAACACTGTTACTAAGTATGCCAATATACCAATGCATTTCACTAATCTTGTGTCAATGAATTATTGTTGAATTAACTTTAACAAACTGTTTCAGTTTGTTAAAGTTTTAGTTAAATTCAACTAAAATGCAGTACAATTGAATACAGTTAAGGCCCTTTAAACATTTACCCCGCGACCAACTATAGGTAAAAAACTCAACTATAGGTATACAACTCGTCACACTACAGCATATATATGCACGCTTTACGAGAGCGTAGAGCTATAGAGCGTAGAGACGCTCGATTTTATAGCCAACTAACCAATTTTGTTACTTGAAAATATTAGACGATTATTTATTTACTAGGTACTTGTTTACGCTGTTGGCCGCTGTAAATATTATGTACCTATTTATGCGCCGAAACAATACTCGCGGCTACAATAATACTCAGTTTTTGAGATTGTAAAATAATGTATAAAAGATTATCTTACCGATTTCGTTCAAAATCGATATCTGGGGTTCCGTAGGATCACAAAATGGGAAACTGTTACCAAAATTTTAAAAAAGTCAGCGCCATTTTGAAATTCTTTGTTATCGTACCGATTTCGTTCAAAATCGATATCTGGGGTTCCCTGGGATCACAAAACAGGAAACTATGAACAAAATTTTAAAAAAGTCAGCGCCATTTTGAAATTCTTTGTTATCGTACAAATTTCGTTCAAAATCGATATCGGGGGTTCCCTGGGATCACAAAGCAGGAAACTGTTACCAAAATTTAAAAAACGGCAGCGCCATTTTGAAATTCTTTGTTACCATACCGATTTCGTTCAAAATCGATATCTGGGGTTCTCTGGGATCACAAAACAGGAAACTGTTACCAAAATTTTAAAAAGTTCACTGCTGACTTTTTTTTGAACGAAATCGGTACGATAACAAAAAATTACAAAATGGCGCTGACTTTTTTAAAATTTTGGTAACAGTTTCCTGTTTTGTGATCCCAGGGAACCCCATATATCGATTTTGAACGACATCGGTACGATAACAAAGAATTTCAAAATGGCGCTGACTTTTTTAAAATTTTGGTAACCGTTTCCTGTTTTGTGATCCCAGGGAACCCCAGATATCGATTTTGAACGAAATCGGTACGATAACAAAAAAATTCAAAATGGCGCTGACTTTTTTAAAATTTTGGTAACAGTTTCCTGTTTTGTGATCCCAGGGAACCCCGGATATCGATTTTGAACGAAATCGGTACGATAACAAAAAAATTCAAAATGGCGCTGACTTTTTTAAAATTTTGGTAACAGTTTCCTGTTTTGTGATCCCAGGGAACCCCAGATATCGATTTTGAACGAAATCGGGACGATAACAAAAAATTTCAAAATGGCGCTGACTTTTTTAAAATTTTGGTAACCGTTTCCTGTTTTGTGATCCCAGGGAACCCCAGATATCGATTTTGAACGAAATCGGTACGATAACAAAAAATTTCAAAATGGCGCTGACTTTTTTAAAATTTTGGTAACAGTTTCCTGTTTTGTGATCCCAGGGAACCCCGGATATCGATTTTGAACGAAATCGGTACGATAACAAAAAAATTCAAAATGGCGCTGACTTTTTTAAAATTTTGGTAACAGTTTCCTGTTTTGTGATCCCAGGGAACCCCAGATATCGATTTTGAACGAAATCGGGACGATAACAAAAAATTTCAAAATGGCGCTGACTTTTTTAAAATTTTGGTAACAGTTTCCTGTTTTGTGATCCCAGGGAACCCCAGATATCGATTTTGAACGAAATCGGTACGATAACAAAAAATTTCAAAATGGCGCTGACTTTTTTAAAATTTTGGTAACAGTTTCCTGTTTTGTGATCCCAGGGAACCCCGGATATCGATTTTGAACGAAATCGGTACGATAACAAAAAAATTCAAAATGGCGCTGACTTTTTTAAAATTTTGGTAACAGTTTCCTGTTTTGTGATCCCAGGGAACCCCAGATATCGATTTTGAACGAAATCGGTACGATAACAAAGAATTTCAAAATGGCGCTCACTTTTTTTTAATACATACATACATACATGCATACATACATATATATTCCTAACATACCCTTTCCTTGTGGCTTTGCCGTAATCGGGTAAAAAAAATACGCCTACACTTGAGAACTTCCTTCTTTGTGGATGTCGGTATCAAGTTTTTCTAAGCGCAGAATATTATATCTCTATGGCAGTACACAACACGGTGTTCATTTTGTCGTAATAAATTTCGTGCAAAAAAGCGATACACCCACCCGTCCACGAGCGCGTCTCAGCGCGTACTGAGCGCCAAACGCCTAGCGCTCGGCTTCTTTTCATAGAAAAATGTATGAAACATTTTTTTTTTGCCACATAAACTATAAACATATTTATTTGTATGCTTAATGCTTTGCACCATGGATAGAGGACTATATAAGCCCCACTTTATTGTTAATATTCAAGTTAAAATATGCAGCGGATCTAGCTTTATGGGTACCTATTCGGACCCCATTTTTCGTCATTTTCAGCAGATCTTGCGTTCGGAGAAACGTATTTATGCAGAAAATTTGTATTGGAGTGTGCGTTTTTATAAGGTCAAACGAGAGATGAAGAAATGACCTTTAATTTGATACCATGACATCCCCACAGCTGTGACTCCCGATTCTTTAAAGTGTACCTGGAAAAGGATGACACATCATGAAATCCGTATAAGGCACCTTAATAGCTCTACAATTCTGAAACATTTAGTCCTTAAATTTCCTTTTCACATACATTATCCATTGTGTAAAGTGTTTGTTAGTACACACATCTCCGGCATCCGCTTGAAGGCGACCGCCGGTTTCGTGACCGCAATGCGAGTGCGGTTGATGGCGGCGACAGCAAAGATTTACAGTTTGCTTGACTGGAAATAGAACAATAAATTTTGTATATGGGCCTTTTGTGGTACTACTTACTGTTATAGGAGAAATGTGCTTCGTATTTCAAGGATTTATTACGCGATTACATGATTATTTGGGACACTTCTGAATGTAATAACATACAGACTTTTATTGAATACCTAGTAAATGGTGCCTTCGACCTTCGTCCGCATCGATTAAGTTTTGGAATTTCCATGAAAACTCCTTAATTTTAAGGCCTTTCCTCGGGATTCAACCAATCTCTTTACCAAATTTCGTTGAAATAGGTTGCATTGATGGGACGTAGCAGGAAGACACACGTATGTACGGATTACGGTTCATCATAGGTTGGCCAAGCCACAGCGGAGCAACGGATCGACGTGTTTTTAATCTTTATCTTAAAACTTTAATCTAGGTCTTCTGAGGTATACTGTACGCTAATCGGTACATACAAGGCATCGCACTGGCACTTTTATTTGACTTAGCGAAACAAACTCACGATACGACACGACACTATGATGATATCGTGTATGCCTCAACCTCTAAAATAAAATTTAAAAAAAAAATTGCTTTATTTTCCTCTAGTTATCATTTTCTTTATTAAATTATTATTCTCTCTTGTTTCAGGTATGTATGACGTCTGTCGAGGGGAGTAGTCGCATCAGATGGAGTATGCTATAATTATAAAACAAGGTCACCTCATTGTTGCACCGACGGAATACAATGCGGATATTTTTACCGTGCTCGTGCCGATGATATGAATATGCATCGCATGGGCTTATCTCGGACTGAATGTGGTATTTGTGTCAACAGGTACTCGTATTTTGTAAAACCTTTTTTTATATACTTCGTTTATAAAAACAAGTGTCGTACTTTATTATACATTACACTCTCTCTCTGCGTCGTATTCCTAATTGCTGAGGGTCGTGACCCCTTTCCATTAATCACATAATGGTAAGTGTTTTCCTGGGATAATAATGCGGTGGGTTCCCACGTCCTACCGCATACGAATCGACTATAAGAGTATTGAAACTCTTACGTTTTTGTAGCGATTATTATCAGATGTTAGTGATAATAACCGGGACCGACGGTTTAACGTGCTCTCCGAGGCACGGAGGAAACGAAAAGGCCAAATTAGGACTTCCAAATTCGGTCATGCATCCAGTTACCGACTTGGGTCACGGTTGCTTAACAATCCCAATCGACTGATATCGTCCCTCGTCATGCATTACACATATCGAGTTAAATAACTTGCCTGAATATAGGAAAAAAATTGTTACGCATCTAACACGATATTAGAATCTACCGACAAGGACCCGTAACACGGACGAGTCAGGGTTAAATACTAGGAAAATTTGCGCGACGCGAATGTGTGGCGGTCTTCGCAGTCCGCACATAAGTCAATAGATGGCACTACTAGAAGCGCACGAGGAACACAAAGAGCCTGAATCGCGATAACGAAGTTTTCTCTGAATTACGCCATCATACTAATATTTACTAATTTACTAATATATAACATAAATGCGAAAGTGTCTTTGTTAGTTGGTTTGTTTGTTTATTGGTTTGTTGGTTTGTCCTTCAATCACGCCGCAACAAAGCAATGGATCGACGTGATTTTTGGCATGGGTATAGTTGAGGACCTAGAGTGACATAGACTACTTATTATCCCGGAAAATTAAGGAGTTCCCGCGGAAATCAAAAGTACTTAAACCACGCTGACGAAGTCGCGGGCATCAGCTAGTAATATATCCGACTACCAAAGATAAATGGTCGGACCAGTGGTCCCCGAGTACAACACCCGCTCTGTGGATGATCATTCTTTATTACGGTCGAGCCATTTCACCTGGTCCCGTACACCCGTTAACAGAGTTTACTAAATTGTAAAACAAGATCACCTTGACGATTGCTCTAAGGTAAACTTATATAATAAATTACAGGTTAATTTTAGTGCTATCCTTTTTAAAACAGGGAGTATTATGGAATGGGTAGCAATACATTTAGAACTGTGTTTAGTTAGGTTAAGATATTGTTTAGAACATATTTTAGCCATTGTTGTTGCAACGATGGAAAACGATGCGGACTCCTCTACCTACTGGGAGCTTACCACCATTGCTTAAAGCAGTATTATTTTAATACTGTTTACGTTCTTGTTTCAGAATTATATTCCTTATTTTAGAGACGTCAAGGTACCTCACATAAAACGTCAATCATACTAATATTATAAATGCGAAAGTGTGTTTGTTTGTTGGTTTGTTGGTTTGTCCTTCAATCACGCCGTAACGGAGCAACGGATTGACGTGATTTTTGGCATGGGTATAGTTGAGGACCTGGAGAGTGACATAGGCTTCTTTTTATCCCGGAAAATTAAGGAGTTCCCGCGGGAACCAAAAATCTTTAATCCACGCGGACAAAGTCGCGGGCATTAGCTAGTTGTCAATATTTACGTCGAATTGTTTTTTAAAAGATTCTCAGTAAAATTTTACTAGAAACTTCGATGCAACAGCACCTTAAGTAGCAGCTTTTGCAGCAGTACTAAAATGTGGTTAATTATGCCAGTGGCGATTTCAGCGCAGATATTGAAGCCTGCCGGCGCGGCCTTCTAGCTATACAATCTATAGTAGGTATAGCTCTCTGTGCTAGTAGCGCGGCGACCCGTGATCGGACCCACTGCCTGCTGCAATTTATACTGACCTATTGCGATTTTGGAACGTGTGATAGTTACTCGGAAAATACTCTGTTTATGTATTAGAGCTGGTGCTTCAATATTTGGCGTGAAAAATGAAAAAAAATAGGAATATCTGTTCATCATCATCATACACTTCACTGTATCTAGGATTTCATGATCCTAGTATCTAGTATCATGAAAACCTAGATACAGGTAACTAGTAAGGATTCAGACCCACCCACCCATAATTCATAGCGAGACCTAGTGGTTAAGACTTAGGCGTTCTGGTCGGGGTCCGAAGTATTACTTTTCCGAGAGGGTCTCCCCAAATCTGTCGGCTTTAACCGAACAAAACAAAGCTTTATGTATACGGTTTTAAAGGTGAAAACGACATAGCTCCGTCGGTAGCCGTCGCGTCTCGGCCGATTACACGTCGATAGATTTTTTGGGGAGACCCTTATGTGCTTTCTGAGCAACAAAAATATATTGAGAGGATTGTTGATTGAGAGTACTTCTCTATAAAGTTTTCAAAAGTGTATGAAGTCTGCCAATCCAGATTGTGTGTGCAATTTTTAATACCTAAATATAGATAGATAGATAGATAAAACTCTTTACTGCACACACTTAAAACAAAAACAATAAACAAAAAGCTTATAAGATAAAACAGAAGGGTGCAAAGGCGGCCTTATTGCTAAAGCAATCTCTTCCAGACAACCTTTGGGGACAGGAGATTACCAAACACTCTTGTTTAGGATAGTGCAACATCTAAACACTAAAATATATAGTAAATATACGTACAGAAGTGCATACATATATACATAAATAAATAAATATATAATAAATAAAATAATAAATATATTTCTGTAGCTAGTAGCTTGGAATTAAATTTTCATACCTTAAAATTACTAACACAAATAATTTACCTTCGAAATACACTCCAGCTTATTTGATATCCCTTTATTATAATTAAAATATACTCCAGGTTGATTCCCTCCTCGTTTAATCCTGCGTAGAGAAATAGACTGTTAAGTTATTAAAATTAATCAGAGGGTTTACTACCATATTGCTTATGTTTGTGTTTCAGAATTATAATCCTTATTTTAGGGTCGTCAAGGTACGTGACTTAAAACTGCTATTTTGAAGTAATACTACTTTAAGTGATAGTAATAACCCCCCAGAAAGTCACGAACGGAACAAGATTATATTGCCCATCGCTTGATAGCGAGAAAGATTATAATATATCTATTTATTTCCAAACAAACTTTAATTCTAAGCCAAACATTGAGAATTAAGTAAAGTATTCTTAATCTATACAAGGTCCTCTCAGATCAGAGAACATTTGGAATCCTCGTAGATTTTGTTTTATGATACCGCACTTAAAATGGCTTTTGACTTTGATCATTAAGTACTTACTTAAAAAATAAATAACAAAGAAATTACAGAGGTTGGAACATGGAAGGTTAAAATATTATCTATTTGATTTGGACGCGTTGTCGGTCTGGGTAATTTTTGTTTTGATTTAATATGTTATCCACATAAACCTGCTAAAGGTCAGCGAGTTTAAATATGTACTAGTTTCAGCCCGCGACATCGTCCACGATCATTAAAAAATGTATATTAACTTTCCTTGCTTTCCGGAATAAATAGTAGCCTACGACCGTCTCTAAGATTTGTAAGTTCTTAGAAATTCATAAATAAATACCCATATATTCCCGAAACGCTGTAGCACTGCGGAATTCGACGCGAAGAGAGATATTCCCGAACAACCCCAGAAATCGAACCTGAGACCATCCACAATGCTGACCACTGCGCTAGAGAGGTCTTCAAAGACTATACAATAGATACAACAAACAAGAAAAGGGCCCTTGTATGTTGCCCATTAAGTATCCTTTGACCAAATAAGATTTTTTTTTTTTTTTTTATCCACTACAAGTTAGCCCTTGACTGCGATCTCACCTGATGGTAAGTGATGATGCAGTCTAAGATGGTAGCGGGCTAACCCGTTAGGGGAATGGCAGTTATATTAAACCCATACCCCTATTCGGTTTCTACACAGCATCGTACCGGAACGCTAAATCGCTTGGCGGCACGTCTTTGCCGGTAGGGGGTTCACTACGTAAAAAAGGTACAAGGTTGGCTTGAAAATGAGTATCACTTTATCCCTGTTTTACTTTGCGTTACCTCAAAATGCCTTCCCGTCGCATCCTCCGTTGTCCTCCTTTAATTAAAAATATCGAGACGGGCTTCTGGAAATCGAACTTTGGACCTCCCACTTATTATAATTTCGTAACTTTGGCCACTGCGCCAAGCAGGTCTTCAAACAATACAATAAAACCGGCCAAGTGCGAGTCGGACTCGCGCACCGAGGGTTCCGTACAAACCTGTAGTAAGTTTTACGATTTATGACGTATTAAAAATTAAAATTACGTTTGTTGTATGGGAGCCCCCCTTTAATATTTACTTTATTGATATTTAATTATTTATTTTGAAAGGTAATATACAAGTTAATATTCTGTGAAAATTTGAACCGTCTACCTGTTACCGTTTTTAATATTGAGCAAAAAAATACGAAAAAAACACGTTTATTGTATGGGGACCCCCCTTAATATATATATTTTTTTAATTTTTAGTATTTGTTGTTATAGCGGCAACGGAAATACATCATTTGTGAAAATTTCAGCTTTCTAGCTATCACGGTTTATGAGATACAGCCTGGAGACAGACAGACAGACAGACAGACAGCGGAGTCTTAGTAATAGGGTCCCGTTTTTACCCTTTGGGTACGGAACCCTAAAAAAGTAAGTTTGACGACCTCCGTGGCGCAGTGGTGAGCGCTGTTGCCTTAACGTGCGGAGGTCCCGGGTTCGATCCCCGGCAGGGTCAATTTGGGAATTTATAATTTCTGAATTTTCCCTGGTTTGGTCTGGTGGGAGGCTTCGGCCGTGGCTAGTTACCACCCTACCGGCAAAGACGTGCCGCCAAGCGATTTAGCGTTCCGGTACGATGCCGTGTAGAAACCGAATAGGGGTTTGGGTTAAATATAACTACCATGCCCCTAACAGGTCAGCCCGCTACAATCTTGACTGCATCTTCACTTACCATCAGGTGAGATCGCAGTCAAGGGCTAACTTGTAGTGGATAAAAAAAAAGTAATAGTATGGTAAAGGACATTGCATGTAGCCCATGCTATCTTTTGGCGAAATAAGATTTTTCGTACCACTTGCTCAAAAAAGTGACATTCTATGCCACAAAAAGCGAACTTAACAATAGTCATTTTTAATCTGTTAAAAACAGGAAAAGAAAATTGTACTGAATTTCATTCATCCTCTAGGGGGAGAATGTGATTTAAATTTGGAATACTCGTACTTACCGAAATTTATACTGAACTACATCTGTGTTTACTTACACCATTGAGTTTGTATATAAAGCATTATACATCTTTTTGAAAAAGGAATACGCATTTATTATGCAGTTATGATTATTAAATAAAACAAGCTGACGCCCGCGACTTCGTCCGCGTGGTTTAAGATTTTCCCCGCTTTTCTGTTGAAATTTTTCCTGAATTTTCTTTGCTATAAACCTCACGGAGCCCGAGACCTTTCCAACGAATGCAAAACCGTGGAAATCGGTTCGTGCGTTCTGGAGTTATAGCGTCAGGAAGGAAAACCCGACTTATTTTTATATAGTAGATGACGAAAACCGACGAGGCCGTATGAGCTTGATGCCTTTGCTTTTCCGACAAAAAAATATTAGTCTAGGAATTTGCCGCGTTTTTGTTTTCTTCAAATACATAAACGTTATTTGTAACTCTCTCTATCAATAATTGGACAAATGTTTCGAATGTTAACTTTTACTTTTAATTTGCTTCTGACTTTTTACTTTTTGACGACCTCCGTGGCGCAGTGTGTAGCGCTGTTGTCTTAACGTGCGGAGGTCCCGGGTTCGATCCCCAGCAGGGTCAATTTGGGAATTTATAATTTCTGAATTTTCCCTGGTCTGGCCTGGTGGGAGGATTCGGCCGTGGCTAGTTACCACCCTACCGGCAAAAACGTGCCGCCAAGCGATTTAGCGTTCCTATACGATGCCGTGTAGAAACCGAATAGGGGGATGGGTTTAATATAACTGCCATGCCCCTAACAGGTTAGCCCGCTACCATCTTAGACTGCATCATCACTTACCATCAGGTGAGATCGCAGTCAAGGGCTAACTTGTAGTGGATAAAAAAAAAATGTCATTATTTTTAATAAATGCTTATCTCATATTATTATTGTGTTAATTTTTTCGCAAATGGTACGAAAAGTAGAGTATTTTCCTCGGTGATAAAGCTGTCTTAGTCTTGGGTGAACTTAAATCCCTCGCTACACTCAGGACTCGTCTTAAATCCCTCGCTTCGCTCGTGATTTAAGTTTTTAACAACCTCGCTACGCTCGGGAGTTAACCTCGAGTCCTTCGTTACGCTCGCGATTTAAATCGTCACCCGCGACAGAAGACACTGCTTTATCCCCTTGGTTAATAATCTACTATTTACTACGTAAAAGGTTCGCCTGAAAATGAGTATCACTTTATCTCTGTTTTAAATTGCTCTACCTCAAATGCCTTTCCGGCGCGTCCTTTCTCGTCCAGCTCCTTTAATTAAAAATATCAAGACGGGTTCACGCTCATTTCCCGCGCCAACAGTAGGTAATTGAACCGGAACGGAGGCGTCCAGGTGTTAATAGTATAGCAGCTCACTGAAATATGTGTCCTGCCTCCTGACTATTATTCTTATAATAATAATTGTTTCAAGCGCGCTTTCTCTCTTCTGCGTAGAATCGCAGACTGTTTCAATTAACTCAAATAAGGAAACAAACAAAGGATGTAAGCGATGTGTGGAACCATTCAGTGCTAATATGATGCTCAACCTGCCTGACTGCTTCAAGTAACATCGCGCATAATATTTTGTAACACTAACATTCTGGCCGACGACGGCTCATAAGACACGATATTATCCAGTCTGACAGTAAAAAAATATTTACATTTAAAAACCAGTGTATTTGTGAGTTTTATCATCAATAAATAAATCTTATAATCTTTTATGTACGTAATATAAAAATATGAATGATTAGAAACAATCGATGATGGAAAATTGGGAGTTCGAGTTTGGTAGTGGAAACACGTAGCTCGAACATCTCACAGCACGTTTAGTGAACAAGTGATCCAGAACTCTCTCTAAATCCATACTAATATTATAAATGCGAAAGTGTGTCTGTCTGTCTGTCTGTCTGTCTGTCTGTCTGTCTGTCTGTCTGCTACGCTTTCACGGCCCATCTGTTCAACCGATTTTGATGAAATTTGGTACAGGGGTAGATTGTATCCCGGGGAAGGACATAGCCTACTTTTTATCCCGGAAAATTGGAGAGTTCCCGCGGGAATCAAAAATCTTAATCAACGCAGACGAAGTCGCGGGAATCATCTAGTTTATTATATTTACGTTGTAAAATACAATAACAAACACAACAAATCCCTATAATTCTCGCATCTAGGTAGGTGGTATTTCCGAATCTTCGACTTGTTCCGCAGTAACAAGATAGGCTGTTTTGTGGCCCGCTCTATTAACCGATCGCGTCGGTCTACGAGTGGAAGTTACAAACTAAACCGTATATTACAGAGTTGGGGACAGAATTAATTATTAAACATCACACACAATGGTTTAATATTTAACTAGATCTGGCGTTTGCGGAGTTTGTGCGATAGTTAGTGAATCTGCTGCTACGGGCGCGGCGTATTTGCGTGTAAACTTTGCAAGTACACGACGAGGAAGTTTTCGTTTCTTCTAACATTAAAATAGAATTAATTAGCGTGATAGCAAGAGATAAGCTGATGGATTGATGAGCCTGGGAACGGGGTCCACCCTGATGTTGGCTGCAAAGTGGGTTGACAAATTGGCCCCGTGTCTTATCAGGGAGACAGCATCAAAACCAGAAGGAAGGAATAGTTGAAACTAATTGAGGTATACAGAATAATTGTTTCGTTTGCCGTGGAGGTACCGGGGCCATGGAGTAGCCGCACATAAAATTATTGCGAGTCATTTCACGGTACTTACGCTGTCTAGTGTCTACGCGGGAATGATATTTTCTACTGTAATTATTTCGGGCTGTGTTATCGTAACATTTCCAAACAACTAACTTTTCAGCAGAATAAGTAAAGCCATGCGATTTATAGCTTAAAAACAAAAAAAAATGAGATCCTAGTTTTTGGATTTGTTTGGAACATTTATTATTTTGTTAGTGTGGTTGGTAGCATAGATAAAACACAAGTTTTCATAATATATGTCTCTACGAATCATTTCAAATAGGCAGAGTTAGTAGTTATAGTGGAATTTATTTACGACGGTCGGTTGGTGCGTTTATATCGATGCGAACCATTGAGCTTGAAAATTAAAAATTTAGGAATATATCCCTCGAAATTTGCCTCCGGGCATCGGAAATTTTGTCCCAAATGTTACACAGTAAAATATTACGGCGTGTTGCCTCTCAGAGCATGATTATTTAAAGTGGCACAGTATATTTTATTTTTATTTTTTGTAACAAAAATAAAATATACTTTGTGTTGACTAGGTAGGTACTTGGAAATATCAATTCATTTAGCGAGCAATTTTTAAATAGGGTAATATTACTTTTGAATGTATTAGCACATAATAGGTTTAAATAGAACAATGGTATTAGTGTAAGTGACAGTAAAACAAAATATGTTGTAATTTAGGTATATTTTACTAACTTCAGTCCGCGACTTCGCCTTCTTAGACTTCGAATTTTAAACCCCTACCCATTTAAGTGTTGAATTTTCAAAAAACCTTACGTTGAAGATCAGTCAGTCAGTCACCTTCCTTTTACATAATGTAGACGTCTTTGACAAATTATTTTGCATGCAAAGTATCGAGTCTACCAAAATTTCTTTGTCCCATTTCAAATCTCACTCGATGTTTGATTATTATAGGAAGTTTCTAACTTAACTATTATAATTACTATATAGTCCCTTATAGGTGATGTTAATTCACGGTCCTTCTGAAATCTTCATGACCGTAAAGTCCTTCCTCACGAGTTAAACATTTAATCCCTTTATCCTTGGGTTAGGGTTTGATCAAGTTTAATTTATTACTAGGTCGGGGGACGTGATCTTTGTGACGGGTACGAAACTTCTTATTTAATTGTAACAGATAGGTATATGTTAGGAATGTGACTTAACCTTTAAAGTTTTCCATATAACGAAAATTTTGGATGCTACTAGTAGTTACCGATGACGTTGAATTTGGCGATCTATAATTAAGCAAACTACCTGAAAATTATCAACACATTATTTGTTGGAACTCTACCTATGGTTGGAGGATATCAACATTATTAACTATCATTCTATCTTGGTGACTGGTAAAAGCGAAACCGATTCCAAGCATCTGTGACAGTCCAGATTTAGTTAATTTTGAAACGAATTTGTTTCAGAATTTTAGATAAGGTTTGCCACGTTTTAGCGCTGAGATTGTTTTCTGGCTGGAGACACGATACAGAAGCGAGCTAATTAAAAAATAATTGATGCCGGGGAAAAGGGAGCAGGGCCCTAAAAATGCATTTTTAAAGAGTTCGAGCGAGGAAAATAAATGATTGATTGAAACACTGTATTTGTGGAAGACATCCTGAGTTCCCAACCAAGTGTCAGTGCGGCCGTATATGAGCTGAATTTAAATTCAAAACTTAACATATCTATATAAATAACAAGGAAGAATAAAGCAATGAGACAGCAAAGCGTTTGTGAAAGGTCGTCAAACTTTCATAAAAGTAAGATTGTTGGGAGTGAGTATTTGTTTTATTTCCACACTCGCTAGACACGGCGCTAAGTGGCCTCTGGAGGTGCAACTCTCGAGACTACGTGCTTTGTTCTTGAATGCTTTTATGAAGTTCAGTCGGCGCGGCGGCGAGCTTTTTATTTCAGATTCCCTTGTTTCACGCTATTTGTCTGATTTCATAGTTGGATACGTGTCTTTGATGGTATTGTTTTACTGTTGTAACTTAACTGTGGAGTAAATTGCTTAGCTTATTTGGCTGTGAATCATGAGGTCCCGGATTTTAGTACAGGATTTAAGTATTTTTATCCCGACTAAAGTCAGGCTAAAAACTGATTTCTGTTATTTTCTGTCAAAAAATATTATTTTATCATCAACCCAGCTTGGTGCTAAGAACTTGCCCAGGGGCCATAATGCCAGTAATACTAGATGATGCCCGCGACTTCGTCAGCGTGGATAAGTTTTTTGATTCCCGGAGGAACTTCTTAGTTTTGCGGGTTAGCCTATGTTACGCTCCAAGTATTCAAATATACCCATGCCAAAAATCATCGTTGCTCCGTTGCAGCGTGATTGAAGGAGAAACCAACAAACCAACACACTTTCGCAATTATAATATTGGTGTGATTTACCTGCAGCTTATTACGAAATTCCACAGTACATAACACGGATCATCTGCTAACCGCAATTGATTCGGAGGCGCTATTGTTATGTATTACGAATACCCTGTGTTCTATGTAGTTAGAAACGGAATCGGCTGGAGGCATGCGGTTTTGATCTCTTAGTGAAATCTTGTGGTCGGCTTTGAAATGTGCTCCTTTGATATTATATATATATATATATCAAACCTCGTTTGTATCGTATTTCCTATATTTGTAACATACTAGTTGATGTCAGTGACTTCGTCTGCGTGTGTGTAGTTTTTTTTTTGCAAATTTCCGTGGGAACTCCTTAATTTTCCAGATAGAGATACTTCGAGCGTTCAAGGATTCGTTTAGTCGCAAACAGTGTTTTGAAGGCAAAAATCATTATTGGCTACGCGCAATTTTAGATTATTTTCACGCAAAGAGGTCACGACATTTCCCCAAATATCATACGTTTATTTTCGGAAGAAACATTAAAAAGACTATTACAATTTACAAGTGGGTGTTTTACAGAGGCAAGTTTAAAAAATTTAATTAAATTTTTCATTCCCCTAATCTTATTTTATGCATTTGTCGAAGCAAATCTCTGGGCTGCATAAAACAGCGCCGGGGATTTCATCCAAGATTAAATTGTAACCATTCGGAGCAGTGAAATTTAGTTATGACAGACCGAGTGCTAGAGTACAATTACCTACAGCTCCCGACTGCTACATGTCGTCGGATTCACATCTAAATTCTAATTACTTTAAGGATATGACTTTATGATAAGTAACTCATAATCGTGTTCTTACTAGACGTACTCGCAACATCTTCCGCGTGGATTTAGATTTTTCAGTCTCATGTTAACTGGTCAATTTTCCGGGATAAAAAGTAGTCTTTGTAATTTGGAGGTCTTTAACTATATCCATACGGTTCCCGTCAAATTTTCCATCGCTGTGTTGTTATTGAATGACTATCGATATAAACGAGCCGCATAAGCCGCGAAGGGAAATATAGGAGGCATATTATAGCCGCGGCGTAAGTTGAACTCTGCGGAGAAACACATTTCGGGTGTCAAACGAAGTGCGGTATGAGGTGCGCTGCGAGGGGCTGCGCGTTACCATACCCCTCGCTCCCCGCGCATGCTCCGCTCGGCCCTGTAGTACAATGTACTGCGCAGACGACCGCCATTTTGGGTCAACTTACGGTCCGCGATTTATACTACTATCGCTTAAAGCAGTATTACTTTAAAATTACATTTTTATATGACGTACCTACACGTCCCTAAAATAAGGATTAATAATTATGAAACAAGAGTGTCAACAATATTAAAATAATAATGCTTTACGCAATGATAGTATGCACTCTGTTCTGAAAATGTGAGTGATGCCAAATCCGGACCCCTTAAATATGCGTGAGCAACGTTTCAGACTAGGGCAGGAGAATTAACATAAAAGCTGAAAATAATTATTTTAATGATTATGTCTTCAAAAAATCAGATTCAGACAGGAGAACATTTTCGCCGCCGGAAACAAGTTAGTTCATTAAGAAAAGCTCGAGTCGAGCCTTACGGAATTCATTTTAAAAACTTCAAACAAATATTATTATGAGCATTTCTAATAGCGAATTTCGTAAGCTGCGGGCGAGGAGTTTCAAACAAGACATTTTTTTAGTAAATAACATAAGCGAGGCAAGGTCAAAGAAAACGTGGGCGGCCAAAACAAACTAGGCGGCGTACTATACTTGATGAGGCGAAAAAGATCGGCGAAGCTAAAGCATAAGGCGTCCGACAGATTGGCTTGGAAAAAGTGGTGTCTGCCCTCTGCCCCGAAGGGGGGACATAGGACTTAATGATGAAGATAAGCGAGGCGGTTTGTTAAAAGCTTTGACGAGATCATGTTTAAAGATGCCAATCAGTTATCATGTAGCTGACGTGATGAAAACACAAACGAAAAAAGCCGTAGGAGAACCAGAGTCATCGATATAGCTCGACCAGTTCCGACGCTGAAGTGGCTATGGGCGGGACCCTACAAGAGACCTCTGTCCAACAGTGGACGTCTATCGGTTGATGACAAAGACTACGGAAAAAAATTCACATCGTTGTCGTCCATATCTATCCAAATGTATAAAAAAGGTGGAGTACGTGTTAAGCACAACATGCAAAAATAAGTAAAAATTTAAGTAAATAAGTAAAAGTAAGGAAAAATTTATTTTATTTTTTATTGTCATCCATATCTATATCCCACCGCCTGGACATAGCACTTTTGGAAAGCGCGCCAACACACAATCATGCCCCCTTATTGTCTAACTCAGTGACTATCAAAAAATTAAAGATATTCATTGAAGGTTTGCTATAAAATAAAAATAACAATATTTCATACCAAACCTTCAATGGACCAAAAATATATGTCAGTGGCTTTAATTTTTTGATAGGCACTGAGTTAGAGAATAGGGGGAATGGTCCCCACTTTTCTCATCCACCCATATTCCCTTTGAGTTTCCAAACTGCGTTTGCCGGTACGCGGTCTCCACTCTAGAACGCGTTTGCCCAAATTAGTTCTGTGACAGAAATGGCCACTGTCACTTCAGCTTGCCTAGTTCTCAGGGCTAACAATACGTCACTATCACGTCGTCTATCAAAATATAATTGGTCCAGTTAACACGTCTGCGTTCCGCTCTGCTTCAGTGCACAGGATCTATACATCTAAATTACGTACACACTAGTAACTAAATACCATCGTCGTATTTCATTTTCAATGAAACTTGTAAGTTTTTTCGTAAGTAGCGTACATAAGTGACACATAACTAACATTTGCATACAATACGCGAATTATAATAACGTTTACATTGCGTAAGATACTCATGTAAGCGACTTATTAGTAACTATCAACTAAGTGTAATCCTGGCCTTAGCCTTTCAACCAATGCAAATAAATTTGATAAAATTTAACATCACGTCGACTTCAAAATAAAAGAAGTGAAATGGTTACCTACCTTGAAGAACTAAAATATTTTCCAATGCAATCTCTAAAGCATCGGATTATTTAAAAAATACTTTTGTTCTTTCAAACAAATCTTATTTTATTCGTTTTGATAGCTAGTCGCAACTCGCTAAGTTGCATGAAGCAGCGTTGGGAATTTCATCTAAGATTAAATTTTAGTTGCAGTAGTGAAATTAAATTATGAGCGAACAAAGCGTTTGTTCCCACCGGGGATCGCCTCGTCCTTTTTGAGTGCTGCAATATGTTGGGTTTTTACGAATACATAATATCCTCCATACATCATCGCCCTTGTAGCACCTATTATATTATATTCTGAGCTTGTAGTTACCTATAACGGTGATGATGGTTGGGTTGCCTTCAAGCGTGGGTCTAAGTTAAATTCGTGTTTTATTGTAAGTATAATAGATAGATTAAAAATATATTCATGGTGACAGCTTGTACTTTTTATGTTTGTACTTTTTAGAAAATTTTTACATGTATACGCTATTTACATACATCACGCTTTTTTGTAATTAATAGATAGAGTAAAAATATATATTAATGGTGACTATGTAATAAATAGCACACAACCACATCACATCTCTACTTAATATTTTAAATGCAAAAGTTGGGTTGGATGTTTGTTACTCAATCACGCACGAACTGCTGAACGGATCCGAATGAAATTTGGGACAGACATAGATTATAGTCTGGAATAATACATAGGCATAGGCACTTTTTATTCCGGAAAATTAAGGAGTTCCCGCGGGAACCAATAAACCTCATTCCACGCAGACGTAGTCGATGGCATCAGCTAGTTTTACAATAGTGATTAAAATCAGGAACATTTTGAGTTATTTTAATTCTAGCTGGACTCCATAAAGGTGCGAATTTGCAATTTCGTAACTATATACGAGAGCAACGTGTAACCCCAGATGGTACACAAAAATTTAAACCTTACAATTGAACAAAAACAAAAAAGGTTCGTATGCAAATCCACTTCCCACAAACGAGAAGTAATGTACACCATAAAAACACGGAATGAAACGGTATAAAATAAATTCTTATTTCGTAAAAAGGGAACAAAAAGTTCCGCCGTAATTAGATACGGTATTATCTCAGGCATTAAAATTTATTGTACCCAACAGCTATGTTCCATGATTGCATTTTATGTACTCTATTTACTTAAATATTTTTTTGCATTTATTCTTGGTGCACCTTCGTAAAATTCTAAAGAAGATTAAATAATCTTTAGTAAAATTTAAGAGAATTTTCTTAATAGTATGTTGCTTTAAATATTATTTATATTATCAGAGGATTTAAATTAATCATTTAATTTTTTTATAGGAAGCAAGAGCTATCTATCGCTAGTAGTCTAAACCGGGCATACTTCCAAACTTTCGCATTTATTATTTTAATGTTAAGATACATAATAAATATAGAGTTTTAGAATACACAGTTTGTTTTAATCCTGCTTGTTAAAACTTGATTAAACAAGCAAGTTTTAATGCAAACAGTGTATTACTCGTGCAAACTTCAACTACAATTAACTTGAGACTCGCCTGAGAAAACTCGCACTCAGTTATTGATGAAGTGGCAAAGTTTACGATAGCTCCGACAGTCCCCTCCCTCCCTCGCTACACACATGAAATATGTAACTTTGAATCTTGGAAAGTAAATATTTCATATTAAAACGCAGCGAGATAATATAGCAGCAAACTTTTATCAGGTTCCACAATTATGAGGATATTTTCAGAGGATTTCAATTAATCATTTAACTTTTTATAGGAAGCAAGAGCTAGTAATCAAAACCGGGCAAACAAACTTTCGCTTTTATTATTTTAATGTTTAGATAATAACTTGCTTGTTTAAGCAAGTTTTAATACAAACTGTGTATTACGTGGTTTTCCTCGTGCAAACTTTCTAGCTATAGAGCAGCAAACTTTAAGTAGGATTCACAAATAAATTCCCACCTAATGATTACAAAGTTTAAGCTTGGATCTAATAAATGTAATAATATCTAGCTTCAATACTAGCCCGCTGGATGAAAGGTACCTTAATAAGACCATCCAACTAAAGTCGAGTAGTAACTGCTACAGCAAAACCAAAATATATTGTGGAAGGTAGAGGTAATAGAAAATAATTATTTCTGAATAACATTAAGCAGAACTACTGTCCTTATGTACACCAGTCAAACTTATTTACGAGAAATATACGCTCTAACATGACAACTCAGTGGAAATGCTATTGGCCCTGCGCACGGAATATCGTTTTCCAGGTTTCATTTACTTAGGTCGAGATTTGTAGACGTTCTTACAAAATCAAAACAACTAAAATAGACTTGAATTGACTGTTTTCGATAAACTTCGGTAAATTGAGCAAACTTTAAAATTTAATAGTGATGGCAGTTTGCTAGATTTAGAAATAAACGAAGTAAGTATAAAGGAATTAATAGAAATTAAATCTTTATCTACAGTTGATAAAATTAATAGTCGGTCGGCTAGATGACCTATACTGATAGATAGATGACCTATATGATGATAAATACTGGTCAAGGTGATAAAGATAAAAGATAAATAAAGAAAAGTTTTATTTTTATTTTTTGGATGGATAAATCTCAATTTTGGATTTATGATGCGGGTGTTGTGTTTGTGTTGTGTTTATGTGCTGTGAGTATGAAGTGATTGTGATATTATAGGTACAAATGAATATCCGGGAGATGGACATGAATATTTTTATTTATCCATATTACAGTGATGATACTAAAGTGGTAGCGGGCTAACCTGTTAGGGGGTATGGCAGTTATATTATTAGACCCCGACTCCTAATCGGTTTCTACGTGGAATCGTACCAGAACGTTAAATTACTAGGCGTGGCACGTCTTTGCCGGTAGGGTGGTAACTAGCCACGGCCGAAGTGTCCACTAGACCAGACCAGAGAAAATTCAGATATTTCAGACAAAAATCCCCGAGGCATTATTAAAAACGTTATTGTATGACAAAAGTTAGTTCAAAACGTAGTACTAAAATTAACAGACAGTCAACGGTGCAGTGGAGGGTTGCGAGAAATATCTCTCTCGCGAGCTTTAAATTACAATTCGCTTTTATTATGGACGCGTTTGCATGCTCTGCAGTTGCCGCTTCATTCTGCTGGAAACACGTAATTGAATCAACTCCGGAACACTCTTTGGATGCACTGTTTTTATAAAAACGGTACTCACCTCAACCGATCAACTTCCTTGACTGTAATAAGATCTTTTTATGGGATTCCCACACTCCTACAAAGCCTTGTGGCGCTTATGACCAGCGGCTGCTTGTATGTCCACCTTTTGGAGAGTCTATTAACACTGCACTTTACAGACCGGTTGCAGCACCTAAAAATGCTTACTTAGAAATAATAATTCTTTCCGATAAAATTATTAAAGTAGATGTCAAGATTTAGGCAAAAAATCGTTTATCTATACTAATATTATAAATGCGAGAGTTTGGATGGATGGATGTACGGATTGATGGATGTTTGTTATACTCAATCACGCCCCAACGGCTGAACGGATCTGGATGAAATTTGGCATAGAGATAGATTATAGTCTGGAAAAACACATAAGCTTAAAAGGCCCAGAAAATGAAAGAGTTCCCGCGGGAGCCGAAAAACCTCAATCCATGCGGACGAAGTCGCGGAGGTTCCTAAAAATCCTATACAAACTTTCATCCCCTAATTCACTCCTTTAGGGGTCGAATTTTAAGAAATCCTTCCCTAGTGAGCGCCTACGTCACAAAACGAACCTACTGTCAAAATTTCAGGTATCTAACCCCAGCGGTTTAGGATGTGCGTTGATAGACCAGTCAGTCAGGACAAACGATTTTATATATATAGATCTCTCGTTTGGAAGCTTCAAATTACAATTTGCTTTTGTTATGAATGCACGACCTACCGCCGCATTCTTCTGGAAGTTGGAACACGTAATTGAATCAACTCCGGAACCCCGCGCCGGAACAGTTAGAGACGTTTTTATAAGAATAACAAACAATGGAAACAGAAAGTATTAGATTGAAGTTATAATTAGTCAAACACTAAGCATATCTATAGGTACTAATATTATAAATGCGAAAGTTTGGATGGATGGATGGAGGTTTGTTACTCATTCACAACAGAACGACTGAACGGATCTGGATTAAATTTGGCACAGAGATATACCTAATTATAATCTGGAATAACACATAGGCTACTTTTTATTCCGGAAAGTTAAAGAATTCCCGCGGGAACCAAAAAACCTCAATCCACGAGGACCAAGTTGCGGGCATCAGCTAGTTGAAATTTGTTTGATTTTTACCTAATTAAATCCCAAGTAATTTTTTTATAAAAGGTAAAAAAAAGCTAAAAGAAAGAAATTCTCAATTTGGTGCTTATATTTTTTGTTCTAATCGTTAGAAACCTTCGCATACTCTATACTCCTATTCTTAGTTTTAATGTCTTTTGTTTCATTTTGTAATGTACAATGATTATAATCACCGTATTATAATCACCGTCGTATATTATACATAAATTTTAGAAAAAACCTATAAAATCACGCTCTCGTGAACTTAAAACACTACCTAATAGATTTTATGCCGTATCTTTTTACGATCCGATAGATAGACGAACTTTTTACTATCAACCTTGATCTTATCGGAAACTGCTTGAAGCTTATAAGCACACTTTTGATTGTAACATAGTTCTTTATTAGATTGGTGGTCACTCGATCGGAAAAATTAAACTTGTTGGAATAACGTTTATTTTGACCAATGGAAAATCAAATCGACATACAAATAATTTAAAACATAGTAATGATAATGATGATAATTAGGGTTCCGTACCAAAATGGTAAAAATGGAACCCTTATGGTGCGACTTTCTCCGTCCGTCCGTCCGTCTGTCACAGTCGATTATTTCAGTAAGTATTAAAGCTATCGCCATGAAATTTGGAATAGTTGTGTATAATAGAGGCCTAACATCATTAAAATAAAAAAAAATCGAAAAATATTTTTAGTTTAATTAAAAAAGGGGGAAAATTGGGGGGTTGAAATTTCAAAGTATGATAACTATACTGAGTGAGATATCATATGAAAGGGTTATACTTCTACATTCTAAAACAGATTTTTATTTATTTTTGTGCATAATAGTTTTTGATTTATCGGGCAAAATGTCAAAAAAAATACCGCCCCCCCCCCCCCCCCCCCTTATCTCCGAAGTTTACCAATTGAAAAATCTGAAATAATTATGGTCAATAGAAGCTTATGTATATTTTACAGGAAAAATAAAACCAACGCTCTAACTAGCATAGTTTTTTTGATATTAACAATAAACCTCTACAAACAAAGTTAGTTTTGCGGTTCATTTCGTCTTGTTTTTAATACCTCATAAATCACTACAACACTTACTACACAATACTACACTTAATACACTTACTACAGTAATAAACTTACTACAGGTTTGTACGGAACCCTCGGTGCGCGAGTCCGACTCGCACTTGGCCGGTTTTATTTTTTTTATTTACTCTTACTAGTTTATACTCTTTGCTACACTTACAAATACGGCTTTAGTTAACTCTGGGTTAAAAGGATAACCCGGCGTTTCTGCAATCCAGCCTAAAAGCACAATTTTATTCGTTGCGATTCAATAGTTTGTTATGCGAGTGTTAGTCGGATCGATCGGAAAATTAAACTCCCGAAATTAAACTGTCACGTTGGTCGACCAACATATGTGAAAGCTCTTTTTCAAAATTGAACTTTTTAAAAAATAAATATCGGTTTCGAATTACTGATGCCCATCTAGAAGACGCATTAGTCCTTCGATGCGGGAACCAATCTTTAAGAAATTAGCCCAGGACCGGAAGTGTCATTTTTCGGAAAAATAATATATTAACTTGTACAATATTTCTTTATGTTCTATCATGGAACCTTTAATTATCTTATGATGTTTTATGATGATCGTTTTATTACCTCTTTATTGACGTTGTTATTTTTCATGAAATTTTTTTTAAAAAATCTGGACTCTTGGTTAAATCAAATTAACAATCTGTGGACCCCACCTAAATTGAACCAGTCTAGTGGTTAGCATGTTCGACTGCGGCCGACGAGGTCCCGGGTTCGAGTCCCGGGTCGGGCCATATTTAAGTATTGGTTTTTTCCGACTAGAAATTCTCTAGTACTAGCCCGAAGTTAGGAAGTTGGTGGCGTTCCACCCCCGTGCCTCGGAGAGCACGTTAAGCCATCGGTTCCGGCATAGATTCCGGTTAGTATCACTAACATGATAATAGTCGTTAAAGTCCGCCAACCCGTATTGGAGCAGCGTGGTGGGTCTAAGCTCTAATTCCCTCTCTCCTATGAGAGTGCAGGCCTGTGCCCAGCAGTGGGACGTTAATGGGCTGTATTGGTAAACGAACTTTTAAGCATTGGAAAACTAATTCGACATAACACGTCTTTAGAACGAAATCATCATCCGTAGTGGGTATATAGAGTTTCGTTGGACGACCTCCGTGGCGCAGTGTTGAGCGCTGTTGCCTTAATGTGCGGAGGTCCCGGGTTCGATCCCCGGCAGGATTCGGAAATTTATAATCTCTGAATTTCCCTGGTCTGGCCTGGTGGGAGGCTTCGGCCGTGGCTAGTTACCACCCTACCGGCAAAAACGTGCCGCCAAGCGATTTAGCGTTCCTGTACGATGCCGTGTAGAAACCGAATAGGGGTATAACTGCCATGCCCCTAACAGGTTAGCCCGCTACCATCTTAGACTGCATCATCACTTTACATCAGGTGAGATCGCAGTCAAGGGCTGACTTGTAGTGGATAAAAAAAAAAAAGTTCCCATGCAATATTTTATAGGTAGACAATCTACTACCTAGTACTGCTATTACTTAGGTACTAATTCTGAGGCCATCAAAAATGCTGCACATTTTTATTTAAAAGATTTTTTGTTAAATTATAAAAACCATAGCCAATATTAATCCCCGTATTTGTATAGCTAACTTATGTACTCAAATGCATTACGCAATGTCAGTACCTAAACTTAGCTAGAACCTAGCTGAAGCTAAGCTCTTAATCTAGACTTATAGACAGCAGCTATAAAAACTCCACTGTCGTTCGCGTAAAACGTCGTTGGATTTTATCCCATAAAACTTTTACAAGGAGACGGATATACGAACTTTCTACTATCAACGTGGATCCAATTTTAAAACCACTTTTGGCAGCTTTATTACGTTTTTTTATTAACTGTGATGAAACCCTTTGGTGGATACCAATTACCAAAAATTTCGTATCTCTTTTCATTTACAGAGTGAAATAAAGTTATCAGTTTTAATAAACTTTTTGTGTACAAGTTTCTATCACAATTTTTTTTTTATCCACTACAAGTTAGCCCTTGACTGCGATCTCACCTGATGGTAAGTGATGATGCAGTCTAAGATGGCAGCGGGCTAACCTGTTAGGGGCATGGCAGTTATACTCCTATTCGGTTTCTACACGGCATCGTACAGGAACGCTAAATCGCTTGGCGGCACGTTTAATAACTACATTTTTGTAGTTCGCCCCGAACTATAACCTCTCGTCCTACGAATATTAAGACCTAGCCAGATCAAAGCTCTTCTAAAATTATGTCATTGATAGTAACAAAAAAAACTCTATACGCTCGTCCGCTTAAAAGAGCTGGGTTTTATGGCGTCTTACGTTTACGAGCTGTTACCTAAAGGATAGGGAACTTTTTATTAACAACTTACAATCCAATTTAAAAGCCGCTCACTGACTTATTGCGCTCTAATTGTTCCATTGTATCCTTTGTTCCATATACAGTACTTTGATAGAATATGTCGACGTATATTGTACGAGATGTAGCAAGCAACTTCGTGTATGTCGTTTTTTTTAATTCCACCTGAACTCTTTAATTTGCTAGGATAAAAGTATAATATTATGTACTAGATGATGCCCGCGACTTCATTCGCGTGGACTAAGCTTTTTTCGATTCCCGCAGGAACTTCTTAATTTCCGGGATAAAATTACCTTAGTCATTCCCCTGGAGACAACCTATCCCAGTACTAAAACATCAAAATCGGTTGAACAGACGGGCCAGATAGACAGACAGACACAATTTCGCATTTATAATATTAGTATGAAGTATGAAGTAAGGATGTATTATTAATTATCCATGCAAAAAAAGCTAAGTTCTCAATTATCGGCCAATCTCTGCTTAAGACCGAAGCTTAAGAATCTGTTCTTAGCTGGTGTCGGTTTATAAATACGGACCTATATGGGAGTTAGCCAGTTCAAAGCTCTTCTAAAATTATGTAATTGATGGTAACAATAAAAACTCTATACGCTCTTTCGCTTAAAAGCGTTGGGTTTCATGGCGTGAGCGTTTACGAGCTGGTGCGGATAAAGGAACCTTTTATTAACAACTTAAATCCAATTTAAAGCCGCTTACTGACTTATTACGCCCTAATTGCTCCGTTGTATCCTTTGTACAGTACTTTGATAGGATATGTCGACGTATATATTGTACGAGATGAAGTAAGCAACTTCTTGTATGTTGTTTTTTCCGGAACTCTTTAATTTGCTAGGATAAAAGTAGGTATAATGAAGTAGCCTATGCCACTCATCGCGTCTCTAACTATATTACCAGCTATCCATGCAAAAAAGCTAAAAACGCGTTCTCAAGTATCGGTCAATCTATACTTAAGACCGAAGCTTGAGAATCTGTTCTTAGTTGTTGTCTCTTTTAGAAATGTCATTGATGGTAACAATAAAAACTATGCGCTCTTTCGCTTAAAAGCGGTGGGTTTTATGGTGACAAGCGTTTACGAGCTGGTGCGGATAAAGGAACCTTTTATTAACAACGTAAATCCAATTTAAAGCCACTCACTGACTTATTGCGCCCTAATTGCTCCGTTGTATCCTTTGTTTCATATTCAGTATGAATACTTTGATAGGATATGTCGACCTACTCGTATATCGTTAACGAGAAGAAGCAGGCACTTTGTGGATTTAGTTTTTTTTAATCCAGTCGAATCTCTTTGATATGCTGGGATAAAAGTATAATAAAGTAGTCTATGCCACTCTCCGCGTCTTTAATATTTATGGCCATGTAAAAAATCACGTCACGTTCCGTTGCACCGTTGCGGCGTAATCGAAGGACAAACTAACAATCCTATGGACAGTTAGTGAGAGCGTGCTGTATTCTGAAATTAATTTATTAGTACAGAGCTACTAGAAAGTGTTAAACCCAAATGTTTTTTTAAATTTATTTAATTCTGTCTAGAAAATGTTGTAGCACAATAGCATGGCAGGTACTTGGTGCTTATGTGGTGCACCACAAAAAAGTAAAATACACACAGAAATTAAAAAGCGGCGTCGCGCGCATATGATACATGTATTGTATTCCATTTATTTGTACTTAAATTCATTGCCATAAAATTATTTTTAATCATGTGTATTGACAACTGGTTGACTGAACTTTAAAAATATATTACAAAACCTTACTGCCTCTATGGTTCTACATTCATTCGACATTATATTTGTTTCAGGTAAGATCTATTGAGTAATTCAATGTTAAAAGTTCAGAATTCAACTCTCAAAATCAAGCATCAGGTGAGAACGTAGGTACATTGTCTATACTCTATGGGAAGATCAAAATAGACTTCTTTCCACGAAAGCTGTAATTCAGCGACGTCCACCGCTCGACCTAGTTTGGAGGAATTTTTAAGAAGCTATAAATGTAAATCAGCGGTTCTGCTGTGCAATAAAACTGTCGTTTCAACTCCGGCAATTGCGTCAACCCGTTCACCATTTTGGGACTCGTAGCTTATCGGAATGGCACTCAGTAAAGTGCCCATTATTTTGCTAGCTGACTGTACTTATAATATTTTAGTTTTCACCGGATGTGGACGCAGATCGGTGCGATACGTGTTGAGCCATGTAACATTGGGTATTGGACAACTATTTAAATAAATTATTTTTTAGTGATTATTAAATCTGGGTGGAGGCTTCGGCCGTGGCTAGTTACCGGCAAAGAAGTACAGCCAAGCAATTTAGCGTTCCGGTACGATGCCGTGTAGTAACCAACATGGGGTATGGGTTTAATATAGCTGTCATACCCCTAACAAGTTAGCCCGCTACAATCTTAGACTGCATGCATCATCACTTACCATCAGGTGAGATCGCAGTCAAGGGCTAACTTGTAGTGGAAAAAAAAACTTTACCCACGCGGACGAAGTCGCGGACATCATCTAGTAGGTACCTAATTAAACCATCAACACCAATCACCATACTTAGCTTAGGTATGCTTGACAAGTATCAATAATACTTAGCTATACTCATTTTTTGTAAGAAAATGTAAGGATTATATTTAACTAGATGATGCCCGCGATTTCGTCCGCCTGAACTAAGGTTTTGTATTGTATTGTATTGTATATTCTTTATTGCACACCACAAAAACATAAACGAAACAGATAACAAATATGAAAATTTAAAACGTAGGTACAATAAGGCGGTCTTATCGCTAAGTAGTAAGTTAGGTTTTTTGATTCCCGCGAAAACTCTTTCATTTTCTGGAATAAAAAGTAGCATATGTCCTTCCCCGGGACACAACCGGTTGAACCCACAAAATCGGTTGAACTGATGGGGCGTGAAAGCGTAGCAGACAGACAGAGAGACAGACGGACATACTTTCGCATTTGTAATATTAGTATGGATGCAAGGATTTTATTTTTCATTTTTAAATAAACCGGCGTGGTATTATGTAGATACGAACAACGAGTGTTGTTAACTGCGGGATTCGCCGTTGAAGTGATGAACACTTGGAGCGGCATGAATAAAATATACCACTATGTGCTGTACACTGTACAGGGATCAGCGCGAACTGCTGCGATATTATATCAAATAAATATTATATATAAATATAAATGCGAAAGTTTGGATGTATGGATGTATGTTTGTTACTCAATCACGCTCCAACGGCTGAACGGATCTAGATGAAATTTGGCACAGAGATAGATTATAGTCTGGAATAGCACATAGGATACTTTTTATCCCGGAAAATTAAAGAGTTCCCGCGGGAACCGAAAAACCTCAATCCACGCGGACGAAGTCGCTGGCATCAGCTAGTGGATCATAAATGTGCCATAACAAAGGATTATGCGTGTTATATTATGTGGATTTAGGTTTTTTGGTTGCCGCGGCAACTCCTTAATTTTCCGGGTTAAAAAGTAACTTGTGTGTTATTCCAGTCTATAATCTATCTCTGTGCCTTTCATCCAGATCCGTTCAGTCTTATGAAGCTTCATACAAGGACCAAATAAGTTAGCATTTTGGGCAAAAAAATGCATAGCCAAGATAAGGGTCTCAAAGTTTACTTAATTAAACTATCAACTCATTAAGTACTCAATGCTAACCGTGGGTTTGCTTGCCCAATATTCATAATAGTTATACTCATTTTTAGTAATAAAATGCAAGGATTATGTTTAATTTTCATCATTTCATATTTAAATTAACCGGCGTGGCATTGTGTAGATACATACATACAACGAGTGTTGTTAACTGCGGGATTCGCCGTTGAAGTGATGAATACTTGGAGCGGCATGAATAAAATAAACCACTATGTGCTGTACAGGGATCAGCGCGAACTGCCGCGATATTATATCAAATAAATATTATAAATGCGAAAGTTTGGATGGATGTATGGATGTATGGATGGATGTTTGTTACTCAATCACGCTCCAACGGCTGAACGGATCTGGATGAAATTTGGCACAGAGATAGATTATAGTCTGGAATAGCACATAGGATACTTTTTATCCCGGAAAATTAAAGAGTTCCCGCGGGAACCGAAAAACCTCAATCCACGCGGACGAAGTCGTGGGCATCAGCTAGTGGATCATAAATGTGCCATAACAAAGGATTATGCGTGTTATATTATGTGGATTTAGGTTTTTTGGTTGCCACGGCAACTCTTTAATTTTCCGGGTTAAAAAGTAACCTGTGTGTTATTCCAGTCTATAATCTATCTCTGTGCCTTTCATCCAGATCCGTTCAGTCTTATGAAGCTTCATACAAGGATAAGTTAGCATTTTGGCCAAAAAAATGCATTGCCAAGATAAGGGTCTCAAAGTTTACTTAATTAAACTATCCACTCATTAAGTACTCAATGCTAACCGTGGGTTTGCTTGCCCAATATTCATAATAGTTATACTCATTATTAGTAATAAAATGCAAGGATTATGTTTAATTTTCATCATTTCATTTTTAAATTAACCGGCGTGGCATTGTGTAGATACATACATACAACGAGTGTTGTTAACTGCGGGATTCGCCGTTGAAGTGATGAATACTTGGAGCGGCATGAATAAAATAAACCACTATGTGCTGTACAGGGATCAGCGCGAACTGCCGCGATATTATATCAAATAAATATTATAAATGCGAAAGTTTGGATAGATGTATGGATGTATGGATGGATGTTTGTTACTCAATCACGCTCCAACGGCTGAACGGATCTGGATGAAATTTGGCACAGAGATAGATTATAGTCTGGAATAGCACATAGGATACTTTTTATCCCGGAAAATTAAAGAGTTCCCGCGGGAACCGAAAAACCTCAATCCACGCGGACGAAGTCGCTGGCATCAGCTAGTGGATCATAAATGTGCCATAACAAAGGATTATGCGTGTTATATTATGTGGATTTAGGTTTTTTTGGTTGCCGCGGCAACTCTTTAATTTTTCGGGTTAAAAAGTAACCTGTGTATTATTCCAGTCTATAATCTATCTCTGTGCCTTTCATCCAGATCCGTTCAGTCTTATGAAGCTTCATACAAGGACCAAATAAGTTAGCATTTTGGCCAAAAAAATGCATAGCCAAGATAAGGGTCTCAAAGTTTACTTAATTAAACTATCAACTCATTGAGTACTCAATGCTAACCGTGGGTTTGCTTGCCCAATATTCATAATAGTTATTGTAGTATATTCAAATAAAAGATGTTTTGGTCTTCAGTGGTGGTTTTATTTTAATCACTTTTTAATATTTAATATTATTACAATAAATACGTCCGTGTCCTTCAGTAGCCAGATTGTGAGAGGAGGTGTCACTCTGACGTCTGTCATAGCATGACGTTTGACAAGATACATTTATTTGGTAACGTTCCGTTACTACATCATCCCCTTTTTAAAAGAAAATTACATTTACTTACATTTTCTCCCCCCTTTAACAAAATTTTAGAAACTTATTATAATACTTAATACTTGATATTACAAATACAATAATTATACAAGATAATACTTATCAACTACTCATTCAACCAGCTGGAGTGAGCCCTGTCCTGGCAAAACACAAAGTCTACGCTGGTCGAACATGAAAGGAGGTTCTTATATACTTAATATTATTATTATCTATTACTACATAGGACCTAAAACCATTATAACAATCAATTTTTCCTTGTTTCCAAATATTTTTATGGGGATCTTTCTTAAACCATACCCGTTGACCAATAAAAAATTCTTTCATAAATCTACTTGTCTTATTATAATTTATTATATTCCTAGTTTTAACATAATCAAATTGCTGTGTAACATTATCATTTAATTTAGGTTTTAAATATTTTGAGCTAACAACTAACTTAGTCCTTAAATTTCTGTTCATTAGTAATTCACTAGGGGAAAAATTTGTGCCTGAAATGGGAGAAGCCCGATACTGTAATAATGCAAGTCTTACATCCGTTTTATCCTCATTACATTTTATAAACATTTTCTTAGCAATCTGTACTGCACGTTCAGCCATACCATTAGCCTGTGGATATCTTGGACTAGTGTATGTGAATTTAAATCCCCAATCATATGCAAATTGCTTACATTCCCTAGAATCAAATGGAATGTGATCTGAAATTATTTCCAAAGGTATCCCAAAGTTACAAAAAATATCCTTTAAACTATTAATTATGCTTGCTGAACTTTTATTAGGTATATATTTAATCTCTAACCATTTAGAATAATAATCATACATTATTAAATAACTTTTCCTTTTGAATTCCATTATATCAATACCTAATTTCATAAAAGGAAGGTTGGGAACCTGATGTGATAAAAGTGGCTCTTTAATATTATTATTGTGATGCGTTTGACATGCAAAACATTTTTTGACAAACTCTTCAATATGAGTGTCCATAAAAGGCCAATAATATACCTTTCTAGCCATATGTTTCATTTTAGACATACCTAAATGCCCTTCATGCAAAGTTTTAATGAACTGTAATCTTAAACTTTTAGGTACTACTAACCTATCATTATAAAAAACTAAATTTTCATCAACACTAAGTTCAGTTCTTAATTTATGATAACTTCTTATTATATCTGGAATATTAGAAATTTTATCAGGCCATCCGTTTTGAATAAATTCAATTAGTTTTAATAACTCCTCATCTTTAGAACTTTCTGAGATTAATATTAATTTTTGTTCCTCAGTACATTCTAACTTCTGTGCTAAGCCTATACAATGTATAACCTCATACATATAAGAGTCATCTGTCTCTTTGCACTCTTGATATGATCTTGACAACAAATCTGCTATATACATTTGTTTACCTTGCAAGTATTTAAATACAATATTATATTTTAATAATTTTAATTTTAACCTCTGTAGTCTAGGAGACGGTACTTCATGTAAATGCTTTTTTAATAAACTTTCCAATGGTTTATGATCATTAACTACTGTAATTTTATGTCCATAAATGTAATAATGAAATTTCCTAGTCGCCCAGACTATACTTAATAATTCTTTTTCTATTTGGGAAAAATTACATTCTGAAGGTGTTAAACTTCTTGAAGCAAAGCAAACTGGCCTACCATTTTGTAGTAAACAACATCCAAGACCACTTTTCGATGCGTCACATTGGATTGTTATTGGCAATTTATTATCAAAATTTTGTAAAATTGGTGCTTCACTTATTTTACTTTTAAAATTATTATAAACTTTTTCATGAAATTCCGTCCATAACCAATCAACATCTTTCTTTAATAATAATTGAAGAGGTGATGCAATATCAGCCAAGTTAGGTATAAATTTTCTTAAATAATTTACCATACCAAGGAAAATCTGTAACTCTTTTTTATTAGTAGGGCTTTTCATATTAATAATTGCACTAACCCTGTCTGGGTCAATTTGCATACCCTTCTCTGAAAAAATATGCCCAAAATACTTCACTTGTTTCAATTTAAATTGAAATTTATTCTTATTAAAGCGAACATTATGCTCTCTAGCCCTTTCAAAAACTTTATTTAATATTGCATCATGCTCTTGTTCGGTTTCACCACATATTAATAAGTCATCACAGTAAACAATAACGCCTGGAATGTCTCCAAAAGCTGTTTCACTGTATTTTTGAAATATTTCCGGTGCTATTGATAAACCAAATGGCATTCTTAGGAATTTGTAACAACCAAATGGGCTATTAAAAGTACATAAATCATTACAATCTTCCGAAAGTTTAATATTATAAAACCCATCAGATAAATCAAGCACTGAAAAATATTTTTTATTAGAAAGTTTAGAGACTATCTCATCAATTGTTGGAATCAAATGATGCTCTCTTATTAATACTTTATTAAGATCTTTAGGATCTAAGCAAATTCTTAATGAACCATCTCTTTTTTCAATAATAACCAAGTTGCTTACAAAACTTTTAGGGTGATCGACCTTCGCGATGACTTTGTGCTTCACCAGAGCTGCCAACTTGTCCGCAAGGCGATCCATAAGTGCGTTAGGCACTCGCCGTGGGGGCCGCACCACAGGCTCCACGCCAGGTTGAATGCGTAGCTGCAGTGAGGTCTTAAACTCCCCAACTCCCTGAAACAGTTCGTTATTCATATTAATAATTGAGTCCTTACTCATATTCATCTTAATATTATTGCTACAAGTTGAAACTGTATTAATATTATTATTATTTAAAAGCTTCAGCTGTAACAAAGATCCTAACCCCAGGATAGGTCTAACCGGTTCATTAATAATTAAAAACTCGGTTTCAAAACACTCATTGTTATATACTATTATTATTAGAATAAACTCTTAATGAAACTTTTCCAATAGGAATTAATTTTCCTCCACCGAAGACCTCTATTATTGTTTTTGTCTCAGACATTTTTATGTTTGTATCATCACCGACAATACACTTGAGATCTCTTAAACTAAACACATTAATTTGTGCTCCAGTGTCACATTTAAACCTGACCCTCTTATTCTCCACTCTTAAGAACTCAGTCCACTCATTTGTACTTAAATTAATAGTATGGACTAGTCATAAGTCATGTATATTATTATTATTGCTCTCACTGACTGGTGACTGTAAATTATTTACTTTTTTATTATTAAAAGTGCATCCCACACTAAAATGATTCAATTTATTACACTTTCTACAAGTTTTTCCAAAGGCAGGGCACTGACGGGGACCATGAACTGTATTACACTTTTTACACTGATAATTATTCTTATTATACTGATCTGGCAAACTATTATTAATATTATTATTAGGCCTACTCTTAATATTACTGTACTTAGCTTTAGAGTTGCTATTTGACGGAGTGCGCTGCTGTCTGGGTGGTCTTGCCGCTGCCACTGCATGTACCTCTGAGCTGTTCAGCACCTTGACCTGCCCACAGGATAGCTCTGCAGACCTGCAGATGTCCACAGCCTTCTCAAGACTTAAGTCCTTGATTTCCAGAAGTTTCTGCTGCACCCGTTGATTTTTTATACCGATGACTATTCTGTCCCGTAGCATTCTGTTCTTTTGTTCGCCAAAGTTGCAGTTTTCCGCCAGTTTTCTTAGCTCTGTGTAGAACGCGTCGAAATTTTCTTCCTCGCCTTGGCACCTTTTATTGAACTGGTAACTCGTTATTACTTCGTTTTGCTTCGGCTTGAAATAATCATCAAAAATCTTTATGACCTCCTCCAATTTAGGTCTTTCTTCAGTTTTGAGGACGTTTAGATACAGTTCCTGTGCTTGTGATCCTATACAATTTAATAGGAGTGCCGCCTTCCGCGTTTCCGTCAGCTTCTCGAACCCAGCTGCCATGATGAAAATTTTGAAAGAATCTTTAAATCTCTTCCATTGGGGCCAGCAAGAATCTAAATCCTCCATGTCGATACCTCCCGGCATCTTAAATTCCACGCCAACCATGTCGCCGGACGCCATGTTGCCCTCTTGCACTTGCATTTCGTTGCACACGTGTAGGTACGTAAATCCGGTCCAATCTTGTTGAAAAGTCCGAATCACAACTGCGCCATGTAGTATATTCAAATAAAAGATGTTTTGGTCTTCAGTGGTGGTTTTATTTTAATCACTTTTTAATATTTAATATTATTACAATAAATACGTCCGTGTCCTTCAGTAGCCAGATTGTGAGAGGAGGTGTCACTCTGACGTCTGTCATAGCATGACGTTTGACAAGATACATTTATTTGGTAACGTTCCGTTACTACAGTTATACTCATTTTTTAGGGTTCCGTAGCCAAATTTGGCAAAAACGGAACCCTTATAGATTCGTCATGTCTGTCTGTCTGTCTGTCTGTCTGTCTGTCTGTCTGTCCGTCCGTATGTCACAGCCACTTTTTTCCGAAACTATAAGAACTATACTGTTGAAACTTGGTAAGTAGATGTATTCTGTGAACCGCGTTAAGATTTTCACACAAAAATAGAAAAGAAACAATAAATTTTGGGGGTCCCCATACTTAGAACTGAAACTCAAAAATTTTTTTTTCATCAAACCCATACGTGTGGGGTATCTATGGATAGGTCTTCAAAAATGATATTGAGGTTTCTAATATCATTTTTTTCTAAACTGAATAGTTTGCGCGAGAGACACTTCCAAAGTGGTAAAATGTTGGTCCCCCCCCCCCCCCGTAACTTCTAAAATAAGAGAATGATAAAACTAAAAAAAATATATGATGTACATTACCATGCAAACTTCCACCGAAAATTGGTTTGAACGAGATCTAGTAAGTAGTTTTTTTTTTAATAATTTAAAACTTACTACAGGTTTGTACGGAACCCTCGGTGCGCGAGTCCGACTCGCACTTGGCCGGTTTTTTTTAGTAATAAAATGCAAGGATTATGTTTAATTTTCATCATTTCATTTTTAAATAAACCGGCGTGGCATTATGTAGATACGTACAACGAGTGTTGTTAACTGCGGGATTCGCCGTTGAAGTGATGAATACTTGGAGCGGCATGAATAAAATATACCACTATGTGCTGTACGAGGATCAGCGCGAACTGCCGAGATAGGTATATGAATCATAAAAGTGCCATAACAAAGGATTATGCGTGCTATTCAGCGGTTGTTTCATTGACATAGCTGATGCTCGCGACTTCGTTCGCGTCTATTTCCGCAGCAACTCTTTAATTTTCCGGGATAATCTATGTGTTATTCCAGACTATAATCTATCTCTGTGCCAAATTTTATCCATTTTATTTCCGCAGCAACTCGTTAATTTTCCGGGATAACCTATGTGTTATTCCAGACTATAATCTTTGCTAATTTAAATTTAATCCAGATCCGTTCAGCCGTTCTGGCCTGATTGAGTAACAAACATCCATCCCTCCATCCAAACTTTCGCATTTATAATATTAGTATAACTATTAATATAGATTTATACTTGCTAATAATAAAGCCTGAAAAATACAACTTGCGGAAACGGCACAGCATTCCTCGTGCCACCTTTAATAATAATCGTTCCGCATACGTAGGTAATTTTGGTTATTCGTACCCACCATGTTAGATTTTGATGATGCCATAATATAGCTAAGTATGGGAACGGGGTAATTCTTTAATTTTCCGGGATTGAAACGAGGTTAGGTCACACTCCGTCTTCGGTTAAAAACCCTCTTTGCTACACAAGCTTATATTATCATATTTTCTACTCGATTTTATAAATGCGAAAGTGTGTCTGTCTGTCTTTTTGTAAAGTTTTTAACTATGGTCAATCTGTTCAATCGATTTTGACCAAATAGGGTGGTTGAAAAATAGGTTGCACCTCGCGGAAGGACATTTTAATAACTAGCTGATGCCCGCGACTTCTTCCGCATCGATTAAGTTTTTTTTTTGAGTGCCGCGGGAACTCATTCATTTTCCGGAATAAAAAGTAGCTAAAAAGTCACTCTCCAGGTCCTCAACTCCATCCATCCATCCAAAAATCTCGTCCATCCGTTGCTCCGTTACGGCGTGATTGAAGGTCAAACCAACAAATAAACACACTTTCACATTTATAATATTAGTATGATTATTAGGCTACTTTTTATCCTGGAAAATCAAAGAGTTCCCAAAGATTAGTATTCCCACAAGTAATGGTAATCATCTAGTAATTCATATTTTATTTAGTGAAATATGTATTTTCAATAAAAGTTCAATAAACGTTTGAATTCATGATTATTTCAGTTCAATATACGCATTCTTCCAAACATACAAACCAAATAAGCATTCCCAATATTCTTGAAGGCAATATCAAATGCAGTTAGAAGTAGAACAGGTTCGACCTAGGGTTGCCACTCAAACAAGTAATTTCATTTAAAAAGTTGGTTATTTATTTATTTATTTACATATTTTGATTGCACACACATAATACACTATACAGTTAAAAAGCAGTAGTAAGACTACATAGAAAGGTGCAAAGGCGCGGTTCTTATTGCTAAACCAATCTCTTACAGACATTCTTTGGTGAAAGGATAAATAAACCGGAAAGTTCATTTCATTGTAATTTGAAATGATAATATAAAGACACATGGTTAAAGAGAATTTAGTAATTATACTATATCCATACTAACAGTATAAATGCGTAAGTTTTTCTGTCGGTTATCTTTTCGCAGCTAATCTGTTATTTTGGACAGCTTGCTTGTTCGGGAGATGGACGTAAATACCTAACGCTGATTTGTTCGAAACAAAATCAAATATTAACGGAAGGTTAAACTAATTTAATCATAAAAAACGTAGTTTTGTGATTAAATTAATTTAAGCTTCACTAAAATTTTCAAACTTCTTTCATTAGGTACAACACAGCGTAAAAGTCTTGAACTAAAGGAAAAGAAAAATATCCCAAAAGTTATTTTCCCAAGAGGGTTTTATCGCAAAAATCCGTTAATATATTTCTCACAAAGGCGGCAACCCTGCTTTGACCCGAGATGCACTCGATTTGAGGAATATTGAAAGCAGTTTCCTTTAACTTAAGTACGAAACTGGAACGTAGTTCCGTTTCAATTTCAGCGGAAAATACACTTGAAAATGTTGTTTTTGTGTTCGACTCAAAGGAACTTAGATGTAGATTTAAGTCGATTGAGATTTTTTAATCTATTCGATATGCGAGAAACCGAGAAACAACAAGCTTTGTTTGAAAAACCCGAAAGAAATAGAAATTACTTGCTAAAATATTATTCAACTTGGTCCTACTCAGTGATTTTTTCTATTATTCTCTCTAATAGCTATTATTTTTAAGTAACTATACTCTACAATCTTGAAAGTTGTATTATTTTTCAATTGATATTTTTAAAAAAAAAAACATCTACCATTTATGTTTCGTCTTCGTCCGAGCGAATCTAAGCTTTTTTATATCTTTTACTCATTGATTTTTTGTCTATGCCCGTCTCCCGAATGCAAGGTAAATCTGTTATTTTCGTCAAACTTATTTTAGTGGATTTTACGTGAAATACTAACAGATATTTTCGTTTGCATTTATAATATTAGTATACCAGTAGGGATTCTTTTTTACTTTTGCTGTACTCGTTTATGTAAAGTACCAAAATAACTGAACGCTTTTCAGTATTCAGGAGAAAGATGCAGAAGCTTCCTTTGAAAAATCCTCCCTGCTAGAGTATATTATTAGAGTACACTCTACCAGTCTTACATTACAATTTTCTACCACAAGTCTTAAGATAACTCTTTGCATAAATTTCTTTCCATTCAATACTATTTATATTAGATCCCTGTTTCCTTTCAATGCACTTTACCAGCAATTTTCTAAAGTAGCGAAACCAATGCTGACCTAGATGTCCACCTTTTCCCCGTTGTTATGGCATTATGGCCTTTGTGTCTAAGGGAATAGAGTTTAAATTATGTTAAAATGATAAATGGGAAGAATGTAGAATTTGAAAGCAGTGCTACACTCTTGGCTTCTCGACAACGTTTGAAACTTGTTGCAAGTGATCAGAAAGGCACCTTTGAAGAAGTTTGGTTTGATAAGTAGGTTTGCCGTAAGGCACAAGGTACATACGAAAAGAAGATAATTATTGAATGGTTTTCGAACATAAAGGGGACGTGGATATTACTTTGGGAGTTTTTTTTGGGAGATCCTATTGAATAGTTGTCAAAAGTCTCAAAACCCAATTGCTTATAACGCACTTATTTAATTAAGTTTTTGGTGCCTTCCCGGGATCGAATCCTGGATCTTCCGAATAACCACTGGGCTATAAACGCCTCATTAGGCACAAGATAGTAGTAGCAGTAGAAGGTTGGTAGATACATTCTATTCATAAGAATAAGGCCAAAGCGTTGGAGTCTTTCACCACTTATTTTTCGAACGGTTTTAATAAAACTTTTTAAGCCCGTCCCGCTGTAGGGTCCAAAAACACCGTATTTAAAGTAGCCGGTCCGGAACGCAATTTACTTTGAAAGGATCTTTACACAAAGGATTCCGCGACGCAATATTCTTGTCTCTACGATTTTATGCCGCCTTATTGCGGTATTCGTTTCGTAATTATTTGGGCTCACAAGGCCTCCGGGCAGTGATAAGGGAGTTGCAAATATGTAGATGAAAGCGGTTCGATTCCCAGATTTGCTAGACGTTAAACGTCTCAAACTCAAATGTTTTTTATTCAAATAAAACTTTTACAAATGCTTTTGATTCGTCCAGTGAATCTACCATTGTACCAGTTCGGATTGACATTCCTACCGAGAAAAACCAGCAAAAACGCGGTGGTTGCTCTTTTGAAAAAAATCATTTACAATAACATAATATTATGTAGGTACACAAGTAACCGCAGTCCTAAACATTGCTGGAGCGAGTCAAATCCATGCGACACTGTAAAAAGGTTATCTATTCTACTATAATATTAGATGGGTTTGATACAACTGCCATGCCCCTAACAGATTAGCCCGCTACCATCTACTTCATCATCACTTTATTGTAGTGGATAAAGAAAATCGTTGTCGTCCGTCTACCGAGTGGAGGTCTACCAACACTGCACGAGGTCCTAAGGTCTATCAAATGTTTTTTGTTGTAGGTACTATTACAACATAATTTCCGTGTAGCTCGTAGTAGAACGTTATTCATCGGTCACGCCTTATTATTTTGGGAATGTCCTCCGATATAAATGATAATGCTGCCGAAAGCCGCTGCGCCTTCATTTCCCGCCCTAATGTTTGATTCAATGCCAAAGTTCCGCTATTATTTCCCAATATGGGAAACTTTCTCCGTTAGGTAGGTACTTACTTTTATTTATCCTGCGAGTCTCGTATGCTTATTTCTATTCATTTCAAGATTTCTACAAACTCATTATTTTGAAAAGGTTCTTTTTTCGTTTTGCGTCCTTTGATACTCTTTCCCATATTAGGATACACTTCAATGTGGCCAATTCTGTAGTTCGCAATCTCTCAACTATACTAACAGTGGAATTCATAATCGACTGAACGGCTCTTTTCCGAGACGTTTCAAGCGCTATGTATCGAATTCAAGCTTTTTGCATTTCATAGTCGAAAGAGACTCTCTTTTGCATTTCATAGTCGAAAGAGACTCTCCATGCGGTCGCTAACAGCGGCTGAATACTGATTCGCCGATTTCCGCGAATCAGACACAATCAAACGAGGCTTTTGCTATGACATGAGTTTGACATAGCTTTATTTTTGTATTTTGTGGGCTATTTGTGCGTAATAAATCTTGATTTTTAATAAAAAATCGAAGAAAAAATGTGATTTGAGTCAAATACAACATGTTCTTCTAAGTTTGTACTTGTGGTAAAACCAATAAATCCACCAATTATCCAAAGTGTAGTGTAAAGCGAATGATGGCTTTACATTGATGATGAAATCGCTAATTACAGCCAGTGCATATAAAACTACGACGATTTATGCTGTCCTGATACAGACGGGTATTTCCGGAAGTTACCCTTCTCGTTCTAAGAAGAGGCACGTGCTCAGTATTTAATAGTGGGCCGGGGAGGGATTGAAACGATGGCTATGAATTATTGCCAGAAGAAAGAAGTGCCGCATGAGGACGGACTCTTGAAAGATACCACAATCGGCCAGCCTACATAAAGATGCAAGGCTAGTAGACGCAAAGGCTAATTGATGGTATACAGAACTAGGTAAACAAGAAAGAAGAAAATTTTTATAATGACTCTGTACTTATCTCATAGGACATAGGATGTTGACGAATAATACATAATATCGAGCGCAAAATAAAGGAACTACAGTTAATGTATGTACTACACAGTACCTAAAGGCAATTCCAGAACATACGTTGTTCTACTATCCTCAGTTTGAGCCAAGATCTTGTGTGAAGAAGTTAGAATAAAGGTCGTGGATTAATTCATTTGGTTGGATGACCTCATATGATATGTGCATTTCTTGAGGTGAAAAGGAAGTGGCTAGCAATACAAGAATCATAATAGCAGTCAAAAATATGAATGATGTCCTTCTTCAGCCTGGTATTAATTGTTAAAATAATATTAAATGGATTATAACATTTTGTAATTTTCTGTACTTATTCATTCATAAATAAAAATAGAATTTTTATATAAAGCCATGTATAAATGCCATAAATCTAGCTCTTTAAGTACCTTCATGGTCTTTCAGTCTTGACTACTTACCGACGCTAAAAGAGGGTGTGTGTGTTTGTGCATCTGTGTGTGTGTATGTCTGCGGCAGCATAGCTCCCAAACGGATGAACCGATTTTGATTTATTTTTTTGGTTTAGAGGACCTTGATCGAAAGTGTTCTTAGCAATGATTCAAGAAAATCTCTTCAGCTATTTGCAGATTATCATAATATGTTGAAGAAAGTATGAGAGCAACTACCAATACAGGTTTGATAGATTCGAAATTTGGTATCCTATTAAGTAATAGGATACCAAATAATTCAATGTTAAGATCAAAGTTATCATGTTCTTGCTTAGTCACTGAAGTCAGTGACTAAGCAAGAACATGATAACTTTGATCTTAACATTGAATTATTTATTTAAATCAGGCAACAATATTTAATCATAATTATAACACAATACAATATAATTCATAAAATACTATAAATACAATTCTAAAAATAAGTATATTATAGTCTTATGAAGCAGAAGGAATTCTTGTTCTCGCTTCCCTGTAACGACGGTATACTATGCCCTCAGGCCAAAAGTCTGCACTGATGAACACATCTTTGCACCATGCCGGAACAGTTTAGAACGTACTCGTAAGAGCTGAAGTAGTTCTACTGGACTTCAGTTTATGGAGAGTAAGCTGCACTTTTGTTATCTGCGAACAAACATATCTTCGCGATATTTTTGCAAAGGTGCTCCAGAGCGATTCTTATACGTGCCCAGGATGTACCGTCAGCCTTGGCCGTCTCTGACTTTATGCAGGATATACAAATCATGAAGTTGTGCATCACCGCTATCAAAGTGGTATTATTCGTCAGCGTTTTACCACGTAAATTTCGAATTCGCTTCGGTCTTTGCTTTCTATTATTCCCTAAAATTGGAAACCATTGGAAATTGAAAACCGCGTCTATGTTTGTTTGTAAACAAACATTGACGTTCACTTGAGTGACTCAAGTCAAAGTGACATCCATAGAGAATTTCCACAGATAACATGTCAATCAATAGACAATATTCTGTACATCTCCATTTCTTCTCCATTCAGCTAGGAGATTGTCTGGCGAACGTTTATGAATTGCAACAAAGGTTGATTCTACATTCAAGTCCTACGCGAATCGTGAACGGCATTTTGCCAGAGACTGGTTACCCAACGTTTATGAATTCCAGGGTAAAAGAACAGGTTTAGCAGTAGTGCTATCTCTTTCAAGCTCTTTTCGTAAGGAGCATTATGAAAGGGATAGCAATATATTTAGGTTGTACATTATAGAATTATCTGTTCTATTCATCTGTTTCTATCAGTTAAATTTTTACTGCAGCTGGCAATGCCTATGTATTTATGAATTTAAAATGGCTGTACTATAGGTTTAGCATATGCTGGCGTATATTATTTTATTTATAGCTTTTATACACAGAAGGGCAGACGGACAGACAGACTGGATGAAACAATAAAAAGGTTCTTGGTTTTACTAATAATTTCATAACTAAGTAGGCTCGAAAAATGTAGGTTGAGCTCCCATCCCCTTATTAATTTTAAGTGTCCATCTTACAAAAATTCAAAATTAACAAATCCACTTACCATCTCAGAATCATTACAAATTCACAAGGACGCCTGCCGTAGCAACTTAGGTAAGTACGCTTTTTAATTTTACATTAATTAAAATGTCTTTCGGCAACTTAAAAAGTTTAAGCAGAAAAGTTTTGGAAGAGCGAAAGTTTATATTACTTACTCGGTATACCACATTACATATTCCATTATATTAAATAGTGAAAAACGTAATTTCATTACCACCCTACGTAATGGATCTCTTTTTGTTGGATAATAAGTAATTATTTTTATCTACTCCCATGCTATAAATCCTCTATAACAGGTTCTGAAACAGTTAGCTAATTGGCAACATTAAAACACCCAATGTCCTAATAACCATTACATCATCCAAACGGGTGATGTAATGTTGTACTGAATTTCATTACAACACCCCTGCCACATCTGCTCGATGCGTGGTATCTGTATGAATTACAAAAAAAGAACATCTGTACGAATTTCAAAAAAAGAATACACGCGCGTTTCACTACCAGAGTCCAGAACGCCGCGCGCTGTAAAAAAAAGTTAACAAAAAAAAAAAAAAAAATGAGCGATTCAAGTTTTGAGTTTTAAACATATTAGGTTACTAGGACTGGATGTTTTAATGTTAGCAGTAAGCTAACTATTTCAGAATCTGAGTTTCATATTATGAGTGTAGATAAAGTCATATACTCGTGTGATAAAGTCTTGTATGCAACAGTTGATAATTAGGTATTAAAACACTCATATGATACTATTATTTTACACATTCGTGTTTTAATACCCCTTATTACACAACTGTTGCATAAATAACTAATACGTTTAACTTTAAGTTGCTCGCCTTGGACGGCGGGATATATTAATTTATTGTTATGGTTCGTAATAAAACAACATACAAATAGAATTCCAAATATATTAATGTAAAATAAGAAATTTCCATAGTTTCGCCTGTCTGTCCTTATATGTGTGTGTGTGGGTGTGTGTGATATATCACAGCCATATAAGTCATCACTGGCCATAATAAGCACAGTTAGAAAAGGTTCATGGATCAGAATTGATAATTATCTTTCATCGAAATGGGCCAGGTCCAAATTTCAATAGTTTTCGAAACAACACAATCGCTCTTTAAAAATTAATGATTACACCACTAACACCTAAAAATATACCTAATGCAATAATAAACTTTTGATATTTTCACACATTCAAGGTCCTCAATTTAGATGAAATCATAGTACATAATGGAACGCTAGAGTCAAGAAGTTGGTTTAATGAAAAAGAATAACAATGTTGTATTTTTATAAGCGAAAACCATTTCTTGTCTCTACAACAACGACGTTTTCATTCCATATATTGTAAAAATAATAATATTATGTTAACATACATTTTGCTACGAGTAACAATTCGTTGCTGCTACGTGAATGTAACTGTTTCTGTATAGACATTGAAACAGACAGTGTTACTGGGTCACGATTACACGAGCACGTGTATTGTTTATCCGCTGAAAGCTATTCCACCGAGTTTAAAGGATGTTAGACACAAAATGCGCGGCGACGCGCCTGGCGAAACCGAAACGTTTCAAACGCGGTATTAAACTCCTTACAATTACTGCAGTTGATCGCTACGGTATCAACTATCAAGAGAAAGTAAATCTTATGTAATAAAAATATACAATCTAAAAAATAGTTGTATACTCCACTCCGCACTGTTACACTGCTTGTTGCAGTCCGTACTGCTTGTACAACAAATCCTACACGCGTACGCGCGCTTTCAGTGTAGATGTAGCATCCTATTGTTTAGCTTATCTGCTTGACCACGGCCTCTCTTGTAAAAAGGTTGTCCTCGGTTCGGCCCAGTTTGAGAATATATAATTTCTAAATTGACATTTTTTTTATTCAATTGGTCTGTTGGAAGGCAGTTACTACCCTATCGGCAAAAAGGTACCGCTAATCGATAAGGGTTTAACAAAAACTGCAGCCTTACCCCTTACAGGTTTCACCACCACCTGGCAAGATCGCAGTCAATGACTTGTGTCTGAATAAAAAAAAGACGTGTGGCACTCGGAGACTGCCGCGCTAAAGCTATTGCATAGCATTTTTTATCAACTTTATGTAATTATAATAATTCATCGAGTCGGAGCCGGTCGGAGTGGGGGGTGTTAGGTTATTTTCGTTACGGAATTTCTGGATTCGGTCTCCACGCTCAAGGCCCGCGATAGAAGCTATGCAATAGCTTAATAAAAAATATTCCCGTATATTCATTTGATTTATTAGAATCGTCATCGTCGGCTCTATACTTTCCGTATTTAATTTCACAGTGGAAGAGCCTCCGAAGCGCGCCTTAGTCACGAACATTTTACTCTGCTTCAAATTTCAATGACACTCCTATTTGTCTTGGAAAAAAATTCGTACAAAAAAATATTAAACACTGTGAAATGTGACTGTTATGGCTTTCAGACAGTGATTACGAGCATTCGTATACAAATAAATTAATGACTTATTACTATCTATACATCTATACATAATTATAAATGCGAAAGTTTGGATGGATGGATGGATATATGTAGGAATGAATGGATGTTTGTTACTTAATCACGCCAGAACTGCTAAACGGATCTGGATGAAATTTGGGACGGATATAGCTTACCTATAGTATGGAATAACACATAGGCTACTTTTCATCCCGGAAAATTAAAGAGTTCCCGCGGGAATCGAAAAACGCGGGTTAGCCCGCTACCATGTTAGACTGCATCATAACTTACCATCCAGGTGAGATATCAGAAGGGCTAACTTTAAGTAGAACAACAATAAAATAGCACTTTATATTCACGATATTGACGGCGTAAGGCAATTTGCGTAGCGTTCATCCAATCATAAACTTATATTTTGTCGGCCGCCTCAAAGAGATAAAGCCTTTGTGAGTTAAGAAGGGTGAATCTGTATCTCTCCAACTGGATCATCGTTGTAAGTGGATGATGGGGTTTCGCTTAAGGGCACTATACTTCCAACTGACCCGCTTTTTATGAGCTTATATGGAAAATCATGTTATGAAGGGAACATTGAGTTTGGACAATTTGTTTTTGGAGTTTTGGATACCCTCCTTCATGCAGTGGTGATCGCTGGGGTCTTATAAGTGGGAGATCCCGGTCTCACTCCAGTGCAGGGTAATTTTGAGAATAAATAATTTCTGAATTATGCTCTTGTGTGTCCTGGTGGGAGGGAGGCTGCCCCCTGATTTTGTAAGGAAATCGTAATCGTAATCGTTTGTCAAACGTATAATTCGAACTGTTTAAGGAGTTCATAGATGCCTGCACGTCAAAAAGCATGTATGAACACCTTAAGCAGTTCGAGTTATACGTTTTAAGCTGTATGGTTACGATTTGCTTAGACAATTGAGCATCTGGTTACTATATCGTTTCGGTACGATGCCGTGTTGAAACCGAATAGGGGCATGCATGGGTTTATATATAACTGCCATACCACTAATAATATTAATTAGATTTTAAATAAAACCTACAAAAGTTCACCAGTTACCTCGAAAAATAATACCTACGGCAACACAGAAATCTCTTTCAAGTTTTCCGATGGTCTTAGCATTTCAAACGGATAGTATAGGTACACTAGGTACTCTGCGCTGTAGCTGTTTGTTTGAAATGCCATAGTATAGAAGCCACATCTCAGGTTCATATGCTCAACCCGACGGAAACTGTATTCAATATTCCTCAAATTGAATGCATCTCGGTTCGTAGGACGTAGACATTTCAGCACGTATCGGCTTCTTGAATGCCCTGAATGTTTGTTTCCTTTCAATATTTTGACTACTCGGGCGTATAGCTTCATTTCGCATTTCGCAACAAAAGGCAGTTTGTTGACTAATTTAGACTTGAGGGGTAACGCAATTATAATATAGTCCACCACGCTGTCTAAGTACGGATTGGAAGACTGTTTGGTGAACATTATGGAGATCTCTCTGGCATTAAGGTTTTTTCACGATATTTAATTGCCTAAAATTAAACGCACTTAGCCCAAAAATTGTTAGGAGTGCGTACCTACGGATCGAATCCGGGACCTCCGTATAAGAGGCCAAAGTTTTAAACCTGGCGGTACTGATAAAAAGAGCTTGTTTGTTAGACTTTCACGTTGTCACAAACCATCTACCTCTACATTTTCTTACCGCATAACACACAAAAATCTTAGACCAACATGTTTCTTTTATACAAAAACCAATTTTCCCGATCCCAGTAAGTAAACAAGTCCGGCGATAAGACTTGGGGGTCATCTCGACCGAGTTGGCCCCTTGAATTTTTTTTTTCATGATCAACTCGACCTACTCAACTCGGCAGCAAAATACTGAGTTGTTTATGAACAATCAAATACAAAATACAAAAGTGTTTCGCGAGTCGAATATTTTGTTTAATGATTGAGAAAAAAATTAACATAGGTATGTATGTAGAATTAGAAGAGTTTCATCGGCTCTAAGTTCCTCTTACTTTTCATACGAATTGCATTCTCTGCATGTGGATTGATCAAATATCCTGTAAGTATATACTTATTTCAAGGAGCTCCCGGTATCGGTTTAAGTTAAGGAAGATCCTGTAAAAGCAAATTTTTCTAAGGATTTCCAAAACGTTGACTGAAAAATCTTATAAGTAGAGCTTTATTCAATCATGATTTCAAATAGAGCTTGTTCCAGAAAATGTATTCAAAAATATTCTCAACATTGTCACAACCCATTTTATAAACGGTTCTGCTCTACGTTCCTGATTCGAACCGTCAGGATGTGGAATGCCCTTCCAGCGCATTATCTGCCACGTACGACTTAAGTACCTTCAAGGCAAGAGTGAATAGGCATCTTCTAGGCCAGCGCGCTGCAACCTAGACCTCATCATTGCTTTGTATTAAGCACGATTGTCGTCAAGCGTATAAGCATATCATACTAATATTATAAATGCGAAAGTGTGTTTGTTCGTTGGTTTGTTGGTTTATTGGTTTGTTGGTTTGTCCTTCAATCACGCCGCAACGGAGCAACGGATCGACGTGATGTTTGGCATGGGTATAATTGAGGACCTGGAGAGTGACATAGGCTACTTTTTATCCCGGAAAATTAAGGAGTTCCCGCGGGAATCAAAAAACTTTAACCACACGGACGAAGTCGCGGGCATCAGCTAGTCTCACAATAAAAAAACCTAGAGGAAAAATTTAAGGCCAACATACAACAAGTCCAATTTTCCCCATCCCAGTAAGTAAACAAGTCTGATATAAAAGGCGCAGTGCTTTTCAAGAAGCCCCCGCCATCGGTTCACATCGCACCGATAGCCGATACTGATTCAGCCTTCTTACACACAAAGGCCTTTTTCAAGCCTTTATCCCTTTGAGGCGCGCCGACTAAGTAAACGTTTATTGTACGATGGATTTGAAACAAATTTGGTTACGCTATCGAACGGTATATTGGTAAAGGGAGGAATATGTAATCATAACCGTGAAAATTATCAGCTTGGATAATTCGCCTCTTTCAAGGCTCACGCGCAAATTGAATATTATTTTATTTATCAGGAGATTTGGTCAAAATAATTACTAGCAAAACAAAGGGAAGTACGAAATTGTTGCTTCCAAAAGTTTAAATTACAACCTAAATCGATTTATGGGTTCATCGATCGATGGGTTGTATCGTGGGGAAGGACTTACGCTACTTTTTATTCCGGAAAATGAAGGAGCTCCTGCGGGAATACAAAAACCTTTATCCACGCGGACGAAGTCGCGGGTGTCATCTAGTTTTTACTTAATATTAGTAGATAGGAATTACGTTCAAATTTACAGATGCTATTATATTGAAGCACATCTCGTTGTTACTTGTTAAATTATATTTTAAACACATCTAGTTGTTGTATCTCACGACTAGAGGTTTAATATTTAAGCTTGTTGTTACTTGTTTAATTATATTTTTAACACATCTAGTTGCTGTATCTCACGACTAGAGGTGAAACATTAATCCACTTAATAAATATAAACACGTCTAGACTTTGGAGGTGGCGGTGCAATCAGGACTGCAATCAATTCGACTTGAATAAAACTAGCACTAGTTCATTTCTGTTTAGGGTTGCCTCTTCAATCTTTTACCTTCATAACATAGGTTATTTTCCGTTATCTGTGGTTATGCCTATGTCAAAAAAAAAATCTTGCTCATTATTAAATATAGGGTCTTCCAAAAGACCTAAAATTCACATCCTCGGTTAGTTTTAAGATTGATAACCATTTTAAACTATAGATTAAAGAAAAAAAGTGCGTTGAAATTTGAAGACGTCACAACTATGTATTTCATTCAAACTTCCATACTAGAAGTGCGTAAAGAGTTGCCAATGATTTGATTGATTTGTCATCATCGCTATTATTGACCGAGCGAAGCGAATGTCTCTGAGTCTACTTGAGTGAATTGGCACTTGTCCGTCCGTCTGTCCGTCCGTCTTTCAGAGCCTTAAAACTTCTGAGTTACTGAACGTAATTACTTCAAATTTAAATGTAGTATGTAAACCTATGGCCTCCAGCCGAATATGGCTTAGAAAGTTATAAAAATCTTTATTTCAGGGGGGCTCTCATAGTAGCGAATGCGAAGTAAAATATTTTTTAGAGCGTTACACGGGATTGCGGTATATCATTTTAAAGATAATTAGGAATAGAGTCCAAAAATATTTTTTTTTTAATTTTTCCCCTAAAATTGACGAAATGGAGGGCTTTCAAAGTGGAGATTTTTTAACGTCCAAAGTTGACCTCAGAACTCTCAATTTTCTGAAAGGCTGAGCCTGAAACTTGATCAATTATTTGAATTATATCCTGTACTTGAACAACAAATACTAAAATTAGATAAATATTATAAGGAAACGAAATTATTTAATTTTTAATGATGATGATATTTTTAACAGAACTTCACAATGATGTCAATAGATGGCGCTCTGTGATACCGCGAGGTCTCAGTTCGGGGCGAACCACTAGTCAAATTGCCAAAATACTGCCTGGTAATCTACGTACCTGAGAGTTCTTCATAATGTTCTTCAAGGTGTGTTATATCTGCCATTCTGCTCTTGGCCAGCGCTGTGAACTATGTCCTTACACTAGGCTATTACTACAAAAACAGAATGCGTTGTTCTGATGCGCAGTTTAGCTCGTAAACTAGATAAAGCCTCTGCTTAAGAATGATTATGATAAAGGTACATTATTTAAATTCATATACCCCCTGCACTCGTGTTGGGAACTCGGCGCCACGCGGCATCTGAAATTCTAATTAGGATAAAACAATGCGGAAAGGTGTTTGTTATGTGTTGCCACTGCTGCAAATTAATTATACACTTTTAAACGCTCACGGAACATGACGGGCGTTTTAAGGGGCTAAGAGTAAGCCGAGTTTATAGCAATTAAATGATGCTTTATACTGAGCCATACAATTGAAACTAACTGCTCTGTTGCGGCGTGATACAAGGACAAACCAGCAAACAAACACACTTTCGCATTTATAATATTAATATGAAATCTTCATCTGTCTGTGTGCTACCTTGTTACGGTTCATCTGCTCAATCTTTTTGAATGGGCACAGCTTTAATCCTGGACTTGGTTACTTTTATCTCGGAAAATGTAGGAGCTTTCATGGGATTTTAAAAAACCTTAATCATCTCGGAAATTCTAGGAGCTCCCATGGGACTTTAAAAACCCCAAATCCACGTAGACGATTCGATCCCGAGACGATCATTAAAAAATTGAAATAATTATTTATTCAAACTTTGATAGGTAATACCAACCCAAAATAAAAACCAAAGTCGCGGTTTTACTTTCGAGTCCAAATAAATAACCGTTTGGATTTAGGACCTATGTTTTAAACTCATGCTACGGGTCACCACTGTTGTACAAGCTTTATTATTCTGAATTGAAGCGCCCAGGTTTGATTGCCAGCTAATGCAATTTGAAAATTTTCAATATTTTCGAAGTTCACGTATCTCTGAAATTTCACTCTATCTATAATTTTGAAACCGTTTCTTAGGAGGAAAGCTTAGCCTTTCTTACTTCATAAGAGAAGTACTAACACTCGTATTTATATACAAGTTATTATTTCATTAATTTATTGTAATCTTAATAATTTACTTATTTCCCAATGTAAACTTGTGTTAATTAAGTACGATTTTTCTTATTTGCATGATGTAACTACCTGAAAATTGAATTGCGTGTATACCTAGTGCCTTTAACATTTTGTATAATTACTAGAATAACATGTATGTTTTTCTGTTGGTAGTTCATAAAAAAAATGTACAAGTAATTACTTTTTCTCAAGTAATTACTTCAGAATTGAGAGTAGAATTCCTAAATCCGAAATTCTATTCGTTCTATTCTAGAAGTTACTTATTGAGGGAATGATGAACTTATTAATTAAGTGTTAGAAATCACTGATACTGAATATTCAGAGCAATATTGTTGTTTGTCTACCTTCCTTGTTAGTTACATAGGCAATATATCGTCAATAGACGGTTCGGGTTTAACTGAAGATGCGATTAAATGCGGGCGTAGTGTAATCACCTCGTGCATTTGTTTACCCACGCCCCAGTTCGTATTGGATACTGAGACTCAGGAGTGAAGAACAATAACCGTTATTGAAGTGAAAACTTCTTTAGCCGCGTTGAGCACTTGTTTGGTAGGGGGTAAACTTGTGGTTTCGCGTCACCGACACCGCGTCACCGACATGCTCGCGTTGTTACAAAAACAAAAGGTCTTAAATATAATTATACGTCAACAACACGACTGGGTACAATTTTCTTGATAAAAATATTCTTCGAATCGTGGAATTAAAAATTCCACGCGGACGAAGTCGCGGGCATCAGCTAGTTCTTCATAAACAAATGAGGCATTACATAAATTTACTTAACTCAGATTAATATTACAAAACTAGCTGATGCCCGCGACTTCGTCCGCGTGGACTAAGTTTTTCGATTCCCGCGGGAACTCATTAATTTTCCGGGATAAAAAGTAGCCTATGTATGTATGTATGTATGTATATTCTTTATAGCTGATGCCCGCGACTTCGTCCGCGTGGAATAAGTTTTTCAGTTAATTTTCCAGGATAAAAAGTAGCCACGGTATAATCCCCCTATAATGGTGAAACACGTACTTCTTCATATTTTAACGAAAGCCCAAATGCTGTTTCAGGGCTATAACTTGAGAAATTAAGGATTTTCATACAAACTCTCAACCCCTATTTCACCCCTTCGGGGGTGGAATTTTGAAAAACTGTGAAACACATATGTTTTAATTTTCAACCCGCAGCTCATATATCAAGTTTCATGGCTATAACTTGAGAAATTAAGGACTTTCATACAAACTCTCAACCCCTATTTCACCCCTTCAGGGGTGGAATTTTGTAAAACTGTGAAACACATGTTTTCATTTTCAACCCGCAGCTCATATATCAAGTTTCATGGCTATAACTTGAGAAATTAAGGATTTTCATACAAACTCTCAACCCCAATTTCACCCCTTCGGGGGTGGAATTTTGAAAAACGGTGAAACACATATGTTTTCATTTTCAACCCGCAGCTCATATATCATGTTTCATGGCTATAACTTGAGAAATTAAGGACTTTCATACAAACTCTCAACCCCTATTTCACCCCTTCGGGGGTGGAATTTTGAAAAACTGTGAAACACATATGTTTTCATTTTCAACCCGCAGCTCATATATCAAGTTTCATGGCTATAACTTGAGAAATTAAGGACTTTCATACAAACTTTCAACCCCTATTTCACCCCTTCGGGGGTAGAATTTCGGGATAAAAAGTATCCTATGTCCTACCTCGTAGTATGGACTCAAATCGTGCCAAGTTTCGTTTGAATTCATTCAGTAGTTTCGGCGTGATGCGCGGCCAAGATACAGACAGACAGACAGACAGACAGACAGACAGACAGACAAAAATGAAAAAAAATACAGATTTGGCTTCAGTATCGAATAATGAGTGACCTCCAAAAAAAATTTTCAAAATATCTTCAATGTACAGAATTGGACCTGTTACAGTTTTATTATAAGTATAGATATGATAAAAGAAAATATTAAGATACTTACAACTAGCAGATGCCCGCGATTTCGTCCGCTTGAAATAAGTTTTTTAAATTGCCACGGGAACTCCATAAATTTTCTGGATAAAAAGCCTATGTCACACTCCAGGTCTTCAACAATAACCATGCCAAAAATCACGTCGATCCATTGCTCCGTTGCGGTGTGATTGAAGGACAAACCAACGAACCAGCAAACAAACACACTTTCCCATTCATAATATTAGTATGATATGAAATAGGCATCATCCTTGGCTAAGTCCAACTCCACAGTTTAAGTGCTGCATCGAGGCGTGTAGCGGGCGTCGACTAGTTTGCTTCACCCGACTTGCGTTAATTGAAGCTGTGATTGCAGGCGGATACTTGTTAACTACGCGCCGCGTATAATGTATGCATGCACTTCCAATTTGCATTTACTTGTAATTGCACATCGTTGTCTTATTTACAAGTAAATCATTTGCATATTATTGGCGGGCTTCGCATAAATGGCGGTCTGGCCTGGTGGGAGGCTTCGGCCGTGGCTAGTTACCACCCTACCGGCAAAAGACGTGCCGTCAAGCGATTTAGCGTTCCGGTACGATGCCGTGTAGAAAGTAAGTAAGATCACAGTCAAGGGCTAACTTGTAGTGGATAAAAAAAAATGCGGTTAATCCACTACAACTGAGCCCTTGGCTTGCGATCTCACCTGGTGGTAAGTGATGATGCAGTCTAAGATGGTAGCGGGCTTACCTGTTAGGGGCATGTCAGTTATAAAAACCCATACCCCTATTCTGTTTCTACACGGCATCGTACCGGAACGCTAAATTGCTTGGCGGCACGTCTTTGCCGGTAGGGTGGTAACTAGCCACGGCCTCCCACCAGGCCACACCAGCCAAGGTTTGGTGGTTTGTCCTTCAATCACGCCGCAACTGAGAAACGTGATTTTTTGCATGGGTATAGTTGAGGACCTGGAGAGTGACATAGGCTACTTATCCCGGAAAATTAAGGAGTTTCTGTGGGAACTTCAAAAAACCTTTTCTACGCGGACGAAGTCGCGGGCATCATCTAGTCATACTAATATTATAAATGAGAAAGTGTGTTTGTTTGTTGGTTTGTCCTTCAATCACGCCGCAACGGAGCAACGGATCGACGTGATTTTTGGCATGGGTATAATTGAGGACCTGGAGAGTGACATAGGCTACTTATCACGGATAATTAAGGAATTCCTGTGGAAATTTGAAAAAATCTTTTCTACGCGGATGAAGTCGCGGGCACCATCTATAAATTTGAATGTTTCAGTATTATCAGATAAGTATTATTATGACAAAGTTGCATGGAACCAACCGGCCTCGCATCCAATGACTCACAAGTCAGTGTTATACTTGTTACGTATTGTATGTGTTGTATTGTCTACTTAACCTTTTTCTTTTTTAAGAAAAGACCAACTGCTGAATTTCTTGCCGGCTCTTCTCATTAGAAACAGCTTTCGGACCCGGTGGTAGAGTCTTAACGTATCATAAGTGACACAAGTTGTTCCTATGTGAAATAAATAAAATAATTTCCTTAGAATTATTTCATTTCATTTTGTATTCCTGAGAACTGTTAAGTTATAAACGCTTAAATCAAATGTGTATATATACCTACTCGAAACAGCGTGGTTTTCATAAGGCCCATGTAAATTGGGTATGTATTGACACAATGGGCGTGCAAACAAACTCGAGGCCCGAACGAGGCGAGTTTGCTTTGTATTCATGAGGGTTTGCGAGGGATATTTTATATCTAGTACAAAGGGATAATCCTAAACTTTTAATTCCAACCTCATTACGGAATTTGCTATTGGGTGTGAGAACGTTTTGGAAATTCTCTCATCTTTATTTCATGTATGTTTAATTTTTTTTTTTTTTTAATTATCCGTTACCATCTTAAACTGCATCATCACTTACCATCAGGTGAGATCGCAGCCAAGGGCTAACTTGTAGTGGAATAAAAAAAATGTGAATTTGTATTGAGTCTGCTATGCCGCGCCCGGCAAGCATGGTAGGCCAAACCCTCATCATTCTTAGTGACGACGTTTTGTCCTGTCCTGTCTGTAGTGTGTCTAAGCTAGCCAGGTAGACAATGAGGCAGTCAAATAGTCATAATAGGTATCATGATAAGTCAATCAAATCAGCAACTCTTTAACAAACTTAAAAACGCGCTTCTGGTATGGAAGTTTGTATGAAACACATAGTTGTTATGTCATCAAATTTTGACGCATTTTTTTCTTTAATTAATAGTTTAAAATCAAACTTAGACCTAACCGAGGATGTAAATTTTAGGTCTTTTGGAAGACCCTCTACCTATTTGAAAATCAGTAAGATTTTTTTTGACATAGGCAGCCCGTCCCTTTTACTCGTAATTAAAAGCATATGAGATTAATAAACACCATTTACACAGTTTTTCTTGTCTAATTCATGCGAATTTTTACTGAGCAATAATTCTTGTCAAAGAAGCAGCTCTGTTCAAATCAGCCCAGTCAATTGTAAACGAAAATATTTTTCAGCTTTCGCATTCAAATGGGAACGGTATTAAAAATCCCTGGTGCCTTACTACGATCGCTTAAAGCAGTATTATTTTAAAACTAGATGATGCCCGCGACTTAGTCCGCGGGAACTCTTTAATTTCCCGGTTTAAAAAGTAGCATATGTCCTTCCCCTGTACCAAATTTCATCTAAATCGGTTGAACGGATGAGCCGTGAAAGCGCAGCAGACAAACAGACGGACAGATCGACAGACACCTCCACAGTTTCGCATTTATAATATTAGTATGGATTAGTATGGATGACATTTTACTATTACGACATATACGTCCTTGACGTCCGTAAAATCTATACTATAATATTATAAATGCGATAGTTTGGATGGATGTATGGAATATGGATGGATGTTTATTACTCAATCACGCCCCAACGGCTGAACGGATCTGGATGAAATTTGGCACAGAGATAGATTATAGCCTGGAATAACACATAGTTTTATCCCGGAAAATTAAAGAGTTCCCGCGGGAACCAAAAAAAACTCAATTCACGCGGACGAAGTCGCGGGCATTAGCTAGTAAGGAATAAAACTCTGAAACAAGAGCGTCACCAAGATTAAAATAATAGTGCTTTTGGTTATGGTAGTAAGCTCCCTGAAATTTATCCCCGAGCTATCGGAAACAATGCAATGGCCTCGTTCGGGACTGAAGATTGTTTTGCGGCCCATTGTGCCAGGACTCAGGCCCGATGGCGGAACACTGAGCATAACTTCCCATTTTCCATGTAAAATATTCAGGCTAAGCTGTCAAAATGCCTGTATAATTATCCGATCCACTGCTAAATGGAGGGAATTCTGACCTGAACTACTTTCACTTTCGAGGCATTATGCTCTCTCCGGCAGGGCCGAGCTCAATCCGGATACCTCATGAGGTAGACTTCGTCGTCGTTTTGGTGTCCCAGTCTAGCAGAAGGTCTGCCAACGCCAGGCTTTCTATTGAGGGGTCGCCATTTCAGCACCTTGGGATTCCAATCGGTTCTTCGAACTGTGTACCCCGCCCTTCGCCACTTCGAAATTTGACTTCGCAACTCCGCTGAAATTCTTCTACGGATCTTCTCTTTTCTGATTTTATCACGTACCTACCTACGGATACCTACTCAGAGCTTAGCTCACTCCACCGTCACTATCAGGTCAATTGTTAGCGACCATATTGAATTTGTATGACATCACTATTACATATACTGACACTGTTAGATAGCCTATCTATGGGTACTAAAATGTAATTAACTGAATTTACTAATACAACATCGACATGGCATCGACCAATATCATGAGTCACCTAAATTAACGCACCGCATATTATAAAGTAGAGTTAGTATGAGTGTACGTATAAAATAATAATAGAATTCGAACATCGAAATTCATAAATTATTATCGATCTAAATTTTATTGATTCAATGTAAAAAAATCAGAAGTTAATTTGCAAGGTTTCCGTTTAGAGCTCAGTCTGTCGATGCATGGACGAACTTGATCTTTAAAACATGTTGTAAAATGTAAACAGTTAAATAATATTCATTTTACAGTACCTATGTACCTACCGAGTTTGGAAGCTCGAATTTTATCAACGTTGCGTGTTGATGAGTAACTTAGTACGAGCATTGTTTTACAATCGTGCATTGTCGAGTCAACATCTCCTGAAGATGCTCCGGTTTCGGAGTGAAACGTACGTTGAGAGTGATTTGGAGGATTTGTGTGGTGTGGTGCGGTGCCGGTGCGAATTGCTGGGTGGTGGTTGTTCGCATGCTATTGGTGAAGGACACGCACTGTACCACATATAGATTGGTCTGCTGTGGCGCTCGTACTAACCTTACAGGGGGCTTAGCTGGAGATTTTTTAGCCATTAGATCGCGTGAAATCTAGCATACCAACAAATGACCGTTAAAAACGCCAGGGTGCCTTTAAAAACGACATCTCAAACTTACCAAAAAGGTTAGGTAAATGCGACGTGTTTTTAGCAGTTTTTAGTGTCCTTGTCTCAGATGTTATGGAACGTAGACGATGGCGTCGTATAACTACGATTTGTATAGAATAATTGTCAAGCGCTTGATGACAGATGACGGCTGGCGCTAGATCAAATTCCATACAAACGATAGTTAACTTTAACGCGATCGAATAGGTAAAAAATCTCCCACTAGGCCTGCTAAACAATGAATAGAGAATTATAACCAGTAATAATTCATTGGCATCTCGATTATTCTGGCCAGTAATTAATGATAATATCGACGTAATTGACAATAAATTGCGACGCTAAGCCCAGTCGGAGCCGCTCTTGATTGTGTCCAATAATAGTAACAAACTGTTACCATTAATGCTCATTGATTGTTATACCAATTCATTGAAATGGTTAGTACTTAGTATGTTAGTAGTCCGGAAGCCAATTGTCTATAGTAAATTAATTAGTGAATTTAAAGAATCTAATGATTAATGCTTGGATTTATGTCATAAATGTTTAATTTCTAGGCAAGCGCGCTCCAAACTAGACTAGGCATGATTGTCGAAAAGCGTATCCTCCAACAAATAAAATCATCCATACTTTAATATTATAAATGCGAAAGTGTGTCTGTCTGTCTGTCTGCTACGCTTTCCCGGCCCATCTTTTCAACCGATTTTGCTGAAATTTGGTATAGAGGTAGGTTATATCCTGGGAAAGGACATAGGCTACTTATCCCGGAAAATTAAGGAGTTCCCGCGGGAATCAAAAAACCTTAAACCACGCGGACGAAGTCGCGGGCATCATCTAGCATTAAATAAGTACTATAAATAACTACCGGTTAAACTCACGAGTTTTGTTTTTTTTTTTTTTATTGTGAGATAGGCTTGCGCTTGACGACAATCATGCTTAGTGCAAAGCAATGATGAGGTAGAGGATGATAATAGGTTTGTCGGAAAAATGCCAGACTAGTTCCGAGCCTGTCCGGGGCCCTTTTTAGGGTTCCGTAGCCAAATTTGGCAAAAACGGAACCCTTATAGATTCGTCATGTCTGTCTGTCTGTGTGTCCGTCCGTATGTCACAGCCACTTTTTTCCGAAACTATAAGAACTATACTGTTGAAACTTGGTAAGTAGATGTATTCTGTGAACCGCATTAAGATTTTCACACAAAACTAGAAAAAAAACAATAAATTTTGGGGGTCCCCATACTTAGAACTGAAACTCAAAAAATTTTTTTTCATCAAACCCATACGTGTGGTGTATCTATGGATAGGTCTTCAAAAATGATATTGAGGTTTCTAATATCATTTTTTTCTAAACTGAATAGTTTGCACGAGAGACACTTCCAAAGTGGTATAATGTGTGTCCCCCCCCCGTAACTTCTAAAATAAGAGAATGATAAAACTAAAAAAAATATATGATGTACATTATCATGCAAACTTCCACCGAAAATTGGTTTGAACGAGATCTAGTAAGTAGTTTTTTTTTAATAATTTAAAACTTACTACAGGTTTGTACGGAACCCTCGGTGCGCGAGTCCGACTCGCACTTGACCGGTTTTTCATGAGCCTGTTCGCGCGACGCGGCAGCTGAAAGACTGCGCGGGCTGCCGGGGACCGAGACCAGAGACAGAGCCTCCGGTTGCGGTCGAGGGTTTACACGTTAACAACCTCAGCCGCACATTTATCGGTTAACAATAACGTTTCTTTATCACGATACGTATCTACAGGATCGTAACAAAGTGAGCCGCGCCCGCCACGACGCGCAAAACCGTTTATTCCGAATGAATTTCACAATTTTGTACCGAATTCTCGGGCTATTTTTCTTTGTTAACTAAATTGAATTCGCATTCATCGTTTTATGAAGGTTATTTGTTGCTGTATTTTGTTATTCGAGCCCCTCGTTCGCACGAATGTTTCTTGATTTTATTGTGAATATTTTTTCGTTAATAATAGTTTTGCGGATTTGCGGAAACTTGTATGATTTTTCCATCGTTTCGTACGTTTTTCAGTTCATGTGAAACCAAAAAAATATCAAGTTACTAGGTATATATGCGAAAATAGCATCGATTTATATGTGACTTGTAACATATTTGTTACGTAATATTTGATACTTAGATACTTTGACCGATACTTTATATACCTGGATTTCCTTTGGAGGAGCTGAAATTTAAGCAGATTTTTTGTATGGGACATGCAACGAACTCTGTTCTGTTCTGCCATTTCAGCTTGGTGATGGTTCGTCTTCGTGCTATACCAATGACCTTAGTTCGCCATTAGCTTTCCTCTCTTAAGATGCCGTAACCGCAGTTATATGCCCCTTATCAATTTCTACGCGCGATCGTACAGGAACGCTAAATCGCTTGTCGGGACGTCTTTGCCTGTAGGATGCCGGTGGTGATGGATGGTATAGCCACGACCGAAGCCTCCCATTAGTCCAGACCAGACCAGAGAAATTTCAAAAATTGTAAATTTACAAATCGACCCTACCGGGATCGAACCCGGGACCTCCCGCTCATAAGAAAACAAGTATCTATGTCAAAATAACAAGTACAAAACAAAGGCAAAGAATCCGCTTACCCTTTTTAAGACATGAATGTTTTCCACGATCAGATTATTTGTATAAGGTTTCCGCGCCACCTGCTCACGTTCTGGGGAAATATTGAAATAAGAAAATAACATTAAATATATATATTTCATTCTTTTTTTCTTTATAATATAAAGTATTATGTTGTTCTTTTTGTTCCACGTGATTTACATTATTTCCATTTTTTGGAATATCACCATAACGTCCATACTAGTTGTGTGTGATGTTAAGCAGTCAGTTACTCCAGTAACTGCAGTTTTTTTTTAATATATAGGCTATATCCATCTTAGGTACTAACTAATATTACAAATGCGAATGTTTGGATTATGGATATTTGTTATATTACTGAATCACGCCAGAACGGCTGAACGGATCTGGATGAAATTTGGCACATAGATCAAGTCTGGAATCATAGGCTGCTTTTTATTCCTGAAAATTAAGGAGTGCCAGCGAGAATCATAAAAACTTTAACCACGCGGACGAAGTCACGCGCTTCGTTAGTTTTATTTAAATGCGAGAGTGGGGTCTATCTATTAGCACTTTCTTACTTTTTCAGTGTTTATCGGCTTAACCGATTTTTAAAAAAGTTAAAGACATAGCATGCGACATTCCTGAAGTAGACATAGGCTTTTTATCTACTAGTATAATAATAGACTAGATGATGCAGGCCGTGATTTTGTTCGCGTAGATTTAATTATATTTGCATCCGATGGGAACTCTGCCTTTTGCCGAGATTTTTAACTAATGATCATGCAAAATAACTAATGTAAATAGTATGAGATGTGCTGCTATTTATATAACGTGCTACTAGCACCTAGATAATACATTAAGTATGAGAGTAAAGGAATTCAAATCCACTCTTTTCCACTTAAAATAATAATCAACTTTCTCTTCCAAGAATCCCGTCTGAAGACTGAAGTAGACTTGACGCGTCTCAAACTTTCCTTTCTGAATTGTAAATCAAAATCCAAAAGCCCATTTCCCGATCCGCTTTGAAGTGCTAATTGCAGAACCGCTAACTTCGGAAGAAATTCCCAGTTGTGGATACGAATTTATAAAGGGCCCAGTGAAGTTGTGGTAAGACTAAATTATGTGCAAGTTTACTCGACGCGATGGTTTGTTTGGTTAGTTTTATTTTTATTCAGGTATTTGAAGACGAAGTAGCTGTTATCTGCAACAGGGATGATGACTTGACTGTGATCTCGCCTGATGGTAAGTGATATTGCTTGGCGGCACGTCTTTACCGGTAGGGTGATAACTAGCCACGGCCGAAGCCTCCCACCAGGCCAGACCAGGGAAAATTTAGAAATTAGAAATTTCCAAACCCTGCCGGGGATCGAACCCGGGACCTCTGCACGTTAAGGCAATAGCGCTCAATACTGCGCCACGGAGGTCGTCAACTCAATCTAATCAGCAACTCTTTATCAAACTTAAAATCGCGCTTCTAGTATGGAAGTTTGTATGAAATACATAGTTGTGACGTCATCAAATATCAACGCCCTTTTTTTCCTTTAATCTATAGTTTAAATTAGTAATCAAACATAAAACTAACCGAGTCCTTGGCCTTAAATGTCCTTCCCTGGGATGTAACCTTTCTCTATACCAAATTGCATCAAAATCGTTTGAAAAGATGGGCCGTGAAAGAGTAGCAGACAGACAGACAGAAAGACAGACAGACACACTATAAGACACATTTTCGAATTCATAATAAGTAGTAGTATGGATACTACAAGGGTAGATATACAATAGATGTAGATGATGTGACGTCATTATTTTCGCTTCGCACATATGCGACGTCTTTTTATAAGGCCCGCAGATTATCCCCCACAATTGGCTACACAGTATAATCGCGGCGGAAAATGTCCTTTCTTTTTACTTTGTCGTGTTTATGAAAATCTGTTTCTCTTTTATCCCTGAAGGAAATCTCGAGACTTTTTTTATTAAAGCCTGCAGTATTTGTGGTGGTAAGGTTTAGTTTGATGGGAAGTGATGAAAGGAACAAGTATAAATTAATAATTTATACTTGTTCCTTCTCCTCCTGATATATACAAATTTCTTCAACTGTAATAGAGCTGATGATCTTTAAACGGCTGAACCGATTTTCTGGAATCATTTATTTATTTATTTATATATTTTTATTGATAGGAAATACCCGATAAGACATTACAGTTTCCCAATACGTCTTATCGGGCTACAATATTACATTTGAATTGCACATACATAAAAAAAAACAATAATATAGAACAATAAAATAACAAAAATACACAATATAAATTAAATTAAAACTACCTATTCTCTAGTAACAATTTTATCAATTTCGTGAGCTGCATCAGTGGGGTGTGGAAAACGTCAAGTTCGGATTTTTTTCTAACCAAATCATTGAGCATAACTAAGAACACTACAGATCAAGTCACCTTTCAATCAAAACAAAAAAACTAAACTAAAATCGGTTGATACCACAAACAGACACACAGATATAGATAATGATTATGATTTATTTATTTCACGTAGGACTTGCGCCACTTGTGAAATATCAAGTATGTTATACGCAGCGCAGCAGTATGTTCCCGCGAATGTAGTTTCGGCCACAGTTTCGGCCGGATGGCAGCTGGTTTCAGCTTTCTTCTGGTTTCAAGATTGTCGTCTTACAAATAAATTTAGAACCTTTATATAGGCCAACTTTCATGTAAAACGATCGGTAAGACTCGTGTTATATGCGGCGCGAAACCCCCGAATGTAGTTTCGGTTTCGGCCATAGTTTCGGCCTAATGGCATCCCAAACGGTAACCGAAACCGAAAGCTTGGTCGGACACTAGAACAATTAAGATAAAACAATCACAGCTATCATCAAAAAATAAAAAATACCAAAGGTTGTCTTCTTACAGATATATTTACAACCTTTATGTAGGCCGACGTTCATGTAAAATGATCGGTAAGACTCATGTTATACGCGGCGCGAAACCCCCGAGTATAGTTTCGGTTTCGGCCATAGTTTCAGCCATAGTTTCGGCCTAATGGAATCCCAAACGGTAACCGAAACCGAAATTTTGGTCGGACACTAGAACAGTTAAGATAAAACAATGGCAGCGATCATCAAAAAATAAAAATAAACAATACCAAAGATTGTCTTCTTACAAATATATTTACAACCTTTATGTAGGTAGGTAGGTAGGTTCATGTAAAACGATCGGTAAGATTCATGTTATACGCGGCGCGAAACCCCCCGAATGTAGTTTCGGTTTCGGCCATAGTTTCGGCCTGATGACATCCCAAACGGTAACCGAAACTTTGGTCGGACACTAGAACAATTAAGATAAAACAATGGCAGCGATCATCAAAAAATAAAAATAAACAATACCAAAGATTGTCTTCTTACAAATATATTTACAACCTTTATGTAGGCCAAAGTTCATGTAAAACGATCGCTGGAAGTTTGCTGGCACCGCAGAGCAGTTGCAATTGCGAATGCAACGTCGCATCACTGCTTTTATAGCCGTGGAAATTTCTAGAAACTCCACAGTTAAGCTCTAAAGCGATCTTTATATTGTTTTATGAGCGAAAGTTAAGAACCCGCCCCCGTTAGAGGTTTCTGTTGTAATAGTCAACTTGGCTTTTAATGCACTTTTACTTTGAGTTCGAAATAGTTTCAGTTTATTGACTATGGTTGGCTTATGTTTGCATTGAAACATCGTAGTGGATAAACTAAGTAGGTACTCAGCAGGTCATTGAAAACTGAATGAGTAATTAATATGTATACCTATGTCGTTCACTTAGGACCAATTTCTCCAACTCCAATTGTAACGTTTAACCTAGGAATTTTGATGTTTTGACAGATGTTGTAATAGTTACTGTACCTATAATTTTCTCATTGCCATAGTCAGACTTAAAAAGACTACTCCTCTCCACAATAAGCCCAGTCACAGTTGCATAATAAAACCTAGTACTACTACAGACTAAAATTTTTACACCACGTCCTGAAAGTACCTACCAGATACTGGAACAAACTCCTACATATAAGTTTGCGAAGTCAAAAACAATTGGAGCTAGCACGTAGCGTCGATAAGTCACCGGTCCGTGCCTCGACGCGCGACACAAGTCACAACGGTGTCTTAATTACACCTGGCCCCTATTTAAAGTAAAAGTAAAGTAAAAAAGTATTTAGCAATAAAAGTTAAAAGTATGTTAACTATTTAAGAAAAGTTACAGTAAGACATTAGTCGTACGCTTTTGCAAATATGACACTTATTTACTTTAAACGGGATTGAAAGTGCCTGATTCACCACTCGTGTTCTAAGTATGCATGGTATAAATATAATTATTTTAATTTAAATCCTTCACGCTTATGGTCTCTGTTAAGAGCACTAATAAGAGAAAATAGCTTCAAGTCGTAGGTAATCCTTTCTGAAATAGTAGTTTATGCAACTGTCATATAATGAAGGGTATTAAAACACGAGTGTGAGTTTATGAAACGAGCGCAGCGAGTTTCATAATAGTAACGAGTGTTTTAATACCCGTGTTATATGCAGTTGCATACACTACTTTATCTTCACTAATGCAATTTATCAAACAACAAGAGTAAAAGCTGACAATAGTTTATGTATATACGTGTATTGTCACAGTGAACTTGCCGCCATTAAAATCTAACCAATGAGAGCGCAGCTGCGCGCGCAGGGCCAATCAGGAGCGAGCGCGCGCTGTTCGTTTTTTATTTAATTGGCACAAGATCTTACCAAAGAGTTTTGTGTATCTAAGTTTAGTAGTTTCGACGAAGTTTTCACGTAGGTATAACCCAACTGTTTTCAAAAGCCAGCCTAATATCAAAATTTTATACAACTTGTATGAGGATTTTGACATAAGGCTCGCCAGGTTAATTGGTCGCGTTTTATTGATGTTATAATGAGATTTTACGATATCGATGTGGATATTATACCATCATGTGAAATTGCTTAAATTGAGTGTTTTGTTATCTGCGCTATAACAGTAGTAATTATAAGTCAAGTATTGGAAACATAAGTAGAATGTTATAACATTAGTGTAGATAATAGTTATTTATGCAACAGTTGTGTAATAAGGGGTATTAAAACACGAATGTGGGTTTATCACACGACGCGTAGCGGAGTTTTTTTTTTTTTTTTACAGCGCGCGGCGTTCTGGTAGTGAAACGCGCGTGTATGACAATGTTCTTTTTTTGAAATTCGTACAGATGTTCTTTTTTTGTAATTCATACAGATACCACGCATCGAGCAGATGTGGCAGGGGTGTTGTAATGAAATTCAGTACAACATTACATCACCCGTTTGGATGATGTAATGGTTATTAGGACATTGGGTGTTTTAATGTTGGCAATTACCTAACTGTTTCAGAACCTGTTATAGAGGATTTATAGCATGGGAGTAGATAAAGCTACTTACAGTCTCATTAATGACTAAAATACACTGATGCTGCAAGAAAATCATAAATTCAGCTAAACACATTATTTAGTTACGGCAGTAATTAACATGATAATCACAACTTTCATGCTAATCAAAGTTTTCTTTGCAAGCCATCTCGAATATTGAGGTGTAATGTACACATTACTTCAATGACATTACTACAGAACATATTACTTCAATGGTCTCGAAGCGACACAGTTCTAAGACAAATTTTAGTCTTATTTAGCTCAAAGACCGATTCATGAAACCACGCCATCTTGTTTTAAGACTTTTAAGAGGCAGTGTACGTGTACATAGCTTCAGTGAGGGGATTTCGACGACGAGGGCATTTCGACGACCTCCGTGGCGCAGTGTTCAGCGCTGTTTTCTTAACGTGTGGAGGTCCCGGGTTCGATTCCCGGCAGGGTCATTGTATATTTTCATTGTATATTGTCAATTTATAATTTCTGAATTTTCCCTGGTCTGGCCTAGTGGGAGGCTTCGGCCGTGGCTAGTTACCACCCTACCGGCAAAGACGTGCCGCCATGCGATTTAGCGGTCCGGTACGGTGCCGTGTAGAAACCGAATAGGGGTATGGGTTTAATTAACAGCCATGCCCCTAACAGGTTAGCCCGCTACCATCTTAGACTGCATCATAACTTACCATCAGGTGAGATCAAGGGCTAACTTGTAGTGGATAAAAAAAAATTGACGATATAAAAATAGCGGCCTCTTCCTAACAGTACCGGATACTTTAAAAAACTGAAGCTTTACTAACAGCTTTCCAAGTGCGAACTTGAAGTTAGCGAAGTCAAAAACAATTGGAGCTAGCACGTAACGTCGATAAGTCACCGACCCGAGCTTTGACGCGCGACACAACGGTGTCTGAATTACACCTGAAAGTGCCTGAATCACCACACGTGCGCGGCTAATGGCGTCACTTGTTTTAAACAAATTTTTAATTTTATTCTCCTACCCTACCCTTAAAAACCATTCAAGTGCGAATCAGACTCGCCCACCGAGGGTTCCGTAGCGGGTAGAGGCTTTTCTATTTCTATATTTCAAAACACTTTTAGTACAGTAATCTACCACACCACCACCGCCACTACAGCCCATTAATGACCCACAGCTGGGCACAGGCCTCAACGCTCACAGGAGAGAGGGAATTAGAGACCCACCACGCTGTTCCGATGCGGGTTGGCGGGCTCTACTAAATGCAAAAGTTTGGATAATTATATGGATGGATGGATGGATGTATGGATAGATGGATGTTTGTTACTTAATCACGCCAGAACGGCTGAACGGATCTGGATGAAATTTGGCATAGATATAGATTATAATCTGGAATAACGCAGGCTTTATTTTATCCCGGAAAATTAAAGAGTTCCCGCGAGAAACAAAAAACCTCAAACTACGCGGCCGCAGTCACGGGCATTAGCTAGTTAGGTGATAAAGAGTTCAACAATTCTGTGTTCATTTACTTAAGCATGTAACACGCCTTAAAATCCATATTATGACGATAATATTATGAATAGTGCAGACCTAGATGTCCCACCTAGATGGCCCACCTATACGTCACATCGCATTGTATAATTTTGTCAGGGGTATAACACCTAAAAGATAAATGTACGTCCATAAACCCTAAATATATAAAACTTCGCCCAATATTTTCACGCATATTAAGAACTAGCTGATGCCCGCGACTTCGTCCGCGTGGATATACCAAGTTTCATCGAAATAACTTGAGAAATGACGGACTTTTATACAAACTTTCAACCCCTATTTCACCCCTTTGGGGGTGGAATTTTGAAAAACTGTGAAACACGTATGTTTTCATTTTTAACCCGCAGCTCATATACCAAGTTTCATGGATATAACTTGAGAAATGAAGGACTTTCATACAAACTTTAAACCCCTATTTCACCCCTTCGCTAGTAAAATTTACGAAAACTGTGAAACACGTATTTCTTCATTTTTAACCGGTAGCTTGTATACCAAGTTTCATCGATATAACTTGAGAAATGAAGGACTTTCATACAAACTTTCAACCCCTATTTCACCCCTTTGAGGGTGGAATTTTGAAAAACTGTGACACACGTACTTCTTTATTTTTTACCGTTAGCCAAAATAAAAAGTTTCGTTGATATAACTTGTAAAACATCTTGAGAAACGAAGGACTTTCATACCAACTTTCGTCCCCTATTTCACCCTTTTGGGGGTCGAGTTTTCAAAAACTGTGAAACACGTATGTCTCCTATTTCAACCCGCAGCTCATATATCAAGTTTCATGGCTATAACTTGAGAAATTAAGGACTTTCATACAAACTTTCAACCCCTATTTCACCCCTTCGGGGGTAGAATTTCAGGATAAAAGTACCCTATGTCCTACCTCATAGTATGAGCTCAAATCGTGCCAAGTTTCGTTTGAATTCATTCAGTAGTTTCGGCGTGATGCGCGGCCAAGATACAGACAGACAGACAGACAGACAGACAGACAGACAGACAGACAGACAAAAATTAAAAAAAATACAGATTTGGCTTCAGTATCGAATAATGAGTGCCCTCCAAAAAAAATTTTCAAAATATCTTCAATGTACAGAATTGGACATGTTACAGTTTTATTATAAGTATAGATAGATAGATACTCGTAAGTATACAGATATAATAAAAGGAACCTTTCAAGCGAGGGACGTGGGAGGCCCCAGTAATAAGCTTCTTTAGCATTCACTCCACGAACGATGGGCGATTCTGAAACTATTTGTATTATTCAAATCATATTGAAAGGCTCGACTTTCATAAGCAATACCATTGTACTTTTTGTGCCTGGGCATTGAAATAAAACGGCGATTTCGCTTGACCAGATTGTGTTGTAGATTACGGAAGATATATTTCGTTTATTTCCCACATTGCCTATATTATTTTTCACAAAATGTTTACAGAAATTGCTACTGGACTAAAAATAATAGAAACGTCACTAAAGTAGGCTTCAACAAAATGCTCATTATTCTATGATTAGGTATATTATGATTAGCATGGTCTCAGACAGGGACGTGATGGAGGAAACTGGCAGAATTTTAAATACAAAATTCTGTCACTCTAATGTCAATTTAGTATGCAGTTTTCCATCTCTCTCAAGCATAAGTGAGAGTACCGTATCGTCATGGTAGCCGGGTATGCCCATTTGTGTGGGCGTCGACTCACTATGTGGATTTATACTTACGCTGTGTTCGACCTAAGAAGCCTTTCACATTGACCGCGTTTGCAAGATGCGAATTATTGAGGGCTCGAGGAGCTAGAAACGCTCAGCTATTGATAAGTTCTGCTTTGATTTATCTATCTACTCGGCTACAGACCAATTTCAACTATCAAAATATTCCTCTGACATTAATTAAATTTTAGTTCGCTGAAAACCTCTGTTTTATCAAAGACAAATTGTTGTTTTTGACACCGCAGCGATGTCCAATTATCACTCTAACTAAATTCCATTGAATTTCTATTTGAGATGGTTAATGTCAAAAGGTGAAACAGAAAGGATGTTAACCTCAGTGTTCAAATCTGGGAGAATAATGTTGAGTGTGACCAATTATACTTGTAATTTAAATTCTATTGAATTTCTTATTTGAAATGTTTGGTTTAATCATAGACCACCCAAATTGATCAAGTGATCATTCGAATAATGCAAAAATGTTATAATATGTATATAATATTTACTGGTTACAACCATACGCGAACAGCTGTCTGGATGTGTTGTTTGTCATACTCATAAACTTCATAATGATTTAAGTAGGTACTTTTATTATATGTCAATCGTACTTTTATACTATTTAACAAGTACACCAAGAAGGTTACGAGTGTGAGTTTTTAACAAATTAAAAACGGTTGTATGGAAATTCGGCACCATAGAGGTAGAAGTAAATAGGTTTTAATTATGTTTTGAATTCACAAACTTCATAGACGAGTGATATTTACTAACGTGCACACGATGTTCTAAATTCAATTTACTTTATCTTCAAGAGGATAATAACGGCTTTTGCATTCAGATATCGAAGAGTAAAAATACTCTTTCCGAGATGGTGGGATGAAAAATATATTTGGTCAGTTAAGCGATTCATGTGTCTACATTATCTGAATCTGATTATGTAAAATTATATTTATCAGCTAAACCATGATAGAGCGTATCATAATATATTTCCGATTCTTAAATCAACATTATCTGAATCTGATTAAGCTTAATTTTACAGTACAAAGTTTAAGTACTATAGTAGGTACTATTTTCTTTTCGATAACAGCTAAATAAATACTTTTTCAGTCACGTTTGTATCTCTTTACAAAGGTCACAAAGATACCATGCTTTTGAACAACAGTTTGACATCTTTTTTTGGCGGGCTGAGTCGTAAAATAAGTCTTAAAATAACTTAAATAAAAAGGTTGTCAACCTCAGTCAGAGCAGAGGTTAATAAAGGTATCGTGTAAATTAATTACCAAATGTCAGTTGTTGGTGTCGCAGCCATTTGTTTGCTGTTCGCAGGTGTGCAGCGTTTATATTCCTAATTACTGAGTTCACTTTACCGTGTGGTACAAGACATTAGAGTTAGCGGTGCAGTATAACAAGCAGGCAAAGATGTATATTGGCTCTACATTTCATTACACGCTATAAAAATTAAAATGGTACTACAGCAAAAATATCCCTGGCTCGAACCAAGATGCGTTTATATTCCTAATTACTGACTTCACTTTACCGTGTGGTACAAGACATGAGAGTTAGCGATGCAGTTTATCAAACAAGCAAAGATGAACTCTACATTTCATTTCAGATTGAATTGAATTTATACTTGAATTATAGATTGAAAAATTTCCGTCACGTTATGAAAATTAAAATGGTACTACAGCAAAAATATCACTCGTTGAAATCAGAAAAACATCAAATTTACTATAGTTTGTGGTAAATCTCCAATTCTTAATTATAGACCAAGATCCCGCGACGATCAGGCCTACGTTATTTTATTAAAGCTGAAATTTTTTGTATGTATGTCTCTAATAGAGGTATAAACGATCCCCGACTATAAAGTTTGGATCGCGGTTGCTTTGGAAGGTATCAGGTAAAAAAGGTGGCACCTCAAATTCGTTAAAGCATTTAGCTCCGTTTTTTTATAATTTGCTTAGGAATAATATTAGAAACCAGGTTGTCCATTGGCAGACACCTAGTACGATTGCAACCCCCTGTCAGACACCCTGTTGTTTTATAATTTTTGAGTGTCTGACAGGGAGTTGTAATCGTACTAGGTGTCTGTAAATAGACAACGTGGTTTCTAATATTAATCCAAAGCAAAATATAAAAAAACCGGCCAAGTGCGAGTCGGACTCGCGCACCGAGGGTTCCGTACAAACCTGTAATAAGTTTTAAATTATTAAAAAAAAACTACTTACTAGATCTCGTTCAAACCAATTTTCGGTGGAAGTTTGCATGATAATGTACATCATATATTTTTTTTAGTTTTATCATTCTCTTATTTTAGAAGTTACAGGGGGGGGGGGGACACATTTTACCACTTTGGAAGTGTCTCTCGCGCAAACTATTCAGTTTAGAAAAAAATGATATTAGAAATCTCAATATCATTTTTGAAGACCTATCCATAAATAACCCACACGTATGGGTTTGATGAAAAAAAATTTTTTGAGTTTCAGTTCTAAGTATGGGGACCCCCAAAATTTATTGTTTTTTTTCTAGTTTTGTGTGAAAATCTTAATGCAGTTCACAGAATACATCTACTTACCAAGTTTCAACAGTATAGTTCTTATAGTTTCGGAAAAAAGTGGCTGTGACATACGGACGGACACACAGACAGACAGACATGACGAATCTATAAGGGTTCCGTTTTTGCCAAATTTGGCTACGGAACCCTAAAAACGGAGCTGAATGCTTTAAAGAATTTGAGGTGCCACCTTTTTTACGTGATACCACAGAATAGGTAATAGGTGATACCTTCTAAGGCAACCGCGATCCAAACTTCATAGTCGGGGATCGTTTATACCTCTATTAGAGACATGTTTCAGCTTTAATAAAATAACGTAGGTCTGATCGTCGCGGGATCTTACTCTATTAGTCTCTACATCCTATGATATTTTGTGATATAAGAGCGGTAAATAGGTTTTTACATTGAGTTGACTCATGTCAGCCCGATACGGCCAGGTGAGGGCTGACCATCGTCACGAGTTTGTTAAAACCTTAACGCCCGTTTATCACACAATATTCTTCAATACATTTGTAAGAAAACTTGAAAATAAAACTCGCGTAGGTAGGTACTAATTACTCACTAGAAAATAGTTTCTCACGCCCCTACTTCGAGATTTTTGGCGGCTATTAATTTCGCTTTGCTTTTTTTGCCCTATACGATCTATATTTTATTTGTGCATTATTTCTTCATGTTAAGTAAAACTCGAACGACAACTCATTGAACTCGTAAGTAGGATCATTCATCATTTTCTTAAGACAAAATAATGTAGTTCAGTTTGGAAATCTTTGGACTTAATTCGTAAAGTGGTTAAATAAATGTCCAATATCCAGTCATTTGGACCAAACTACCTGCAAGATACAGTAAATAAGGCCTATTTGCTCAAAAAGCTCAATTTATTACGCACTAAGAGTTAAGTTTTGCATACGAGCAGACACAAACTCTTAATGAACGCAAGCCGCCTCGAGAAAGGAAAAGAATAGCAATTTATTATTAAAGGCACAAACCGCATTATTCTTAAAAACCGCAAAGAAAATCCTACAGGAGCGCAAAGCCCTCTGGCTTATTACGTATTTGCAGAATAATATGCAAACAACGAACAATGCGCGTGGGATCTTAAAGGCTTTGTAGACATAAGACAATATGGATTAGAAAACAAAGATTGCGAACACGAAATGTCTGAAATAATGTGTAAAATGCAACTGTAAAACTTAGGCTACTAAGTACAACGTAATTTTAATAGCTATAAACCGCAGGGTTTTTTAAATACTTTTAAAACGTCTAAAATGATAATATTTGTTTTGAAATCATACGCTCTCTTTTGGTTCAGACAAAATATAATAGCTCTCACAGAATAACACTACCTGATAACGCTTTTAAATATTTACCAAATTAGATATACAAAATTTGTTAATCATCCATAATGACTTTTAATTTACGTCCGTAAGACAATAATTCAATTAAAGTAGTGCCCAGTCTAGAGCCTACACTACTGCCCAAGCAACAAAGACGGTCCGCTTACTTAATCTTCTCTTTGATATGATTCTCATGCAAAGTAGCCTGAGTGAAATAGAAACAAGAATTACGACTATCTCGCTCATCCCTTTCAGTACCGTTAGTCCCAGTTTTTAAATACCACCTAGTCCTACGCTGATCGTATTCGAGCGTTCGAACATAGGCATCCCGGTCCAAGTAAAATAGCCCAAAAGCCCTTGATTTAAAGTCATAAAGTCAGTACAACCGATTTTAATTTCGAAACGTTTCCGTTTTGGGCGCGAGCTGTGAATGCATACACAAAATTGATCTCTAAAATGTTATGATTATCATTTTACTTTGACGCCAATGAGTTCGAATGCTCGAATAGGATCTACGTAAGTGTGATTTATAAACTGGGACTAAGGGCTCGGGATAGCAACGGCTCTTTCGACAATGGCCAGAATTTGAATAAAATAATAGTTTGGAAATTGCACGCCACATGGCCGAGAAGGACGTGAAAAGGAAACGTTACAATGGAATTTCGAAGGGAAGTTTCGCTGAGGTCACTTTATTTGATGGGCACTTTCTGTGCGGTCGCTTTAATGTGATTTGGGTCAAGAAGCTGTTCTGCAAAATGCCAGCCAATAAAAAGGGTTACAGTGTTGCCAATTTTGTTATACACGATCTCTAAACTAAACTAAAATGGCAGGTCTAAATGTATAATATGTATAACTACAGAACTTACCTATATATCTATCTATATTCTATATCTACTAATATTATAAATGCGAAAGTTTCGATGGATTGATGGATGTTTGTAACTCTATCACCACCAGAATGGCTGAACGGATCTGAAAGAAATTTGTCACAGATATAGATCTAGTATAGAGTCTGGAATAACACATAGGCTGCATTTTTTCGCGGAAAATTTAAAAAGTTCTTTCGCTAAACCTTAATCTACGCGAACGAAATTGCGGGCATCGGCTAGTTTCAGATAAACTTACTGACATATTTTATTAACATACACGTATCCAGCTCAAACTGTTGACGCTGGCTAGGTCTAAATACATTTCTGATAATTTACTTGATTCACAAAGATTTGAGACTAAGAAATGTTGTTTTGACAAATTCCAATGGTACCTAAACCCACGCAGTCGAAGATGCAAAAATAAGCTAGTATTTTAATCTATTTCACTGTTAAGATTTCTTTGAACTAGCCGTGTATTTTTTCAGAATCATGAAAAATATAAACCGTAAGAAATCGAAAGAGAAAAGTTTACAGAGCGCTCCTAAACAAAACAAGAAAGTAAAATAAGAAAGGACGACAACAATTATTTCAAACAGCTTTTTTTGTTTACTTATTTCTCTAATGCCACCATTACTAAAATTCTACATCAATGAATGCCACGGAAAATGCTAAATTGTTAGCTATTTGTGAACACTTCGGACTAGCTGATGCCCGCGACTCCGTTCGCGTGGTTTAAGTTCTTTGATTCCCGCGGGAACTCCTTAATTATCCGGGATAAAAATTAGCCTATGTCACTCTCCAGGTCCTCAACTATACCTATGCCAAAAATCACGTCGATCCGTTGCTCCGTTGCAGCGTGATTGAAGGACAAACCAACAAACCAACAAACAAACACACTTTCGCATTTATAATATTAGTGGTAAAAATTAGCCTATGTCACTCTCCAGATCCTCAACTATACCTATGCCAAAAATCACGTCGATCCGATGCTCCGTTGCAGGGACAAACCAACAAACAAACACACTTTCGCATTTATAATATTAGTATGATATGCCTTCGGGCGTTAAAAATTGAATAACTATTTTAAACAAAAATCCCGGCAGAAATCAAAACCTCGTATTTATAACCTGATGCCCGCGACTTCATCCGCGAGGATTAGATTTTTAATTCCCGCGTGAACTCCTCAATTTTCCGGAATAAAAAGTTCTTCCTACGTTCTTCCGCCGGATACAGACTATCCCTATACTAAATTTCATCAAAATCGGTTGAACAGATGGGCCGTGAAAGCGTAGCAGACAGACAGACAGACACACTTTCACATTTATAAAATTAAGTGTGGAACTGTGCACATTGAGGCCATTCCAATGAGTCCAAACATGATAGATAGCTTTACTGTAAGTTGGTTAGGAATTGGGAATCCTGCACATTCCAGGTAATGCTGCAGCATCAGGTCAAGGTTACCATGATTTTGGAATATCATTGATGTATACCAAATTTCGAATTGACCTGTGGAATTTACTCAAATCTCTTTAATCTTTATCTATACTAATATTATAAATGCGAAAGTTTGGATGGATGGATGGATGTTTGTTACTCAATCACGCCAGAACGGCTAAACGGACCTGGATGAAATTTGGCACAGAGATAGATTAAAGTCTGGAATAACACAGGCTACTTTTTATCCCGGAAAATGAAAGAGTTCCCGCGGGAACCAAAAAACCTTAATCCACGCGGACGAAGCTGCGGGCATCAGCTAGTCAATTATAAAAGAGCTGATGATCTTCAAATGTCTGAACAGAATTTTTTGAATCATAGTTCAACACTCGATCAAGACAAAACACCTTTCAAAAAAAATACTCTAATTTGAAACCCCTTCTGTTCTTCCATTTGGGAGCTGCGATGCCACAGATAGATACACAAATACACTACACATCTAGTACCTCAATGATCAAAGACTTAAAAAGACAAATTTGTAGGCAGCGGTTCTTAGAGCCTGGTACGTTCAGCCGCCATTATTATTCCACTTTCGCCCACCACGGGGGATTTGCATAAACCCCAGCGGCGTTTTTGTTTTTGGACTCTTTTAGTTTACTTTACATCACGAGATTAAATTCATTCTGAATTATCTGAACGATGATTTACGGCTTACGCTGTTAAAATATTTAGCGTTTCATAATCCATTATGGGGATTTGTTTTGTATCCTTTTACCGCTCACCGGTTTTTAATTCTGATTGCGTTTTAAGTAGGATTAGGTTGACTTAACCAAATTTTCACAGCATTGTTTTCTGTAGTTGAAATATTATTACCATCAGACTATTTGTAATCCGTTTTTACTCCACTTGTAATCGTCGCCAACCGATAGACATCCACTGCTTGACATCGGTATCATAGCACAGATAGGTAGATCTCTTCTGGACTTCCACACGCCGCGGTCTTGTGCCACCTGGAACTGCATCCAGCGGCTCCCTGCGACTCCCTAGATCTCGTCCGTCCACCTGGCGGGGCTGCCAATGGCCAACGCAACGCTGCGCTTTCCAGAATGACAGATCAACACACTGGAAAGAGCACCTGAATACAGTGATCTCATGTATAGCAGTCCGGTATAGGTGGCCAAAATTGGAACTAATTTTAATGCCTGTTAAGTTTTTTTTTTTATTTTATTTTACATATGTACTAGCGACGTTGTCACCGGGTTAGATAAGTTTGTGGGACTATACGTAGCGCTAAGGTGGATACACACTACCGGCCAGCGCCGTGTTCCCTACCAAGGGTGCACCCTTGGTAGGGAAAGGATTAAATACACCGAGATTTGTACTAGCAATCATAATATTCTTACTACAGAGTTTTTCTTATAAGTTACACACATGGGCAGTAGTTACGCTAGTAGCGAGCAAGGGGCTACTGGCGAGGCGCGATCGACACTCACTATATACTGCTGACGCCAGTGCCCGTTACAAGTACAAACTCATTGCATTAAATATATTCGCGGTAGCTCATCACGGTCCATTGCTAAAAGACATTTTTGGTCTGCCGATAATAGGTTCAATCCCGTCCAACGAGGCCCCTGCCACGGGGTGATAAGTACAGGAAGGGGAGCCCCCGCAAATAGACCCATTAAAGGAACAAACTGTTACCATACTAAGCCACGATGATTTATTCTAAATTGGCACCATAAATTTTAACAAACAGTTTTGAAATTACGGCTTTGAATGTGAGCGTTGGTAATTTTTGGGAAACAATATTTTTCTTTTTAATTTTCATGTAATTTATTTTGAACACCTTAATTTTCCGGGATACAACCGATCCCCGTACCAAATTTCATCAAAATCGGTTGAATGGATGGGCTGTGAAAGCGTAGCCAGATAGACATACACACTTGTGGAAAAATGGAACTTGGAAAAATGTCAAATTAGTTTCTGCGCAAAAACCCTGCGCGGTTTATGTTGAGGCTTTTACAAGTATTTAAAATTCTACAATTCCACTTTTATTTTGAATAAAGAAAAAAAAAACTTTCGAATTTATAATATTAGTATGGATAATGGATATGTATTCAAAAGCACGACGATTATAATAAAGGAACCGACATTAATATGGGACAGATTAAATTGCAAATCTATAAAATACTAGAGGATCAAGAATGTTTGATTCCCGCGAGAACTCCTTAATTTTCCGAGATACAATGTAGCCTGTGTCCTTATCCAGGATGCAAACTATATCTGTACCAAACTTCATCAAAATCGATTAAAAAGGTGGGCCGTGAAAGCTTAGCAGACAGACCGAGAGACAGACATACTTTCGCATTTATAATATTAGTAGCCTCAATTTATAGCCTTTGTTTAAACCTATTGCAAGGATCGATTTAATGGGGATTTAAACAAGGTTAAATCAATTAAATAGTATGAAATATTATGAAGGCCTGAAAGTATTAAGCTGAAAAGTACATTTACATTTCTGACGACCTCCGTGGCGCAGTGTTGAGCGTTGTCGGTCCCGGGTTCGATCTCCGGCAGGCTCAATTTGGAAATTTATAATTTCTGAATTTTTCCTGGTCTGGCCTAGTGGGAAACTTCGGCCGTGGCTAGTTACCATCCTACCGGCAAAGACGTGCCGCCAAGCGATTTACCGTACCAGATGCGGCCAGATGGTACGATGCCGTGTAGAAACCGAATACGGGTATGGGTTTAATATAACTGCTATGCCCCTAACAGGTTAGCCCGCTACCATTTTAGACTGCATTATCACTTACCATCAGGTGAGATCGCAGTCAAGGGCTAACTTGTAGTGGATAATTTAAAAAAAACATATTATGATCAAACAATTTGTCTCAAGAGTATTCTGTGCATGTGACCTAGATATCGAAAGGCATTTCTGCACGAATTTTAATATTCTTTTAACGGGGCAAAGGAATCCCAATATAGCCGAGACAGGAAGAACGCCCCACGTGGAGGTTTGCCGGCTGATATAATTCCCCGGCTCGTCGCTTGTGCGCTGTTACGTGGAACGAGCATGACTCGGATGAACGACTATTACCTGCTTACGGAGAGTTATTAGATTACGCCTAAACAATGAAAATGAAAAGAAATATGTGTTACAGTACAGTGCGTGCAACTCATAGAGGCGTAAAAGCATGCTTACCCTGTATCTCGGAGAACACTTAAAACCCAATAATTTTCTTTAACGGGGATTATAACGGGGCAAAGGAAAGGAATCCCAATATAGCCTAGACAGGAAGAACGCGTAACGATAAGGTTTGCCGGCTGATATAACTCCCCGGCTCGTCGCTTGCGCGCTGTTACGTGGAACGAGCACTCGGTTGAACGACTATTACCTGCTTACAGAGAGTTATTAGATTACGGCCTAAACAATGAAAATGAAAAGAAATATGTGTTACAGTACAGTGCGTGCAACTCATAGAGGCGTAAAAGCACTGCTTACCCTGTATCTCGGAGAACACTTAAACCCAATAATTTTCTTTAACGGGGATTATAACGGGGCAAAGGAAAGGAATCCCAATATAGCCGAGACAGGAAGAACGCGTAACGATAAGGTTTGCCGGCTGATATAACTCCCCGGCTCGTCGCTTGCGCGCTGTTACGTGGAACGATCACTCGGTTGAACGACTATTACCTGCTTACGGAGAGTTATTAGATTACGGCCTAAAGAGCGCACGAGAATATCTGCTGGGTACAATGAAAATGAAAATAAAAGTATTTGTTACAATACTGCGCGTGCAAATCATTGAGGCGTCAAAGCACTGCAAACCTAAAATCTACAGGAAACCATATCTCGGGCGTAAAACCCACTAATTTTCTTGTTCTAACGGGGATTAATATGTTAAGTATGATATATATCATACTAATATTATAAATGCAAAAGTGTGTTTGTTTGTTGGTTTTTCCTTCAATCGCGCAACAGAGAAACGGATCGACGTGTTTTTGCATGGGTATAGTTTAAGACCTGGAGAGTGGCATAGAAAATTAAGGAGTTTCCGTAGGAATTAAAAAACTTCTCCACGCGGACCAAGTCGCGGGCGTCACTCAGCTAGTAATGAAATCATGGAATTAGGAATTACGACTAGATGAATGAAATAAATAGACGGCAGTCGTAATTCCTTCTTCCATGGAAATAAATCATACATTGCCATCTATTGTCAACATTTAAGTGTTAGACTGAGTGGGCTGAGCATTGATATGTCAATTCTATGGTTTTACTAAGTTACTACCTCTACGGCTCTTGCCAGTGACGGCGCGATTGGGAGCGCTTGGCGGGAGATCGGTGCATATTATGTCAAAATGGCCACTGTCTGTATTATAAAATTATCCAATAAATAAGAATTGAGTGCATAACTAGTGTTTGGATTTAATATATGTAACAAAGTTAAATTAAGTTATATTCACTATCCAAGTCATATAGATGGGTAGGTATATAATGTCGTAACTCAGCCGTTCTGCTGAAGAAGATAAAAAGTTTGCGAAAATATTTTATAGCTTGCGGGGCTTCAGCTAGACGACAGTGAAGAGACATGTTCCCTCCAAAGTGTCATGTATCTTCCTGTTTGTTATATACGTTATATTAAAATCCAATGTAAATATATCATACTGTTATGTATTCTATTTCATAACGGAAAAATATGATATATAAACCATACTAATATTACAAATGCGGAAATATGTCTCTGTCTATCTGTTAGCATTTCAGATGACCATTCCAACGCTTTAACAGATTTTAACGAAGTTTGGTACAGACTGAGCTGGCATCCCAGAAATCTATTCAGTAGTACTTACATAAAAACACTTTTGCTACTTTCGAAGTTTTTACGAGTTATTTTAGGAAACAAATTGACTGAATCCTTTTATTTGTGATGGAAAAACTCACACTTTTATTGAGAGACGGCATAATATCATTACAATAACAATCCTTATGCACAACAACATCCAATAAATTTACATAAATAAGAGAGAATAGAAATAAGCGTGGCTCCACTGACGACATGTAACACGATAAAAAGTCGCCATACTTATCCTATTTCTTAAACATGATAAGGCAAAAAAGTAGATAGATATTACTGAATGAATGACTAAAACCACTATCAATGCACTATGAACGGTGCATATTTAACGTCATAGTGTTTTGATATTCAATTTGATTGAGTAATCCTATTGTACAATATCTGTGAACTATAATCTGAATTGACTATCTGAATTGAGGATAGCACTAGATTTAAAACTGTCAATTTAGTTTGGTTAAAAGTTTGCGTACAAAGAAAAAGCCCCAATATCTACCAATCATGTCGAGATGTGCGAACTCAAAGGTGCTGTAGTGTAGCAGTAAGTAAAGTAGTAATAAATCGAACCTAGTGAAGAACAGACGTGTCTCATTTAATCCCAGTACGCCCACCACATGGCGACCCTGCCAGTCGGTGCGCGCGCTTGCACCATGCGCGTGCACCGGCTGGGCACCGAAATGAATTATGAAACGTTCCGCGGTATCGGATGTCGGCCGGTTAGATGCGGACGGTGCGAATTCCTGTGTGCCTCGATGCCTCATTTGAAGAAATAAGTTTTAAAAATGATTGAAGCCAGTCCTGAAGTTCTGATAAAAATAGATAAATCACCAGGATGTGACACGAAAAAAGAAGAAAAGCCATCTATTGAAAAGCCTAAAAGTCTAAAAGTATCAAGGTTATAAAATAAATACCAAGAAGAAAAATTGAATATTTCACCATGGGAAAAGAGTGTTCGAAATGTGAATGCCAAAACAAAGACGTTGTAATTCAAGACGGCAATAATTCGGAGATAAACATTAACAACGTGCTATTAGCTTCAATTTTGGCGATATGTGGTATTGCGCTAATATATGTGAGCATCACTAAATATAAAAAATGCCACCAAAATTTGGTCTCGGAAGGAGTCCGCGCTGATTTTACGAGAAGGCTGCAGCAACGCTGGTCAGGTCGTGCAGGAGGAGGAAACCGAGGAGAACACGAACAGGAGAGAGTTTAAGAGTTTGAAGAGAATTCATCCCTGAAGTTAAAGTCAAATTGTGCGGTTTAGTGTTTCGTAAATAAAGTGCGTGCGGTAATAAATGTTAACAAGTGCAAAGTGCCTGCCTAAAGCATGAGTGAATTAAAGAACTTTTAAAGAACTTTTCTTATGAACTGTTAAGTTTTCCTTTTTTTTTTTTTATAAATATGTTTAATGGAAATACAATTAAAAAGCTTTTATAATGAATTAGAAGATATAAGGGTAAGTCTTAGAAAATTAGGTCCTAATAGGAGATTAGAAGAAATAGGGAAAAGTAAAATTAAAAAGGGCATAGAAATATATGGAAAATATAAAATATATATTAATACGTTGCATTCTAAAGAATTATCAAGTGATTATTCAGAGTTAATTATAGAAAATTTATGTAAGAATATAGAAAGTAGTTATCGTAAAATATTACTTTATAGTGAGTCTACGGTATCATCAGACAACATGGCAAATTTTGATTTAAAAACTGCTAGTATTTTAATTCCTGTAATGGATGGAAATGAAGTGACGACTGAAAAGATAATACAAGGCATAGAAATGTACGATTCTTGCTTATTAAAAACGGAAGACAAGAAATTGCTGATTTCTTTTGTACTCAAAACTAGATTAACTAAAATAGCTAGATTAAAATTACAACCTGATTACAAGACAGTAAATGATTTGACCTTAGATATCAAAAAGTTTTTACTAACAAAAAAATCAGCAAATTCTTTATTGATTCAATTGAATAAATTATCTCAAAATGAATCAACTATTGGAGATTTTGGTAATAAATTGGAGGAACTTTTTGTTGAGTTGACGATTTCCCAAGCAGATTCCAATGATACAGCGAGTGCGATTTTAAGACCGATTAATGAAAAATTAGCTGTAAAACGGTTTGCAGATGGACTTCGTAACAGAAGGCTAGGTACCATCATTGCAGCTCGAGACTACCAGGAGTTGAAGGACGCGATTCGTGCGGCAGAAGACGAAGAATCGTCTCTACCATCCGGTCAAGTAGTGATGAACATGAGAGGTAAGTCGAGAGGAATAGGAAGATACCAACACTACCCAGTTCGCGGAAGTTCTTCGAACAAAGGTCAGTACTATAATAATACTCGTATTTACCCAGGTACTTCCTACTATAATAATTACCGTGGTAATAATAACTCGAATTACCGTGGAAGGTACAATACTGCTCCAAATCGTTACCGTAACCACTACACCCGTGGCTATTCCCGTAGAATTCGAGGTCAAGGTCGTGGCGTAACGCAACATAAAGCATATGTTGGTGAAAATCAGATTGACTCAGAACAGAAAAATAGTGAGTTAAATGATAATTTTCAGTTTTTTCGAGCATAAGATATTAACTTCGTGTGACGGTCTAGATATTTTAAGGTTTAGGTTAGGTAGTGTAGAGTGTTCAATTTTATTAGATACAGGTGCAACCCTATCTGTCATACATAAGGATAGATTACCTAGTAACATAAAGTTATATAGTAACGAAACCATAATTTGTGGTCTAGGAGGTAAAATAAGTTCACAGAAAATAGCGTGGATAGATTTAGAAACACGTGCAAATGTATTATTCCATCATAAGTTCCATGTATTGGACGAAATGCCGTGTCAGGCGGACGGAATTATCGGATTAGATTTCTTGCGAGCTTACAATGCAAATATCAACTTACGAACGAATGAGCTAACTTTGTACACTCGAGGACAAAAGTGTTCGATACAAATAAATAAAAGTAGTGGAAGTCAAATTTATTTAACATTGCCAGCTAGAAGTGAATCGATACATTTTATTTCGATAGATAAATCATTTGTTTCAGGAAATGAGTATGTTTTGAACGCGAAACAGTTTTCAGAAAATATATATTTAGCAGGAAGTTTAGTAAAAGTTCATGATGGCAAGGTGCCAGTTAGGTTACTTAATACATCCGAAAAGGACGAAAAATTAAATATATTTAACCCAGAATTAAATTCATTAAATGATTACAAGATATGTACATTTGATAAGTCGTACAGTTCAGTAGAAAGAGTTAAAAAATTATTACAAACATTGAAGTTGAAACATTTAAGTTCATACGAACGAATCCAGGTAGAATCCATATGTGCTAAATACGCCGATGTATTTTACTTAGAAGGCGATACGTTAGGTACAACTAACATAATGGAACAAAGTATCAGCATAAAGCCGAACACGAAACCTGTTTATGTTAAGCCATATAGAATTCCCGAGTCATTGAAATCGGAAGTGGATAGGCAAATTGAAAACATGTTGAAGGAAAATATTATAGAACCGACAAATAGCGATTGGAATAGTCCAGTACTTTTGGTTCCAAAAAAGTCTATAGACAATAACAAAAAATGGAGATTAGTTATTGATTACAGAAAAGTAAACAATGTAATTCAGGATGATAAATTTCCTTTACCAAACATAACCGAGATATTAGATTCCTTATCAGGTGCTATGTATTTTAGTCATTTAGATCTTCAGTCTTCATACTACCAAGCGAGTTTAGAACCTAATAGTAGAAAAGTTACAGCATTCACAACGAATTCAGGACAATATCAAATGATGCGTCTTCCAATGGGACTTAAAATAAGCCCCAGTGCTTTTTCCCGTGTCATGTCTATAGCGTTATCAGGTCTTACGTGCGATAAGGCATTTGTTTACATGGACGATCTAATAGTATATGGGCGTAATTTAGAATCTCATAATAAAAATTTAATAGATATATTCGAAAGACTTCGAAAGGTAAATTTAAAGGTTAATCCACAAAAATGTGAATTTCTAAAGACCGAACTTTTATATTTAGGTCACGTTGTTACATCAGATGGTGTTTTACCAGATCCAGAAAAGGTTAAGGTGTTACAAAATTATCCAATTCCAAAAAGTACAGACGAGGTGAGACGTTTTGTAGCGTTCTGTAATTATTACCGAAAATTTATACCAAATTTTTCTGAAATAACTGTACCATTAAATAAACTTTGTAGGAAAACATCAATTTTTGAATGGACGAATGAATGTCAAAAAGCTTTTGAAAAATTAAAACAAGGTCTAGTATCTCCACCTATTTTACAGTACCCAGATTTTTCTGAGAACAACGAGTTTATTTTACAAACCGACGCGTCCGGTATAGCTATCGGATCAGTTTTGTGTAACAGAAATATGAAACCCATAGCTTACGCGAGTAGACCATTAAATAAAGCCGAATTAAATTATCCGACTATAGAAAAAGAGTTGTTAGCAATTGTATGGAGTGTTAAATACTTTAGACCATATTTATTTGGCAGAAAATTTACGATTATGACAGATCATAAACCACTTATATATTTATTTAGCATGAAAGATCCCTCTAGCCGATTATTAAAGTTTAGATTAAAGCTTGAAGAGTATGATTACAATGTTGTTTACATTAAAGGAAAAGATAACGTAGTAGCGGATGCATTGAGTAGGGTAACCATTACTTAGAACGAATTAAAGGATATCAATCAAAAAATTATGGTAATGACGCGTGCACAGAGAAGAAAATTAGATAATAGTGTTGATAACAGTAGCTTAGGAAACCCAAGTATACCTAATGTTTCTGACAACGATAGGTCAGGCCAACCTAGAGTAGCGGAAATATTGCGTATTCCCAGTGGTTCCGTGGAAATGAAGTTTATCGAAGGTAAATGGATAGATAGATTACGAGTAAAAAGAGAAATAACTGAGGAAGATCAATGTTTTGCGTATGTAGAAAGTCAATCAATTATATACATTAACCTCAATTTTATGTCGCAATTCACGCGAGACGTATTTGCGAATATGTTGAGAGATTTTTGTAATAAAATAAATGTGAAAGAAATATGTATAATAAAAGACGTATACAACACGTTATTTTTAAAAGAGTTGTGTGAAGAGATAAAAAGTAGAAATATGTGGACCGGCCCCCAAATTCATATATTAAGAAATGTTAAGAGAATTACGGATAAAGACGAGAAGACAGTTATATTAAATGATTATCATTTATTACCTTCGAGCGGACATGCAGGTATTCGACGAATGGTAAATAATATTAAGAGTAAATATTACTGGCCAGGACTAGAAGCAGATGTTAGGAACTATGTAAGTAAGTGTATCAAGTGTCAAGTTATGAAGCACTCTCCAAGTCATAAGGAACCTATGGTAATAACAACAACTGCTAGTTCAGCGTTTGAGAAGATATTCTTAGATCTCGTTGGTCCATTAGATAAGGATGATGCAGGTAATCAATACATACTTACCATCCAGTGTGAGCTTACCAAGTATGTGGAAGCATACCCATTACCATCAAAGGAAACTAAGGTAGTAACCAGTGCATTAGTTAGTAATTTTATATTACGTTACGGCGTTCCTGACGTCATCGGTACAGACAAAGGAAAAGAGTTTGTATCGTCTACAATGGCAGAAACATGTAAGTTATTAGGAATAGAGAAAATCCATTCCACAGCTTACCATCATCAGAGTATAGGTGCGTTAGAAAATACCCATAAAAATCTAAGAAACTGTTTGCGTATACAATGTGAGGAAAATACTTACACATGGAGTCATTGGCTACCATTTTGGTGTTTTGCTTTTAATACAACCATACATACAGCAACAAAGTATACTCCGTATGAATTAGTCTTTGGTAAACAGTGTCATATTCCAAGTCGATTGAAAGGTGATATTATAGAACCATTATATTGTGCAGACGATTATGCATTACAGTTGAAATATAGATTACAACTTGCGCATAAAGATGCGAGAAAAAGGTTAATTGATAGTAAGATAGATCGAAAATTAACTTATGATAAAAATAAAAAACCAGTTCATTATCAAAAAGACGATTTAATTTTAGTTAAAAATGAAAGTAAGAATAAGATGGATCCATTGTATAAAGGTCCATATTTAGTCATAAGAGATATTGAACCTAATGTTGAAATAATTAAAAATAACAAAATTGAAGTTATTCATAAAAATCGTACGAAACTTTATAAAACATAATTAAAATTATATAATATAATACAACAATAATGTTTGTTATATTCTTGTTTACGTAATTTTTTTTATTGTCGTACAATTTATCGAACATTGAATTCATGTCAATTGTTAGAATACCTATTTACTACTCTATGTATTAGACAATAAGTATATTAATAATATGTTCTTATTCAAAAAAAAAAAACAAATAGATACCCTTTTGTTTTTTTTTTTCATTTAGGGGAATGATGTAGTGTAGCAGTAAGTAAAGTAGTAATAAATCGAACCTAGTGAAGAACAGACGTGTCTCATTTAATCCCAGTACGCCCACCACAGTGCGGTTGGATGCGATGCCACAGATAGGAGAAATCGACGTGTAGCTTTTCCTCACACTAGAACTAGAAGACGTCAAGACTCAAGACAAAAAGTCGCAAATGAAACCTAACGCTAACGATAATAAAACATCTCAAACAAACAGTTTGATGTGATCTAACGAAGTCTTCAAGGCTCCGCGGATCCTTTTGTGCCGTTTTTGCCGAAAGCAAACATCAATATGGATTTTTATGCGACATTTTCCATGCATCACAATACTTTACTGAGAAAACAGGAAAACTGAGTTTTATTAGTTCACTCGTGTAAGCAAATAGAGTTAGGGTAAACAGTGTTTCGCCGTGGACTTAATATATTGTGAATCTTGAAACTCTATTTAGGGTGCAGTTTCATAAAATGCGAGATATTCATTTCTAAACTAAACTAAAATGACAGCTCTATTTATACTGTCATCCCTTTCATAACGCCTGCGGAAAGGGACAGCACTAAATTTAGAGCTGTCAGTTTAGTTTAGAGATTGTGTTAAACAGAATTGGCTTCATACTACTGAATAATACATAATACTAGAATACTGGAATTCCAAATAACTACTTAGATATATAGAACACTGCTGAGAGAGAATTTTTGCTGCTGATAAGAATTTTAGATTTCACATGTAATTGCTTATTTTATGTTAATCTTTGTGCAGAAGTTGCCACAAATAAAGACTTTTCTTTCTTTCTATTGCACACTTATATGAGTGATGGTAGTGCCTTGCATTTAAATAAAGAACTTGACAATCCTTTTAAGCAAATCACATGTTGGTGTAAGTGGAGTAAGTTTAAATTTAGGCCCGTATTAATAAACCGACATCAGTTAAGAACAAGTTCTCAAGTATCGGTATTTGATTTATTGAGAACGTATGGTTTCTAGAGATTTTACCCTATGCATTATGTCCACTATCCACTACAGCCCATTAACGTCCCACTGCTGGGCACAGGCCTCCACTCTTATAGGAGAGAGGGAATTTGAGCTTAGACCCACCACGCTGCTCCAATGCGGGTAGGCGGGCTTTGACGACTATAATCATGTTAGTGATAATAACCGGGACCGATGGCTTAACGTGCTCTCCGAGGGACGGGGGTGAAACACCACCAACTTCCTAACTCCGGGATAGTACTGAGAATTTCTAGTCAAAAAAACCCAATACTTATTTATGGCCGGACCCGGGACTCGATGCATTATGTAGAATGTATTTAAGTATGTGTTTATTGCCGCACCCTTATTAATAAAGTATATTAACATAAAACATTCTTGTTTCAGGTAATGAAAGGATCAAAACTGGGTCAAACTCGGTAGGCATGGTAGCACAGAACAATAGCGGTCAGAGGGTTTAACACCTCACACGGTATAAACCACCAGTTGTCTGTCTGTGGAACTTAGAATAGGCTTGAACTTTGAATTACTTGAATAGGCTCAGTTCATCATAGATAGTGTGTACGCAAGCGTTCCTTTGATCAAGACACACTTGAACCTAAACAAAGCAACAAGTTTGATCGTTCTGTCCTTTATGAGGTTTGCTGACAGTTGGAGCAAGGAATTCTAACTATTACGTTGAAGTATAGTGAAAACTTGTGCGGAACTTTGAGGTAAAATCTTTCAAGCGCTATTCAAACAAGATAAAAAGGTTTAAAAAACTTTAAGCCGACTATAAACAATCCATACTACTGTCTGTGGAACCTTTAATAGGCTTTAATGCCCGTTTGCACTAAACTTAGGAATCGCCTAATTTCCTGCCCAACTTGTTTAGGCTTATCCTAGCGTTTAAAAAGCTTGCACTAACCTTAGGCCATTCCTAAATCCACTTAGGAGATGCCTAACTTTATGAGCCCGATTAGTAAGCGCCCAAGCGTAGGCGATACTTAAGTTGAATTTTTTGTAGTCTGTGGACCATTTTGTTGTCATTAATTGGTCTCACGGTTGATATGTACTCTGTGGTTGATAGGTATCACAACCACAGAGTACCTACATTGTTATTGTGATTGTTAATTAGGTAGAACACTACACTGATCACAAGCAACAATGGCACAAGATTTATTAGATTCTTTCTCCTTCTTTCTCATTATGTCACCACTGGAATTGTGAATTTGGGTGATTTTTGCCCAAGCCTGTTCTTTCTCTTTATTTGATGCAGTATCGTGTGCTGTTACTTTGGAAATAATGAACTGCCCCTCTTCGCACAACAACCGTACAAACCGCAACTTCTCCTCTGCCGTAAAATTGGCAGTTCTTTTTCGTTTATTTATTTGTCTTTCCATTTTAATTGCTGATTTATAAAATCCCCTAAAATAAATAACCTTCAACTCCACGTACTTATTGTCACCTGTGCAATATATAAACCAATAAAATAAAATACACCAATGTTTTAGCTTTTGTCTCTATTCAACTCATGCCTGAGGTTATGACAAGATAAGGTAAAAAAATATTCTAGTGTTTACATTACTTTGCAAGATATATTTAAAAAAAAAACCATAAACAATCATTCATTCCATTCGTTCCTAGAGATGCCTAACTAGGCAATGCATAAGTTACGACACAGCAAGGACAAGACTGTCAGTGCAAACGAATTTTATTGCTAGGCCGTTCATAAGCCTAGGTGTATCTTAACTAGGACAAGCCTAACTTGAGTTTAGTGCAAACGGTTAGTTCATCAGTCAATAGTTGATCAAGACATACTTGAACCTTAACAAAGCAACAAGTTTGATCGTTCTGTCCTTTATGAGGTTTGCTGACAGTTGGAGCAAGGACTTTCAACTATGACATTGAAAGTGAAAACTTGTGCGGAACTTTGAGGTAAAATCTTTCAAGCGCTATTTCAAACTAGATAAAAAGGTTTAAAAAACTTTAACCCAAGTACGGAAATCTATATATATACTTATAATAAAACTGTAACAGGTCCAATTCTGTACATTGAAGATATTTTGGAAATATATTTATAATAAAACTGTAACAGGTCCAATTCTGTACATTGAAGATATTTTGAAAATTTTTTTTGGAGGGCACTCATTATTCGATACTGAAGCCAAATCTGTAATTTTTTTCATTTTTGTCTGTCTGTCTGTCTGTCTGTCTGTCTGTCTGTATCTTGGCCGCGCATCACGCCGAAACTACTGAATGAATTCAAACGAAACTTGGCACGATTTGAGCCTATATTACGAGGTAGGACATAGGATACTTTTTATCCCGAAATTCTACCCCCGAAGGGGTGAAATAGGGGTTGAAAGTTTGTATGAAAGTCCTTAATTTCTCAAGTTATAGCCATGAAACTTGATATATGAGCTGCGGGTTGAAAATGGAGACATACGTGTTTCACAGTTTTTGAAAATTTGACCCCCAAAAGGGTGAAATAGGGGATGAAAGTTGGTATGAAAGTCCTTCGTTTCTCAAGATGTTTTACAAGTTATATCAACGAAACTTTTTATTTTGGCTTACGGTAAAAAATAAAGAAGTACGTGTGTCACAGTTTTTCAAAATTCCACCCCTAAGGGGGTGAAATAGGGGGTGAAAGTTTGTATAAAAGTCCGTCATTTCTCAAGTTATATCGATTAAACTTGGTATACAAGCTACTGGTTGAAAATGAAGAAATAAGTGTTTCACAGTTTTTGTAAATTTTACCCCCGAAGGGGTGAAATAGGGGTTGAAAGTTTGTATGAAAGTCCTTCATTTCTCAAGTTATAGCCATGAAACTTGGTATATGAGCTGCGGGTTAAAAATGAAGACATACGTGTTTCACAGTTTTTCAAAATTTCACCCTCAAAGGGGTGAAATAGGGGTTGAAAGTTTGTATGAAAGTCCTTCATTTCTCAAGTTATATCGATGAAACTTGGTATACAACCTACCGGTTAAAAATGAAGAAATACGTGTTTCACAGTTTTCGTAAATTTTACCCCCGAAGGGGTGAAATAGGGGTTGAAAGTTTGTATGAAAGTCCTTCATTTCTCAAGTTATATCCATGAAACTTGGTATATGAGCAGCGGGCTAGAAATGAAAACATACGTGTTTAACAATTTTTTTAAATTCCACCCCCAAAGGGGTGAAATAGAGGTTGAAAGTTTGTATAAAAGTCCGTCATTTCTCAAGTTATTTCGATGAAACTTGGAATATCCACGCGGACGAAGTCGCGGGCATCAGCTAGTAATATTATAAAATTGGTTTTCTGTCGCTTGGTATATTTTAAAATTGTCCTATATTCATATTTATGGACTCACAATTTTCTCCTCTTTCATTTGAAGTCCCACTCGTTACATTAGCAAAAAAAAATTTAAAGACTCCCACTTTTTGGATGTAACATCCGTCATATTAATTTTGTGTCTATTTAGCGATTTAGCGTTCCCGTATAATGCAGTGGAGAAACCAAGAAGGAGTAGCGGTTAAAAAAAATGCCATACCCTCTCCAAGTACAAAGGTAGAACGCTTTAATCTTAGAAAGAAATGAAGAAAAACTATTTATTCATCAGTGTTGTTACAGACAAAATAAATCATTTTTGTTCCGTTTGCCGTGGAGAGTGGAGACCCTGGGGCCGTGGAGTCTTAGTGGCAACATTTTTTTGCGAGATATTTCACCGCGGTTAATTCTTGCCACCATTACACGCGGGCATATTTATATAGTAATTAGGTTAGGCTAGCTAGCTTTAAGTTCTATTGTATTGTTTTCAATAAAAATAAAAACATAGATACAAATGTAACATTTTCGTCTGTGACACCACCCAGAATGGGTGTACAGCTCAGCGTATGCGTATGCGTAGACTGTATAATATTCAATCACCACTATGTGAAAGCGTTGCGAACTGCGTTCATGAATTTAAAAAAAAATTACATTGCAATTATACAATTTCTATGTAGCTACTATACAATACCGAGCCTGAAAGCGTTGATTTATGACTACTTAAAAGATCGCACCGTAAATCATTCTACCCTCTTCAGCGAAAAAATTTCAGGAAAAAAAAATGAAAACGCTCCAACAGACAAGTATTTACGACCGTCGCCAGGCGTTTCCTTGTTATTAATTAATCCGGGTAATTAAATTCCACCATCTGCTCAGGACAGAAAACTATTTATCCAAGCGGCTAGTGTTTTAGCAGTTTTAAATCATTGCGTTGTCCAGACCCTTTTTAAAAAAAAACTTCTTTAGGCGCAACTTGATGGTAACGCTTATTAAGTAAAAATGTTTTCAACCGACTTAAAAAAGGAGGAGGTTCTCAATTCGACTGTATGTCTTTTTTTTTGTATGTAGATATGTTACGCGATAATTCCGCCAATTATAAATCAATTTTGGTGCTTCTTTTTTTGTTTGGTAGATCATACCAATTTATCATTTTGTTTTTTTTTAAATTTTATATGTATAGTTTTGAAGTCGGTTTTTGTATTCGATGAAAGCGAAAATATTTTTTTTAATTATTCCACTATAATATGTTAGCCCTTGACTGCAGTCTTACTTGGTAGTAAGTGACGATACAGTCTAAGATAGTAGCGGGTTAACTGGGGGTATGGCAGTTCTATTAAACGCATACCCCTAATCGGTTTCTACACATATCGCAGTTCGCACCGGAACGCTTAATCATTGCCTAATACATTACAAGTAAATACCGTAAGAATATTATTACCAATATCAAGATTTTATCTTCCAATTAACAAGCTTCAATTTATTTTACTTGAAAGAAACAAAATGATTTTATTTGATCACAACATGGAGTTCTGATCAAATAAAATCCTTTTCAATTTAAATTAAATCTTCTTCTTCTTCTTCTTTTAGTGCCATCTCCTATCGGAGGTTGGCAACCATTATCTATGCTACCATTAGCTATCTGCACCTTGGACGTTGCTGCCCGGAATAGCGATCGGGTACTCTTCCCGTACCATTGGCGTAAATTCTTAAGCCAAGATGTTCTTCTACGGCCAGGTGGTCTTTTGCCGGCTGTTTTTCCCTGAATTATGAGCTGGAGAGGAAGTCGTATTTGTTATTCCTCATAATGTGGCCAAAATACGTACTCAAAACTCGTAGGTTTAAATTAAATCAAATTGTGCAAATCAATGTGACAAATCAAGATTGAGCTACTCTGTGTGCTGCAGATATACCTACTCTTTGAAAAATAAGAGCTTACAAGTAAATATCGTAAGAATACTTTTACCAATATCAAGATTTTATCTATCAAATAATGTTACTAAGATTCAATTCATTTTATTTATTCAAGAAAAACTAATTACTAGAACTCAATATGAAGACGACTTCCGTACTTCCGTTTGAAGACCCCTGGAGGCTATTATGGAATTATTGATTCCATGCCGGCGAAATTAGATAAAACCAATCACGATCGAGAAAATAAAAAACGAGACGGAAAATGATAACAAAATTAAAACAAGTTAAAGAAAAGATAGAAGGTATCTTCGGTTTCCATTTTCTCTTGAAATGAATAAATTATTTTTCCAGCCGTTCGTTCGCTACAGACAACGTTTAAATTTTAGTTTAATTTTAATTAATCGTTGTACTCATAGAGTGTAGAAGCCTAGAAGGAGCTGAGCGTTCATTAGGGAGCTCATCAGGCATTAATAACATGGCCCACCTGCAATTACCATTCTGTGAAATATCGCTATAATCCGCCACAGAAGGTAAATCTATGTGGTGCGTATCTTGAACTTGCAGCCCACGATATTCTCCACACCACATAAATCTTCCAAAATACCCTCAATGTACGTTTCACTCCGACACCGGAGCATCTCCAGGAGATGTTGACTATACAATGCACGATTGTGAATACGATATGTTATGCACAATCGTGCATTGTAGAGTCAACATGAAACGTACGTAGAGGGCTGGAATAACATATAGGCTACTAATATACTTTTTATCCCGGAAAATTAAAGAGTTCCCGCGGGAACTAAAAATACGTTTATCCACGCAGACGAAGTCGCGGGGATCAGCTAGTTAAAAAAAATATACCCTCTGCGCTAGTTCAACGGTTGATCTAATCAGTTGAACTAGTGAAGTGCCCGTTATGGACACTCACTGGGGCCGTGTTATTATTCTGATCGCAAACTTTTGTAAGTAATGACTGAAAGACCTTGTCAGTCTTGTATCTTGTCAGTGGAAGTTATATTAATTATGCAAACCAAGCCTGAAACTTTGGCCAAATATTATGGAAGCTTTTCCAACAAAATCAGGGTTAAAGCCTAGCATTTTGAAGTTATTACGTTCTCTCTCTTTGCTTTAATTAACTTTTTTTCATTATGCTCATCTTTTTTGAAAATCATTTTCTATGATGTTTTTTATCATCAAACCCATACGTGTGGGCTATCTATGGATAGGTCTTCAAAAATGATATTGAGGTTTCTAATATCATTTTTTTCTAATCTGAATAGTTCAGACACTTCCAAAGTGGTAAAATGTGTGTGCCCCCCCTGTAACTTCTAAAATAAGAGAATGATAAAACTAAAAAAAATATATGACCATTACCATGCAAACTTCCACCGAAAATTGGTTTGAACGAGATCTAGTAAGTAGTTTTTTTTTAATAATTTAAAACTTACTACAGGTGTGTACGGAACCCTCGGTGCGCGAGTCCGACTCGCACTTGGCCGGTTTTTTTTTACTTTAATGTGGTTAAAGAAATTTACTCTCTAAAGAATAAAAATACAGAAACCAAATCCTTATTCCAAATGCACCAGCATAAAGTATTTTAATGGTAGGTACTTAATACTTTTCCAATTAAACTTAACAACGGCTTTATAAAATAAAGTTAAATTAGGTGACTTGTTATACTTTCTGCTACTTATTTGTTCTGACCAAGAAAATTGAATCCGTTAGGAAAAATAGATGGTTATATCTAAGCCGTGGACGCGAGGACTCCAACTCAATTTGGGAAAGATTCCTTCAGTGTTTTCCGGACCATTACTTCGAATAAAATGTCCGTTAAAATTGGTACTCTTTCTTTTATTAAGTTTTTTAGAACAATAGACTGAAATTCCACAAGTATTTTCAATCTAGTGTTAGGTTTTGTGTTACTAATTGAAATGTTTACAAAAACAAGGCCGCGTTATTCATTTTATTATTTGAAATCTTAAAAAAACGAGAAGGTAATTTTGATCTGTGACGGAAGCCAGAGGTGACGGTCTTTTGTTTTTTTTTTAAAAAAAGAAAGAGGAGCAGCGGTGAAAGGCGGGTTTGGGTATTTGACAAATATTAGTATTTTCAAACGTCAAAACGCGTCCTAAGTATGGGATTTATATGAAATTCTGAAATGTGACGTCATTAAAGATAATGTATTTGAATAGCTGTTGTCAAATACCCAATTGTCTTTGACTCCGCGACAGTGAAAAAGGTTCGGTGGTCTTTGGCACGCATCATGGTTAGAGACGGCGAGGCGGCGGTGATCTTCGATTAACTTATATCTGAGATTGGAAAAATGTTTGTGACTTGTTACCTTTTTTTTCCATTAATATGAGTATAAAGTAATACAACCTATACTCACTAAAATTACAATCTAGCCTTAAAATTAGACTAATGAGTAATTTTACTTTAACCTAAACTTATAATTATCTTATATACTAAGAAGTAGTCCATTGACGCATCTTAGTCTTTCTTTATTCAATTTAAAGACACTATGTTCTTGTGTTTTTTAAGGCAGCACTTAAACTACTTGTTACCTGATAAATAATTAAAGTGTTTAAAAGTGAATTTAGTTAACTAATTGGATATTGAAATTGCCGAGTTGAGGGATTTCCTAACACTAGTTTTAAAAGTAGTGTGAACGTTAGTCTTTAGCTGAACAATCTTGACCTCTTTCATAGAGGCTGCTGGATGCCCATTTTTCCAGATATTGCATTCAGTGCCTGAAAGTTTAATTCAAAGATAATTAAAACTCTGAGTTAGTTTCTTCATTCATATTCTTTAGAAATAATATTTTATTGAATGAAATAAAATAATATCATTCTAGAAAAGAGCAGTGTGTCAAGACTTTATGTCTTAAAAAATACGCGCCGAATTGAGAACCTCCTCCTTTTTTGGAAGTCGGTTAAAAAATACTTACTTTTTATTCTAATTCTACAAAAAATATTGATTCCGTATACGTAGCATTGATGTAGAATTTTAGTACATATTTCGATGATTCGTAGACAGTTGCTTATTTATTTGGGCACCAAAACTAAAACAACATCTATGCACTATTAAGACCATGGTCTGTTAAATAAAATATTTATTTTTTATCCACTATAAGTAAGCCCTTGACTGCGATCTCACCTGATGGTAAGTGATGATGCAGTCTAAGATGGTAGCGGGCTAACCTGTTAGGGGCATGGCAGTTATATTAAACCCATACCCCTATTCGGTTTCTACACGGCATCGTACCGGAACGCTTAATCGCTTGGCGGCACGTATTTGCCGGTAGGGTGGTAACTAGCCACGGCCGAAGCCTCCCACCAGGCCAAACTAGGGAAAATTCAGAAATTATAAATTCCCAAATTTACCCTGCCGGGGATCGAACCCAGGACCTCCGCACGTTAAGACAACAGCGCTACACACTGCGCCACGGAGGTCGTCAAGAAATATCAGAAGTAGGTACCTAGTGTAATAACACTCGTGGACGGAACTGCCGTGACCTGATTCTTGGAGAAGCCGACTCTATTAGGTACGGGCCATAACTTGAGCAGAGCCAGATGTCACAACCTTTATTTTTTTGCATCGACGAATTTCATTGTAATTAAAAAATAAAGTTTTTTATTCAAACAAACTTTTAGAAGTGCCTTTGAATCATCAAGTGAATCTACCACTGGTTCGGAATGCCATTCCTACCGAGAAGAGCCAGCAAAATAATTCATATTATACTTATGCAATAATATACCTATCCATATTAATCCAATAAACGTGAAAGTACAGTGTCTAATTTTATATGCAATTACACTTTTAATTCCGGAAAATAAAATGTAGTAGATAAAAAAAAAACTGAGTTCCGACTGGTATTTCAAAGACTTAAATCCACGTGGACGAAGCCATGGGCATCATCTAGTTTGTTTATAAAACCTTATTCATTTAAAAGCCGATTTGAAAATATTATCTACTGATTTTATTTGTGAAAGTTGATCCCACATAGGGGGGCAAAGTTATTTCAATTCATTTTGATCATATTGTCTCATAATCTCATCATCAGTCAGTTTCCTTATTTACTCGTAGTTCGCTAATTAGCAATGAGGTCGCCAAAATGTACGTTCGATCGAACTTTTTCTGTAATCTATATATATATAAATCTCGTGTCACAATGTTTGTCCTCAATGGACTTCTAAACCACTTAACCGATTATAATAAAATTCGCACACCATGTGCAGTTCGATCTAACTTGAGAGATAGGATAGTTTATATTATATAGATTAGGATTATTAGTGCTACCCGTGCGAAGCCGGGGCGGATCGCTAGTTATATTATATTTTAAATGCATCAATCCATTCATAATTAAGTGGTATTTAATTTGAATGATTCTGCTAAGTAATGTAAAAAAACTTTTCTCAAACATGCTTGGAAATTTGAGCATTATTTTGACAACCTTCTTCGAGATAAATCGAAATTGCTGTACTGGCCAAATACATGCGAGCAGCGGCCTTCTAAAGTTGTATGAAAATCCATAACTGTCGTGGTTTAGCGGCCAAATAAATTACATACTAAATTCATATCTGTCGTGTAGTTTAAAAGTGGAACGATCTTTTACTCCGAAACATGGCAACCAATGAGGTAACATATCAAAGGTTTTATTTAAATTTCGAACTAGCTTGCAAATAGAAAGCTGTTTATTGAAAAAAAAACAAATGAACTGTTGTTCGTTGTTCGTCATTGATTTTGAAATGTTTTTGACAAAATGAGTTCAAGTGAAGACAATGAGTGTGATGAACTATACAAAAGCACTATACAAGCCTTGGCCACAACTAGGCATTGATGGACTTACGTATGTACGTTCGTCCTTCAATGCCTGTTTTGATGGCCGCTGCAGTAATGTACTATTACCAATCTGTTGATTTTTAATCTGTCGACTAATGTAATAATTCAACAAATTTTGTATCTTCGTTATTTTATCGTCTTCTACCGTGATCAGCGTTACTGTAAGCAGAAAATTGGCCCCAAGCTGGGCGCCAACAGCGAAACAGATCTCGTTTTGTTAATATCGCAAGCTACACGTAAAAGCTACATCGTTATACCACATCGATTTGTCTGCTTTGACGGATTATAGCGAACTAGCTGTTGCCCACGACTTCGTCCGCGTGGTTTAAGTTTTTTTAATTCCCACGGGAAGTCCTTAATTTTCCGGGATAAAAAATAGCCTATGTCACTCTCCAGCTCCTCAACTATACCCAAGCCAAAAATCACGTCGATCCGTTGCTCCGTTGCGACGTGATTGAAGGACAAACCAACAAACCAATAAACAAACAAACAAACACACTTTCGCATTTATAATATTAGTATGATGAAGTATGATTAAGCTTCTTGTTCCTTGTCTAACTAAGAAAACATCGTGAGAAAACCTACATTTCTGGCAGTTCTCCATAATGCTCTCAAGGATGTATAAAGCCTACGAATCCGCACAGCATGACTATGGTATATCTCTCTCTGTTTGGCAGCATGATTATTTGGTACTTTCAATCTGAGAGTAGTAGCCCGGCGATCGATGAGTTAAAGATGATCAGCAAATAAAATAAAGTCGAATTGCTGTAATATAAGTCGCAGTCGTGACTTGCCGTGACCTGATTTGAGAGGGCACCCAACTATTTTCCGGGCTATTGCTTCCAATGGAGCAACGGAACAAGTCATTCTTGTGATCTTTTTTATTTAGGAAATCAAATAAATTGCCGAAAATCTGGAATATTAAAAGAATATTGTGTTAGTGGAAAGCTCTTCTTCTTATCTTTTTTTGTAGCACAATTTTTTTGAGGAAGACGCAATATGCTGATTCAATTGTACATAATTTGTGAATGGAACTAAATTGACATGTTTAAAATAGTGCTATAGGGTTTAAGCAATTTTTAAAGTAGGTACATAGCTACCTTTCAATTATATTAATCAGTTATACATACTGTGTAACTGTACGCTATTTCATCTATGTTCTATGTAGCTAAATCTAGCACTAATATTCATCATTTTCGTTCCAAAAATTCACCTTCATATTTCAGCTTGCGGACATCCACTGTTGAAAATTGGCTGCGCTGCGATGGTTGCGCTCTTTGGGAAAGCCCAAAGAGCGCAACCATACCCGGCAAGCAGCGTTTCTCATCAAATCATTTCACGCCATCCTATATTGATATCGTTGGTCTATCGTGCTGGAGGGCATTTACTCAACGCAGTTACTCAACGCAGTCTTTACTCTAGAAGGTTAACCTCAAGTTTCTACAACATCATCCGCTGCCACTGCCAATGCCTCATCAACTTACTGATGGCTTGAACTATGTCAGAGACCTATGTACTTGCTCTTCATTTCGAAGCCTGTCTTTAAGAAAAACTTCTAACATAGTCCTTTCCATAGCTCGCTGAACGACTTTAAAATGGCAAAATTTTGTCTGAATACATTTCATAACAAGCCATTGTACTTGTAAGCCTTTCATGGCTAAACACTAAATACTTAGTTGAAATAACAGACAGACAGAAGACGTAGTTAAGTAAAAACACGTTAAAAAGCAATAAACCTCCCAAGCTTTATAACTCAGTGCAAGAGAATTTGTATGGTTGTCACAAAATATTCTTTTCTTCTCAAATATAAAACCAGGGCGCGGACAAATTGCGGTTGTAGATTCCGGAGACTGCAGTTAATGTCGCCGGCAAATGAGAAAAGAAACGTTGCAATCATAACTATCAGGAAGGCCAGCAGCTTTTAGTGTCTCTTTTGTTCCAAGAGGAATTCAACTGATGGATGTAATTTGATATACCTTTAATACCTTTCTAGCTTGAAAAACTCACCTTTACTGCTTAAAACCAGTGAGCTGAACTCGTTTTTCCTTACTGGTTTTAAGCAGTGAGCAAAAACAATTTGAGTGAGATAAACTTGTTTTTGCTCACTCAAATTGAGGTCGTCTGATCTAAATTTTACACGCAATCTAGGTGAATAGCAATACCCACAAATTTTACGTCGTCATTGGTCGTTTAGTCAGACATGATTATTTTCACGAGTAAGTAAGTAAATACTTTCTAATTAAAGAAAATAACAGCCAAACGTACAGAAGTAGGCGTGCCTACACAAATCTCCCTTGCTTACTCAGTGCAAGAGAATTTGTATGGTTGTCACAAAATATTGTTTTCTTCTCAAAGACACATTTCGGCTGTAGATTCCGGAGACTGTAGTTAATGTCGCCGGCAAATGAGAAAAGAAACGTTGTAACCATAACTATCAGAAAGGCCAGCAGCTTTTAGTGTCTCTTTTGTTTCCAAATAATATAATTAGATTTTTTAAAGAGGTCCCGGTTTCGACCCCCCGCAGGGTCAATTTGGGAATTTATAATTTCTGAATTTTCTCTGGTCTGGCCTGAGACTTCGTTCGTAGCTAGTTAACACCCTACTGGCAAGGACTTGACTTAGAAGAACGATTTAGCGTCCCGGTACGATTCCGTGTAGAAACCAATTAGGAGTACGTGTTTAATATATCTGCCATACCCCTGACATGTTAGCCCGCCCATCTTTAGACTGCATCGTCACTTCGAAGTTCGACTTACCATCAGGTGAGATCGCAGTCAAGGGCTGACTTTTAGTGGATAAAAAAACGGGTTTTCAAAGTTACTAATATCTACCCCGCTCACTGCAGTTTCGCAATAAAAGAAAATCAGTTTCAGTAGAGCAAAAAAATTTTTAAACTTACCACTTTGCGCAGGTAATATTTTTACTAACTACAGCATTTCATTCAGTATGCTCGTATGTAACTGGAAAGCGTAGGTAATTACTATTCAGAAAGAGGTATACCTATTGTATCTCTGCTTCTGACATGTTAGTAACATCTACTGAGAGTTGATTATACAGGGAATTTGTAATGTTTCATACATCTTGACTCTAACTATGTTGACTATTCAGATTGCTATTGTCGTGTGTAGGTACCATTGAATTATATGTACGTTAGTACATAATACCTCAATGGTAGGTACCTACTCTGGTGGTGATTTAACACCCACATCAATACTTTAAATGTAGGCGATTTAGAAATGCCGAGTTCCTGGGGCCATACTGCCGTCGCTTAAAGCAATATAAAATAAATAATAAGAATATTTAAAAAAAAAAGCCTTTATTATTCCTTAGTTTGAGTTTTGCTTAAACAGTTATGGAGTATAGGTACATTACAAAAAAAGGATATATAAAAGAACAGGAGGGTGTAAATTTATAAAAACAAAGGAACCTAGAAGTAGTTAACTAAGTAATGTTGTGAAAAATTAAGAAATAATGATTTTTTTTTCATTTTTTAAATTTAAACCAAGGACCCCTTGCGGGTAAAGGCCTCCTCTAATTTGTGCCATGCTTTGCTTTGGTTCTGTGCTATGCTGATCCAGCTTTTTCCAGCAATGTCCACTATCTCGTCTTACTAGCGTTCTTTGGGACGTCCACGTTTCCTAATGCCTTTTGGGCCACTCCACTGAGTAGTGCGTTTTGACCATTTTTTTTAAAGCAATATATGTTACTCAAAATGACAGTTTGATGTCACGTACCTTGACGTTCCTTAAATAAGGATTATAATTCTTTAACACGGAAGTTCACAATAATGAAACAATATGGCTTTAAGCGTTGGCAGTATGGCCCCATGTCCTTCTCGGTAGGAAGGGCATTCCGAACCAATAGAAGAATCACTCGACGATTCAAAAGCTCTTGCAAAAGTTTATTTAAATGAAAATGAAGCCGATCACGCCCGCTTCGCTCGGGTAATGTTTCTAGACATTACCTACTTTCTTAGTGCGACTTAAATTAATAGCCCTACATGCAGAAGCTTGAGTGTCTAGACTCAGCAGATCTAGATTTTTGGATTGTTTGACAACGGAATATGAACGGAACGGTTTTGGTACTCTCCGAGGTACAGGGGTGTGTAACACGGCTGCCTTTGTATTACTGAGAATGTCTTCACAGAAAACATAAAAACTTTGAAATTATATTTGGGTATAGGTACAGTAAGAGGAGGAGATAATATACTTATCTATACTTATATACTTATAATAAAACTGTAACAGGTCCAATTCTGTACATTGAAGATATTTTGAAATTTTTTTTTGGAGGGCACTCATTATTCGATACTGATGCCAAATCTGTAATTTTTTTCATTTTTGTCTGTCTGTCTGTCTGTCTGTCTGTCTGTCTGTCTGTCTGTCTGTATCTTGGCCGCGCATCACGCCGAAACTACTGAATGAATCCAAACGAAACTTGGCACGATTTGAGCCCATACTACGAGGTAGGACATAGGATACTTTTTATCCCGAAATTCTACCCCTGAAGGGGTGAAATAGGGGTCGAAAGTTTGTATGAAAGTCCTTAATTTCTCAAGTTATAGCCATGAAACTTGATATATGAGCTGCGGGTTGAAAATGAAGACATACGTGTTTCACAGTTTTTGAAAATTCGACGCCCAAAAGGGTGAAATAGGGGATGAAAGTTGGTATGAAAGTCCTTCGTTTCTCAAGATGTTTTACAAGTTATATCAACGAAACTTTTTATTTTGGCTGGTTGTAAAATATAAAGAAGTAGTGTGTCACAGTTTTTCAAAATTCCACCCATAAAGGGGTGAAATAGGGGGTGAAAGTTTGTATGAAAGTCCGTCATTTCTCAAGTTATATCGATTAAACTTGGTATACAAGCTACCGGTTAAAAATGAAGAAATATGTGTTTCACAGTTTTCGTAAATTTTACTTCCGAAGGGGTGAAATAGGGGTTGAAAGTTTGTATGAAAGTCCTTCATTTCTCAAGTTATATCCATGAAACTTGGTATATGAGCTGCGGGTTAAAAATGAAAACATACGTGTTTCATAGTTTTTCAAAATTCCACCCCCAAAGGGGTGAAATAGGGGTTGAAAGTTTGTATACCTAAAAGTCCGTCATTTCTCAAGTTATTTCGATGAAACTTGGTATATCCACGCGGACGAAGTCGCGGGCATCAGCTAGTTCTGAATAGGACTGTATCTAATCAAATCTCAACTAAACGTACCCACGCAACTAGTACTCTCTAAAAGTTAAAACAGGTCTAAGAAGCCTGGAACACTTATGTGCGTAAAGACTTAAGTGCATACGGTAGGAAAATGGCAGGAGATATATAGTTTGCGCGCGAGTTGAATGCAGAGCTTATGTATGGTGACACATACATAAGCTCTGCATTCAACTCGCGCGCGTACTATACTTACTTATTCTGTAGAGGACTGTACTTAATAATTTTCAGGAGGAGATAGATATACTAATTCTGAATAGGATTGTATCTAATCAATTCTCAACGTGACCTACTGTTAGGCTGAAAATTCAAATACATACAAGGCTTTATTGTACTCGTATCTATGGTTGTGGACTCTAGTCTGGCAACACTGGTCGGGGACACTTCGATTAACAGATTACTACACATCTTGGATATACTATACCGCTGTAATAACCGATTGCAAGCTTTCGAAATGTGGATATACAGGAAAATGCTTAAGATCACCTGGAACAGCTTTACACCTAACACTAAGGTAACAAGTCCACAAAAACAGAGAACTCATCTCCACCATCATGCGGAGAAATCTGCCTTTTTTCGGACATCTGCAAAGAGGAGCCCAATTCTCACTTCCAAGACTAGTTTTGGAGGGAAGGATTGCAGGCAAGAGAGCTCGGTCGCCAAAGGCGCAAGTGGTTGGACGATATAAGGGGGTGGACAGGGCTTAGCTATCCAAAGCTCAAAGATGCGGCGTAAAATAGAGAAGTTTTTCGGATGATGACCGCCAAACTTCATTTTGAAGAAGGCACACGATGATGATGATGATGATATCGCTGTGTAATGGCGCCGTGTTTGGGTAAATTGTTGATTAAGTAAAGTTTATTAATAATTGGTTACAGTGTTTGCTTTTAATACAACTTAGTACTCTCTAAAAGTTATTACAGATTTAAGAAGCCTGGAGCACTTAAGTGCGTAGTCACTCCAGAGGTTGTCATCCACGCATTACCCTCTTAATATTCCCTCAGCGACTGGGAGGATTCCCATTAAACTTTGTACATTTTAAACAGTTGCCTTTTGAGCCTACTTCGAAATTCATCGCATATTTAAAGGCCCCACAAAGAGCTTTGTTTAACTTTTTGAGCGGCTTTAAGAGGATGGTGAACCTCGAAATTGTCAGCACAAAAGGCTTCAAATGTTTTTCTATAGCAGGCCAATTTTACTGTTTACGTTTTGAAAATAATGATATACATACTAAAATTATAAAGGAGAAAGTGTATCTGCGCGTCTGTCTGCTACGCGTTCACACTACATCTGTTTAACCAATTTTGACAAAATTTTGTACAGAAGTAGATTGCATCCCAGGGAAGGACCTAGGCTACAGTTTGTCCCGTAAAATTAAAGAGTTCCTGTGGAACTCAAAAATCCTTAGTCGATTTATTTTAGTGTCTATAATCCATATATATATAAAATTCAATAAACATACGCTTTTACATATTATGTGCAATAGGGATGATGCCTGTAACAAAAATAAATTATTTCTAACTGATTAAATTAAATAGAGGGTCTTCCAAAAGACCTCCTCGGTTAGTTTTAAGTTTGATAACCATTTTAAAATATGGATTAAACGAAACAAGTGCGTTGAAATTTTATGACGTCACAACTGTGAATTTCATACAACTTCCATACTAGACGTGCGTACCTTTCAACCAATTCGCACATAATAGGCAAAAACATCTCAATGTAGGTACTTAAGGTACTATAAAGTATTTTGTGAAACACACATACATGATGGTAGCTTTAAAAGTCAACCGGTAACGTTACATTTCAATTATAGGTAGTAATAGATTCTACGAATACAGGTCAAAGCTTTATCCCAATGGGATAAATAAAATTACCCATTACCGACTGAAACGTGCTCGTAATAGCTTCGGAATATTTTATTTAGATATTAGAATAAAAGCTTTCACGTGCTGAATTTTAATGAGTTATTAAATATTATCCACTCGTGGGTGATACCTATCATTTAAAAACATTTCGCCGGTAAAAGTGAAAATCAATCCAGCAAGCTTTTTTTATCCCACTAAAAGTTGTCCTTGACTGCGATCTCACCCCTGGTGGTAGTAAATAGTAATGATGCAGTCTAAGGTGGTAGAGGCCTAACCTATTTTTTTTTTTTTTTTTTATTGGTGATAGGCTTGCGCTTGACGACAATCATGCTTAGTGCAAAGCAATGATGAGGTCTAGGTTGGAACGCGCTTGCCTAGAAGATGCCTATTCACTCTTGCCTTGAAGGTACTTAAGTTATAAGTGGCAGGAAACACGTGCGCTGGGAGGGTGTTCCACACCCTAGCGGTTCGTATCAGAAACGTCGAGCAAAAACGTTTCGTGCATATTAGGGTATGCCAGTTATATTAAACCATGATTAAACCCATATCCGGTTTCTAAATGAACCGGAACACTTAATTGCTTGATGGCACGTCTTTGCCGATTGGGTCATCAGACAAGGAACATGGGAAATTCAAAAATTATAAATCTCTCCAAATACTACTTATTACTTGCCTGAATTTATTTAGCCTAGGCCGGGTTATAATTTCCCAGTTTTAGAATGGATTTTAATACATACTTATACGTACGTTAAAAAAAACTATTTGGCCAATTGCAGTTTTGGGTATCGAAATTATTAAAACTGTGTTTTTGTACATCTCAAACATTTAGCGACATAATGAAAATCACAAATAACAATTTAACAAAGCAATCTTAGTTACAACTCCAAGTACCTACATATTGCTTAAACATTCCTACCACCAAACGGAACCTTACTTTACACAGTCTTATGAATGAGATACAGTATTTATAGGCTCATGAATTTACAAATACCATATAACTACATACCTTTAACAATGAGCAATCTCTGAACTGAAAGCGTCTTTACTAGCGCCGCCTGACGTAGGATCCTGAAAACGCTTCCTGCAAGCCTTCAAACCTGCGTCCGTAAACCGGCATCTGTCGGCAAGCTGCGGGAACTAGCGGGCCTCCCTGCCTTACCCCACCCCACGAAAAAAGCCTATTGATCGCCTACCGCCACTACACAACTTACGCTAACCGAAAATACACTGCCAAAGCTTAGAAAAGCTATTAACCACCAATAACAAAACGTTTAACCAAAGCATAGCTTACATCGAAGGTTTCTAGGACGTTGAGGTGAGTGGACTTTGATCAAAAGCGTCATTGGTGCCATTAAATGCGTTTTCACAAATCATGATGACGTAGACGGGCTTTTCATGACAGCTTATCCGTGGTTTGCGGTGAAAAGTGAACAATTGTGCCTTAATTTTCGTGTACTGGTGTAGTTGTAGTACTCACAAACGTGATATTGAAAGTGGAAAAAGTGATATAGAGCTGTCGGAAGTGCATATTTGATGCCTCGTTGAACTTTCTGGAAATAGGTCGGCCGTGTATGGCTACGTTCTTTTTGCAGTCGCAGTTGTTCAGTCTTTCTGCGTACTTCATGAATTAATCTAGGTCCGATTGGAATCATGGCAAAACGTTTATGTTGTGTGTGAATTATAAAACAGCTGTTAATTGACTTGTGCTATACTTACATTATTTTATTAGTTAATGACAAACGTATACATAGAAATAGGTGAAAAATATCTATCTGCGACTAGGCTTTTCTGCACTTTTCTGAACGTATTACTTAGTTCGTAAAGAAGCCATACTATGCCGCATATATGTTATCATATACTGCTGTAACTTGGTGTAATTTCCATAAGTTCTGCATGGCAACAAAGATAATACTTTCTCTCTACTTTACATTTAATTATAGGATACCTATTATAACTGGTTATATCAAAGAAATGAAGTCAATCTATGTTTATCATACAATGGGTGTTTCGAACAGTTTCAATTCAAGTCTTTGCAGAGCCATGGCAAATGACAACACCCGACCACACGCCCTGCGACGTGACGCGGGTTTGCTATATACTCGTAGTACTGCAGGCAATGATATTTTAATATGTTACTACATGATTGTAGGCTGTTGGTAGTGTTTTTCTGAGCATGCTAGCATTTAAGTCAAAACCTCGTCAACACACGTCAAGATACGCATCGCAGAGTGTTCCGTCGCTCATACACCTTATACCAAGACATTCTCATATCCCAAAACTATCCAAAGCTAAAAAACTTTGAGTTAAATTAAAACAAGTAAATTTTCATTTCCAGGAGGGTGCAGTTACGGGCGTTTCGCCGACGGAAGGCGCAGTGCACCAACAGGACGACCCACTCGCGTCCGACAAGGACAACCTCTTCATCGACGATGATGGTTCGGGTCTAGAAATCGACGAGAGCTCCGGATCCGGCTGGGGACCCGGACCGGGCCCGGACGACGAGGACGGACGCGCCGGTTCAGGTGACGCTCCGGACGCGCCGCCGGATGACGAAGACTTCAAACCCCGCCCCACTAAATATAACACGGAACCGGGTCTCGATTACACTGAGTCGGATATCGACGACAATGATTTTGAAACTGAGCACAATGAGTCGGAGAGCAACCCGGTTCCGAAAACGGAACTGCCTCAACCCGAGCCTGAACCAGTAGATACGTTCGATGTAGTCAGTCGTGAGTAGAGGCTGAAGCATGCCAGTTTTGTTGCCATTTTTTAAAATTTAACTTTGGTTTGTTGCACGAGATTGAATATCGCAGGGACTTCAAAGGTCTTCAAAGACTTAAAGAAAAATCTTTAAGCCTATACTATAGCTAAAACCATTGGGTGTCCAAAGTTGGCTCTGATAGTTCCTTAGTTAAGATGATTTGTGAGATGGTGATAATAAAAAAAAACCCGGCTGAGTTTGTTGTGGGCTCTTCTCAGACCATGGCGCGTTTGGAACCCGTAGCTTTAGTTTTAAGATACCGTAACTGATTATCACCATCATGTTTTATAAGTAAGTAATTTTTAACGTCAATAAGTGTACCCACAGTGTACCTATATTGAATAAATGAAAATTTTGAATCTTTAAATTTTTCCCTTTATCGCTGCTATGTTCAGGATTTCAAGCAGAGGCGGGTCAGCTTAATGTTAAAGTAAATACTTATATTATGTATTGGTATTTGGTACTATTGGTAAGTCTGAACTAATAGGACGCGAAGTCGCCATTATTCATTCGCCATTATGTCCACAATAGTCATATTTTGTCTTTAGGCCTTCACGCCTGATTTCTAGGCCGTGCATAGTTTTTGTAGTCATTATGTTCTCAGGACTATTTCGTGCAACAGACCCAAGTTTACATTTTACTTTTAGTTGTGTTACAAATGTGCAATCATTAATCTGTGATATTTTGTAAAGTAAGCAAATATTAATATAATAGTAAATATTTAATTCCGTAATCGTGTTAATTGACCCAAGACAGATGATTACACATTTAATTTTATGTTATTTGAATAACCATACTTTTATTTTCATTTCTTATCATCCCGACATCCGGCTTATTGGTATTACTATTTCGTATTAATATTTATCTAATTAATTACTTGTTCAATTCTGTGACTAAAGTTTCATATAAGCGTATTTTCTAGATGGCTTCTATTAGCTAATAGTCTTCAATACTTTCAACTATCTTGATCTTCCAACTTGAATGAAACAAAAGTAGAAAAAACCTTTTGAAAACATATCACAACGAGTTCAGTATAAATATTATAGTGATTAATTAAACTTACGAAATAATTTTATTAGGGTCCGCTTGCACAAGTATTCAATGTCACTTTTTGGCAAGCATATTGCAGTTGCCAACAAGTGACAGCATTACAATAATTAACTTAATCAATTTAAGAGTCCTTGTGCAAGTGGGCTTAAGTCAATCAACGGTTATTGGTTAAATTAAAATACGATACAATGGTGTCAACTATCCAAAACGAATCGTCATAGTCTACTAATTCTAATTAGTATCATACTAATTAGAATATTAATTTATACTTGACAATGCAGAATCTTTGTAGGTAATAATTTATTCATTTCTTTGAATACCATAATTGCCATCATTGTGCACAAATTACTAGTTCACAAAGATTTCGTGTCGTTGTGAACTAGTAATTAGTGAACGATGGACGCGCTGGAACGTTGCAGCCTTGATTTATGTTTTTAATTAATATAAGCATTATTTCGCTTGCAAACGTAATTATGTTTGTCAATCCCGCAATAGTTTCCTGAACATTCAATGTAGTGGTTATTTCTACTGACTGTGGCTAAGAGTTGTTTACTGTATCAAAATGTGAAGTAGCTATTATACATAACATTATAATACCTAAAAATATTAATGTCAACCATACTCAGTTCTATTTGTTTCAAGGAATTCGGTAAGTTTCGATGTAAACAATTAAAATATTCTTTTGTGCATGAGATTATTAGTAGGTATGTCATCACAACAGTTTTCGCGACAACTAAGTAAAATTGAAATAAAACTATTCAGTGATTAAAATTAGATTTAAAGTTTTGAAAATCTTTACAAAGTTTATGTATATTTTAGCTAAAACTTTATCAAATAGATGGTTCTACAATTTTTGAATTTGTTGAATATCTAGTTTAGGTGAGTAGGTCAAGATTGAAAGATTTCATTTATTATCATGTACGAAAAACATTGTTTTAAGGTATATAATTTTTTAGTTTGACATTATTCATAGGGAAAGATTAAATTAACTATGTAAAAACAAAACACCGATGATTAACTAAAACCGCATAGACAATTGATAAAATGTCGATGAATCACGTTTTATTAAAATCCATACTTTATCGAAACTATGTAATATAGGAATAGTTTCATTTCAATGATGATGTTTATTGGTATTACTCGTATATCACTGTTTTTCAAGTTCTATAATATCACAAATTCCAATCCAATTTTGCATGTTCTTCAAATACGCATTTCTCTACATTTCTCGTTTCACCCATTGTATTATCTTTTTTTCCTATATTTCTGATCGTATTGCTATTTTTACTTCCTTACACTTAACAAACCCATTTCCAAATCAAAATTATCTGGTATTAACAAGTCTTCGTCATCTCTAACACACTTTTACTAATTCAACAGTTACAATCTACCTTTTACTCAAGACAAACTTTTTATTTACTGAATCAGTTTTAAATAATATCTCACTACTTAGTTATTTTGTGAAGTTTTCGACATAAACTTAAATACTTACAAACGTAGGCAAAACTTCCAATAATTAAAAAATCTTTTTAACTGTAGGTTGTCAATTATTTTGAACATTCTATAAACGTAACGGATCTTATAGTAAGTACTCAAAAAGGGTTTTAATTTTTTTTTTGTAGGCGTTCCGTCTATGGAAAAAACTTCGTATTAAAGCACCTAGAAGTTAGAAATTCCCAGAATTAATAAGATCGCCTAAATCGCGAAATTACCTATTGTAGTACATGATTTAGAATTCTAAACGCTAGGCTAAAAGGTATAAGAAAATTAGAACAGGTACTTGAGTTTTTAAAAAGTTTCTAACTTTCTCCGACTATCTATGCGAATTTAGTTTTCAGTAACTAACAGCTACAAAACCCTTGCTAGTAAATTGTGTAAGACTAAGTAAGTGGAAACTTAGAGCTAGAAATAAGATAGAGAAAATCACCTAAAGGAACTCTTAAATAAGAAACTTCACACAGTAAAAAGCACTAGCCCAACAGTTAAAGCACTAATCAACGAAATCATTCCAGCTCGTATATTGAAGCCTTCAGAAGGAGCACCAGACACACGCGGTCCCGGAGAGGAACAGCCCGCTCGGCCAGACCAGACTGATATCAGTATATCAGGGGAAGACATCAACCCACCTGTTATTGTAAGTTGAACTATCTTTCCTGCTATTTTTGTACATCAATAAGGTGCAATAAAAGATCTTATACTTTTTATCACCAAAAAATCCTTAGGGTTGAATTCAGAGTTTATGATAGCGGTAATTAGACTTTTAACTACGGAGTTTATGAGCTTTACCTGTACTTCTTGGTCATCTTCTCAGAGATCCTCTTTAAATAACAAGATTGTTTTATACACCGAATAAGTAACGAAGTATCTCCAAATCTGAACCGTATTCAACATTACTTTTTGCAAATTACGGTCTGATTAGTACTATTTAAAACTTGTGAGGATTTAAAGAATCTTTAGAGATGAAAGGCAAAATTTCTCAACCGATATGAAACCAAATCGAGCAATCAATTTAACTGCATCAAATTAATTCTCAATGGTTACCAAATATTCCAGAATCGATAAAAGATTTGCTCAATTTAAAATGTGGTAAAGATCTGATATCTTTAAAAAGACTGAATTTCTCAACCGATAAGTAACCATCTGTGGTAAAGATAACACAACTACAGTGAATGAAGTCTCATCTCAAATAGAGCAACTGCAGAGTTTCTTGCGTCTCTTCGCAGTAGAATTAGCCCCCCGATTGTGTAAGGATCGTAATCGTAATCGTAATCGGTTGTCAAACGTATAATTCGAACTGTTTAAGGAGTTCATAGATGCCTGCACGTCAAAAAGCATGTATGAACTCCTTAAACAGTTAATACGTTTTAAGCTCTTAAATGATTGCAATTTTCTTAGACAATTGGACCTCAGAAGTATAGAGAAAAAGTAAGCATGTGTGTGCAATAGGGATGATGCCTAGGTATATCAAAAATAAATTATTTCTGATTATTAAATAGAGGGTCTTCCAAATTTTATGACGTCACAACTGTGAATTTCATACAACATCCATACTAGAAGTGCATTTTTAAGTTTGATAAATAGTTGCTGATTTGATTTAGTTGTCATCATCCCTATTCACACACGGCAGAAGTGAAACTTCAGAAAAATAGCCTGCGAGAGAATGAGATAAACATAACTTGTGTTCTATCTCATTCTCTCGCAGGCTAAATAAGGCTAAATACGTTTGCCTCTTTTTGGTGTCGCTTATACGTTTCGTTGAATTTTCAAATCACAACGATTATAAAGTAGTTTCACTTCAATAAATCAGTAGAATAGAGAAATAAACATATTTTAATTGGTCACCTAAACGTTCCAGGATCAGGAGCAATCGGGTTCGAACATAGAGCCGAAGTCGCAGCCGGCGGACAACGGCGTGTTCATCATGAACGCCAAGCCGGAAGACCGCGCCACCAGCTTCTTCGCGCAACCTGGCATTCTTGCCGGTCAGTATTGCTTTGAGCACCATTACTTCTTTACTACATTACTTTTTCGGTGAAAAAACTAGAAGTTTAATTCGCTATAATCCGCCACAGAAGGTAACGTACGTTTCACTCGTTTCGTACGTTGTGAATCGTGCATTGTAGAGTCAACATCTCCTGAAGATGCTCCAGTGTCGGAGTGAAACGTACGTTGAGGGTATTTTGGATGATTTATGTGGTGTGGAGAATATCGCGGGCTGCAAGTTCAAGATACGCACTGTACCACATAGATTTACCTTCTGTGGCGGGTTATTGCGAATTAAACTTCTAGTTTTTTCACTGTCATGGACTTCCTCAAAGTAACGCCTGCTTCTTTCCAACATGACTTTTTCCATAATTCAGCACTAGTGTGAATTACCACCAACGGGCCGATTTTTCAGAACTGTATGATTATGATTAGGGAAAAGGGTAAAATTGTATTCAAAAGTTTTTTGGAGGTCATACCGGCATATCTACTTGCTTTGCGGAAGGACGTGGGAACCCACCGCATTATTATCCCAAGAAAACTCCTACCATTAGATGATTAATAGAGGCATACGACGCAAAGAGAACGGTATCTGAACCATAGTACCGGCTTAGGACAATCTTCGAACTCATATTGTCACCATGAAAAGAAAAAACACAAGTTTTTCCTTTTTCCTTCAACATGGGGTTTAAAAAGGCCTCCTTCAAGTGACCCTTAAATAGCATAGTAGGTACATAGCACAGTTCACGGCACTAGTATTAGTATTTTGTTGACGTCTTGCAAAATGGCCTCGACCTTCACTGTAGTAAAAAACACAGTACAGACAAGGTTCAGCCACAGAATAGGTACATGGTTCAGCTATCGTGATTCCAATGCGTAAAAATACATAACAACTTTTAATAATGAAAATAAACTTATTTTGGTAGAACTCGTTCACATGACGACGTTTGCTGGATCGTCAAGAAGGATTGATCGTTTCTGTTTCAAAAGTGGCTCCTAATCTCGTACACTTCACACGCTTGACGGACTGTGAAAAATTACAAACTATTATCTTTGCGTGCAGCGGTGGCGCCACAGTCTATTATTAATCAACACAGAGTCGATTCTTTTGTTTCCTAATTTCTCCAGCGAACTGTGTAGCAATAAAGAGTTGTAATCCCTCAAACTTATCTGACCCGGTGAAAGCGCCGCTCGTATTTATTGACCGAACGAAGCGAAGGTCTCTGAGTCTACTTGAGTGAATTTGCACTTGTCCGTCTGTCCGTCCGTCCGTCTGTCAGAGCCTTATAACTTTTTAATTACTGAACGTAATTACTTCAAATTTGAATATAATATGTAAACCGATTTCCTCCAGCAGAATATGGCTTAAAAAGTTGTAAAAATCTTTATTTCAGGGGGGCTCTCATAGAAGCGAATGCGAAGTAAAATATTTTTTATAGCGTTACATAGGGTTGCGGTATATCATTTTAAAGATAATTAGGAATGGGGTCCAAAAATATTTTTTTTTAAATTTTTCCCTTAAAATTGACGAAATGGGGGGCTTTGGAGTGGAGATTTTCTAACGTCCAAAATTGACCTCAGATCTCTCAATTTTCTGAAAGGCTGAGCCTGAAACTTGATCAATTATTTGGATTATAATATTATGACCTTTTATTATATTTGTAATTAAACTGTGTTGTTGTCAGTCCTTTTAGTTTAATTTACTAGATAATGCCCGCGACTCCGTCCGCGTGGATTAAGAAGGTCTTTGAGATTGCCGTGCGAACTCTTCAATTTTCTGTGATAAAGAGCCTTTCCCGGGATGCAACCTGGGTATCTCTGGACCAAATGTCAAAATTGATTAAAGAGATGGATAGCGAAACGAACAGACAGACTTTCGCATTTATATTATTAGCACAGTCTAAAGAGATACGTTCTTTCCTACTAGTTATCCGACGGAGGCGTCTTGACAGAGCAAAGCTAGATAGGGACGTGATGGAGAAAACTGTTCAAAAACAAAATCCTGTCACTCTAATGACCCACTATTTATTTATTTTAATTTTATGTAAAACTAGCTGATGCCCGCGACGTTGTCCGCGTGGATTAAGGTTTTTTGGTTCCCACGGGAACTCCTTAATTTTCCGGGATAAAGAGTAGCCTATGTGCTAATCCAGACTATAATCTATATCTGTGCCAAATTTCATGCAGATCCGTTCAGCCGTTCTGGTGTGATTGAGTAACAAACATCCATACATCCATACATCCATCCAAACTTTCGCATTTATAATATTAGTATAGATTAGTATAGATAACTTTTACATATTATTATTAACTTCACGTCCTGAAAGAGTTTACACTGCGTGAATATAATATACTTACGCTATGATGTTAGTATGGATGTCTTTAAACTGATAAGATTTGTTTAAACATTTCAGCTGTGATCGGCGGAGCGGTAGTGGGGCTGCTCTGCGCGATCCTGGTGGTGATGTTCATCGTGTACCGCATGCGCAAGAAGGACGAGGGCTCGTACGCGCTCGACGAGCCCAAGCGCAGCCCCGCGGCCGCCTCCTACGGCAAGGGCCACAACAACCGCGAGTTCTATGCGTGAGAACACTCGGAACAAACTCTGCCACAAGTCTATTAAGTTTACCCATCATATTATAATAGATCAAGTTGAATCTGAATCGTGCTGCGTTGAGTGTATCTTTTTTGTATAACATTGCACTGCGATTGGCTGAATTTATTTTGGTGTAGGAGTTTTGCATTTGTGTGAGTGTGCACGTACGGTCTACATTAGCTGTTGGCAGTTGGCACACACACAAATGCTCAGCTCAGCTTACCTTGACCACCACGTGACGTGACTTGACGTGGTAATAGACCAGCTCAAATAGCACATTTTGGTCAACAGTAAGGCGATAAGCCTACATATGAATTCTCGCGTGTACCAGTTACCTATGCCTCCTAAGGACATCTCCGCAAGCGTAGACGCGAGTATAGGTACATATTATTATTTAGGTGGTAAGCAGAGGCTGCACGAGCCGTCCACTCTCTCTATTTGCTCAAGCAAAAGGGCAAATGGAGAGTGTGGTGTGCACACATCGCGCCTCACTTACCTACACACAAAAAAACTGCACAAAAATCGACACCGAGTTGAGCAAAAGCGTAGCGAGGGCACCAATTAAACTCTCGCTTTCGAGTCGCCTTGTGAGAAGTATGGATTTTTAATGATCGTTGAAATTAGAGAAATTATATTGTATCAGTAGTACTGTCGATACTGCCTTAATTTAAAAAATTCATTCTACCATCTATGTGCAATTTTGGGCGTTACAGTACAAGAATGAAAAATTGTTTATATTTAAAACATACACTCAAAGCTTAGGTCTTACACGAAAATACTTGCCATAGCTATATTCGGGTATGGATATTTGAAATACCACATTGATAAGAAAACGGTAAGCTGGTCAGGTTTTAAATGTTTCAATGGCCGAATATTTCTCATTAAGTAGGTATACCTATAATTTTATATTTTCGTGCAAGACCTTGTACGATATAATTTTATTTGAACAATGTTACGATAAATGTCAAAATACTAACGGCCATTTAGGAAAAAAAGATCAATGGCTATTTTTGAATTGACGTAACGTTCTTTACTTTGACGAATACCGTCAATTTTAACATTCCCATATTGTGGCTAAATTTGTTCTGAAACGAAAACAATGAATAAATAAAAAAATATCAACATGTTAACTGTACTGATTGTACTCCTTATGTACAAACCATGTACTACCTAATGTTGTATGTTCGACATACGTATGTATGATAATTTGTATGCATTGAATATCAAAATAATTATCAAATCTTAAGACCAAATTTTGTAATGGCGTGAAGTTAATGAAATGTCTGGAAGTCTTGGTGTATTTACTTCTGCTGTTTCGAGACGAATGCGTTTTGAGTATTGAAGTATCACTAATGATAAATCTATAGCTGAATCTGAATAGGAGATCTTGTAAAATGATTTTTCTGTAAAAAATAAATGTGCCATCCGCTTCCTTCTATTGTATATTTGCCAATCATGTTAGTTTTATTCTCATCGCATAGATTATAATTATTATATTATAACAGATAGTCTATGGACACGTCCATGTCTTCTTTGTCTATATACCTATCATATTGTGTAAAGCTAATATTACGTACCTATGTTACTCGTACATTAAACCATAATCCATATCCATGGTAATGTAATGACATTTGGCGTCATGACATATTTTAGCGCCATGGCATCCAGCCACGCGTAAATGTAGGTTGCGCCATTAATCAAGAATACGAATTTCGAACGGTTTTTGGACTGATCCGTAAGTGGGCAAAAATTGCTGGCGTAAGTCATTTGACTTAGGTTAAGTGATTTATCGTCAATGACGCGCTTCAATTTCTCAATTTACGTACGTACTTTCGTACGTAAATTGAGAAATTGAATAGGTGCTTAATATAAGCTTATATCATATTTTCAGAATTAGGGGACATTGAAATTTTATTCTACAGAATATGACGTCGTATAAAATCAATTTATTGAATCAAATACTATTGTAATAAATAATTAATTAGTTAAATTTCAATAATCTTTACTAATAAAGACCGCATTATATTAGTTGTTGCTATTTTTTTAAAACCCTTAAAAAAATGGAAAACGGGTTTTAATAACTCAATTATACAACTTATTTTATTTTACTTTACAGTCATAAAATTAAATTAAATATAAAATATATATTGGTGTCAAAATGTAGATCGTATTCATGTTTTTAATTTTTCTAAGTAGGTACATAATATAGGTACATACCTACTTACTCATTGGAGTGAAGATTAATGAAATTTAGCGCTGTGTTCCTTTAGCAAGTAAGACTATTCTTTTCTATATTTTTATTAACTATTTTGGGGTTTTATTTTGATTTTTTTTATGATAGGTAATGTAAGTAATTTTACGACAGGACAATTCTTATTAATATTCTCATTCGGGCTATGAAACAAATATTGTGTTTTTCGTGTTATCGCTATTTTGGTTTTATTTAAAAATCAATTTATAATTTTCCGTCAGCTACGCAACGAATTTTTATTCCAATGTTATATTATGTTTTGATTAGGTTATTTGGTCTCTCTTAATAGGTAATTATGCTCAGTTTTCCAGCAATATTTTTACACTTAAAACAAATTACGTTGAAATAAAATATGACAATTAAGTCAATTAATTTATTTAAATTATACTAATTAATGTTCATGTACGAATCTATTGTTAATAATACCTAATAATATTAATGTGTATGAATTTTCACAGATAATAAATACTTATTATAAAAAGTAATCTACTAGTGATTAAAGCGTGTATGTAATTTTTTATCATGACTGTGTATAATAATTGTCAATATCAGAGCACGATAACAACCTGGAAAAAGAGCGTTTAACTATCGTTGGTTTTAGAAATAAATTGACCGATTTTCAATATTTCTCAAACTCTATCAACATTTTATAATGATAAATATGGCTAAGCTATAAATTTTATTATATTTCATATACATTTTTGAATAGGTATCACACTTTAAAATTAAAGCCAGTTTTAAATGCATAGGTATATTAAAATAGATTTAAAATATTAAAATATGTTTATAAGGCCTATCCATTAGTTGTTTAGTTTCCTATTCTTAAAATTATAAATTTTAAATGGCAAATAAAATGATTGAACAATAAATATACTTAACTATAATTATTGAATATTGAAAAATACAATTAAAAGTAGCGTAGCCATATTAAATGTTATATAATAGTTTTTGAAAATATTGTAAAAATCGTTTCACCGGGAAAAATAACTTATGACATGAAATAAAACTCAAATAAGCTAAACAAATAGCTACGACGCTCACTTAGTGTAAGAACCTGTACATTGTAATTGTTAATTTTCTTAGATCTAAATTAATTAATGTATATGTTAACATATTAATTCAGTACCTACCTAACCAACAAAACCTGTTCAAATGCTATTGGTATTACCGTAACAGCTCTTGCTAACTTCACGCATAACATCCCAATGCCATATTTTGTGAGTGAAGTTAGAATTATCTGAGGAAGGTATTGCATTTGACTCTTTTTATCTCATGCCCACTATATTTAGAACTTTTAACATTTATAACACGATCGAATGAAGAACGTACCTAATTGAAATTAAAACTTTCTCAATAAAATCATCGGCGGATATACTTACGTTCTTAATTTTATCAGGTTATTTATTAAAAGTAGTAAATATGTATATTGTGCAGTTGATTATATTGTGCAGCTAAAATATAAAATAAAATATTTTAAAACTAGCACCTTTAATTTTTGACTAGGTATGTAATTTTTATTACCAAACGATCTTTTTCCTAACGACATAATATTATTTTGTGTTTGTAGATATAAATTAAACAAGATAAACTATAATATACCACGAGTAAATACCTATACCTATCATCTTTTATCGTTTACTACGTAAATAGAAGTATTTGCCAATTTCATAGCTAATGCATTTACGTGCTGCAAGTAAACAAGCGTAAATTATGAATAATTGCTTGCATTTAACGCCACGCAATACGATAATAACACCGTAACTAACAATAAAACGTAATGCGTGGGAACTTTAATTTAATTTAAAATATATGGGTAAATAACTACTATTTTGACATTCACAGACAACTGAATATAAGAATATATTTTTAAAATCGCAGCCAAGGTTAGCAGCTACAAGATGATAAAAACTTAGTTTAAAAGTCTCATTTTCTGCTTTAAAATTTTTGTTTTTTTTTAAATACCTAATAATATACCTACGAAATATAGAAATATATTTCTAGCAGTTTGGTTTATTTGTTAAAGCGGTAAACTAACAAAACAATGTACCTATGTTTGAAACTATTTATTGCCAGCTTCTAATTTCTTGTAAAAAGGACTTATTTCACACTAACTGTAACTATTAATAATTAGAAATTCATGACACTGATAATTTTTAAAAGCTGGAATCCAGAGCCTAATCTTAAAATGAGCTGAATGTTAATAATAATGTTTCAGACCGTGGTTTGTGTTGTGGATCATGGATTTACCAGCAGTGGACGACTTTTGACTCGTACAAAAGAACCCTACTTACCTATTTAAATGCACTGAATTGAAAGTCACAAACATTAATTCATTTTGTACAAAAAAATACTTCCAGTGAAATAAGTCCTTAAAATAATATGTTTTTTTTTTTACTTTTTATAATATTAAGGTTTAGAATTAGGGTAGGCATAAATATATCGATGTCCACCTTGTAAATAATGCTCCTTTACACTTAGGTAAATATACAGGTCATTAAGAACAACTGCGTTTTATTTCCTCACCATAATTTTGAACTAATTATCTCAAAAAAAACAAGCTCTCATTGGATTATACATTCCTCATTATGGCTGGGCTTAAAGACGGCAGGGTATCCAGATTTTCCCTCGCTTTCGGGAAAAATGGCGAGGAACAATAATCTAGCTGTTTGCCGATTTTCTGTAAAGAAACTAGGTATATTTAATATTACTATAAAACGTGTTTGAAATGTCTGTAATTTTATTGTCAAGACATGGCCACATTTTGTCAAAATTAGACTTTTACAGGCCAGCCTATACCTGCCTCTTTTTATCTGTCTACGCCTCCTAGGTCTACGCTATATCTACAGTCTCACAGAATGACAGATATTCGACTGACAGGCCAGCACTAACTATTAGTAACGTGGAACTGGCGAAGTAAATTGTGCTGTGCTGGCACAAACAAAAGCCACACACAAAAAAACAACAACAACAACAACAACGTGGAACTGTCCATTGTATAGTCCGACAAACTTATCTGACCCTGTGACAGCGTCGCTATAGTATCTATACAAAAATAAAACCGGCCAAGTGCGAGTCGGACTCGCGCACCGAGGGTTCCGTACAAACCTGTAGTAAGCTTTACGATTAATGAATTTAATGAACCGCAAAACTAACTTTGTTTGTAGAGGTTTATTGTTAATATAAAAAAAATTATGCTAGTTAGAGCGTTGGTTTTATTTTTCCTGTAAAATATACATAAGCTTCTATTGACCATAATTATTTCAGATTTTTCAATTGGTAAACTTCGGAGATAAGGGGGGGGGGGAACGGTATTTTTTTCGACATTTTGCCCGATAAATCAAAAACTATTATGCATAAAAATAAATAAAAATCTGTTTTAGAATGTAGAAGTATAGCCCTTTCATATGATATCCCACTCAGTATAGTTATCATACTTTGAAATTTCAAACCCCCGATTTTCCCCCTTTTTTAATTAAACTAAAAATAATTTTCGATTTTTTTTTATTTTAATGATGTTAGGCCACTATTATAGACAACTATTCCAAATTTCATGTCGATAGCTTTAATAGTTACTGATATAATCGACTGTGACAGACGGACGGACGGACAGACGGACGGACGGACGGACGGACGGAGAAAGTCGCACCATAAGGGTTCCATTTTTACCATTTTGGTACGGAACCCTAAAAACGATAGGTATAACAGGTATAAAAGTTAGTTCTCATTTTGGCCACCGGGTCAGTTAAGTTTGTGTAGGTTAGTTATTTCATGGCCAAACTCAAACTTAAATCTTTTTTATTCAAATACACTTTGACAAGTGCTTTTGAATTATCGAGAATCTACCACTAGTTTGGAATGGCATTCCTACCGAGAAGAACCAGCAAGAAACTCTGTGGTTGCTCTTTTGAAAAAAATATTTTACAATTTCATCAATGTGTAGATAACTGTAACCGCTCTAGAGTCAAAAGAGAGTCAAATCCATGCTCTTTTCGCGACATAAAGCCGAAATTTGATCGTGAGTGCCTGTGGTGAGTGCAAACTCTGTAATTTCCGTGGGTTCGCACCGCGCTAATATTATATGGGCTACAGAGTCTGTTAGTAGTGGGCGTTGCGACGACGAACCGTTTCAAAAGACCGTTTTCTGTTCTGCGACGGTGAAACCGTTTTTACGTCCTGGGTAAAACAGTCTTCGTTGCACAAACCAGTCTTCGAATAACTTGGTGCGATTTTTTATTTTACGCCTAAGAAAATACAGTCGATAGTCAATTGATGCAACGACACACGTCGACGAACGTCGCGTCGTCGTCCTTATCGTTCCACGTTCGTTCTCAAAATAGTTCTTATAATAAAAACTGAACTTTTTGCCCATGATATACAGTCGATAATGTATTACCAGTAGACTAACCTATGCTGTCGTTCGTGAAGCGACGGTCAAATTTAGTAAATGATTTTTTATAATTGAAATTGTTACCTAACAGTTGTAAGAAACTGCAACCGTTTAACTAAAAAAAAACGCAATCCTATTCCATACAAATAAGTTTCGTTCTAAGGAACGGTTGTCGTCGCAACCGGACGGCTTATACCATCTTATCTTCAAACCAGTTGCAACGACGACCGTTTTCTGCAACCGTTTTCGTCGTCGGGATAACGGTTGCGTTTCGTCCGTCAAACACTGAAAAAAAAAATTAGTAAAACTAATTGCTTTTTCGGTAATATACATTGCTTTGGCCAGTAAAAATGGAGCCTATTGTCCAAACAAGTTCAAGTAACCGAAAAAAAAACAGTTGAGTTATAACAGTAGATATTACCGGTTGACTATTCTTACTGTTTGTAAGACAGTAAGTAAGAAAGTAATAGTTAGTATGAACTGTTTGTTTCAGTAAACTTTAAAGTTCAAACAATTAAAATAGCTCGTTAGCTCCTAACTATATTCTAAAAAAACTGTTCTGAAGCAGTAAAAATAACTGCTACAAAATCAGTAAAGCTCTGAAAACGGCAATACTTAAAAATAACCGTTTGCTTCAGTAAACATTAATGTACAAACAATTGAAACAACTGATTAGCTTCTTACTGTTTTTTGCCCATTTCGACGAACTGTCAGTAATCAATTACTTTTACAAAAAATCAGTTTTTTTTACTGTGCCAAAAAAGTAAAAAGTCTCGTGCTATTTTTTTCAGTGAAAATACGACAACGACCCACCACTAGAGTCTGTAGCCCAAATTCCGTGCTCACTATAATCCTCTGCTTATGCCATTTGGCGTTATGAGATTTGACTGCGAGTGCGAAATCCGTGCAGCATGGCATTAAGCTGGGCGTAGTAGTCAAGTCATTTGGACTGATTGCGCTTGTAGTGAAAATTAATCAACTTGATTATAACAAAAGATTCTGTCAATGGCCAGCATCATTGCACAGCAGGCAGTTTGAGTGATCAATCAATCAATAATAAATTGATATGCTAAAAATGTATAGTTGTCTGTGATTAAGTACATTGTCACCATCAACCTAGAAGGCAAATAAAGTTCCATTAATAGAACAGCCTGATACGCATTACGAAAAGTAGACGCAATAGATTAAACTACTATTTAAAGATGGTTTCAGAATTTGAAATTCGAACATAATATTATAACTAACACCCGGATAAACTCACGTGTTCTGTCGCAAAAAAAAAATCGAACTTAATATTAATCAATAATATTCCTACTAGAATACGTCACAGGAAATATCGAGCCAAAATGTACTCGTTAAATGTAGATAGTTGTAATACGAAATTTCAACTCTGTTATCGGCAGGCAGCGTGGCCGAGTGGTCTAAGGCGCTGGTTTTAGGCACCAGTCCGTAAGGGCGTGGGTTCGAATCCCACCGCTGTCAAATACTTTTTGCTTTTTTTTTACATTTATTTTTGTTAACGTTTTTTTCTATTACATGATACAATATGCAGGAGTATTCATCGCTTTAATCTCAAAGAATTTAAACGTAATGAATGTTACAGAGAAAAATATTGTTATTCTTACCTATTTAAGAAATTAGGAAATCGTGGTAGAAAATAAATCATAGATCTACCTACTAATATAACAAAAGTGTGTCGGTCTGTTCGTCTGTCTGTCTATGTCTTCAGTCTGTTACGCTGTCACGGCCCAGAGTTAGGATGCATCCCGGGTAAGGGACTATTCCCTTAACCGGCCTATGCCTATGAAATAGGTTAGGTACTTTTTATCCCGGGAAATGAAAGAGTGCCCCACGGAAATCAAAAGATCAATAGGTAAACCTCGTGGACGAAGTCGCGGGCATCATCTAGTACTTATATAAGTACTTGTATAAGTATTGTATATATATAAATGATAGGTAGTTGATACATTGTCATCCAGACTAACCCCCCCCCTCCCCCCAAACTTCCCCTGGATGCAACCTATCATTGTACCTATCTCAAGATCGGTTTAAAAGATGGGCCGTTAAATCGTTGTAGGCAGACACACTTTCGTATTTATAATATTAGTATAGATTAATTATTTAAGATCAAATCGAGTAGGCGGGACCGTTGTACCGAAACAGTGATTAATCGCTGTCACAAACTTGATCTCGGCTGGACCCACACTCGCGAAACTATTAACATAAATAAACATAGACTAGGTAGAGCTGAGAGGCTGATCGGTCGATGATTTATTGAAATCCCCTGTTTATCGGTTTTTATCGGATATACCATGGAGAGTGTGCTCAGGAACTTTACAACCTTATTCCTCCACACCACCACCACTCCACACCACAGGACACCACCACCTTATTCTACCACAGGACAGCGAGAAACCGTCAACGTTGGCATCCTTATTATATTATGTGGTTGACGTCCAATCTGCTCGCACGAAGCGTTTTTGCTCGACGTTACCCACCGTTTCTTTATAATATATTTTGTCTAATTTAAGTATTTGTTGTTCAATTTCAGGATATAACTAGGTATATTATAATATTTTTATTTTTTCCTTAAATTGTTGACATGCATCAGGTGACAACCCTAGCAGAATAGGTATACATTTTCGACTTTCTTAGGAAGCTTCCCCTCTGATCGGATATATTTTAAACTCGTGTGACGTTACTGATAACCGCTAGGGTGTGGAACACCCTCCCAGCGCACGTGTTTCGTGCCACATATTATAACTTAAATACCTACCTTCGAGGCAAGAGTGAATCTTCTGTTACTTCTGTTAGTTACATGTTATAGTAAGTGATTATAATGTCTAAAGCCGTGGACACACGCCGCGCGACGTTAACATGTTATACGTATGTTGTAGAAATTTTAAGCATACTAAGTCAGAAAACAGTTTTGACGCTTTATGGAAAGCGCTCTGCTCATACATTTTATAGGTACTAAATCACTCTGGCGAGTTGCCTGGCGCTGTGGTGAGAGCTGTGGTCTTATAATGGGAGGTCTCGGGTTCGATCCCCGGCATGGTAGATAAATTAGCAATTTATAATTTCTGGTGGTGGTCTGGTGTGAGGCTCCCGCCGTGGCTAGTTATTACCAAAGACGTTTATTCCCGCTTGAACTCTAAAATTTTCCGCGATAAAAGTAGCATAAGTCCTTCCCGGGGATAAAACCTATCTCTATCTGTGTCTCTATACCCATAAGAATCGGAAAAGGTGGGCCGGGAAAGCGTAGCAGACAGACAAACAGACACACTTTCGCATTTAGGTATATAATATAGTGGTTCGCCCCGAACTGAGACCTCGCGGTATCACAGAGCGCCATCTATTGACATCATTGTGAAGTTCTGCTAAAAATCCTGAAGCTCATTAAAAATTAAATAATTTCGTTTCCTTATAATATTTATCTAATTTTAGTATTAATTGTTGTTCAAGTACAGGATATATGTAATTCAAATAATTGATCAAGTTTCAGGCTCAGCCTTTCAGAAAATTGAGAGATCTGAGGTCAATTTTGGACGTTAGAAAATCTCCACTCCAAAGCCCCCCCATTTCGTAAATTTTAGGGGAAACATTTAAAAATAGTTATTTGTTATACAAGAGTGAAAAGTTGTTTTTTAACCGCGTGCTCAATTTTGATGACCGAGCAAGCGAAGGATTCAAAAATTAAAATCCTGAGCGTCAGCGAGGGAATCAAAAGAGCACGAGGTGAAAAATCTTTTCACTCGAGTGCAACACGTAACTTTTCATCCCACCTCAGCGAGGAAATGACTAAATGCAAAAAAAATCACAAGATTAAATTCAATTCTGTTAATTTCTTCGTCACTAGAATCACTCATTTTAGGTTTTTCACTTATTTTCAATTTTCTTGTTTTTAATCGGTTTTAATTTTAAACAATATGACGTGAAAGAAAATGGTGCGCGCAAAGCAAATTAAAAAAGTACACCAAGAAGGTTACGAGTGTGAGTTTTTAACAAATTAAAAACGATTGTATGGAAATTCGGCACCATAGAGGTACAAGTAAATAGGTTATAATGATGTTTTGAATTCACAAACTTCATAGACGAGTGATATTTACTAACGTGCACACGATGTTCTAAATTCAATTTACTTTATCCTCTAGAGGATAATAACAGATTTTACCTTCAGATATCGAAGAGTAAAAATACTCTTTCCGAGATGGTGGGATGAAAAAAATATTTTTGGACTCTATTCCTAATTATCTTTAAAATGATATACCGCAACCCTATGTAACGCTATAAAAAATATTTTACTTCGCATTCGCTTCTATGAGAGCCCCCCTGAAATAAAGATTTTTATAACTTTTTAGCCATATTCGGCTGGAGGCCATCGGTTTACATATTTATTATATTTAAATTTGAAGTCAGTAATTACGTTCAGTAATTCAGAAGTTATAAGGCTCTGACAAACGGACGGACGGATAAGTGCCAATTCACTCAAGTAGACTCAGAGACCTTCGCTTCGCTCGGTCAATTAGTATGGATATTTTATTTATAAGTCAATGGTCCTAGCACAGTAATAGAGGTAGTAGCTAGTTTTAAAGTTTGAGTACTGCAATAAAGATAGGTAGGTATATTATCGTGCTTTGAACCATGACCGACTATCCTCCAAAACGGGGTACAGTTAACTCATCAAACATTTAATAACACGGCATGTAATTATTACATGAAGTAATTACCTGATAATAAATCATTCATCATTTCAACCCAACGCGGCCAGTCCACTACTTAATACGAGTCTCCTGACACAATAAGAAGGGTTTGGCTATAGTCCACCACGCTTGTCAACTGTATATTGTCAGTCATTGGTTTCTTCACTCATATTGTCACTTGTCAGACTTCATACGCTTTTGAAAACATTATGAAGAACACTCGGGCATGGAGGGTTCCTTACCTACTATGTTTTCCTTCACGGCGACATAAAGCATATATTTAATTGCTTAAAACGTCGTCGTCGTCTCTACCTATAGAGGTCCACTGCTGGACAAAGGTCTCCTGCATTGAACTCCACAGGACACGGTCTTGTGCCGCTTGCTTCCAGCGGCTCCCAGCTATACGCTTGAGATCACAGACCATACAAAAAAACTACTCGGTGCTTGAGATCGTCCGTCCACCTCACTAGGTGGCAGCGTTGGACGACCCCCCACCGAGGGTCGAACAACGCTGCGCTTCCCAGTGCGAGGCCGCCATTCAAGCACCTTGGGACTCCAACGCCTATCGGTTCTCCGAGCTTAAATCGTACTTAACGATGATCACATTAGCCGTATTAACTATTAATATTACCTGCATCCAATTCTTGTTACAGTCTCAATTGTTGTTTTAAGCGGAAATTACGGTACCTATTCTTGCAGCGACAATGTATTTTAGTCAATGGCGGAAGAGAGTTAGTGGCTTTCATTTATATATAACTATCAATAAATAATTATTGGGGGCGTGAGGTACTCCAGGCGCGATTGAGGGAGGCTAAAGGCTGTTGACGCTCACTAGAAAAGCCATATAATGCTCATAGATGTCGACATCCTCAGGCTTATTATATGATGATTGATGATCATCTCAATGATAGAGATTGTAACAATACATCTCTGAACTAAAATTAGTCTATATTTTTTATTACGGTCCATAAAAAACATTCAAGGCGACAATCTATTTGGACTTGCACTTGACAGACAGGACAGTTTTTGCGAACGTTAGAAAGAAAAAGTTCGTTGAAATCATGCAGCAGTTGACAGAGAAAGTGTACGGAATTAGAATTTTTGTGTCGATCATGTTTCTAAGTGCACTGCAAGGATAAAATATAAAATACTGTTCCGTTGAACATTACTTTCTATATTGAAACTTTTACCAAACCTAGGAATTTTTTATCATTTGAACCAATAACCGGTACTGGGAAGGGTTTTCGCCATACTCCACCATGCTGGCCAAATACGGATTTGAATAGACTTCACACACCCTTGAGAGCATTATTAAGAACTCGCAGACATGCTGGTTCCCTGTTTCCCTCACCAATTTCACCAGGTTTTTTTTTTAAATGTTTCGCACTCAAATCATCCTCTGACAAGGTATCAGAGATCATTTTGCTGCGAGTTTTGCTCACTTTTGCTTACAATTTCAGTTTTTTTAATTGATAAAATTTAAAAAAATAAGCTGGACAGTGCATCGAACAAGCGTCTCCATTCTCAGAGCTTAATATAACTCAAATTCTTTCGTCGCTTGCGGCTTGTACAACTGCGAATCCTTAAGTTCTTTGGGCATATCACAAGGAAGACCGGTACGACGATAGAACACCTCGTTGTACAATGTCGAGTTGAAGGCACACGTCCACGTGGTCGTTCCCCTACTAGGTGGACGGATTTAATCAGTTCCGCCACAAATTTATCCGTCTCCGAGTGTTCCCGAGATGCCGCCTACAGAAGTCGATGGAAGGAGATCGCAAGAGCTGCTGTGAAGGCCCAATCATAACTACGACCACTCTGCCAAAATTGAACGAATGAGAAGAAGATGTTTTTTACTTTAGGTAGGTATGATCAATAGAAGGGCGAACCTCTAAACTAATATGTTATCACCGCTCTACCCTTTACATGTGATTTTCTGTTATCTTTTTTAATTAAGTACTTGTAAAGCATTACCTGTTAAGGGTCATTATAGTTAATATTTCCGTCTTTTAGGACGTAGTTAGCTTCTGAATTTGTTATCCCTTACCACAGAATAGGTTTTTTAATCGTTTGAGTTCTGTTCTTGATTGTAGAGTCCATAACGTGAAGAGTTTTATATCTCGTTTATTTACCTATATATCTATTACATTTTATATATATGAAAATATAATCAATTTCTCCATACGACATCTACCCAAATTATTAAAAACGCATAAACAATTTTTAATATTTACTGCGTTCATTTAAAATGAATTGATCAAATGTTTTATATACATAAAATTTACAGCTTTTTTGAGTATATATATTATAAGCCAACAACAACTGTCCCACGGATGATTAATAATTAAGTGAGTATTAGCTATAATGTAAATATTATGCACGACGAATATAAAAAACTTGATTTCAAAGTATCCTTTTAGTCTCATAAAACTCGTAAAACATCAAACTATTCGCGTGAAACATAAAACTGACAATATTAGAGACCAAAGCAGTTAATTTATATAATTTATCTGTTTCAGTGTATCGGAAATAAACGGTAGAATTATTATAATCAGAAGCTAACGAGTTTTTTTTACGAGTGCACTATTTTTACACATACTACCACATACAATGGCATCATTTGATATATTGAGCCATAAATCCTAAAATTAATAAAACTTAGCTAGTATACTCCCATTTGTAATGCAATTTTTACCAACCGTTAATCAGGACCGCTAATAAATAATGAAACTTATATTTAACACATAAATATTAGCTACGGATAAATGATTCCTAGATAAAATTGACATCAGTAGGTCACTTCAGGCGAATGGTGCAGTGTAATTTTGGTATATAAACTCGGAGAAATGCTCTCTCCACATCCACTCAGCCCAAAACTTTCGAGTCTACCACAACATGGCCGCAAAATTGACTGTAGCCTTGGCGTTTTTCGCCCTTTGCAACGCCAGCCCTGTATTTTTAAAGAGTAAGTAATTTTCGTATCATTATTAAATAATAAATAGTATAAAATATTATATTTATTTATATATTAAATTTAACATTACCACTGAAACCTATAATTAAATATAATATTATTATAAAAATATAAATATATTTAAATTAATTTAACATTTTCTAAGTACGCAAATTTTAATGGACGAAAAAGAGTATTACAAGAATAAAAATTATTTTCAGGTTATATATTCCGTAATGGACGTGGCTACTCGGTCGGCCAAGGTTACACGAGTAATGCAGGCGGAAAGGCGACAGGTTCAGCGACTATAAACGGAGGTGTTCTTCAGGCCTACGGAACTGCAACCTCTGACGGACGCAGTCAACTAGGAAGAAATGCTTATGGCTTACCCGGAGCAATTGTAGCCAAGGCAGAAGTATACGATGGACCACAAACTGTCAAAGGAGACGCTAAAGCTGTAGCTGAAGCACAGAACTTACCAACCTATTACCCAGTGCCTGCGCCAGCGACCATCGTCGCTTACGAACAAAACTTTGATACGCCAGGAGAAATAAGATATGAATACCCTGGAACTATCGCACAGTCATCTGCTATTCTCAATGATAATTCCGAGTCGTCTATCACTTCTGCTCGGGCGGAAGGTCAAGGTTCAGCCGAGTCTACCGCTAAGACTCAAGGCATTGGCGCCTACGGGATCACATCGTCGAACGCTAAAACTTTCGGATCTGGTTTCGGGACTGCCTCCTCAAACGTTAACAATGGTTACGGAAATGCTGTTACCGCAGCTAGAACACATGGATTTGGATCCGCTTCTTCAAAATCAGAAACTGGTCTAGGTATGACATCAGCTGGCACTAAAACAAACGGAGGTTCTGCTACTTCATCAGCCAGCGACACTCTTAATTCTGCGGTTGTATCAGCTACTTCTCAAGGTACTGCCTCATCTAAGGCTGACATCAATACTGCCCAGGGGGTGGCTGTCCCTGTCGAATACAACCTAAAAGGAATTGGCTGGCGATTCGGAACAGCCTATGATGTCCCAGCTCCCGGACAAACCCAAGTTTCGAGCCAAGCTAACGGAGGTTCCGCCAAGTCCACCGCTCACACTGATGGTGTCGTGACTACTTCTGATGCGCAAGGCTATGGATCCTCCAACGCCAATGCTAACTTACACGGTGGATACGTCAACTCAGCAGCTAACTCCAACGGCCTAGGTTATGGAGCTACGAAATATGCTGCGGGCAATGGCTATGGATCTGCTCATTCAACTGTCAACAATGGTGTAGGCAACATTAAGTCTTCAGCCAATTCTAATGGATACGGTAGTGCCAATTCCCACGCGGATGTCAACGTACATGGATCTCTATCCTCTGTTTCAAACTCCAACGGACAGGGAACTGCTGCTTCAAGTGCAAATTCTGCACCAGCTTATACCATCCGAGGTCTTCCGTACACCGTCAACAAACAAGCAAGCGTGAACACTCAGACATCTGGCCAAGGGTCGGCTTCGGCTAGAACTCAGGGTCTTAACTCTGGATACAGGGTGATTAACTCTGCCGCTAACTCTCTTGGTCACGGATCCGCACAAGCCAATGCTAAAGCCTAACTTCCTTAGCTGGGGATCACAAATAACATCAAGACGACTTTCCCATAACAAAGTTAATGCCTTAACTTGTCTTGATGTATTTGTGCAATAGTTCAAATTATTTATTTATTGACTTAATTTATTTTACTATGTAAGTTAATTTATTTTGATGTAAAATGGAAAATAAATAAAAGATTCGTTTTTATAAAAGTGATAATTTTTTTTCATTGAAAATAAAGCACACGCTAGAGTTTAGTTCTGAAAAATATAAATTTGGTCTAATGGTAATTAATTTATTATTAGTAGACATCGGATTATATGCATTTGCATGTTTGCATATGCAAATGCATAAAACGTAATTTTTACAGCGTTATAGCATATATTTTAGTACATTTTTATTAATAGTGCTTATTTGAGTAGTAAAATAGAAAAATTAGAATCCAAAAACCTTGTCCTTGAAAATATTTGAAAAATTCACACTTCCGAGTTCACAATCAGAAAAGGTCCGTGGCAAATTAAATGCAATTTCTATATAAAAACCCGAGTGTTAAAGAAATAAAGAAAGTTGACGCATTTATCAACGGCACCAGCCAACCTCTGGAAATGGCTCCTTTCAAGTTCTGTTCGGTTACATCAATTGACGTAGAGATGTCATTTTCAGCCTGCAAATTCTAAATTAAATGACAAACGTCACAAATTTAGTCTAGAAAATCTAGAAAAATGTTTGGTTGTATTTTGTCACAAGAAATACAACTGATTAATATAATAAACAAATAATAATATATAAATATTGTGAAAATAAACGTGAATTCAAATAATAGTATTTTCATCATGCATATTTTGTGCATATTTCGCCCTTTTTTAGCGCATATTTGCATGCATATTTTGGCATTTTGATAGCGCATATAATCCAATGTCTAATTATAATTATTAGACATCGGATTATATAATTTTATTAGGATTTTTTGTTTTTTATTAGGATACTAGCTGATGCCCGCGACTTCGTCCGCGTGGATTGAGGTTTTTCGGTTCCCGCGGGAACTCTTTAATTTTCCGGGATAAAAAGTACCCTATTATTTAATCCGGACTTCTAACTTTACGTCTGCAAAATTTCAAAGCAATCGGTTCAGTAGTTACGGCGTGAAAGCGGAACAAACATACAAACAAACTCACTTTCCCATTTATAATAGTAAGGAAGGATTTGCATCAGCTATAATTTAGCTGATGCAAATACATAACTGGAATGAATGTTTATTCTTTAACCCAGGTAAAGTTAAAGTTGCTTAACCGGCGCAAACCGGTGTTTTTTTTTCTAGTCGATTGCGATTGTTAAGCAACGTTGATCCAACTCGATAGCTGGATGGGTAACCGAATTAGGAGATTCTTTGGCCTTTTCGTTTCCTCCGTACCTCGGCGAGCACGTAAAACCGTCGGTCCCGGTTCTTATCACTAATATCTGATAATAACCGTTGCAAACTTAAGAGCTGAAAACACTTTAGTCGAGTAGTATTCGGAAGGACCTGGGAACCCACCGTTTTAATATCCCAAGAAACCCCCTTCCATTATGAAATTAATGGGAAGGTGTCATGACCCACGGCAACGAGGAATACGACAAAGTGCATATTCTGTTCATTCAAAATCGGTATCTACTCAGTACAATTTTTGAACGTCAAGTACCTATACAAAGTACTTACGTTCAAAAAGTATAAGTAGATAGATATACCTAGGTACCTACTATATTAAGTAAGAATACTATGAAGTTACGATCAAATTCGAAGATAGAAGGAGTAAGCGACATCGTCAATGCGTCTATACCTTTTTTTTTTTTTCTTTTATCGAGGGGGATATAACTGTCTTCTCGTCTTTATCCGTAATTCTCTTAACATTTCTTAATATATGAATTTGGGGACCGGTCCACATATTTCTACTTTTTATCTCTTCACACAACTCTTTTAAAAATAACGTGTTGTATACGTCTTTTATTATACATATTTCTTTCACATTTATTTTATTACAAAAATCTCTCAACATATTCGCAAATACGTCTCGCGTGAATTGCGACATAAAATTGAGGTTAATGTATATAATTGATTGACTTTCTACATACGCTAAACATCGATCTTCCTCAGTTATTTCTCTTTTTACTCGTAATCTATCTATCCATTTACCTTCGATAAACTTCATTTCCACGGAACCACTGGGAATACGCAATATTTCCGCTACTCTAGGTTGGCCTGACCTATCGTTGTCAGAAACATTAGGTATACTTGGGTTTCCTAAGCTACTGTTATCAACACTATTATCTAATTTTCTTCTTTGTGCACGCGTCATTACCATAATTTTTTGATTGATATCCTTTAATTCGTTCGAAGTAATGGTTACCCTACTCAATGCATCCGCTACTACGTTATCTTTTCCTTTAATGTAAACAACATTGTAATCATACTCTTCAAGCTTTAATCTAAACTTTAATAATCGGCTAGAGGGATCTTTCATGCTAAATAAATATATAAGTGGTTTATGATCTGTCATAATCGTAAATTTTCTGCCAAATAAATATGGTCTAAAGTATTTAACACTCCATACAATTGCTAACAACTCTTTTTCTATAGTCGGATAATTTAATTCGGCTTTATTTAATGGTCTACTCGCGTAAGCTATGGGTTTCATATTTCTGTTACACAAAACTGATCCGATAGCTATACCGGACGCGTCGGTTTGTAAAATAAACTCGTTGTTCTCGGAAAAATCTGGGTACTGTAGAATAGGTGGAGATACTAGACCTTGTTTTAATTTTTCAAAAGCTTTTTGACATTCATTCGTCCATTCAAAAATTGATGTTTTCCTACAAAGTTTATTTAATGGTACAGTTATTTCAGAAAAATTTGGTATAAATTTTCGGTAATAATTACAGAACGCTACAAAACGTCTCACCTCGTCTGTACTTTTTGGAATTGGATAATTTTGTAACACCTTAACCTTTTCTGGATCTGGTAAAACACCATCTGATGTAACAAAGTGACCTAAATATAAAAGTTCGGTCTTTAGAAATTCACATTTTTGTGGATTAACCTTTAAATTTACCTTTCGAAGTCTTTCGAATATATCTATTAAATTTTTGTTATGAGATTCTAAATTACGCCCATATACTATTAGATCGTCCATGTAAACAAATGCCTTATCGCACGTAAGACCTGATAACGCTATAGACATGACACGGGAAAAAGCACTGGGGCTTATTTTAAGTCCCATTGGAAGACGCATCATTTGATATTGTCCTGAATTCGTTGTAAATGCTGTAACTTTTCTACTATTAGGTTCTAAACTCGCTTGGTAGTATGAAGACTGAAGATCTAAATGACTAAAATACATAGCACCTGATAAGGAATCTAATATCTCGGTTATGTTTGGTAAAGGAAATTTATCATCCTGAATTACATTGTTTACTTTTCTGTAATCAATAACTAATCTCCATTTTTTGTTATTGTCTATAGACTTTTTTGGAACCAAAAGTACTGGACTATTCCAATCGCTATTTGTCGGTTCTATAATATTTTCTTTCAACATGTTTTCAATTTGCCTATCCACTTCCGATTTCAATGACTCGGGAATTCTATATGGCTTAACATAAACAGGTTTCGTGTTCGGTTTTATGCTGATACTTTGTTCCATTATGTTAGTTGTACCTAACGTATCGCCTTCTAAGTAAAATACATCGGCGTATTTAGCACATATGGATTCTACCTGGTTTCGTTCGTATGAATTTAAATGTTTCAACTTCAATGTTTGTAACAATTTTTTAACTCTTTCTACTGAACTGTACGACTTATCAAATGTACATATCTTGTAATCATTTAATGAATTTAATTCTGGGTTAAATATATTTAATTTTTCGTCCCTTTCGGATGTATTAAGTAACCTAACTGGCACCTTGCCATCATGAACTTTTACTAAACTTCCTGCTAAATATATATTTTCTGAAAACTGTTTCGCGTTCAAAACATACTCATTTCCTGAAACAAATGATTTATCTATCGAAATAAAATGTATCGATTCACTTCTAGCTGGCAATGTTAAATAAATTTGACTTCCACTACTTTTATTTATTTGTATCGAACACTTTTGTCCTCGAGTGTACAAAGTTAGCTCATTCGTTCGTAAGTTGATATTTGCATTATAAGCTCGCAAGAAATCTAATCCGATAATTCCGTCCGCCTGACACGGCATTTCGTCCAATACATGGAACTTATGATGGAATAATACATTTGCACGTGTTTCTAAATCTATCCACGCTATTTTCTGTGAACTTATTTTACCTCCTAGACCACAAATTATGGTTTCGTTACTATATAACTTTATGTTACTAGATAATCTATCCTTATGTATGACAGATAGGGTTGCACCTGTATCTAATAAAAATGAACACTCTACACTACCTAACCTAAACCTTAAAATATCTAGACCGTCACACGAAGTTAATATCTTATGCTCGAAAAAACTGAAAATTATCATTTAACTCGCTATTTTTCTGTTCTGAGTCAATCTGATTTTCACCAACATATGCTTTATGTTGCGTTACGCCACGACCTTGACCTCGAATTCTACGGGAATAGCCACGGGTGTAGTGGTTACGGTAACGATTTGGAGCAGTATTGTACCTTCCACGGTAATTCGAGTTATTATTACCACGGTAATTACACAAGGGAACAAAATTAAACTTTTTTTTTGTTGCATGGAATTTTATGCATGTTGTTTACTAATTTGAGGTCGCTGATTTCAAATCTACCCTTATTTTTTCTTTAGTAGCTCTAGTTTTTGAGATACAGCTATCAGACATATTTTTGTACCAGTCACATTTAAACTTGAAAACAACCGAGCTGTTTTTTAAAAAAGTTTTTTGTTTAACCATTTCCACGTCGAGAAAGATCTGTAAAAACGATCCCAACTATTTTTGTAACATCTGTGGTGAATATACATTCAAAAATTGTAGACTAGTATGTCGGAGTTCATAAAACAGGTGTATTTTGATTACTTTGGATTCCCTTTGGACACCCGTGACAAGTACTGGGTCCCTCATATGGTATGTTAAACATGTGTGGAGTATTTGAGATTATGGACGATTAAGAAAAGACCCCATTGTACCTAAGTACCAAACACCAATGTTGCAGGCATGTGGCAGGAACCTTCCAATCATCAAGATAATTGTTATTTTTGTGCGGTTGATATAAACGGGATTAATAAAAGAAACCGGTCGAAACGGATTTACCCTAACTTGTTATCTGTTATTCGACCAGTCCTTTACTCCGGCGATGTGCCAGTACCCCAAGCTACTTCATCTAGGTACACAAAATGATCACGAGTTAGAAGTAAAAAGCTCTTCTTCAAGTGATGAAAGTGGGACAACTGATTTTAACTCAGCTATTTCTTCTGAGCTCCAGCCCTTCAATCAGGAAGACCTCAGTGCATTAGTCAGAGACCTTGGTCGGAGATTCTAGCTTCTCGATTAAAGCAAAGAAATCTTTTAACCCCAGAAACAAGAATTTCATACTATCGTAACCGAGAGACAGAATTGCTTTCATTCTTTTCTGAAGATGACTTTGTTTTTTGCGGACTTTGACTATGCGGAACATATAGTACTGATGTTGTAACACTTCCAGCAGCTTGATTGTAATATGAGCATCAAGGTACACTTCCTCCACAGCCATTTGGGCCGTTTCTCTGAAAATCTTGGTGATCTGAGTAAAGAACAAGGGGAACGGTTCCATCAAGACATTCGACCTATGGAGGAACGTTACCAGGGCCACTGGAATGCTCACATGATGGCGGACTATTGTTGGAGCAATAAAAACAGCCCTCGTGAGCAAGAAAATCTTATAAAAGATTTTTTTTTGATAAGTAGTGGTTGATTTTCTAAGGGTTTTCTTAAAATAAATTGATTTTTCTTACAAAACGCGTCTTAATTATATCTCAAAAACTAAAGCTGATACAAACAATCTGACTTCAGATCTGAAATCAGCACCCTGAGAAAGTATAATATTCGTCATAATATTTCATGCAACAAAAATGCTGTTCCCTTGTGTTATTATAGTAGGAAGCACCTGGGTAAATACGAGTATTATTATAGTACTGACCTTTGTTCGAAGAACTTCCACGAACTGGGTAATGCTGGTATCTTCTTATTCCTCTCGACTTACCTCTCATGTTCATCACTACTTGACCGGATGGTAGAGACGATTCTTCGTCCTCTGCCGCACGAATTGCGTCCTTCAACTCCTGGTAGTCTCGAGCTGCAATGATGGTACCTAGCCTTCTGTTACGAAGTCCATCTGCAAACCGTTTTACAGCTAATTTTTCATTAATCGGTCTTAAAATCGCACTCGCTGTATCATTGGAATCTGCTTGGGAAATCGTCAACTCAACAAAAAGTTCCTCCAATTTATTACCAAAATCTCCAATAGTTGATTCATTTTGAGATAATTTATTCAATTGAATCAATAAAGAATTTGCTGATTTTTTCGTTAGTAAAAACTTTTTGATATCTAAGGTCAAATCATTTACTGTCTTGTAATCAGGTTGTAATTTTAATCTAGCTATTTTAGTTAATCTAGTTTTGAGTACAAAAGAAATCAGCAATTTCTTGTCTTCCGTTTTTAATAAGCAAGAATCGTACATTTCTATGCCTTGTATTATCTTTTCAGTCGTCACTTCATTTCCATCCATTACAGGAATTAAAATACTAGCAGTTTTTAAATCAAAATTCGCCATGTTGTTTGATGATACCGTAGACTCCCTATAAAGTAATATTTTACGATAACTACTTTCTATATTCTTACATAAATTTTCTATAATTAACTCTGAATAATCACTTGATAATTCTTTAGAATGCAACGTATTAATATATATTTTATATTTTCCATATATTTCTATGCCCCTTTTAATTTTACTTTTCCCTATTTCTTCTAATCTCCTATTAGGACCTAATTTTCTAAGACTTACCCTTATATCTTCTAATTCATTATAAAAGCTTTTTAATTGTATTTCCATTAAACATATTTATAAAAAAAAAAGGAAAACTTAACAGTTCATAAGAAAAGTTCTTTAAAAGTTCTTTAATTCACTCATGCTTTAGGCAGGCACTTTGCACTTGTTAACATTTTTTTACCGCACGCACTTTATTTATGAAACACTAAACCGCACAATTTGACTTCAGTTTAAACTCTCTCCTGTTCCTGTCCTTCTCGGTTTCCTCCTCCTGCACGACCTGACCAGCGTTGCTGCAGCCTTCTCGTAAAATCAGCGCGGACTCCTTCCGAGACCCAATTTTGGTGGCATTTTTTATATTTAGTGATGCTCACATATATTAGCGCAATACCACATATCGCCAAAATTGAAGCTAATAGCACGTTGTTAATGTTTATCTCCGAATTATTGCCGTCTTGAATTACCACTTCTTTGTTTTGGCATTCACATTTCGAACACTGTTTTCCCATGGTGAAATATTCAATTTTTCTTCTTGGTATTTATTTTATAACCTTGATACTTTTAGACTTTTAGGCTTTTCAATAGATGGCTTTTCTTCTTTTTCGTGTCACATCCTGGTATGATTGAATATGATTTCCCCATTTCCAGCACTTATATTTCGGATTTATCGCCTCTGTCCGTAGCAGATCAACAAAATAATAATAAAAAGAATTGCTGAACCGATTATGGTAAAGTCCATCAGCCAGGCTTTAAAAAATTTATCTATTTTTATCAGAACTTCAGGACTGGCTTCAATCATTTTTAAAACTTATTTCTTCAATTGAGGCATCGAGGCACACAGGAATTCGCACCGTCCGCATCTAACCGGCCGACATCCGACACCGCGGAACGCGCATGGCAAGGGTCGCCATGTGGTGGGCGTACTGGGATTAAATGAGACACGTCTGTTCTTCTCTAGGTTCGATTTATTACTACTTTACTTACTGCTACACTACAGGGAAATCTTCTTAAGATGCCCGATCTCCTGGGGGAGAGTGCGGGTGATGTGGGATTTTTACCCACTAAAACCCCCTCGGTGGCCATCCTCTGAGCATAATGGGAATCCCCGGGAACTCTCAAAGAACATGCGACGCAAAGAGTTCAAATACGCAACATGCACCTACAAAACTCAAGCTCAACGACTCATGTCGCTGAGGCAGCCGTGGGCTCCCTCCGAAGATAGTAAAGCGCAAAATCTGCAAAGTTGATAGAGCTTGATCCTATTAATAGTTATAAATGTAAAAGTTTGTAAATATGTACCTATGTGTGTTACTCCTTCACGACGCTATAATAAATTAGAATTATTATTCAGCGACCTCAATTTACATAGACGGGCCCTGTCGAACAAAGAATGTGGACTTATTTTACTAACGCCATCTAGTCTGAAAAGCGGGACAGCGCTATGGCGGGGACAAGGACAGGTGTGGAGCGCGCTCCACAGGTCGGACGCCCAATCTTTTTCTATGAAAGGGCCCATCTTAGTACCTACATATATATCGATGTTATTATTATATAGCTTATAACATGAAATAACAGAGACATTTTATTCCTGAAAGTCTCGAATTAAGAACTGAAAATCCTCAATCAATGCGGACGAAGTTGGGGGCATCAGCTAGTCTATGCTATTTAAACTAATATTATAAATGCGAAAGCTTTGGATGGATGTTTGTTACTCAATCATGCCAGAACGGCTGAACGAATCTGGATGAAATTTGGCACTGGGATAGATTAATTATTATAGTCTAGAATAACACATACACATAAAGAGTTCCAAAAACCAAAAAACTTCCATCTACTCGGCCAAAGTCGCAGGCATCAGCTAGTATTTAAAAAAAAATACAATTTTTAAAAATTGCTAATAATTTCTTAAATCTATCTATACAAATTCAGTTTTGCGGTCCCTAAACAAAAGCCTCTATATTCTTTAATAAATATTATAAATGCGAAAGTTTGGATGGATGGATGTATGTATGGATGTATGTTTGTTACTCAATCACGCTCCAACGGATGAACGGATCTGGATGAAATTTGGCACAGAGATAGATTATAGTCTGGAATAGCACATAGGCTACTTTTTATCCCGGAAAATTAAAGAGTTCCCGCGGGAACCGAAAAACCTCAATCCACGCGGACGAAGTCGCGGGCATCAGCTAGTTCTTTAATAGTCCTCTATTTCATTCCAAGCTACGGAACCCTCGGCGGGCGAGTCTAAATTCAAAATTCAAATGTTTTTTTATTCAAATAGACTTCTACAAGTGCTTTTGAATCGTCGCGTCGATTGAATCTACCACTGGAACTGTTTTACGAAGATTAAATTACTGTAAATATATTTCGAGGCTACAGTAAGAATACCTATTTCCTTGAATTTCTCTCTAAAGGGATTAACGCGGTTTTGACGACCTCCGTGGCGCAGAGTATAGCGCTGTTGTCTTAACGTGCGGAGGTCCCGGGTTCGATCCCCGGCAGGGTCAATTTTGGAATTTATGATTTCTGAATTTTCCCTGGTCTGGCCTGGTGGAAGGCTTCGGCCGTGGCTATAGTTACCACCCTACCGGCAAAGACGTGCCGCCAAGCGATTTAGCGTTCCGGTACGATGCCGTGTAGAAACCGAATAGAGGTGTAGGTTTAATATGTCCCTAACAGGTTAGCCCGCTACCATCTTAGACTGCATCATCACTTAAACCATCAGGTGAGATCGCAGTCAAGGGCTAACTTGTAGTGGATAAAAAAAATTATAAATTGCACGTATTGCCCTTTTTGTAATACAATTTTTTTTTATATCTGCAGCTTTAATCCATAGTAAGATTCCGTAAGACATAATACGAAAGTAAGCAAAATATACAAGTTTTGCAGTTTCAACGTCAGTAAACTGTCGAATCTTTCTGACAGCGTAAGCAGCGTCTGACTCGCACTTGGCCGTTTTTTAAAGATTGATTTGTTGTGGCAGCAAACCTGAATGCCTCTCCATTATAAAATGACAAATTCTATTCATTATATTGAAGGATAAACTTTCACTGTCTGTGTCTAATAGATAACATTTTATTAAAACTGACATAGAAAGCTGTTGACAAATCAAGAAAAAAACCCGACAATGTGTATACATGGTAATATAGTAATTAGTGACACTTTATATATACAACGTGTTTATGAGCAATTCCTATAACTCTAGGGTTAGATTCCTTAACGAAAAGTTATCAAAAATGGCTAAAGGAGGCCATACACGTAAGGGTTTGCATGATGGTTTTAGCCGTACATGCATAACCAACAGGTATAACCGAGTTTCATATAACACATACACGTTAGGGTTTGCATGCACAGTTTTGCCATAAACTCTCAGTTGGAGCTACGTGACGAACTGTGAAGGACAGTTCTAAGTACTGTGTACCGTGTACGGTATACCAAACTTAACAATGGACGACGGCGATGTGATAGCTATACTTGGCATAACAGTTGTTCTACAGAACAGAAAAAGAAAAATCATCGTATTTTTTTTTCTCTCGTCTAACGTTACTTACCTACTACGTAACGTACTAGTGGTTCGCCCCGAACTGAGACCTCGCAGTATCCATAAGATAGTTTTAACTATATAATATTGTAATAGTTAACTTCCGAGCATGTCTAGATGCGCGCTCATATTTACGTTCATAGACATCATCAGTACTATCAGTAGGCTATTTTTTAATTCCACGTAAGATGGTGCTAACGTGTATATTATTTGTAAGCACAAACGAATAAACTTTAACAGAGCGCCATTTATTGACATCATTGTGAAGTTCTGTTAAAAATACTGAAGCTCATTAAAAATTAAATAATAATTAGTAATTTCGTTTTCTTATAATATTTATCTAATTTTATATACATTTTATATGGTACTATACAATTGTACAGGATATAATTCAAATAATTGATCAAGTTTCAGCCTCATCCTTTCAGAAAATTGAGAGTTCTAAGGTCAACTTTGGACGTTAGAAAATCTCCACTTTGAAAGCCCCCCATTTCGTCAATTTTACAACAACAAACTGAGAACTGTGCAGGCAAGCTCGCCGGACGCCACACACGCTCGGTCATGCTCGCGCGCAAACATAACCGAGCGGCAAAAAATATCAATTTTGATATTTGCTTGGTTGCATGTACATGCGCCGATGACTGTACAGTTTTATCACATACACGCTAGGGTTTGCCTGTCGGTTATGCATGTACGGCTAAAACCATCATGCAAACCCTTACGTGTATGGCCTCCTTTAGGAACATGTGTTCTAAAATGGATATTTTCGGAGAAAATAATTTTTCTTTTATAAATAGATCCAAAATTGTTTCCCATATGCCGCATCCTTGTTTTTGCGACGTTGCCAAACTTAAATCATTGAATAATATCCTACGGTGTAACTAGTGATGTGCCAGTAGAAGCTATCTTGTCGGCATCGATAAAGTCTTGCCGCAAACGATAAAACATAAATTTTCCTCAGATTTATCTTTTACAGTTTACAGTTTGGCGATATTGAAAATCTACTACCTGATAATAAAAAGACTACACCGCTATTCATAAAAGGTAGGTATTATACCTAAGTAAAAAATGCTGACTCGAAATTAAATACGATTTAAATTCACTCAAGCTTAAATACCGGCGTATTTACCATACTCGAAATTAAAAACATACACACAAGTCAATAGTAGGTACAATTCCGTCAATTTTTTTGACTGCGCAAACGTAGGTCAGCAAGTTCCTACCTAATTAATATTTCACTTTTATGTTTTGTAATACTACTAAACTTACTTAACTACTTTTCGTTTAATCCCTTGTTTGGTATTCGAACCGGAACCCAAGCTCGTAGACAAATTCTATTCCTAACCGTAGTCCCTAAAGTTCATAACTGGGTAATTAGGTAAAAAATTAAGTCCATCAGTAAGATCTCCAATCTCGATATTGTTAAAAATAGCAAAGGCGCACCGCAATCCCTTAGTAAAAATGTTGCGACGTTGTCGCTTTTTACATAAAGGTGTGTATAACATAAATAGTCGGAAATATTTGAATTACTTTGTATGAAAACTGTGTTTTTTTTTTTTAAATATTAAAAAATATTTCTTATGCAGTTCGATTCTTATAAGTGGTCTGCTCAATACCTCGAAGTTATAGGAATTGCTTATAAACACGTTGTATAAGTAGGTATACCTACCTACCTTTTTTTATCCACTACAAGTTAGCCCTTCACTGCGATCTCATCTGATGGTAAGTGATGATGCAGTCTGAGATGGTACCGGGCTAAGGGTAAATATAACATTTATATTAAACCCATAAACTATACCCATGCAAAAAATCACGTTGATCCGTTGCTCTGTTGCGGCGTGATTGAAGGACAAACTCTCTATTTAACGTCCTTGGGGATAACATTTTCAAAAACTGTGAAACACGTATTTCTTTATTTTAAACCAGAAGCCCAAATACCAACTTTCATGGTTATAACTTGAAAAATGAAGGACTTTCATACAACTTTCAACCCCTATTTAACGCCTTTGGGGGTAGAATTTTCAAAAACTGTGAAACACGTATTTCTTTATTTTAAACCAGAAGCTCAAATACCAAGTTTCATGGTTATAACTTGAGAAATGACGGACTTTCATACAAACTTTCACCCCCTATTTCACCCCCTTAGGGGTGGAATTTTGAAAAATCCTTCCTTATTGAGCGCCTACATCACAAAAGGAACCTACTGTCAAAATTTCAAGTTTCTAACCCCAGCGGTTTAGGCTGTGCGTTGATATAATATAAGTCAGTCAGTCAGGCAGTCAGTCAGTCAGGACTTTGAATTTTATATATTATATAGATTAAATAATATACGTTTAACTCCTAATACTTTATCACACTGTAAAGTTTCGTCGCCTGTGGAATTATTGTTGGGGTCGAATATCTTTAAGTGCAATTTTAATACACCGAAAGAAAGAGGATATATGGACTCCCCGTTACAATAGTTATTTATTTAATAAAATGCCCAATTCACTGCGTTCTAAATATTATAATACTTTTCTCACTGAGTTCAATTTGAGTAAGCAAAACTTTTGCTAGTCTTGACAACCATAAGTGACACAAGTCTAAGTAGTAGTGTGTATTCTACGTGAAATAAATGAATCATTTATCATTAATAACTGCCTCGTTGGTCTAGTGGTTAGCGTGTTCGACTGCGGCCGACGAGGTCCCAGGTTCGAGACCCGGGTCGGGCCATAATGAAGTATTGGGTTTTTCTGACTAGAAATTCTCAGTACTAGCCCGGAGTTCGCCTCGAGAGATCACTAACATGATAATAGTCGTTAAAGCTCGCCAATCCGCATTGGAGCAGCGTGGTGGGTCTAAGCTCTAATTCTATGACAGTGGAGGCCCGTACCCAGCTGTAGCAGTAATGGGCTGTAGTGGTGGTGGTGGTGGATTGCTTGTTGGAGTTTGAAACGTCAAGGAGCCTCATTGGAGATTTTTTTTTCACCCACTACAAGTTAGCCCTTGACTGCGATTGATGCGGTAAGTGATGATGCAGTCTAAGATGGTAGCGGGCTAACCTGTTAGGGGCATGGCAGTTATATTAAACCCATACCCCTATTCGGTTTCTACACGGCATCGTACCGGAATGCTAAATCGCTTAGCGGCACGTCTTTACCGGTAGGGTGGTAACTAGCCACGGCCGAAGCCTCCAGCTTCCAGGCAACCTTCCAAGCAACCAGGCCAGGCCAGGGAAAATTCAGAAATTATAAATTCCCAAATTGACCCTGCCGGGGATCGAACCCAGGACCTCCGCACGTTAAGACAACAGCGCTACACACTGCGCCACGGAGGTCGTCAAAAAGATTGTTACCGTTGAGCATGTCTCTCCAAGTGAAATTTATGGTTACACGAAACATTTGCCATGCGTCGTAACATTTGATCCCATCGTTCACGTATAGGTGTGAGTTTTTGCACAGACAGATATCCACTATATTTTTCTATTGTAGCACATGACATAGCACCTAATTCATAGACATTTACTAAATATTATGTAGATATTTGACAAAACCAGTAACTTAAAAGTAGTGCTTCGTTTCCTAAATAAACATATTTTATAACTTAGAATTTAGATATTGGAGTCTAAAATGTAGGTACATGCGGTTTATATAGCGAATTTTATTTAAAACGGTATTTACAACAAAATAAACTTGCTTTATATGGTTAAATAGGTAGGTATATTTATTTTATTTAAAAAATCATTGGTATAGTTACATCAATTAACATGAAATTACTCAAACATGAAAAAGTAATGTACCTATGTACCTCATGAAAATGAAATTGTATCTAATGTTAAAGCAAACCATAAAACACCACCACACCAACTAAAATGATAAATAATCCTTATGATGTACTAGCTCATGTACCGTTCGCGTGGGTTAGGTTTTTTTTAATTCCCGCGGGAACTCCTTAACTTTCCGGGATAAAAAGTAGCCTTTGTCACTCTCCAGGTCCTCAACTATACCCATGCCAAAAATCACGTCGATCCGTTGCTCCGTTGCGGCGTGATTGAAGGACAAACCAACAAAAAAACAAACTTTCGCATTTATAATATTAGTATGAAGTATGATTTTTTACTCTAGAACTACTCGTATATAAAGACGATACGCTTGTCTTAAAAAATAGAAGCTTGCGAATATCAGAAGTAAGGTCATTGCACTTGCACCTAATCATCCGGTCATACAACCATTTCAACGTCAGTCATAATTCAAAAACGTAATCGTTCACGAATTCTCTAAACACTAATTAGGACCGTTAATAATTAAAGTAACGTAACCCATCAATATAATTATAATTTACGGATTCGACTTTTGTATGTGAAGTTTACGGCATTTAAGGCCAGTTCGGGCGAGTGGTGATGTGAATTTGGTATATAAACTCGGAGAAATGCTCTCTCCGCATCCACTCAGTCCAGAGCTTTCGAGTCTATCACAACATGGCCGCCAAGCTGATCGTAGCCTTGACTTGTTTTGCCCTTTGCAATGCAAACCCCGCATATTTAAATGGTAAGTCATATATTTTTTCAAAAAATAAAACCAAAATAATATAAAGTAAATATTTGTTTATATGTACGAGGGAATTAGAAAGTCAATGAATATAAATTGTTATCAATTAGCAATACTAGGTTGTTAAAAAGAACAATATTTGTTTAAAAAAAACAAGTTTTTTCTGATAATTAGGCGACTCCATGAATGTAGTATAAATAAATCATTGACACTTATAATATCAGATAGGTGGTTTTTCGATTAAGAAAAATAAATGTCAAATATATTTTTTCGCAGGTTACATCTTCCGCAACGGACGCGGCTATTCAGTCGGTCAAGGTTACACATCCAATCCCGGCGGCCAAGCGACAGGCTCTGCGACTAGCAATGGTGGCGTTCTTCAGGCCTACGGAAGCGCAACTAATGATCAGAACCAAATAGGAAGAAACGCTTTTGGTGAACCCTTTCCCGGGCAAGCCGTAGCTAAAGCGGAAGTATACGACGGACCAGAAGCCCGGTCCTATGAAGAAGCTAAAGCGATTGCTGAGGCACAAAACACACCTACCTTTTACACCGTGGCTGCTGATCCAACGATCGTCACTTACCAAGACAACTATGGAACGCCTGTTGAAATAGTATATGAAAATCCTGGGAACGATGCCCAATCATCTGCAGTTACTGTCGCGAGGACACAAGGACATGGCTCAGCTTCCTCGAGTTCGGAAAATGGTCTCGGTTTGACATCTGCTTCGTCTCAAACAAACGGTGGTTATGCCAGCTCAGCGGCCAACAACGCTCTGAACTCAGCAGTCGTATCAACTAACTCTCAAGGCATTGCCTCATCTAACGCTAGGATCAACAGCTTCCCAGGCGATGTCGTTAGCTCTGCTAGAGCCAACGAACTGAGAGGAATTGGCTGGAGATTCGGAACAGCCTATAACTTCCCAGCTCCCGGACAAGCCCAAGTTTCGAGTCAAGCTAACGGAGGTTCAGCCAAGTCCACCGCTCACACTGATGGTGTCGTGACTACTGCTGATGCTCAAGGCTACGGTTCCTCCAACGCCAACGCTAACTTACAAGGTGGATACGTGAACTCAGCAGCAAACTCCAATGGACTTGGTTACGGTGCTCTAAGATATACCGCTGGTAATGGACTGGGATCTTCGCAATCAACCATTACCAATGGATTAGGTAACATTAAATCTTACGCCAATACCAACGGATTTGGAAACGCCAACTCTCATGCTGATATCAACGAACAAGGCTCTCTATCATCGGTTTCAAACTCCAACGGCTATGGAACCGCTGCAGCCAGTGCTAATTCTGCGCCAAGCTATGCTGTGTTTAGGAGTGACGGATTTCCATACGTCTATAACAGCCCAGGAACAAGCGTCCTAACTCAAACATCTGGCCAAGGCTCAGCTTCGGCTAGGACTCAGGGACTGAACTCTGGATACAGAGTGATCAACTCTGCTGCTAACTCTTTTGGATACGGAGCCGCACAGGCCAATGCTAGTGCATAAGATGGAATGAGACCAAAAACAAATGACATCAAGACGACTTTTGAACGCTGATAATTCTGTAACTTGTCTTGGTGTATTTGCTGATTTATGTTTAGGTATTTATTTCATAATTTATTCGTATTTATTTAATAACTTATTAATGAAAATTCAATAAATAGTCTTTTGTGAAACAATACTTTTATTCAAAATCCCTGTAAACATTAATTATGTATAATATAGGCACTAGGCATACTTGTGTAGTTCATTACATTGAACATAATATTCTAAAATAAATCCATACATGTACAATAATTAACAAGAAAAACTAAACTTTTTCAAGGATTTTACAACTGAAATAATTATCCCGAAAAGAAACAAAAATCTGAAAAAGGTTTTCCTTTTATCAATAAGATATCAGAAAAATTTGTTCTTTTTCACAGAGTATTTAATATTACTTTTGGCCATTTTTACCTGTAGCTACAGCTATTTGTACCTGTTGTGTAGTTTCAGAAGTCGTAGTAGTTGTGTAGTCGAAGTAGTTGTATAGTAATAAAAGAATATAGTAAGAAAATGAGTAAAGTAATAAGTATAGTCCCACAAACTTATCTGACCCATTGACAGCGTCGCTAGTATATATTAAAAATAAAATAAAAACAAAAACTACATAAAAATTAGTACCAATTTTGACCACCGGTCCAGATATAAGTTGGTGGGACTTTATAGCTAGGTACCAAAAACCACAGAGACTTATACTTTAAGAAATATATTATAATTTCCCTCGCATGAACGGCTTGAGGTATTTCTCGTAGGACTGGTCAACAGGCTCAGCATTGAGAGGACTTTTCAGGGCTTCCTCCATAAGCCTTTCGTACGCGCGACCGTCATACGCCCCCAAGGTCGAGTTTAAGATCTGAGGAAGATATGCAAAAGGTATCATTTATAAAAGGTGACTGACTGATCAAAATCACTGTTCAAATCACTGGACAAATTGGGTTGAAAGACATACAGATTCAAACCTTATGGGAGTAAAATAGGAGGGAGACAATTTGTGTGAAAGTTTTCATGAAATGATCATGAATTTCATGTAGTTCACGCGAACGAAGTCGCGTTATTTATAAATTAATAAACTGGTAAGCTTCTAAGTTGCAAAACGCGGGAGAAATGGACATGATATCCTAGATACAGGTTTCTAGTTAGTTAGAATTAGGCCCACCCGCCCGCGCAAATTATGACTGAGTAGATAAATTTTCTGGTATTGTAGAAAATATAATTTTATGTGTTGTTTTTGTAAACTTTTCACACAAATATAAACAAAAAATTCACAAATAGTTGTGCGAAGCATAAGACATAAGAAATTCCATTAATTACTTAATGGAATATTAGTAATAATTTATATTAATGTATTTAATATTATTATTATATTTTTATTGTGCAGCTTTTACACATTTGCAGCTTTTGAAAAGCATTATCGATGAAAAACCTTGAGAAAAAGCCACAAGAAAATGTCGTCGCACTGATTGTTCGGCTGCAGATGTATTTTAAAATAAGTAAAATTAAAACTAAATTCTAATTGAGTACGTAGGTAATTTAACAATAAAATATGAAGATAAAAAATTATTTGCCCGCAATATATTAATCATTTATTTGCACGATGTCTAAAACCCACGTTACCTAAAGTGCATAGGTATTTTTTCTGTCCGTTCGTTGATCAAGATATTTTTTTTAATGGAAACCGATTTTATCGAAGATTTCTGCCAATCGAGTTGCCTCACGAATCGGAACCAAAATAATCCAATAAAATGTTATAAGTTCATAAATCATACCTCATCTCTGAAGTCGAATGCGTCCACTAGACCAACTGCATTTGGGCGGATCTTCTCTAGAAGGTCTTCGTATCGGTATTGCAAATCCCTTACGTCATTCTCCGTCAGCTTTGTATACTGTAAAAAGTTTCACATTGTAAAATTTATTTGTTAATTTTATTTATTTTCTAAATAATATTGTCTCAGAGTTCGTTTATCGTTAGTAAATGATCCAATAACCAGGTAGTCCTACTCTACTATTTTCCATTCCTTTATAATATTATGTCACTAGCCAAACATGCATCATACTAATATTATAAATGCGAAAGTGTGTTTGTTTTTTGGTTTGTTGGTTTGTTGGTTAGTCCTTCAATCACGCCGCAATCCGTTGCAGCAACGGATCGACGTGATTTTTGGCATGGGTATAGATGAGGTTCTGGAGAGTGACATAGGCTACTTTTTATCCCGGAAAATTAAGGAGTTCCCGCGGGAATAGCAAAAAACTTAAACCACGCGGACGAAGTCGCGGGCATCAGCTAGTCTATTATAATTAGTGATCCGGAAACTATCAATTGTAAATAAAAACCTGGACTGAACTTTCATGGTGAACAGGTATATGTAAATGAAGTAGTGTACATACCCATAGGTAGTTTATTTAGGGTTTAGGTAGGCATTTATACACATAGTTTTGACAAATTATGAAATTAACTAAACGTCATCCAATCAATCATCCGCCAATGGCAGGGGCAGAACCAGCTAAGTTACATAAGTATAATAATAAAGAGTTGGTTTTACATTATTCGTAGTTCTTTTAAATACTGATTTAACGCCTCACAGCGAGACATTGAAAATCAGTTGCATAACAAGCAGATAAATACATAAGAATATATAATTAACGCAAAGTTATAAATTTTAAACTTAACGAATTGTATTGAAAATGAGCTTCATAAAGGAGCAATTATTGGAATCATGACGTAGGTACTTATTTAACATAACATACAGCTCAAAACAAAATCAATAAAAAAGGTAGGTACCTACTTATATTCAGAGATGGGTTTTCGATGAAAAAAACAAAAAAATCATTCACGAATAGAATCTCCACACATATAATCTTCTCAACCTTCGATAAAAAAGTAATAAAACAAAAAAATTGTATGAATCCTATGATTTATATTTTTTGCGTATTGATCTAACATAGCTATTAGCTCTCATGAACGGTTATTAGCTACAAACAAACTTCGACCCGTTCCGGTTTTGGTCGCCAATGACAAATGAAGTCAGCTGGAGTCCATTTTTTACTAATTCAATGGACCATTGACCTCCTATCTAGATAACTGTATCAAAGACCTTATATCAGAGGTTAGGATGTACCTATGTGGTACCATTATTTTAATTCAATATTTTACTATTTACTATATTTACTAGCGCCACAATACAATGAACTATTGTAATAGTTCTAATGTATTATGTAGCACAAATTATACATTTTCTGGATCTACAGAGAATTAATCGAAATTTGGCGAAGATTCCAAATTTTGTTAATATTATTTATTTTATTCTTAATATTAATTTATTATTTTATGTATTTTTTTTTTTTTCATAGACTGAATTATTTTTATTTTACACTATTTAAGTTTTTGTCATTTATCCTTTGAATAATAGCGGTTATTTGATCTAAGATTTTATCAGTTAATATATAGTAGGTATATCATATTAGAGTAGCTATTTAGAATATGTTATTTTTTCTCTCTTGCAAAAAGAATATGCGCGGGCTCTACCTACATCCAAATTGCAATAGATAGTCTTATCGATTACAATCGTTACAAATCATAGTGTATAATCGCGACCCACATCAGACAATCGATTTTTTCTCATATTTTTAAAACACGTGTAATAAAATTTTACGACTCACCGCCATGCTATTATATTAGACAAAAAAATCTGACCAAATTATTTTCGTACGTGCTAAATTGCGAACCTCTAGAGGTCATTAAATAAATATTATAAATGCGAAAGTTTGGATGGATGTATGGATGTATGGATTTATGGATGTTTGTTACTCAATCACGCTCCAACGGCTGAACGCATCTGGATGAAATTTGGCACAGAGATAAATTATAGTCTGGAATAGCACATAGGCTACTTTTTATCCCGGAAAATTAAAGAGTTCCCGCGGGAACCGAAAAACCTCAATCCACGCGGACGAAGTCGCGGGCATCAGCTAGTAATTCATAAAGCAGTTATACAGTAGGTATAATACACACTATGTAAATTACTGTACGGTAAGTCTTTGCTAGAAACTTATTGCCTTAACTTATACATCGAATTAATCAAATAAGAGTATAATATGACCCAAATGAGACCAATGACCCAAATCCAACCCAATATGATCAACGGAAATCGTAAAGATAATAATCATAACAACAAGCGAGCTAGGACATAGTTAGGTATAAACTATAGATCAACGTTCACCATATTTTAGAGTTATTCATAATTTTAGTTAAAGTTAGGGAAATTCATAATTTCACGAGGTGATGATGAAAACTAAGTACCTGAGTAATTTAATGAAGTACTTAACTCGTAATTCAGAAATATTATTTCGGGGAAATTTTAGGCAATTTTTGATAGAAAATAGGAATATAGAGTTGTCGAAGAAACTAATTAACTTGTAATAATCAGCTTAAAACCAAAGCTAATGAACACATAAATAAAACAATTTTACAGCAGCATAAATATTAATTACTCGTGGACGCTATTACCGAAATTACTATTTATGTGCTCCAAAAGAAAACTAATAGCAGGTTTGCAAAAAAGGACTAGTTTCTCACGAGTCTGTGTATTTATTGCCATTATTAAATAGCACCGAAAGATTTATAATGAATAATTATGTATCCGTTGTTTTAATTGATATAGATTATAATTATGTTCTAACATCTTGCTTTTAAACAGGATTAGCTGTATACTGCTAATTAAATTTTTTCCGCTTTTAGAATGTTGGCATTTATATTACATGAAATTGTATCCTACATTTAAGTATGGAGAGTACCAAGAGTCCAAGGATGCTATCTACTAGATCTGCAACTGCATCAACCGCAAGTATGTCTGAGGCATCTAAGACTTGAAACGAACTCCAACTTTAGTTCCATTCTTTGTTTCACTTACCAAGAGGAAGTCTCCAATCCTCTCCAAAGTCCAGTAGATGTAATACAGTTCCAGAAGTTGATGCAAAACCGTTGCCAACGGTGCTGAGAGAGTCGATGCTTTTCTTTCTATTTCTGTTTTGTATACCGATAGCAAGATGACCCTTGCATGTGCCTTAAAAATAAAGGTTGGTAAACTCTTGAAAATGTAAATTGGCAAACATGTATGTAGTAATGGTCAATGCATTTTGTTAGCACAAAATGCATTGATTTAGAAAAAAAGGCGAGTCCTATGCAAATTCAAGCGATCTTTAGCTGATCTGCAGTCTAATATGAATCAGTGTATTATTAAATTCGACAAAAAGTTTACATTTGTCTTCTGTTCTACAACAGAAGGCAAATTAAGTATTAAACTTGACTTTTGTCGATATAGATTTTCCCCTATTTATATAGGGGAAAATTTGAAAAGAACAGAAGGTTTTGTTGAGTTTACACCTATTTTTTATTTAGTTACAAATTTTAAAGTGAGCTTATTACCTCTGCAGCTGCTATAAGTTGAACAGAAGCCTTGTTCCAAGCATCTTCTGAAGACAGCCCTGATTTTCTATACTTTTCGAGACTTGAGACGCTTGTGGACACTTTTCTGCGAATTTATAATGGTGATATAAAAATTTGATGTTATAAATATGCGCAGATTAGAATGGTATAGGTTTGTACGTACCCTTTAGCAACTCTTTCAAAACTTTTAAGTATTCCTTGAAGAGAGCTATCCCATTCCGGCAATGGTGTTTTGTTACCGAGGTACATCATTGAGGGACTTACTGAAATGTGGCCTTTGTAGATCAAGTCCCACGTTTTCACTAAGGCTCTGCAACATTGAAACAGTAAGTTAATGGCGGAAGTGATATTACTTTGTTTTTTTTTTATCCACTACAAGTTAGCCCTTGACTGCGATCTCACCTGATGGTAAGTGATGATGCAGTCTAAGATGGTAGCGGGCTAACCTGCTAGGGGCATGGCAGTTATATTAAACCCATCCCCCTATTCGGTTTCTACACGGCATCGTACCGGAACGCTAAATCGCTTGGCGGCACGACTTTGCCAGTAGGGCGGTAACTAGCCACGGCCGAAGCCTCCCACCAGGCCAGACCAGGGAAAATTCAGAAATTATAAATTCCCAAATTGACCCTGCCGGGGATCGAACCCGGGAAACGAAATCAAGCTGTTGTTTGATTATTGATAATTGAAAAGACGGGAAATAAGCTGAAAAACGTGAATTGATGAATGAATATTACAAAACACAAAATCTAATCAAACAAAAAAGAATGATTAGTTGAATGATATTTACAAAAAGAAAAGCAATGTTAACTTGCAGTAAAAGTTGGTGTAATTTTCTTGTAGTAAGGGGAAACTAAAGACAAAACGGCTCACCTAGCAACCTGCAAAAGTAGAACTGTGTTCTCCCCCTCATATGTAACAGTGGCGACAGATACAGTATACAGCAGTGGTAGATTTGATGACATCATGTAACCATGGCCTCCGCAGGCCAGGCGACACCTTTCAATCAGTGAAGTGCAGTCTGAAGTACTGATGACTTTCATGGAGCAAGCCAAGACGTGGAGCTGGAATATACAAGGTTAACTTAGAAAATGAATACCATGACGACCTCGCTGATAGAGTAGTCTTTTAGGTAGGAGGTTAAATAAGAAACTTCCGAAAACGAATATTATTTGTTGCATTATATACCACCACCACTACAGCCCATTAACGTCCCACTGCTGGGCATAGGCCTCCACTCTTATAGGAGAGAGGGAATTAGAGCTTAGATCCACCATGCTGCTCCAATGCGGGTTAGCGGGCTTTAACGACTATTATCATGTTAGTGATAATAACCGGGACCGACGGCTTAACGTGCTCTCCGAGGCACGGGTGTGAAACACCGCCAACTTCCTAACTCCGGGCTAGTACTGAGAATTTCTAGTTAGAAAAACCCAATAGGTACTCCAATAGGGACTCGAACCCGGGACCTCGTTAGCCGCAGTCGGACATGCTAACCACTAGACCAACGAGGCAGTTCAATCTATAACTAGCACCTAATTTTCAATTTCGAAAGTTTTCTGGTGTTATGAAAAACAGGATCAGATCTTATCATCATCAGTAAAGTTATTGATTTGATTAATCCTAATTGATTGCCTAATCTTCTTATTTCATGTGGCGTACACTGAAATTTTTACTTTTTTATTCGTTTATTTTATTTTATAATTTTTCGTCGTAACCGATAAACGTCAGCTTCTAGACATTGACACCTATCTGTCTTGTAGGGACTTCCACACGCTGCAGTCTTGTATCCGACGGCTCCCTGACAATACGTTTGTCGTTTGATGTCGTCTGACCATCTAATGGTAGACTTACATAAGTGTATTAGACAAGAGGGGATTTTTTGGATTTACTCCAGCGCGTCAGATATTGATAGCGTATACGCCCCACGTGTCTCTGTTATCGAATGGTATGTTTGTCTACCGGCTTGCATGGTGGCCCTACGGAAGTAAAAATATTGGTTAAAAAAAATCGAGCACGTCAGATATTCAGAGGAGATGTTCAGTAGACCCAAAGGAAGCTCCTATTAAAAAGACTGACGATTCTGACGAAACGCAAAGTCACTGCGGTTTTTTGAAAATGCACAGAAAATTGCCAATTTGAAATACTCCAGCGCGTCAGATTATCATACAGACGGTTCAGGTTCATGTCCCAAACGTGCTGACCCTTAATCTGACGATTATCTCGAGGAATTTTCTGAATCTGATGATTTGAAAGAAAAAAACCTGTAGAACGCTACCCCCACCGGTAAAAGGATATACATCATATAACCTTTTTTCTTTCTACCACCTAATCTTCAAATTCCATTAGGTCTCCACGGCGCTCGAGTAAATCCACAATTAGCATCATTGTCTCCCCTACCATTACAGTTACGATGGGATTTCCCGTACCATTTCATAGGACCCAATACTTACTTCTGGCAAGTTCTTGAAGTCTCCCCGTTTGATCTGTTGACTGGTAGTGGTGTAACGATCCCAGAGCCAGCGGAGAGTGAAGTGGTAAGCGTGGCTCGTTGCTATTGCTATTAACAATTTGTGTTGTTGAGTCACATAGTCAATAATTTGAGGTTCGGGTGCGCTGCAAGAAAATATTAGCAAAACTATATTTACTAAGAATTGTCTTTAGTTAATTTAGAGAAAATTAAGAAAAAAAGAGAAGCTGTATTAAAAACATCTGAATATATAATATTCCCTACATAGCGTTATAGCTGCAACTGCAAAACAAGGCTTCTCATCCTTCCGAATCACCTGGTAGACCATGCCACAGCCTCATTAAACAACGACAGCAAAAGCGAGTCGTTGTTTAATGAGAGAGCATACATACATATTATAAGAGTTTAGACACATGGAGTGCTTCCAGCTGGAGAAGTTTTCGTTTAACACATTTAAAAAAACAAATTTTACGGAAGTGGGTATAGTCCGTGAGACGTAAGCTCTGAGATAGCTTGCGTCCCGTCGGCTACTTTTTCAGTTTGACCCAGAAAATCCATGGCTTCGGCACCTTCAAGCATTTCCCATGAAATTTAAAAAGCCTCAATACACGCGGACTTATTCGAGGTCATCATCAAGTACAATAAATAAATTGTTCTCTTCCTCTTAAGGTTTAGAATCTTTGATATAGTTACCCAGGTTTTGGCTGCGATTGGTGTCTGATGGCGGAGTACCGTACCGCGATGGTTGCAGCTCGGGCTAGGTTCTTACTCACGTTGTTCACGATCACCACTCTAATGTACACCATAGCACCGTAAGCCAGCTTGCTATTCGGAGAGGCTTTGAATGTACCGTCCTGGAAACATTTCGAATAAACCTTAAGTACCTACCTATTGCGCCTCAATATTTAACCTACCTACTATGATATACCTACCAAGATAAATCCTAGTATTTCATTTTACAGGACTAATAATAATAGCTGTTGCTTTGAATTTGCTCAAATGAAATTAAAGTCAAGCTGTCGCGGATTTCAGCGGACCAATTTTGAAAAATGAGCGTCCTACCTACTCCAAGTCCATACTGAGGAAGTTTCATCTTAATCGGTTCTGTTATACAGTCCAACCCCCCGATTGTGTAAGAAAATTGTAATCTCTAACGTTTGTCAAACGTTTTTTTTTTTTTTTATCCACTACAAGTTAGCCCTTGACTGCGATCTCACCTGATGGTAAGTGATGATGCAGTCTAAGATGGTAGCGGGCTAACCTGTTAGGGGCATGGCAGTTATATTAAACCCATACCCCTATTCGGTTACTACACGGCATCGCACCGGAACGCTAAATCGCTTGGCGGCACGTCTTTGCCGGTAGGGTGGTAACTAGCCACGGCCGGAGCCTCCCACCAGGCCAGACCAGGGAAATTCAGAAATTATTAATTTCCAAACCCTGCCGGGGATCGAACCCGGGACCTCCGCACGTTAAGGCACCAGCGCTACACACTGCGCCACGGAGGTCGTCAAACCTAACCAAACGTATACCTAATTCGAACTATTTATGGAATTCCTACGCCTGCTTGTCAAAAGGCATGTATGAACTCCTTAAACTGTTCCAGTAAAACGTTTCAAGCTCTCAATATGAAGATAATAATTACAACTACACTGTGCTATTACAATTTTATATTATTATATTATACAAGACTTAGATTAGATAAAAAGATAACATGCCCAAAATAATTTTAGTGAACTCCTAGTCCCTATCAGTACTCAACTTCAAACATCCTTTTCTATTCTACGAAGAGTTAGAGTTAAATATATATTCAGTTCGGCCATTTTACCTTTAAAACTTGGGCGTTTTTCATCAACATCCCATCCCTCGGTATTCGAACATTATCGAAACCAAGGAATCCATTGTTAACCGTATTAAAGCCCATTTTGGGTCCAACCTCGCCCACTTTGACTCCAGGTAGAGGCATGTGTGTTTCCAAATCTCTGATCTGTACCATGAATGGCTGGATGCCATAGTTCTTGCCTTTAATATAAAGCTGCGCCATGACCACGCCATGGGTTGCTGTGTGTCCCACTAAATGAACACAATTTATTATTTTTTAATTTTAAAATGTTTTTATTTATATTTTACCATTAATATTAATTTTATTAAAATACGTCCATATATATTAATACTTTATATTTTGTTCCACAGCTGGGCAAAGTAGCTTGTTTCAATCATTTTTAGATTTGGTATGATCGAGACCATATTAATTTTCTCCCTAATGCTTCCAACATTCCCTCAAATGAATAACCATCATTTGAGGGTAATTGCATGAATTCCTAAATATGTGGTAATAATTTTAAAAAAATGTTTCTGTAGACCTGTCAAAATCTTTTACAAAACCATCATATTTCAGGAAGGTTTTGTTATTGGTAGGAAATAATTTTCATCTTCAACAACCAAGTTTTGGATAATTCTATAGATTTGTGGAGTAATACTCACTTCCTCCAGGCCACCACTTATAAGCAGTAAGAGTAGGACTGTGTAGCACAAATTCTTCTGTATCCACGTCATAAGTTGCTCGTGTTTCTAACCCACGGATAAAAGTGCCATGACCGAGTTCCGTCTGAAAAATATTAAATAAAATTAAAATAAAATAAGTAAATCCTAAATAAGCAGATTATGTACCTGCTCGTAAATAATTAAGTACGATAAACTTCATACATTGAGATTTAAAAATATAACTAGAAAGTTAAATAAAACTACGTTTCCAAGAATATTGGAGTATTAAAGAATAACAAGCCCTTTTATCATTCATCTATACTAATATTATAAATACGAAAGTTTCGATGGATGGATGAAACCAGAACGGCTGAACGGATCTGGATAAAATTTAGCAACGAGATAGACTGGACTAAAACATAGGCTACTTTTGATCCCGGAAAATTGAAGAGTTCCCGGGGGAACCAAAAAAAACCAAAGTCGCGGGCATCAGCTAGTATTATACGAGTATATACCTAAAAATTTCAATAGCAATAGTAAGTAAACAACACTGGTTTCGTCGGTCGTATAAAAATTCAGTCTATCGACTTGCATAAAGGTGATACTAACCCTCACCTACAACCATCTTTATATATTTGATCCCTTCATATCCTAGGAAATTTTAATCATAATCATAATCATAAATCATAAATCATTTATTTTGCAAAATTGTGGGTAATAACAGCTGTATAATATTATGTAGAATCTTACCGTACACAATCTACTGTCAGAGACAGTGTGCAAAAATTATATTACACTAAAATTTATATGTCATTTAAAATTGAAATTCAAAATATGTCTGGTACTTATACAAAAAAAATAATTAAATATTGATCCAAGTTAAAATTATCAGTTACACATTTTATAAAGTTATTTATACAAATTTCTATAATGTCAAACAATTTTAATATTAGTCAATATTAGCATTTTAGATTAGTATTGACTTATTAATTTTACAATAATTATGGATAATTTTATTAAATAGGTAACAGCACTAAATTACAAGTTGTCTCTTTAAAAACCAAACATGCATTTACATTTACTAGCTTGTAATGCTTACCTGAGCGTACGTGCCAATGATCTCAAAATTAGCAGCCTTCTTCCTCCAATACTCCCTTTGCTCGTCGTTTCCCTGCTCTATGATCGCAATCATAAACATTTCAAGATGTAGTAAAAGGGGTGAAGTGTCTTTTGCAACGGCTGTCCATAAAGAGTTGCGTAAATTGAACCTGAAATATATTTTAGAATCTGTTTTTAACTGATTTTCAAGGCAATAGTAGAAATTCTTTGTTAAAACTGTACTGAACATTTCTACCGAAGATTTCTTCACTATAATGATGTTTCCACGTATCCCAAAATCTATATATACTCTTTTAGTGATTTGCAGCGTTTTGACCTTATTATTTTAATTTCAAAAGATTTTTTGTAACCGAGACGTGCGTAACTGCATAATATACTCTTCAAAATGTATGTTTAATTGGCTGAGTTAGATATTATTGTAGTTTTGTATTTCTTTAAAACAACCTTGTGTCTACTTTTCTGTGAGGAAGTGGTCAGTTCTTACATTTGCCGCGAAAGTTTAAGTAATTTCCCATTTCAAATTCATTTTATCAATTATTTAAAAAAAATTACCTAACGTTCTCATCAAAGGATCTGGTGGCGCTCTCTTTATCATAGGTTTGGAGTGCTTTATACATTATCAAGGACTTCCGCAGGCCATTCTCATACTTCTCTTTATGGCTCAAATACTCTTCCGGCACTTCATCTAATAATCCTTTTACACTCAAAATGTTTTGTTCTGAAACGCAAAAATACCTATACATTCAAAAGCCCAGAAGTTTTCCAAAGTTTTGATCTAGACCTATCGTAAAAAATCGATCGATTACTTTTGCAATAATATTAAGATGAAAGACGAAATGCAATGCGGTATTAAATAAATTGATCTCAAATGAGTCTATGATTGATCTAAATTATCTATTCTCATCTCTTAAACTCAAGGCCACTTCAATTTTCTTCCACCTAATTCTATCTTTTGTACGTAGTCCAACTTAAGCCTTACCACAAATCTAATCGAACTCAAAATCAGTTAGGTAGTTAGTAGGCCCTTACCCAATGTCCTTCTCCATTTAGTAGAATCCGCTCCATCGTCCAGCAAATTAGTCAATTCCTCCACATCGAAATTGCACTTTGCCCTTTCTTTTAGCAAATCTTCATTGACTTTCTTACTCGCCATCACTTTCACTGTGCAAGAGCTCCTATAATACTATTCGCATGTTAGCATTTTGTATGATATAATATGTCGTGATACGTAATACGTTTATTTGTGTGTATTGTGATAGTGTGGTAACTGCTTGATAACGAACACTTATTACCGCGTTTCGATTCGGCGCGCACTATCTTGTGCCTAATATGCAAGTCATTGTTGTTTTCTTTTCTACTAATTCTGCTATGTACGAGTAAGTCCACTATGACTGGATTTTAAGGAAACTAATCACGCTCATCACGGTTAGATACGACCTCAAAGATTTAAGCAACTACTATTTATAAATTTGAAGGCCAAAGCAGACGGTAGAGCATACGTGTGACTTCACACTGGCGCCATCGCTTCGCAGTTCGAACGCTTAATTCTCATACCTAGAATGTTGAAACCAGGAAGAAAGATATTTTTTTTAGATTACGTAAAGATTGGAAACTCATTTGAAAGTATTACAGTCATTTAACGTCGTCGTCGTCTCATCGCATTGTCAACCACACAGATCCTCAGCTGGAAATAGGTACCTATCTGAAGAGATTTTTAACATACCAGGTTCATGTGCTTAGGTGCATTATTGTTACAATCTCAATTGGTATGATTGATTAAATGGTATCCATACTGTGACAATGGATTTTGGACAACAGTCTATGAGTAGGTGATCGCCAATAATTGCGATCAAATCAACCTCAATTGCACTGTAGAATATTTTTACGGAATAGGGCTACAGTGTGACTATCGAAATCACCTCTGATTGGCTAGCATCCTATCACTTTTAGATACAATGCATTGTCGTAGCAGGATTACCATAATTCCAGCCAATCAATACAATTGAGTTTAGTAAGCAGCTTTTCGCACGAATGTACTTTTCTGGTACTTTTTTCTTTAAATGAGTTTCATTATTCTTTTTCCCTGTGGCTAAGGCTAATAAGGTTTAACTTTCTAATAAAACACCCCCTATAGTTCTTTAATCACTCGATATATTTATTTATCACTGTCCAACAATCACCTTAATAAAATGTAATTTATCTTATCACAGAAATACAATTTATTTACAAGAGATAAATAACCTCAAAAATACCTACTTATGTGTATTTAGTAGATATCTACGAGAACATTTTATACCCATTCCTACTGTATTTGCCATTTATTTTTACATTTTTGTAAAAGTTCTTTGGTATCTATTTCAAAATAAAATAAGCCACAGTTCATCATTATTTTTCTTTATTCGTCAATTTTTTAACGTGAGTCTAAACAAATCAAACAAATCCCAGGTAAACCAATAAAAACAAATCTCTATCTCTAAACAAATACTAGAACTAGATAAAAGAATAATTCTGTTAAAAGTGTATTCTGTATTTTCCGCACTAACGAACTGTAAGATTACTCAAAGTTTTTAACCTATTCAGAATTCATAATTATCTGTCTCTCCTGTGCCAACTTCACAGATTTCTATTTCATAAACTAACCCCAAAACATCAAAACTAAATCCAGATCAATATTCTTGATGTTTATGATCAGAAGATGATCAGATCTCGAATTTGCACGATGAATAAATGAGTTCCATGACAATCTTCTTTAGTGTAGAGTTGTGCCTGTATACATAATCAAAGTGCCACTACCACACAATGGTTTGCTGTTGTACCAACTGAAAGGAAATTAAATATTAAAAATTATTGTTTGATATTTAAAAATAATCTAACTGACAAATCTGCAATGTCTTTACTGGGATTACTCGCGCCCACGAAAGTCAAATTAGTAATTAAAAATTTCCAAATGGCCCCTGCCGGTAAACAAATATTAGAGATGACTGAAATCGCGAAAGTTGACACTGCAAAAAGTTTCGGACACTAGTAACTAAAACTTCACGAAACACCTTCTTTTTGTTGGAAAAATGTGTTTTTTGAGTCTTGACGCATATATAGCTGAAGTAGAGTCCCTAATTTTATTGTACACCTTTTATTTATTTCTTGAAGCATTATCATACAGGCGATTTAGGTTTGGTTGCGCTGCGCAACGGATGACCAATCCTAAATCTATGAAAAAAATATGAATGAACTTACGGCCTCCAGCCCACCACTTGTATGAAGTAAGGACTTAAGGCTGTGAAGAACAAACTCTTTCTTTGCAGGGTCATAAGTTGCTGTTGTCAAGCACATGCTGATATTAACGAACAATCAATCAATCAATCATTTATTTATTGCAAATTTGGGTTTACATGGTGTTAGAACAAGGCTCTCTATCATCGGTATCAAACTACAACGGCTATGGAACCGCTGCGGCTATTGCGAATTCTACGCCAATCTATAATGATGTGTTTAGGAGCGAGAGATTTCCATACATCTATAACAGCCCAGGAACAAGCTTCCTAACTCAAACATCTGGCCAAGGCTCAGCTTCGGCTAGGACTCAGGGACTGAACTCTGGATAGAGAGTGATCAACTCTGCTGCTAACTCTTTCGGATACGGAGCCGCACAGGCCTCTTTCGTGAAACAATACTTTTATTGAAAATCCCTGTAAACTTTAATTGAGTATAATAATCATAGGCATTAGGCACGATACAAAAATATTATAATTTCCCTCGCATGAACGGCTTGAGGTATTTCTCGTAGGACTGTTCAACAGGCTCAGCATTGAGAGGACTTTTCAGGGCTTCCTCCATAAGCCTTTCGTACGCGCGACCGTCATACGCCCCCAAGGTCGAGTTTAAGATCTGAGGAAGATATACAAAAGGTATCAGTTACAGATAAGATAAAATATACAATAGAGTCTAAATGGAAAAGGTGACTGACTAACTGATCTATCCACGCACAATTCAAACCACTGGACAAATCGGGTTGAAATTTGGATAAAATTATAATTAAAAATTAAATACAGATTCAAACCCTATGGGAGTAAAATAGGAGGGATACAATTTGTGTGAAAGTATTTTTCAGAATCATGAATTTCATGTAGTCCACGCGGACGAAGTCGCGACCAAAACTGACAGTATCTGCTATCGTACATCGAAAGTTTCGAATTGTCTTGTTATAATAAACTGGTAAGCTTATAATATCCTAAATATATCCTAAATATTCAGATTTCTAGTTAGGATTTATACGCAAACGGCAAAATTATGACTAGGTAAGAAAATTTTCTGGTATTTTGTAGAATATATAAATTAGGAGTTGTTTTGCAAACTTTTAACACAAATATATAAATTGTGAAAAAATAATTCATAAATAATATAATACTTGTGCGAAGCAACTCAGACATTAAAAATCCATTTACATCTCTCATATTCGGTAAGAAGGTCCTTATTACCCCCAAATGGAGCTTGTAGGTGACCAATTAGCGCTCTAGGGTAATAATGTAGCTAGAAAAGCCCTAGGGCGGTAAGTAATTAAAAAAAGTATGATGGTTAGATGTACGCGAACTTTTTGAAAGAGTGAAGAGTTTTTTTTTTAATTACTTACCGCCCTAGGGCTTTTCTAGCTCTACATTATTACCGTCGAGCGCTAATTGGTCACCTACAAGCTCCATTTGGGGGTAATAAGGACCTACTTTGCCTCACAATCGAGATGTAAAGCAGAGTAGTTAGCTCGGGTGTACCTAAGCATCAATTGCACCCTCGAACTATAGGCGCCCTCCCTGCGCTCGTGCGCCTAAATATCTCGGGCTGCAATTGATGCCTTACAACCCTTGGCTACTAATCTACTATTAATACTTATAGATTTTCATGCCCCCCTATCAAAATAAGTTCGACACATTATTTTGCAGCTTTTGAAAAGTTTTATCGATGAAAAACCTTGAGAAAAAGCCACAAGGAAATGTCGTCGCACTAATTGTTTGGCTGCAGATGTATCAAATAATAAAATAATAGCAAAATAATCCAATAAGATGATAATATAAGTTCATACATCATACCTCATCTCTGAAGTCGAATGCGTCCACTAGACCAACTGCATTTGGGCGGATCTTCTCTAGAAGGTCTTCGTATCGGTATTGCAAATCCCTTACGTCATTCTCAGTCAGCTTTGTGTACTGTAAAAAGTTTCACTTTGTAAAATTTACTTGTTATTTTCTTTTATTTTCTAAATAATGTCCTCCCGACCGAATTTCGGCCACGACGGCCAATCTCCAGAGAGATTAGCCATCTGCGCGGGAGATATTATAGTGCACAAGTGCGCAAACACAGGTGCACTCTCTGTTCCTTTACTCTCATAGCCCGATGGGACGGAAAATCCGACACGACCGGAGAGAGATCAGGCGCAGGACCGACGGCTTAACGTGCTCTCCGAGGCACGGGGGTGAAACACCGCCAACTTCCTAACTCCGGGCTAGTACTGAGAATTTCTTGTCAGAAAAACCCAGTACTTGTTGTGACCCGACCCGGGACCTCGTCGGCCGCAGTCAAACATGCTAACCACTAGACCAACGAGGCAGTTAAATTTAATTAGTTTAATTTAATTTTCTAAATATAATGTCTCCGACTTCGTTTATATCGTCCTATTCTATTATTTTATATTATGCCACTGGGCAAACATTTACATATCCGTAATCCGTATGAGTGATCCGAAAACTATCAATTGGGAATAAAATCCAGGACCGAACTTTCAAGATAAGCGGTATAAGAGCTGCAGTAGTGTACCTATAGGTAATTAATAATTAATACACATTATGAAGGAACTAGAAAGGGGTTGTTTCAAATTTATATGGAGCCTGGGCCAGGTATTTGTACGGTATTTCAAAATGTTCGGGGTCATAAAATAGTAATATTTTTTCCTTTATTTCTTACTAAAAAGTTCAATTTACGAGGTACAATGCGAAATTATTGTGCAAAATAAAAGCGCAACAACATGCGTCCATTTTGACATTGACGTATATTACACGTGTCATGATGACATTTGACATAAAACTACCTGGGAAATGTGAATTAACCTTAAAATATCCAACAGCAGTCAGATTGATGGATGGATGCGCTGCGGGAGTTGCTATTCTACAAATGTACCTAATTAGACATTTTATTTTTGTACCTCTTAATCACTGTAAAACTGCCAAAAAGCATATTTTATTTTGTTTTCTATGATTTTATACTATTTTTTGGAATACTGTACAAGTACCTGGCCCAAGATGAAACAACCCCTTTAATTTGCTATAAGAATCTTCTCCAAGAGTCCAAAGATGCTATCTACTAGATCTCCAACCCCTTCAACCGCAAGTATGTCTGAGCCATCTTAAAATTGAAATGGACTATTAGGTACTTAAGTTCTATTCTTTGGTTCGATTTATTTAAACAGTTTAACTTACCAATAGGAAGTCTCCCATCCTCTCCAAAGTCCAGTAGATGTAATACAGTTCCAGAAGTTGATGCAAAACCGTTGCCAACGGTGCTGAGAGAGTCGATGTTTTTCTTTCTATTTCTGTTTTGTAAACCGATAGCAGGATGACCCTCGCATGTGCCTTAAAAAGAAAGGAAGGTAAACTCTTGAAAATGTAAATTGCCAAACATTTATATGTAATGGTCAATGCATTTTATGCTAATTAAAAAAAAAGGCGAGTCCTATGTAAATTCAAGCGATCTTTAGATCTGCAGTCTAACTTGAATCAGTGTAAATTACTAAATTCGCCAAAAATCAAGTTATCCTTCTGTTCTTTTCAAATAGGCGAATATTTGAAAATTATTATGATATTTTAGGGGTTTTTTTTTTTTATCCACGACAAGTTAGCCCTTTGCTGCGATCTCACTTGATGGTAAGTGATAATGCAGTCTAAGATGGTAGCGGGCTAACCTGTTAGGGGCATGGCAGTTGTATTAAACCCATACCCCTATTCGGTTTCTACACGGCATCGTACCGGAACGCTAAATCGCTTGGTGGCACGTCTTTGTCGGTAGGGTGGTAACAAGCCACGGCCGAAGCCTCCCACCACGCCAGACCAGGGAAAATTCAGTAATTATAAATACCCAAATTGACCCTGCCGGGGATCGAACCCAGGACCTCCGCACGTTAAGACAACAGCGCTACACCACACTCTGTGCTACACCACACGAGTATACTTTGGCTACACACTGCGCCACGGAGGTCGTCAAATTGTAGAGTTTACACCTATTTTTTAATTGCAAATTTTAAAATGAACTCTAACCTCTGCAGCTGCTATAAGTTGAACAGAAGCCTTGTTCCAAGCATCTTCTGAAGACAGCCCTGATTTTCTATACTTTTCGAGACTTGAGACGCTTGTGGACACTTTTCTGCGAAGTAAAAATGGTGAAATAATAATTTGATGTTTTAGATATGTGCAGATTAGAATGGTATAGGTTTGTACGTACCCTTTAGCAACTCTTTCAAAACTTTTAAGAATTCCTTGAAGAGAGCTATCCCATTCCAGCAATGGTGTTTTGTTACCGAGGTACATCATTGAAGGACTTACTGAAATGTGGCCTTTGTAGATTAAGTCCCACGTTTTCACTAAGGATCTGCAACATTAAAACAGTAAATTAATGGCGGAAGAGATATTACTTTGTGTTATTTGAAATCAAAGTGTTATATTAATTTTGATAATTGAAAAGACGGGAACTAAGCTGAAAAACAAGTGAACATTGATGAATGAACATTACAAAACACAAATTCTAATCAAACAAAAAATAATTAATAGTTGAATGACATTTACAAAAAGAAAAGCAATTTAACTTGCAGTAATAGTTGGTGTAATTATTAGCTTGTAGTAAAAGCAAATTACACCAACGCTACAGGGCTAAAGACAAAACGGCTAATACCGAGCAACCTGCAGAAGTAGAACTGTGTTCTCCCCCTCATAAGTAACAGAGGCGATAGATACTGCATACAGCAGTGGTAGATTTGATGACATCATGTAACCATGGCCTCCGCAGGCCAGGCGACACCTTTCAATCAGTGAAGTGCAGTCTGAAGTACTGATGACTTTCATGGAACAAGCCAGGATGTGGAGCTGGAATATACAAGGTTAACTTAAAAGTTGTAAACCTTGATGACCTCCCTGATGCAGTGATGAGAGTGGTCTTGTAGCTAGGAGGTCCCGGGTTCGATCCCCGGCAGGGTCAATTCGGAAATTTTTAATCTCTAAATTTTGTCTTGTTTGGCCAGGTGGGAGGCTTCAGCCGTAGCAAGGTTGTGCCAAACCAAGAAAGTCGTATCGCTAAAAGCGATTTAGCGTTCAGGTACGATGCCAAGTAGAAACCTATTTAGATACGGGTTTAAATTAAACCGTTTAATATACCTCCGTGGCGCAGTGTGTAGCGCTGTTGCCTTAACGTACGGAGGTCCCGGGTTCGATTCCCGGCAGGGTCAATTTGGGAATTTATAATTTCTGAATTTTCCCTGGTCTGGCCTGATGGGAGGCTTCGGCCGTGGCTAGTTACCACCCTACCGGCAAAGACGTGCCGCCAAGCGATTTAGCGTTCCGGTACGATGCCGTGTAGAAACCGAATAGGGGCATGGGTTTAATATAACTGCCATGCCCCAGACAGGTTAGCCCGCTACTATCTTAGACTGTATCATCACTTACCATCAGGCGAGATCGCAGTCAAGGGCTAAACTGTAGTGGTTAAAAAAAAAAATATATATATATATAACTTCCAAACCTCTAATCTTAATTTACCACCAGGTGAGATTTAGTCAAGAGCTAACTTGTAGTGGAAAAAAAATACTTACTTTATTAGAAGATCCGCTCTGGCCCTCGGATAGAAAATCTGAAAATCCTTTCTGAGGATCTACGTGATATACGAAAACCTATATGCCAGAAATATCTCACGTTTCTAGAGCTAAAAGTTTGGTTTCACGTTTTAAATATTGTCAGCTTGTTAATTTATCCTTCCAAGTTTCATAGATTCATTATTTCATATTTAAAAGAATGAAAGTGTATTATATTGGCAGAACAGATTATTCATATCATCGTTTTTTATTCAAGTGGAATTGGTTATATATATATGGTTGGTAATAATAATCTCAAAATTTACACAAGTATAGTTGTAAGTCTATCAAAATGTATTGATTCATAACACAATTCTAAAATATCCGTAGATAGTTATAAGAAACTTCCGAAAACAGATATTTTTTGTAGCATTCTTTATTTAACACCTAATTTTCAAATTCGAAAGTTTTCTGGTTTTATTTATACAAAAACAGGATCAAATTTTGTTATCATCATTATAAGTTATCATCTGCATTATCATTATCAAAGACCTGCAGGTATGCTCCGGCCTAATTGATTGTCTAATCTTTTTATTTTCTGTGGCGTACACTGAAACTTTATCCATTAATATTCTTTTATTTATTACTCTTTTTATTTTATTTTTAAATTTTTCGTCGTTGTAACCGATAAACGTCAGCTGCTGGACATAGACACCTCTCTGTCTTGTATAGGGACTTCCACACGCTGCGGTCTTGCGCCTTGTATCCAACGGCTCATTGATATACGTTTCATGTCGTCTGACCATAATGGTAGGTTTACTTACTATGGGCTTTCCGGTGCCGTTTCATTGGATACTTACTTCTGGCAAGTTCTTGAAGTCTCCCCGTTTGATCTGTTGACTGGTTGTGGTGTAACGATCCCAGAGCCAGCGGAGAGTGAAGTGGTAAGCGTGGCTCGTTGCTATTGCTATTAACAATTTGTGCTGTTGAGTCACATAGTCAATAATTTGAGGCTCGGGTGCGCTGGAAGAAAATATTATATTAGCAAAACTATATTTACGAAGAAGAAATAGAAGCTAAATATCCGATAATACGTTACAGCTGCAACAGCAAAACAAGACTTCTAAACATTGAGGTATAATGTACTAACGTACCACATTACTTCAATGCTTCTAAACCATCCAAATGCAGTTGACCATGCTACAAGTGATTCGTTGATTAAAGAGAAGGAATTAATTAATTAAATAATACGTGACAGTGTATAGCTGAGACACATAGATTCGTTCCCCCTGGGGGAGTTTTCTGTGCACGCCAATCTCGATCGCAGAAGGGTCAATTCCTTGCTCTGGTCCCCCAAGACGTAAGCTCAGGCTTGCATCCCGGAGACGGATATTGGCCGTTTTTTGACCCGGAACATCTAAAACCCAAATGCCAACTGCAAGCATTTTCCACGAGAAGTTTGAAAAGCCTAAATCCACGCGAACTTAGTCACGGTCATCATCTAGTACAATAAATACTGATAACAATAATTGTTCCCTTCCTGTTCAAGGCTTAAACTCACTGATAGTTACCCAGGTCTTGGCTGCGATTGGTGTCTGATGGCGGAGTACCGCACCGCGATGGTCGCAGCTTCGGCTAGGCTCTTGCACACTTCGTTCACGGTCACAACTCTGAGGTAGACTATAGTACCATACACCAGTTTGCTATTCGGTGACGCTTTGAATGTACCGTCCTAGAAACATTTCGAAGAAACCTTAAGTACTTATTGTGCCTCAATATTTATCCTAAGTATCTACCGACGATAATGTTAATACCTTTATTTTACCCAAGATAAATCCTAGTAAGTACTTCATTTTACAGGACAAAAAATAAAAGCTTCTGCTCTTGACTTTGCTCGAATGAAATTAAAGTCCAATTTCAACGGACCAATTATTGTGAAAAATAAACGTCCTACCTACTCAAAGTTCGAACTGAGGAAGTTTCATCTTAATCGGTTCAGTAATAAAGTTCAAGTTATAAGTACGCTATGAAGATAGTAATTACAAAAATACACTGTGCTATTACAATTTTATGTTATTATATTATACATAAGAGTTAAATCAGAAAAAAATAACATTGCCTAAATAATTGTAGTGGACCCATTAGCCTCCTTCAGTCCTCAACTTCAAACATCCTTTTCGGTTCTACGAAGAGTTATATGTTATTTTACAAAATCTATTAAAAGTAAGACAAACCTTTAAAACTTGGGCGTTTTTCATCAACATCCTATTCCTCGGTATTCGAACATTATCGAAACCAAGGAATCCATTGTTAACCGTGTTGATAGCCATTTTGGGTCCGATCTCGCCCACTTTTACTCCAGGTAGAGGCATGTGTGTTTCCAAATCTCTGATCTGAACCAGAAATGGCTGGACGCCATAGTTCTTGCCTTTTATGTAAAGCTGCGCCATAACCACGCCATGGGTTGCTGTGTGTCCCACTAAATGAACAGAATTTATATTCTTTCATTTTAAATACATGCCTCATCTGGTGACAGAAGGGCTGGCTCATTTTTTGCGCAAAGGATCAGCCTGGCTGTCCAGCGCGGAAATGCAGCCAGCATTCTCGCCACCATTCCACGTGGGCATGATTTATATAGTAGTTAGGTTAGGCTAGCTAGCTTTAATTTCTATTGTATTGTTTTTAATAAAACGAAAAAATTTTAAATACAATTTATATTTAAATTTTACCATAAATTGTATTAAATTACGTCATTAAGTATTTATACTTTATAGATTACTAGATCATGCCCGCGACTTCGTCCGCGTGGATTAAGTTTTTTGATTCCGGGAACTCTTTAATTTTCCGGGATAAAAAGTGCCTATGTCCTTCCCCGGGATACAACCTATCCCTGTACCAAATTTCATCAAAATTGGTTGAACAGATGGGCTGTGAAAGCGTAGCAGACAGACAGACAGACGGACAGACAGACAGACACACTTTCGCATTTATAATATTAGTATGGAAGAATGGATATTTCATTCCACTGCTGGGCATTTAGCCCCTTTTTTCAATCCTTTTTATTTTTGGGATGATCGAGACCATATTTTCTTCAAAATGCTTCCATATCATCCTCTCAGATGAATGATTGTAATAATGGCAATAATTTTAAATTCCATATGTTTCTTAACACTTGCCACCATTTTTTAAAAAACCATCATATTTCAGGAAGGTTTTGTTATTGGGTGTAGGTAAGAAATAATTTTCATCTTCAACAACCAAGTTTTGGATAATTCTATAGTTTTGTGGAGTAATACTCACTTCCTCCAGGCCACCACTTATAGGCAGTAAGAGTTGGACTGTGTAGCACAAATTCTTCTGTATCCACGTCATAAGTTGCTCGTGTTTCTAACCCACGGATAAAAGTGCCATGACCGAGTTCCGTCTGAAAAAAATTAAATCAAATTTAAATTAAATTAATTAAAATAAATGCTAACTAAGCAGATTATGTACCTGCTCGTAAATAATTACGATAAACTTTAGCGAGTAGAAATACATGTAGATTTAAAAATAGAATTAGAAAGATAAATAAAACTGTGTTTCAAAGAATATTCGAGTAAATAAAGCTCTTTTTATTATTCATATCGACAAACAAGTTCTTTTTGTTATTAATATCAACGGTATATAACCATTCAAAAGCAATAGTATATAACACTGGTTTCTTCGGTCGTGTACTTAGACTGCATAAAGGCAATACTAACCCTCACCTTCAAAGTCTTCAACCATCTTTATCTTTGTTGTTTGCAGATCTTAGGATAGTTTACTAACTTGTGATGCTTACCTGAGCATACGTGCCAATAATCTCAAAATTAGCAGCCTTCTTCCTCCAATACTCCCATTGCTCGTCGTTTCCCTGATCTATGATCGCAGTCATAAACATTTGGAGATGTAGGAAAAGGGGTGAAGTGTCTTTTGTAACGGCTGTCCATAAAGAGTTGCGTAAATTGAACCTGAAATATATTTTAGAATCTGTTTTAACTGCTTTTCAAGGCAATAATAGAAGTTCTTTGTTCATTCTATACCGACCATTTCTACCGAAGATTTGTATAAAATCCACGTATCCCAAAATCTATACCTACTATTTTAGAGATTTGCTGCGTTTTGACAATTTAAGTTTTAACGAAGTTTTTTTTAGACGTGCATAGCTGCATATACTCTTCAAAATGAATCTTTAAATGGGTGAGTGAGGTATTATAAAAAGATCGCTGAATTTAACACGTTGAGTGCGAAACCAGGTCTAAACACCTTGTATACGTCTACGCTTACAGTGCGGCTAAGAAAAGTATAGACTTCCTTGTCGCGCGGAAGGCCTAACTTTAACTTGGTTCGGTGTAGGAAAGAGATGAATATATATCTAAGATGTGTTAGTAAAATAGAATCCAATGGTGTACCTACCTTAATACCAGGTTTTTACACCTGGCACCGCACGGAAGAAATAAAATTTCATCATAATGCGAAACCAGGTCGAAGCACCTTGTACCCCGCTCACCTGGTACCGCACCCCACGTTAGCTTCGCGCGACTAGTGATGGCTTGCAATCGTGAGAAACGCACGTGTCGACATGGCGTCAAGACCAACAAAACGGTGCCGAAAAAATATATTATATGATGTTTGCGAGGACAGTGAAGCAGTGAAAGTTAAATCCAATTATAGATTGATTTATCAGAGACAGGTGAGTCATCATTACTATTTATTTTACTTACCTAATTACGTTTCCCGTTTAGTGCGTATTTAAGTTTTTTTTTTTATAAAAAAGGACTTTGACAATGATACAGGTAATTTCAACGGAGACGTAAATGAGTGCACACACTTACACATAAACATACATATACACATCCACATCCAATCCACGTTCACACGCGCACACACATACACATACAAATAAATAACAATAAATTTATAAATTTATCTTTTCAGAACCCGCACGAAAACTTGACAAACACCCTTTGGTAAAACGTGATAAGAAGAGGAATTGTGTCGGATGTTACGCAAAACTCCGAACCTTTTTAACCAGTCGCCAAGCTGACAAAAAAGTAAAAAAAAATTTAACTGTGTTCAGTGCAAAAAAAAAATTTTTGCTACTCATGTTTTATTGAAAAACAGTAATTCATGTTTGTTTTTTTTCCATTATATTAAAAATTAATTACAGCTATCGATATTTTTATTTCACATCCTTAAAATACGCACCAGACTGCCCTTATTCAGTGCGGCACAGGGTGATTAAGCCCTGTATTTTGAATATAGCTATAACTTTTAACACATTCGCTGCGGCAGCATTGGATCCTAAACCTACGGCTCGTGCGGTACGAGACAAATACTGCCCGTATCTATATTTCCTGATATGCGTTACGAACTCTATTTTGCCGTACCGGAACCTGACTTTCAAAGTCCATGGAGACGTGGAAACTCACCATATCAATGGTTTTTTTGAACAAATCGATAGGCTACATCCTCGTGTATACCTAGCTGCGGTAGCCCCGGGTTCTCTATGATATTTCGAAAGATACAGAGATTTTTCAAAATCAGTCATTTACGGCAATATATATGCCGTATAGCATAGAAGTTAAAAAATTGCTAGGGATGGGTTTACTTCTGAAATGACAATCGATATTTTAAAGATATTCTTTATTAAAGACACAACAAATTTAAGTGTATAAATCAACATAATTCTTCATAATTAGTCAACATAATAATTACTCTTACAAGTACCTATCGCCAATTTAAAAAAATATATTTAAATATAAAAAAAATTAAAATAAAAAGCAGTCACTCATGTAAGTTTAGTACAAATACACTGATTAATAAATAAATAATAATAAATACAAATAGGTTTTTTAAATTTTGATTCATATTAGGGTACCAAATTATTGACCGAGCGAAGCGAAGGTCTCTGAGTCTACTTGGGTGAATTGGCACTTGTCCGTCCGTCCGTCCGTCCGTCCGTCCGTCCGTCCGTCTGTCAGAGCCTTATAACTTCTGAATTGCTGAACGTAATTACTTAAAATTTAAATATAATATGTAAACCGATGGCCTCCCGCCGAATATGGCTTAAAAAGTTATAAAAATCTTTATTTCAGGGGGGCTCTCATAGAAGCGAATGCGAAGTAAAATATTTTTCATAGCGTTACATAGGGTTGCGGTATATCATTTTAAAGATAATTAGGAATAGAGTCCAAAAATATTTTTTTTTTAATTTTTCCCCTAAAATTGACGAAATGGGGGGCTTTCAAAGTGGCGATTTTCTAACGTCCAAAGTTGACCTCAGAACTCTCAATTTTCTGAACTCTCAAGCCTGAAACTTGATCAATTATTTGAATTATATCCTGTACTTGAACAACAAATACTAAAATTAGATAAATATTATAAGGAAACGAAATCAATTTATTTTTAATGATGATGATATTTTTAACAGAACTTCACAATGATGTCAATAGATGGCGCTCTGTGGTACCGCGAGGTCTCAGTTCGGGGCGAACCACTAGTTATTGACCGAGCGAAGCGAAGGTCTCTGAGTCTACTTGGGTGAATTGGCACTTGTCCGTCCGTCTGTCAGAGCCTTATAACTTCTGAATTGCTGAACGTAATTACTTCAAATTTAAATATAATATGTAAATCGATGGCCTCCCGCCGAATATGGCTTAAAAAGTTTTAAAAATCTTTATTTCAGGGGGGCTCTCATAGAAGCGAATGCGAAGTAAAATATTTTTTATAGCGTTACATAGGGTTGCAGTATATCATTTTAAAGATAATTAAGAATAGAGTCCAAAAATATTTTTTTTTGAATTTTTCCCCTAAAATTGACGAAATGGGAGGCTTTCAAAGTAGCGATTTTCTAACGTCCAAAGTTGACCTCAGAACTCTCAATTTTCTGAACTCTCAAGCCTGAAACTTGATCAATTATTTGAATTATATCCTGTACTTGAACAACAAATACTAAAATTAGATAAATATTATAAGGAAACGAAATTATTTAATTTTTAATGATGATGATATTTTTAACAGAACTTCACACTGATGTCAATATATGGCGCTCTGTGAAACCGCGAGGTCTCAGTTCGGGGCGAACCACTAGTAATTACTTTTTATTTTTAATCTATGATGAGATCATATTAGGAACTTTAACGAAATAAAATAAATTTTAAAAAGTAGGTAATTCCCTTACTCATATCATGTTTTTTACGTGAAAGTCTCGTCGCGTAGTTTTTTGCATAAAAAATATCGAGCACTTACGGCCAACACTAATGCAAACTGCGAGGCCGCGCGGACGCATGCAGTGAGGCGCGGGGTTGGGGGGGTACGGCAAGATAGTCGCCGTACCGCACTGAATAAAAATAATTACCTTGCTGTGCGTTACGGCAACTATTTTGCCGTACATTATTAGTATACAATATCATTATATTAAAAGCAACCATATAGAAAAAATCACTGTCTCTTTCCTACACGTACGGGAACATAGATAAATCACCCCCGCACCGTGCGCAAAACAAGGAAAACTAGCTGCCGCACTGGCTGACCGTCAAATACGGCAAAATACTTGCCGTAACGCAGCGAAAGTGTTAAACTAAACAAGTTGTTAACGAACGCCTTCAGGTGTATGTCAATTAATTCATTATTATTAATATTCAAAGCAAAAAAAACATATATATTTTTACATGAAGCCCAAAAAAGGATTTAAGTTTCTTAAATTTTACAGGGTCTATAAGCCTTGTGCCGCCACAATGGAAGTTTTATTACCAGGTGTATAGGCCTTGTACCGAAGGAATGGAAAGTATTAAAAAGTTACTGTCGCAGCAAACGTGTTAACCTTGTGTCTACTTTTCTGTAAGGAAGTGGTCAGTTCTTACATTTGCCGCTAAAATCTAAGTAATTCATCATTTCAAATTCCTTTTATCAATAAAAAAATTACCTAATGTTCTCGTCAAAGGATCTAGTTGCGCTTTCTTTATCATATGTTTGGAGTGCTTTACACATTATCAAAGACTTCCGCAGGCCGTTCTCATACTTCTCTTTATGGCTCAAATACTCTTCCGGCACTTCATCTAATAATCCTTTTACACTCAAAATGTTTTTTTCTGAAAGGCAAAAATATTTACATACAAACAGCCCAGAAGTTTCCCAACGTTTTTGATCTACCTATCTTTAAAAAAATCAATTGTTCAGACATAATATATGACATAGTTATGCAAAGGAGAAACGCTATATTCAGATCCAAAATTCATGAAACCAATTTATACTGCTAACTAAAAATTTTCAGTAAAAATTAAATCTATGATTGTTCTAAATAATTATTCTCATCTCTTAACTCAAGGCCATTTCAATTTTCTTCCACCTAATTCTATCTTAAGTATAAAGATCAATTTTAGCCTCTCTTATCTTCCACAAAATCTCATTGAATTCAAAATGAGTTACGTAGGCTCTATACACTTACCCAATGTCCTTCTCCATTTAGTATAGTCCGCCCCATCATCCAGCAAATTTGTCAATTCCTCAACATTGAAATTGCACTGAGCCCTTTCCTTTAGCAAATCTTCATTGACTTCCTTACTCGCCATCACATTCACTGTGCAATCAGCTCCTATGATACTATTCGCATGCATTTTGTATGATATAATAAGCTGAGATACGTATCTAATACGTAATTGTGATAATGAGGTATAGAGCTCTGCTTGATAACGAGCACTAGTTTCGATTCGGCGTAAGGAATTCACACAGCACCATATCTTGTGCCTATTTTACAAGTAATTGTTGTAACTAATCTTGAATCTTCTTCATTACTTACTTATTTGAAGTCACAGAGTACATTGAATATGTTGAAGACCTCTATGACTTGATTTGAAGAAAACTAATCAGTTATTACTCTCATCCATACACGCCTTAAGGTTAGATATTACGGCCTCAATTAGATTTAAAAGCAACTTTGCTATCATTTGAAGACCAAAGCAGATGGAAGCTACGCGTGACTTCACAGTTCACACTGGATAAGTGGAAGACGTTCGCACTGCGAAGCGTAATTTACCTATCGCCTATTACCGATAGGTAATAGTCAGGAATAACACATAGGCTACTTTTTATCCCGGAAAATTAAAGAGTTTCCGCGGGAACCAAAAAACCTCAATGCACGAGGACGAAGTCGCGGGCATCAGCTAGTAGCTTATAAGTAGGTGTTACCCAATAATTGCGAACAACTGCAATTGCACTGTAGATTATTTTTACAGAATAGGTCTACAGTGTGACGATCGAAATCAACTCTGATTCGCTAGCATCCTATCACTATTAGCTGCAATGCATTGTCGCAGGATGGATTACCATAATTCCAGCGAATCAATACAATTGAGTTTAGTAAGCAGCTTTTCGTCCTAAAGTACTTTTCTGGTACTTTTTTCTATAAACTTGAGTTTCATTATTCGTTTTCCCTGCGGCTTCCATAATTACGGTTTAACTTTTTAATAAAACAACCCCTATAGTTCTTAAATCACTCGATATATTTATTTATAACTGTCCAAAAATCTCCTTTATAAAATGTAATTTATCTTATCACATGAATAAAATTTATAAACAAGAGATAAATAACCTCTAAAATACCTACTTACGCATATATAATTTTATATGTACGAGTACTTTTTTATACCCATTCCTACTTTAATAAAGATTTGTTAACACATTTCCAAAAAAGGAGAAATAATTTTTTTATACAAGTTCTTTGGTATCTGTTTCAAAATAGTTCATCACTATATTACTTAACTACACTTAATTTTTTTAACATGGGTCTAAACAAATTAACCAAATCCTAGATAAGTACTAACTCTCTTAGAAGTAGGTATATTCTGTATTTTCCGCATATAAAATTATAAGATTAAGCAACGTTTTACCTAATCAGAATTCCTATTGTTTGTCTCTTCTGTGCCAACTTCACAGATGTTAATTTCATAAACTAACCCCAATACATCAAAAACTAAATCCAGATCAATAGACTATTGACAATCATAACTTTCCAAGCATGAGCGGCTTGATGTATTTATGGAAGCTTGGGTTGACAGGTTCTGTGTTCAACGGGCTTTTTTGAGCTTCTTCCATCAGGCGTTCGTAGACACGACCATCGTATGAGCCCAGAGACGAATGAAGGATCTGTAACAAAGATTTTTATCCATCTTTTACCTTTTATTCCATAATTGTTGATGCAGTCTAAATATCAACTGAAAATCACGAAAAGCTATCAACCATCTGCTTCCAGAGCATTCCTGACTATTTCAGCCACATTACCATAAGAGAGAAAGCACAACCTTGAAAAGATTGTCATTACTGGCAAAGTGGACGGGAAGAGACATCGTGGAGGCAGACGGATGCGTTGCATTGGTCAGTTCAAATCCGCACCACTTTGGACAGCGAGTCCATAGGAAGGGTAACGGCAGTTATTATGAAACTCCGCATTGATTCCTACTTCTATAGGCGTCTCAGGGTCAGAGAGAGACCAGAGCACAGCCAATTTACGAAAAACAAACTGCGAATTCTCATATATTTTACAGGACAACCATGCTTAAGAAAAGCAATGATGAGGTTGAATCGAATTTAGGTTGGAGCCATGCTGGATTGTGACTAGATGTTCTCATTTATAACAATGTAAGTTGGAACTATTAATAACGTAAAACACTATTTGCTCTGACCTCATCCCTTAGGTCGAAGGCGTCGACGAGTCCCACGGCATTCGGTCGTAATTCAGCTAGAAGCTCCTCGTAACGCCTTTGCAGCTCATCAAGATCTATTTTAGAAACCGATGCATACTGTAACACGGAATGAAAATGTTATTGTACAGTTAAAATACTTTCAAATATGATAAGATACTACCAACGCTTAAAGCCGTATTTTTCAAATAGGTATTATTGACGTTCGTGTTTCAGAATTATAATCCTTATTTTAGGGACGCAAAGGTAGGTACCTACCTGTACACTATACGTGACAATATATTACCACAGAATATGTAATAGTAGTAAATATAACTGTCATTTTGGCTCTTGATAAGGCCCCAAGGCCTTTAATAAACTAACGAAGTAATATATTGAAGCTTCAAGTATAGTATTAAGTAGATCTTCAAATGTATAGTTGGTCAGGTATCTTACTTCGACTTGCATTACCCATACTTATATATTTTCTGCCACAGCCTCCACCAAGGGTCACTGGTAGAGATCTCTTGTAGAGATAACTGATTCATTGTCCACAATTTTCCTTTTTTTTTACGTTTTTTAACATTTATGTAGAATTCTAGTACCAATTTTTTAAGCATATTTTTTTTTAATACAAATAACTTTAAAACCTACCTTTAACAAGTCTCCTGTCTTCTCTAGTGCCCAGTATATAAGGTACAACACGGCCAATTGATGCAGCACCTTCCTTACGTTGTCACTCGATGTTTCAGTTATTCTTTTCATTTCGTTCCAGTATGTATCTAGTAATACAGCTCGACAATGCGCCTGTGAAAAAAAGAACCATTCTATCTGAAGCTGCTATAGAATTTACAATCAATAAAGCAATAAAAGTTAATGTAGAACTTATTCGATTTTAATTTCGAGTTTGGATCCTCTTTTGAGGGTTGAATTTTTATAAAACCTTTTCTTAGCGAATGCCTACGTCATTCCAATCAACTATGTATACTCCCAATCCGCCCATTTAGAATTTAGATAGATCAGTCGGTCAGTTTAATTAACATATTTAAAATAATATTATGATAATAATTTTTAAATGATAGGTACATTAATTATTGTTATCATAATATAATTGTGTGAAAAATTATCTGATTGCAACTAATTGCAAATAATATGCGTTCATGAATAGCTTAGCCTTTCAGGATTTCTGTATTGATTTCTACTAATAAAAATTTCAATTTTTTTAACTGGTTTTTTTCCATGTTTACTATTTTTACCTCTGCCGCACCCACTAGCTGGACAGTAGTCATGAGCCAAGCATCTTCATTGTCCATTCCTGATTTTATTCGATCCCGCATACTTTTTACACATTGAGCAATTTTACTGAAACAAAACTTATAATTTTATTTAACATTACTTACATCAGTCTTCATTTATCTTTCTTTATTGGTTTCTCTATCTTACTATGTGATTATATTGGGTATCTATAGATTTTAGTATTTGGAAAAATATTATCCTACACATACTGGACTGATTAGTGATAACAGATTATTGATAATTTTTTTTAGATCCATTTAAGTTCCTTATGCAATTTAATTGTTGTCAATTACTAAACCTTTTCTACCCTTACGCATAATATGTGGCCTATTCGTCCAAGATATCTTGTTATGAGAAGTCATCTATAAGCAAGTACCTTTATAATATCATAAGTATAGTACCAATAAAGTAACATACCCTGCAGCAATCGCCTGAAAAGATTTTATGATGCCTTCGTGAGTATTGTCCCAGGTTACTCTTTTGCTCTTTGCGGACTGATTTAGGTAAGACACAGTTTTCGTCACCCTCTTGCCAGCTTCCGCTTGCTCCCAGGCTTTTACTAAAAACCTGGCAAATACGCCAAAATAAACGGCACTTAAGTAGATGCTTGTGATTCAATAAAAATAATAATATGATAGTAATAATATGCTTAGTATGTAATTTCAAGTAAATGGACCCAATTCCTCAAAATGTAATAGGTTGTAAGGAATTTTTGTCTTTCGGAAGACCCTGAATCTGAACCGCCAAAGAAAAGCAATGAAGCATTCGGAAACCATTTAGGGGTATGGGTTTACTTAAACTACCGAACCCCTCCCAAATAAACTAATTTCATAGACTTACTAATACATGCGATTGTAAAGTCAATCGTCTTTACAATCGTGCATTGTCCGGTCCACGTCTGGACTGAAGATGCTGTGGTGTCGGAGTGAAACATACGTTGTGAATAATTTGTGGTGTGGTGTTATGCCGATGCGAATTGCTGTCTTACTGAGCGGTGAATATCGCAAGCTACATGTGCAAGCTACACGCCCACACATACTAAGATTTGTCTGTTTTGGCGGATTATATAGCGAATTAAGCTTCTAGTTCCTTCATTATCATGGACGCCTGCTTCTATTAAATAAATAAAAGTGGCACCTGCTGTATCGTTAAGTTTAGTTTACCTCGCAGTCTGTAGAAGAAGCACAGTATAATCGCCTTCATAGGTCCTGGTGGCTGCGACGAAGGAGTAGATGAAGGGCAGGTTCGAAGACAGCATGTACCCGTGACCGCCGCACGCGAACCTGCACTGCTCTATGTGTGACAGGGCGTCTGATGTGCTCACAGCTTTTAGACAACTTGATAAAGCGTGCAGCTGAAATTATGAAAGATTGATTATTGTATATTACAAAAATACAAAAGCACTTGCAAATATTTACAATAATAAAAATATTTACAAAAAAATAGACAAATTCCAGAAATTCTGGTAGCTGGTATATCGTTTCCAACATTTTTATTAATAGTTCCTGCAATTTTAATAATGAAACTAACCACCGCAAGTAGAAAAGTGGATTGTTCAAGATCCAACCCACACATGGCACTGTTCGGGTCGAGAGATTTTTCAAAATAATTCTAAAAGAATTCTAAATTCGAATTGAGTTTAGAAGTTTAGAAGATCCTCATTCGAAATTTCTCGAAAGATTTGAATTTCTTCGCATTTTGTGGCTACGCAACTTTAAGAACTAAGTATTACTACCAACATTTTCCCAAAAATTAAGTGCCAAGCATTGTCAACGTAGTAGTTAAAGCAAGCCCAGGTAAAATGTAGTTGGATACCTCAGGCAATGCGTCAACGTTTCCCTTCTTCATATCAGCCATAACAGCTTCGAAGGTTTTCCAGAGCCAGCTGGCGGTAAGCTGGAAGGCGTGTGCTGTTGAAATGCATATGAAAAGCTTGTGCTGCTGAGTCGGGTAGTCCAAGATTTGAGGCTCTGGTTCACTGGAAATTAAAGGTTTTCTGACTCACATAATCATTCTGACATTCTTCTGTTTTTTTTTGTTTTCTATTTGGTTTTCGATTTTGACTCAATTTAATGAAATAAAAAATACAGCAAAGTCCATGGATGCCTGTGATATTATTATTATAACCTCCAAATACCATGAGAATAAAAAAACCAACTAACTTCCTTATTGTTAAAATAACGTACTTAGGTCTTAGTTCAGATTGTCTCCTTACAGCAGAGTACCGAATAGCTATAGTCGCAGCCTTCGAGATGTTGAAAGACATTTCGCTCACAAGGGTCACTCTTACGAATACCATAGTTCCGTACGTCAGTTTCCCATGTCTTGCTGATTTCACGTAAGTGCCATCCTAAAATGATAACTTTTGTAAAAAGTTTGCGCTGTGTTGATAAACAAAATCGGGAGATGAAGATGCAAGGGTTGAAGATGAATATTTTGAATTTAGAATTTCATGAAAACAACCGCTTGATCAGAGATTTGGCGAGTTGAAGTTGTTGAGTAAATTAATATGTACCTAAGTAGTAAAGTTGCATCTGGCGAATGCGCTGCACATGCTCCATGTAACGGTTACCACATTGTAAATTAGATGGCGCTAATTGTATCTACATCACGGGATAGAAAATCGACTGAAACTTATAAGTATCATACAAGCCTGAATCGCGATATCGAAGTTTTCTGAGAATAGCGCTATAGATAAATAGAGCGTTCGTGGTTCAAACTTAGAACGGTCGGACCAGAAAGGTCATACCGGGCACAACACCAGCCCGGAGGAAGATGTTCCTATTGGTGCGGACGAGTACACACCACTCACTCGTCTCACACTCCACACGCGTGCTGATACTGCATCTGTTGGTGCGCCGCAAACGCAAGGCACACGAGTATATATCCGATCTCTGTGCGCAAGGCTCGCATAATGTACACAATGTACAGATCTGTACATAAAGTACAGATCGCGCGCAACTATTTCAGTTTGCTCTAGGAAATCCACGCATGCAGCACGCGAATCTTTCGCCACTTTCGCAAATAGTCGCATTCGCCAGACGTTTGTCCTCTAGATTTCCAAATTATTTGTGAACGAAACTGACAATAGAGAATTGCTTTTTTTTTTATCCACTACAAGTTAGCCCTTGACTGCGATCTCACCTTATGGTAAGTGATGATGCACTTTAAGATGGTAGCGGGCTAACCTGTTAGGGGCATGGCAGTTGTATTAAACCCATACCCCTATTCGGTTTCTACACGGCATCGTACCGGAACGCTAAATCGCTTAGTGGCACGTCTTTGCCGGTAGGGTGGTAACTAGCCACGGCCAAAGCCTCCCACCAGGCCAGACCAGGGAAAATTCAGAAATTATAAATTCCCAAATTGACCCTGCCGGGGATCGAACCCGGGACCTCCGCACGTTAAGACAACAGCGCTACACACTGCGCCACGGAGGTCGTCTAATCACTAACCAAACCTATTGCAAACCTAACCTTTGTACCTTTTCAACTTTGGCATGCTTCATCAACATATTCTCCCTTGGTATTCTAAAGTGATTGAAGCCTAGGAATCCGTTGTCTGCACTGCTGAATCCCATTCTAGGTCCTATTTCGCCAACTTTTATACCAGTGAGGGGCATATGCGTATCCAGATCTCTAATTTGCACGATGAATAAATGAGTTCCATGACATTCTCCTTTAGTGTAGAGTTGTGCCACTACCACACAATGGTTTGCTGTTGTACCAACTGAAAGGGAATGAAATAATATTAAAAATTATTGTTTAGGTATTAATATTGTTGTATATTAATTAAGTATTGTATTTAAAAATAATCTAACTGACAAATCTGCAATGTCTTTATTGCGATTACTCGCACCCACCAAAGCCAAATTAGTAATTATGAACTTTCAAATGGCCACTGCCGGTAAACGAAACCCGGACTTCCCACTTATATATCCTAACTGAACCAGAGATTTTGTCATATAAATATTAATTCAGTCGTCAGCTGATCGCGCTCGCGTGAGGTCACTGACACGCAGTGTGCGTTTAACTGTTTACATGGCAAAATGTCCTCAAAATGTAACCTACTTAAGTGTAACTCATGTAATTAAGTGGTATCTGAAGTTCTCGCGTTTATGCAGAATAAAATTAAAGTGATCGATAAAGAAATCCTGATAAGGATTTGTTCACGCACGGCTCTTTCGCCAGAGGAAATTTGGAAATATTAACGGCTATAAAGCTGTTGCTTGAAGCAGTGCCCACAAAACGTTTTAAGTTGCGAGATAATGAAGAAAAGAAATTGGTTCACGAAAGTTGACACTGCAAAAAAAGTTTCGGACATTAGGGAACTGAAATTTCTCTAAACGCCTTCTTTTCTTTGGAAAAAGGTGTTTCTTGAGTCTTGACGCATACAGCTGAAGAAGAGTCATCCAATTTTTATGGCACAACTTCCATTTATTTCTTGAAGTCTATTTTTTAAGTTATGCAACAAATACACTTACGGCCTCCAGCCCACCACTTGTAAGAAGTAATTGTGGGGCTGTGAAGAACAAACTCTTCCTTCTCAGGGTCATACGTTGCTGTTGTCTCCAGACCTCTGATGAATGTTCCATGCCCGAGTTCTGTCTGTGGCCAATTATGTTATAAAATTTTTAATTTACCAGTGCATCACGTGAAAAGTTGTCCCGGAACAATAGAATTATTAAAGTCTTGTGGGACGCCTCAATAATAGCTTAGAGCAATAAGCAATGCTGTAGTTACCAGATTAGGTATGATAATTCCCAAGCGTTTAAGTTTGCAATATTATTCTGGAGAGTCTACTATATAGAGTCTAGATAGAGGCTGAGCTAAGCGGGACTAGTTAAATGACGATGCTTTTTGTTTTGTAATTAATATGCCGTAATTTATTAGATCTAAAATTTTTGCGGAACAACAGTAAAACAATAATAAAGACAGTTACATTATTTATAAAAAGTCCATTCAAGATTGCATTCACAGAAAATTAGAAAAAGTTACATCAGCGCTAGAAATAGAATAATAATCATATCAAACTAATATTATAAATGCGAAAGTGTGTTTGTTTGTTGGTTTGTCCTTCAATCACGCCGCAACGGAGCAACGGATCGACGTGATTTTTGGCATGTGTATAGTTGAGGATCTGGAGAGTGACATAGGCTACTTTTTATCCCGGAAAATTACGGAGTTCCCGCGGTAATCATAAAAACTTAAACCACGCGGACGAAGTCGCGGGCATCAGCTAGTAGTTCTAAATTGGGTCCTGAATCCAAAGCTATTCCCTATTGTACTTTCAAGTTAAAAGATTGTAGGCAACCGATAAAAGTAAGACTGGAGGAACCGAATGGTGTAAAAGACTGTCTTGCGTTCATAGTGATAGTAGTTCATGAGTACCTGTGCATAGGCCCCGATGATCTGCATGTCCAGGGCTTTGGGCAGCCATTCGGCCAGCTGCTCCGGCGTGCTTTGCCCCATGAGCGCTGGCACGAACATGCCCAGGTGGAGCATAAATGGCGAGATGTCCTTGAAGAATGCATCTGCGGTGCGCCGTAGAACTGGGGACCTTAAATTGAATTGCAACAATTTGTATACAATATTCTTGTTCACTTCGGCTTGTTTCACTCAAACAAAGTGTTAAAACAACAATTTGATTGAATTAAATATTTTTTATAGCGTTACATAGGGTTGCGGTATATCAATTTAAAGATAATTAGGAATAGAGTCCAAAAATATTTTTTTTTTATTTTTCCTCTAAAATTTACGAAATGGGGGGCTTTCAAAGTGGAGATTTTCTAACGTCCAAAGTTGACCTCAGAACTCTCAATTTTCTGAAAGGCTGAGCCTGAAACTTCATCAATTATTTGAATTATATCCTGTACTTGAACAACAAATACTAAAATTAGATAAATATCATAAGATAAGATCAGGAAACGAAATAATTTAATTTTTAATGAGCTTCAGTACTTTTAACAGAACTTCACAATGATGTCAATAGATGGCGCTCTGTGATACCACGAGGTCTCAGTTCGGGGCGAACCACTAGTATAATTAATGACAAAAATATTGCTGTTAACTTTGACGTAGGCATTTGATATTTGTAATAAGTCGTTGTGTGTCAAATTTTTATCGAGCTAAAAATTTGGACCTGAGCCAAATTATAAAAGTGACTTTGGAACTGAGTTTTACTGGATAACGCATAGGATAGTGCACCTTTAAATCAAAGTAATTTTACAGCAATAGTGCAACAGAAAATATAAGTAATGTATTCATGATTTCAATTTACTACAATGAAAATTCGAGAAAATCCCCCCCTCCTCGGACCTCCCTGGCTCAGTGTTGAGCGCTGTTGTCTTAACGTGCGGAGGTCCCGGGTTCGATCCCCGGCAGGTTCAATTTGGGAATTTATATTTTCTGAATTTTCACTGGTCTGGCCTGGTGTGAGGCTTCGGCCATGGCTAGTTACCACCCTACCGGCAAAGACGTGCCGCCAAGCGATTTAGCGTTCCGGTATGATGCCGTGTAGAAACCGATTAGGGGTATGGGTTTAATAAACCTGCCATGCCCCTAACAGGTTAGCCCGCTACCATCTTAGACTGCATCTTCACTTACCATCAGGTGACGTCGCAGTCAAGGACTAACTTGTAGTGGATAAAAAAGAATCTTCCTAAGCAATTATGAAATTGATTAGGTATCAAGCTTTAGATATCATGCATGGTTACCTTGTGAGGTATGGCAATAATTATATCTAGTCTGTAATCTCTTACAAGTGTCTAAGAGTTTAGTACTCTACGAAAATGTTAAATACCAGATATAATATTAGTAGCTGAGGCGTTTTGATAATCATCTGAAGATCCTTAATCAAAACGAGCACTTCTGACGCTAACAGAAAAGTAAATTATTGGCTACAGTAGTAAATTGTGTGACGTACGCAAAGTTTTCGATTCCCGTAATTTCCAGCAACTCACGCCTGACCTTGTTGGAGTAGACACAGGACTTCCTCACGGCATTCTCGTACCGCTCCTTGATGCTGAGGCATTCGTCGGGCACTTCGTCTAGTGAATCCCCATCGTTGAGGGCGATGTCCTCTGGAATTGAAATTGTCCTTAATACAAATCAGTTATATAGACTAGCACTTGGCTACAATTAAACCAGACCCAGACTAAGCTGTATTAAAGGAAAATGATAATTTTACCTTGTCGTCCCTGCTCCATAAAATAAGGATTATAATTCTAAAACATTAACGACAACTATATTAAAACAATACGGCTTTTTTTTTTTTTTAATCCACAACAGGTTAGCCCTTGACTGCGATCTTACCTGATGGTAAGTGATGATGCGACTGCATCATCACTTACCATCAGGTAAGATCGCCATCGAGAGACCATCTTAGACTTAAGATGGTAGCGGGATAACCTGTTAGGGGCATGGCAGTTATATTAAACCCATACCCCTATTCGGTTTCTACACGGCATCGTACCGGAACGCTAAATCGCTTGGCGGCATGTCTTTTGCCGGTAGGGTGGTAACTAGCCACGGCTGAAGCCTACCACCAGGCCAGACCAGGGAAAATTCAGAAATTATAAATTCCCAAATTGACCCTGCCGGGGATTGAACCCGGGACCTCCGCACGTTAAGACAACAGCGCTACACACTGCGCCACGGAGTCGTCAAAATCTCTTTAACGTTTTAAACGATGGTAGTATGCCCCCAGGACTTTTGGTCTGTCAGATAGCAAGTAGACTCTCCAGAATAATATCACGAGCACATTTGACTAGAAGGTATATTTAAAGTAGAGGAGAAAACATAATCCGGAATGGCATTCCGCATACCTACTAGCGGTTCTATTATGAAAAGAAGAAGCAAATCAGACGCGCCACAAGTTATTACAAAGGGGAGGGAAGAACCAGATAATAAACAGATCATATCTTAGGAGACTCTCCGAAATCTTGATGGATACCGATAGAAGACTAAAATCTTTCGTCAGACTGCATCATCAATTTACCACCAGGTGATATTACAGTCAAGGGCTAACTTATATACCTACTAGTAACTAGATAATGCCCGCAACTTCGTTCGGGTGGACTAAGATTTTTCGATTCCTCAATTTTCCGAGATAAAAAAAATGTCCTTCCCCGGGATACAACCTATCTCTATACCAAATTTCATCAAAATCGATCAGGTGAAAGCGTAGCAGACAGACAGACAAACAGACAGACACACTTTCGCATTTATAATATTAGTACTTATGGATATTTGAACAAATAAAAAGTTACGATCAAGTTTTTAATTTAGGAGAGGAGAAAATGTGGCTAATTCTGTTATATCAAATTTTATTGCTGTCCCTTACATAATGCTCGCTGCGGAAAGGGTCAGCACTGGATTTAGTGCTGTCAATTTGTCGAAGTTTCAGTGATCCAGCTCAAGCAAGGTTGCGGAAACTTGCGAAACTTAAGCCTGAAACTTCTCACCGTGAGCTATATTATAGAGTAAATTTAGTTTTTTTCCAGTTTTGTTACATATGTAAGTATGCTAAAAAAGAAAGATTTAATTTTATTTTATTCTACTAGTAACAGGTTAGCCCTTGACTGCGATCTCACCTGATAATTTTATTTAGCTTAGCACTTTATTTATTTTTATTTAGCTTCTTATAGAACAACAACTGATATTCGTTCTTCTCGGATATGTAGTGACTTGGGTGGTGTAGATTAAAGATTTATGAAAGTCTGGTCTACGCTTACCTACAACGATGTAACTATTTAATAAAAATTTACATAATTTGCAAGAACTACCAAATCGGAAACGAATTCAATTCCACAAATTAGAGAATTCACTTGACCTCAAATTGACCCATTTTCGTATGAATTTTAACAAGTTTTTCATTAATTACGGGTAAAGTAAGACCAGACAATGATTATATTATGGTATAAAATATTCAAGCATTTAACCCACTATCAAGTATGCCCGCTACCATCTTAGACTGCATGATCACTTACCACCAGGTAAGATTACAGTCAAGGGATCAAGTCTAACTATTGTAGAGGAATAAATAAAAGACTACCACGGTTCCTGATTTTTAAATGATTTTTAGCAGTAGGTACCTACTTGTGTTTAAGTATGTAAGTATAAATTCAAATCCTTTTTCTTTTTTTCAAACGTGAATTCAAACGTGAAACGTGACGCATGAAAATCGAGGAATAGTTATGGAGGCCAAAATTAAGAATAAATTTTTAGTTTTTGTTTTAATTTTATCATACTCTAGTATTATTTAAATGCGACGGATCGACGTGATTTTTGGTATGGGTATAGTTGAGGACCTGGAGAGTGACATAGGCTATTTTTATCCCGGAAAATTAAGGAGTTCCACGTGGACGAGGTCGCGGGCATCAGCTAGTAAGAACTATATAGAAGCATACTAATTTATGCTTCTACTTTTTTCTGGATCGATACAATGCCATTGATTCATAACCACCGGGCACCGACTGACCACAGTGATTAAAATACATATTGTGCACATGACTGTGGCTCAGTCTCATTGAATTGAATGGACATTATTTCCTGACCATTCCGGGTTCAACAGAGTTCAGCTGATTCGTTCAGTTTCAGACTTTATGTACCTATAGGTACATACTCCGTATACCTACTCGACGGCTAAAGCAAATGGTAATTGACGGCTGTTTAGCCTGTGAAAAGAATAAGAATTTTCGTGAAATTATTCGGTAGTCTATTATATAAATGCGAAAGTTTGGATGGATGGATGTATGGATGGATGGATGTTTGTTACTCGATCACGCCAGAACGGCTGAACGGATCTGGATGAAATTTGGCACAGAGATAGATTGTAGTCTGGAATAGCACATAGGCTACTCTTTATTCCGAAAAATTTAAGAGTTCCCGAGGGAACCAAAAAACATCAAACCACGCGAATGAAGTCGCGGGCATCAGCTAGTTATTCAATAGTTTAAAATAAGTAAATATATAAACACGAATTTTGGAAAAGATGTAGACTATTGAATTGTACTAGCTGTTTAGGTATTTAAATAGCCCCATGAGAACCAGAATTTTCCGGGATAAAAATTATAATATAGCTTAAATAGATCCTTATTTGTTTCTAAGTGATAAGACAGACATACCTCTGTCAGCATCGTTATACCTACCTACTTATTATTTTTCCTTTTATTATTCCACTACAGCCTATTAACGTCCCACTGCTGGGCACAGGCCTCCACTCTTATAGGAGAGAGGGAATTAGATCTTAGACCCACCAAGCTGCTCCAATGCGGGTTGGCGGGCTTTTATTATTATTAAGTACTAGCTGATGCCCGCGACTTCGTCCGCGTGGATTGAGGTTTTTCGGTTCCCGCGGGAACTCTTTAATTTTCCGAGATAAAAAGTAGCCTATATTCTATTCCAGACTATAATCTATCTCTGTGCCATATTTCATCCAGATCCGTTCAGCCGTTGGAGCGTGATTGAGTAACAAACATCCATACATCCACACATCCATACATCCATACATCCATACATCCATACATCCATCCAAACTTTCGCATTTATAATATTTAATTATTTGATTAAAAAATTATAGAAAGACGAATTTTGGAAAAGATGTAGACTATTGAACTTGTACTACCTGATTTATGTATTTAAAAACCCCCATGAGAACTATTTGATTTTCCGGGATAAAAAGTAGGTAGCCTAAGTAGAGTAGGTACATATTAAGTCCTAAATTAATAAAATTTGGACTTTATTGTTTCTGAGTGATAAGACAGATAGACTTCTATTTTAGCATCCTTATCCTCATAATACCCCTGCAGAAAGTTGAAAATAAGTAGAAAGTAGTAACATAGTAGGTACCTAATTTGAAAACTTAGAGAACTGAATGTGGATTCAGATATACGAGTATGATGAAGAAAGTGAGATAGAAGGTGTGTATCTATCTGTGTCATCATAGTCTGTCAGTGGCATCGCAGCTCCCAAACGGATGAACCGATTTCGATTTAGTTTGTTTGTTAAAAAGGTGAATTGATCGAGTGTTCTTAACTGTGATTCAAGAAAATCGGTTCAGATGTTTGAAGATCATCAGCCCTTTTCTAGTTGATAAAATTGGTATCCTGTTAATTCAATATGGCGGAGATTATTTTAAAAATTAATTATCTATCTGTTAGCTGTTGTTATAATGCAGTCAAAGTGCATTATAGGGTCTCTAATTATGTAGGTACTTTATTTAATCGATCAATCACCAATCAATTCATCAGGTTTTGAATTCCGTCATAAATTAATTGATGCTTTTTCACCTAATGGTAGCTAAGTACCAAAACTATTTTACAAAAATAAATAAGTACCTACCTAAGTAGGAAGTATAAACTGTTACTTACAAAATATTCCATTATCAAAATATAATGGGTTTAGTAATAAATATTATAAAATTGATGAATGATTAAATCATTTAGTAACAATTTCGATTCAAATTGTGGCCTTCAAAACAGTTTATACAATTGTTATGTATAACTTACCTGCAAATGTTTTTTTAGAAGTACATTTTTCAATTTATTCAGCACTAACTGATGCCCGCGACTTCGTCCGCGTGGAGTTTTTTTGATTCACGCGGGAATTCCATAATTTTCCGGGATAAAAAGTAGCCTATGTCACTCTCCGGTCCTCAAATACCTATACCCATTACCCATACTAAAAATCACGTCGATCCGTTGCTCCGTTGCGGCGTGATTGAAGGACAAACTAACAAACAAACACACTTTCGCATTTATAATATTAGTATGATAATACAATTAATAATAAGATATTGTCTGAACTATTATTTCCAGAATCATTAATTTTATTTGAGCGCTTAAAAAAATTCATCTGATAATTTAAAAAACCGGCCAAGTGCGAGTCGGACTCGCGCACCGAGGGTTCCGTACAGGTCTGTACGGAAACCTCGGTGCGCGAGTTATAAATTATTAAGTTAAGTTTTAAATTATTAAAAAAAAACTACTTACTAGATCTCGTTCAAACCAATTTTCGGTGGAAGTTTGCATGGTAATGTACATCATATATTTTTTTTAGTTTTATCATTCTCTTATTTTAGAAGTTACAGGGGGGGGGGGGGGGGGACACATTTTACCACTTTAGAATTGTCTCTCGCGCAAATTATTCAGTTTAGAAAAAAATGATATTAGAAACCTCAATATCATTTTTGAAGACCTAAGATACCCCACACGTATGGGTTTGATGAAAAAAAATTTTTTGAGTTTCAGTTCTAAGTATGGGGGACCCCCAAAATTTATTATTTTTTTTTCTATTTTTGTGTGAAAATCTTAATGCGGTTCACAGAATACATCTACTTACCAAGTTTCAACAGTATAGTTCTTATAGTTTCGGAAAAAAGTGGCTGTGACATACGGACGGATAGACAGACAGACAGACATGACGAATCTATAAGGGTTCCGTTTTTGCCAAATTTGGCTACGGAACCCTAAAAATATCGTAAAGAAGAATCGCTCAATTAGAGTACACCCCTTGGTCTTCTCTAACTGAGCGATTCTTCTCCTTAGTAGACCTTTTAGTCCAGGAAAATTAGTTAAATAATAGCAAGAATCTCGGAATGAGAGATAGTCGGCTATAAACTTGTATAAACCTTTATTTTGGCACCATAAAACTTGTCTCAAAACCTACTTATCGTAGGGTGTCGGCGTCTACAGATATTCCAAGGTCAAAGGTCAAAAAATCGATATTTTACACATTTATTGCAAATATCTCGTTTCCTATGAGTTTTATGCTATTTATATTTATTATAAATATTGAAGAAGATTAAATTCTCTACAACTTTCAATCAACTTTTTTAATTTCAACGTTAAACGTCTCATAAATGTATGAAGTGGTATTTTTCAATAAAAACATTAATTAAAAATTTACTTAATTATTTTCTTTTCATTAAGTTAAGAAGTAATTAGTATAAATAAGATTAGAATTAAAAAAATATTAAAGTATTTCCGTAAATAACTTTATAATTACACGAGTAGGAAGTGTTATAAAATGAATACATACTGAATTATTGAAAAAAAATATTAATTATAGCGTAAGTAATAGTAAATAAAAAATGAAAATATTTTAGAAGTATATACTTATCAATAACTAGCGATCCGCCCCAGGCTTCGCACGGGTAGCACTAATAATCCTAATAGTCTATACCCAATATAGCTATAAAAATGGTTATTGTGAGTCAACCTTAAAAGATAGATATATGCTATCACGGACTTTTTTTTAGGACTTTTTGAGAGGAACAATTCCACCATACATTGTTTTCGTGTAACTTTAACTATTTACGCAGCGCATGCCACGTAAGCTCTCAGAAGAGAGGATTTTTTCCGACTTGGTTCACATAATTGCAATTTTCGTAAGGATCTCTAATTTTTTGAAAATAAAATATAGCCTATGTTACTCGCTGATAATGTAGCTTTCTATAGGTGAAAGAATTTTTAAAATCGGTTGAGTAGTTTTTGAGTTTATCCATTACAAACAAACAAACAAACAAACAAACAAACAAACAAACAAACAAACAGACAAACAAACAAACAAACAAACAAATCTTTCCTCTTTATAATATTAGTATAGATTTATAAACTTTATACGGCGTGTTTTTAATCGGGACTACAGGTTGACCTCGAATGATACTCTAAAATCTAAATAGCGCGCGCTGCCCTCTATCTCGAAAATGGTTCAAGATATAAAAAAAACGATTAAACAAAAGTTGTAGAGAATTTAATCCTCTACAATATTTATAATAAATACAAATAGCACAAAAACCATAGGAAACGAGATATTTGCAATAAATGTGTAAAAAAACGATTTTTTGACCTTTGACCTTGGAATATCTGTAGACGCCGACACCCTACGATAAGTAGGTTTTGAGACAAGTTTTATGGTGCCAAAATAAAGGTATATACAAGTTTATAGCCGACTATCTCTCATTCCGAGGTGAAACCCCTAATATGCCTGGACTATTTAAAATTTGACTACCAAGTATTATATTATCTTTGTTGACAAATAAATTAATTTTCCCTTTACATTATATTGCATGTCTAGTTCCTTAGTGGTTAGCATGTTCGAATGCGGCTAACGAGGTCCCGGATTCGAGTATTGGGTTTTCTGACAAGAAATTCTCAGTACTAGTTAGCCCTGAGTTAGGAAGTTGGCGGCGTTTCAAACTCGAACCACGGAGAGCACGTAAAGCCGTCGTTCCTGCGCGATCTCGATCGAACCTAAAGGAACGAAGATTGCACTTGCATGCACTATTATATCTCCGCGCAGATGGCTTATCTCTCTGGAGATTGGCCGCCGTGGCTAAAATTCGGTCGGGAGGACATTATTATTTAATATTATAATGAAATGAACGGTTCATCAAAAGAAAAAGTCATACTCTCTCTAGGAAGACTCTCCAAGCGTCATAATACTTTTGCAGCTGAGGATGAGTGTTCTCTAGTGTATCCTTTACATAAATCACATAAATGGCAAAAGTTTTTTGCGGTGTGTTCCCAAGGTTCTTTCGCAGCATTCTAGTATTAAGATGCTTTAAATAAACCTAACCGGACAACTTTTTCAACACGCGTACATATTTTACGTTGTCTAAAATTGCGAATAAACTTACCGATTTTTTTCCTCTGCAAAGTTCTTTCTTTCCCTCCATCTATTATGTACGTAACTTCCTCGATATCAAAATTGCATTTTAGTCTTTCTTTTGCAAGATCCGGATTGACTTCGTATTTCGCTTTATTTACCTTCATGGCCACAGTTTATTGGAACAAGAAAATATAAATGGGTAGGTATTGTACGCGAAAATGCACAGTCACACCCGCCGATGGACCTGTATGTACTGAATCGCGCGAACATTTGTGTACCTATACCTACTAACCAAACAATGCTCATGCACTTGGAAACAAGAGCTGGTAAAGATTTCTTTAAAACGCTTTGTATCGATCATTCCTGTACACAAGTATAGATAGATCTGATGCCTGCTACTACGTTTACGTGGAAATCCATATCCATACTAATATTATAAATGCGAAAGTGTGTCTGTCTGTCTGTCTGTCTGTGTCTGTCTGCTACGCTTTCCCGGCCCATCTTTTCAACCGATTTTGCTTTTTATCCCGGAAAATTAAGGAGTTCCCGCGGGAATCAAAAAACCTTAATCCACGCGGACGAAGTCGCGGGCATCATCTAGTAGATTAATAAATCCATGTAAAAATTATTTTGAAGTGTTGAGCGCTGCTGTCTTAACGTGGGTGTCCGGGTTCGATTCCCGGCAGGGTCTGTTTGGGAATTTAAAATATCTGCATTTTGTCTGGTTTGGTCTGGTGGGAGGCCGTGGCTAGTTACCACCCTTCCGGTAAAGACACACCGCCAAGCAATATAGCGTTCCGGTACGATGCCGTGTATAGAAAACGACTAGAGGTATGGAATAGAAATAGAAATAGAAATATTTATTATTAAAATAACTTAATACATAAAAACAGTGCATTCCTGGCCCCTAAACTAGGAGGACCCGTATCTTAGGGGCCAGTTCCTTCCCCAACGTTTATTAAAAGTAACTTCTCAAAATGTGCTGAGATTTGTACTAGGGTAACAATTTTCTCTTATTTTACATTTAAGTTTATCATTAGGTTAAGTTATGGGTTTAATATAACTGCTATACCTACTCGTACCTCTAACAGGTTAGCCTGCTACCTCTTAGACTGCATCATCACTGGCGAGATCGCAGTCAAGGGCTAACTTGTAGTGGAATAAAAAAAAAGGTGGTAGAGTTCCGACGTAGGTATCATAAGTGACGTAGATTGTAGGTGCATCTAGGTACCTAAATTGCTTGTATTGTGAACTGGTAACCTAACCAGCCAGCTAGGCAGCTCCTGGACTACTTATTTAATCAAGCCAGTTGATCTTTCGGACAACTTGTATACTAAGTATACCTAGTACAAGGAGGGAGGAGCAAAATACACAATAGATTGCATACAGATAAAACAGAGCATTCAACTCTTAGGTAAGTCATAACTTAGCTATAGAGCTCTAAGCGTCTAGCTAATTGCATGAATAGATACTAGCACTAAGATCCAGTTGGATGACATGTGGTTAAAGTTACGTGACGGCTACGATTAAACGACTTCCGTGGCGCAGTGTGGAGCTCTATTGTCTTAACATGCGGAGGTCCCGGGTTCGATTCCCGGCAGGGTCAATTTGGAATTTATAAATTCCGAATTTTCCCTGGTCTGGCCAGCAGGGATAGCATGGGCCGGAGATAAAAAATTTATCCCCCGACTTTATCCACTGACAAGAGATAATATTAACTTATCCACCCCTCAGAGCACGGCAACAGGGGAGAGGAGAAGTTTATCCCCGTTTGACATTTCACGTGGACTCGGGGGACTATTTATCCACCGATATTTAGCGTTTTTATTTATTTATTTAGGAATAAAATTTGTATCCTTTCCTCGGGGAGAAAATTGTCTCGGCCCATGCTAGGGGGGCTGGTGGGAGGCTTCGACCGTGGCTAGTTACCACCCTACTGGCAAAGACGTGCCGCCAAGCGACTTAGCGTTCCGGTACGATGCCGTGTAGAAACCAAAGGGATATGGGTTTAATATAACCACCATGCCCCTAACAGGTTAGCCCGCTACCATCTTAGACTGCATCATCACTTACCATTAGGTGAGATCGCAGTCAAAAAAAAAACTTTGATTTTGGGTTTTTGAACTTTGAACCTCAATATTACCCTAAATTTTGATCAGTCCATTGCGCTTTCCTTCAGTATATAATATATATTCCTCGCAAACAGTAATTTTCAACTGACAGCTAACAGTTAAAGGTCATAAAGGAGGTTCAATTCAAACGCAATTTAACGTAGTTAAGTATTAAAGTTTATTTTTCATTAACACAGGCCGCATGTATTTCTGGAAACTCTCGTTGACCACTTCAGCATTGATGGGGCTCTTGGAGGCTTCTTCCATCATCCTCTCGTACACTCTGCCGTCGTTTGCACCCAGCGTTGAACATAAAACCTGTAATGCGTAACAATTGTAGACATCCTACACATAGAGTTAACATTTACCTAATCTCAGATCCTACATTTACCTATATGTATAGTTATCAAATTGGGTATTTGACAAATACGAGTAGGTACATAGTCAAATCAGCAACTTTTTTTCAAACGTCAAAACGCGTGTTTAGTATGGCATTTTATAAGATATATTAATAATTGTGACATCACCAAAGTACGACGCACTTTTTTACTTTAATCGATATTTTAAAATGGTAATTCAACTAAAAACTACGTGGATGTTACGACTTTTGGGAGATCTTCTATAAAGCTCTATTTAATAATCACTAAAAAATAATTTATAGTAATTTATAGTAGTCAAATAAGTACCCAATTTTAACCGCCAAAGTATGTTTTAGACACGTGTCGGTTTTGTCATCCGATGGTGTAATAGAGATTAAATTATATAAATAGAGAGATTGTCTTTAATTGTTCCAAATAGAACCTTCACTTTGTCAAAATCGTTAAAAATATGAGATGATGACGATGACGATGGTAACCTCTTCACTAACAAAAGCATGAGAAAATAATCTTATACCTTATACCTATAGGTGCTAAGTTGTGTTATTACCTCATCTCTTATATCAAAAGCGTCCACCAGTCCAACTGCATTGGGTCTGATTAACGCGAGCAACTCCTCATAACGCTCCTGAAGTGCTTCTATGTCGCTTCTCGAAATTGTAGAGTACTGCAATCAACTTTTGGTAATAGTTTCTAAACTTACTTAAATACATATCAAAAATTTGCGGAACCGGCAGGATTTGAACCTGCGTCTCTTTGGGAATCGCGCCCTGAGCGCCTTCGACCACTCGGCCACGGTTCACTTACCTGCCAGCATTGACTTAAATGTATATACATACCTATAAGTCAATGCCTGCCAGTGCCGGAGATATGCATCTTATAATCCAGTCTTTTTACGCGATTGTGTATGCCATCCAGTAGCAATATATTATTACAGTATCGAAACTACATTTAAGGCCCATATTCGATGGAACTTGGATGGATGGATAAGTGAATCGTGGCTGAGTGGTCAAATTCCCAGAGAGACGCAGGTTCAATCGTGGATAAGTGGTCAAATGCTTTCAGGGCGCGATTCCTAGAGAGACGCAGGTTTAAATCCTGCCGGTTCCGCAAATTTTTGATATGTATTTAAGTAAGTTTAGAAACTTTCTTCGTGTGTGAAGCACTGTAATAAAATTACTCAATAGTTACTTACTAGTTTTTTTGAGGTTAATATTAAATTACAATATGTAATGGGGTGTTAAAGTAAACATAATAAATAAACATATCAGTGATTGCCAAGCTTGATGATAGCCAATATTTACCATAGCTGGTCAGATAAACTGGCTTGGCTTAGCCTGAAATATTGAAAAGCATTCTAATATTATCTACTGCAGCACTGAATCGAATATCTGTCGTTTAAACCCATATATTTCTGTTTAATTGATGACGTCCATAGTCGGACCTACATCACACAAAGGATCTCCACAGAATAAATTCTTGTCTTGTCAGTGTTCTAGCGACTATTAATATGGTAACCCAAAATCTATAGTTTTTACGTGACATGTCCTCTACGAAGCAATCTGGATTCTGGATTAATAGCTCTAAGAAAAACAAAACGAATAGCATTATTTAGTCGTAGAAGGTAAGAATTCCCAAAAAATCTCACCAGTAACAAATCGCCATGTTTCTCCAAAGCCCAATAAACCAAATACATTTCAGCCAACTGTTCTAAAACGGTTGCTAAGTTTTTAGAAACGTTTGTAGACAATTTTTTGGTTTCTCTCCAAAATACATCACACAAGAGTGACCGAGCATAATCCTGTAATAAAAAAAAATTAAATTCAAAACTGTGCTTCACATTAGTAGTAGGTATAGGCTATAAAGCCAAGGATCTGAACAATTTATCCCTCTTCCGCAAGAAAAAAAGAGAAAATTGATTATTATTTTTTAAAATTAGTTTTTAATAACGAAAAAAATTCCATTTTCTTCTTCTCGACCATGCGATCGCCCATAAATGCACAAAACTCTATCCGAAAAAATATTACCTCACTAGCATTGGTGAACTGCACAGAAGTCAAGTTCCAAGCTTCCTCAACATCTCGGCCATTTCTCAAATTACGTTGAAGAGTACCATAGGCTGTTTTCGTTTTCCTAAATAAGTAAATTAAATGTATTAAAAAGTACCCAAAAATTATAAAAATATTGGAAAGTAATCAAACATTTTAATTCATTTTGGCCATTAAAATAAAATGCTAACTATAAAAGTATACTTTTCAAACTGGCAGCTCACAAAACTAGCTAGAACCAATATAGGTATATCGCCTAAAAAGATGACTAGATCTTACCCAGCAGCTATGGCTTTGAATCCTTCAATGATCCCTTCTGGTGAATTTTGCCACTGCCTGTGTCTTCTCTCAATAAAATCGGCAAAATAAGCAACATTTGGTGGCAAAGATTTAAGTTCCAATGCGCTTTTCCAAGACTTTACTAGATACCTTAAAATATGTATAGACATTTAAAAACAATCGATTGAACACACGTTAATATTATATGTCAAGGTCTCATACATTACTTTTTTGAAGCATAAAGATTTTGGCAATTTCTTTTTGGGTTCTAAAATCGCAGATTTTTCATAATGCGCACAAGTATCATCAAGTGTTTTGATGTAACGGAAATGTTATGGGGATACTAGCTGATGCCCGCGACTTCGTCCGCGTGGATTGAGGTTTTTTGGTTCCCGCGGGAACTCTTTAATTATCCAGGATAAATGTAGCCTATATGTTATTCCGGACTAAAATCTATCTCTGTATCAAATTTCATCCAAATCCGTTCAGCCGTTCTGGCGTGATTGAGTAACAAACATCAATACGTCCATCCATCCATCCAAACTTTCGCATTTATAATATTAAGAATAAGAATAAGAATAAGAATAAGAATGAGAATGAGAATGAGAATGAGAATGAGAATGAGAATGAGAATGAGAATGAGAATGAGAATGAGAATGAGAATGAGAATGAGAATGAGAATGAGAATGAGAATGAGAATGAGAATCATTAATTCTGATAGTAAAATAAAAGCAGTTTGGGATATTATCTCAGAAGAAACTGGGAAACATAAAGTGGAGAAGCCTAAATTAGAGCTAAAAATTAATGACCGTATTACTGACTGCGATACGGAAATTGCAAATACATTTGAGAATTTTTTCCGAAATATTCCGGTAACCACTACTAGCTCCCTTAATTCCTCGCCAACAGAAGCCCTTAAGCTTCTTAAGGGTAATGTCACCGAGTGCAGTGTGCTGTTTAAGTTTGAACATGTGACCCCATATGATATTATTAAAATATTCAAATCTTTGCAATGCAAAAAAACCGGGGATCTATGGGGGATATCAGTAAAAATAATCAGCAATGTTATTGATATAATTGCACCATATCTTGCTCTAATATTTAATGAGTCTGTAGATTCAGGATCCTTTCCAGACCTTATGAAATGCAGTAAATTGATTCCACTTTTTAAAACTGGCAGTAGAAGTGACCCTAATAATTACAGACCAATTTCTATTTTACCAGCACTCAGCAAGATATTTGAAAAAATTATGCTCAACCAACTGCTTCTGCACTTTAACTCAAATAAACTACTTCACTCTGAGCAGTATGGTTTTACTAAAGGCCGATCAACAACCGATGCGGGCGCAATGCTGCTAAAGCATATATTCGATGCATGGGAGAAATCACAGAATGCTATTGGTATTTTCTGTGATTTGTCTAAGGCATTCGATTGCGTTGAGCACGAGACGCTTTTAGTTAAGTTGAACCACTATGGAGTCAAAGACACTGCACTTGGCCTCATTGCGTCTTATCTCAGTGATCGCATTCAAACGGTATGTGTTAACGATGTGAAGTCATCCGGATCAGCCTCACTAATGGGTGTTCCTCAAGGCTCCATTCTGGGCCCCTTCATGTTCTTGGTGTATATAAATGATTTACCATATTACGTCCAAAACACTTGTGATATTGTGCTATTTGCTGACGATACGTCCTTGATTTTTAAAGTCGATAGAAATAAGGACAATTATGACGACGTAAATAATGCAATTTCTCAAGTCACTAACTGGTTTACTGTAAACAATTTACTTTTAAATGCAAAGAAAACCAAGTGTGTTGAATTCGCATTGCCAAATACCAAGTCCACAGGAAACATGAATTTAACTGTAAATAATGATATTTTAAAAATAGAAGAGACCACTGTATTCCTGGGGGTGACCTTAGATTCAAAGCTTCAATGGGGCACCCATATATCAACTCTGGCTGGCAAACTCAGCTCTGCTGCTTACGTTGTTAGAAAGATTCGACAATTTACTGACGTAGAAACTGCAAAAATTGTATATTTTGCTTACTTTCATAGTATTATGTCTTACGGAATCTTGCTATGGGGTAAAGCAGCAGATATTCAAAAAATTTTTGTATTACAAAAAAGGGCAATACGTGCAATTTATAATTTAAAACCGCGCGAATCCCTTAGAGAGAAATTCAAGGAAATAGGTATTCTTACAGTAGCCTCGCAATACATTTACAGTAATTTAATCTTTGTGAAACAGCGCCTTCAGAATTACAAAAGAATTTGAGATCTGCACGATAGGCCAACTAGGAACTGCCATAAGCTCGTGACACCATCGCTCCGCCTCAAAAAAAGTCCGAAGGTCGTTCGTGGGAATGAGCATTCTATTTTATAACAAAATTCCACAATCTATTTTAAACTTGCCTTTACACAAGTTTAAGAAATCCATTAAAAGTATGCTTTTGAAAAAAGCTTATTATACTGTGGAAGATTACGTAAATGACAAAAGAGCATTTCTATGATAACATATTCATTTAAACGATAAACTAAAACATAAAGATCAATATTTTTTTACAATTTTTTCCGACTAGCTGTTGCCCGCGGCTCCGCTCGCGTGAATTTTGGTTTTCACAAATTGTGTAAAGTTAATGATCCATGGATTTTTCCACGATAAAGAGTAGCCTATGTGTTAATCTAGGGTATAATCTACATCCATTCCAAATTTCAGCCAAATCGGTTAAGTAGTTGCCGCGTGAAGGAGTAACAAACATACACACATACAAACTTTAATATTATTATTGCCGATAGGTGGCGATTTGCACCCTTAAACAGTATTCAATTCTATTATATGCCTTGATATGGGTAGTCGGGTATGTCACACTCTCTTTAACGTTTCTGTGGTGGTGTCGTGTGGTGCGGGTTGTTACGTTCCCTCAAATATGGTTGAGCGAAGCAATGGCTGGATCATGCGTCATGCTCGTGAACGGGTGCCACCGTCGGAAATGGGGCTGCCTCTGTCTGCCAGTCTTGGCGTGTATTGAGTATTGTAGGTATGCTCGTGAAAAAAAGCTTACTATATAATCGAAGATTACGTAAATGATAAAAAAAACAGCGTGGATTTGATTCGCTCCAGCTATGCGTGGGACTGAAGTTACTTGTATCATTATGATGATTGTAAGTTTTGATGGAAAAGAGCAACCACCGAGTTTCTTGCTGGCTCTTCTCGGTAGGAATGGCATTCCGAACCAGCGGTAGATTCATATTATAACGATTCAAAAGCGCTTGTAAAAGCTTATTTGAATAAAAAACATTTTGAATTTTGAATTTTGAAAAAATGAGAATGAGAATGAGAATGAGAATGAGAATGAGAATGAGAATGAGAATGAGAATGAGAATGAGAATGAGAATGAGAATGAGAATGAGAATGAGAATGAGAATGAGAATGAGAATGAGAATGAGAATGAGAATGAGAATGAGAATGAGAATGAGAATGAGAATGAGAATGAGAATGAGAATGAGAATGAGAATGAGAATGAGAATGAGAATGAGAATGAGAATGAGAATGAGAATGAGAATGAGAATGAGAATGAGAATGAGAATGAGAATGAGAATGAGAATGAGAATGAGAATGAGAATGAGAATAAGAATAAGAATAAGAATAAGAATAAGAATAAGAATATTTATTTGCATAATACACGTTATACAGGTGTTTTTACAAAAATTTACGTTACTTATTTACGTTAATTAGTAAGTAAGTAGGATAGATAATAATAGATTATATGACTATCAAACCATTATTGTTTCAAAAATTGTATATCTAGTATCGAAACTCGACTAGGACGTCAGATAGACGATGATATCCGTAGTAAGTCAACCTACCCGAAAAAGTCGCATCTCGACTACAGTAGTATAGATGGCTTTTGGATACATGACGCCATAAGATTACCTGGCAGTCTGTAGCAGCAGCACGGTATACTCTCCTTCGTAAGTGATAGCAGCTGATGTGTAGGCAGATATCTGCGGTAGGTTGGAGGACATCAGAAATCCGTTGCCGCCGCAAGCCAATCTACACTGCTCCACCAAATGAGTGACATCCCGACTGCAGACAGCTTTCAGACAGCAAGCAAGAGCGTGGAGCTGGTTATTCCAAATCCATTAATTAATAAACTATGGTCATAGAACTCATAGATTATCATGCGAATACCACTTTTACTACACTGGTGCATTCTCAATGGTACCGAAACGATTAAAATCTTCCGCGTGCGATTTGCATCTGGGTGTTTAACGGCGTGATTTTTATTACCTACTGTCCCCGATTATCAAAATGTAGGTACTACATCTGTGGTAGGGTACTCCAAAAGATTTTATCATGATTTGTTTATAGAGGTTTTTGGATTTATTCCTTTCTTTAAAATGGACATTTGACGACCTTCCTGGCGCTGTTGCCTTAACGTGGGAGATCCCGGGTTCAGTCCCCGGCAGAGTCAATTTGGGAATTTATAATTATTGAATTTTCTCTAGTCTGGACTGGTGGGAGGCTTCGGCCGTGGCTACTTACCACTTAACGGTAACGGCACTTACTACAAAACCGATTAGGGGTATGGTTTTAATATAACTGCCATACCCCTAACAGGTTAGCCCGCTACCATCTTAGACTGCATCATCACTTACCATCAGGTGAGATCGCAGTCAAGGTCTAACTGGTTTTACAGACTAAATTTTTTTAAAGTGAAACTTCTTTGGAATCGTTGTGATTTGAAAATTCGATGATACGAAAAAGCTACACCATAAAGAGACAAACATATTTATAATAGGAGCCTGCGAGAGAATGAGATAGAATACAAGTTACATTTATCTCATTCTCTCGTAGGGTAGGTACTTTTCTGAAGTTTAACTTTTGTCGTGTGTAAATTGCACACACACACTTTTTTTTAAGTAATCGTCGTTAAACGCTGGTTTATATCCGCCACCAAACTTGCCTCAGGAAGCTGATCCATGTTTCCCTGATGGATGTCAGCGGAGACTCTCCTGTGGGTGTTCCACATCCACAGCCCGACCGCCCGGCACAAGTGGCTCGAGGCGATCGCTATGAATAGCTTGTGTTGTTGCGTCAGAAAGTCCAGTATTTGGCATTCGGCCTCACTGCAATGAATCAAATCATATCAAATATTTTTTATTCAAGTCGACTTTTGACAAATGCTTTTTTAGTCGAGTGAATCTACCATTGTGAAGGACAATATTTATTCATGCCACAAGTGCATCATGATCATGATAAAAATTACACTCGAGGAGAAAAACCATAATCATACTAATATTATTAAAATACGTAAGTGTTTTTGTTTGTTCTTCAATCACGCCGCAACAAAGCAACCACCACCACCACTACAGCCCATTAACGTCCCACAGCTGGGCACAGGCCTCCACTCTCATAGGAGAGTGGGAATTAGAGCTTAGACCCACCACGCTGCCCCAATGCGGGTTGGCGGGCTTTAACGACTATTATCATGTTAGTGATAATAACCGGGACCGACGGCTTAACGTGCTCTCCGAGGCACGGGGGTGAAACACCACCAATTTCCTAACTCCGGGATAGTACTGAGAATTTCTAGACAGAAAAACCCAATACTTTACTATGGCCCGACCCGGGACTCGAACCCGGGACCTCGTCGGCCACAGTTGACCATGCTAACCACTAGACCAACGAGGCAGTCAACAAAGCAACAGATCGACGTAATTTTTTGCATGGCTAAATATATCAGAGGACCTGGAGAGTGATAAAGGCTATTAAAATTAATAGGGCTAGGAAAACGAGTTCCCGTAGGAATTAAAAAAACTTATTCCACGCGGACGGAGTCGCGGGCATCATCTAGTACACTATAAAATTGGCTGTTGGTCTTGGTGAGCGGAGCAATTGATTGTGGTGGTGGTGATCTAAGTATTATCAAATATTTGACTGGTACAGCTAGTTATTATGTTATGACTTAAAGAAGGTGGCGGGAAGCGAGTGGATAAGGAAGGCAGAGGACCGTGTTTGGTGGCGCGCTCTCGATAAAGCCTATGTCCAACAGTTGATGCATACAGGCTGATGGATGGATGGATGGAGCTAATTATTCCTTGTACACCTACTTAGATTTGATATGCGCCTGGTGTCTAACGGCGGAGTAGCGCACAGCTATCGTGGCCGCTCTGGACAACTGGAACCCCAAGTCTGATATAAGCGTCACCCGTGTCAGCACCATCGACTCATACGTGAGCTTGGAGTGCTTCGGCTTTACGTATGTGCCGTCCTGGAATTAAAAGTTTGCCTGTTTAACCTTTATTGATCCCTTATACGATATACCTACATAGAGCACCTGAACTGAACGGCTTTGTTTTACCGTTCTACCACTAGCGTTCTACTAGCGTAGCGTTGTAGAAACAGGTATGGATTATATATAACTGCCATACCCCTAACAGGTTAGTCCGTCTAGAGTTAACGTGTAATGGCTCTTTTTTTATTGAGAGATAGGCTTGCGCTTGACGACAATCATGCTTAGTGTAAAGCAATTATTACTATGTTGGAACGCGCTTGCCTAGAAGATGCCTTTTCACTCTTGCCTTGAAGGTACCTAAGATATACGAGGCAGGAAACACGTGCGCTGGGAGGGTGTTCCACACCCTAGCGGTTCGGATCAGAAACGTCGCTCATCGCTCGTCGCAGAAGCTCATCATTGCTTTCCATTACTGTCGATTAGCGCAAGACTATCTTGCATTACAAAGTTATCCTATCTACCAAATTCCTCAGAAATGATTGAAAAGTGTACTTACTCTCAAAACTTGCACATTCTTCATCAACATATTCTTCCTGGGTATCCTGTAATTGTCGAAGCCGAGGAATCCATTGTCCGCCGTATTGAAGCCCATTTTTGGTCCTATTTCACCAACCGTGATCCCGGGCAAAGGTTCGTGAGTGTCATAGTCTCTAATCTGTACTAGGAACATGTGCAGACCGTGGCACGTTCCGTTGATATAGAGCTGGGCCATTACCAGGCAGGCGTTTGCTGTTTTGCCCACTGAAAAAGTTTAATTTTAGAATTTAAATAGGTAATTACCTATTAAAATACTTCTTTCTCATATTAATTATCGTGTCAATTCCACTGCTGAACGAAGGTCTATTGCAAGTGTTGTGGCGCTTGAGTCCAGCGACTCCCAGCTACTCGCTTGAGATCGTCCATCCATGGGAGGGTCTTCCAACTGAGTGGACTTTCATTACAGCAACAAAACAAGCCGTGTGGTGTCGTTGGACACCCCGTTATCAAATAAGTTCTATTCGCTACCTATTAGTTATATGTTTTTTTAATGAACCTGTTACATCGTAGCTATACTAAATCTTTTTCATCCTGTTACTACACTTTGCTAATGACGCAGCTCCTATCAGACTGAGGCTCAGCCACTAAAGCCTTCTTGCAGAGACGCCAGGTTACCGGGAATTGAAATTTGACAGGAGTTTTATTCAAATCAGCTAACTCTGGGTCAAAAGACCCGCTGTTTCTGCAAGCAGACCTAAAAACTTTTTAAATCTGTTCAAAAATCAAAATCTTCAAAAATAACTAAAAATATACAGGTACTCTGTCTCTCTCCAATCTATACGTCACGAGGAATACAATCTATACTATATATGAGGAAGGGAGACAAGAGTTTAAGTTTAACGATTTTTCGTATCCCCGCGTTTTATCCTGCCATAAAGAACTCTGTCCAAAATATCGGTGCAGGCGCCCCCAGGCGGTACTTAGGCCTGGCTGGTTTCAAGCCCTGTTTTGGGATGCTCAGCTTCACTCCTCAATAATTATGAGTTGGTTAGTTTTTTATATGATACCAGGAGTTGGAGTCATTGGTGGATGAAACCAGGCAAGCTTAGGTACCTACACCGATTTATAAATTCAGGCCGTTTTCAACTGAGTATCAAATTCTACTTACAGCCTCCAGGCCACCATTTGTAAGAAGTTAGTGTCGGGCTATGTAGTATGAACTCATCAGTTTCCGAGTCGAAAGTGGCTGTTGTTTCTATGCCTCTTAGAAATGATCCATGGCCCATCTCAGTCTAGAACAAATTAAAAAAACAACAAAATAAGGAATACCGTAAACAAAATAGGTACTTATCTATAGAACGAACCTATACTTGGACTTTGGCTGAAATGAAAAAAACCTTTAAGGTAATTTTGATCTGTCTGGCGCAGCGGACAACAAATAGTCCGCGTCATTTATTTTTATAAGGACCTAAGCGACAAGTAAAAACGTTCACCTTCGACTTAGACGTTTTGTCCTGCCCATGCCACGCTACGGTCTACATATGCAGGTATGCATGCGAAGAGCGTGTAGTATTCGAAATTGGAATATTTTTTTAACTATCTAGCGACCGGCGCAAGATCGAAAAACAAAACCATAGATGGCCAAAGCGAAGCGACTTGAAGAATTCTCCTGCGTACGTTGATCGTAACGTGAATGGCTTACAGTGTGTTTTTCTACAGTCTTTTTAAATAGAGATGAGCTTTTTTTTCAATTTCTTTAAAGTCTGCCACTTGACCAATAGCGATGGGATTATTGAAAGACGATAGGTAAGTTTCTAGATATTCCCAGAGTTAGATAGAGTTGCAGGTGAGATTACGTAATCAGACGTTAATGAAGTTGATAAAAAGAATCATCTCTATTGGAACAGACTTTTTTTAGGGTTCCGTACCCAAAGCGTAAAAACGGGACCCTATTACTAAGACTCCGCTGTCTGTCTGTCTCCAGGCTGTATCTCATAAACCGTGATAGCTAGAAAGCTGAAATTTTCACAAATGATGTAAGTATTTCCGTTGCCGCTATAACAACAAATACTAAAAATTAAAAAAATATATATATTAAGGGGGGTCCCCATACAATAAACGTGTTTTTTTCGTATTTTTTTGCTCAATATTAAAAACGGTAACAGGTAGACGGTTCAAATTTTCACAGAATATTAACTTGTATATTACCTTTCAAAATAAATAATTAAATATCAATAAAGTAAATATTAAAGGGGGGCTCCCATACAACAAACGTAATTTTTATTTTTAATACGTCATAAATCGTAAATCTTACTACAGGTTTGTACGGAACCCTCGGTGCGCGAGTCCGACTCGCACTTGGCCGGTTTTTTCTAAGAGGTGTTAAGGCTATTGAGCTGCAATACCTGAGCATAAGTGCCAATCATTTTGGAGTCCGGCCTCAACCACTCGGCCCGCTGTTCAGCAGAGGCCTGCGCGACGATGGGTATCCAGAACAGCCCGATATGCACCAGAAGCGGGTTGACGTTGCGAAAGATTCCATCTTGCATTGAGTAAATTTTCGTGGGGCTGTAAAGTGTAAGAATACAAAAACTAAAACCTAACTGCAGCTCAATACGAATACCTATTAAGATTCTGTCTAGTGAAGCTGACAAAATTGCAGGAAATTAAACAAACTTGTCGGATAACTAGTTATACAAACTTACCTGACCCGGTGGCCAAAATTTGAACTAATTTTTATGCCTGTTTAGTTTTTGTTCTTTTTATTTTTCATATATATACTAGGTGAGATCGCAGTCAAGGGCTAACTTGTAGTGGATAAAAAAAAAACCGGCCAAGTGCGAGTCGGACTCGCGCACCGAGGGTTCCGTACAAACCTGTAGTAAGTTTTACGATTTATGACGTATTAAAAATAAAAACTACATTTGTTGTATGGGAGCCCCCCTTTAATATTTACTTTATTGATATTTAATTATTTATTTTGAAATGTAATATACAAGTTAATATTCTGTGAAAATTTGAACCGTCTACCTAGGTTACCGTTTTTAATATTGAGCAAAAAAATACGAAAAAAACACGTTTATTGTATGGGGACCCCCCTTAATATATATATTTTTTTAATTTTTAGTATTTGTTGTTATAGCGGCAACGGAAATACATCATTTGTGAAAATTTCAGCTTTCTAGCTATCACGGTTTATGAGATACAGCCTGGAGACAGACAGACAGACAGACAGCGGAGTCTTAGTAATAGGGTCCCGTTTTTACCCTTTGGGTACGGAACCCTAAAAAAAGACGCTGTTTGCCAGATAAGTTTGTCGGACTTTAAAGACACAAAATTGGATTTAATAGGCGCATCAGCGAAAAGTGCGTGCACAAGAATCGTACCCTCAACTGACCGAATAGGAGACCCATGTCTAAACTCTAAAGGCTTTCATACATCGATATATTATATCGATGGGCCCTTACATAGGAAAAAATTGGGCGTCCGACTTGTGGAGCGCGCTCCACACCTGTATAAGCCTGTCCTTGTCTCTGCCATAGCGCTGTCCCGCTTTTCAGGCTAGATGGCGTTAGTAAAACCTTAAATAGGTCCACATTCTTAGTTTGACAGGGCCCGTCTATGTAAATTGAGGTCGTTGCTTTCATCGCTTTTAAAATTCATACTAATATTATAAATACGAAAGTATCTGTCTGTCTGCTGCGCTACCATATTATCTTAACTATAAACTTTCGGTACCTTCATATTTAACCTTATTTAACTGCTTAATTTTCCAGGTTAAAGGTAGCCTTTGTCCTTCCCCGGAACACAGCCTATGTCGGTACATATAGTATGTGCTGTGCTGTGCCGGGCTGTGTCCCGGGGAAGGACAATCGCTACCTTTAACCTGGGAAATTAAGCAATTCCCAGTCGCGGGCATCATCTAGTTAGAAATACGACACAGAAAATGGGGAGCTACCAAGGAACTCTCAATTTTACTTACGCTCTAATAATATCGACGTTTTCAGTGTTATTGGAATTGAACTCACGAAACCAATGAAAGATAATGGAGGCTTTCCTTATTGCGTTTTCATATCTCTCCTTGTGGCTCAGATATTCTTCAGGAACGTCATCCCATAGTTCTTTTATATTTAGAAGAAAATTTTCTGCAACCAATCCGTACTAATATTAAAATTGCGAAAGTGTGTCCGCCTTTCTGTCTGCTACGTTTTAACAGTTCATCTGATCAATCGATTTTGACGAAATTTGGTAAGGGGATAGGTAGAATTAGAATTTATTTATTGCATAATACACAATATTACATACAAAAAAATGTACAGTAGATATTAAAGGTGGTAAAATATTATAAGTGCAAAAAGTAAAGTGTATTGCCAATGTCATGGCGTGCAATTAAAATTAGATATGATGAGAAAAATTGTGAATATTCCTTTAATATCAACGTAACTAATTAAGTACTTAAATAATAAAAATTAAAATTAAATAATTAAAATTACGATTAAAAATGTAATTAAATTATTATTGTCAGCTATAAAATATTATTTTTTAACCTATTATTAAGGTAAGTTAGGTACATCCCGGGGAAGGACATAATGCTATTTTTTTATCCCGAAATTTCCACAGGCCGAGTGACGACGCTAAGATATAAGACACTCACCGACTTGCTTTCTTTTTACAGTATTTTCTTCACCACCATCGATAATATGTATCAGCTCTTGCACATTGAAAGTGCATTTTTTTCTTTCTTTTAACAAATCTTCATTAATTTTCAGACTCATTGTTAAAATTCCTTGTTCACGACACGAAAACAGTTAACACAATAATAAGCAGGTAGGTTTTAACCTTTTATACTCATTAATGTTTATGAAGTATTTTGCAATTATAATTATTATAAATGAGTTGATTATATTTAACTTTAATTACCTATTCGCATTGTTTATTAATGAAAAATGTCTCTGTCCTGTGCATCAAGTAAATGAGAAACAAATCCGGCATTGATTGCTTCTCCAAATATGACTTAGTAAGTACTTATTTACTTTCAAACTATATTTTTAATGAAAATTTTTGGAACTAACTACATACTTGAATATTTTTCTACTCATGCTGCACACTTAAATAATTTTCGCCGAAGATACAATTTAATTGCTATATTATGCAAGGTCTTCATGAGTAAAACAATTAGGTAATTTATTTAAAAATATATTTATTTTATCACTCTATAAATACTTGCTTTTCACTTTGTTCATGTTAATAGATAAATTGTCCAAGACTAGACCCGCACTGCGTCAGATCACACGGGAACTCTTTGTAAATTTGCTTTTTCCAGTTCCTTGCAAATTCAATTGATCGTAATCGAAAGTAATCGTAAAGCCAAAGTAAAATGGACCCAAAAATCCTTTATTTAAAGTCACAAGTACAACGATTTTAATTTCGAAATGTTATGTTCGAAATGTTTCGAATGTATGATTGGAGTGCTTGCTGTGAATGGATACATGAAATTGAGCTCTTATACAATATCATCATAATTCATTTTACTTTGACGCTAATGTTCAATTAGCTCGAATGCTCCATTAGACTATAGAGTACTACCCTACAGAACTATAGTCATGCAGAAAATCACGTCGCACCGTTGTTCTGTTGATTCAAGGACAAACCAACGAAACTTGCACTATTAACTAACCTAACCTAACATCCTAGACCTATCCTACTTACCTATAACATTATAAATACATACGTGAAAGTTTTGATGTCTGTTAAAGTTTCTATGTGTTTGAATGTTTATTTGCTTCAAGCCACAATGACTGAACCGATTTGGCTGAACTTTGAAACGGAGATACTTTATAACTTGAATTTGGTACATAGGCTAAATTTTGTCTCGGAAATTAGAGTTCCCGCGGGAGCAAAAAAACTATCCACGCGGATGAAATCACAGGTATCGTCTAGTTAATTATAATAATAGATACGTATTGTTTATCACAGTTTTCCTCGCAGGAAGGGCTTCAGATACTCGTGGAAAGTGTAGTTGACTGGTTCAGCGTTGAGAGGGCTCTTGAGAGCTTCTTCCATCAGCCTCTCGTAGGCGCGGCCGTCGTATGAGCCCAGTGTTGATTGCAGCATCTAAACAGAAATCTTTTTTTAAAACTACAATGATCACTATGATTTCCTTTATAAATTCAAATTCAAAAGTTTTTTTTATTCAAGTAGACTTTTTACAGGTGCTTATGAATAGTCTAATGAATCTACCACTGGTTCGGAATGCCGTTCCTACCGAGAAGAACCAGCAAGAAACTCGGAACTCATACTACCACTTTAGAAAGGGGGACCTATTTCTTTGGCTCTCTGTATCAAATGAGAGTGATTTGGAGGATTTGTGTGGTGTGGTGCTGTGCCGGTGCGAATTGCTGGGTGGTGGGTGTTCGCAAGCTATTGGTGAAAGACACGCACTGTACCACATAGATTTGTCTACTGTGGCGGATTATAGCGAATTAAACTTCTCGTTCATTCATTTCGTTCATATAGACAGAAGTACTGTGTTAATATGGATTGTACGATAAAGTGGCAGATTTACAACAACTTTAATCCTCACAAAGTTTGTTGAAAAGCTGTAAATAACCAAGTTATGGAGCTTTCTTTTTACTCACCTCATCTTTGAGATCAAACGCGTCAACCAAACCCACAGCATTCAACCGCAGTTGTGTCAGTAACTGTTCGTACCACACACGCATACTGTCCACGTCTTCTTGATTTATTGTGGTAAGTATACTGAAAAAAAAAGCTGAACATTATATCTAACTAGCTGATGCCCGCGACTTCGTGGACTGAGGTTTCTTGGTTCCCGCGGGAACTCTTTAATACCTATAGGGATGATGACAACTCAATCAAATCAGCAACTCTTTATCAAACTTAAAAACGCACTTCTAGTATACAAGTTGTATGAAATTGACAGTTGTGACGTCATTAAATTTCAACGCACTTTTTTTCTTTAATCTATATTTTAAAATGATTATCAAAATTAAAACTAACCGAGGATGTGAATATGTCTTTTGGAAGACCCTCTATATAATAATCAGTTATAAATAATTTATTTTTGATATAGGCATCATCCCTATTCCGGGATAAAAAGTCTAGGTGTTATTCCAGACTTTAATCTATCTCTATGCAAAATTTCATCCAGATCCGTTCACCCGTCCCTGGCGTGATAGTAACAAACATGAAACATCCAACCACCCATCCAAACTTTCGCATTTATAATAATATTAAATAGATTAATAATTACATTCATCAGAATCATATTTTTGTCAACAGTAGTATTTCATCACCCATTACCGATCAACTGGCCACTATTCTCAGGATAAGAATGATTGTGGTGTACTATGGCCCTTCTCATTTTGAAAACAAAGCACAAGAGCTCAGTAGTTGGCCGGGTTGAGATGATGAAGTGTTTTTATTTCTGACTGAGGCTCGAAGATAAAAAATATATTTTCACTCAAAAGTGGTTAAAAGATCTTAAAAAATTAAACGGTCAAAATCATTTTGAGAGTCTGGCTCAGATTGAGATACGTTTGAGTACCTAATTTGTGCTCTAATTTAAATTTAAACTCAATTTAAATTTCAATTCAAGTGCAAATTTTGAATATCAGAATCAGAAACTAGTTAAAATTTCTGAAAACCCTTCCAGTCTACGTTTTGAAGAAAACCTCAAGAAGGTAAAAATACAGTAGGCAGGAAGAAGATAACTTCTTCCTGCATATATAGATGCGTTTTGCGATATACCTAATATTATGTCGGTTTAACCTTTTCGCGACAATCAGTTTTACCTGTAGTAAATCGCTGAGTCTCTCCAAAGCCCAGTACACTGAATACAGTTCCACGACTTGGCTTAGTACTCGTTTTAGCTCTAGTGATGTTGTTTTTGTCATTTCCTCGATTTCACTGCTGAATGTCGACAGAATTATAACTCTACAGTGTGTCTGGAAGAAGAAAAGTTTCATTCAGATAGTTTATGAACGATCGGACGTTCAAATAAGTCCGGGAAAGTCGATTTACCCCGAATAATTACTTTGTAAAGGATATCTTAAATGACAAGGAAGCTTGGCAATAATTTGCTCTAATGGCTCTGATAGTCTCTTAGTTAAGATGATTTGTGAGATGGTGATAATAAAAAAAAACCCGGCTGAGTTTGTTGTGGGCTCTTCTCAGTAGGGCGCGTTTGGAACCCATTAGTTTTAAGATACCTACCGTAACTGATTATCACCATCATGTTTTATAAGTAATTGACGTCAATAAGTGTACGGTCTACAGTGTACCTAAATTGAATAAATGAATATTTGATTTGATTTATTTTTTTTGGCTCATATTTTGCACAAAGGATCAGTCTGGCTGTCCAGCGCGGAAATTCAGGCACCTTTACAAGCGGGCATGATGTGTATAGTAATTATATCAGGCTAGCTAGCTATAAGCATTATTGCAATGTTTTCAATAAAAAAAACCCCCGAAGTATATCTAACATTCTCTCCTACGAATCTTAGCTGTTTACCGGAGGATTTTATAAATTTTGTCTGTCATACCATGCTTGTAAAATTTGCGTCAGTATATGTTAGCATAGTCAATGAGCAAGATAGACACTCAAAGATTGTAATAACTTTAAGGGTTTTGGAAACTCGAGGGAAAGATTTGAGTTTTGACTCACGATCTTTGAATTCTGACCCAAAGATCAGAATTAAGAAGAACCTGAATATCCATACCTCCGCAGCAGAAACTAGTTGAACGGAACACATGTTCCATGCGTCCTCAAAAGTCATTCCGGAAGCAACCCTCCTTTGCATGTTCTGTACGCATGACGCAATTTTTCTGCAATTAAATACCGATTGATTATTGGGGTCAAAGCCTTATTAATACCTAAATTTCCTTAATGAACATAATTCATAAATTATTTAAGGAATATAGTGGGGACCACCCCTCTTCCTTCTTTTTCTTTTTCATTTTCATTTCATTTATTTGTTCGAAAAAGTCTTGGAAGTCTTTTAAATGGAGTTTATGTGTCAATATTATGTGTTTCTTGCCGGTTCTTTGCGGTAGAACTTCTTGCCGAACCAGTGGTAAAGTCACGAATATTCATAAGTGGCACAAGTTCATAAAAAATAAATCGTTTTGCATTTCTATTATAATTCAGCCTCAATTTTTTTCTAGGTAGCAGGTAGGACAGTAAGTGAAACAAATTAATTTCCTAAGTCCTACAACCAATTTTGGATATCAACCTTAGGTAAGTACTAGATGATGCCCGCGACTTCGTCCGCGTGGATTAAATTTATTGATTCCCGCGGGAACTCTTTAATTTTCCAGGATAAAAAATAGCCTATGTCCTTCCTCGGGATACAATTTATCCCTGTACCAAATTTTATCAAAATAGGTTGAACAGATGGGCCGTGAAAGCGATGCAGACAGACAGACCGACAGCCAGACACAATTTCGCATTTATAATATTAGTATGGATTTAACTGAGCTAGAACAAACCTCATACAAACAACTTGGAATCCATAAACGATGTTGTCTATTGAGTTCACCCATTTATGAGAATAGCCCTTTATTTTGGCAGTTCTCAAATATTCCACTGTTGGTGTCAATTTCCCGCTATCATTCTTTATTTCTTGCCACGTTTTTGCTAAGAACCTGAAAAATACTTTTAAAAATAATCAGTTAGTAAAGAGAGAAATCAACACGCGTTACTCTGAAAACCATGTCGATGGTCCTAAAAGACGGGTTGCTTGGAATCGCAACTATCCACGCTCAGTTTCATCCTACGATATATAATATAACGCCCTGGTAAGGACGGTGCTGGAGTACTGCTCAATCATTTGGTCCCCTTGCTATAATGTCTGTCTGACGTGCTTATTGCTTTCAGACAGCAGGCTAGAGCGGTAGATTGGGAATCTTTCCTAATTGGCGCGGAGTGAAGACATTGATGGCATTTTTGGGTAGAAATTCTAAGTAACCCGATACCACATGCAAAGAAGTTCCTTCGTTTAAAGGATTTTCCCCAGAACCAAACGGAAAGCAGGAGACATCGGTGACTCCCCAAACTAACAGTTTGCGCTGTAGTTTCTTTATGCTGTGATTTTATTAGATAAAACAAAATAAACAAGTGCAAACCTGGCAGTTTGCAGCAACAGCACGGTATTGTCTCCCTCGTAAGTGCACGCAGCGACAGCGTTACCGTACGTAGCGGGCAGGTTAGATGAATGCATGTATCCGTGACCACCGCACGCGAGCCTGCACGTCTCTATGAAGCCAGCCGTGTCTGATGTGCTTATTGCTTTCAGACAGCAGGCTAGAGCGTGGATCTAGAAAAACATAGGTGGTAGAGGTCTCCTAACTTAAAAATGAACGCGCCTCACTAAACGTTTGCACCATTTAGGAAGTAGTCAGCCAGCAGACCCACCACTACAGTCCATTAACGTCCTACTGCTGGGTACAGGCCTCCACTCATAGGAGAGAGGGAATAAGAGCTTAGACCCACCACGCTGCGCCAATGCGGGTTGGCGGGGGGCTTTAACGACTATCATCATGTTAGTGATAATAACCCGAACCGACGGCTTAACGTGCTCTCCGAGGCACGGGGGTGACACCACCAACTTCCTTACTCCGGGCTAGTACTGAGAATTTCTAGTCAGTAAACCCCAATATTCAATTATGGCCCGACCCGAGACTCGAACCCGGGACCTCGTCAGCCGCGGTCAAACATTCCAACCACAAGACCAACGAGGCAGTTAAAGGCAATGAATTTGTAAGTATTGCTATACCTACTTTGCATGAGAGCGTAACCACATTTGGTGCGCATGCATTTTTAGATTTGACAAACTCTAACGGCATATTTAATTTATGTAGAGAGAAATGATATCACGTATTGTTGGTTGTTCCATGTCATACCTCAATGAAATCTATATTTACAGAAAAAAATAAGCAGGTAAGACGCTCAGAATTCCAGCAAGGATCCCCTACTATATCCCCTTCCATCGAAATAGAATGAGTTACTAAAATTTTACATCAATGCCTACTTCCCAATAAATCGAGTGCGAAATAATAATTTTTCTTCTTCACCATTTAGCTTTTCTATATATTCTTATTGTGCTTACCTCTGGTAGCCTCTCCAAATTGCCAGCGAGCAGTTCTTCATTCACAGTATTGAAGGTGTCCCACAGTTTGTTTGCTGTGATCTTCATCGCGTAACAAGCCGCTAGAGCCGGCAACAGCTTGTGTTGCTGAGTTAAATAGTCTAAGATTTGGCTCTCTGGCTCCCTGGAATAGGTTTTTTTAATCCACTACAAGTTACCCCTTGACTGCGATCTCACCTGATGGTAAGTGAAGATGCAGACTAACCTGTTAGCGGACTAACCTGTCAGGGGCATCATACCGGAATGCTAAATCGCTTGGCGGCACGTCTTTGCCGGTAGGGTGGTAATTACCCACGGCCGAAGCCTTCCACCAGGCCAGACCAAGGAAAATTCAGAAATTATAAATTCCCAAATTGACCCTGCCGGTAGGGATGCAAACAAAACACGAACACACACATGAACGGTAACAAACACATGAACGATACATCGATGTTTTTCAAACATCGATGTATCGTTCATAAAAATGATGTTCGGCGATACATCGTTGTTCATGAACGATGTTTTATGAACGATGTTTTGTCGTACACTGTACACACTACACAGACATAGGGCGCCATCTTGCGTTCTATCCGTGATCTACATCCGTGATTACCTGTCTCAGTCACAAGCGTACATTTTTCAATTTAGCGTCTCGCTCACTCACTCAGCAATACAAACAACATAATGCGCGCCAAACGAAGGTGTCAGTTCCAACTTGCACTGCACTTGCTTGGATCTCTTGTTTAGATCGACGGCCATTGTTTTGTTTAGTATAAAAATCTTCGTGCCCACGTTGTTGAATAGTATGGTAGTGAATGTTGGGTAAGGCAAAAGACATAGGTATTATAAATAAAAATAGAATAAACATAGTATTTAGTAGTAATGAGAGCATTAAGGAGTATATGTGTGGTATTTCTATAAAAGGTGACAGTGATGTAAAGGATGATGTTTGTGAAAGCAAGAATTAAGAAAACTGAGCTAAGGTGGTTTCGGCGATACATCGATGTTTATATAAATCGATGATTCATTTGCATTACAGGAACATGGCGTCAAAAGTTTATGTAATTTGTAAATGGTGATAAAAACATCGATATATCGTTCATAAACATCGATATTTTTAACATCGATGTTTCACTTTTGAAAACATCGATATCCTAACATCGATGTTTTTTATGAGCGATGTTGCATCCCTACCTGCCGGGGATCGAAGCCCGGACCATTCCGAACCATGGCATTCCGAACCAATGGTAGATTCATTTGACGATTCGAAAGCACTTGTAAAAGTTTATTTGAATAAAAAACGTTTGAATTTTGAATTTTGACCTCGGCACGTTAAAACTACAGCGCTCAACACAGCTGCGCCTGGGAGGTCGGTAAACAGCAAGGAGGTAAGCAAATGCGGAGATAAAACATGATTGTAATCTTTTCTCCTCTACAATCCGCCAATACGCAGCCCGCAGGCAGGCTTAAAATATTAAGGCAGGCAAATTAAAACAGACTTTACAATCGTGCATTGTCGAGTCAAAATCTCCTGAGGATGCTTTCGAACCACTTTTATCGCAAACATGTGTTAAGTATAATCAAAATTAAAAACTGTTAATACTGGAATACTGTAAACACAATCTCTAAACCAAACAAAATGAGAGCTTTAAATCTAGTTCTGCTTTTGTCCCTCAGGGACTTTCATAATACTCCACAGGGAGGGGAGTAAGGGTTAGCAATATTTGTGATGCTGTCATTTTAGTTTAGTTTAGAGATTGTGCACTACAGAATCAGCCCCAATACCTGAATAAGAATCTCAGTAGCCATTTTAAAAGTTATAATTCCAACTTTAACTCACTCAGCTCTGGTCTGGCATTGTCTGCGAACTGCAGAATATCTTACGGCTATTGTGGTTGCTTTGCTCAAATAGTTGACCATGTCAAAAGCTATGACCACTCTCACGAACACCATTGCACCATAGTTCAGCTTGCTGTTACGTGATTTTACGTATGTGCCATCCTGAAAACAGATAGGGATGAGAAGGCTTAAATTAACTTCTTTTTTATGAGAAAAATCGAAAAGAATATTTCTATAGGTTTCTATCGGCAAAGACGTACCTCCAAGCGATTTAGCGTTCCGGTACGATGGTGCGTAGAAGCCGATTGGGTTTAATATAACCGCCTTACCCCCAAGAGGTTAGCCCTGCACTACTATCTTAGACTGCATCATCACATACCATCAGGTGAGATTGCAGTCAAGGTCTAACTTGTAGTGGCGTAAAAAAATGCAAGCTGCCGCAACTTCTTTATTTATATTCCACTACAAGATCCAGTACAAGCGGTAAGATCCTCCATCCATCCATATACTAATATTATAAATGCGAAAGTGAGTATGTCTGTCTGTCTATCTATCTGAGACTGTCTGCTGTCTTTAACGGCGCGTCTTTTCAAACGATTTTGTTGAAATTTGGTATAGAAATAGGTTGCATCCTGCGGAAGGACTAGATCAAGTGCGATTGTACTTAGTCAATGGCTAACTTGTAAAAGTGGCGTAAAAAACCGAGATGGATTTTGACTACGGCGTAGATCCATACTAATATTATAAATGCGGAAGTCTGTCTGTCCGTCTGTCTGTTTGCTACGCTTTCACGGCCCAACTACCTACATCCCGGGGAAGAACATAGGCTATATTTTTATCCCGGAAAATCAAAGAGATTCCGCGGGAACCAAAAAACCTCAATGCACGCGGACGAAGTCGCGGGCATCATCTAGTTTATTATATTTACTAGGTTGGTACTGTGATTACCGTACCTACCTCTAAAACCTGAGCATGTTTCATCAGCATCTGATTCCGTGGTATCCTGTAGTTATCGAATCCTAAAAACCCATTATTTATCCCGTTAAGGGCCATCTTGGAGCCAATATCTCCAATCTTGATACCAGGTAGGGGCATGTGAGTTTCTTCATCTCGAACTTGGACTATGAACGAGTGGATGCCATGGCATTCGCCTTTGGTGTATAGTTGTGCCACTACAATGCTATAGTTAGCTGTTTGTCCCACTGAAAATTACAATACAGAACTACTTAGTTAGTTTATAAAACTTAAAAGTTAAAACAACCTTAACTTTCATGAACTCGTGGGTCAATTTAGGAATTTATAATTTCTGAATTTTCTCTGCTCTGGCCTGGTGGGAGGCTTCGGCCGTGGCTAGTTACCACCCTACCGGCAAAGACGTGCCGCCAAGCGATTTAGCGTTGCGGTACGATGCCGTGTAGTAACCGAATAGGGGTATGCGTTTAATATAACTGCCAAGTGCCATGCCCATAATAGGTTAGCCTGCTACCATCTTAGACTGCATCATCACTTACCATCAGGTAATATCGCAGTCAATGGGTTAATTGTACTTGTACTAGGTAGTGCATAAAAAAAAGTCGTATAATTACTTACACCCCCCTCCCCACCACTTGTAGGAGGTTAGCGTGGGACTGTGGAGCACAAACTCATTGCTGATAGGGTCGTAAGTTGCGGTGGTCTCCAAGCCGCGGATAAATGTACCGTGACCCAACTCTGTCTGAAAATTATGGAAATTTTATAGGTAAAGTAGGTATTATTACGACGTAAAAGTCGTCTCAAAAGATGTCATCACACCTGGATTCATCCACTTATATGCGGACTTGAGACCTATGAAAGGATTGTTCTTCGTAAAATATTATGAATCCCAAAAAACACATAAAAATGTGAAATTATGTGGGTTATGGCTTTACTTCCTATCAAAAATATTGGCCATTTAAAGTAGATAGGTATAGTGAAATCAAAATTATCCATACTATAATATTATAAATGCGAACGTTTGGATGGATGTATGGATGTGTGGATGTATGGATGTATGGATGTGTGGATGTATGGATGTATGGATGTTTGTTACTCAATCACGCCCCAACGGCTGAACGGATCTGGATGAAATTTGGCACAGAGATAGATTATAGTCTGGAAAAACACATAGGCTACTTTTTATCCCGGAAAATTAAGGAGTTCCCGCGGGAACCGAAAAACCTCGATCCACGCGGACGAAGTCGCGGGCATCAGCTAGTGACCAATAATAATTAGTTCTTTGCAAAGCTTTTGTGGGATGTAATGCCTTTGAATGTGAGGATTAATACAATTAAAATAAAATAAAAAGCAAAACTGTCATAAGAATTAAGTAACTAGTTCAAATTTTGGCCACCGGGCCAGAGTTCGTGGGGCTGTACATACTTGAGCATAGCTGCCGATGATGTTGCAGCCCCACGCCCTGGGCAACCAGCGCGCCTGCTGCTCCTCAGTGGCCTGGTTGATGATCGCTGGCATGAACATGATGTAGTGGAGTGCCAGCGGGAAACCGGTGGACACGTCGGACGCACGCAGCAGGTTTCCCAGCACGTCCCTGTGACGAAACAAGTGATAATCTAAAAGATTACAGGATCATTAGGATAGTATAATAACCACAGATAATAACTTACAATACTCCGTCCGTGACTTCACTTATAATCAAGGTTTCCACTGAAAACCAGCGCTGCAGTCTGCTGCAGCATGATGCTGAGATGGAAGCCTTTATTTGGTCACGTATCACTATATCTACATAATATTAATTATAATTAGTCTAAAACTACATGTACCTAGGTACTTAGTGATCAAATAAAAAAACATTTTCTTTCTTTCTTTCTTTCTTTCTTTCAATACTGTATATTATATATACCTACCTACTTACTTTTGTATATATCTTGTTTTTTAAAAAGAGCCACTGCTTTTCGAACCGGTGCAGTGGTAGAGTGCTATGATAAGAGACAACTGTAGGTATGTCCCACAACTATACCTACTAATATTATAAAGAGGTAAAGTTTGTGAGTTTGTGAAGTTGTAGGTGGTAATCTCTGGATCTACTGAACCGATTTTGAAAATTCTGGTACCTATTGAAAGCCACAGTATTTGTGAGTGTCATATTAACCCGAAAAATTAGGAAGTTTCCGTGGGAATTTAATAAACTTATTTCACGGTCGCGAGCATCAGATTCAGAACCTTACGATATCAAAATTATCGATCGATTCGGTTTCTTATCGTACGATAAGATGTATTTTCAATTCAGAGTAATCATATCGACAGCGAAATTGCCGATATCGAAACCAAATCGAACCGGCGTAGATATCGTTCGATTTCTTCTATCAAACGCTATTCACAACAAACGAATCGAATGAGATTTCCCGAACGTCCGATTAGTTTTGTGGGTTACTTATCGAAAGCTACAGGGCATCCGATATCGTTTACTGTGTCGATTTCTGTTTTTTTCGCGAAAAAATGATCGGAGTAGCAATTTTAAGGAGACGAAGACGCAATGAAGAGGTGAACCATCATATACCATCAGGTGAGATCGCAGTCAAGGGCTAACTAAATGCATTATGCAAAAACCGGCCAAGTGCGAGACGGACTCGCGCACCGAGGGTTCCGTACAAACCTGTAGTAAGTTTTAAATTATTAAAAAAAAACTACTTCCTAGATCTCGTTCAAACCAATTTTCGGTGGAAGTTTGCATGATAATGTACATCATATATTTTTTTTAGTTTTATCATTCTCTTATTTTAGAAGTTACAGGGGGGGGGACACACATTTTACCAATTTGGAAGTGTCTCTCGTGCAAACTATTCAGTTTAGAAAAAAATGATATTAGAAACCTCAATATCATTTTTGAAGACCTATCCATAGATACCCCACACGTATGGGTTTGATGAAAAAAAATTTTTTGAGTTTCAGTTCTAAGTATGGGGACCCCCAAAATTTATTGTATTTTTTCTAGTTTTGTGTGAAAATCTTAATGCGGTTCACAGAATACATCTACTTACCAAGTTTCAACAGTATAGTTCTTATAGTTTCGGAAAAAAGTGGCTGTGACATACGGACGGACACACAGACAGACATGACGAATCTATAAGGGTTCCGTTTTTGCCAAATTTGGCTACGGAACCCTAATAAAAAAAGCTACGAGGGTTCTCGAGCTCAAATTTAACTATTGTATAAAATTATATCTTACTAGATGATGCCCGTGAGTTCGTCCGCGTGGATAAAGTGCTTTTATTCCCGCTTGAAATTCTTAATTTTCCGGGATAAAAAGTAGCCTATGTCCTTCTCCGGGATACAACCTATCTCTGTAGGTACCAAAAATCATCAAAATTGGTTGAACAGGTGGGCCGTGAAAGCGTAGTACTTAGACAGATAGATAGGCAAACTTTCGCATTTATATTTTCACATTAGTATGGATGGATACGACGCAGAGATACAAAACATACCTGTAATTGTGAATAGTAGTTTTTCCTTCTTCCTGCAGTCGTCGCACCAGACCAAAGACAATAACGGACTTTTTAACAGCTTGCTCATATTTTTCCTTGTAGCTCATATACTCCTCAGGGATACCCTCGTATGAAGCTCTTTTGCTTATCATTATATCCTCTGGAAGAATTTTAACTTACAATAAATTAATTGTTTACAAGGTATAGCTACTTACCCATTTCCAAAGAAGAAAACGCGTGGTTTTAGTTTTTTTATTCCCACGGGAACTCCTTAATTTTCCGGGATAAAAAGTAGCCTATGTCACTCTCCAGGTCCTCAACTGTACCCATACCACCATTAAAATCACGTCGATCCGTTGCTCCGTTGCGACGTGATTGAAGGACAAACCAACTGACTGCCTCGTTGGTCTAGTGGTTATCATGATCGACTGCGGCTGACGAGGTCCCGGGTTCGAGTCCCGGGTCGGGCCATAATTAAGTGTTGGGTTTTTCTGATTAGAAATTCTCAGTACTAGCCCGGAGTTAGGAAATTGGTGGTGTTTCACCCCCGTGCCTCGGAGAGCACGTGAAGCCGTCGGTCCCGGTTATTATCACTAACATGATAATAGTCGTTAAAGCCCGCCAACCCGCATTGGAGCAGCGTGGTGGGTCTAAGCTCTAATTCCCTCTCTCCTATGAGAGTAGAGGCCTGTGCCCAGCAGTGGGACGTTAATGGGCTGTAGTGGTACAAGGCTGCTTGATTACGGTTGTTAGTACTTGGTATCTAGATGTTGGTACCTAGTTGTTGGTCGTTGGGACAAACATAAATTTCTTACAAATTGCTCGTAAGTACGTCCCTTGGTCGGGCAAACGCCTTAAGAGGATCGTCTAACTAGTTGTAAATTTTCATACAAAAAGCGATAGATAAAACGTTTTTCTTCCCGTAAATGTTGTCCAATTTTCATAATTTTTAGAAATGTTGCAGATACAATGAAGAACTATGCTCGTACGTTTTAATTTTAAAGAAATATTGCTTATGTTAAAAGTTATAAGCGTCTATATTCATATTTTTGACCTAAAAACTTCCTCGAGTATTTTAATTTTTTAAATTTAACTGTACTAAAATACTAAAAAAATAAAACGTACGAGCCTAGATTATGGTGTATCTACTGAATCTAATGAGACCAAAATTGTCTAATTTCGTAAACGTCTGGGGGGGTAAAAACGTTATCACCCGAAACAATATTTCAAGAATAAAATGTGCAACTCTCTCTATCGCACGATACTGAGAAGGCAGCGAAGCGTTGTGAAACAGATAGCATTATTGAAAATAACCTACTCGCGTCGCGTTTCGTCACTAGACGATAGTCTTAAGTTCTTTGACCCGTATGATCTTAACTTCCGTTTTGATTATCATATAGGCATATTAAATTAGGTACCTACTTGTTTGTGTAGGTACATTTAAATATTACTAGGCGTAAAATCATGCACCTACCTATTTATATCATAGGTACCTACCACCCGGAATCAATCAATCAATCAATCAAATCATTTATTCAATATACTTAGGTACACTGTAGGTACACTTATTGACGTTAAAAATTACTTTTAAAACATGATGGTGATAATCAGTTACGGTATCTTAAAACTAAAGCTACGAGGGTTCCAAACGCGCCCTGGTCTGAGAAGAGCCCACAACAAACTCAGCCGGGTTTTTTTTTATTATCACCATCTCACAAGTCATCTTAACTAAGGAACTATCAGAGCCAAGTGTACGGGCACGAAACAAGCGGTAGCGGGGCGACGGCGGTAGCGGGGCGATGCGATTAGTCGGCGAGCTGGCGACGAATTTCGGGAACAATTTGAAAGAGGTCTGGTAATACTTTATAACCAACAAAAACGTCTGGAATTTATTTTTTCGAATTCTATAAGTATAAAATTTAAAGATAAAAAAATCAAGTTGCCAAAAAAATGTTTTTTTGTAATTTTTTTTACAAATGTTATACCTATGCTGCAAAGTAGCGAAATAACCGCAAACGCTCTACCAGACTTGCAGGACTGGATTCGCCAATGAACGAAATTATATTTTTCCACAATTGGGTATTTGACAGTTTTCGGAAAAATACTTAAAAATGTACGTGGGTTCATTTTATACCTCTTACAATGATTTTTTTCTCAAAAACAGCGTTATTTATTAGAAAAAATTACATTTTTAATACAATAATTTTACATTCGCGCGAAAACAGCCGGTCACGTGACATGTGCTAGCTGTGACGTCATAGCTCTAAATAAAACAAAGCTAACTACGACGCTCCAAGTCTTAAGTAATTTCGAGTGGAAAGTTTACAGCTTTTTTAATGAAATTGTGAAAATTACAAGCTACAAGACGTGTGTAGAAATACTATAAATAAAATAATTAACTAATATCCTGACAAATTGTATATAAACACATACCTACAACCTACCTATGTCATAAACGTCTAAAGCAGTGGTTACATTTAATCTGCCGAGACCCGGAATTTAAAGCGGATAAATCTGCGATATTACTTTGTGAAGACCACTTTGATTTTAGTAGTTATTTAGGAAGAAATCAACTTAAGACTCGATCTAGCAAAAATGAACATGATCTAACATTTTCTTCTAACATGACATGAAATTAAAATAAATTATTTTTCTGTCACTTTACAGCAGTACTTTCTTAGGTCTTAAACACGAGACCAAAGTAATATTACTTTGTTTGTTTTGGTACTGACATGGAAGTTTGTACATTACGAAACTCGGCAGAGCAAAAGTTAGGATTACACTGTGGATTACACGCAAATAAATTTGCAACCATAAATGAATCGACTTTAGGCAGATTTGCACTATCAGCTTTTGTATAGCCTGACTCCATTTCGTGAAACCTTTCACAAGCTCAAATCGAAATATTTTATGTTAATTTTTTCAACAAAACGAAAACGATTTATGGGTTTAACACACGACCTCACAGTGACGTTGTATGAGATAAAAAGTACCCTGTCTGTGGTTTAAGAGCTGTGACGTCACACGATGCTAAATCAATGGCGCCCGCGTTTCGGGTCTGGCAATCCACAGATAAAAAATCTCAAATTTATTTTGCATAAATAAAATATATACAATTTATTTTAATGCAAAATACATATTGCTTATTTATTGTTAACCTAAAAGCTACCAAATCTAACATATTTCATATTTTATAGTTACAGCTGTCAAGTAGCCAATTTCAGCTTTCCTAAAGGACCTTCCCGAAATTCGTCGCCAGCTCTCGGATTCCATCGCCCCGCTGTCGCCGTCGCCATATTGGCTGTGTTCCGAAATACACTGCGAGCACTGTAAGGTGTGACGTCACTTTAGTACACTGCGAAGCCGTTCCTTTATAGTTAGGTATACTGGGTACTGCTTAAAACGGAACGCTGTCAGCACTCAGACAAACACTGAGAGCACCTTACCTCGAAAACGCCAGTGCTCACAGTACAAAGATGGCGTCGATTAATGACCTCATATATTTCCCTAGGATACTGCAGCAGTTTACTGTCAGTTATAACGGAACGAATTTCTCCACAGTAAGAGCATTGAACAGTGCTCGCAGTCTATAACGGAACACAGCCATTTAACCACTTATACCACTACGTTTTTGCCGTCGCTCGGCCGTCGCTCGGCCGTCGCTCGTTTCGTGCTGTGGTTTCGTGCCCGTACACAGAGCAAATTATTGCCAAGCTTCCAAGAATAAAGTCAATTTAATGAACTAGCTAAATGCCGACAACTTCGTCCGCGCATGTATTAAAAATCGTGTGGGAATTATTTTATTTTCCGGGATAAAAATATAATAATTAATATGTCCGTCTCCGGATTTAGCTATTTTATCTCTGTACCCAACGTCAACACAGACATTTACAAAGTCCAGTCGCATTTTTGGTCCAAGCAGAGATGACCTCCAATAATTATTTTAGAAAATGAAAGTTTAAACCATAACCCTGTGTGGGTATTAAACACAATAATAAAAAAAACCGGCCAAGTGCGAGTCGGACTCGCGCACCGAGGGTTCCGTACAAACCTGTAGTAAGTTTTAAATTATTAAAAAAAAAACACGTTTATTGTATGGGAACCCCCCTTAATATATATATTTTTTTAATTTTTAGTATTTGTTGTTATAGCGGCAACGGAAATACATCATTTGTGAAAATTTCAGCTTTCTAGCTATCACGGTTTATGAGATACAGCCTGGAGACAGACAAACAGACAGACAGACAGACAGACAGCGGAGTCTTAGTAATAGGGTCCCGTTTTTACCCTTTGGGTACGGAACCCTAAAAATTATAAAATTAAAAAAATAAGATACAACCATTAATTATTTATAACAACAATCTTGAATGAATACGAATAACAAAACAGAAAGTGAAGTCAAAATTGCCGCAGTGTCAGAGCATCAACCTCAAAATATCGTCCTCAAATTATGTTGTTGACATCAAACAATCTGAACTATGAACCTTATGAACACCATCAATAATATTAAAAAAATCTCACCCCGTTCCCTCCTTTCCCTCGTCTTGTCTGGACCACCATCCATCAGATTCGTCAACTCATTGATATTGAAACTGCATTTCTCCCGCTCCTTAATAAGATATTCGTTTATTTCGGCCATTTATTTTATTTCACAAGCGTTCGCTTGACAATTGACACGGTTTGCTTGCTGCGATAGCCGCGGATAGATTGCTACTGACCAAGAAACATACATATCTCTCTAGTTCTACTGACCACTGAGCGTAGGTACTAAGAACCTACTACTGGTTTGTGCCACTTTTCCTACACCTCAATTACACTTGTAAGTTTTGACCTAGCGTAGGTACCTACATTAACTTACATCATACTAATATTATAAATGCGAAAGTGTTTGTTTGTTGGTTTATTGGTTTGTTAACCCTCGTAGCTTAGTTTTAAGATACCGTAACTGATTATCACCATCATTTTTTTTTGTCCACTACAAGTTAGCCCTTGACTGCGATCTCACCTGATGGTAAGTGATGATGCAGTCTAAGATGGTAGCGGGCTAACCTGTTAGGGGTATGGCAGTTATATTAAACCCATACCCCTATTCGGTTTCCACACGGCATCGTACCGGAACGCTAAATCGCTTGGCGGCACGTCTTTTGCCGGTAGGGTGGTAACTAGCCACGGCCGAAGCCTCCCACCAGGCCAGACCAGAGAAAATTCAGAAATTATAAATTCCCAAATTGACCCTGCCGGGGATCGAACCCAGGACCTCCGCACGTTAAGACAACAGCGCTACACACTGCGCCACGGAGGATGTCAAACCATGTTTTATAAGTAACTAGCTGATGCCCAAGACTTCGTCCGCGTGGTTTGTTTTTTATTCCCGCGGGAACTCCTTAATTTTCTGGGATATCCTATGTCACTCTCCAGGTCCCCACCTATATCCATGCCAAAATTCACGTCAATCCATTGCTCCGTTGCGGCGTGATTGAAGGACAAACCAACATACAAACACACTTTCACATCCTAATATTAGTATGATTGGACGTCAATAAGTGTACATTGTACCTAATTTGAATAAATGTATAGATAGGTATTTAATAAAAGGGGTATAACCTACAAAATGAAACTAAAGTATATTTTTTGTATAATATATTGTATTAAATAAATCTACAGCGTTCACTTCTTGGCGGTGACGGCGGCCTCGTCCTCGCGCGCGAACGTCTGCAGCAGCTCCTCCTTCTTGGCGGCGATGCGCTCCTCGCGCCGCTTGCGCGCCTCCTTCACGCGGTTGCGGCGCGCCTCCGCCTGGTCGCTGCACACACACAATGACCCCATTATGTATTTGACAAGTCAAATCAGCAACTTTTTTCGACGTCACAACGCCCGCTTAGTATGGGATGTTGTATGTAATCATACTAATATTATAAATGCGAAAGTGTTTGTTTGTTGGTTTGTCCTTCAATCACGCCGCAACGGAGTCCCGGATCGACGTGATTTTTGGCATGGGTATAGTGGACCTGGAGAGTGACATAGGCTACTTTTTATCCCGGAAAATGCAGGAGTTCCCGCGGGAATCAAAAAAACTTAAACAACGCGGACGAAGTCGTGGGCATCAGCTAGTACTGAATATAGCATTCCTGGATAAAAGTAGCCCTATCAAAATTGACAAAATGTGCTGAACAGATGGGCCCTGAAAGCATAGCAGACAGACGGATACCTACACATTTGCATTAGTATGGATTAGAGAGGTCATAGAATAGGGATACGAAACGGGGAAACGAAATTCAGATTAACAGAATCAACAGCAAGGGTTGTTCCTAAAATGTTGATTTTTAGGGTTCCGTACCAAAATGGTAAAACGGAACCCTTATGGTGCGACTTTCTCCGTCTGTCTGTCCGTCTGTCCGTCCGTCACACTCGATTATTTCAGTAACTACCGAAGCTATCGACATGAAATTTGGAATAGTTGTGTATATTAGTGGCCCAAAGACACTGAAATTAAAAAAAATTGGAAATTATTTTTGTTCTTATTTAAAAAGGGGGGAAAATCGGAGGGTTGAAATTTAAAAGTGAGATAACTGTACTGTGTGGGGTATCATATGAAAAGGTTTACTTTGTACATTCTAAAACAGATTTTTAATTATTTTTAGTCATGATAGTTTTTGATTTATCGGGCAAAATGTCGAAAAAAATACCGTTCCCCCCCTTATCTCCAGAGTTTACCAATCGAAAAATCTGAAATAATTATGGTCAATAGGAATTTATGTATATTTTACAGGAAAACTATAGCCAATGCTCTAACTAGCATAGTTTTTTTGATATTAACAGTAAACCTCTACAAACAAAGTTAGTTTTGCGGTTCATTTCGTCTTGTTTTTTTTTTAATACACAGTGGCACCACCACCAATGCTCGGCAATGCTGAGGTTGTCTCCAATTGTTTTGTTGTTAGTTTTTTTATTTAGTCTTAAATAATTGTGATCAACCACTAACAACAATGTAAACAATAAAGCTTTCATTTATTTATTTATTCTATCTAATGCTGTTCTTTTCTGTTGTGGGCATTATGAAAGGGATGGGATAAGTAGATTTAGAACTCTCACTAGGGTTTTGTTAAGTCTCAGATCAATTATTACATTGGAGCTTCTCACATTTCACAAGTATCATACAACTAAAAAGACACGTTTTGAAGCTCTCTCCATCTGGTTTAATATTGGACAAAGGTAGAAACTTAACAACAATTGAATTCACCACATAGCACCATTGTGGCTAAGTTGGTTTTCTGTATGTCTACGTATTTTGATTTTGTAACTACAATTTAGAATATTATTAAGTTTTGCCTTGTAAACAACGCAAAAAAGAAAAAAGAATTTGATCTGACCAAGGCATCAAAGGCATTGGGCTTAGTCCCAGAGGTCTCTTTCCATCAACCTTTCAATATCAACCGTCAATGACAACCTTTTTACAGTACTACCACTTTTTTATGTTGCATCGGCAAATTTTGTTTGTGCAGAAAAGCGCAACCTATAACAAACAGAATGTGAACACCAATGAAATACAGACCTTATTGCTTGACACTAATATTTTAAACACAAAACCAACAGACTTGTGCTATATTATATCTATCGTCCTCGGACTCCAAACATGGAGCGTAGTTGTTACCAATGGTGGACAGATGCTATGATTGGCTGATATATTTTTGGGCCACTTAAAAATAAGATTTCTGTGCAGGTATATTGGGGTAACTTATAAAAGTGGTAGAACTATAAAGTTGTGTTCCACTGACAATATGGCTGAAACAGAGATTGTCCAATTGGGTTTTCAAACATCAAAATGCATGTTTAGTATGGGATTTTGTATGAAACAATGCATAGTGACATCATCAAAGTTCGACACACTTTTTTACTTTAATTAATTGATAGTTTAAAATAGTTATTCAACATAAAACTATCAGGGGATATTACGACTTTTGGGAGATCCTCTATTTAATAATCACTAAACTAATTTTTTTTTTTAATAGTTGTCAAATACCCAATTGAATCACTTAACTCACCTTAACATCTTGGTCCTAGCCTTCTCCGCCTTCTTCCTGTGGATGTACTCCATGAGGACGCGCTTGTTCTTGAACACATTACCCTTCGCCTTCATGTACAGGGCGTGGTATAGATGCCTGTCAATCTTCTTCGCTGTGCGGTACTTCAGCAGCAGCTTACGGAGCACCCTCTGCCTTTGTACCCATAGTTCCTACACGAAAAGAAGTGAAGAATTTAAAAAGCATACTCCTTAAATAAAGAAAAAACCAAAAAGAAACAATATAAAACAGTTCAAAGCCATCAAAATAAATGCAAGTGTCTTTTCATGGCCTATCTCTGAATCAATTTTGACAAAATTTTATTACAAAGTAAACTTGCATCCTAGGGACAGATATGGGCTTCTCTTTTTATCCCAGAAAATCAGCCAAAATAATATAATAATATGCTTGGCTCAGCTTTTGACTATACAACCAAACTCAAGTGATGCATATTATGCATCAAATAATTTCTGATGTTACACAAATAATGTCAATAGTTCTTATAACTTATGTCTATGATTATGAGACATGAGTCTGACTATAATTACAAGAAATTCCAACAGGCTCTTTAAAAATCCATAATATAGTCAGTTACCAGTAAATCAGTTCAACAATAGCCTGGATACAGGATAAACACTCGAAGTTAAATCACAAAATATGATATAGCATGAGCCTATCATAAAATACGATAATATGAAAATGAAAATGATTTATTTCATGTACCACCAGTTCGGAAAGCTGATTCTACTGAGAAGAACCGGCAAGAAACTCAGCAGTTGCTCTTTTCAAAACTATTAATTGTTTTCAAATAATATTAATTGTATGTCAAGTAAGGTCTCGTGTACAAATTAACTCACTTTTTGTGGCATCCGAGCATTGGCTGTACCTCTTCTTTTACCAAATCCACAGTGACGTCCTTTTCTCCTGGCCTCTGTGTTCTTGCGCACACGGGCACGGGAGTGGACTGCTACGGGCTTTTTGATGACGAGACCATCCTTTATCATCTTACGGATGTTCTGTCCTGGAATGTTATGACAAAATTTAAGGAGCATAGTTTGGTTTACGAAGCCTCAATGGAGCAAGTCTACAAGATGGCATTTCCATTGTTCTAAGCAAGAACGACTTTTGAGTATATAATCTAGCTTTTAGAATTTGTATATTATGAAATCTTCTTATCTTATAGTCTGTTAAATTCGAATCCAGACTGCCTGGACTGGCATCAACATACAGACAAAACCGCTGGCACTAGAAACTTGACATTCGATAAATAGATTATTTCTTTAACGTAACCCTCCATTTACACAGGATATCCAGAAATTACACCCCAGTAAATTGCTAGTCATTCTATCAAATTGGTAGGAATTAGGAAGTACTTACGAAAAGCTGAGTATACTACTTACGGGAGTTAGTGTTGGCGATTTCATTGATTTCATTTGGATCTAACCACACTTTCTTTTTACCACATCGCATAACAGAGGCTGCAAGCCTCTTCTGCAGCTTTAACGAACTGAAAATCAACGAAAACTTTTAGAGACCACATGGTTTACCATCAACGTATATGTTGACAACCAAGTTGCCAAGGTTATACAACTTGTAGCACATAAATGTATATTTCTTTCAGATCTTAACATATTTATTAATCGAATTAATGATATTTTATTGCTTAGTCGTCAATAAAACCATTTTCATTTTAGGAAACTAACCTCATCGTGACACGGTGAGTTCAACGCACACAAGAAAGAAATATGGCGGACTTTTGACAGATAACCTAATAACGACCATAGAGTTTTTTTTTCAGGCTTTACGGCTCTAGTTTCCAGCGACCAGAATTTTTGAGCCTGACCTTAAGGCCGGCCACACACATTCGGAATTCCGTTTCGAAATCCCGTTTTGAAATCCCGATTCGATATTCCGAACGCAGCAAATCCATAAAAATCTACACACACATTATACAGTAGGGCTCAGCTATAGTATAATGGACGCGGAGTTAGACGTTCATATTTTTTTTACAGAAAGACCTTGATGTGGTAAGCCTTGCACTTAAATATTTTACGCCGGAAATTAACTTTTCGAGAAATAATTTTTTGAAAATTCGCAATTCTTCACCACTTTTCACTATTTCTTACGACATTTTCCATAGATTACAGACTCAATGACGTTTAGTTAGCGTGCTAAACGTTGATGGAGATTGTCCATTCTCCATCAACGGTGCTAAAGTTTCGTTTACGTAAACAAGACGTAAACTAGTTAAGCTAGACTAATTTATTTTACGGCCCTGGATACAAGTTCTTTAAGGCTTTTTTTTTTAATAATCATTTGAATCTAACACAGAGTTTAAAGGTTAGAGGTATAATTAACTAAAAATTGATCACAAAACAGAATAGGCACGCCCCGACTCCACGCAGTCTTGTCTGCGCTACCCCTAGAGTGTTTTTTTTAAGCGCGAAGCCAGAAGCTCGCGTAGGAGGTTCTGAATGAAGCGAGCCTACGAGGCCGAGTGGAGCGAAGGGGGGAGATGACGAGCGAAGCGAGCCGACGACCTCCGCAGCGACACGAAGGTCGAGTAGGCGAAGCTTCATTCAGGGGCGACGAAGCGAGACTTCTGGCGTAGCCCAATCTATTTCAGAAATTAACCCCCTCCCCCCCCTTAAAAAAAAGTTATCAAAAAACGTCCACGGAAAGGATTTTAATCACAGATTATGTACTAGTTTACGTCTTGTTTACGTAAACGAAACTTTAGCACGCCAACTAAACGTCAATGAGTCTGTAATCTATCGCAAATGTCGTAAGAAATAGTGAAAAGTGGTGAAGAATTGCGAATTTTCAAAAAAATATTTCTCGAAAAGTATTAACTAGTTTCCGGCGTAAAATATTTATTTTTAGTGCAAGGCTTACCACATCAAGGTCTTTCTGTAAAAAAAATATGAACGTCCAACTTTGCGTCCAGTATACTATAGCCCAGCCGAAGAAATGTCCGTCCAAATGTATGTGGCGGGCCTAAGCTTAAAACCTTTTTTTCTGGTCGGTGATAGCTTTGGGTGCGTAGACTGAGTAAGATATATAGACGCCGCCATACCTCCTTTTCACTCCCACATGAAAGAGATGCAGTGTTGGGATGTTACACAAGATAGAATGAGAAAAAATATGTGTTTTTCTCTCCCTTTCTGCGTGTCACGGATTTTGTGCCTATTGCATACAAACAAACCATATTTGTGCCGACGTTTGTATGACGTTTGGGAGGTGTTTCCTATCCCTTTCGGTTACACGCTGACCCTGATTCTAGAGATTCCTTCTTCTATGTTTGTGTGATAGAACCATGGGATAGAACATAGAAACACAGACTAATGAAATACTACTTAATATACTAATATTATAGTCTGTCTGACAGTGTGTCTGTCAGTCTGTCTATTTGTAAGTCTGCTGCTAAGGACGCTTTCACACCTATCTTTTCAACCGATTTTGATGAATTTTTATCCCGGAAAATTAAGAACTTCTCGTGGGAATAGGTACCCTTAATCCACGCGGATGACAGGTATCGCTTGCATCATCTAGTAGGTAACCAATAATAATTTCTAGATAAGTTTTATATTGTGTTGTTTTCTTGTTCTCCTTATTTCATCTGATCATGGAACTAATAAGTACTACGTAGTACTTATTAGTTCCATGCATCTGATCTAGATTAACTTTAACATTTCTTTAGGTTTTTATCTGTGATAGCGGCTTTGAGAATGACATTGACAATTGGATTTTTGTTTTTAATTTTTTCTGAGTTTTTCTGGTGAAAATGTAAACAATCAAAGGAATTTACGAATCAAAATTAAAATTCATTACAAAAGAATTATATTTTTGAATAAAAAGAATAGCTTTCCTTGTTATTGTTCGGTTCTGTTTCGTTTTTTATTTAATTATTAGCGACGATTAACTATTAAATACAAAACGACTAACTTTATATTATAATTATAGTACTTTTCAATTCGGATATTGCTGGATATCTAGTTAAGTGTTAAGTAGAAAAATATTGTAAGTTATCAAGTAATTCAATGTCCCCTTGAGATAAAACCCTAATTAATTTGATAATCGCGTAAAACTTAGTAAGTATTAGATCACTGATTGGTATTTTGAATTCCAGCGGCATTCGGAGGCCTGTTCTATTACTGAAGTAGTTACGCTAACTTAAACACACATTACACACGTCACAAAACCAGTTTTGTTTTGAGGTAGTACCTATCCCCTTGTAATAGAGCAAGTTTTCTCAGCAAATGATTAATTAATGAGTGGCAAAATCAGTGGCTGTCTGAACACAGTGTAGAATAGTTGTGTATTGAGTGCGTTAAATATCATAAAGTACGTGTTAAAGTTACTCTAATAAAACTTTTATATCGATATCTATATATATTATAGGTTTGAATTGGATAGAAATATAATAATCTAGTAAAAATGACAAAAGTAAATGTGGATTTGCAAAGAGAAAGGGATTCATGCAGTTTCAACATAACAGAGTTAACACATTGGATTGATGGAGGTGTGGACAAAACCGAAGAGAGGAAGAAAAGAGGTAACTATATAAACATAAAGACTAGTGATACATTCATTCAGAAGTTATCATTCTATGTAAAACTGAGACACCTTCAATTTTTTTATTTTTCAGTTTTTGGCAATGTGAATCTGCCATTATTTGCATATCATTACCTAAAGTTACGTTAACTCCTAATTACTTACATTAAACTGTGAATAAAACTCAAAATAAAAACTAATTAAGAAAGAACTACGTACCAAAAGTATAAAGAAATTACTCAAATATTTCTCAAATATCATTAGAAATAAGTCAGAGTGAATATAGTATGCATATAAAATACCTACTGCTAATTATTGTTGTGTAATATGTCCAGATTCTTCTCAGACTAGTATTAACCTACTTGTTTATGTAATTATTTTTTGCCACATCTGTAAAATGTTGGTTGGTATTGCATGATAAAAGTACACTTTATAAAATTTTTCATAATTACAGTCTGCTTGGAATTTTTACTTTATGAAAAACTATATGACGCCTGTCTGGATTAAGTTTTCTTTCATTCCCACAGGAAACTTTCTAGGATAAAAATTAGCCTATACATAATATGTATGGAATTTCATTAATATTGGTTGAAATGATGGGCCATGAAAGTGTATCCAAGCTTTAACCAAGAGCCTAGATTAAAACGAAAGAAAACACAGCACTGCCAATGGCAATGCGAATGCCCTATTGTATTATGCGAGCACAATCACTCAAAGTTCATTTTTTATCATTGTTTAAACATTACCTTTATCTGATAGTAATTATAATAATTGGCACAGTAATTTAATCTTATTTGTAATTTAAACTTATACAATACTGGATGATTTTTATCAAATTTATACAATAATTATCTATAGCTAATGTAAAAATCACATGATGTTGTGATGGTTGCTCATATTTAAGTTGATACTGTACTGTTGTTGTTGTTGATACTTGCTTGACGATTCCACATGTAGTACCATCAACATACAACAGGTGGAATGCCGACTCGCTTTCACTTTTCAATACATGCAGTGTAATCAATTATGTGAATATTGTTCAATAAGCTTTTGCCTACAGCTTTGCTCACGTTAAGTTCCATTTTGTTAGGTAAATGTCAACACACTATTTTACCCCCTTAAGGGTTGGATTTTCAAAATTCTTTTCTTAGCAGATGTCTACATCATTAAATAGCTATCTGTATGCCCCGCCTAATACATCCAGTGGTTTGAGCTGTACATTGATAAATCAGTCAGCTTTTCCTTTTACATATATTTAGAATACTTACTACAATTATTTGGATAATTATACCACCATGTGGATCTAGGAGTTACCTAGTCAACCAAGACCAAGTTTCTTGCTGGTTCTTCTTGGTAGAAATTCATTCCGGATCTACCAGTGGTAGATGCACTCGACGATTCGACGAAAAACACTTGTAAAAGTTTATTTGAATAAACAACAGAGTTTGAGTTATGATATGTCATTGCATTTCATTAAGTAAATATTGTATGGTGTGTGAGGTCTTTTATATTGATAAATATTGTGATTGTCAATAATGTTGCGTGTGTGGTTACCCCACAAGCTATTAGAGTGCACTATGATTATTATAGTTGGCAATAAAGTGCATTTAATAGTTTTCCAGAAAGTGCAGATTTTATAAATGTTTTCCTCTCGCAGTAAAATATAATGTGTTAAACATTATATTTTACTGCTGTAGAATATCCCCATATCAAAAACTAAAGGAACAATAAATAATACCTAATTAATGGTCCATAACCCTATTTATTTATTTATAATAATATTAATATTTTTAATTTCTGACTGCTTGACTACACCCAGCCCAAAAAAACCCTTGGACCTAGAAAGTCTAGAATTTCTTTATAATGGTCAAGGAATAAGGTTGAATATTTCGAAATTCCCTCGTAAGCCGCAGACGATCGTTAGTAATAGCAGAAATAAACACCAGCTACTATAATTTGAATATCACATTTGTACACTAAAACACAAAGTGAATAAATAACACAAACACAAAGAAAAGAAAAAGGAAGTAGAAAACAAAAGGCTGCCTTATCGCTATAGTATATATACTACTATCGCTATTGCTATTATAGTATATATAGTATATTATATACTTTTCTGTTTGTTCCAGAGGAAATGGCCCTCAAAGAGGGTATACACTTAGAGCCTGTACCGTCAGTGTATTTGAGCCACAAGGAGAAATACGAGCTGGCGGTCAAGAAGGCGTGCCTGCTGTTCAAAATGATACGCAAGCTGCAGGAAGAGGAAAATGCTGGCATGGAGAACTATCTGTAAGTTGTGAGCCATTTTCTGTGTCCCTACCATTTTCTCTGCTAATGGAATTTGTATTTTTTTTTTATCCTCTACAAGTTAGCCCTTGACTGCGAACTCACCTGATGGTAAGTGATGATGCAGTCTAAGATGGTAGCGGGCTAACCTATTAAGAGGTATGGCAGTTAACCCACACCCCTATTCGGTTTCTACACGGCAACGTACCGGAACGCTAAATCGCTTGGCGGCACGTCTTTGCCAGTAGGGTGGTAACTAGCCACGGCCGAAGCCTCCCACCAGGTCAGACCAGGGAAAATTCAGATATTGTAAATTCCTAAATCAACCGGGATCGAACCCGAAACCTCCGCACGTTTATACAACAGCGCTCAATACTGCGCCACGGAGGTTGTCAAAAATTTACGACGTAATGCCTGCGACTTCATAATACGCGTACTTAGGTGTTTTTAAAATACCGTTAAAGATTCAAATTAACCTTTGTAACCCCGGCATTCAAGCAACTCTGTAAAAAAATCTACTTTCAAACTAGTACATCAGTGCCGGTACATTGGCGTGAAACCTTGTATAAAATAACACATCAAATATAATTATTAAGTTCCGAAGTATGGTATTTAAAAAAATTACTAGTTAATGCCCGCGACTTCGTCTGCGTGGATTGAGGTTGTCGGTTCCCGCGGGAACTCTTTATTTTTCGGGATACAAAAAGTAGCCTATGTGTTATTACAGACTAAAGGTAAGGACAAACTGAGCCCACGTATGCAACGTATGCAACGCATTATGACATCTAGACTCTGGAATTTGTATGAAAACAGTTGAATCAGAAACATACTTATCATACGCAACGCTATCACACGCGTCCTACGCAACCAATACGCAACGTTAGATCTGTAAATCCAGATCGGCGTGGGAAGGTGGAGGGGATATCATACGCCATCCCACGCGTAAGACCAGTGTGTTTCTTTATCTCGCTTAACTTACGTTCGCAGCGCGTCAGTCACGAATAGACGTTGGGGAGATACCTACTACCTAAATTAAATATTCATTTAAAAATAACAAACATAATAAATCGTACTCAAATTCACTCTCAGTATCGGAAAACATTACACTTGTTTGACGACCTCCGTGGCGTAGTGTTGAGGGCTGTTGCCTTAACGTGCGGAGGTCCCGGGTTCGATCCCCGGCAGGGTTTGGAAATTTATAATTTCTGAAATTTCCCTGGTCTGGCCTGGTGGGGGGAGGCTTCGGCCGTGGCTAGTTACCACCCTACCGGCAAAGACGTACCGCCAAGCGATTTAGCGTTCCGGTACGATGCCGTGTAGAAACCAAATAGGGGTATGGGTTTAATTAACTGCCATGCCTCTAACAGGTTAGCCCGCTACCATCTTAGACTGTATAATCACTTACCATCAGGTGAGATCGCAGTCAAGGGCTAACTTGTAGTGGATTAAAAAAAAAAAAAAACTACAGCACCAGAAGAAATGACAATATATGAGTCTGACGTCAATATGCGTTGTGTACGCGGGACAAGTGTGCACACCACCTCTCCCTCGTTGCACAATATACGTTGCATACGTGGGCTCAGTTTGTCCTTACCTTAATACCTCTCTATATATGAGATAGAGATAGATAATCTATCTCAGTGCCAAATTTCGACCAGATTCGTTCAGCCGTTGGGGCGTGATTAAGTTACAAACATCCATCTTCCAAACTTTCGCATCTATACTTACTATATCTATACTATAAAATGCGAAAGTTTGGATGGATGATGGATGGATGAAATTTGGCACAGAGATAGATTATCTGAAATAACACATAGGCTACTTTTTATCCCAGAAAATTAAAGAGTTCCCGCGGGAACCAAAAAACCTCAATCCACATAGACGAAGTCGCGGGCATCACCTAGTTTATAATATTAGTGAGTAAGTAAGTATATGTATAAGTATAGATTACAGGCAGTGACAGTAAAAAAAATAACTGTCCACAGAGCGGTCCTGGGTGGTAACTTGGGAGCGGCAATCCTCGGCGATGGCAACCCTCTAACGTTGCACTATGTGATGTTCATACCCACCATCATGGGCCAGGGCACTGTTGAGCAACAGGCATACTGGATCGGAAGGGCGTTCAACCTTGACATTATTGGCACTTATGCTCAGGTAAGATTGCTAGAACTATATGAAGGCTGTGACTTAGGAAAGACCGTCTAACAAAGCACTATTTGATGTGCATACCAACCTTCATGGGCCAGGGCACTGTTGAGCAACAGGCGTACTGGATCGGAAGGGCGTTCAACCTTGACATTATTGGCACTTATGCTCGGGTAAGATTGCTAGAACTATATGAAGGCTGTGACTTAGGAAAGACCGTCTAACAAAGCACTATATTGATGTGCATACCAGCCATCATGGGCCAGGGCACTGTTGAGCAACAGGTGTATAGGATCGGAAGGGCGTTCAACCTTGACATTATTGGCACTTATTCTCAGGTAAGATTGCTAGAACTATATGAAGGCTGTGACTTAGGAAAGACCGTCTAACAAAGCACTATTTGATGTGCATACCAACCTTCATGGGCCAGGGCACTGTTGAGCAACAGGCATACTGGATCGGAAGGGCGTTCAACCTTGACATTATTGGCACTTATGCTCAAGTAAGATTGCTAGAACTATATGAAGGTTGTGACTTAGGAAAGACGGTCTAACAAAGCACTATTTGATGTGCATACCAGCCATCATGGGCCAGGGCACTGTTGAGCAACAGGTGTATAGGATCGGAAGGGCGTTCAACCTTGACATTATTGGCACTTATGCTCAGGTGAGATTGCCAGGGCTGAAAATATTAATCTGTGGCCAGGGTAGTGTTTAGCTAGTAGAAGACCTACGAAGATTTATCGATGATTTACTAGCAAATGGGGGGGGCATATAGTCGAAATTAGCTAGTGACAGAAATGTACGGAGGCAATCGGAAGAAGCCTATGCCAACTAACCATGTCTCAATAAAGGCTTTATTTATATACTAGATGATGCCCGGTTTTTTGATTCCCGCGGGAACTCTTCCATTTTCCGGGATACAATCTATCCCTGTACTAAATTACATTAAAATCGGTTGAATAGATGGGCCGTGAAAGCGTAACAGACAGACACTTTTTCGCATTTATAATCTTAGTATGGACTAGATGAAGATTGAGAAATCCCGTCGGCGCACTTTTGATTTGATTTTTCGGACTAAAAAGTAGCATAAGTTTGTCAAAATTGGTTGGAAAGATCGACCATGAAAGCGTACTGCGTAATAGACACACTTTCACATTTATGATATTAATAAATGTGAAAGTGTGTGTATTAAATAAATAATTTGAATTCCATAACCAGACGGAGTTGGGCCACGGCACGTTCATCCGAGGGCTGGAGACGACGGCGACTTACGACCCCACAACCAAAGAGTTCGTACTGCACAGCCCTACGCTCACGTCGTACAAGTGGTGGCCCGGAGGATGTGAGTATAATCGACTGTATGTAAGTTGACCCAAAATGGCGGTCGTCTGCGCAGGTACACTGTACTACGGAGCCGAGCGGAGCATGCGCGGGGAGCGAGCCCCTCATACCGCACTTAGTTTGACACCCGAAATATGTTTCTGCGCAGAGTTCAACTTACGCCGCGGCTATTATACCAATATTAAAATTAAATTAATGATTCATTCATTATTTACTAGACGATGCGCGCGACTTCGTCGGGATTTTTTGATTCCCGCAGGAATTTTCCGGGATAAAGTGCGCTTAGTACCACGTTTAATAGTCGCATCGGCAAAATTCGTTTGCGCAGAAAGGCCAACCACTCTAAAGCCGACTAAAACCTAACGTGAACTCCAATGAAATACAGACCTTATTGCATGACTCGTGCTATCTACTCGTATCTATCATGCTCGGACTCCGAACATGGCGCTTATAGGGAACAACCAATAGCGGACGGACGCGCGCTATGATTAGCTGAGATATTTTCGCTCCATTCAAAAATAAAATTTTTGAATGGCGCGTAACTTATAAAAAGTGAACTGTATAGTAGTAGTACTGTACGGAGATATGCCGAGGCGCAGACGAAATTGCAGGTATCATATATACCTACCTAGTTGATTAATCAGTTGTGTCTGAAGTCTGAACTCTGAACTGGTGATTTATCGCTATTAAATTCGTATTTAATGTTAACATGAAAATATTAATAGTAGTTTAGATTTATCTATTCTATAGATACCTACATTAGGTATTTGGCAACAACTCAAATCAATTGTTCTGACCTCAAGCGTCACATACAAAACGGTTGACTATTAGTTAATCGTAGATTTACATAACGGCCCAGCCCCCCAATCATGTAAGAATGGCCGATCAAACGTTAAAGATTTTCGTCAAAGTAAAATAAACCATAACTGCATTGAATAGAGCTCAATTTCGTCTGTCCATTCTTATACGTTTAGGGTATCGTACATACCTAAACGTATAAGAATGGGCAGACGAAATTGAGCTCTAATTCAATGCAGTTATGGTTTATTTTACTTTGACGAAAGTCTTTAACGTTTAATCGGCCATTCTTACATGATTGGGGCCCAGGTTCAAGTATGACAAAACAATCAAGTTTGCAAAGTGCGATCTGCTATATTATATTCATAGTAACCGTGACTTGCTAATTGAATAAAATCTAGAATTCGCAACAGGCAAGATTGTCATACCTTTAACACAACTTATGTTAATAGTAGCTGATGCCCGCGACTTCGTCCGCGTGGATTGAGGTTTTTTAGTTCCCGCGGGAACTCTTTAATTTGCAGGGATAAAAAGCAACCTATGTGTAGACTATAATCTATATCCAAATCCGTTCAGCCGTTCTGGCGTGATTGAGTAACAAACATCCATCCATCCATCCATACATCCATCCATTCATTCATCCAAACTTTCGCATTTATATTTATAATATTAGTAGTTATGGAGTATAGATTAATTACCTCTATTGTGTCTATAAAATAGAGGTAATTAAGCATATTTGATTTAATAAACTAAAAATTGTTTAAAAGTCCCACGTATTTCTATGTTTTATTGTATCATACAGTAATTAAATTATTCATTAATTTGTTGTTTAATATTTTTCATTAGGCAATCCAAAAAACATCTGCGCTGTGAGCGTGCGTACTTTAGAAAACATGTAAGATTGACACAAAATTAAACTAAAGAAAATCCATATACTAGTTTTATAAATAACAAAGTGTGTCGATATGCCTGTTACCTCTTCATCGCTCCACAACATCGAGTTCCGGATCTTTAGAAACCTAAATCCACGTGGACGAAGTCGCGGTCTTTATCTAGTACTTTGATAAGTATAACATATCACTTATTTTGGATTTTAGTTGTTTACGTTAAATATTTCACATCCGCTTACTACATTAATTATTATCATTAATGAATTCCTTCTATTCGTGTTGATAATAGTAATTAATCAATGTAATCTTTATTATAATTTTTTTTTGTATTACGATAAATTGGGTATTTGACTACTATTCAAATAAATTATTTTTTAGTGATTATTAAATGGAGGATCTCTCAAAAGTTATAATATCCATGTCCCCTGATTTTATGTTCAATAACCATTTTAAACAATCGATTAAACTAAAAATGTTCGTCGAACTTTAATGACGTCACATTTTAGAATTTCATATAAATCCCATACTTAGGAGGCGTTTTGAAGTTTGAAAAAAAGTTGCTGATTTGACTATTTTTCAAATACCCAATTGCGTAGGGAGCATTTAAATTTTGATTAATAAATTAGTTGTGAAAATTTAACTTAGTATATTGTTATCTCGTATCATGTAATGGATAGGTATTTAACATCTCAATAAAAATCGTACATACTAACGACATAAAAATATGTGTAAAACTGATTAAGTAAAATTATATATTGATGTTTTTAATCATGTTTGTCCTCATTTTAAACTGTTATTCAGAATGCGATAAGGGCACTAGATAAAAGGTCACAAGGGGCAGTGATTCAAAGACTTACTTCTGAGCAAAGGATTCTGGAGTATTATATACTCCCAAACGCCATATTATGAAATGCTACAATATACAGAACTATTTTAATTACAAGAAAACTTAGATATGAGCTGCTCGCTCTGATAGTTTTTATTGGGTTTACATTATAACCCTTTTTTTTTAGATTTAAGATACCATGGTTAAGGATCACCACCATGTCCCTATAATTTAATTGGTAAATTCAACAGTAAAAATAAATTAGTACTTACTATCTACCTGTTTAGAATATGTAGGAAGAATGGGGAAAAATAAAAACAAACTAAGACCGGTCATAGTTACTTTATCTACAGTTGGGAAAAAAATTGAAGTTTTGAAAAGGAAAAAGGTGCTAAAGGATAGTAAGTATTATTTACAGGAAGACTTTACAAAAGACGTTCTGGAAAAAAGGAAAGAATTGAAGAAAGATTTAGATGAACAGAGAAAACAAGGTAAAAATGCATTTTTAAAGTATGACAAACTTATTTTAAAATCCGACGGACATATGCCCAACAATCCTGATGCGAAAACTTCTACACGAAACTTGCCACTCCTCACAGATATGGGAAGAAAAAATTTAGATTTAAAACAAAATTGTTCAAAGAAAAACAGATATAAGAGTTCACACACACAAAAATCCTAACTTTCAACAAAAGTCGATAATATGATAGCCCCTCCGCCCCCCAATCCGGTTGGTCACCGTGGGGGTGCTAGACTAAAACCCTCCTGTTGATAGTTTAACGCATACGAGGAAGAAAATCAGTGATAATAACTATAATAAACAAAAACGCATAGGAGGAGGCCTTCGCCTAACGGCGGACTGAAAAATAAAGATGATACCTAATTAAGTAATTTAATGCTATTTTAAACAGAAACAAAAAAAAATTTATCACATAAATCATTGTATTATATTACTTATATTATACAGCATGCATGCATGATTGGAAACGTAATATTGAAATATGAAATATAATTATACCTAATAAATAAATACCTAATACTTGTAAGAACTTACCGTTGTTAATACCTACATAAATATTACTAGAATTATGATAACTAAACTCCATGTCACCATTTCCTTAACAAAGTTCCTTAACAAAGTAGTCTACTTAAATTCATAAAATACTTAATAAGCAAGAAAATTCTGTTTGGAATGTCAAAATGAACAAAATAGAAATACAATAAGTAATATATTGAAATAATTTTAAAAAGAAAAAAACTGTATCATTTTATAAAGTACTTATCTGTGTAGAGAATTATTTATTGCTATTGAATTATTGTCGATGTAGTAAAATAACTATTTTTTAAACATTGTTTTTCAGAGAAGAGAATGTTACATATTCTATATCAGAACTTATAAAAGAATTGCAATTATTGATAAATTTTAGCACATAGATATATAATTGAGCATGTGTTTTAATATTTTAGTTTAATATTTTGCCAAAAATTTGCAAATTATTTAGTAAAATGAAATACTTAGCTAACTAAATAGTTTTTTATGAAAGTGCAATACTGTTATAAATAACTTCTTTTCTAAATATAGGTACACTACATGTATAAGTTAAAAGTAAAAATGTACTTATGTAATTGTGAACACTTTCAGTTAAATAAAGGCTTATTTATTTATTTATTTATTTATCTACCTGCTTAGAATTCTTTTGCATATTTATTACTAGATTAGGTGATGTTTGCGACTTCGTCCGCATGGACAAAGGTTTTGCGGTTCCCGCTGGGATATCTTTATTTTCCGGGATAAAAACTAGCCTTTGACCTTCCCGGCGATACAACCTATCAATACCAAATTTCATCAAATCCGGTTGAAAAGATGGGCCGTTAAAGCGTAGCAGACAGACAGATACACTTTCGCATTTATAATATGGATATGGATCTGTATTTTAGAGTTAATCCTCTTTGATAAGTACTCATGAGAAAAATCAAGCACTTTTCGGATTATGGAATTTAAATCATAGCCACGACAAAAATTGTTGTTGGGTATCCCTAAATGTTTCTTATAGATGGTTTTTGTTCAGCCTTGAGTTTAAATAAGTTTAAGTTGCCACTGGGGCTGATTCTGTAGTGCACAATGGGGCTGATTCTGTAGTGCACCATCTCTAAACTAAGCTAAAATTAGAGCATTACAAATATTGCTAACCCTTTCATAATACTCCCTACGGAAAGGGACAGAACTAGATTTAAAGCTGCCATTTTAGTTTAGTTCAGAGATTGTTATACAGAATCGGCCACATTCTCTAACTAAACTAAAATGACAGCATTAAAAATATTGCTAACCCTTTCATAATACTCCCCGCAGAAAGGGACAGAACTAGAATTAAAGCTGTCATTTTAGTTTAGTTTAGAGATAGTGTTATACAGAATTGGCCACATTGATCTAAAAATCCGACCGTTAAACTAGACAGATTCTAAACAACATTTTTTTTCCCAGTGGCACACACGGCCAACTATTGCATCGTGATGGCCCAACTATACACCAAGGGCAAGTGCCACGGCATCCACGCATTCATCGTCCAACTGCGCGAAGAGGAAACCCACATGCCGCTGCGTGGCATCAAGGTTGGCGAGATTGGCGCCAAGCTTGGCATGAACGGCACCAACAACGGTTTCCTTGGCTTCGACCACGTGAGAATACCGAGGGATCACATGCTGATGAAGAATTCTAAAGTTTTGGAGGTAAGTCATCCTCACCACCTGGACGCCTGGTCTTCATCCACCTCCCGCTATTCCAGGTCATTTCTGCCACGTACCTGCAAATTGTGGAACCAGCTTCCATCTTCTGTGTTCCCTAATGATTATAATATGGGGCTCTTCTAAGGGCGGATAAACAAATTTCTCAAAAGCCAGCAACGCATTGGCGGTTCCTCTGGTGCTGCAAATGTTTATGGGCGGCGGTAATCACTTACCATCAGGTGACCCACCTGCTCGTTTGCTCGCTATATGTATGTATTTCAAAATTCAAATGTTTTTTATTCAAATAAACTTTTACAAGTGCTTTCGAATCGTCGAATGAATCTACCACTGGTTCGGAATGCCATTCCTACCGAGAGGAACCAGGAAGAAACTCGGCGGTTGCTCTTTTGAAAAAAAATCATCATTTACAATTTAATTAATGTATACTATAAATAAGTAACCGCTGTCCTTAGCTGCATTGCTGGTATCTTTTGTATATATTAAAAAAAAAGAGTTATTTTGCAAGAGTGAATAAGCGTTTTCTAGGCAAGCGCGCTCCAACCTAGATCTCGTATTGCTTTCATAAGAATGATTGTAGTCAATTAGCGTCATCTTGTAATAAAAACCGGTCAAGTTCGAGACTTGTGTACCGCCTAACTTGTAGCGGAATTTTAAAAACCGTTTTTCGGAGTTGCCAAGCAAGCAACTGGAGTTGCATTTTTTTCGTTGTACAATCATAATCACGTTATGAGCACATAAGCTCAAGGCCAGTCAGTGATCCCGCAGTGATAATTTGTTTTAGCGAGGGTCTGGGTCTGGTTTGCTATTAGTTATTATTAGACATAATTATAGCAAACCAGTTTGGTTGCCCGTAGTTTTTTTGGATAGTTAGGTTATAGCTTAAATCATTTTTGTTTACAAAATGTCATTACAGGTCAACACCAAGGACAACACGAATGGTTAAAAAAATTATATCATGCAACAAGGCCCATCCATATAATGACATAAAATGAAATAATACTTAAAAATTATAAACAACTAGCTGATGCCCGCGACTTCGTCCGCGTGGATCGAGGTTTTTCGGTTCCCGCGGGAACTCTTTAATTTTCCGGGATAAAAAGTAGCCTATGTGCTATTCCAGACTATAATCTATCTCTGTGCCAAATTTCATCCAGATCCGTTCATCCGTTGGAGCGTGATTGAGTAACAAACATACATCCATACATCCATCCATCCAAACTTTCGCATTTATAATATTTATATTTGATACTTGAAAAACCAATCTTAAAATACTATAAGTAAATAACATAGGAAAAAGACTAATACCAACTAAGGTAGGGACTTTTCCCTCGCTTCCCTATAGCTTTGAAGTCTCGTAAATTTTCTTCAGCGCTATGATAGCATACATATGGCACGGCCTTGAAAATCCTGAAATCTGCCGGTTTCAAAACAGGTGTCTTTATTGCAACAATCGATACAAAATTATTAAAAAAAAAATTATTAAAACGCGGGGCACTGTTTTTTAAACTCATTCAGACTTTAAAAAACAATGACCACAGATTGTCATATGTTTTCGCCTCCTTCTTTGCAATCAATACCAATAACCAGCCCCCCGATTGTGTAAGGAAATCGTAATCGTTTGTCAAACGGATAATTCGACCTGTTTAAGGAGCTCATTAGATGCCTGCACGTCAAAAAGCATGTATGAACTCCTTAAACAGTTCGAGTAATACGTTTTAAGCTGTCAAATGATAACGAAATGCTTATGCAATTGGACCTCAGGTTTCTGCAGTACGGATCTCTGTTGTCCACAGGACGGCACGTACGTGAACGCGCCAAGTTCAAAGCTGGCGTACGGCACGATGATGTTCGTACGCGTGATGTTGGTCAACGACGTGTGCAAATACATGGCCAAAGCTGTCACCATCGCCGTGCGCTACTCCGCCGTGCGCAGGCAGTCGCAGCCCAAACCCAAGTGAGATACTATATCCCTACGTCCACAGTTCGGCACGTACGTGAACGCGCCGAGCGTGAAGTTGGCGTACGCCAAGTATTCGCGAGTAATTTTACAAAGAATGTGGGTGTTTTTTACTAACGCCATCTAGCCTGAAAAGAGGGACAGCGCTATGGCGGGGACAAGGGCAGGCTTATACAGGTGTGGAGCGCGCTTCACAGGTCGGATGCCCAATTTTTTTCTATGAAAGGGCTGATATAGTACCTACATATATATCGATGTTTATTATCGACAGTGAGCCCGAACCGCAAATCATGGACTACCTAACACAACAACACAAGCTACTAGTGGGCATAGCGACCGTGCACGCGTTCCGTATGAGCGCGGAGTGGCTGTGGCTGATGTACAACAACGTCACCGCGGAGCTGGAGGCGGGCGACTTGGAGAGACTGCCCGAGGTAACTACACTCCGCCATGCTTATAGCCTCCTGGTAGTAGTATCCTCCTTAGATACCGCTCCATCACAATGACTTAACTATGAGATTACTACATATTACTCCTTCATTCTTCATTCCTTCATGCTTCTTTCCTTCATTCTTATGGCTCCTGTTAAGTTGACAACTAAGGATTAACTAAATGGAGAGGCAGCTCGAAGTAACTACACTCCGCCATGCTTATAGCCTCCTGGTAACCCTTTAGATTCAGCTCCATCACAAGACTACCTCATGGTAACTACATATTATGCTCCTTCATTCTTATGGCTCCTGTTAAGTGGGTAACTAAGGATTAACTATATGGAGAGGCTGCCCGAAGTAACTGCACTCCTTCATGATTATAGCCTCCTGGTAGTAGTATCCTCCTTAGATACAGCTCCATCACAAGGCTACCATAAGGTAACTATATTATTATACTCCTTCATTCTTATGGCTCCTGTTAAGTTGGTAACTAAGTATTAACTATATATGGATAGGCTGCTCGAGGTAATTACACTCCTTCATGATTATAGCCTCCTGGTAATTATACTTAAGGTTTGTTGTACTGAAAGAGCCTTCTTTCTCGGCTAGTCAGCTATCATTCTAATCAAGCTATATTTTTAAGGGCTGAGGGAAATTTAATCGTAACATGTCTGTTTCCATTGTCAGTTACACGCGTTGTCGTGTTGCCTGAAGGCAGTGAGTACAGACGACGCGGCCCAATGCGTGGAGCGATGTCGGCTGGCGTGTGGCGGCCATGGATACATGCTGTCGTCAAACCTTCCGATCACTTACGGCCTGGTGACCGCCGCTTGCACTTACGAGGGCGAGAACACAGTCATGTTACTGCAAACTGCCAGGTAATGAATCAGAAAATATTTAAGCTCAATGCGCTCGCGGTCTTTGTTTGCTTATTTCAATTATGTTTTCATATTATTTTACAATATACAAAAATGGTGGGTTTATCCACTGCATGTATTGACTGAAGTGAATCAACTGTTTATTCTCCATGGCTAGGTACTTGGTAAAGGCGTGGCAGCAAGCGGCGGCGGGCAACAGCTTGCCGCCCACGGTCGCGTACCTGGCGGAGCTGCGCGCCGGCAGACGCTCGCCGCCCTGGGACAACACCATCGAGGGCATCGTCAAGGGCTTCCACATGGTCGCCGCTGGGTGAGTGCTGACACTGCGGCGGGCAACAGCTTGCCGCCCACGGTCGCGTACCTGGCGGAGCTGCGCGCCGGCAGACGCTCGCCGCCCTGGGACAACACCATCGAGGGCATCGTCAAGGGCTTCCACATGGTCGCCGCTGGGTGAGTGCTGACACTGCGGCGGGCAACAGCTTGCCGCCCACGGTCGCGTACCTGGCGGAGCTGCGCGCCGGCAGACGCTCGCCGCCCTGGGACAACACCATCGAGGGCATCGTCAAGGGCTTCCACATGGTCGCCGCTGGGTGAGTGCTGACACTGCGGCGGGCAACAGCTTGCCGCCCACGGTCGCGTACCTGGCGGAGCTGCGCGCCGGCAGACGCTCGCCGCCCTGGGACAACACCATCGAGGGCATCGTCAAGGGCTTCCACATGGTCGCCGCTGGGTGAGTGCTGACACTGCGGCGGGCAACAGCTTGCCGCCCACGGTCGCGTACCTGGCGGAGCTGCGCGCCGGCAGACGCTCGCCGCCCTGGGACAACACCATCGAGGGCATCGTCAAGGGCTTCCACATGGTCGCCGCTGGGTGAGTGCTGACACTGCGGCGGGCAACAGCTTGCCGCCCACGGTCGCGTACCTGGCGGAGCTGCGCGCCGGCAGACGCTCGCCGCCCTGGGACAACACCATCGAGGGCATCGTCAAGGACTTCCACATGGTCGCCGCTGGGTGAGTGCTGACACTGCGGCGGGCAACAGCTTGCCGCCCACGGTCGCGTACCTGGCGGAGCTGCGCGCCGGCAGACGCTCGCCGCCCTGGGACAACACCATCGAGAGCATCGTCAAGGGCTTCCACATGGTCGCCGCTGGGTGAGTGCTGACACTGCGGCGGGCAACAGCTTGCCGCCCACGGTCGCGTACACGTTTACCATGGCTCAGTAGTGAGCCCATTATGGGCTCAGTACTGAGTACGCAAAATTGGCAAACTGTAGGTGCCTTAATATTATAACTATTAAATAAGACCTTTGTAACACAGTTTATGCTATAAATGAAATGAAATGAACGAGTCTCCTCTCAAAATGTGAATGATTTGGCCGTAGACCACCACGCTGGCCAAGTGCGAATTGTCAGTCTTAGCACCTTTGAGAGCATTTTTTAGTCACAGTGTTTTTCTTCATTATTATAGCAAGTAATATTTAATTGCTTAAAACTCACGTAAGTCAAATAAAGATCAAAGCACAAATGAAGTGAAGAATGCCAGTATGAATTCAGTAAATTTGAAAATGTAGGTGTTTGTAAAATTATTTGTGTCCGACCGAAACTGGTTTTTACGACCGAAACCGAAACCGAATTTCGGCAACAGTCGTAGTTTCGGCCGAAACCGAAACCGAAACTTCCTTACAAGGTAGTGACTACCTACTGTTATGTTTGACCGAGCGAAGCGAAGGTCTCTGAGTCTACTTGAGTGAATTTGCACTTGTCCGTCCGTCCATCCGTCTGTCAGAGCCTTATAACTTCCGAATTACTGAACGTAATTACTTCGAATTTAAATATAATATGTAAACCGATGGCCTCCAGCCGAATATGGCTTAAAAAGTTATAAAAATCTTTATTTCAGGGGGGCTCTCATAGAAGCGAATGCGAAGTAAAATATTTTTATAACGTTACACAGGGTTGCGGTATATCATTTTAAAGATAATTAAGAATAGAGTCCAAAAATATATTTTTTTAAATTTTTCCCCTAAAATTGACGAAATGGGGGGCTTTCAAAGTGGAGATTTTCTAATGTCCAAAGTTGACCTCAGAACTCTCAATTTTATGAAAGGCTGAGCCTGAAACTTGATCAATTATTTGAATTATATCCTGTACTTGAACAACAAATACTAAAATTAGATAAATATTATAAGGAAACGAAATTATTTAATTTTTAATGAGCTTTAGTATTTTTAACAAAACTTCACAATGATGACAATAGATGGCGCTCTGTAAAAGTTTATGGATACCGCGAGGTCTCAGTTCGGGTCGAACCACTAGTATATCACGTAATCAAAATAAATCACACGAAAACTCACATCAAACAAAACAAACTGCAAACACAAGCCAGTCATGACATGATTAGGCACGTGGACGCGGCGAAGTGTCTTCGTCGCTTACTCGCTTGGATGGAATTTAACGCGCCGAACATGACCGATCACAGCGCGAGAACTCCCGAATGCAGTTTCGGTTTCGGTCGTAGTTTCGGCAGGTTTGCCGCCGAAACCGAAACTAAACCGAAACTCGTTTTTTTGCCTAAACTCGACCGAAACCGAAATCGAACTTTCGGTCGGACACTAAAAATTATTTTAACAAACGATTGTTTATTTTTTACAGAAAAATCGGCCTAAGCGTTGCACAGATAGAGAAACGTCAGAACAATGGCATGTCATATGAAGACGCGTGGAATATGACCTCCATACAACTCGCCTCCGCGTCCGAGGTATGACTACTATTTGTTTGAGATTTTTGGTCGGATTTCATTACTTTAGACCACCCAATTTAATTTGCTGCTTAGTTCCAAATACTTTTGCATTCCGCAACTTTGTCGAATATCTGGTTTATAATTATTAAAATTTTTCGTGGCGTCACATTTCAAAATCTTATACATCTAAGTGTTAAAATGCCAAATTTGAACTATTAACGAAAAGACTATTTTTTAGAACTAATTAATTAGTGCTGTTTTAATTTAATAATTTCTAGATGTAAAATTGCAAGATATGTGGCGTCACACTAGGGAGGGGGCGGGGTCTCACAAATGTGACCAACTGTGACAAGGACGGGGGAGGGGTCAAAAAATCACGAAATTAGTGTGACGTACTTCATGGATGACCCCAAACTTGTAATTGGCGTTGTTTGTACTTATTATTTATTTATCTATTCACTTTTGTTGTAAGTAGCTGTAAGTTTTCTGTACAAAATAAAATAAATTCGCTGTATAATATTCATAAAGAAAGAAAATTTAAAAAAAAAAGAAAAGAAAACATTGTCTGTTTTTTAGTGAAATTTTGGTGTGAAACCGTGGCAAATGAATGCCCATTCAACGAATCGATGCATCAATCCTTCAATGGGATCCCCCATAAATAACTCTACTGTGTGTAAATAATTTTTCAACAGCTCAAAAACCCTTTGTGTATTTCAGGCGCATTGCCGCGCGATGATCTTGTCGACTTACTACAAAGAGAACGAGAAGCAAGTGAAGTCAGTGTCTCCCGAATTGCGGCAAGTGTTGCTGCAACTGTGCGATCTGTACGTCGTGTACTGGGCGCTGCAACGCATCGGAGACTTGCTGAGGGTATGTATTTAGTGAAAACACTTCCACGTGTCGCACGCATACACAATACACAAACGCACGCACGAACTCACGCTAACATTAGCATGTACGTATAGTTCCACAAATACAAAGAGAACGAGAAGCAAGTGAAGTCAGTGTCTCCCGAATTGCGGCAAGTGTTGCTGCAACTGTGCGATCTGTATGTCGTGTACTGGGCGCTGCAACGCATCGGAGACTTGCTGAGGGTATGTATTCGGTGAAAACACTTCCACGTGTCGCACGCATACACAAAGGGTATGTTGCGAAATACACTGCGAGCACTGTAAGGTGTGACGTCAATTTAGTATACTGCGAAGCCGTTCCTTTATAGTTAGGTATACTGGTTACTGCTTAAAACGGAACACAGTCAGCACTGAGAGCACCTTACCTCGAAAACGCCAGTGCTCACCGTACAAAAATGGCGACGATTTATGACGTCATATATTTCTCTAGGATACTGCGGCAGTTTACTGTCAGTCCATACCGGAACGAATTTCTCCACAGTAAGAGCACTGAACAGTGCTCGCAGTGTATTTCGGAACATACCCATTGTTATGATATGTAACTGATATGTCAATGTACAGTCTCTTCAGGTCTTACTGCCTCTATGGCTCTCGAGAGTGACAGCGCTGTTGGGAGCGCAGTCAAAAAAAAGTTAAGAGTATATTTATTCAATTTAGGTACACTGTACACTTATTGACGTCCAGATACTTGTAAAATATCATGGTGATAATCAGTTACAGTATCTTAAAACTAAACAACTGCGGGGTTACCAGTTAGTTAACAAATAGCGTTAAACTTAACAATAGGCAGAATATTTAACAATATAATATGCAGATAATTAAGCGAAAGTAACCGATCTTCACCAAGATTTAAGTCCGGATCTTCGCATAGGCTTATTCATAATCCACTAAATGGTATCAAAATTTCCACAGTTCACCTCGATATCTGAGCGAGATATAGAACAGTTGCAGAACTGGTACGAAGACCTGCTGGTCAAGGTGCGGCCCAACGCTGTGGGCCTCGTCGACGCATTCGACATGAGGGACGAGGTAAGGCTGATGTCAAATCCTTACTAATTGACCGAGCGAAGCGAAGGTCTCTGAGTCTACTTGAGTGAATTGGCACTTGTCCGTCCGTCCGTCCGTCCGTCCGTCTGTCAGAGCCTTATAACTTACTTATACTGAACGTAATTTCTTCAAATTTAAATATAATATGTAAACCGATGGCCTCTCGCCGAATATGGCTTAATAAGTTATAACAATCTTTATTTCAGGGGGGCTCTCATAGAAGCGAATGCGAAGTAAAATATTTATTATAGCGTTACATAGGGTTGCGGTATATCATTTTAAAGATAATTAGGAGTAGAGTCTAGATAGTAGATAGTAATTAGTATGGTTAGTGTTGCTTGATTTGTTGTGCGATATGAGCCCCTTTTTGGGTATAATCCTCTGATTTATATGCGGGCTAAATTAAATTATGTTGCCAGATCCTAAACTCGGCGCTGGGCGCGTACGACGGTCGCGCGTACGAGCGACTGATGGAAGAAGCCATGAAGAGCCCCCTCAATGCAGAGCCCGTGAACCGGAGCTTCCACCTATACCTCAAGCCCTTAATGCAGGGCAAGCTGTGATATACCCACCTCTAGCCAAGACGTAAACACCAGTGTAGACCGACTGAGATGCAACCTACCATTCTACCAATACCCCATCCTACCAGTACCCCATCCTACCAATAGCCCATCCTACCAATACCCCATCCTACCAATACCCAATCCAACCAATAACCCATCCTACCAATACCCCATCCTATCACCCCATCCTACCAATACCACATACTACCATACCCCATCCTACCAGTACCCACTCCCATCTGTCCCCATTTGACTTAAAGGAATAAACCTAACCTTTGGTTTGCCTCTCTAAAGTCTTTGATAACCATGTCGGAGGATTGCCAGCAAAAAAAACTCTGGTTTGTCAAATTTAGTACTGCTTAAGTCTGTCTCACTCTAGTTATTGTTCTCTCATCCGTTTAAATGATCATCCTAAATTAGACAAACGAGTTGGTTTTTACTCTTTATCAAAAGTCAAAAACGCGGCTTGTATTTAATACTGAATTGTGACGTCTTCAATATTCAAATTACTTTGGTATTCAAACTTAGAAGTTACAAAGGACGTGAATTTTGAAAAATAATATTTTTTTTGTAATTTAATAATTACCGAGAGTTAATTTATATATAAATTAATCATCATTTGAAATGACACATCTCAATGACGTAATTTGGCAACTTATTAAATATCATCGACACTACAGTACTCCCAAATTAATAATGCGCATAGAAATCTTCGTCACTGTTCGGCAACGGTCGTATTCCCCGAGCATCGGAAGACGATATGTATATAGAGTGGTTAAGTGCATTTTCTACATACATACATAATTGACCGAGCGAAGCGAAGATCTCTGAGTCTACTTGAGTGAATTGGCACTTGTCCGTCCGTCCGTCCGACCGTCTGTCAGAGCCTTATAACTTGCTGAATTACTGAACGTAATTACTTCAAATTTAAATATATTATGTAAACCGAATATGGCTTAAAAAGTTATAAAAAATTTTATTTCAGGGGGGCTCTCATAGAAGCGAATGCGAAGTAAAATATTTTTTTCATCATACCTATTCGAAAAACGCATATTGGCTTCAGAGGATAGCGTGAGCAAAGTGTAACTTGTAGGCCCATAGGACTTTTCATTTCTCTCTTCTGATTGGTCCGAAGTCACGTCATCAATTTGTTGATCGAATATACGACTTTGCATTTCTCTGTTCTGATTGGTCCGAAGTCACGTGATCAATTTGTTGATCGGATATACGTCTTTACATTTTATTTAAACTTTAAATATAGTGTCTAATTAATGTCTATACAATTACATAGAAGGTTGATATGAGTATCTTCTGATTGGTGCTTAAACGTATAGGTAATGTCCATACATAGTAGTAGGTTGATACTCCTAGCTTTTTCTCATACGTAGTGATGAAAAATAGTGTGTGTCACTCAGGGCCAAATTTTTTGTTCTCGGGCGGCGAATATTGAATTCCTCGCTACGTTCAGGATTCTACTTTAGAACCCCTCGCTACGCTCGGGATTCTACTATAGAATCCTTCACTTCGCTCTGAATTCAAAATAGCGCCCTCGGGGAGCAAAAATTTTCTTTGGCCCCATATAACACAAATAACTATTATAGCGTTACATAGGGTTGCGATATATCATTTTAAAGATAATTAGGAAAAGAGTCCAAAAATATTTTTTTTGTAATTTTTCCCCTAAAATTGACGAAATGGAGGGTTTTCAAAGTGGAGATTTTCTAACGTTCAAAGTTGACCTCAGAACTCTCAATTTTCTGAAAGGCTCAGCCTGAAACTTATCAATTACTTGAATTATATCCTGTACTTGAACAACAAATACTAAAATTTTAGTAGAATTATGTGTTTTGTGCTAAAAGAGATAAATATTGACTTATCAGTAACAAAATTTGATTCGATAATTCCATGTAAGTAAATAGCGAAGAAAACCACACGATTGCGAATATGCTACAATCTTTGCAGAATTGATTTGAATTGATTGAAGGGTTTGTAATAGCAGCTCCATATAATTCCACACGGAGAGAACACGTGCAGTCACCACTGATTTACCATTGACTGACCGGCGACAGTTGACAGTTTTCGATTGTTTACACATGATATTGACTCCTATTTCTTTCGAACAAGGTGCAAAATGCTTTAGGGCTCTAACGATTCAATAATTCGGGTGTTTCCGGGAATACGACAATTAGCGAAGATCTGCATATGTGCATTATTAATTTGGGAATACTGTACGTTTGTGTATTATTGTATGCAATATTGAGTTGTGACCAATCAAAAATATTTATCAAACTTAATACGGCTAACAATGAATGTGGATTTTACGTCTTTTGGAAGATAATGGTGCTGATTCTGTTTAACACAATATCTAAACTAAACTAAAATGGCAGCTTTAAATCTTGTCCTGTCCCTTTCCGTAGGAAGTATTATGAAAGGGTTAGCAATATTTGTAATGCTCTAATTTTAGTTTAGTTTAGAGATTGTGCACTACAGAATCAGCCCCACTATTAATTTATAAGTGATCATAATTTTTAAACTTTGGTGCTAGTGCTGCTATTCTTGAGCTACTGTATTACGAAAGGGAAGTGTATCGGGTTATAATAAACTGTACGACGGATTTTACTATCTATGGAAATTTAAATGCAAATGCTCACTGAGCAAAACTGAAAATAAATAATTTCTGTGCCAAACTCATATTATAATTGTATATTTACAACATTTTATTGTATAAAAGTGCCTAATCTTCTAAAGCACAAAATTAAAACCGAGATTGGAACCAATTCCAATATAATTCGAAACAGATTAAATCCTAAGTTACATAGACTTATGATTATGATTGTACTTTGTGAGACCATAGACAATTTTATTAATGTTGACTGGTTGGTTTTTTTTAAATTATATTTTTTGTTCAGTGAGTATTAGCCGCACATATTAGAAATGACATTATTAATAATCATGTTTTCTTATAATGCTAAAAATTACTTTTAGATAGCGGTACTTTGGGTAGAAATAAGTGATGGCCATTACGAATTTAAATAATTATGTAAAGTTTAACATGACAAAATGACCGTTAGTTATTATGGATGAATTCAAAATGTATTTCGCACAGATGTAGTAAACAGATACCGCGCTCGGAACATGGAAGTGCGGCCAAAATTTATTCGAGTGTGCGTGACAGCACTGTCTGAACACATGCATCAGTGTGCGTGAAATGTTGCTAGATTAATGAAAAAGTGCCAAATTAATGAAAGAAAATCTATTTGTTGGTTCTTTCTTTAGGCCTTCGATTTCAACGACTTATGGTAGGAGAATAGCTTGTATCCTGGAAAAGGAGATGCGCATATTACTGTGGTGGTACGCTGGCTACTTTGGAGCTACGCTGAGTACTTTAGCGGTACGACGAATACTTCCAAGATATGCCAGTTAAATTGGTGGTACGTAGACTACTTTAGAGGTAGGCCGACTACTTTAGAGGTACGCCGACTACTTTAGAGGTACGCAGACTACTTTTAAGGTACGCCAGCTACTTTAGCGGTACGCAGACTACTTTGGTGTTACGTAGGCTACTTTTAAGGTACGCCAGCTACTTTAGAGGTACGCAGGCTACTTTGGAGGTACGTAGGCTACTTTGGTGGTACGCAGGCTACTTTTAAGGTACGCCAGCTACTTTAGAGGTACGCAGACTACTTTGGTGTTACGTAGGCTACTTTTAAGGTACGCCAGCTACTTTAGAGGTACGCAGGCTACTTTGGAGGTACGTAGGCTACTTTGGTGGTACGCAGGCTATTTTTAAGGTACGCCAGCTACTTTAGAGGTACGCAGACTACTTTGGTGTTACGTAGGCTACTTTTAAGGTACGCCAGCTACTTTAGAGGTACGCAGGCTACTTTGGAGGTACGTAGGCTACTTTGGTGGTACGCAGGCTACTTTTAAGGTACGCCAGCTACTTTAGAGGTACGCCGGCTACTTTTAAGGTACGTAGGCTACTTTTAAGGTACGCCAGCTACTTTGGAGGTACGTAGGCTACTTTGGTGGTACGCAGGCTACTTTTAAGGTACGCCAGCTACTTTAGAGGTACGCCGGCTACTTTAGAGGTACGCAGGCTACTTTTAAGGTACGTAGGCTACTTTAGAGGTACGCCGGCTACTTTAGAGGTACGCAGGCTACTTTTAAGGTACGCCAGCTACTTTAGAGGTACGCAGACTACTTTGGTGTTACGTAGGCTACTTTGGTGGTACGCAGGCTACTTTTAAGGTACGCCAGCTACTTTAGAGGTACGCCGGCTACTTTAGAGGTACGCAGGCTACTTTTAAGGTACGTAGGCTACTTTAGAGGTACGCCGGCTACTTTAGAGGTACGCAGGCTACTTTTAAGGTACGCCGGCTACTTTAGAGGTACGCAGGCTACTTTTAAGGTACGCCAGCTACTTTCGAGGTACGTAGGCTACTTTGGTGGTACGTAGGCTACTTTTAAAGTACGCCAGCTACTTAAGAGGTACGTACGTACCTCGTACAGCTCTTCGTACCTCGAAAGTAGCTGGCGTACCTTAAAAGTAGCCTACGTACCTTAAAAGTAGCCTGCGTACCTCTAAAGTAGCCGGCGTACCTCTAAAGTAGCTGGCGTACCTTAAAAGTAGCCTGCGTACCACCAAAGTAGCCTACGTACCTCCAAAGTAGCTGGCGTACCTTAAAAGTACCCTACGTACCACCTAAGTAGCCTGCGTACCTCGAAAGTAGCTGGCGTACCTTAAAAGTAGCCTGCGTACTACCAAAGTACCCTACGTACCACCAGAGTAGCCTGCGTACCTCGAAAGTAGCTGGCGTACCTTAAAAGTAGCCTACGTACCACCAAAGTAGCCTGCGTACCATCTGCGTACCAAGCAGCTGGCGTACCTATAAATTAATCGGCGTACTTCGAAATAAGCCGGCAGCGTAGCTGTTTCACAAAAAAAAAACTATCTACTAACAGCCCATTTACACCTTTAATTTAAGGGAAAATATTTCAACGTAAATTAGCAACACTGATAGATATCGTTGAGGTTTTGTGTTTCAAGTCATCAGCAATTAATTATCATGGAAAAAAAATCTAACAGAATGAAAATATAAATTTTTGCCTATGAAACGAAACATCATCTTCCTTTTTTAATTTTTGGTAACAATTTTGACAGTGTTTCAAGACACAAGACGGCATTATTTTGAGAAACTTGTCTACACACACGTCACGTCAAAACTTCTCGACGCGTCGCATCCAACTAACTGAGAATTGTATTTGCTTTTCGTTTTGTATTCGCTTTGTTGGCGCGTCTGCCGTGTTCCGAGCGCGGTATCTGGTACTACATCTGTGTTCTTAAGCATGATAAAGTTGTGGCAAGAAGTTTATTACTGTGTAATTATCACAATAATGTGATATGATTTATGAACTACACAGTAAAACTAGCTTTCTTTTTAATTGCCTATTCTTGCCTTAAACTTTCCTACCCTATCTATAGGGTAGAAACTCCATTCCACAGTAGGACTATGGATTTTTGAAGTGAAATTTCTTTAGAATCGTTGTGATTTGAAAATTCAATGAAACGAAAAAGAAACCAACATATGTAGGATGTGTGATACGTGCCTTCGAGAGAATGAGATAGAATACAAGTTATATTTATATCATTCTCTCGTAGGCAACTTTTCTGAAGTTTCACTTCTGCCGTGTGTAAATTGCGCACACCCTTTTTTTTAAATAATGAATTTGTTATTAGTCTATGCCATTACGAAAAAATGATAACGTTTACCATAGTAGACGTTATCATTTTTTCGTGCAATAACAAATCGATTCGATAGATCCTCAGATAGATCATAAACTTACTATATTTCACTAAGTACCTATCCTCTGAGTTAAAATTAAGTTAAAATAATCTTTTATATCGAATTACATTGTGTATGGCTAGACAATTTTAATTTTAAGTTTAAACCAATACAGTGGAAAAGAGAGGGTGGTAAAGAGTAATTCCCCCTGCACTCACTGTGTGTGAAACCGGTGGGTGCACAAGTTGCAACTACTATAAGGGCCTCCGCACACGTAAGACTTTTTGTAGATCCGATAATCTGGCCGACTTTGTGAATTACTCAACTCCGAAACTTTCATTTTTCACCGACAATCGAATCCCTGATTTTGTTTTTGATTGACTGTTTGTAGGACGTGTGTTACCGACAAAAAATTGGTCACCAACTGTCTGACGTGAGTGAAGCCCTGATGATATAAAATACCATGGTATAGAATATAGATATCTCGCAAACATATTTTTGTATGTGATAACCGATTTTAGGTGGTGGTTCTAAGACATTCCATGTAATACTTTTAGAATGAGATTGCACAGTATTAGTTTATATTGATTACTATTATCGGGATTTACAAGATTTTGTAATAATAAATAAATATATTGTTATTTTGTATGTTACTATGAGTTTTATTTAATAATCCTAGACTTTATTTTTCAGAATGATTTATTAATGCCGATAAATCAATGATATCTAAACTTATTACTTATAATATTATAAGAGGTAGAGGTTGTGAGATTGTAGGGGGTAATCTCTGGATCTACTGAACCGATTTTGAAAATTCTGGTACCAATAGAAAGCCACATTATTTGGGAGTGTATTATTATTTGGATGGTATTATCCCGAAAAATTAGGGAGTTCCTGAGGGAATTTAAAAACTTATTTCACGCGGACGAAGTCGCGGGCATCTGTTAGTCTTATTATAATTTGATGTATTAGTTACCTACCTCAAGATATGACTACCCTTCCCTGTATATTATTATACTCTTTGGACTACCCGATAAAGAAATATCATAAAATCAAAGAGTATACAATCACTACGTGATCATAATCTGAGAGCACAGTCTGAGAGATTTTAAAAGTTAAAACCTCGTATTCACTAGGGGACAGACACAGACATATGACTGTGTGGACAGAATATGATGTCGCTCCACTTCTCTATAGACGTGTATCGCGATCACAGATCGCGATTCGCGGGACATTGGTCCCCGGGTCCCCTAGTCACAAAGTTGTGCGAGGAAGCGCCATATTATGAGTAGGCTAGTTAATTAAGCAGTATGATCATGAGTCTTTATTTCCGTATAACAAACACTCTTGACTGGGCCATCTAGCAACTCTAGCAACTTGTTTTGCCACACCTTATCCCTTACACACTTACTCTGAGCTCGCACCAATGTACTCTGTGGCTCGCACACATCTCACATATCCGGTTATCCGCTAGCTATCACAGCGGTTAATGAAGTACATGGAGGAAGGAATTACGACTGCCGTCTAATGAAGTATTTTATGAACAATTTAAATAAGCTGTATGGTCATGGATCTTTGCCTGTCCCGTATGAAGATAAAAACAACATTAAAATGTCTATGGTATGTATCAGTTGACGGCAGTCGTTTATTCCTTCCTCCATGATCAGTTGTTTCTATTTAAGGGTGCGTTCCGAAATACACTGCGAGCACTGTAAATCCCCAGTTAAAGAGCACTGCCAGTCTGTGGTCTGTATGTATTGGTTGTCAAATTGACAATGACGTAAGCGGTCATTGTCTGGTCCACAGAGTACATTATACTGCCGAGCGATCGCGTAACTTCTGCATCAATCATTGTTACAGTATCAATTGTTGTAATTGGCTGAATTTATTGCATTCTTGCTGCGTCAATGGAATATGTCCAATAGTGGAAGAGTGTTAACCAATCAGAGGTGATTGCGATGTATCAATGATTGATGCAGAAGTTACGCGATCGCTCGGCTGGTCTGGTCGGTGATTGACGCAGAGATCATGAGATGTTTGGTTGAAGCCGAATTTTTGAATTAATATTGTGCGTAACAAAATTTTAAATTATTAAACACGATGCCGGATTTTAGTAAATTGTGTCGTGCTTGTCTCAGTGCTTTAGATACTTTAAAATATAATTTATTTGAGGATGTTTCACCCGACGTTTATTGGTTTTGTACTAATATTGAGGTAAACATATCCAAATGTACGTAGTTTTAGTCTATTTATCTGTTTTATTAAAAGAAAACACTTAATTTGAGTTTTCATATACTACTTAAAGACTAAGTAGGACTTTTAGAAATAACTTACTGTCAGTAGAGTACTACTGTACTCTGCTGTAAATATGCATGTTGAAGGAATGAAAGGAGAGAAAGATCAAAGAATGATGGATGGATTGTGTGAAAGAGAATAATAAGTCATCTTTAATTTGTTGAATAAATAAATTCTCCTTTTTCAGGTTGCTAAGGACGAGAATCTGCCAAAATCAATATGCAAGATCTGTTATGATCTAATAACAAAATTTTCTGAGTTTAAGAAGATATGCCTGCAATCCCAGAATACTCTGCATAACTATTATTCTGTTTTACCAGAAAATAAAAAGATTGATTGGCTAAACAATGGCCCTGAGGATATAGATACTCAGGAAAATGTTATAGATAAGTTTGAAGAAAAATATGATGTTACAGTAAAGGTTGAGGACTTTGGTGCCTATGATGGTAAAAAGTACAAATATTCTTTTAATTTCTTTAAGGCTGCCTGTCCACAGAAGCAAAACTAAAAAGAGGCACATTCAGTCAAACAATAAGACTATTAATGGATATTCTCATTCTTTATAATCTAATTGATCGAAGTGTTTTTCACATTCTATGCTCCTCTCCACTTCATTGGACAGTCAGCCTAAAGCCCTTGTCAAACACAAGGCAAACCAAATGTGTGGTGAATTGTCGCCATATAAAAATGCGAAAGTAAAGCAAATTGAATGAAATGGCTAAGAACATCCTGGCCAAGAAGCTGCTGCTATTCCTGGTAGTAAGTGGTATTAGTCAGCAACTATAGCTGGTGGAAATCACAATAATTAAAGTCACAGAACGAGGAAATAGGAATCTGTTTATTCTAATATTATCTGATTAAAGTGATACTAGGTCTCAAGGAGCCTTGCATTGACAAGACTCAAGCAACACAATACATAACAAAATATAAAATCCACATATTTGGTTCATCATGTAAGTATTTGACACGGGTTTGTATCCTTGACATAAATTTGGCTATTACCATAATCAGCCTGGTACAGAAATCGTCCAGTTAGTTTGACTAACTAGAGATAATATTTTACACAAAACATATTATACTTTCAGATTTCAACAGTGCAGAGCTTCCCAGTGAGTTAGATCTTAAAGTTAAGAGAAACAAATCACATAAAAAGTAAGCTCAAACACTTGAATATATAAGAAACTAGCTGATGCCCATGACTCCATCTGCATGAAATAATTTTTTTTATTTCCCATGTGAACTCCTTAACTTTCCGAGATAAAAAGTAGCCTAACTCTCCAGGTTCTCTGCCAAAAATCACGTTGATCTGTTGCTCGGTTGGTTGGTTTGTCCTTGCAGCAAACATACTTTCGTATTTATAATATTACTATGGTAATTTCAGTTTTGTAGAACACTAATATTTATTACTAGCTGATGCCCGCGACTTCGTCCGCGTGGATTTTAGGTCTTATGGAGTCCGGTGGGAACTGGTTTTTTTCCCAGTATAAATGTGTATAATATATGAAACTGAATAAATGACCGTCAGTCTGACAATATACCTATTTGAAGATCTCTCTACTGTCATATGTCTCATTTACTTTTGTATATGGAGTTTTTTAACCCAATTTTTTTTACTTTTCCGTACAATTTTTCAAACATTTTCTTTTTTAAGAACCTTCTTACAATAACAAACAACAAAAAAAGAATTAGCGAAATTGGTCCAGCTGTTCACGCGTGATGCCGTGACCAAGGGAAATAGGGATTCATTTTTATATATAGAGATAACATTTCTTTTCAGAGTAAGACTAAGAGTAAAACCAGCGAGTAGAAGAAAAAAGTTTAAATGCGAACTGTGTACCAAGAGCTTTCTATCTCATGAAAAATTTGAAGTTCACAAATTGGTGCATCAAAGAAAAGTGAGTTTGTATATTATTATGAACTATTGAGTTACAAGATAATACCTGCAGAGTACCACCCCACGGTCCCACCGGCAAAGACGTGCCGCCAAGCGATTTAGCGTTCCGTTACGATGCCGTGTAGAAACCGACTAGGGGTATGGGTTTATTATAACTGCCATGCCCCTAGGCCCTAACAGGTTAGTTCGCTACGCATCTTAGACTGCATCATCACTTACCATCAGGTAAGATCGCTGTCAAGGGCTAACTTGTAGTGGATTAAAAAAAAAAAAAAAGCAGTGTGTTTATCGGTTGACGACGATGACGACGACGATTGCTCTGTTGACGGCAGTTTGTAATTATTGGGCTGTCAATGATATTATTTTGTTCTTTCAGAAGTCACTTAAATGTACGCCTTGTAACAAGAGCTTCATAACCCGGAGTGGCCTAAAGAGACACAACGCAAGTTGGCACGTTAGAGTCAGTCTAAGCAGTGTGACATGTCGCACGTGCGGGAAAATAGCCAAGAGTCGCGAAACATTGCGTGCGCACGAGAAATTACACGGAGAGAGGAGTTTGTATATATGCAATGTGTGTGGCAAGAGTTGCACTACTAGTGGAGTGCTGAAGGTAATAGGTTCTGTTTAAGTCCGACAAACTTCAGTCCCATTTGGCGTGGTTTCTTTACCCCGCGTCATGCCACAAAATCATGAGTGAAATATCCAGGTAGGTTTCAAACTAGTTGGCCATACCTAACTAAATAAATATATAATATTATTTAGTAAAAATTGCCAAATTTCGTCCAGATCCATTCAGCCGTAATTGAGTAACAAACATCCATCCAAACTTTCGCATTTATAATATTAGTATAGATAAAATTATGACATTTATCAGATATGTAGTTTTATCATGAATCACTATGACGCCGGCATTCTGAGTATTTACTACACACACTGAATATCTTTTAAATGAGTATCCCCAAAAAAGTCCATCATGCTCAAGACCTCCATTCCCCGAATCCAGCGTTCCTACGACTCGTTTGATCGGTCCACCTAGTTGGGGGTCTGCCAACGCTGCGCTTTCCAATGCAGGGTCGCCATTCCAGCATCTTGGCACAGTAAACAGATACAACCAGTATGAAAACTACCTAGAAACGTTCGAAACAGCTCACTCACACAAACACGCATCCACGACACGTCATGACGCGGCACTCACTGCAACGAGTGCTTATGGGTCTCGTCGATGCACATGTTTGTGTGAGTGAGCTGTTTCGAATTTTTCTAGGTAGTTTCCATACTGGTTGTATCAGCTGGTTACTGTGGTCTTGGTATGATTTTGACGACCTCCGTGGCGCAGTGTGTAGCGCTGTTGTCTTAACGTGCGGAGGTCCCAGGTTCGATCCCCGGCAGGGTCAATTTGGGTCAATTATAATTTCTGAATTTTGCCTGGTCTGGCCTGGTGGGACGCTTCGGCCGTGGCTAGTTACCACCCTACCGGCAAAGACGTGCCGCCAAGCGATTTAGCGTTCCGGTAAGATGCCGTGTAGAAACCGAATAGGGGGGGTATGGGTTTCATATATCTGCATAACAGGTTAGCCCGCTGCCATCTTAGACTGCATCATCACTTACCTTCAGGTGAGATCACAATCACGGGTTAACTTGTAGTGGATTAGTTAAAAATAAAAGATAAAAAACCCAACATTTAATGGTTCCTCAAAATATTATGTGCATGGCCCATTGCCACTTCAATCACAAATAACTTTAGAAATAATTTAAATAATATCCATTTTTCAGGCGCATCTAGAAACACACAAAGAAAACAGAGAACGCCATTACACGTGCGAACACTGCGGGAAGAAGTTTTATACCAACAAGATACTAGTATCGCACGTACAGCGGTGTCACACGGGCAAACGGTACATATGCCAAATATGCAGCTACCCATTCACAGACAAATACAACTTGGCCAAACATTTGTTGAACCACGACGGCAAAGGTAGATCCTTCAAGTGTGAAGTTTGCAACAAGTCTTACACCTCTAGAATGTCATATATAGAACATCAGAGAACCCATTCTGGCGAACGTCCGTTCGTTTGTAACTATTGTTCCAACAGGTTTATATCTAAGAAGAGGTTGACGGAACACCACCGCACTCACACCGGTGAGAAGCCCCACAAGTGTTATGTGTGTGATCATAGCTTTGCGCAGCGGGGAACCTTGACTCGACATATGAAAGTTCATGATAGACTTGTTCCTGTAATTAACTCGTGAATACAGCTTCTTTATGTCATCGGACCAGATGCTGGAGGTCTTCCTACACTGCGCTTACCGGTATGCAGTCTCCACTCCAAAACACGTCTGCCCCAACGGTTCATCGACAGATATGACCTGCCCACTGCCACATCTGCTTGCTAACCCTCAGAGGCCAGAGCTACTCGTATGTTGGTCACATTAGTTCTTCTTCCAAGCAAATTTCCCCGTTCCAAGCGGGTGGAGGACTGTGCTGTGGTGGCGCGCTCTCGAAAAGCCTATGTCCAGCAGTGGATGCATACAGGCTGATTGATGAAATACAGCTGATTTTGTGTTACATGCTTTCGACTTTGGAGCAATATTCTAAGCCTCGTATTCGCTGGCAAACAACTGTCCTGCAACATGTGCCGCTAGAGATGTCGGGCGATGTCGACTCACTTCGCCAGACCTCGTCTCGCGACCTTTTGCCTAATATTGAGGTTGATTCTGTATAACACAATCTCTAAACTAAAATGGCAGCTTTAAATCTAGTTCTGTCCCTTTCCGTAGGGAGTATTATGAAAGGGTTAGCAATATTTGTAATGCTCTAATTTTAGTTTAGTTTAGAGATTGTGCACTACAGAATCAGCCCCAATGCGTTGCCGGACTTGACGTACGATATCGCGCGAAGTCTAGCGACATCACCCAACTTCTCTACCGGCACGGTCTCTATGTCGTTGGACATTAAAACCTCTAATGAATACGAGGCTTAAAAGACGCGCAGAGATCCGCTCCCAAAAATTACCACGCACTTGCATAGTAATTGTATACATTTAAAATAAAAACCCAGTATAGTCTTGAATAATTTATTGTTTTATTTATTCGGCAAAATCAATGTCATTTTTAAAGGAATTATTTAAAACTTTTGAAATCTTATAAAATATGTACTAGGTAAAATGGCTTAGATTATAACATTTATAAAACGTAGATTTTTCTTTTTACATGATTATAGAATTTACTTAATAGCTAAAAAGAGATCTGTAATACTAGTTGCTGTAACACGACGGATTGATGGACTTATGGAGGAAATTAATAAGCAATAATCAATATATCTGTAATTTGTCGCTCACGTAGGACGATGCCGTACTTATGATCAAAAAAGCAGCACATCATTAAAACGTATTCTACTGTCACTGTACAATAATAATGCAACAATGTACATAATGTACTTTGGGTATGTTCCGAAATACACTGCGAGCACTGTAAGTCCCCAGTAAAGAGCACTGAACAGTGCTCGCAGTGCTTATATCGGAACACCCACTTAATACAGAAAATACCATATGGTTAACTCCCTCTCCAAACGGGAAGCCGTAGATTATTTTAACTAAAACAGACAAGCATGGCCATTCCGGGAATTGGACGAAACAGACATGATACTGGACTTTCTTTCGGGGAACTGTGCCCTTAGTCTCCGTTTTTACATTGCAAATAGATTGATACTAATCGAGCGTTCTATCACATTAGCGTCAAATTAAAATAAATATTATAAACATTGATTCAGAGCTGTTTCGCGTGTACATTTACAGCAAGCGCATCAAACGGAAACATTTCGAAATTAATTTTTAAACACCAAATTACTCTCTTTAAATTCTCCCATTTTGTGGTCACGAGTCTATACCGTCCCTTCATTAACTAAGCACAGTCTATTTATCATGATGCGTCGAACGTAGACGAAATATTGGCCAATCTTAAAACAACTATTACAAACAAAAGCCGTCAAATAAGCCGGAGAGGCTGGAAAGTCGTAGAAAAAAGGTAAGTATAAAATGGAATGCGATATGCGTTTACTCTATCAGACACAAACTGATTAAAAACTAGTCTAAAACTTTAAGCTCTGACATAAAATCGGAAAGCAATAATTTCATTACAAACATCTAGCTTATAAATTAACACGATTTCTTAACCTACTTTGTACAATACCTTTTTACATTTAAAATTGAAATATGATTTATTTCCATAGATACGAATTACGACACAAAAATAATTTTACAAAATTCAATTTATATAAAATACTACATACTTAAATGAAATTAAAATACATTTTTCCTTGATATGCTGCAAATGTTTTTTATAATAACTAAGACAGACTTTGTAGATAAAGTCAGCTTTCTGCGCGGTTATCAGATGTAATTGACAATAATTGTACGAACTTCAGCTAACTTGACCTGGGGCCATGCCAACGCATAAAGCAATACTGAAGCAATATTACTCAAAATGTCACGTACCTTGACGTTCCTAAAATAAGGACTTCTTCTTCTTGCCCTTGTCCCACGCTATGTAGGGTCGGCACAACATGTTTTCCTCTTCCACTCACTTCTGTTGTTCGTCAACCTATCATTCATCCCTTTTATACGCATATCTTCTTTCACACAATCCATCCATCTTTTCTTTGGTCTCCCTCTACTCTTTTTTCCTTCCACATGCATATAAAATATTATAAAATAAAATATTAAATTTATTAAAATATTTAATATTAAATTTATATAAAATATTCCTAAAATAAGGACTATAATCCTAAAACACGAAAGTCAACAATAATAAAACAATATGGCTTTTAGCGTTGGCAGTATGTAGAGTAGATATTTGACCCCCTAACTTCTAGCTGTTTTGTCCCTAGCCTTACATGGAATGGTGCCCTACCCTAAACACATCTATACATGAAAATAAACATAAATTGACTTGCCCTACTGACAGATTTAGAAACGCACACTCTAAACCTCTGGGGCTTCTAATTCCATTCCATAAATATGGGATGAAATTTTGTATGTAAATGCGCCATTTCAAGTTACATCAATAAGAATTGATAATAAATGATTGGCTTTCGGTTAAAGAAGGAACACAATTTTTAAAAATTCTACCATGAGCCAGACCATCAGTTTGTATGGAAGTCTCTTTAAAACCTGTTTTACGCCAATTAATTTTGGCCAATAGCGATAGTATGTCTAGCCAATCTAAATATGGGATGAAATTGTGTAAATAAATCTGCCATTTCTTCAAGTTACATCCTTGAGAATTGATAATGAATTGAAATGAAGAAACGCATATTTTTAAAAAATTCTACCATGAGCCAGACGATCAGTTTGTATATGAAAGTCTGTCATTTTTCAATTTATATCCAAGGGAATTAATATTTGAACTTTCGGTTAAAAATAAAGACTTCCGCCAGTGGGGCTGATTCTGTAGTGCACAATCTCCAAACTAAACTAAAATGCATTAAAAATATTGCTAACCCTTTCATAATACTCGCTGCGGAAAGGAACAGAACTAGATTTAAAGCTGTCATTTTAGTTTAGTTTAAAGATGAATTAGGTTTTTTATGTATTGCATAGTTTAATGTTATATTTTCTTGTTCATTACAAGTTCAAAGATTAGTTTAAAGATTGTGAATTGGCCACAATGGATTTTGGCCAATACCGAAAGATTTTAAGCCAATCGTGATTGCGATCGTTACACTCGAATAATGACTTTACCATACTAGTTATAATTATTTCATTAATTAGTATGCCATTGCGCATACGCCATAGGCAATGTGGGGGCAATATTGTCAACGTTTACGGGCGGTAAAGGCGCTCGTATGAGAGTCTGAGCGTCCTCGTTGTTCTTCCCGTGCCCCTTCATATGTCTGTTGAGCGCGCACTTCTGTATGAACGCCTGGTTGCACAGTTGGCACTTGTGGGGCTTTTCACCCGTGTGAATCATTCTGTGGTTGCGCAGGTCCTTTCTTGCCATGAATTTCTTTGGGCACAAGTCGCAGGCGTACGGCCGTTCGCCTTTTAAAGAAAACAGAAATGTTAGATTCGTAAAATATGTTTAATAATTGGGGGTTTGATTTTTTTTTGTATGGATGGTGTCAGGCATTAAACGAACTGAATTCATCTTTTATAATTTGTTTCGTGCGATCTTAAAGTGTAATTTCTACAAAGAATTCAAACGAATTGAAGCTTCCACCTGTCACGCATCATAAGCAACATATGCCATTCCGAACCAGTGGTAGATTCACTTGACGATTCAAAAGTACTTGTAAAAGTTTATTTGAATAAAAAACATTTGAATTTTCAAATAAATAAAGGGGATTGAAATTATGTATTTGTGTGCATCCCTAACATAGCAAACTGAATTCGTCTTTTATTTGTTTCGTACGCATTTGTACGGCAATCTCAAACGAATTCAAGCTTCCGCCAATCGAAAATTCGTTTGGGATTGCCAAACGCAACATTCACAGCGCAATTTGGTTATGTGCGTCTTATAGAACCTACCTTCTGTGTATATCTGTTATGTGGTAGTGGGGTTGTGATTATGTCTTACCGGTGTGAGTCCGCATGTGTATGGCCTGGAAGCTCCTGCTCTTGAAGGTCTTGTCGCACAACCCACACGAAAATGGCTTCTCCGCTGAGTGTGAGCGCATGTGTTTCACCAGGTCGGCCTGAGGGGTAGGGCTCATATTGATTCTGTGAGACGCTATATTTTAAGTCTTTATGCTTATCACTATCACTACATTATATTATATAAGTTTACTAGATGTCCGCGTGGTTTAAGGTTTTTGATTCCCGCGGGAAATCTTTCATTTTTCGGAATAAAAAGTAGCCATGTCCTTCCCCAGGATACAACCTACCCTGTACCAAATTTCATCAAATTCGGTTGAAATGGGCCGTGAAAGCGTAGCAGACAGATAGACAGACACACTTTCGCATTTATAATACATATTAGTATGGATAACTTCATATTATTCGCCCGCCGCGCCGAGTTCATGCAGCTTGTTCGGGCTGATCTCTGAAACTACTGCTCGGATATTCATATGGTTTTCACCAATAGAAAGAAGGATTAACTATAGAAGATTATAGGTTATAATTTATGAGAAAATAAACGTGAAGTTGTGAATTAAGTCGGAAAAAATTGCCTTACCTGAGAGGTTCCGCCGCACGTCACAGCTAAAGTTACACGAAACAATGTAAAGTGGAAGATCGTTTCTCTCAAAAGCCAAAAAAAAGTTCACGATGGTACGAGTATAATAAAATATGATGTCTATCGGTTTTCTGAAAGAATGCTTTTTGCGAAGTGGTTATAGATATCAATATCTTAGGAAATATCACAAAATTAAAATAGCTCGCGCAAAAAAATATTATGACGTTTTGGCGACGACGCGGCGGTAGGGGGGTCCATGGCAGGTAGGATTAAAAAAAACGTAAATCCACGCGGACAATATTGCGGGCATTTTCTAGTGAAATAAGTTTTAGTTTAGACGTGTGCACTAACCTTGATATAGACGTGTGCACTAACCTTGATATAGATGTGTGCACTAACCTTGATATAGATGTGTGCACTAACCTTGATATAGAACCTCATTTCACACATGGTGCACGCATAGTTCTTGATGCCGGTGTGCCGTATGAGGTGTATTTTGAGGTTGCCGGGCTGCGCGAACTTCTTGCCGCACTGCGAACAGCTGTAGTTCTTCTGGTCGTTGTGCGTCTCCAGGTGCACCTGTGGACAACCACGGGTACAGAGGCCGGCTCCCGAGGAGTACCCAGGAGCGGATATACTGGCGCGATGAGTCGTTACCAACAAAAAAATTAAGATTAAACTAAATTTATTTTTTCAAAAGAGCAACCACAGAGTTTCTTGCTGGGTCTTCTCGGTAGGATGGTAGATTCCCTCGACGATTCAAAAGCACTTGTAAAAGTTTATTTGAATAAAAAACATTCGAATTTTGAATCAAGTAAAATTAATAAATATCTGGGGTATGTCAAATGCGAATTAACTCTGTAAAAAAAATAAAAACGCTCCAGTTCACATACAAATGTGTGCAGCGAATCACGCTTAACATGTATCCAACGAGCACAAAACACCTTGGCCATCCAAAGGGACAATCTTGCCAGCAGATACACTTTCGCATTTATAATATTATAGTATGGATCTGATGATATCTGGAATATCGTTGTGAAGTCGCGACGGCGCGGCGGACCATCAAAAGCTGGGAAGGCGTATACTACTAGGATATTTTACGTATACAAGCGAGCGCGTCAACCGACCCACGTCCACCGCGCTTGGCGATTCGTCGATCTCCTGTAAGTATTTATTTCTGTCCACCTATCGGGGGCCGATGTTTCGGTTTCCGGTGCGAGGTCACTATCCTAATATATTGGGACCCCAATGTCTAATGCACGAAAGTCTGTTTCAGAAATAATAATTAAAATACACATATACTAACCTCAATCATTTGCTGCAAAATACAGTTCATCCGGGCATTAACTAAGCCCACTGCCATACAGTTTGATTCGATAGCAGGTTGAGGATGAAGTCATGGGTACCGCAGACTTAGGGTGATGCGTGTCTGTTACGCCGCTTGCACCATGAACTCACCAGACGCGAGGCAAAGAATGGTCGGGGCAGGCATTCTTTTCCTTCGACAGCGTTGTCTCACCTAGTGAGAATTGTCTCACACCGTGTTTGCGAAGTTGTACGACACAAACCAAGGTGTTGTAGTCCGCGTGGATGTGCTCTGCTGTAGCCTGTAGGCCGCGCGAGGCAGTGGCCGTCCCGACGCGACACAAACCTAGAAGTTGTAGGCCGCGTAGATGAGCTCTGCTGTGGGCCGCGCGAGGCTGTGGCCGTCCCGACGCGACACAAACCTAGAAGTGGTAGGCCGCGTGGATGAGCTCTGCTGTGGGCCGCGCGAGGCAGTGGCCGTCCCGGTGCGACACAAACCTAGAAGTTGTAGGCCGCGTGGATGAGCTCTGCTGTGGGCCGCGCGAGGCTGTGGCCGTCCCGACGCGACACAAACCTAGAAGTGGTAGGCCGCGTGGATGAGCTCTGCTGTGGGCCGCGCGAGGCTGTGGCTGTCCCGGCGCGACACAAACCTTGAGGTTGTACGCCTGCACGAACTTGGCGTCGCACAGGTGGCACTGGTGCTTGCGCACGCCCGCGTGGATGAGCTCGTGGTTCTTGAGCACGTTGAGGTATGCGAAGCTCTTGCCGCACGCAAGGCGTTGGTATTTGCGTACCGCGGAGTGGATGCGCGCACGCGGCCGTCCCCGGCGCGACGTCGCGCGACACAAACCTTGAGGTTGTACGCCTGCACGAACTTGGCGTCGCACAGGTGGCACTGGTGCTTGCGCACGCCCGCGTGGATGAGCTCGTGGTTCTTGAGCACGTTGAGGTATGCGAAGCTCTTGCCGCACGCAAGGCATTGGTATTTGCGTACCGCGGAGTGGATGCGCGCGTGCGAGCTGAGGCTGCGCAGCGACATGAACGTCTTGTCGCAGTGCGCGCACTGGATGTCCGGCTGCAAGGGAGCGAGGCTGTGACTGGCCGCCCGACCACGGGCTAACTGCGCTCGCGTGCTCTACTGCCCACGGGTCAGTATCATCTTTATTATCTCCTCCAACAAGAGGATGACGCTGACAGTTCCACTGATTTCTTTCTCAACTTCAATAGTTTAAGGGGGCTACCGCGATTCGTTCAGATTTATCTATTTTAGCAAATTTTAAACTTCTGAACAAGTGATGCAAGTGGTCGCAAGATTCCATTTCCACTATTTTATTCTTTATGAATTGCATAAGAATAATTTTAAAAGGGTCTTCGAATTTTATCTGTGGCTAAATTGCATGCGAGCGTAGTTGTCCTTTGGTCTACGTCGATCTAAAACACGGGAGGGCCGAGGTAGTGAAACACCTCACGTGGGAATTACAAAAATCATCGGCGGCTACGTTACGGCATACGTTTGGTGTGTAGTGTAGACCAAACTTATGGTCAGATATGTGTAGAGTCTACACATATCTGATCATACGTTTGGTCTACACACGAAACCACAACTCGAACCATTTCGAGCATTGAACTCGTGTTACCTATATCTTTTTAGATAAATTGAATAAAGATTTCATTTGTTGAATAAAAAATACTGACCCAGTGCGACTCGCAATATTAAAAATAATTATTTATTTTTGTCCCCTTTGATTGAGCCTAAAGACATAAATCCCTTTGTTTTGAAGATTTCCATATTCCAAAAAATTATGTTGGTATGTTGACTACTTCTATTTCATAGTAATGTCAAAATATTATGTTGAAAGCTCGAAGTTTTTCTAGGAGTTAGTTACCTTACAAATGATGTTCCCCAGAAGCAATGATAGTAAATAGACAGATGGGTCTTGAGCAACATTAATATAAGCAATGAGTGTTTCCAGAGCAGACAAACAACCAAAGCAAAGTTTTAAAAAGCTGTGTGTATGACCACTAATAAGTATACCACTTATTAACATAATAAAACTACAATAAATGATAAACCACATGTGCTCAGTTTTCAGCTGCTCTAGAAATGAACTATAAACTGTTTTATTTCCTCACCTTCTTCCCAAAGTGTCCGCGCATGTGGGCTTCAAAGTTTTCATACTTCTGGAAGCTCTTGCCACATTTCATGCACTTCATGCGCTCGCGTCTTCTCTTTGGGCCGTCTGGGTCCTTGGGAGGCCGCCCGGGCCCGCGCCGCCTTCGCCTTTGAAGAATCTGACTGTAAAGGACAGATCCTTAAAGAGCTGACTCATAACTTGAAGAGAGAGATAGAAAGATTGATCAAACTATGTCCTCCTCAATCTTATCAGGATATAAACTAGCCCCTCCCCCAGATACAACCTGTACCAAATTTAATCAAAATTGGTTGAAAATATGTGCCATGAAAGCATAAGAAACACAATCTCAAATTCACATTTATTTTAGTTAGGACACAAGTAAGTAACAGCAATGTTAGAAGTTCATACTATAGTTGGTTGGTAGTTATAAAGTAGTTACATGAAATTGAAATTTGAAAAGAACATTTATTGCAGACTAGTGGGCCCGGCAGACGTTGTCCTGCCTTGAAGCTAGAACTCGATTGCAGCGCCCCCTATCGGGTCCAATTGTGAATATAAACCATCCGGGACCCACACAAACACACTCAAAAAATTCCATCTAAATCGGTCCAGTCGTTCTCGAGTTTTAGCGAGACAAACGAACAGCAATTGATTTTTATATAATTTATATATATTATATAGATTTCCAGCTAGATTTTAGTTTCTCTTTTATTACGTCTTCACACTTACCTAATAAGTATGGCATCGGCCGAAGGTTTCTCAGTTTTATCAGAGCTCTCCATACAGTCACCAGCGGTGTTGTTTTCATGCATCTTGAGCTCATCATTCAGTTCTGTTATGTTCACCTCTACCATTTCATTGCCTTCTGTTGTCGGCTGATCATTCTTCGTTTGTATGTTCTGTAATTCAGGATAAAGCTGAACAGGGCTCTATTATGGTAAACTGATTGCTAGTGTAACAATCGCAATCACTCCTTCTTTTAAGATTGTATAGTCCCACAAACATCGCGGTGGCCAAAATTGGAACAAATTTTTATGAAAGTTTTTGTTTTTATTTTATTTTTCACTAGCTGATGCCCGCGACTTCGTCCGCGTGGAATAAGTTTTTTAAATTCCAACTCCTCAACTTTCCGGGATAAAAAGTAGCCTATGTAGTTCATAGATGCCTGCACATCAAAAGCATGCACGAACAAGAACTCCTTAAACAAGAACTCCTTAAACAGTTCGAGTAATATGTTTTAAGCTGTCAAATGATTAAGATTTGCTTAGACAATTGGGCCTCCGGTGTGGGGTATTAGACTGGTACCTGAAGTCTGCATTGCTGCTTCAATATGACATTGGATCTCACAACCACTTGCTTGAAATAATACAGCTTGTTCAACAAGTCCAGGCATGTCTGGCAGATAAGCTTCGGTAGGGCATCATTGGCTGCAATCTAAGTTAACATTTTAAATTAGATGTTGATAAGATCTACTTTTCCTTAGTCGACTTATAAGGTAAATAATTCATTGCTCATACATTGCATTGCAGAGGACATTAGGTTTTACTCACAAACAATGAAAAAAAAAGATTGGCAGTCATAGGGACTGCTGATAGAAGTGAAAATAACTTAGAATTTTAGTATTAAATTTGAAAAAAAAAAAATTACAATACAAACCTTAAAACTAAGGTATTAAAGATTAATTGCGAATGTAGTATATTTATATTTAAGACCTTTTGTCTTTGTAACAATGCGAGCATATGGTAGTATCACATCACTACAGCCCATTAACGTCCCACTGCTGGGCACACGCCTCCACCCTCATAGGAGAGAGGGAATTAGAGCTAAGACCCACCACTCTGCTCTAATGCGGGTTGGCGGGCTTTAACGACTATTATCATGTTAGTGATAATAACCGGGACCGACGGCTTAACGTGCTCTCCGAGGCACGGGGGTGATACACCACCAACTTTGTCACTCCGGGCTAGTACTGAGAATTTCTAGTCAGAAAACCCCAATACTCAATTATGGTCTGACCTGAGACTCAAACCCGGGACCTCGTCGGCCGCAGTCGAACATGCCAACCACTAGACCAGTGGTCGGCAAACTTATTTGCCAAAGAGCCAAATATGGACATTACAACAATTTAAAAAAAAATTGGGAGCCAAATCTGCATAATTAGTAAACTTTTATTACACTAAATAAGTACTACACTAAATAAAACTAGTGGTCCGCCCCGAACTGAGACCTCGCGGTATCCATAAACTTTTTCAGAGCGCCATCTATTGACATCATTGTGTAGTTCTGTTAAAAATACTGAAGCTCATTAAAAATTAAATAATTTCGTTTCCTTACAATATTTATCTAATTTTAGTACCTATTTGTTGTTCAAGTAGGTACAGGATATACCTAATTCAAATAATTGATCAAGTTTCAGGCTCAGCCTTTCAGAAAATTTGGGAGTTCTGAGGTCAACTTTGGACGTTAGAAAATTTCCACTTTGAAAGCCACATTTCGTCAATTTTAGGGGTAAAATTAAAAAAAAAAATTTTTGGACTCTATTCCTAATTTTCTTTAAAATGATATAGGTACCGCAACCCTGTGTAACGCTATAAAAATATTTTACTTTGCATTCGCTTCTATGAGAGCCCCCCTGAAATAAAGCCTAAAAGAATTTTAAGCCATATTCGGCTGAAGGCCATCTGTTTACATATTATATTTAAATTTGAAGTAATTACGTTCAGTAATTCAGAAGTTATAAGGCTCTGACAGACGCACGGACGGACGGACAGACGGACAAGTGCAAATTCACTCAAGTAGACTCAGAGACCTGCGCTTCGCTTGGTCAAATACTTATTAATGCGAACAATGTGCTTGCATCTCCTTGGAAAAGCTGGTTCGCGTAAATAGGTATGTAGAACCGAAAAAGGAAAGAACAGCAAACGCAAGCTTTTTCAGCTGATCGTAAGAGTCAGGAATACTATTCCAAGCGTTGCAAGTGATCATGTCTTCCTTCTCCAGGTCATTCAAAGCAGACCACTTGTGCTGTGAACTAAGATCACATTTTTTCTTCTCCAATATTTCCAATTCAACACTTTCGTCCGAATTTAGAGCGCCATATCTCCTTGTTTTTTAAATCCAGCAATTGTATTTCAAAGCTACCAATGTCACTCTTATACTAGCATATGTTACTGGTCTCTGTTATACTAGTCCCTGAGCCGCACCTAAGGTGTCAAAGAGCCAAATGCGGCTCTGGAGCCGCACTTTGCCGACCACTGCACTAGACCAACGAGGCAGGCAGACCACAAGTTTACCCCCTACCAAAAAGTGCTAAAGAAGTTTTCAGTTCAACAAACTTTTGCATGTCAACTAAAGCACCAGGCAAAGCACATCTTTTAGGTGCATCTTCCAGTGGGTTGCTGAAAGATAACATTCATGCAAGACAAGTTGGTAATATGGAACACAGACTCAAAAGTAGCTTAAGTCACCCTCCAGGTCTTTAACTATATCCAAGCAACAAGCCGAAAGTATCAATTAAAAAACCCAACTATGGATAATTCAGAGGGTCTCCACTTTTTTGGATGTAACATCCATCATATCGATTTTTTTGGAGCTAAATGTAGCCTATGTTACCTGGACCATAATAAAGAATTGATTAGCTCATTCATCATCATCAACAAGGATCATTCATCAAAATCGGCTCAGTAGTTTAGGCGCTACGGTGGAACATACATAAATACAAACATACATACATAGTCCACCCCTTTTAGCGTTGCCGTATGCGGGTAAAAAATACGTCGATCCGATGTTCCGTTGGGGCATGATTGAAGGACAAAATAACAAACAAACACTTTCGCATTTATATAAGAAGGATATTAACAAGGTCACCACCGCGGGCCCCTGACGCTAATGAATGAAGTAGGTAACTGCCTATATTTTTATATCTGGCTGTATATATGCCCAGAGCATGAAAACAAGATACTTTCATATTTTAATTATTGAGGTGGTTTAGCATCTTTCTTACCTCTACAGAAGTACAATATTTGAAAATGCCCGAAGAACAAGCAGTAAACAAATCCTTGAGAGGTCCCGCGTCGGATAAACAAGCGCGACATATTTTGTTAAAGTCTAAAATATGCGCCATTATTACTGTTCTAGGTAGGTATTTATTTCAGTTACGCATTATTTTAATGGCCAGTCGCCACGATGGTCGATAATCACAACCAACAAAATCAAGATTTTTCCAATTTTCATTCTTTGTGCTAAATGCTAATGTCAAATTATGTCAATGACGAAGGTTCAAGGTTATAACTTAGGGTGTGTTCCGAAATACACTGCGAGCACTGTAAGGTGTGACGTCAATTCAGTACACTGCGAAGCCGTTCCTTTAATAGTTAGTTATACTGGGTACTACTTAAAACGGAACGCAGGCAGCACTGAGACAAACACTGAGAGCACCAATAGCTCGAAAACGCCAGTGCTCACAGTACAAAAATGGCGTCGATTAATGACGTCATATATTTCCCTAGGATACTGCGGCAGTTTACTGTCAGTCATAACGGAACGAATTTCTCCACAGTAAAGAGCACTGAACAGTGCTCTCAGTCTATAACGGAACGCACGGATAGAGTTGACATTAATTACTAATGACAGTTGCGATTTGACACAGAGGACAGTTTGGGCCATAAAACATAGGTACAGAGTACTTTGTACTCAGAGGTCCTAAATAAAAGTATTTATCTGACTTTAGTAATAATATCCAGTAATGTTCGTACTTACATCTATAGAATAATATTCCGTGTCACGAAAGGAATCTCAGACAGTGTACTTGCACTTGCTTGGTCAATTTTTAACAGAATTCCAAAAATGAAAAGGTTTTTTTCATCCCACCATCTCGGAAAGAGTATTTTTATTCTTCGATATCTGATGGTAAAAGCCGTTATTATCCTCTAGAGGATAAAGTAAATAGAATTTAGAACATCGTGTGCACGTTAGTAAATATCACTCGTCTATGAAGTTTGTGTTGAAGTGAGGCCTTGGATATCTTCTTTAAAAACACATTTGTATTATAAATAACTAATTTATTATTTTATTCAATGTTCAACCATATTCATTTTTTTTACGAAGACAGCAAGTGACATATCATATAATAGACAATATTATAAATAAAAACTAAATACAAAACGAACAAACTCTTTTCTTTAACACACCTCCTTGAGTTTTGTATTTCTAATTTATTAATTTATTATATCAGATAATTATTTTTAATCTATTCCTACAATATTAACTTAATACATTTTAACAAATAACATTCACATTTCAATTATATTATACATAATAAAATAAAACTTCTAATTCTTTATTCAGTAAACATTAATTAAATATCTTAAGTTTTGAAATTTATTTTTACCTAAAGCCTTAGTTAAAATATCAGCTAATTGATCAGCAGTATTAACTTTTGTAACACATATAACACCTTTTTTCTCGTAATCGGTTATAAAGTGATAACTTACATCAATATGTTTAGAATTTTTACAAAATTTACCATTTTTAGAAAGAGCTATAGCACCACTATTATCTTCATATATCTTAATTGGATTTTTAATATCAATATCTAAATCATTAAGAACTCCTTTAACTGGTAAAACCTCTGTAACACAATCAGCCAATGCATAATATTCCGCGTGCGTTGATGCGCGTGAGACAATTTTCTGTTTCTGTGTTTTCCACATTACTGGATTATTGTATACTCTTAAAATGATTCCAGTCGTTGATTTGCGATCGTTTTTATCAGCTGCCCAGTCGGCATCAGCAAAAGCATCTACATATTCATCATATTCTGAATTATAGTTCAACTTCAATACACGAGTGTAATACAAATATTTCAAGACTCGTAATGCATATTTGTAATGTGTTTCACCATAAGTATTTTGAAAACGGCTAAGGTAGTTCACACTATAAGAAATATCTGGACGTGTTCCACTAGCTATGTATAAAAGAGCTCCAATCAAATTTCTATATTTCAAGTTATCATTATTTATTTCTCCTGAGTCAATAGATAAATTCTGTTCCATTGGTGTTTCATATTTCTTAGAATCTTTTATTTTATATTTTTCTGCCAAACTTTCTATATACTTGCTTTGACTCAAAGACATTTTCTTTAGTTCCGGTTTATAATCAATATCAATCCCTAAATATTGTCTTACTTTTCCTAAGTCCTTCATCCGAAATCTATTACTGAGCATTTGCTTAACCTTTTTAATTGTATGTTCATTTTCTGCACAAATTAAAATATCATCCACATATAAACAAATATAGACTTTTTCATTATTAATACATCCTGTATACAAACAATAATCATAGTTTGATCTTTCAAAATTAATGCTAATCATAAATTCGTTATAACATTCATACCAATCTCTCGGACTCTCTCTCAATCCATACAAAGCTTTTCTTAGCTTACAAACTTTAGTATCTCCAATTTCATAACCATCTGGAGGATAAATATAAACTTCAGATTTAATTACTCCATTTAAAAAAGCTGTTTCTACATCCATACTTTCTATATGCCAACCTCTGACACATGCAATCGACATTAAAATTTTCATTGTTATCATTCTAGCCACAGGTGAATATATTTCTTCATTTTCATCATAAATTTGTTGAAAACCTCTCGCCACAACACGTGCTTTATATCATCCATTCGATTTTATTCTAAATATCCATTTAACTTCAATTACATTTTTATCCATTGGTTCATCAACAATTTCCCATGTTTCATTTTGTTTTAAGCTATTTATCTCGTCATCCATCGCTTTCTTCCACTTATTTGATTCTAGACTGTTTATAGCTTCTTCATATGTTTCAGGTATAGTGGCATTACAGACATTCACATAAACTACGTGATCATCAAATTTTTTTGGCAATTTTATTTCTCTTTTTGGACGGCTTTGTCCACTCACCTCCTCAACTCTAAGTTTGTTTCTTATATCTTCTTCATCTTCAATAGTGTCATAGAATTCTTCACTTTCATTATCAAACGTTTCTTTTAATTTATTATTTTCATCATTCTTTATTTCATTTTTATTAGCTTCTTCATTAATTCTGTTTTCTTCACATTTCTCTTCTTCATCTGACATTTGAAACCTTACTACTTCTGCTTCAGGGTCTATAAAGATTACATGACGACTTATAATTATTTTATTTTCTATTAGAATTTTATACCCGGTATCCGTATAACCTACTAAAGTACCTTTCATTCCTTTTGGATTCAACTTTGACGTTCTTTTTTCTTCAGGTATTTTCACGAAGCATTTACTACCATAAACTTTCAAATTTTTTACATCTGGTTTCCTCCTAAAAAATATTTCAAAAGGACTCTTTTTCTCGACTGTATTTGTAAGAATTCTATTACCTAGATATGTAGCAGTTAATACGCATTCAGGCCAATACTTTTTGTCCAAATTAGCTTCCGTCATCAAACATCTAGCTCGATCCATTACTGTTCTATTATATCTTTCAGCAACTCCATTTAATTGATGAGTATAGGGTGGTCCTGGTTTGAGATAAATTCCATTTTGTTTAGCAAATTCATAAAAATCTCTATTTAGGTATTCAGAACCATTATCGCACCTTATTTCCTTTATTCGCTTCCCTGTCTGATTTTGAACTGCATTCGCGTACGTTCTGAAGCAATCAAATACATCGCTTTTATTCTTGATCACAAATACAACTGCATATCTGCTATAGTCGTCTATAAATGTTACAAAATATCTTTGATCAATATAACCTATTGGAGTAATCGGACCGTTTACATCCGTATGTATAATTTCTAATATTTCTGTTGCCCTTCTTCGATTATTTTCAAAAGATAAATTTGTCATTTTATTTTGCAAACAAATTTCGCATTGAACATAATTTTCATTTAGTTTTTCCGGTAAACCATCTAACAGTTTATACCTACACATAGTTTTTAATTTAGCAAAATTAACATGACCTAATATTCGATGCCATTTCTCTTTTTCTTTCATTGATGTAAGCTGTTCATTTACATTATACACATTTCTTTCATTAACTATAACCTGACTTTCGAGTTCATACAATCTATTGTTCTTCTTAGCTACAGCTAATAAAGTATGTTGCGAATTAAATATAAGTGCTACCTCATTTTGAAATTTAATCATATTTCCTTTATTAACAATACATGACACGCTTAAAAGATTTCTTTTCATACTTGGTACATAATGAACATTTTCAATTTTAATTTGACTTACATTGTTATTAACCTTACAATGAATCATTATTTTACCTATTTTCTCTGACTTTAAAGCAAACCCATCTCCTACTTTAATATTTACTGGATTATCTAATGTTTCATACTCACAAAATAGTTTATCATCATTAATAATGTGGTGAGTACAACCGCTGTCTAGCAGCCAGCTCGTTACCGTTGTTGCTTCTGACTCATTCGCTGAATTCATAACTTCTACTATGAAAGCACCTTCATTTTCATTTCTGACTGCTCTATTATAATATCGTCCTCTAAAGTTTCCAAATCCTCTACCTCGATGTATGTATCTTGAATGGTTTTGCCCTCTCGTGTATTCTCTAGTTGCATAATTGTTATGGCCTCTTGTGTACTGAGTTCTTCCTCTTGGAGCATAATTTGACCTTCTTGTATTATATTGTCCACGTTGATATTGTCCTTGTGAGTTATATCCATAATTGTTAAAAGCTTGTTGTTAATGTTCAGATTCGTTTTTCTTGTATTCTAATATTAATTTTGATTTTACATATTCGACGGTTTGACTTGATTTGGGCAGTGCATCCACAATATTTACTATATGAGAAAACTTTTCTGGTAACGTTAACAATAGGTAATTGAGCCTGTCTTCTTCAGTAATTCTTTCTTTAATTTCTCCGGCAGTTTTTAATTCATTTACTAGTTTTTCAAATATTTGGAAAAATTCAACAGGATTTCCTTCCTTATATTTTGTATCAAGTAGTTTTCTTTTTAACAATAGTTTGTTTGCACATCCTGTCAATAAATACATATCATCTAATTTCTTTAACATTTTATATGCTGTATTCTCTTGTATTATAATATTGAGTTGTGAATTGCTTATACTATTCACTATGTAGTTTTGTGCTTTTACATCTATTTCCGGTTTTACTTCTTCCTTTAAAATGGCCTCTTCGCAATTTTTTAATTTCAAAAATAATTTTATTCTGAATCTCCATAACTCATAATTATCACCGTTAAACGTAGGGATTTTAAAATCGTCTTTATTACTATCCATTTTTTCAAAATTTTTTTTCGCCTCTTTCAATTGTTTTATCAGTACGACATCTTTATATCTTATTTTACATTTCTTACCATTTCAATATATTCATTTCATATACGTAGTTTCATTCGCTCTGCTACCATGTTGAAGTGAGGCCTTGGATATCTTCTTTAAAAACACATTTGTATTATAAATAACTAATTTATTATTTTATTCAATGTTCAACCATATTCATTTTTTCTACGAAGACAGCAAGTGACATATCATATAATAGACAATATTATAAATAAAAACTAAATACAAAACGAACAAACTCTTTTCTTTAACAGTTTGTGAATTCAAAACATCATTAAAACCTATTTACTTGTACCTCTATGGTGCCGAATTTCCATACAATCGTTTTTAATTTGTTAAAAACTCACACTCGTAACCTTCTTGGTGTACTTTTTTAATTTGCTTTGCGCGCACCATTTTCTTTCACGTCATATTGTTTAAAATTAAAACCGATTAAAAACAAGAAAATTGAAAATAAGTGAAAAACCTAAAATGAGTGATTCTAGTGACGAAGAAATTAACAGAATTGAATTTAATCTTGTGATTTTTTTTGCATTTAGTCATTTCCTCGCTGAGGTGGGATGAAAAGTTACCTTGTGATTTTTTTGCATTTAGTCATTTCCTCGCTAAGGTGGGATGAAAAGTTACGTGTTGCACTCGAGTGAAAAGATTTTTCACCTCGTGCTCTTTTGATTCCCTCGCTGACGCTCACGATTCTAATTTTTGAATCACTCGCTCCGCTTGTGATTCAATTTTAGAATCCTTCGCTTGCTCGGTCATCAAAATTGAGCACGCGGTTAAAAAACAACTTTTCACTCTTGTATAACAAATAACTATTGTATTGTACCTAGTATAGCACGAACTCTACCAATATAGGTATATATATCGCATATTCATGTCCGTGACTCCTGTGAGCGCCCCGCGTACAACCCCCGCAGCCGATGATAGCCGACGCGGAACGAAAGCATTCGCGCGAGCCCGACTCGCGTCCTGTGACGCGAAAACTCCTGAGTGAGTCCAAAAACGTTATCCCATGTCTGCGGACGCGCCTGCGCGCGCTGATATCTAGACCGCAAGTTAAGACCTAAGTTACCTGGATGTTAGGTAGACGTACTTAGTTACTTAGAACAGTTGAATACACAATTATATATGTCACCAGTGTTTAACTTTGCTTCCCTATAATTGGCAGCCCAACGTTTCGGCCGGATTAATAATAACAATAATTATTGTGTAACTTTCGTGTACCTTTCGTGTGTTCTATAAATGCGCAGTAGTCTGGAATATTTGAGGAACTTTTGTAAGTGTTTTGCTAGTGCCGTGCGTTTGTGTTCGATACTTTTGTTCGATGACCTAAGACTTTGTTAGACCACCTGGAACTTTTAAAAGACTTTCGAAACTCGAAACGTGAAGTACCAGCTGTGTATTAGTTTTCTAACATCGAGTGTGTTAAGGGTCAGGTAAAAACGAATGCTGATTCGGTAAGTTTTTATGAACAATTTCTAAGTGAACACGGAACACGGGGGGCCTAGATACCTACCTATACCTATTCTCGAACTACAAAGTATGAACACGTATGAACCTTGGTGATTGTGTTAAATACCTAATGTGGGGATGCTAGTGTTGAACTTTTGAACTTTTGGGTCACTAGGGATGTACCTACTAGGGTTGTGGATTTTTTTTTGAACTTTAACGGAACTTTCGGTATATAATTACGTACGTTTAGGTACTTAGTGACGGACTAGTTTAGTCATTCGGCATGCAGTGTAATGCCTTATTGTTGAACTCTTGGGATAAATTGAACTTGTAACGAGGGGTAACGTCCCACGAACTGTTGAGGAGTTATCGAGTGTTGTTCGTGTTTGACATCGTGGTACATAATGCCGCGAACACGTAGTCATGTAGTAGGGATGGATGATGCGAGGACGGGACCTGAAAGGTCGGCTTCCGTCGAATCCGTTGCCAGCGTCGGCGTTGCGCATGACTCGGAGTCTGCGCCACAGCTTCCAGCTGCACCGCCAGATGTCAACGGCTGCGCGTCATCAGTTTCTTCGCCCATTATGATGACTGACCAACAGCTCCAGCTCATTCTCCAGCACGTGGCGCGCACTCAGAGTGTGAGCGTGCGTTCGCCTACACCTACGACTTCCTCTTCGGGGAATTTTACGAAATGTACGGCGCGCTTCGATGGCGCTAAACAGAGTGACGTGCTTGCGTTCGTAGACGCGGTCGAAACATACAAGGAGTGTGTTCTAGTGGATGAAGCGAATGCTTTGCGGGGGCTATCCATGCTGCTGACGGGGATCGCCGCCACCTGGTGGAAAGGAGTGAAGGAGTCCGTTTCTACATGGGAGGAGGCAGTGGACCTACTCAAGCAAACCTTTGGACCCCGACTACCACCTCACCGTATCTATCGCGAACTATTCAGACAGGAGCAGCGGGAGGAGACGACTGACATGTTCGTCTGCAAAGCGCGTGCCCTTCTGGCACAGTTACCGGCCCGTACCTTAAGTGAAGATGTACAGCTGGATATGGTGTACGGACTATTGCATAGACGCATTCGAGAGAAGGTCGCGCGCAGTTCTTTCGCTAACTTTAATGAACTTATCAAGGAAGCGCGACGTATAGAAGACCTCTTTGATGAAGGGCGTCGTCCGGAAGCCAGAGTTGCTGTTAAAGAGTCTGTTCATGAGGCGGCTTCGAAGGCCGTTGCCTCAGCGTCGACTTCAATGCCACCAACCCACTCTAAGAGGATGCGTGAGCGGTGTGAGTACTGCAGACTTTACGGCCATAGTAAGGATTCTTGCCTCAGGTTGAAGAAAAAAGAGGAAACCAAGACGGTTGATGAACCAAGGCCTAGTATCAGCAAAACTGCAGTGACCTGTTTTGGCTGTGGAGCTCCAGGGGTGATTCGATCCAACTGCGTGGTATGCAAGGAGGGGCGCGTGGCGTCCTCAACCACGTCTTCTACTTCGGCGTTCCAGTCAGTGTCGGTCGTTAACGAGTGTCGCTTAAAACCGCGAGTGAGACCGGTTTTCGATATAAAAGTGTTTGGTGCTGTAGGTACCGCGATTTTAGATACCGGGGCAAAGCAATCAGTCGCCAGCATGAGCTTAACTAAACATTTACGTAGTAACGGACAAGTGTTTGGATCCGTCGAGGCGGATTTGAAGTTTGCGGACGGTTCCCGCCGGCTAGAGACTGTAGAGACGGCTATAGTAACTGTAAACGTGTGCGGTGTAGAGGTTAGGACACTGTTCATGGTTTTACCTGGCGCGCAGGAGTCGTTGCTGGGGATGAACTTCGTTCAGGATGCTGGCTTGGCTATGGACTTTGCTAGGAATCGGTACACTTTGCGTGCTACAGGTAGTACAAAAGAATATAATCTTCGGTACGAAAGGGAGAATAGGGAACTAGTTAGCTCTACTGTGGGTCTCCGCGAGTGCGAGGGGGCCCTTTTGTCACAGGCTGATAGGGAAAAGTTGGTCACTCTACTGAAGGCCAACGAGGACATCTTTGAGCCAGGGGGAGACCCCACCCCTTTCGCAGTCCACCGAGTGGATACCGGCGATGCGGCGCCCATTTCTACGCCGCCTTATCGATTAACGCCAGCCAAAAAGGAAGTCATTCAGGCTGAAATAGATAGAATGTTGGAAGAAGATATCATCGAGGAGGCTGAGTCCGAATGGACCTCACCCGTGGTATTAGTACCCAAAAAGAATGGGGAGACCAGATTCTGCGTTGATTACAGAAAATTGAACTCTGTGACGCGGACGGATAAATACCCGTTACCCTTGATCGATGAGATAATATCTTCAACCAAACCTAATTGCGTTATGTCAACGATAGACTTAAAATCCGGATATTGGCAAGTAGAGGTTGCTCTCGAAGATAGGCACAAAACGGCTTTTGTGACCCCATTTGGAACATTCCAATTCCGACGTATGCCGTTCGGTCTCAAGAACGCACCCTCGACCTTTCAGAGGCTAATGGACCGTTTTCGAGCCGGCTTAAAAGAGCTTACGGTAGTAGCATACTTGGACGATATCCTGGTCATTTCCGACAATTTCGAGTCCCACCTTCGCGATCTAACTCGGGTGTTCGATCGCCTTCGTCAGTTTAAGCTCAGAGCGAATAGAGCTAAGTGCGTTTTTGCTCGGGAAAGAGTAGTTTACCTTGGGCACGTAATTACTGCCCAGGGCATCGAGCCTGATCCGATGAAGGTTCAGGCCGTGGTGGAGATGGCTCCTCCGACGAAGCTCAAAGAGTTGAGGACCTTTCTGCAAACTTGTGCCTGGTTTAGGAAGTTTATTCCGAAGTTTTCGGAAATAGCGCGTCCTCTCACGGACCTCACAAAGAAAGACCGACCTTGGAAATGGGGGGGAGCCGGAAGCTCAAGCGTTCAACGAACTCAAAGGTAGGCTAGCTTCCACTCCTATCCTTCGACAGGCGGATTTCACTCAGCCTTTTGTAGTGCGCACCGACTCGAGTGCCTACGCCCTGGGAGCAGTGCTCTTGCAGGGGCCAGAGCCGAAAGAAGAGAGGCCTATCGAGTATGCCAGTAGGTTGCTGACGTCGGCGGAACGCAACTATCATACCACGGAACGGGAGGCCTTGGCGGTTGTTTGGGCCCTGGATAAATTCCGTGGTTACCTGGAAGGAGCCCAGGTCAGAGTGGCTACCGATCACCAACCCTTAAAGTGGCTACTCTCCCTCAAGACGCCTAGTGGACGTCTGGCTCGTTGGGCTTTGAAGATACAAGCCTTTAACTTAGACATAGAGTACACTCCCGGAAAGATCAATGTCGTGGCGGACACGCTCAGCCGTCCGGTGAGCCATACTGCCGTAGCTGCGGACCCCGCGTGCGAACTTTGTCCAGTATCCGTGGACCTACCTCACAAGAGCTCGGAAGAGATTCGTGCAGCTCAATTGGAGGACCCGGCAGTACAGGAGATCCACAATGCTTTTGAGGATCCGGATACCGCCATTCGCTGGACGGATCGCGGTTATTATCTGCTCGAGGGGGTTCTCTTCCGTTTCGATCCACATGGAGAGTCCGAGGAGCCACAGTTGGTGGTGCCGGAGGCCATGCGAGAGGACATCATGAAGGGAATCCATGATGCGCCTACTGCTGGCCACCTGGGTGTGGAGCGAACGTTGAAGAAAGCTAAGGAAAGATTCTACTTTCCCAACATGCGACAGTATGTCACCAAATATCTTAAATCCTGCGAACTTTGTCAGAAGTTCAAAGCTACTAACCTTAAACCTGCTGGATTGCTGCAAACGCCTGTTCCGAATCAGCGTTTCGAAGTTATCGCAATGGATCTGTTTGGTCCTCTCCCCGAGGGCAGTAAGGGAGAGAAGTGGATCTTCCTGGTAGAAGATACCGCGAGCAGGTGGGTAGAGCTTTTTCCCTTGGTTGAAGCAACCTCGGAAGCTTGTGCCAGGATCCTAATTGAGGAAATATTCCTGCGATATGGTTTCGCGCGCCGTGTGTGGTCGGACCAGGGGGTCCAGTTTGTCGCAGCGGTTATGCAGAAGGCTATGCATGTACTGGGCGTAAAGCAATCTCTGACGCCAGTGTACCATCCCGAGGCCAATCCCGCCGAGCGGAAGAACCGTGAAATGAAGCAGATGATCGCCATGCTAATCGATCCAGAGCATCGGCGATGGCCAGAAGTTTTACCTGCTGTACGGTTTGCCTTGAATACTTCTCCCAACCAGGGTACCGGGAGAACCGCCGCGTATCTTACATTTGCGCGAGAATTCCGTTCGCCTGTAGACCTGGCCCACGACTTAAGGACGGTTATAGATGCGCAAAATTACGTTCCATCAATAACCCCCTATCTACGGACTTTCGTTGAAAACCTCCAGGAGGTTAAGTGGCGAATTGAGCATCAGCAAGATGTACGTAAGAGAGCTGCTGATAGAACTCGTCGTAGAGAGCCCAGTTACCAGGAGGGTGACCTCGTACTCGTCGAGAGCCATAGACAAAGTCAGGCAAGCAAAGGCTTCACCACCAAATTTGCTCCGAGAAGAGAGGGACCTTTTCGTATCGGAAAGGTTGTGTCTGCCTCCACCTATGAGGTGTTAGACAAGAACAACGTTCTGAAAGGAAAGTACCACGCTAACCTACTCACCCCATATGAAGGACAGGACCCAGTTATAGAGTGTAGGAAACGGGGAAGGCCGAGGAAAAAGGTCAAGGCCAAGCCAGCTCCTCCTGCGAAGGATTCGTAAACTCATCTATTTCTTATGTTATCTCTTCCTCTTCTTGTTTATTTCCAAGTCACCTCCGGGTCGTAGCGGTGACTTGTAGGGGGAGATTATAGCACGAACTCTACCAATATAGGTATATATATCGCATATTCATGTCCGTGACTCCTGTGAGCGCCCCGCGTACAACCCCCGCAGCCGATGATAGCCGACGCGGAACGAAAGCATTCGCGCGAGCCCGACTCGCGTCCTGTGACGCGAAAACTCCTGAGTGAGTCCAAAAACGTTATCCCATGTCTGCGGACGCGCCTGCGCGCGCTGATAACTAGACCGCAAGTTAAGACCTAAGTTACCTGGATGTTAGGTAGACGTACTTAGTTACTTAGAACAGTTGAATACACAATTATATATGTCACCAGTGTTTAACTTTGCTTCCCTATACTAGTATATTATTATATTAGTTACACTAAGAGTACGGGCGCGAAATTAGCGGTAGCGGAGCGATGGCGGTAGCGGAGCGATGCGATTAGTCGGAGAGCTGGTGACGAATTTCGGGAAGAATTTTGAAGAGGTCTGGTAATACTTTATAACCGACAAAAACGTCTGGGTTTTTTCGAATTCTATAAGTACCTACTTACTTAATTTAAAGATAAAAAATTAAGTTGCCAAAAAAGTGTTTTTTTGGATTTTTTTGCTGCGCAGTAGCGAAATAACCGCAAACGCTCTATCAGACTGGCAGGACTGGATTCGCCAATGAACGAAATTATATTTTTTCACAATTTCAGCTTGCCTAAAGGACCTTCCCGAAATTCATCGCCAGCTCTCAGACCACATCGCCCCGCTGTCGCCGTCGCTCGGCCGTAGCTAGTTTCGTGCCTGCCACGGGACTTTTTTTATAACACGCATTATATTTAATAAACTGGTCAAGTTCGAGTCGAGCCTCGCTGTATAGGTTTCCGTAATGGTATACAATGGTTAATGACCAACTAACTAGATTTCTTTATTTTTGAGGAAAAAAAATATAAATAACTATTACATCTCTCATATTCGGTAAGTAGGTCCTTATTACCTGGAATGGAGCTTGTAGGTGACCAATTAGCGCTCTGGGGTAATAATGTAGCTAGAAAAGCCCTAGGGCGGTAAGTAATTAAAAAAAGTATGATGGTTAGATGTACGCGAACTTTTTGAAAGAGTGAAGAGTTTTTTTTTTAATTACTTACCGCCCTAGGGCTTTTCTAGCTACATTATTACCCTAGAGCGCTAATTGGTCACCTACAAGCTCCATTTGGGGGTAATAAGGACCTACTTTACCTCACAATCGAGATGTAAAGCAGAGTAGTTAGCTCGGGGGTAAGCATCAATTGCACCCTCGAACTATAGGCGCCCTCCCTGCGCTCGTGCGCCTAAATATCTCGGGCTGCAATTGCTGCCTTACAACCCTTGGCTACTAATCTACTATTTCACACCACATGCTCGACAATGCCAAATTAAATGTCATGTATATCTCTTGGCTTTAGCCGGGTTATAATGTTCTATTGTATTTCATTAAAACCCGCCGGTAAATAATGTGATTTTCACTTTCATAATTCTTATTGCTATGTTCATAAAGTCTAATTTCGCTAAACAGAATGTGTTCTCAGCGGGCGCGGCCAACTCGATTTTCGAATATATATATATTCTATAAATAGGTATTTAAAAAAAAAATATCAAAAATGTCGAGTGATGTATTTTAACTCCAGAACACTATCTACTAAGCCTGGTTTTTTATTGTCTCGCATAATGTGAGAAAAGTAGAGTATACACCACCGGGATAAAACTGTTTTTTCATCATACCTATTCGAAAAACGAATATTGGCTTAAAAATGTAATTTTTAGGCCCATAGGACTTTTCATTTCTCTGTTCTGATTGGTCCGCGTTCGTGCTTTAGTGATAGGAGTATCTTCTGGTTGGTCCGCGTTCGTGCTTCTGATTGGTGCTTAAACGTATAGGTAATGTCCATACATAGTAGGTTGATACTCCTAGCTTTTTCTCATACGTAATGATGAAAAATAGTGTGTGTCACTCGGGGCCAATTTTTTTGTTCTCGGGCGGCGTATATCGAATTCCTCGCTACGCTCAGGATTCTACTTTAGAATCCTTCACCACAGAATAGGTAATAGTAGTAACAGAAGAGTTACTCCGCGAAGACCTTTTAACCATCAGCGACTCAGGTTACGTCGTAATAAAGTGCAATTCAGCTCGCACAGCGCTGCGAGTGAAAATAATTAAATACCTACCTCTATATATCTCTTTCTATCGCGTAACTCTTATCCCTTCAGACGCGGCGCGTGTAGCCTTAGGGTTGACTACTTCTAAATTCTTACTATCGGTATCATTACTATGGGTCGGTAATCGGTTGCAATTATGACGACAATTACTATAAAAATAGATAAAAGATATATTATTATTATTCATAGATTTTGTAGAAACCAAATAGGGATATGGGTTTAACATGCTGCCATGCCCCTAACTGGTTAGCCCGCTACCATCTTAGACTGCATCATCACTTACCATCAGGTGAGATTGCAGTCAAGGGCTAACTTGTAGTGGATAAAAAAAAGTCGTTATATATTCCACAAGTAGTGAAATATCAATGAATATTTTACACTTATATGGGGTGGAAGGGGGCCCATGCCAGAGTTTACGAGACAAAATAATATTATACCCACATTATGGATTATCATCATCGACTCATCGGCGGCCCAATAGCGAGGCTCTTCTCAGAATGAGAAGGGTTTAAGCCATATATTCCTCCACACTGGCCAATTTCTTGTTGGCAGACATATTAGAGTTTTTTATAATGATTATAGAACTTCAGGCATGTTTTCAGCTTTACACACGATTTTTGTTCAGCGTAAATGATATATTTTAATTAATTAAGTTGGAGGTGCGTTCCCAGGATCGAACCCCAGACTTGGAGGCTGAAGTCTACCCATTAGGCTATCACTATAATATTGGACACTACCTATGGTTTATATTTACTTTTGTTTAAAACTGTATCTTGTGTGGATATAAAAATAAAACTACCCACATTATGTATTAATATTAGTTTTGTTTAGAACTCTAAGTAGGTACGTATGTACTATGTACCTAGATAGGCAAATAATACAAACTTACCTTTCATGGTCCTTAGGAAGTGCAAAGAGCGATAAGTTAGGTCTTAATAATTAGAGTTTAAACGACCTAATGTGATACGATATCGTTTACTGATCTTTCTTTGTTTATCCATAACGAGAACTTGAGTAAAAGTCAAACGTATAACTACGGTCCGCGCGCAACACTCGACTGATACGAGTGCCGTCGAGCGTCCACGCAGCAGTAGTTAAATATCTCAGGTCACGTGACAAGTGAGCCAGGCCTGCCTTCACTTCGCAAAAATTTTCTTTGGCCCCATATAACACAAATAACTATTTTCTTGGGCGCTTGAATCCCTCACTGCACTCAGGACTCAATCTTAATTCTGGAGTCCTTCGTTACGTTCAGGATTCAACGTAGAGCCCGTGACATAAAACAGTGCTTTATCCCCTCGGTGTATAATCTACTACTATAGTAAACTTGGGTAAAATTCACACAAGTCAAGAGATATGACGTATATTTTGTAGGTAAAACTTTTTCAACTGCGTCTTTATTATTATAATTATATAAGTAACTACCAACTACCAAGCTAATGGACTAACCACTCGAAAGTTTGAGGATTAACCAAGTTTACCTACTTTTAAAATAGGTTATCAGATATCAACACACAATAACTATTTACCTTCAATTTGTTGACAAACCGAAATGTAGGTAATACCACTTAAATACCTTGTTAAATCTTTTGAAATCACACACTTAAAAATAAATGATAATGTAATGCACTTATCATCATTCAAACGATACAATTAGTATTATTATTGTACTAGCTGGTGCCCGCGACTTCGTCGCATCCACGTGGTTTAAGTTTTTTTTATTCCCGTGGGAACTCTTTAATTTTCCAGGACAAAAGTAGCATTCTACAGGTCTTCAACTAAGTATACCCATACAAAAAATCACGTCGATCCGGCGGTCTGTTGCGGCGTGATTCAAGGACAAACTAATAAACCAACAAACAATGTACTTAACAAACACACTTTCGCATTTACAATATAAGTAGGAAGTAGGATTAAATACTGTTGTACAACTCAATAAAGTCCCTCAACGGAGTAAGTTATAAATGTCTGAAAGTTACAACGTTTGTATGGTTACAGTAGGTAATCGTAGCCAACACCATTTTAGAGATCCAGTGTATTTCTTTCACGCCTCTTACTCGAATGTACATATTTAGTTGAGATGCAATTATTTAAATATTATTGTGCACCTGTTTTCCGAACTACATAGTTAGAACTGTGTCTCGGAAAACAGCAATCCTTACTTACTATTATAATGGATACAGAGCCCAAACTGCTTTTATTGTCTACCGCCTGTCCGTCTGTCCGTCTGTCTGATAAGACATCGCGCTGAAACTATGCTAATACTAAACTAAATGCTGAATACTAACTGAGCCATGATCCTCAAAGTTGACGAAATAACACGAGAGGAAGATATGGACAATTTTATATTATAATAATTAGGTACCCACTACCCAATGACCTATTTTATTTTTTATCCTGAAAAACGAATGGGTACCTTCTACCTACGGGATAGGGGATGATAGTTTTGGTTGATTTTACCCACTCAATAATTCCAAATTTCAACTGATTTTGTAATTTATTTTTTCTTTACATACCTACCTACCTGCAATGTCAGGTAATCACTTATGTGAATTTCGTGAAGATCTAATGAAAACTTCAGAAATCAAGGGTGAGCTCCTCAACGGGTATCAGCAAATCAATTGCGATCAGTGTAATTAATAGCTTAATAAAAGGGTGGGTTTTTTAACCATAAGTAGGTACATGCTGCTATGTAAGGTAAGTAGCCGTACTCGTGCGAAGCCGGAGCGGGCGGCTAAGTGTTCTGTGGCGGGCGGGCACAATAATGTTATAAAATATGCGAATATTTGTCTGTGTGTTACCGTTTCATGGTAGAAGTAGGCTCTATTCATACCAAATGAGGTTTAATCTTGTTTTTTTGTTTTTAGATTTAATTTAGATTTTAATGTATTTTGTTTAATATTATTTTGTTAAATTTGTTTAAAATATGAAACATACCAAATTAAATTTTGACGCAGTTGGCTTGCATCCCAGAGACGGATATTAAGCATATATACTACTTTTTATCCCGGAAAATCAATGAGTTCCCCTTTTCAATGGAGAGAAATCAAAGAATCTTTATTAAACTACAAAATAATAATATGTTAACAGGAAATTACTAAAGGCTGCTAATAAATTGTAACGCAAAATACTGCAGATAAGTGTGGTGTTAACAACAAATGTAAAAAAAGATATCAAGACCATATTTCGATCATTGACCGATTAAATCTTAAAAAAAACTAGATGAGAGCATAAATTAAAATATAAGCGTCAGTATCCCTAACTGTACATCGACACAAATGCAAACAACGACAAACTTCGCAGTGGATACCTGAATCAACGTGGAAAAACGTCATCATTTGTTGAATAGCTTTTTATTTTTTTGGTTGAACAGGAATGGTCAATAATTCACGGTCAGTGGCGAGTGATGGTCGATTATCGACCTTAGCGATAAGTGATAACTTTAAGGTTATATTTAAGTTAATTCAATGTTGATAATTTTATTTATATTAGCTTTAGCATAATAAATTTTAGAGTGCTTGTTTTGTGATTCATATTCAAAGATCTTCGAAACAATTGCCTACTGGTGGAAAGCATTTATCACCATCTAACTATCATCTATTGGACACATCATTGTTCATGATTGTGAGTAAACAAACGCCGGCTTTACCATATTATTTCATATATTATATTTCGTTTCATACAGCGTAACGAAGCCTCGTTCATTGTAATCGCGACACTGATAAACAATTGAACAATTTTCAGTCACTACTTTGCAGCCGTGCAGCTCAGTTTCGCTTTTGTTTACAATAACATTGTGTTGAAAAATGAACGGAAATAGCAGTGACCTAGTGCCGATAAGAGATGTCCCTTCTAGTGAAAGAATACAGAAGATTAAAAAAGAATTTAACAATGAATTTGGATGCCAACCAGCATTTATAGCTCGAGTTCCCGGCCGTGTTAATTTAATCGGAGAACATATTGATTATTGTGGCTATCCGGTGTTACCAATGGCTTTGGAACAAGATATATTAGTGGCGGGAAATTTAATTGATGATCATAAAGTGTACATCAGAAATGCAAATCCGAAATACGAGAGCTTTGAATTAGAATTAAAAGTGTACGGCGATATTGAAATCACAGCGGATAAGGATGGAAAGCCTTTTTGGTATAATTACGTACTTTGTGGAATAAAAGGAGCGCTGGAACACTTAAATAATGAATTTTCAAGTGGTCTTCGACTTTATATAGACGGAAATATTCCTCCGGCTTCAGGTTTATCCAGTTCTTCAGCACTGGTCAGCGCAGCGTGTCTTGCATTTTTGTTTGCTCAGAATGCTACATTAAATAAAACCGATATAGCATCTTTGTGTGCGAGATGTGAAAGGTATATTGGAACACAGGGAGGTGGAATGGATCAGGCTATTGCGTTTTTGGCAGAACAATATTGTGCTCAATATATTACGTGGAACCCGCTGAAGGCTACAAAAGTGGTTCTACCAGAAGACGCATCATTCGTTGTTGCCCATAGTTTGGCAGAGATTAATAAAGCTGCAACTAACGATTACAACAGAAGAGTTATAGAATGTAGGTTAGCCAGTAAAATATTAGCTTTAACTCCAGATACCATTAAAGATCATAGTATAATTACCTTAAGCCAAGTACAAAAATTATTAGACACAACATTGGAAGAAATGGTGACTCTTGTTCATAAAAAGTTGCCTAAATCAATTTATACAAAAGATGAAGTGTGTAAAATATTGGAGATCACCGAAGAAGAAATGAATAAGTTGTACCTTACTCCAAACACGAGACATTTAACCGATTTCAAACTTAAACAACGAGCTCTACACGTATACGAAGAGGCTATGAGGGTTGATGAATTTCGTAAAACATGTATGCAATCAATGAATGGCGAGACTAATGGGACTGTTAAAGATAAATCTCATTATTCTGGTGATGAAAACGAGACATTAACAAAACTGGGTAAACTTATGTCGAACAGCCATGAAAGTTTGAAAACTCTATATGAATGTTCTCACAAAAATTTAGATATGTTAGTAGAAATATCGAGAAAACTGAATGTACACTCTAGGCTGACGGGAGCAGGCTGGGGAGGCTGCATTGTCGCGTTATGCCCTAAGGAAAAAGTAAAAGATTACATTGAAGGACTGGAAAATGAATATTACATCAATCACTGTAATATCGAAAAGAACAAAGCAAAGTTGTACATTTTTGCAACCACGCCCAACTACGGTGCCGTAATTTACGTAAATCAATAATAAATTGAGAATTTATTGTAATTTGTCATCATCAAAATACAAATTCAATATACATATTTTTATCTTAGCAAGTAGGTACTTAGTCATGGCGTCGCGGTATTCTTAATATTCGAAAATTGTTAATTTAAATATATTTGAGTAGGTACTTAAGTAATTAAATTATTCAGGTTTATTAAATATTCCGAGAGAACTTGATTTCCCGGGATGAAGTCACGCCTGTCTCTGGGATACAAGCTATGTATACCAATTACCTGTCAAAGTCGATTAAATGTGGAATAAATGGATGGACCGCGAAAAGGTAACAGACAGCCAGACACACATCCATATCCATACTAATATTATAAATGCGAAAGTGTGTCTGTCTGTCTGCTACGCTTTCACGGCTCATCTGTTCAACCGATTTTGATGAAATTTGGTACAGGGATAAGTTGTATCCCGGGGAAGGACATATGCTACTTTTTATCCCGGAAAATTGAGGAGTTCCTGCGGGAATCGATAAAACTTAGGCCACGTGGGCGAAGTCGCCGGTATCATCTAGTTTATAATATTATAAACTAGATGATACCGGTACGATATGTACATAATACTTATCGGTTGATAAGCATTTTATAGTCCAATATGTAAAAACATGTACCTAAGCCGTTCGCCGCTATAAAGTGCCAAAACTGCCTACGCTCAGATGATAGAAGTAGTACCTATCTACGTAGCATTCGTTTACTAGGTATTTAAACTTAGTAGACCAGTAGTATATTCCTTGTAGTAGACTATTTTATGTTAGGTACTTATATATTTTGTGTCTGTGTGCACATGTTTTGGGTTATAACTTACAACCATTGACTTATATGTACACTACTTACAACCGATCCTAACATTTTATACCTACCGTCTGAAATGTAGTTATTTACCTACCAAATAAACAATTTTAGAGGTAGCCGCATATAAGTTAAATATTTGTTAAAACCACAGGTTAAAACCGTGATTTCGGCATGCCATTAGGTACATGACGGCAATTTCCATAAAATAAAATCTAAAAGATAAATTTTGTTTTTTTTCATTTGTTTACCTGATTGATGCTGACATAATGTAATTTTTTATTATGTTTAGTTACAAACTAAAATAATCAGCAATCACCAGCAATTAATTTTTGCCAAGAAAAAATATTTGCAACGCAAAGCTACTCTGTGGGTCCACCATTGACTTAAATAAGATTTTCTGGAAGTTTTTTTTTGATTTTTTTACTTTTCGCATTTGAATAATTGACTTATCATTTTGAGTTGTACCTACATAGAATAACATTATGTGGATGTTCCGATAAAAGCACTGCGAGCACTGTTTAGTGCTCTTACTGGGGACTTACAGTGCTCGCAGTGTATTTCGGAACACACCCCATGTCACAGCACTAAGTCGTAATTCCTAATTCCATGTAGAATCACAGAGTTAGAATAATGAGCATGGAATTAGGAATTACGTGGGAATTACGACAATGAGTAGGTACCATGGAACTAATAAGTATTAGTTCCATGGTAGGTACCTAGTCGTTCCATGAATGAGTAACTATTCTGTGACCATCAACTTCATATTCTAGTCTGTGATCCTGCCACTGTGGCTACCAGAGACAAGTGGCTACCTCAGAGTAAGTAAAGGTATTTAGAAAGGCATATTAATATTTATATGTCTGTGCATATTATTTATGCTCTCAGGCTATTGTCAACATTGATTTTATATATAGGAGAGGATATGTTGCATTATAGGTACTCAACAAAGATTTTACGTAAGTACTTATTACATCCATGGTACCCTCAATTATAGATTTAAGATGCATTTTGTTAACAAAACATGTAAAACTATGTTTTGACTTTTCTTATTTAATGAAAGCTACGTTATTAGAACGAGACAGATATATTATGTTATTGCGTGAACGTGTCGCGCAATTGTCATATGACGTCATCACATTTAGCTATTGATGCCAATTTTTGGTTGCATATAAATGGCGTCTGTTGTGCTTCCGGTGTTTCGGATGTGATTAATTTGTAAATATAAACCAGTTTTGTGAATATTTTCATGTGTTTTGCTGTAGTTTTATGTAATCAACATTCAACTATGCTGAAGTGCTCAGTTGTGGGATGCAATAATAAAACTAAAATAAAACGGCCAGGAATTTAATTTCATAAGTGAGTAACAAAGTCGCCTAGTTTTTCTTTTTGTGGCGAGTATTTTAAGTTATTTCAACTAATTACAGCTTAGCTTCTTCTTTACTGGATCCAAAACACGTCAATTTTTGGGCTGTCCCCAAAAATATAGATTATTTTATTAGTTTTTGTTTGAGCTTATATATAGTGCGGGGATTGTATTGTTTACAAATAAATTAAATATCGATAAAATTAAAACTTCATATTATTCTTACTGTTTCTCACTCTAAGGGGTGGAGAGATGAAATTAAACAGACAGCTTCTACTTATAATATTGCGAAACGCATTTTAGGCTGTAGCGGTGATAACCTAGTGATTAAGACACCCGATTTCCGGTACGGTGTCACGTGTTCGAAAATTGTGGTTTTTGATCCCTTCGTGCAATTATTGTGTATCATTTTAACTAATGTTTTACAATTGTTTCAGATTCCCAAAAAATCATGAATTAAGGCTAAGATGAAAACGGTTTGGCCATAGTCCACCAAGCTGGCAAACACGGGGGCGTTGCATCATGATTATATTTTTACTCATCATTTCACCCAGCCAGCGTCCACTACTGAGTAGGAGCCTCCCCTTGGAATGAGAAGGGTTCAGCCATAGTCCACTACGCTGGTCAACAAGAGGGCCTCCGAACGTGATTACCATTTTTCTGAAAAACTTCTGGTCTGAAAGAGATGCTGTTTTTGGTTTTAAGTATGCATGCTTCTGAGAAGTTCTAATTAATGTTTCAAATTTACGGGCACAAAGGAGCGTCGCGGGTTTTTTATTTTTTTTAATTTAATTACTTGTTTAATTTAAAGATCAATCTGAAAACACAAGTAGTTTTATATCTATTGTAATATTATCAATTATTGCTTTTATTTATCTATAAATTTTAGAAATAAACCATTTTAAAATCAGTCTACTTTTAGTATTCATATAATCACATTCAGTAACATTTTCCATAATATCTAGGTATTCCAATTAATATTATGAAACAGTTTTGTTTTTGAGGTTGACATGAACTAATAATATAAATCTATACTAATATTATAAATTCGAAAGTTTGAAATGTATGGATGGATGTTTGTTACTCAATCACGCTTGAACTGATCTGTATGAAATTTGGGACAGAGATAGATTATAGTCTGGAATAACACATAAGCTAACACATGCGGAAAATTCAAGAGGTATGTACCGCGGGAACCAAAAGTCACGCGGACGGAGTCGCGGGCATCAGCTAGTTCATTCTAAAATACAATTAATACTAGTTTTTCAGAATATTATGTTTGAGTATGTAATTATTTAATAAGTATATTTTTGTTGTAATTTTATATTATCGATTATTTAAGTTATCGATACTCCAGCCCTAGTGCTCGCTTAGGCTCCGCCCAATACGCCATTTTTATGTGACCGGAAGCTTCAAAATAAATTTGATATTTCATATCCTCTCCTATATAAATATAAAATCAATGATTGCTAATAACTCTGTGATTGTCAACTACGGTCCGCTAGGAGCACAGACATAAAAACCATTTGTACGTCTGTGGCTAGGAGTATATTGTGTTCTGTGACTACGATCAGTGTCAAACGTATATTCAATGTACTCTGTGCTCTTCTATAAATTCTAATCTCTTTCTCTGTCTACGCTACGACTACGACTTTTTTGTATGTTGTCAAATTACAATCCCGTTTAAGGTTATATTATTCTATGATTACAATTCAGAAAATTAGAATTTAAAATAATTGAACAAGATAGCCGAAGCAAGCTAAGTTTTGGGTTTCCAAACCTGAAGAATTATATAAAAACATAAGAAAACACCATTGCATTTCGAAGGGACAAAAATTAAAATTAAGTTAATTTGGTAAGTGTTAATATTGCTTACCTCACAGCTTACCTACTAAAAATCCTATTCTATAGAAAGTTAATCACATATGTGCCAGTAAATTATATTTAAAATTGAAGTATTTTTCCACCTGTTTTATAGCTTGCCAAGGACAAGCGGCTATGGGTTTATCAAAGGTATTATAGAGAAATAGTGTATGATGTGTCAAAGTTGTAGGTTAAGTTGCATATTGAATATTGATGTCTAATGTAACCAAGCAATTCACGTGAGAAAGTCTGTTTTATGGGGTGAGGATATTTTTAGCAGCCTACAAATGTTGGAAGGCTGATTGTAGGCAATACCTGGTCCAAATTTCATCAACTGCGGTTCAGTTATTTAGTCATTTAGTAATATGGTTGGTATTTGAGCACAAACAGAAAGTAACAGTATTGGCAAATACATACCTATTGGGAAATTTTAACAGCTTCCCAATCATAGAATGAATGAATGAATACACTTTTATTGTACACCACAAAGGAAATTATAAAAAAGAAAACTTAGCTACTAACAAAGTAAGTATACAATTTGGCGGCCTTATCGCTACATAGCGATCTCTTTCAGGCAACCAATGGTGTGAAAGGACATAGCTACAAATACAACCGGTAGATGGTGCTGAAATAACAAAATAAATAAAAAATATTTATATAATGCTACAAATTATAATACATATTATATAAAATAAATATAACATAAATACTACAAATATAACATATAAATATACATATATACTCACAAATAAATAAATATATAAATAACTAAACGTAAACCTCATAAAATAAAATATGGGACAGTAGGTATCAAAATATAAAAAATAAATAAACTACTATACAAATAATATTATTATTGCGACAAATAGAAATGTCCCACACAAAGTGGTCAAAGTCCCCTCATCAATATTCTGTTGCATTCTAAATGGTCAAGTGCTTGTTTTTTTGCTCATAAATACTGTATGATATATCTGTATTTGAATCTATATCTATACTTATATTATAAATGCGAAAGTTTGAATGGATGGAAAAGATCTGGATGAAATTTGGCACAGAGATAGATTATAGCCTGGAATAGCACAAAGGCTACTTTTTATCCTGAAAAATTAAAGAGTTCCCAGGGGAACCAAAAAACCTCAATCCACACGGAAAAAGTCACGGGCATCAGCTAGTATCAGTATATTTCCTGTTTTCCTTTTAGCATATCAAGGCTGTTAAGGAAGAACATTGTAAGCAACAGAATGTAGATATTGTAATATGTACCTAATCAAATAAAATTTTCTGTAAAAATTCACAACAAAACTAACTTGCAATATTCTTTCATAACAGGCTCAATATTATGTCTTTACTAAGGTCTATGTGTTTGATAAAGACATTAAACAGTCTATACATAATATTTTTAATTTAAATGGTAGGTTAGTATGTGGTTTATTCAAAAATTTGTAAATCTTACAGGAACATATTAAGATCAGTCAAGAAGTTAAGCCTACAAGTATTACCGATGCTCAAAAAAGGAGATTAAGGCGTAAGAAGTTAAAAGCTGCAAGAAATCTGACCCAAGTTAATAATGATACTGATTATCGAAGCAAACCCAGCCAAATTTTGTTGAATACTTTGGAAATTGTGCCAAAAAATACCAATTCAAGTCTATGCCCATATGCACAGTCCAATAAAGACATAATAACCACAGATAATAAATTGAATAGCTTTATTTGTAGTGCTAAAGTCAAATTAGATAGTAATATTATGTCTTCCAAAGAGGACACTTCAGAAAAATCAAGGGAAAAAGTTCTGGCGGCACGACAAGCTAAGAAATTAGGTAAGCAGAAGTCAAACAAAAATCCTACAGACAGTAAGGAGACTCCACAAATAAATGTCAATTCCCCTGACCCTAACATTTCTAAAACTGAAAAAAATGAAGAAAAATCAAAACTTCCCCCTGAAAAACCTAAAATTCCACCCAATAAAGATGAAAGCATGGATGAAGTTGACAAAGGGGTTAAAGTTGGACCTGAACTTATCACAGAGGCATCCAAAGATCATATTAAATCTGAGAGGGCTGCTAAAAAGGCAGCAAAACAAGCTAAGAAAAAGGGTGCAGGTGAAAGTGTTGCACAAAATATTGAAGGAAACCCTAAAGTTCGCACTGAGGCAAGTAAAACACCGAAAGATATTGATAAATCTAAAGTTGATAGAATAGAAGCTACTGAAATTAGTGGTGAGCCTAAAACTTCAAATAAAAAGGTTGATGAGATTGATGTAGATGTCAAAACTATGCCTCTCAGTGATGTAACAGTTAGAGAAATGGTAGACACATTAAAAGATATTGTTAATGTAGCTAAAGATGTTCAGGCAGTCACAGATAAAGTGAAAGCTATTAGTATAGGACCTAAAAAGGTAATAAATGTTAGAAGCAACTTACAATTTATGTTACTTTGTATAGCCGAGTCTAATTTAGTTTTAAAAAATCCTACTAATATTAATAGTTCGAAAGTGTGTTTGTTTTTGTCTTTCAATCATGGTACAAAAAAGCTGCAGATCAACTGCTTTTATGAAATTAAAGATTTGTACTCTGGAGAGTGAAATTACTTTTTATCTATTTTTGTTTAAAATTAGTATTTGTATGTTTAAAATTAGTATTTGAATGAAAATTCATTATATCCATTTATAATTATTATAGCCATTTGCATACAATTTCTAAAGAAATATTATGATTCAAGGAAGAAGAGTCGGCAAAAAGCAAGGCAGATCTAAAAGCAGAAAGACGCGCTAAACAGGAAGCACAGCGCGCAGCCAAACAAGCGGCTCAGCAGCAAAAAGCGGCAGAAGTTAAAATAGCAAGCAAAGAACCTTCCTTTCCTATAGAGGTAGATAATATAGTTTGACGTTACCTCTTTCCCATGATTTACGTTAGCAATGCGTTAAGTATTTTAAGAGTACAGTACAGTAATAATCATTTATAATCCTAGTGCATAAAGTAGAATATTATGGTTGAGTCGTTTATTTTAATACCAGAGCCTCAACACTTGTCTTGTACTTATGACATGGTATCATACATAGGTCTTGTATGGACATAAGCATGGCAAAATTTTTATTATGCAGATTTTTTTGTATTGCAATTATGTGATAATATTCTACTTTATCATTTTGACAGCAGTGATATAATAGCCACATTACAAGCGAACCTAGTTTTAGCTTTTGTATTCAAAGGATTATGTTTTTTTAGGAAAAATCTGCTAAACCAAAAACAGTAGACAAAGTGAAGCCAAAGTCGCAAGGTATGCAGAAAATGAACTGGTTCCAGCATTTGTATATGGAACACGACAAACAAGCGCTCAAGCAAATGCAAATCAATTCAAAGTATGAACAATTATTACAGTAAACCACCAAGTATTGAAATACTTCTTAAAAGTTGGCCACACATTTTCCATTTTGCTATATTTCGAATTTTCTGTCAAAATTCAAAACAAAAAGGTTCCCAAGTACCCACTTCCCAGGTTCGCCTTAGCAATACTCAAGAATTTTACTAGTCTGTTCACCTTACAATTATTAATTATTTATCGACAACTACATGGATAAAACACACTACCTAATGTGAATTTGTTACGAAATGGTTTCTTAGCCGAGGTACAAATGAAAAAAAAACCATAATATTTACATTTAATTATTAATTCTTTGCATCCTGGAGACTGACATAAACTATGTGTTATTATAAAAAAAGTTCCTATTAATATGGAATTTTTAATAATCTAAATCCACAGCTCTTACCTGTAATATTTATAATATTTACCTAAACAATTTTTCTAGCTTACACCCGGCCGTGATAAAGCTAGGCATACAGCTAGCGTCACATGTTGTGACAGGTTCCAATGCCAGGTGCATTGCTCTGCTCGATGCATTGAAAAAGGTTAGTTTCATTTCTTTCTGCCTTTAAAACAGAAGGTTATCAATTTGATTATTTTTATTTTAAATTAATCAATTTTTTTTTCCTTATATTAATAACAGAATAGCGCTCCACTGCAATCAAACTTGCTGGCTTGGGTTAAAAAAAATATTTTTTTTCCATAGATTAATAATAATATTATATTTATTGGTTTTCTTTAACGAATGTTCAAGTGATGGTTGTCAGACATAGTTTAATGTCCATTCGATTCTCAGTTTAAATGAGTAGTAAAAGTACTATATAGTCAGTCAAACTTGCCAAAATGTGGGTCATATTTGGTCCAGTGGCCAAAATTGGGACTAATTTTAATGTCTGTTTAGTTTTTGTTTTTTTTTTATTTTTCACTAGCTGATGCCCGCGACTTCGTCCGCGTGTATTAAGGTTGTGCGGTTCCCGCGGGAACTCTTTAATTTTCCGGGATAAAAAGTAGCCTATGTGATATTCCAGACTATAATCTATTTCTGTGCCAAATTTCATCCAGATCGGTTCAGCCGTTGGGGAGTGATTGAATAACAAACATTCATCCATCCATCCAATGCGGAATCGTTTGGCGGCACGTCTTTGTCGGTAGGGTGGTAACTTTTTTTTTTTTTTTTTCAATTTCAATTTGTTTATTTAAAAAGTTTACACAAACCACACAAATATAATACACTCACTAGAAACTTACTAAGATCATGTAAATAAGAGTAATAAAATAACATAAAAATAAAATGAAAGTTAGACTTGCATAATAATTTGGCCATTTGCGTGGGTGGTAGGTCTGACTCCTAACTAGTTGCCTGTATTTAGGATGTCATTCCCGATTCCCGCGGAGCTTAGGGCTTTGCAAGTTATACAACCTGTTTTGTAATATTATACACTAACACTATTAAATCCTTTCATTCTGACAAAAACTCCAATTAAAAACAATGTTAAAACACCAAATAATTTGTGTGCCTACCCACTATAATTGGAGCGGTCAGTAAACGGCGCGTAAACATGATGTACATAGATCTATGCGCATCCTACAAGAAGAGACACGAGCATTGCATATTGAGCGTAGTTGGTACTAAGTAGTAAAAAAAACTAGCCTCCCACCAGGCCAGATCAGGGAAAATTCAGAAATTCCCAAATTGACCCTGCCGGGGCGATCCCCGTGGCGAACACTACGCCACGGAGGTCGTAAATAAACTCAATGTTGTCGGTTTCGTCGCAGATGGTGCGCGACTACAGCTTGCCCGCGCGCACGGAGTTCGCGCGCGGGCTGGAGTCGCAGCTGGCGGCCAGCGTGGAGTTCCTGTGGAGCATGCGCCCGCCGGCCGCCTCGCAGACCAACGCGCTCAAATCCTTCCGACGACACCTCACGCAGCTGCCCAACAACGTTGACGAGTTTGATGTGAGCGTAACTAACATTTTGCGCTCACTGCGCTGCATGTGCGCACATGTAGCATTTTTTTCGTTTTTATAAGTACTAAGTATAAATAAAAAAATAATTCTAAAAATCTTCTCATATCCGGTAAGTAAATACAGCACAAATGTTGTAAAATACTAAGTACTGTATCGATTGTGATGTCTTTTTAATCGTTTTTAAGGCACATCGAGTTGTTAAACTTTAAGAGAATACCCTTAGGTAAAATTCGCATTTTTACATTTAATTGTATTTTATTTGCAACTAAATGATAATTATTACAGGATGCATTTTGTAGATGAAATCCGTGGTAATTTTTTTATTGCACTTGTGCGGAAATGCCTTATACAGATTTGACAGCGAGCTAGTTTTCATCCATACCATTAGAATACAAGTTTTCTCAGCATTAATTTTGATTATAAAGGAAATATTTGGTGTCAGGCAAAGAAACGTCTACAGGAGGAGATAGACCGCTACATCCGCGAACAAATCGACATGGCGGGTGAGGCCATCAGCCTCGCCGTCAGAGACAAGATATCTACCGGCGATAACATCCTCACTTACGGATGGTATGTATTAAAAACCGTTTAGACGTGAAGTGAAACTGCGTTTTATCTAAACTAATATTATAAAGAGGAAATATTTGTTTGTTTGTTATGGATAAACTCAAAACTACTGAACCGATTTAAACAATTCTTTCACTTATAGAAAGCTACATTATCAGCGAGTAAAACAGGCTAAGTACCTATATTTTATTTACAAAAAAATTTGAGATCCCTACTAAAATTGCAATAATGTAAATTAAGTCTGAAAAAATCGTTTCATCTAAGCGATTAGGTATGTGGCGTGCGCTGCGTAAATAGTAAAAGTTTCACAAAAACCATGTATGATGGAATTGTTCCTCTTAAAGAGTTCTAAAAAAAAGTCCGCGAAGTTCTCAAAGTCCGCGATAGCATATATCTATCTTTTAAGGTTGTCTCACAATAACCATTTTAATGATTTTCAACTTTCGCGCTTTCAACGCTAGTGTCTATAATAAAACTGCAGTAAATTAAGTACTGCTTTTTTTAATTTTATTTAACTTACAAGCAATTTTTTTTGTCATTGTAAGTGCATTTCAGCGACAGCATGTTCCGTCTTATAATAGGGCAAGATTGGCCAGCGCCCAGCATATAGTGTAACTAATAATAATTGATTATGCTGCTACCTTTGAAGGGATGTAACATCATTGGATGATTGGATGTGTAAAACTAAACCAGCCCTCCGATGGTGTAAGGAAATTAAGGAAATCGTAATCGTAGGTAATTGTTTATCAAACGGATAATTCGACCTGTTTAAGGAGTTCATAGATGCATGCACGTCTAAAAGCATGTATGAACTCTCCTCTGAAACTCTGAGGACCAATAATTGTCTAAGCAAATCGTAAGTATTTGACAGCTTAAAACGTATTACTCGAACTGTTTAAGGAGTTCATACATGCTTTTTGACGTGCAGGCGTCTATATTGAGCTCCTTAAACCGGTCGAATTATCCGTATGACAAACGATTACGATTTACTTACACAATCGGGGGGCTGTTTATAGTCCGAGGTCTGATCGCAGACGGACAAAAGCGAAAAAAATAGGTAATTGTAAGTGCACTTTTGTGCAATTGTGGGGTCGAGTGTACGTTTTTATAACATGGTATCAAAAGAGTTTCTGGAGTTGCCATTGCATAAATTTAAAGACTGTGTTAAACAACATCTGTTAAGTCGAGGTTTATTAATATAGGTATAGATGATTTTCTCGATGACAAAGTTGCATGGAAGCAACTGGCTTCGCATTCAGCAACCCACAAGTCAGTGTAATACCTACTTGTTACGTAGCGTATGCATTTTATATTATATACAAATTGTTACATTTTTCTGTTTTTGAAAAGAGCAACTGCTGAGTATCTTGCCGGTTCTTCTCAGTAGAATCATTTTTCCGAACCGGTGGTAGATTCTTACGACTTATCATAAGTGGCACAAGTTGTCCTACATGAAATAAATCATTTCATTTGATTTGTTTTGAATTAAATGTCGTGCACAGTTCGTCCCTAATCGAGCGCATCCTGTGCGAGGCGCACTCAGCGGGCGTGCAGTTCCGCGCAGTGGTGGTGGGCACGCGCGTGCAGCGCAGCGCGCGGGAAATGCTGCGCCGCCTCGTGGCTTGCGGCGTTCCTTGCACTTACGCGGACATCTCCGCGCTCAGCTTCCTCATGCGGGACGTGAGTATTAGAGTTGGTTAATATAACACGTAGCGTAATATGATAGCGCGCTATTTAATACGTAGCGTAATATGTTATATGGTGGGCTATTGGTCCATAACGGGATAACGTGTTATGCGAGGAGCCGCCATGACGCTACGGCGTTATGAATATCACGCGATCGCGCGCGGCGCCCGCCTGCCGGTAGCGCGCTGCCGCTGGCCGATGGTTAGTCTCGCGTAACGCTGGTATGAGTGAACGTCATCTTTGCGTGTTACGAAATTTAGCGTGCTGCAAGACATAATATCGCGCCTGCCGGCCGCCCACACGCTTTCTTATAACAAGCGCGTTATAACATAGCGTATTTAAAAGCATGTTAAAAATTTATAGTTTATAGTCCGTAGCGTGCTATGGATTTATAACAGTTTTGAACAACTCTAGTGACTATTGCGCGCTATACGCGGTTTTGCGCATTACCTAGCCACTAAAACTACGTTCACGACAGCGGTGCGATGTGCGGATATTCTCTGCTGCACTTTATAGTCAGATACATCATACAATCAGAGAGAGAGATCAGGCGCAGGACTCGTTGATCTTATTACGCCTCTGAAAAAAAGCTATGCTGTGTAGTATAAACATACATAGCCACCTACTTCGTACTTACAGAGACTGCGGTAATATGGTGTAGTCACCAGTGCTGTAATGCAACCTTAATGACCTGACACTTATGACTAATATGTTACCAATATGGCTGCCAATGAGAACAGATATTTGAGACAAATATATCTAAATTCGCAGGGCCTTTTAAAATCTTAAATTAGGCTTCCACTATAATTTTCTACTTTCCACACTTGTATAATAACTGTTAATTGTGATACAGATAATGAAATAACTAGAAGTTTAATTCGCTATAATCCGCCACAGAAGGTAAATCTATGTGGTACAGTGCGTATCTTGAACTTGCAGCCCGCGATATTCTCCACACCACATAAATCTTCCAAAATACCCTCAACGTACTTACGTTTCACTGCGACACCGGAGCATCTTCAGGAGATATTGACTCTAGAATGCAAGATTGTGAAGCATTCACAATCACACACAATTCACAATCAGTTCAAATTAGTTGATGATTCACAATCGTGCATTGTAGAGTCAACATCTCCTGAAGATGCTCCGGTGTCGTAGTGAAACGTACGTTGAGGGTATTTTGGAAGATTTATGTGGTGGAGAATATCTATCGCGGGCTGCAAGTTCAAGATACGCACTGTATATACGGTGTACCACAGAGATTTACCTTCTGTGGCGGATTATAGCGAATTAAACTTCTAGTTATTTCCCTGTCATGGACTTCCGCAAAGTAACGCCTGCTTCTATTCAATATGTGATACAGATGTCCAAAGTGCTGATAGGAGCGGCATCCCTGCTCGCTAACGGCGCCGTGCTAGCTCCCGTGGGCTCGCTACAGGTGGCATTAGTGGCGCGCGCTCACAATGTGCCGCTGTTAGTGGCCTGCGAGACACACAAGTTCTCAGACAATGTGCAGACCGACGCCTTTGTATACAACGAGATTGGTGAGTATTATCGAACTAGTGCGTAAAATGTATCAATAAACAAGGATAAAAATATAATATGTAGTTTTGTACAATCTATTTTTTGCCTGAATATTGAAGTAAAACTTGACTTCAAAAAATGGATTCGAGGATATTTTAACGGACGGAAGCAACATTCAAATGTCACTTTAGAAATTGCTGTCAAACAGAGCAACTACTTTGAGGCTGCCGGGTTAACGTAAGCACCAAGGAAAATAAAAGAGTTCCCCGCATCCTTCTGCATTGATTTAGGTTTTTAAAAATCTAGTGGGAGATAAAAAGTAGCCCACATGTCTCCAGGATGCCAGCTTTCTTTATAAAAATCGACAATATTAGTTAACCGAAGCAGATGTATTGTGTACTTGATGTACAAAAGTAGGTACTATATGCAGTGGCGTGCAGTTAATAGAGGAGTAAAAGCATTGCTTACACAAATGGGCTCATTTTTCATCAAAACAGCTAGTAAGTAGGTATTCTGACTACCTAATGCCTACCCTAGCTTCCAAAACTTGTGCACGCCACTGACTATAAGTCGCGGGACTTCGTCCGCGTGGATTAAGGTTTTTGATTTTCAAAGGATCTCTTAATTTTCCGGGATAAAATGTGGCGTATTTTTTCTTATTGTCAAAGTTTTTTTTATTTTTTGGTAAATAAAAAAAATTCATTTTCATCTTCATTTTATTCTCTTCACAGGTGACCCAGATGACATAATCGACAAAACTGATGACAACTCCCCACTGAAGGACTGGCGGTCCAACCCCAACCTGACGCTATTGAACCTGACATATGACGTCACGCCGCCCAGCCTGGTCACCGCTGTGGTCACCGAGCTTGCCATACTGCCGTGCACTAGCGCACCGGTCGTCTTGCGATTCAAACTATCTGAATATGGATTGTGAACTAATTTACCTTAATATATATTAATGTACATAATATTATATTTATCCAACGATTTGTCATACTGCCTTGTATAATTAATGTTATACATAATATTAAATTCATCCAATGATTTGTCATACAGACTTGTATAAATGTTACCTTAAAAAAATTGGCGTCTAGGAAATAATGAACGCCAACTAATCTTGTCACCGAGCTGACCTGATACTGATACTGACTACTGCCATGTACCGTGTGCTGGTTGTGTTGGAATCTATCCCAGTACAGATTGTGAACTAATTCATTCTCATATATAAAACAATGTATTGAGAGAGAATATACATGGGATAATATAGTCATCCAAAATGATCTGTAACATTAACTTACCTATAAAAATATGGCCACTGCTAGACTATGCCATTGCAAATAATAGAAGGGAGTCTTATCAAAAGTATAAATAGCATTTTATCTACAGCAATATAAACACTAATTCATGATTTTTATTATAATTGCTAAATATTATTGCTCATTGTTGATAACTATGTAATATTTAATCCCTTTAAATGTATAAAAAAGCTTTTAATTTATATTGAGTACCTATAATATAAACTGATTGCTGATACAAAGAATGTTTTTGTGTTCTTGTAATCACTCCTAAAATGTCTTCAAAGAATATTCTATTTATAACTTTTATTAAAGCTCAGATTTATATTTCAAACAATAATAATTGTTATTGTATAATATAATATAGGTTTTTCTTATATTTAAATAAAGTTAAAATTCAACTAAATTTTTTGTTCAAATATCGTTCATATATCGTTCGTTCATATATAAATATCGTTCATGGAACTACTTACGTTTTCCTATGGAAATATACCTATAGAAGTTTTGAATTTTTTCTAAATATAGAAAGGATAAATAAAATTAGCTTTTCAAATTATATGACAATTTTATTATTAACATTAAAAAGACAGTGCATCTTATTTTAAAATTATAAATGCAAATCCACACGGAACTGCATAGTTATTTCATACAAAAATCAAACAGATGACAGAGATTAAATTATTTGATAATAATGAAATGTTGGTGATATACACATGCACACTTCAGAATTTGACTGCTCGTTCACATTATTCCAGTAAATCCACTACTGGCTGCTGGCTACATTCCAGCAGCACTGTAATGGATAGTTGATAAGTAAAAGTTATTATGCCAGTTATTGGATTGCTCACTGGACTGTGAAATTAAAACTAGATAATTTTTACTGTTGTAGGATAGGCTAAACTGGTATAATGTAAGCCAGCCATTGTATTTAAAATTAATCCTTGTGAGGGTGTTCAGACTTATGAATAGAGAAATCTAATCTAACATAAATAATAACACACAAGAACAGTGCGTAAAGGAAACCAACAACCAGTAGAGGCTCCTGCAACATTAGGATGCGAGGGAATGTGTAACGAAGTTGAAAATCTTGAATGTGATTCTCCACAATGTTTTTCTTAGTGAAAGTAATAACAGGACGACCTTTGGTATCCAAATATGTGTAGTGTAAACTGTCTGGAAGCCTGGTCACTGCATATGGGAAATTAACTTTAATGTCTGTTGACCCTTCAGGCAAAATGACCTTTGTGACTAGCTCATCAACTTGCATATCATCAAAAACATGGTCTATTACTCGCATCTTCAGTAAATATGAGTTACCAGAGTAATACAAGTACTCGTAACTTGGAACATTGTATCCGAGAGTGTAGTGTGTTCGCCAACCTCCGAATAAGGGGTATCTTGGTCTTAAATCTAGTTCAACCGAGTCTTTTTTAACTTTCATGTTAGAGGTAGAGATGTTGCCGTTGGTATCTCTGTAGTAGACATCTGAGGCAGATGCAGGTAATAATGTTTTGTATGAACGTACGCTAGCTGGTCCACTGTGGTGGTCCTGTTGGTAGTCATATCTGGAGAATGGCCCTTTGAGTTTGGCTCCAGTGTGTTCTATTTCAATACTCTCCTCAATAGCTATGTTGCCCCAGTGTGAAACTTCAATCAGACGCTCTAAACGTATCACTGTCAGGAATGGAGAGTTGTTCTTATAATGCACAGCCAGTTCTTTCTCAGTGAATGCAGCAGTACTTGAATAAGGTCCGTATGCAATTGTGCCGTCTAGCTGGGAGAATGGTTTGACTTTAGTGAAGCTTTCTACCGATTTCGTGTTCAGAATCACATTGGTTTTCTGTGTAGTCACAGGGTATGGAGAGTAGAAGTATAGATTGCCAATGTACTTAACCAACTGCTCCTCTTGTTGTGTTATTGATGTTGGATACGGCTGCAGGGCTTTACTAAACACGGTTTCGACAACTACGGCCGCCGTGGCACCCGCATTGACCGAGTCTTTTAAGTCGAAACGCCAAAACTTGGCATCGTCATGACCTTTCACAGTGGTCTCCACTAGGCGAAGATCTTTACTAGTGCTATCCTTTGCACCGATAAAGGCTAATTTAGTTTTTCCTGAGCTCTCCACTGCTAAAAGTAAGGTTTTAACCGGCGACTTGCCAGAGTTCTCAAAGGTTACCTTTGCTGTAATTTTAACGAGCTGAGACGAGATATCGATCGTTCGGTCGACGTTCTTTATATTTATACCACTAGAAATTGTGTCCACATTTACACTGCCGCATTGTGTAGCGGCATACACTAGAAATAAAACACAAAACTGTAGTTTCGCCATTGCCGGCATCATTTTCTTGACAAATGACAATTGACATATAGAATTGGACTAGAGAATTGACACATCAACACACATAGCGGAAGTACACGCCAGCATTTAAGCCGGATCATGCACCATAGACATGCTTTTTGTTGGTTTCTGAATTAATATATTTTATACACAGAAGATTTTAGACTGCATAGTAACTAGTAGGCTCTGGGACTGCTTTGTTTTTTCCGAGTACCTACAGCTTTCATACCACTTTGACAAATTGGCATCTCTATATTATACAATTATTTTTAACGCGGTCTATGCTGAGCTTCGAACCCATGGCAACTATGTTCGCTTTTATCACACCATTCTTACCTCACCATTATAAACAGAAATAGGTTATTCGTCTGTGTTGAGTACACTGTACAGAGTAATGTTAGCGCAGAGGCGAAGTGTGTGACCATAGACAACATGCAACTTCCCATGGAATTAGGAATTACCACAGAGTTACTTGTCGAGATCCATAGAGGTATAAGAGTGTCTGAGTCTCTCTGGTTACTAGTCTCTGGTCTGAGTCACAGGTCTGAGTCACAGGTCTGAGTCTCTGCCCTCTTTTGTTTGTGGTCGGTGCCTCTGGTGATTATTCTATGCTCATGGTGTCATGTCATATTTAATTTTGATCACCAACCAAACAAAAATTTTGCGGGATAATTAAGAACGTTGTAGCTAGATTATATTGTAATTTTTCGTGAATGAATAAAATAAAATCAACATTCTAACAATTTAATGAATAATATTGCCGCAACAATTTTTACTGATAGTATTAGATGGTTTCGAAAATGGTGAAGCTATTCGTTCGTCTAGGTCTCGTCTTACTTCGTAAGCTTTTGCCTGTACCCTATATTTAAATTAAAAAGAAATAGCAATTAGTCAGGATGATTCATGAATCATGGTCACTTTTTACCTTACCTATTCAACCAACTTACTGCTTTAATTGTTTCGTTTAAAGTAAGTACATTTTTTATTACAGTACTCAACCTTTTCGTAACATCGTGCGAAGGATTTCGCAACAGAGGCGGCTATGGCAGTAAATACGAAAGTAGAGGGTATGAGGAACCAGCAAGAATGAAATCATCAGTAAGCGGCGCTTCTGCCCTCGCCTCTTCATCAACTCGACGAGGCCTAGGACTCTCTGCCTGGGGTATTGTAACTCTCATTGTCTCAATAATCCTTGCCATAGCAGGCATGTATTATTTCTCTTTATGCTACCCAATATTATGTAAGAAATCGCGGAAATATGACATGATGGGATTACCTCCACCAGTTTAATTGAATTTTATTTTTTATTTATGATATTTTATTGAATATCAAATGCATATCTTGTATTTAAAATGTATACCTCACTGTTACTTCTATATTTTATTCGAAAATTTTACAGGTGAATTATATTCAAATATCTAGACTTCTGTATCTAAGAGGTGATCTAGCAGTTTTAAGAGGCGTCTTTGTTTCCCAAAACTATTGTAAAGAGGTTACAGTTGAGGAGCTGAATACTAAAACTATTTAAGAGGTCTCCAAATGGTTGACCGATAAAAAAAAAAAATGTAATGAGAATATGGTGCAACAAGTTCAGTATTAGGATATAACTTCCTAAATCTTTCACTGATGAATAAATATATTGTGGGGTTTACAGAGAACACTACGCCATTAGTATTTTTAATATATTTGAGCATAATTATTATATTGTTCCTGTTAGTTTATAAGTAGTGCAACAATAGCGAATTTGATAAATCTGAATGAATTATATGATACTGCCATAGATGCCCCTGTACAAATTGATGTAATAAATATATTTTATTATAAGTAAGTATATTCTGTTTGTATATTATTATATTTTATAGGTCAAATATAATCAATGTATTCAAGTGTTATTTCATCAGTATTTAGTGATGATTGTGGTGTATGCCATGAATGACTGTATTATTAAATTAAAGCAATTAGTACAACAGTATGAAAAAAATTTATACAAAAGTAAAACAATTCACAGTTCTCAAAATATATTATGACTGATCAATACATATTTTCTAGATTTATTCATTGAAATTAATGATGAGTTAATTAGCATTCATTTTTTCATATGGTGCTGTCTAAAATGATTGATGAGAATGTCTAAAGGAATTTGAAGTATTAAAAATCGTAATACCTAACTTAAAGGCCTATTACACTACGCGGTATTAAGACAGTCTTACTAAGACTGTCTTAAAGTCTAATTAGACAAGCTCGCTATTACATTGTGCTGAATATCGCATGCTAACTCATTTGCAAGGCGTACGTCGTCGGTGACGGTTGTCGTGAGAGTCATGGGAAAACTATCGAAGCAACAGAAAATCGCCGTAGCTCGTAGCCCGAGTGTTAGTTTGAATACATTTGAAAAGAAGAATATGGGTGAAGGAGTATTTACTTCTACGGGAAAATTATCAAATATGCAAATACTGAGTGTATTGGAACCATCTGACTTAAGAAACTACCTTAGAGTAGGAGTTGCTGACTTTGAACATCTGTTGAAATTAGTTACTCCATAAATTCAAAAGCAAGATACGCTTCATAGACAAAGTGTCAGTGCAAAAAAAAAGATTGGTAGTTACGTTAAGATTCCTGGCAACGGGAAACTCCTACCAAGACCTTAGGTTTAGCTCTTTGATATCTCAACCTCTTTTATCGTCAATTATACCAGAAACATGCCGGGCTATCTACAAAAGAACTTCCTTTTCTTTTGAACAAGCCACTGTGCACGGCACAGCCACGGGGCACAGGCACAGCATAAAACACGGACGTGTTCACGCTGCGGCATGTACCTACTCTGTGCTGCGGCTGCTGCGCGCTGACTGAACGGTTGTCTTGCTAAACGTTATTACACCATGCGATATTCAGCAAGCAAGCAAGTTAGAGCGGCCGAATCCACTCGGTCGGTCTAATTAGACAGACTAACTTGCTAACTCTTATTACACTATGCTAAATCTTAGTAAGACTGTCTTAATACCGCGTAGTGTAATAGGCCCATTATCTTTGTGCTAGTTATGTGGACTACATACCACACTACATACTTTAGTTTATCTTAATTAAATATCATTACCGTGTAGAAAGTGGCAAGTTAGAATTATTACATTTAAGAAATCATATATAATTATTATAAATGCGAAAGTTTGGATGGATGTATGGATGTTTGTTACTCAATCACGCCCCAACGGCTGAACGGATCTGGATGAAATTTGGCACAGAGATAGATTATAGTCTGGGATAACGCATAGGCTACTTTTTATCCCGGAAAATTAAGGAGTTCCCGCGGGAACCGAAAAACCTCGATCCACGCGGACGAAGTCGCGGGCATCAGCTAGTAAGGTAATAAAATCCTGAATGAACTGATTTTGCCCGTCCCTGCCCTGGGATGCAAGCTATCTGAATGTCATGTCAAAACATATTGATTGTGGTTTTATATGAAAGTTACTAAGCTATGTCATTGCCTTAACCTAGCTGTAGGTAAATTATGAAGACTGTATTTGTACAACATGCCTTTATTAAAGGGGCAAAAGTTTTTATTAATATATACTGTAAAATAATAATAATAATAAAGCCCTTTTATTCCGAATTTGCCGAATTTGCTACAAGTTTGGCAATACATATTTCCCAGTCTTATTTACTATATAATGTCTCGCAATTCGGCGTGCCTCCTGGCATAGGCCTCCTCCAGCTCTCTCCACTGAGCTCTGTCTTCTGCAACTCTGGTCCAGTAGGGCCCCAAGGTTAGGTTATATACTGTAATTAAATTAAATAAATCTAATGTTTTTAATCCTGAAAAAATTGTCGATATTTACCATATTATTCTCTTTGAAATTTTTGCTGCTCATATTATTTTGATCATTTATTCAGTACCAGGACAGGTTACTATTTCTAAGAAATCCGTCATGCCATTGTGTCTTGTACATTAAGTTTATAATTTTACTTTTAGAATAATGAGATGCTCAATTTAAGAATAAATATTTTCGTATCAATAATGGTTTTTTTCTATCTTTACGTGATGCTGATGATTAAAATCCATAAATAGGATAAATCTTTACAAAATCTTTCACAGATCATGGATTTTAAAGGACTAAGGTTTTAGTATAAATAAAACGATTGCATAGACATAATTAGACATTTATTTTATTAAAAAAACATTCTGGCTGCAGTAAATGCTTCAAAATTTTTAATTTAATGGAAGATATATGCAGCCAAGTTATCATAATAGTCAAATATTTCAGTTTGTATGGCTCAAAAGTGATGTATTATGCTTTCATCGCATTTCAGTTTAAAGGAGTCCCAGAACTCACGCAAGATTTGAAGTTGGCGCCATTTGTGTGGCAAACTGCTACCAAAAAAAACAGTTGAGAGTTCAGGGTTAAAAATGGAACGTTACACGAAAGAACAATCGATTTTCACTGTCAAGCATTATTAAAAAAACATGTTTGGCACCTACTCTTCTGCTAATATACACCTTATGCTGCACTGCAAAAGTTCCTAATCAAACATGTGGTTTCGACAAGGGGTAGACACACGTCATACAGCTTGAGAAATGTAAGATTGGTTGTGTAATATCCTGTTATGGTGATCAGATATGGCTTACCATGCGATTGAACACCATAGGACTTTTTTCTTTGGCGTGTTTTAAAAGTCTAAGGTGTATGCCAACAAGCCCATGACCAACCACGCTTTGAAAGAGGAAATTGAGCACTTGCTCAACGAAATTCAGCCACAAGTATGCAAATCGGTCATGGGAAATTTTGACTGGATATGTGCCAGCAAAGCTGTGGAGATGATATTCTATTTCATACATAATTCTGTACTGTATATTCATGATTCTATGAAAATGTACAATTTATTATTGAAAAACTGTTTTCTATAAAATTACTTGCGTAAAGTTTGTGACATCCTTTATATAACTAATAATATTAAATGTGTATTTCAGATTCATATAAATAGCATAACAAAAATAAAGCTGAGATAATCTATTAATAAGAAATGAATATACAGGGATATGTTATTTCAGTGAATCTATTGTAATTCATTTTTTCATTTATCATTCACATGAACAACTATTAACATGGTAATATCCTCTGTAATTACTGGTATTCAGTACTATTTTATATAGAACATAATATTTATTAAATACCTGTGTTTTAGCCCTTTCATTGAAGGCACCACACTTTCCACACATGTGCCAAGTTTCAAAGTTTAAACTAAAATGTGTTCAATTTGCGAAAGCATTAGTAACAAAGACAGACAAACATGTACAATAAGATATTCCACCTTTGTTTACTCGTTGCATAGTAGCAAAATATTTTAAAGAATTATGTTTGAATTATGACATATTTCGACAATATTAAATATGTACATTTAATATCTAAAATGTTTTGTCTCAAAGGCATTAAATACAAGAAAGTACATCCAAAAGTAAAATTACACTATAATCTTACCACAATATCAATTCAATAAGTACCAAATTACACAAAATCTGACTAAGTATACACATGATTTTTATTGTTTTTACTTTCGCAGAACAAGACTTTATAATAAGATGAAATATTATAAATTCAAAGACACAGATTATTAACAACATTGCTCAACGACATGCATTTCATCTTATGATATAAATCTTTAGTCCATAATTATTAATATTATAAATGCGAAGTTGTGTCCTTATCCTGTAAAATCAAAGAGCTCCTGCAGGCATTTTATAAACCTTAAATTCACACGGACAAAGTCGTGGGCATCATCCAGTACCCTACATGCATAAAAATAATAATAATTTTCGAAAAATTGTGATTTTATTAGCAACTTTTGACATGAAAAGTTTTCACAAACACTCGGAAACAATGTCACTTGACTATTTCACTTCACTTTTCTCACTTGTACACTCTTACAGCTCATCCTTCTCCAGGTCCACATCGGAGAGGTCAATGTCCTCTTCTGGTGGGAGCTCCCCATCCTTGCCGTCCCAGGGTTCGGTGGTTTGGATTTTGGGCATCTCTGCGCCTTTCACTGGGGCAGTCTGACCCCTTCCGAATGACAGATCCCTGTAGGAAATTGATAGAAATAATTAGTATAGACTATAGAGCGTATACACTAGAACTCGTTTTACTGAACATTTTTTATGCGAGCATTCAAACAAAAGTGTAAAAATCGAAAAGGGGTATGTGTTTAATCATACTGCCACATGTAAATTTTTCTAACATGGCAAAAACGTCTATGGGACTTAAGCTACTAGTGGCGCCATCTAGCGATTACTCAGTAGATGTTTGTTATACAAGAGTTTTTTATTGCTATTTTTATGCTATCTGCAATCAGTCATTGGATTATAAGCAGATTTTTTGAATGCATCCCCCCATCGAGGGACTGTTCTTGTTTTCAGTGGCTTTATTGTCCACAAGACAGTACTTCAACTGTGGATCTTTTAAGCCTATTCACTCTGCTGCATGTGGTTAGTGACATTGCCAGACTATTCACTGTTATACAAGAGTAAAATTAACAACATAACAATAAGTAACATGCCTCTAACAGGTTAGCCCGCTACCATCTTAGACTACATCATCACTTACCATCAGGTGAGATCGCAGTCAAGGGCTAGTTTGTATGGCTATAAATTAAAAAAACTGTTACCTGAGGAACTCATTGATGCCAGTCTCTGAGAAGGAGCCCCTAAGTGTGGAGAACTTGAGCTTCTTGGCGTTGACAACCGCCATCGCGGGATAGCCGAACCCGCCCAGCTCCAGGGCTTCCTCCAGCGCGAGCTGCGACCCGGCCTCCGACCAAACCCATCTACAAAAATCAACAAACACACATTAGGTTTATGTTAGTTTAGGGTACAGTTGATAAGGCTATTTTCTACATAACTTTGGTCTGGAATGCTTCCAAGCCAATGAATTGGATATTTGACAATTAGTCAAACTTTTATTCAACTTAACTTTAACTTTATTAACTTTTATTCAAAATGAAATATAGTACTTGTTTGTGTTGTGAGTCATCAAAAATGAAATATGTACTTGTTTATGAGTCATCAAATTAGATGGACTTTTTAACTTTAATTTAATCAAGTTTTAAAAGTAGTTATCAAATTAAATTTCGTATTTCGTCTACGTGGATATTTCGTCTTTTGGACGTCCTCTAAGAAGTTACTAAAAATAATTGACATTGGAAACAGGCAACACCGCGAAGTGATACTCACCCCCACATCTTGGCCTTGTATTTCTCGCCGAGTCGCGCCAGTATGGCGAGGTAGTCGTTCCGGCACGCCGCGTCACAGTCCAGGATGTGCGGCAGCACTGACACTACGCACAGCGGCTTCTCGCTGCACGCCTTCATTGTCTCTTCATCTACCACCTGGAATATAATGAACAGAGATAAGGCGGATTATTCAGTCAGCAGTGAGAGCATACTATATGCGGCGTGAAAAATGTAAATTACAATGGGTCGGCAATCATACTAATATTATAAATGCGAAAGTGTGTTGGTTTGTCCTTTAATCACGTCGCAACAGAGCGACGGATCGCCGTGATTTACATGGGTATATTTGAAGACCTGGAGATTGATATAGGCTACTTTTATCCCGGAAAATTAAGAAGTTCCAGTGGGAATTATATCCCAACCATAGACTAAGAAATGTCTCAACAAAAGAAATTTACATTATTAAACACCTTATATTTATTGAAATTGCTGGCGTACATTGTTTTTTTTAATAATGAAGCAATTTCTGAGCAAGTAGGAGAAAAGTTTGTTGCTTCTCATAAATCACCTTACCTGCACAATCTCCGGCGCTGGTACGTTCTCGGCGAGCTTGTCGAGGGCCCAGGCGACAATGTCGCTGGAAGTCCGGCCGCCGTTGTAGTCCTCCACACTGTCGCTGGTCTTCTTGCCCGATGGGAACAGTTTGATGGTGGGGTAGCCTTGCACTTGGTAGCGCGAGGCCATCATCTGGTGAACGGTGGCATCGAGTGCGCCAAGTTTGACCTAAACAAGAGCCATAGACTAAATTGGTGGACTAAGTCAATTTTATAAGTTTTTTTTATTGCGACATAGGCTTGCGCTTGACGATAATCATGCTTAGTGCAAAGCAACGATGAGGTCTAGGTTGGAATTCCGAACGGATGCAAAACATCGACAGGAATTCCGGGTGATAATGGCGACGATTTTATCGATATAAAATATATTTTATAGATATTTTTTGCCTGGTGGGAGGCTTCGGCCGTGGCTAGTTACCCCTACCGGTAAAGACGGGCCGCCAAGCTATTTAGCGTTCCGGTACGATGCCGTGTAGAAACTGAATAGGGGTATGGGTTTAATCACCACTTACTATCAGGTGAGATCGCAGTCAAGGGATAACTTGTAGTGGATAAAAAAAAAAGCGAAATACCACTCATTTGCTTCTCGACTCTCAAAATCGTGACAAAGGAATCCAAAAAGTATCGTTCCTTTAAAACAATAAAATGCAGTTTCATAGTAGCATCCAGAATTTAGATTTTTGTTTTGGGTAAGTTTTACTTCTTCAATGGGTTGGAAACCATAAACCAAGGAGTCGAAGCGGCCTTGCAGATAAAAACTGTAATATAAACGTGTTTTGTTTTCATTCAAATAAAAACAGTAGGATACAGTAAATAAAGTTGAATTTCAGTTGTTACCCAAATTACCGCTACGACTTCACTCTGCAAGCGTACCCTGAGGGTATGTAAGCCAGCTTTTAATCGCTAATAGCATGTTTTGACTACATACTTAATTTGGCCCTTTGTGTGACAAAATATGAAATTAAAATTAGTCTTGAATGTGGGCCAAATTCTAAAGTAGAACATTTTAAAAAGGGCAGACATTTACTATTTTGTTGTTAAAACAAAGACGCAGTAGTACACTCCGTTCAAATTATTTACGACATAACAAGTTGGCTATGCGCAAGACAGAATCGAAAATAAAATTGTTTACACCTAATTGCTACATTTCGATATTATGCACACTTATTTTATTGCACTGTTATCGTTGGGTATGTGAAACGTAGTTGGGTATAACTTCTTATCAAAACTACTTCAGGAACTGGTAATACTAGTGCATTTATATAGCAGTATTATTTGAAATCGAAAACATGAAAATGTATAAATTTCGCATAAATTAAAGTACTTTTCTTACAGTGACATGTCATGCTGTAAAATACCATACAATACGAGTCTGTCTGTCTGAAGGTTGAGTGTAAAATGTGGGGAAAGTTAAAAAAAATTAGGCCTGGTATCCCCAAATATACAAGTTTTTTGTTTTGTCTTCAGTTTTGTATAGCCCTTAAGGCTACCGGTATATAAAATGTAGATAGAGAGGAAGATAATTATCTACTCTCGGCTTTAAAACTTATGATTTTAAGACAGTTCCTTTGTCCTAAAAATCAAAGATCTGCTGTAAGCTGTACAAATGAGTATAAACTATGCAGACAGGATATTATCGGCGTGAACGCTTACTCAAATTCTGTAGCAAGGCGTCGACGGACAGCGGACGGGACGGGACGGCGACACGACGTGAGCAGTTGTAATATAGTTAGCGCCAATCAAATAGTCGTCTCTGAACTGAGGTACGAGTGATTGTTTGCGAAGCTCTCATACCACCTGTTACGCGAAAATATACTATTGCGACGCGTTTTGTGGTCAACTTCAGACGGACCTAAATGATTGGCGCCAGCTATACCCATTTAATAAGGAAGACGTCACATTGCGCTGTCACGCTCGACTAGCAGCCGCGTTGTTTGGCCTGTTTCACACTCACTAGTACATTACAACTGCTTCACGTCGCGTCGCAGTTTGCCCAAAGAATTTACGCATCGCGGACTAATCGAACCGTGCACAAGAGAACATGTTGGCCTAGTATTGGCCCAACACGTAGCCTTAGAACTAACCTTGCCCTTCAGCTCGGAGGCGGCCTTGGCCCAGTGCGGCTCGAGATTCTTGCAGTGTCCGCACCACGGCGCGAAGAACTCCACGAGCCACAAGTCTTCGCTATCCAGCACTAGCTCCTTGAAGTTGCTGTCTGTCAGCTCGATCACATCCGACTAGAAAAAAAAGGAACATTACATCAAAATGCCCAAAACACTAACTCGACGGGCCACATACTAAGGGGTCAATTGCTGTAGTTTGACAGCTAAAGTATAACAATCGCAATAATTTATGTTTGTCTACTCTCACTATTGGCAGTATATGACGATAAGTTCTTTCCTACAAATCATCTAATGGAGACGTCTAGACAGTACAGTATATAAATATGGGTGTAGGTCTTTGTATAGGAGTTGAAAATCATAAACGTAAGCCTCGATAAATAATTTTTATTTACATACTTATAATTTTTTAATTACATACGTAACATATTACTTTAACAAAATAATAAATATGTTATCATAAGTAAGTAAATGTTCCAAAGATTGTTAAAGAATATTTCAATAAAGTATTAATGCATTTTGAGTTTCATTAAAATATTCCCGATCTAATTTATATACCCTTTTAAATTTACTCGTACATCTTCACAAGTTAACAAATAAACATCAAAATATGTGATTGTTTGTGTATCAAATAAATATTATAAATGCGAAAGTTTGGATGTATGGATGTATGTTTGTTACTCAATCACGCTCTAACGGATAAACGGATCTGGATGAAATTTGGCACAGAGATAGATTATAGTCTGGAATAGCACATAGGCTACTTTTTATCCCGGATAATTAAAGAATTCCCACGGGAACCGAAAAACCTCAATCCACGCGGACGAAGTCGCGGGCATCAGCTAGTGTTTCTATAATATATCGTTCGAGTAGCTGAGTTTGCCGCTTCTTCTCAATAGAATCTGCTTTCCGCCGAACCGGTAGCAGAGTCACGACATAATAGAGCAAGAGCCCACGACGGCCAGACCTTCATTATTTTATAAAAGTTGAAATTTTCTCTGTACATGTCTCCTATACAGGTAAGAACGACCAGCGACTATAGAGTTTGGGTTGTGGTTACCTGGGCAGGTAACAGGTAGTAAAGGTGTATAAAATAGTACTTAAAATTTGTTAGAGCATAAAGCTCAATTTTTTTATATTTTCTTCGGGATAACTATAGAAATCTCGTCATCCATTGCCGGACACTTATGACAGTTGCTACCCCTTGCCAGACACCCCTAAACTTTGATAAATTACAATTATACTTTCGTTATAGTATAAAAGCTAAATTTTATATATTATGTTACTTGGGGACCTATAAAAAGATGTTACCTCAATAGCCGGACAGTTTTTGTGGTTTTTACATCTTGCCAGACACATTGAAAGTCCACTGTAGGTGCGAGCGCGAGGTAACAACTGTTCAAGCGGGTGCGAGTGAGATAGAGCACTTAGTCGAGTGCGTTCTTTTACTGCGCACCATCTGTTATTTAGTGATGTATTGAATTATTGTTATGTGTAGATACAACCAAATTAAATTAAGACCATACAAGATATTAAAAAAATATCCAGAGTACCAGGAAGCTTTCAAGAACTTCGGCAACAACTAATTAATTAAAAATTTAAATCATCAACAAAACATCTTTAATATTATTCAGAGATTTATATGCAATGTCTACAATGTCCCTAATGTAATTGATGTTGATGCCGCTAGACTTCAAATATTCATCGACTCGTACACAGTCTCCGATGTAAACGAAGCTTTTGACCGAAAGAAGTTGCGAAATTTTGACGCTAGCAACCTACCGCCTTGCAAAAGCGAGCTACTGCAGCAATTTCTGCGAGCAAACTATATATGTACCATTTGGAATAATGCTCATTTGAAAAATCCAACCACATATCAACCAGACAATAACGGCTGGGTATTAAAAGATGACAAATACCAGTTCAAATGGTTTGAAGGGGATCAACTACCGAGTTATGTTAGTGATTCGCTCAAAACTCAATCAGGTAAGTATATAATTATTATGACAAATTATGATACATAATTTTTTAATTATTCATAATTGTATAAACTTGCTTATTTTTCTTTCAGAAACTGACGAAGAAGGTGATGTTGAGGACGATCATGCCATCGACTGGAGTAGTAGTGATGAAGAAAATGAAAACATCGACGACAATGCTTAAATTAATAAACAAGTTTAAATATTTTGTTTACCTGTAATCATACTTTTTATTATATTTTAATGATATTAAACTAATATTTTTTACTTTATACAACATGGCTATGAACGTAATAAAATTATTTTTTATTAGATATCTTAAAAAATAGTAATCGACTAAGTATTCGCGCTCGCACCTACAGTGGACTTTCGATGTGTCTGGCAAGATGTAAAAACCACAAAAACTGTCCGGCTAATGAGGTAACATCTTTTTATAGGTCCCCAAGTAACATATATAAAATTTAGCTTTTATACTATAACGAAAGTATAATTATTGTAATTTATCAAAGTTTAGGGGTGTCTGGCAAGGGGTAGCAACTGTCATAAGTGTCCGGCAATGGATGGCGAGATTTCTATAGTTATCCCGAAGAAAATATAAAAAAATTGAGCTTTATGCTCTAACAAATTTTAAGTACTATTTTATACACCTTTACTACCTGTTACCTGCCCAGGTAACCACAACCCAAACTCTATAGTCGCTGGTCGTTCTTACCTGTATAGCAGACATGTACAGAGAAAATTTCAACTTTTATAAAATAATGAAGGTCTGGCCGTCGTGGGCTCTTGGGCCATAATATTATCGTAAGACACATTTAAGTTATCCTACATGAAATAAACATTTCAATTCAAGCTAAAACTATATTGGATTTGAAAGCATACTCGTACATTCGGTACAATGGATTTATTTTAAACTAGAATGTGTACTACATTATTGTCAGGCTTTCCAAGCCACCCGTATCATATTAAGTAGTAAGTATGCTAATTTAGTGTGGGTGAATAGAAAAGATATGGAATTAATTACGTAAGTTAGTTCGTAAAGGTTAAACTGACGTGTCTATAATTCATGGACTCCTCGAAAAGCTCCAAATAAGTCAGAGTTACGCGTAGGTTGTTCGTAGACGAGGCCGCTATCGCAAATGCCTATATTTTTTTTCACATACCATTTTCTACTCATTTTAACAAGAAGTATTATAAATATTATATAATATATAAGTATTATATTATAAGTATTATCATAATATAAGTATTATATTTTTGTAACCGCGCCAAATTGAAAACCCTCCTCCTTTGTGCAAGTCAGTTTAAATAAACTCAAAATAACCAAAACCATAATACAATATTGCTTCTATAAACATGTGAACAGGTCCACAAAACTTAATCCATACTAATATTATAAATGCGAAAGTGTGTCTGTCTGCTACGCTTTCACAGCCCAAGTACTCAACCGATTTTGATGAAATTTGGTACAGAGATAGTTTACATCCTGGGGACGGACATAGGCTACTTGTTATCCCGGAAAATTGAAGAGTTCCCACGGGAATTAAAAAAAAACATCAATCCACGCGGACGAAGTTGACGACCGAGTTTGTTGTGGGCTCTTCTCAAACCAGGGCGCGTTTGGAACCCTCGTAGCTTTAGTTTTTAGATACCGTAACAGATTATCACCATCATATTTGTATGTAACTGAACGTCAATAAGTGTAGTGTACCTACCTAAATTGAATAAATATTTATGACTTTTGACTTGAAGTCGCGGGCATCATCTAGTTAGTTATATGTTAATAAATACTAGAAATCCTGGCTGCATAATTAGGCTGCATATTTTAATATATTACACAGAATTGTAAAATTATTGTATCTAATATTAGTGGTTAGATCCCTGGTTAAGAATATATCCATATATATCACTTATTTAGATCCAGTATTTTGGTTAAACTAAAAATTAAATGAAACCATTTAAGAAAAATGCAAATTTAATTAATAGATATCTGCAAAATCCCTTCTCTTTAGGCGAGTAGCTTTAACAATTTTAGGTTTCTCATAATCCGACATTCTTCTACGAAACAGATGAGCTTGCAATGCCTTATACCTGATTTTCTTAATAGGTGAAGTGTTGTAAGGAGTATGAATTTGTTTTATTTCACTTGTTGTTTGAATTGGCTTCCATGGTATATAATGACCATATAGATTTCCCTTAAATTTCAGTAGATTGAGGATGTAAGTACTGCATAAGAGCTTATTGGGATTGCATCAAAACAGCTACACAAATTAATTGCAACATTAGTGCATAAAATAAAGCTTATTATAAAACTCTTTGTTGAAAAAATAATTAAAAGTATAATAGTCGGCTTTCTTATAAATATATCTTTTAAAAAGGTTTTTAATTACTAATTTCTTTCTTTCTAAACCTTAGATGAGTTTAAATTTAAGATTCATATACAAAAAAAAAACTTTGCAATTTTTATTTTTCTGAATGTAGGTCTATAGAAGATTTTCAGGGTGACACAAAATTTTAGTAGGAAACAATAATTACTACTAGTTGTTGCCCACTTGGACTGACGTTTTTTCAAAATCCCATGGAAACTCTTTGATAAAATGTAGTCAATGTCACTCTCCAGGTCGATAACTGTGACCCTTGCAAAAATCTAATTTTTTCTTTGAATGACTAACAAGAACATGGTATAAGACAGGTAATGATAAATTTTAAAAACTCTCAGCATGTTTCTAATTAAGTTTACCTTATCAGATGATGATCCACCAGATTTCTTTCCAAGGTTCTCGTATGCCTTCTCCTTGGCAGCTTTAAGTGCTGCGTCCACAAATCCGTCCGCAGTTCTTTGACCCTGGTATGGGTTGTTTTTGCTTCCCGTAAACACCTTGATAGTGGGGAAGCCTGTGACTCCATACTTCTGTGTGAACTCTTTGTATTGATCTGCATCTATTGCTCCTACTTTAGCAATGCCCTGGTTAAAAATAAATTGTTAATTTGCAAGTTGTGGAAAGGTCTCAAACAGATAGATAAACAGTATTACTTTATTTTACTTTTGTTTTAATGTAAGTATGAAAAGGATTTTAATCTGTAACCTTATTGATTTTTATCTCCTTCCTAAAATATGGAGCTAGTGGAGAAATTTATAAGTGCATCTGTATTCTGTAGTGATATGCACAACATAAAATACGAGTAAAGAAATTTACAAGCAAAACAAATTGTTTGTTTTACCAATACCTCTATGCAAGCCTATTGCACAATCTAAAAATTATTTTCCTCTTATAATTAAAAATCAGAAAGTCGGAATATAAAACCAAGAGGCATAAATCCACCCACACTTTATAAATTTAGGGTCACCCAAAAGTTTTAAATAAAAAGATTAACTTTAAAAACCAAGAAAAGAAGAAGTTTAAACAGTACCTACCTTCAATGCTCGGGCTGCTTTTTTGTACTCAGGGACGAGGTTTTTACAATGTCCACACCAAGGCGCAAAGAACTCCACGATCCATATCTCGTCAGATTTTGTGACCAACCTTTCGAAATTACTAGGTGTTAGCTCTATAACATCTGAAGATGAGTCGTACAGAGCATATGAACTCGTCACTAACAAAATAACACCTGAAACAAGACGTGAAACCTTATAAAAACATGATATAAACTACAAACACCGGTTGAAAACCGTGAAGTTGAAATTTCACACAAATTAAATGTTTTTAAACTTACCTAATAAGTGTGAATGCAACATCTCTGTAATAAAACAATTAACCTACGATGGAACTATCAAGTTTACGTGTTTCTTTCAATATAAAACGTTTTATTCGTAATAAAAAGCAGTGGCCCGTGATTAATGAAAATGGAAACAACACGTCAATTTATTTCTTTTGCCAAAATATCATGGACAAGATACTAGAAATTGTCAATGGATTTCGTGGATTTCTGCCATTGGTTGATTCATTTTTGGCGCGCAATGACTTGGGATGAGCCTATTGAGCATTGACCTCAAAGGGTCAATGACTTGAATCCAAAACCGGATTGAAACCGGACGGTGGACCATTATTCAATCCTCATTCTTCTTCTTCTACTTGCCCTTTCCCCACGTTATGTGGGGTCGGCACAACATGTTTTCTCCTTCCACTCACTTCTGTCTGCACTCCGTCAACCTCTTAATCACTCCTTTTATACGCATATCCTTTTTCACACAATCCATCCATCTTTTCTTTTTCATTCAATCTTTTTTTCAAAATTTTATTCAATCCTCATTGTATAGTGTATTTCTAGCCTTATTCTAAAACTAGGTCTTTTGTCTGTGGTGTGTCACAGAACTCCTAGCAGAGCGCCGTAAACAGAGAAAGGAATAAGCAGCAGGGCGATTGTGTAATTCCTGCATCAATCATTGTTACAGTATCAATTGTTGTGATTGGCTCAATTTATGGCATTCTTGCTCCGTCAATGGATTTTGTCCAACAGTGGAAGAGTATTAACCAATCAGAGATGATTGTGATCGTTACTCTGTAGCTGTCCTTTTTTACGTCTGGTGTGATGTCTCTGGTTTATGGTACTTTTGTATTGTGATTTTTTTTCACTTTTAAATTTCACAATACATATTTCTAATGAAAAGTTATAAAAAAGTATTAAGAAAATACATGATTTGATTTAGCGTGAAATATTCATTAATATGAACTATGTTTAGGAGTAAAATCTTGAATTTCTGTAATATAGGTGCGTCTATTTACTATTTTTTTGACAGGTTATGTTATTATTATTTTTGGGTGGACAAGCAGTCAATTTCGGCGGGAAACCTTCCAAGCGAAACGCGTCAAACGTTCAATTTTATATTTATTTCCAGTGGAAAGACTATTTCATAATAAAATGAGTGCACTAAATGCTAAGCCATTCACTGTCCTCGTGGAAGGCAATATTGGTAGCGGCAAAACCACGTTTCTGGAACATTTTCGACAGTTCGAAGATATAACGCTGCTTACAGAGCCAGTGGAAGAGTGGCGAAATCTGAAGGGATGGAATCTTTTGGTGAGTAATTAATCAGAAAACTACGTGTAACGTAGTAAGTTACTACTACGTAGTTAACGTGACGTGTGTAGTAAACGTGACATGTTATGTTAGGGCTGCATAATTAGGGCGAGATAGGTTGTTAGATCTATACCCTAAATACACGCCGTAGGTATCTGTGTAAGCTCTTCTGCAGGCCTAACATGATTACCCTTACTATACGTTTAGGAATATTTTGTTGAATTATTTGTAAGTTATAATCAACTGTTACCTACTCAAATTAAACTATGACAAGATTACAAACTCTGAACATGCTTTATTCATATTTATTTAAAAACTAGATGATGCCAGCGACTTCGTCTGATGTTAAAGAATTTTCTGTGTTAAAAAGAAGGCTATGTCCTTCCCTGGGATACAACCTACCTCAGTACCCAATCAAAATCGGTTGAACAGATGGGCTGTGAAAGTGTTAAAACAGAACATTCCAGACACAGTCAATATTGTATCAGGTCTCATACAGAATCTTACTATATAAATATTCTTGGATATTCTAGCTTTTGTTAACTGCTATAAGGTCTATAATGAAGCTACCAATATGAGTTGTTTTCCCAGGACTTAATGTATAAAGATCCTTCAAAATGGGCAATGACATTCCAAGCCTATGTATCAATGACAATGTTGGACATGCACCGACGGCCGACAACCACTCCTGTGAAGCTGATGGAGAGGTCTCTATACAGTGCAAGGTATATCACTCATTTATTTTAAACCAATGTAGAATAAATAAATTGTTTACAATGAAACAATAACTATTAGTTAATTGTAGCATCAAAGTTTAAATATATTATTATTCATTTATATGTATGTATATCTGTATCACATAATATTATATCTGAATATATTTTTTTCAAATTAATTATGTCCCTCAATGCCTCATCAAGATCATTTTGATTTAGACATAAAAATATAAAGGAATAAAATATAAATGCACCCTTGCATTAATTAATATTACCAGAGCAAATACAACCAGCCTGATCCAGAAATTCAATATCACTTGGTGAGCTATGAAGTGAGGAGTTCCCTGAAAGGATTAGATCCCATTTCAAAAGGATAGGATAGTGTTGCTAAAAATAATGTACCAACTAGCTATTCATCAATAGGGTATTTGACAACTAGTCAAATCAGCAACTTTTTTCAAACATCAAAATGTGCTCTTAGTAGAGGATTTTGTATGAAATACTTGCTTGTGGCACTTTTTTACTTTAATAGATGGTTTAAAATGGTTATTCAACATAAAACTAACAGGTGATGTGGATACTACGTCTTTTGGGAAATCATCTTATTAATAAACACAAAAAAATATTTTTTTTTTTTTTTTTTTTCTATTAATATGAGTATAAAGTAATACAACCTATACTCACTAAAATTACAATCTAGCCTTAAAATTAGACTAATGAGTAATTTTACTTTAACCTAAACTTATAATTATCTTATATACTAAGAAGTAGTCCATTGACGCATCTTAGTCTTTCTTTATTCAATTTAAAGACACTATGTTCTTGTGTTCTTTAAGGCAGCACTTAAACTACACTTTCACTAATCACTAATCACTCCTGAGAACTAGCTCAAAGGGTTTTGTCCTTTTAAGTCTCCTTACTAACTGCGTAACGTCGAGCAGCTGGATCGCTTCAACGTTGACGTGATGGTGAAGCCGATGTTCGTGGGCTTCAGCAAATTTCGCAATTATTCTATCGACATATTCAATTTTAAGGTCCCGGTGAATATTGTCGTTTCGGATGTACCAGGGTGCGTTAACAATGTTCCTTAATACTTTATTTTGAAACCTTTGTATAATTAGTGCATTGCTCTTTTTGGTGCAGCCCCAGAGCTGACACCCATAAGCCCAGACAGGCATTAAGACTTGCTTATAAAGCAGAACTTTATTGTGAATTGATAGCAAGGAATGTCTTCCTAGCAACCAATGCAGGTTTTTATAGCGAAGTTCTAGCTCATCTCTTTTCTTTTTAACATGGGTCTTCCAACGTAATTTGGCATCCAGCGTTATACCAAGATACTTTGCAGTGTCAGCATACGGTATTTTTTGATTATTCAAGAAAACAGGACAGTACTGTAATTTCTTGTAAGTGAAATCTACATGCGTTGATTTAGTTTCGTTGAGTCTTATTTTCCATTTTTTAGTCCAATCATATACTTTATTTACTCCATTTTGCAGTCTCTCTACTGCTTCCTTATGAGAATCGCCCACAGCCATAATAGCTGTGTCGTCAGCAAAGGTGGCAATAGTACTGTTGTCTAGCTCTGGTATATCGGATGTGTAAAGTAGGTATAGGACCGGACCTAGGACACTTCCTTGAGGTACACCAGCTTTGATTTGTTTCAGATCAGAATAAGCTTCGTCTTGTCTAACTCTGAACATTCTGTTTGTTATATAAGATTCGAGAATGTCTACTAGTGCTTTAGGCAGCATAAGTCTTAGCTTGTGTATGAGACCAACATGCCAAACTTTATCAAAAGCTTGCGCCACATCTAGGAAAACTGTAGAACAAACTTTTTTCTCCTCAAGCGTTTTCTCAATCACATTGATAATTCTGTGGACTTGATCAACGGTCGAGTGTTTTTCTCTAAAACCAAATTGATGATCTGGAATTAGTTTTTTTTCTTCTATGATGGGTTTTAGCCTCTTAATTAATAGTTTTTCAAATAATTTAGACATTATGGGTAGTAAGGAAATAGGTCTGTATGACGTTGTTTCATTGGGCGGCTTCCCAGGTTTTGCGATCATGATGACTTCTGCCACTTTCCACAAGTCAGGTACATGCTTTAACCTGAACGCAGCATTAATGAGATAATTTATTTTTGACTGACTTCCAAAAAAGGAGGAGGTTCTCAATTCGGCGCGTTTGTTTTTTTTTTGACATAGGTAACATCCCAATTACCCGTGCGTTCCGTTATAGACTGAGAGCACTGTTCAGTGCTCTTTGCTGTGGAGAAATTCGTTCCGTTATGACTGACAGTAACTGCCGCAGTATCATAAGGAAATATATGACGTCATTAATCGACACCATTTTTGTACTGTGAGCACTGGCGTTTTCGAGGTAAGGTGCTCTCAGTGTTTGTCTCAGTGCTGACTGCGTTCCGTTTTAAGCAGTAACCAGTATACCTAACTATAGAGGAACGGCTTCGCAGTGTACTATATTGACGTCACACCTTGCAGTACTCGCAGTGTATTTCGGAACATACCCTACATAAATTTTGAGCCAAGGACACTGACATAAACCACTGCCAGTTGCCACAATTTGAAAATGATTTGTATGTTGAAATGGCAGTGCAAAGGCGTTTATCCATATCATACTTGCAATCCAACTGGAGCCTATGAATGCTTTGTATGGAGTTTACAGTTTACACTTTATGTAAAATAATGTCTGCAGGTATTGTTTTGTGGAGCACATGATGCGACAGGGGACTTTACACCCCGCACAGTTTGCAGTCTTAGACGAATGGTTCCGGTTTATCCAGAGGGAAATACCTATTGATGCCGATTTGATTGGTAAGTTTACTTTGTCTTACTAATAAGAATACCATATGGAAGCGGTGTTGAACATTTTTTTATCATAATAATATGGAAATATGGATTTTTAGAAAACAAACAAAAAACTTAATTCCACAGAGTGAAAGTTGTGGGCATTATCTAGTCTGCTTACTGAGTCACCGTCATATCACTAATATGCTTCACTAGCACCTATCTATTACTATCTAGGCATATAACATATACATATTATTAAAAGGAAACACTGGTTATCCACTTATAATTAAATGGATTACTTTAATTTAGCAATTCACACAAACACTGACTAACATGGTCGCACTGCCATTTTGTCCATGATGGTGTGCTCACAGCTGACTTTTACCATTTCTTTGCGGTTCGATAGTAATATGGCTAGTATGAATAAGTTCCATAACACCTAATTACAAAATTTGTCTTGTTCTAGTGTACCTAAAAACAACTCCATCAGTGGTGTATGAGAGGATCAAGCGGCGGGCGCGCTCGGAGGAGCAGTGTGTGCCGCTGTCCTATATAGAGGAGCTACACAGGCTGCATGAAGACTGGCTCGTCAACAGGACACTGGCAGAGTGCCCCGCCCCTGTGAGTACATAGGATGTAAACAACTCCATCAGTGGTGTATGAGAGGATCAAGCGGCGGGCGCGCTCGGAGGAGCAGTGTTTGCCGCTGTCCTATATAGAGGAGCTACACAGGCTGCATGAAGACTGGCTTGTCAACAGGACACTGGCAGAGTGCCCCGCCCCTGTGAGTACATAGGATGTAAACAACTCCATCAGTGGTGTATGAGAGGATCAAGCGGCGGGCGCGCTCGGAGGAGCAGTGTTTGCCGCTGTCCTATATAGAGGAGCTACACAGGCTGCATGAAGACTGGCTTGTCAACAGGACACTGGCAGAGTGCCCCGCCCCTGTGAGTACATAGGATGTAAACAACTCCATCAGGGGTGTATGAGAGGATCAAGCGGCGGGCGCGCTCGGAGGAGCAGTGTGTGCCACTGTCCTATATAGAGGAGCTACACAGGCTTCATGAAGACTGGCTCGTCAACAGGACACTGGCAGAGTGTCCCGCCCCTGTGAGTACATAAGATGTAAACAACTCCATCAGTGGTGTATGAGGATATTGTGCAGCTGGTGTGCGTTATCCCTTACAAAGAAAAGCAACCCACGGCACTTTCCATGTAAAATTATTCTGCAATCTGTCTGTTTGTTACCACAGCTCATGAACCAATATTAACGAAATTGATATAGATATTATTTACGATAACATAGCTTCAAATTACTGTTTCTGTGTGTAGTCATGCTAGTTGAGCAACAAATCCTTGGATTTATTTTTTGACTGCCGTCTCACTTCTCAGCATGCACACATGCCTTGCGAGTCTTGGTGGCACTTTGTAATTACTTTCAAATGTTTTGAATCTTGGAGGGGTGGGCCATGTTATCTGAGTTAATCTATGTTATGTATACAGTATTGCTATGATGAAATGTGAAAGATATGTTTTGTGTGAGGGTACTTGGTTCCTTTGTTTGTCAATAAAGTTAACTTAAGTAAGTGGGTAGGTTGCGATACTGTATGTCATTTTTAGTTCGTGTCAAGCTACCTAGCTAATATATGTGTTATATCGAACTCCAGTGTTTTCTTTATGTTTCCAAACATATTAGTGGCGACGATTGGTGAAAATTGATCAAAATGGATAAAAAAGCGATAAGATTTGAAGAATACAACCCGGACTCTGCTAATTGGGACAGTTACATAGATCGACTTAAGTTCTGTTTCGAGGCGAATGGCGTCGTAATCGATAATGTTAAACGCGCAAACTTTTTCACAGTGTGTGGTTCGCGGGTGTACGATACTTTACTTGCGTTAATTACGCCGCGAAAAGCAACTGAAGTGACTTTTACGGAAATAGAAGCTATTTTAGGCAAACATTATAGCCCTAAACCGAACGAAATTTCGATGTCATTTAAGTTCTACAAACGTGATCAAAAGCGCAGTGAGTCGGCTTCGGACTTTATAGCGGACGTGAGAAAACTTAGTGCCAAGTGTAATTTCACCGATTTAGAGAGAATGTTACGGGACAAACTCGTATGCGGGATGAGTGACAGTAGATTACAGTACGAACTGTTGAAACGGGACAATCTACGATATCAAGACGTGGTGGATGCTATGTTGGCGTCTGAATGTGCGGTGCGCGACGTTCGCATGATACATGCCGCCGCGAGTACCAGCGCCGCGAGCACTAGCGCCGCCGCCGCCGCCGCCGACCTAGCGCCGCACGCCGCGACTACCGCACGCGACGCCGGCGAACCGATGGACGTCAACGCCGTACAATCGACGCTTGCTGCACGAATGTGTTACCGGTGTGGAAGTCGACACTCTGGAGAATGCCGATTTATTAATGCGGTCTGCCGTTTTTGTAAGAAACGGGGACACATTGAAAAAATATGTATAAAGAAAAAGAAGTCTGACAAGAAAGACATTAATTGTACACAGACGGAAAGCGAAGACGATTTGTTAAACGGCATATACAGCATACAAAGTGCAACGCGTGTTCCACCCTACGAGGTGGATGTTTTGATTGCAGACGTGCCCGTCCGTATGCAAGTGGATACGGGGGCCAGCTTCTCCCTAGTCAACGAGCGCACGTGGAACGCGCTCCGCAGACGCATGCCGCGCGGCGCGCTGCGTCACGTGCAGCTGTCTCTGCGCACGTGGAACGATTCTCCAGTTAAGCTACTCGGACAAGCCACCTTACCAGTTCGTCACAAGGACGTCGTGCAGGACTTAAATATGATAGTGGCCAGAGGCAATGGACCAAACCTGCTTGGCCGCGATTGGCTCGCACCTCTGAACATATCTATGAAGATTAATTTGATTGCTAGCGACGATCTTAGACAAATGGAGAGAATAATAGCTAAGCACAGAGAAGTATTCAGAGATGGGCTCGGTACGTACAGTGGTGATCCTGTAGCTATACATACAAAACCAGGCGCACATCCAAAATTTTTGAAAGCTCGCCCCGTGCCATACGCTCTCCGAGAACGAGTCGAGAAAGAGATAGACAGGCTAGAGCGAGAGGGAGTATTGCGACCGGTTTCATTTTCAGAATGGGCTACACCGGTGGTCCCTATAGTGAAAAAATCTGGCGAAATTAGACTGTGCGGAGATTACCGCAGCACAGTTAATGAGGCAACTGAACCGGATACTTACCCGATGCCAACAGCCAATGAAGTTTTTGCCACGGTCGCTGGAGGAAAATTCTTTACGACTCTAGATTTAGACAGGGCATATACACAGGTCATTGTGGACGACAACACTGCAAAACTGCTCACTTTAAATACGTGTAAGGGTCTATACACAGTTCACAGGCTGGCATTTGGCGTAAAAGCATGCCCTGGCATATTTCAGCGACTGATGACCTCTTTGCTGGCAGGTATACGAGGAGTGGCAGTGTTGATCGACGATATTATCATCGCTGGTCGATCAAAGACAGACTAGAAGTGGTACTTACTAGAATTGAAAAGGCTGGACTGAGGTTAAACAAAAATAAATGCAAGTTTGCGAAAGAGAGAGTAGAGTTTCTTGGATTTGTTATTGATTCAGAAGGCATACATCCGGCACCGAGTAAAGTGGAATCTATAATAAAAACTCCTGCGCCTAAAAACAGAAAAGAACTGCAAGCGTTTCTTGGGCTTTATAATTTTTACGAGCGATTCGTACCACACAAAGCGACTATACTGGAGCCTTTGCACCGTTTGTTGGACACAGAACAGACTTGGAAATGGAACGATCTAGAGCAGAAAGCCTTTGAAACAGCAAAGCGTCTACTTACATTTGATGTAACATTAGTACATTATGACGTAAACAAACCCTTGATACTCACGTGTGACAGTTCGGAGTACGGAGTAGGCGCTGTGTTGTCTCATAAGATGGAAGATGGCCAGGAACGTCCAATAGCAATGGCATCTAGGACGTTGCATTCTCATGAAAGGCGCTATTCTCAGCTTGATAAAGAGGCTGCATCGATTATGTTTGGAATTACAAAATTTCATAATTACCTTATGGCGAGACGTTTTCGTATAATCACGGATCATAAACCTTTACTGGGGATTTTTGACCCCAAAAAACCGATGCCTAACATGCTTTCACCTCGCTTAACCAGGATTGCAATAGCATTGACTTCACATGATTATGAAATTGCATACAAACCTGGACCGGAAATTGGTAGTGCTGACAGCCTGAGTAGATGGCCACAACCGGTTCCAGAACAGCCCGAGCAGCTGTTGAGTGAAGTGCTGCTAATGGCTGAAACACCTGAGGACTTTCCATATAATGCCGAACACATAGCTTCTGCGACAAAACGAGACAATATTTTGTGTCGAGTAGTACATTACATTCAGCGCGGATGGCCTGCAAAAATTAATGATGCCGATCTACGTCCGTTTTGGTTACACCGGACAGAGCTATCACTGCAAAACGACTGTATACTTCTTGGTTGCCGGGTAGTAGTACCGCAATCACTGAGGCAACATATATTACAAGTCTTACATAAAGCTCACACAGGAATAGTACAAACTAAGGCGGTAGCTCGAAGCTATGTATGGTGGCCAGGGCTCAATGAGGATGTTGAGTTATTAATAGGCAGTTGCACGAAATGCTTGGAAAATAGGCACATGCCCCCTAGAACGAGTCACGAATGGATTACACCAACTAGACCATGGTCAAGAATCCATGTTGATTTTGCTGGACCATTTTATAATAAATATTTTTTGATCGTTGTGGACGCATATTCGAGATGGCCTGAACTTTTTATGGTCAACAACACTACATCGGCTACAGTTATCAGACTTTTGAGATCAGCATTCGCTACACATGGTTTATGTGAAATTCTGGTGTCCGACAATGGCACATGCTTTGTTTCGAAGGAAATGCGGGATTTCTTAAAGGCTAATAATATTATGCACAAGACTTCAGCACCGTACCATCCTGCTACTAATGGATTAGCGGAGCGAATGGTCCAAACAATCAAAGATAAACTGAAGAAAATGGATAACTTGAAATGGGAGGTCAGAATTCCTAATTTATTGCTGACCCTCAGAACTACGCCATGTACAACAACGAACAAAAGTCCAGCCGAATTATTAATGAATAGACGTCTGCGCACTTTGTTGGATACTTTACATCCAGACAATTTACAAAATAAGAAGACTGAGCAGCAAATCAGCAACAATAATCAAAGAAAAACGCGACAGACCAATGTGAATCAACAGATAATGTACAGAAATTATAGTAGTAGTGGTCCAAGATGGCTACCTGGTGTAATAAAGGAAAAAACTGGTCCATCGAGTTACAAAATTGAAACCAGTGATGGTATGACAATTAATCGACATATTGACCAGTTAATTAAAAAGAAATCTGCAACAACGCATACAGAGGAAAAAGATAGAGTAATAAGTAGAGACCCACCCAATCAAGGTACTGAAGAGATAGGTGAGGACAGGGAGGACATAAATGAGGGAAGAGAGGAAATTAGTGAAGAAGCAGAAACTATCATTACAATACCAGATGCCACTGAATGGGAAGAAATGTTAGGGATTCCTTCTACTTCAAACATGCAAAAAAAATAAGAAATAGTTAAGTGTAACATGTGTTCGATGGCTCCATATCAGAGACCTCAAGTGAATGACAATAATAATTATTATAGTTTGCAGTAGTTTATAGATTTAGTATTTGTAGTTTATAAAGTGTTATAGTTAGCTTATTGATTTGTTTGGTATTTCGCTTAGATTATAAATAATGCTAATGCTTGTTAATGTTCATTCTTAGAAATTAATTAATTTGAGTTCAGTGTAAGATCATTCTTGTTGGGGAGGTATGTTATGTATACAGTATTGCTATGATGAAATGTGAAAGATATGTTTTGTGTGAGGGTACTTGGTTCCTTTGTTTGTCAATAAAGTTAACTTAAGTAAGTGGGTAGGTTGCGATACTGTATGTCATTTTTAGTTCGTGTCAAGCTACCTAGCTAATATATGTGTTATATCGAACTCCAGTGTTTTCTTTATGTTTCCAAACATATTAATCTATCTCTACCTGGGAACACCAATAGACATAAAGATATTTTTATGATGGAAATCCAAGAATTCCCACAAAAATTTTAAATACCTTCATCAATGCAGATGATGTTACGAGAATCGGCTAGTAAAAATATTTGTTTCATCCTTCCAGGTGCTGATGATTGACGCAGATTTGGATCTCACCCAAATAACAGAGGAGTACAAGAAAAGCGAACACCAAATATTGAGACGAGCAGTTGATGTGGTGATGCAGTCTCCCAACAAAATCAGCCCAAAGAAACCCATCACTGGCTCTGCTATCAAGATAGTGCCCCAGATAAGACTATAACAGATCAGTATTTTTTAGTTTATCGCGTTTTTCGTTTTATGTTAATAAGTTCAGTGGTGTGCTTGGTTTATTCGTTGGACATACATATTATACAAACTGACAGGAAGTTTATACAATTTCAAATAACATGCCTCGAGTTGGTTGGCATATGTAAGTTTTTGGCTGTTGTAGTACTAATTAGTGGAATAACTACCCAATCTGAATAGTGAATTAAACATTTCCTGTAACTATTTGAGGTGTGCTCAAATAGTTAGTAATATTATTCTCACTATTTTTATACTAATTATGTGAGAAAACTTTTTAACACCTATTCAGTTGCATACAACATTCTAAATTATTTTGTATAAAAGCATTGCTATCCTCTTTATAACCCAACTGAATCTGTCCCATTTATACTGCAGTTGTGAAGGGCAGAACAAAATCTAAAAGATCTGAAATTGACAATCCTTTTCACGTTTGTGTTTAGGAGATGGAAGATATCCCTATGATATGCATTTTTAATATTGGAAATTTAAAAAAATTCCAATTTTGTTTTTCAATTATAATAGTAAGGGCTAGGCTTTTTTGACTATACTGATATAGCATGCACATCACTGAACAATTATTCTGCCTGATAATTTTATTTATTTTGTAAAAATAAGTAACTAATCTCAAAGAATCCTTTGAAACAAATAATAGTCCCAAACTCTATTTTTTGTAGACAGAGAAGATTTTAATAAATAAATATATAGTAACTAAAATTTAGTGAACACCAGTGCAAACTAAAAAGTTTTAATTTAGGCATGTTTTATTTGTAACAAACAGACTAAACAGTTAGTCTGAATATTTTTGCATGATTTTGCGAGTATAATATAATACTTAATATTATAGCAAATTCAAAAGATAAGTAAATAATATAGGAAACGTGTTTAATTGTTGGAAGCTATTTTAAAACTATGAAAAAATATTGCTGTATTTGAGTCACAGCGGTTTTGTTAATAAGTCTCTATTATTTCATCTATTTATAATATAATTTCTTTTATAATAATTTTCCATATAATTTGCATTTATATTCCATATGAATAATATATATTGTATGTATTAGATGTTCCTGTCTCGTGACACTAATGGAAATTAATCGAATATTGTGTATGTGTTTTTTTAAATTGTTTCAAATTACTTTTGTATGATTGTAATAATATTATATCTTTTTGATGTACATAGTTATGGTTTATGACTATGGTATTTTGTGGTAAAGTTTTGATAATGTTTATTGTTCTATGCTGGTCCAATAGCCTAGCTCTCAGGATAGAACAATTTATATAAATGCGACCTATAGTTATTGGATACCAACTATTTATATTTGAGTGAAACTTGGCTTTTTTAGAAATTTGATTGTGTTGCACTTGCTAAAAATAATGTTTCTGAAAGGGGTTTTAACTTTCAATATTATTGTATTGAAGTTGGCTTATTGTCAGCTGGTACCACATAATAGGCTGGCTGCTATCGAGGTTTTTTCTCAAATCCCTTTCTTTGATTGTCTACAATCTACATATTCTCAATCAATAGAAAAAGGTTTCTGGTTGCGAGACCACTAAAGATGCCACTTAGTTGAATATTCAAGATGGCGGCCGGAGCATAGACTAGTTATCTTCAAACCCTAAACATGTTCGAGCAGACTGTAGAATGACTTAAAAAGACTTATTTTTGCTCCATTTTCAACGATAGGAATATTCTTCCTAGAAATCTTGATTACTTATTTAATTGTACCAGGGGGTATGAAACTCCCTTTAAATCTTTTCGTACTTTGTTCTAAAGTTTAGAACAGATGTAAATAAAATTATGAGAAAAGAGATGTTTCAAAGTAAACTCCTCTAATGATTTAAAATAATAATAAAATTTGGTCTTAAATCATTTACATAGAATATTGTGTAAGAAATAGCACTACTTAAAACTGACAATCTTTTGCCTACAGCTTTGGTGGCAGCCCAATAATCACCACCGTGTATCTAACTAAAAATCATAATATTTCTGTTTTCTTATTTTTTGTGCAAGTTGGCTGGTCCAATGTGAGACATCTCTTTTCAAAGCAAGTTATGAAGATGAATCTGTGAACCCTAGATTAAAAAAATAGTAATTTATAAGGTATGTTATGATATCATATTATTACATATTATGTATTGGGATGAATAGTAAAAAGGAATTCCATAATACTATGTATTATCAGCGTTTCATTTACCTATACTAACATCAGCAAGGTACGTACGGGTACTTTCTCTACTTTTGAATATTGTGCTGATAATAGCAGCAGAGCGGTGAACCATGGCAGTATCATTTTGTCTACTACAAGTTCTAGCTCTTAAGTGATGATGCATTCTAAGCGGACTAACCTGTTAGGAGAATGGCAGAACTGAGAACCCATACCCCAAATCGGTTTCTATATGGCTATTCATTTCATATGTGGTGTGGTGTCCGATCTCTCGATTGCGCTATGCAGTTGAAGTAGGATAGCTATAAAATGGATTGGCTTCAAATAGGTAATAAGAGTGCGCACTCCATCTACTTTATAACTTCGTGGTTCCAACCCTCTTTATAACTCTGTGTTCCAACCATAGACCAGAGTTCCAAGTCCAACCATAGAATATATACTTGGTTCTCTTGGTTATGGAAAACTTAAAGGTGTTGCTATAGTCCTTTTTAACTTTCCACTGGAAAAGCTGCGTTTTTCTTTTTTGACAAGGAATGAAAATAAAAATCGTATTCAACGAGATTGATTTATTAGAATTGTTTTTCGTGGACAACGATTTGTCATAAGAATTTAACGTAGGTAGTATGTTTTTTTTTAAATTTTATTTAGTATGTTGTAAATCGCATAGGTACCTTTTACGTAATTATTAAACTTTAACCAACCAGCAACACAACGCTCTATTTATATTTTCTAATTTGTTAAAAATATAGGTATGATTAAAATATAAATATGCATTACGAAACAAGCAGTAAGTATAAAAAAATGTAACCCGACTATGGAAATAATTTCAAAGGTCCCCAATTTTTTGGATGTAAGTAAAATCTGTCATATCGATTTAGTTCGTGTAAAATATAGCCTTTATTACCGGGACCATATTAATGAACCTATTAAATTATTAGTAGGAATTTTGCTTGTAATGCTAATGTAGAGCACTTCTCAAATTCCTATAGTACAATTTCAAGTTTCAATGTACAGAATCAGCACTCTTTTAGAAATAAGCAAAAAAGTTGGTACTTTATACCTGCATTTGCGTCATAGGTTTCATCTTATGTAGTAAATATCTTCATAAGTATGATGATAAAAATAAACAGACCACTAAAAAGAGCGAATTTTAAATGGAAGAACTGGTAACTCTAACTAGCTGTCAGTCGGCAATGTCAAAATCATTGTCAAACGACAATTGTTTACAATTTTTTAATTTATTTTCATGTAAATTTAGGTCAATTTTATAATTAATTAAATATTATTACACAATTCTAGATATTATGTGCAATCGTTTTTGTCAACTTTTGTTCCTAAGTAAATGTTATAAAATTGTTTGTAATGAGTTCTTGTTGCGGTAATGAATTAGTATTCAATTCTGCTCTTAGTGAAGTAGTGAAGAGTAATTTAGCGCAAATAGCAAATTTAGTGAATATTGAAAACAATTTTTCTGGTTATTGTGTTGTTCTAGTTACTGTTATCGTAATTTGTGGTAGTGTTTTCGCATTTCGGAGATACAGCAGCATTTTAGTCAAAGATATAGCATCTTATCTGAATGTAGGAAAGTAAAAGTAATAAGAACATATTTTGGTACACACTGCTGAGCTCTCGGCTTCTGTAGGTAAGTTTCATTCTTTTTATTATGTAATTTAATCTTTAAATGCCAGAAAAACATTGTTACAAGTAAACAAGTGAACCTATTAGTCAATACCTGAATTCTTCCTGTAAAATGTTGCCTTTTTATCATAATTAATAAGTAAGTAGGTATTTAATAATTACTACACTAGCGGCACGCTATGATGGCCGGTTGGACAAACGTTCCGTATTAATTGATAACGACTTTGAAGGAAATAATTGTATTACTTTATTGACGATAGCTATGACGATAGTGATGTGCAGAGATTCATAAATTTAAAAAAACTTAATTGTTTTTTGTTCGAGAATAAATTGACCTATTGTAATGTGTCAACCGGCCATCATAGCGTGCCGCTAGTGTAGCGTGGGGTTGGCATTAGAAACCACCCGCACGAATTTGGAATTACTGAGGCATGGATTAGAAGTAGTTTGGACTTCTCTTTCTAAAAATATGTTTTATCTTTGCGGGAGATTTTTAAAATATTTGTCAAAAGATTAGGTTAGGTTAGGGTTGAACATGAATATTCTGGTAGAGCCCGGCCGCAGGCCAGGCACTTAGGTTCTTATGGGGTTAATATACCAAACATAAGTAAAAAAAATATTTGTCAAAAGATTAGGTTTGCGGCGTGGCACTTAGGTTCTATGTAAATGTATGAAAACATAACCTCAAAATGAGATTTTTAAAAATTCATAAAAAAAACTAACAGGCGCCTGCAGAGGGGAGTGATATAACAAGGTACTACCCCCCCCCCCCCCCCCCCCCTACCATTCTTAATTGCTGCGGTTGGATTCTAATGCAACCCCCTAGCGTGGTGGACTACACAAATTTTGGTGGTGGTATGGTGGCACACTCGCAGGAAGTCTATCATAATATGTTCAGCAGTTTATTTAGTATCAATACCAATGATTACATGTTCATAATTTTCGAGAAATGAAACAGAAAGTGGTTGAGCTACATGAATAACTAGGTATCCAGTAAGGCTCTCTGTCTGCGATCTCAAGTCAGTGATAACTTCTTTTGCTGACTATTCAGCCGCCGTTAGTCTAGCTTATTGTCTAACTTCTGAATCAAGAAATATATGAAAAGCTGTTTAAGTACTTACTTAAGTAGATTTTGCAAAAGTAAACAAATCACTTATCTACTGGCAATCTATCAGTGGTCATTTATCATAATTAAGTCATGGACCTATAAAAAAATAAGTAGATCCATAAGTAGACAAACATATTTCTCAAAAGCCAGCAACGCATTGGCGGTTCCTCTGGTGCTGTAAATGTTCATGGGCGGCGGTAATCACTTACCATCAGGTGACCCGCCTGCTCGTTTGCTCGCTATATACCTATAGATATAAAAAAAAAAGTATCCCGCGTGGATGTCGCTGCGTGTGACGACCGATGGCACGTTTACATTAGGTCGGGGATCGAATGCGTCGCGTCGGCCGCATTTGGTTGGTCGCTAACAGCAAGTTTCTAATAAGTCGGTTATGAACTTATGACCAAATATAGCCAAATGTAACAACTTTTTAACCCACTTCCAAAAAAGGAGGAGGTTCTCAATTCGATGCGTACCTATTTTTTTTCTAGTAACTAAACGGGCCGCATTTAATAGCAACGTTCGAATGTGGCCAACCAAATTACACTACGGCCAAATCGACCGACCGACTCGATACTCTGAACTAGCCCACGCGTTGACAAGGCAATCTGTCTGAAACGCAACACTCGATTCAACAGGTTTGTAACTTTGTAGGTAATAGCGATAGGTATTAAATATTTAAATCTAGGAAAACTTTCGTACTCAGCCGCATGAGTGTCTAGTTGCATAGTATCTATGTCGAACGAAAGTGAGTGCAGTTGCGTGAACCGCACTAGCTAGACCTGCGCCTACGTAGGTAACCTCACTCCACTATTTCACTTTCCTAAGCAGAAAGCGTATAGTTAAGTACTGTGTTAGCTTTTCATTCAGAGGCCCAATTGTATAAGCAAATCGTAATCATTTGACAGCTTGAAACATATTACTCGGACTGTTTAAGGAGTTCATACATGCTTTTTGTCGTGCAGGCATCTATGAACTCCTTAAACAGGTCGAATTATCCGTTTGACAAACGATTACGATAATGATTTCCTTACACAATCGGGGGTCAGATCGTGATTTAAGTCGCATTTCTTTTTATTGTTTCAATGTAATGCTTGACAGGGGATACACGAGTACTCAAAAGATTATTTTAAAAGTAAGTTCTGATATCTCCCCGGCCTTGGGGAGACGCCAGGATTGAACAAATCCTGATGACTCCCCGAGGGCGCCAATCAGGGGAGACACGAGTCCGGCGCCCACTGTACAAGCAGTCGTAGTCGTAGGTTGGCTCCTTTAATGTCTAATATTCGTATAAGTATACAGTTTGTGTGAGAACCGGCTAACAGACCTGAGTTTCTTATCGGCTCTTCTCAGTAGAATTCTTTCCGAACCGGTGGTAGAGTCAAAACATGACGTAACACAAGAGACACCTGTATGTCCTACATGTAATAAATAAATTGAGTATAGAGTTGATTGATGCTTTGATTTGTGACCCGGCCCCGCCAGCCGTGTGTGTGTAACAGCGTTCGGCCAAACATTAGGATTCGGTCAAATGGTCATTTTGTTCGTTTCTAGCAAGCGCCGAAATTGAATGAACTGTTACAAGTTGAATGAACGGTGTCAAGGCATCAGCCAATAGTCAACATAAACCATAAAAAACCATTATTTAATTCAATTTTAACCAATCTTGGACTGAATTTCTTGGCATCGGCTGAAGGTTATGGCGATAATTGATAAATTTGATAAATGATTTATTTATTTCATATAGGACAACTTGTGTCACTTATGATACGTTAAGACTCTACCACCGGTTCGGAAAAATACTCTACTGAGAAGAGCCGGCAAGAAACTCAGCAGTTTCTCTTTTCTTAAAAAAGAAAAAGGTTACAATAAGTAAACACATACGTTACGTTGTCGATCTCCTTAAAAACGACGAAAATAAGAAGTTGCGTTGCCTCTTTTACCAAAGTGTAGAGATACTTAAAGATTATTTTATTTTACTTTGATTTTAAATATATGTACCTACTTAAAGTTTTTTTTTTTACTTTTAGGTATTTTAAATTTCGGACTTAGGTAATGGAGAGATTTAAATCGATAAAGATATCGATCTGGCTTATTTTTAGATGTAGATAAAAGATAGAGTAATGACATGGACGTAACAATAATGACCATAATACCAGTAAGCGGGAGACGGTGGTCATGTCGATATATGACGACAGCAGACAGGCGGATGCCGGAAGGAAATTCCACGTCAGTGCTTATTAGAAACGAGGACGCTAAGTACACTTACATTAATCTTGAAAGGTCAATTAGGTAGCGGTCTATAAACGTTAGTTCGTACCATTTGGCTATAGGGCAAAATTAAAAAGGGATATAATCACAACTAAGGCTAGTGTAAAATATTGTTCAAAAGTTAACGAACACAAATTATTGTGTCACTCGCGTTGCTTTTTTGGTGATTAAATTGGTTTTGTTTATCCACTACAAGTTAGCCCTTGACTGCGTTTTTACCTGGTAGTAAGTGATGATGCAGTCGGCTAACCTGTAAGGGGTATGGCAGTTATATTAACCCCATACTCCTAATCAGTTTAATCTACACGGCATCGGGGAACGCTAAATCGCTTGGCAGTACGTCATTGTCGATACGGTGGTCACTAGCAACGGCTGAAGCCTCCCTCCAGACCAGACCAGAGAAAATTCAGATATTATAACCTTTCCGGGGATCGAACCCGGGACCTCCCGCTTATGTCTTAGCGCTGCTGTCTTAGCAGCGCTAACCAATGCGCCAGGGAGGTCCTTAAAAAATCACCTTATATGCAATTGGAACTGGGCACCTACTCGTATCTACAACCATTGCACTTTTTATTTTATCAAAAGAATATGCTTGCGCTTGACGACAATCATGCTTATTACTAAGCAATGATGAGGTCTAGGTTGGAGCGCGGTTGCCTAGAAGATGCCTATTCACACTTGCCTTGATGGTCTTAATGGGGTGATGGGGAATACATGATACTTGTTGCTCTATAAGGTGCCAAATGCCTATCAATCAAATTCGCCCGATTCATTATGCCAATATTGGCTCCAGAATATTGTTTAACGTTATCTTCGTCCTCTAGGCACATGCATGACTTTAACAAAAAATCACTTAAACCAATCAGAGCCAATATGCTCCATTGGATGCGGACAGTTTTCCAAAAGGACAGTGATCAATTCGTCATTTGCAATTATTGTAATGTCAATCTGTTTCAATTACTTTTGCTTTATGAATAAGTAAGTATAATACTATGACATTGAGGTAGGTATATTTACAAAAGACCCTCTCTATCATATGTTCAATTCCGGATCTTCTTTATGACGAAATCTACTGTTCCGTCGCGTTTCAGCAAAGTTCTGAACTTTGCCAAAAACTTATTTGAATATTAGATAAACCCCGTGACTTTGCATGGTTTTATTAAAAATCCCGTCACTCTGTAATTTTCCGGGATAAATAGTAGCCCTAGGCCATCTATGAAGGATAGGTATAGGATACAGACTGTACCAAACGTCGCGTCGCGTCGTCAAAAGCCGATGGGCCGTGGAAAATTTATAAACGCGCGAATCGGCAGATCGACTTTTGTATTCATTTAGTTACCTGTGGATTTAAAGCGCATAGAGAATAAACCAGTAGTTAGGTTAGGTTTTTGAGAGGAGAAAAAAAAACTGGAAATCATGATCTTCATTCTGGGGTTGTAGACGCCGACAGCCGGACATACTCGTATGTCTTGAAAACCAACTTCAAAGATACTCGCCGAATTGAGATCCTCCTCCTTTTTTGGAAGTCGGTTAAAATACTGTTTGTTTGACTATGTGGTATTTCTATACATTTAAGTAAGTAAGTAAATCTAAGTACATATTGGGATTGGGATACTAACACTCTGATATTCAATCTTTGCTTTCTACCTAAAGCAATCATGTTTGTTCCAAAATGGAGAAATGTTACACAATTATTTGCTCTTTAATAACATCGAGGCTGTCAGAACTGATAACGGTAGGTAGGTATATTTAAATAAACCAATGTTTGCGTGATACGGAATGATATCGAATTTATTACTCTCAATTTTTTATTCTTTTGATTAACAAGTAAATATATAAAAGAAAAAGTTTAGTAGGTACTTAAAATCAGTAAAATAAGATTTTAAAATCATAAGGGTTTTCTAATCCATAGTTAAGTAATATTTTAAATGTGTGTCTATCTGTGGTCTCCTAGACTAGATTCCAAATGGCCTTCTCGTGTCATATAATAACTCTGATTAGTATAAATTAATAATTGGAAAGCTTCAAACATACTTCTATACTTAACAAAACATAATTTTATTGTATTTACTTAAGTGGGTGGTCACAACATTTTAACACATATTTCAATCTTCTCACTATAAAAGTTATGAAAATGTTTGCTTCCGAAGCCATAAGGTTCTTATTGGGATAGATAATATTTGCCAAGACATAAGCTGCACCATCATTAGCGATTTCCACTGTATTTATTTATTATTTCTCGAAATGTTATAATGAAATAAAAGGCCATAATAAATATCAAAAACTTTTTGTTCCGTGATATTTAAAGATCGGTGTTCTTTGTGACCACGTTCATTATAACCCGTTACATTTGCTACTGCAATCGAGAACAATGCCATCTACAACCCTAAATTAAACCGGGCAAGAGCGAGTCCAGTCTAGTTACATGAGGAGGGTTCTTAATTCGCATTTATAATATTTTTTTTTTTTTTTTTTTTTTTTTTTTTTTTTTTTTTTTTTTTTTTTTTTTTTTTTTTTTTTTTTATCCACTACAAGTTAGCCCTTGACTGCGATCTCACCTGATGGTAAGTGATGATGCAGACTAAGATGGTAGCGGGCTAACCTGTTAGGGGCATGGCAGTTATATTAAACCCATACCCCTATTCGGTTTCTACACGGCATCGTACCGGAACGCTAAATCGCTTGGCGGCACGTCTTTGCCGGTAGGGTGGTAACTAGCCACGGCCGAAGCCTCCCACCAGGCCAGACCAGGGAAAGTTCAGAAATTATAAATTTCCAAACCCTGCCGGGGATCGAACCCGGGACCTCCGTACGTTAAGGCAACAGCGCTCAACACTGCGCCACGGAGGTCGTCAAAATTGAAAAGTTTGATAAAATGTTGATGGAATAGCTATTCAAGTAGGTATACTTATTTACTATTTAGTTCCAAAAAATTCCTAATCCTATAAGAAGCCGTGTAGAAACCAGTCCTCCATGGTTAACGCGCTTTGAAATTCTAACTCTTTAACTCTTCCAATGAGCAAGCGTCGAGTTTCTTGCTGGCTCTTAGAATGGCATTTCGAACCAGTGCAATGGTAAATTCAATTGACGATTCAAAAGCACTTGTAAAAAATCAAACGTTTTTTTTGATTATAAAACATTTGATTTTAACAATGAGTGCCACTTATAGCAATACGAATTGAGTCTTGGCTTGACTCGGTTCACTCTGGTTCGGCTAGCAGATCCTACTGCGAAGAGCTGGCAATACTCTCAGCTCTCCGTACTCAAGCGCTCTATTGCCTGACACCGAATGCTGATACAATTAGTTTCAACGGCATACTAGGTAGTATTTCTTTTATCTTTAGCAGAATAGAAGTAGAATTATCCTTCCCTTGAAGTACGGAACCCTAAAAATATCGGAACGTTAAAACACGGTATCTGGTGCCCCATCACGTACGCGGGGTAAAAAGACGAATGTGCACATGTTTTATATACAAAATGACCCATTACATTGTGATTAAAGTCATCCGATTTACTCGTAAGTTGTCTGTTTTACGACTCTACATACATCATAATGACACTGCGCTTATCTTCCTTGCTATAATTTACTTTTATATCTGTTTGTCTGTCAATATTTATTCTAAAATTGATATTGATGGGACCTTTACCCTCAGTATAAGTAGCGTTGATTCCTGACAACAGTAAAACTCTAAATACTGGAGTAACTTCTTCGCTAAAGGCTCTCTTTTTCCAATACATGAAATGTTAATAAGCTTATTGTCACACAGGAATAGGCTGTCCGAAATCTCTATATTATGAGATGCCGAAGCCGAAAGGGGAATCTAAGTCGTATCAGAAACGAGAAAAAAAAGCTACTGATACATACACGTTCCTAGAAAGCTAAGTGTCCAGATAAAAGTGCAGAAATTGTAGGCATAGGAATAACCATAGGAAATACAGATGCCGGAATGAAAATTCAAGTCTTAGCGGTGCTATTACTCGTAGAAACGAGGAAGTAAAAAACTTCCTACATTGGGTTGTAATTAATATTCACATTGGCTCTAGGTATATCTAAGTCAGGTGAAAAATTTGTATACACAATGACCCGGGTATTTTACTAGTAAGAATACACGTACATACCTACTTGTGATGATTTATAAACTTGTTAAGACGGATATTCGAAATAAATTGCAACTTTAAAGTGTAATTCACGATTCGGGGTACGCTTGCGATTTCTGTTTCGAGGTTAAATTCAATCGCAAGGAATTCCGTCCTCGGAGAGTTTCTTATTTTCTCTTTTGTAGCGATTTATTTGTATATGTGCATTAAAAGCAGTTTGTGCGTGTCTTCATTTTTCTTTTTTGGTGACTGCCTGTTTTTTTTCTGATTTCTGATCTGATTTTTACTAATATAATATCACCAGATTATTCTGGTGATTTTATATTAGTATTCTAATCCAGGAGTTTTTTCCTTAAATAAAGAAAGCTAAGAGTTCGTAGTAAATAATAATACCACGTTTTTCCGATTTGCCAAAACACCATTGAAATGCAGCCTGATCTACTGTCATCTTTTAACAATCAGTGCCGATTTTACCAACTCCGATTAACGTATATTTTGGAATAAAATTCAAATTTTGACAGACTTCCCATATAACATCAATCAAAACATCAATTTGTAAGATTAGTTGTAGTAGAGTTGGTAAAGTCGGCACTCAACTGTCGAAGAAGATAATATAAAATTGAACAACTTGCGTTATTTTTACTAAGGTTAAGAACTCCCTCCAGAGGTCTGTGATTCCAGATTATTACACCTGGTATAAAAAAGAGAGAATAAATCTCATAGGCTACCTTCAACTAAATCATCGCTTTCCATTCGGATTCTAGTGAGAGTGTGCGTGTCTATACTTAATTACTGGGCAAAAAGATATACTAAATGTTATTTTTCCCTAGCAACTTGTGCTACATTGTTGCTAATGCTAACCCAAATGAGATGCTGATGTGATGTGGGTACAGTTTCAGCTGCTTTATATTCAGCATTAATATTAACCGCGTGCACTGCGTCATTGCTCAATATTTGAATCGCAGAATTGTGGATCTCTTAGCTGATACGTATTGACTTTCATAGTGCGTTTAAAATTCATCGTATGCTAACCAAATGGGTACCTTTTTGTTCAAAGTGTTTATCATCAGATCAGGCGGGTCGGTTTGTGTAGGATACGCGGTATCAATTCTGTTTTAAGTAAGCAAGAGCCTGAAGTGATTTTGTGTCGGGAATATTCTTCCTTTCTGCGTTGTATTCCTTATTTCTGAGCTTTGTGAATATTCTATCAAATGTTCCAAGCCTGTCTTGTTTTCTTCGTGAAGATTATCTATATTCATTTCGAACTTCGTTATACCTAAACTCTGATTTTTAATTGCGTGGAATTCTGACGTTTGTGACGTTCAGTTGTGACAAACATTTTTCTATGCCTTTTTTATTTCAAGACTCAGGTTTTTTAAGGTTAAAAATTACTGTATGAAGCAAATTGATCACATGCACCTATTACCTGAAATACATAGTTTATCATTTGTCACAAGCAAAATCCAAATAAGTAGGTACTTATTACTGACTAAAGACTGAATTAGTCCTTTATTAGAATTAATAACTTTGCTAAGAAAGGATAAAAGATAAAAGAAAGAAACAACAACCAATAATAATAAAGTTTATCCATACTTACTAATATTACAAACTAGATTCCGCGTGGATTAAGGATTTTTGATTCCCACTGGAACTTCTTAATTTTCCGGGATAGTGCCTATGCCCTTCCCCGGGATACAACCTACCTCTATACTAAATTTCGTCAAAATCGGTTGAAAAGATGGGCCGGGAAAGCGTAGCAGACAGATAGACAGACACACTTTCGCATTGATAAAATATTAGTATGGAAGTATGGATCCTTTTTTAAGGCAATGAACAAAACTTATTGCACGTGGATGAAGCCGCGAGCATCAGCTAGTTAATAAAATAATTAAGTATTGTAGTAGGGTAGAAGTAAAAGAAACGCCAATGACAGTAGCTCGTATGTATTGTACGGCTATCGATCTCCTAGCTTATAATAAGTAACGGAATCTAGCTAAATCCTAGGTTCCCTAGCTTTAGACGTGAGAATCAACTGCAGCGGCTTCTGATAGTATGGTCGCTAACTAGCAAATTGAGTTAATATCTTCGTCACGCTCGGGCTTATATAGGGCTCCGCCGCTTTGTTATTCGCAGAGACACGTTGGTCGAAGCGCTAAGAGCGAGAAGTTTAGTCGATAACATCCAAATTGCCATCCAAGTTTGAGCCCAAATCAACTCAATTGGATTGAGCTCACAATGGTAAGGGGGTGATTGGAGTACCAACAGTAATCCCTTGTTCTGCTGCCAACTCGTCCACGACATTTCTATTACATTATTTTATGCTTTTCTTTGCTATGCCCAATAAATTTATCCACTTTAATTTATTTATCCACCTTAGGCTGCATCACCACTTGCAAGCAAGTCTGATTGCAGCCAAGCGCTAGCCAATATATATTAAAAAAAAAAAAATTACCTTCAACTACAAATTGACTTAAAACTTAAGCAACATAAAAGTATCGAAAATAATAATTTCTAATTTTCAGTTAAAAAGGTTTGTTACTCATGCTGGTGTGACCAGTTGTTTTGATTTGTTCTCCCACATTAAGTGTTTCAATATTGATATTTAATAACATATAACAGATCAGATCGGGCATCAGCTAGTAAAATATAAAAATTAGTAAAGGAGGGTAAATGAACGCAATTTGTATATTACTGAAAGCATACTTGATACATTTATTTATATTAATTATATAATTTATATTCATCAAATTACATTACATAGTCATGGAAACATAAACAAGTGTTACCATGGAAACATAAAGTCAATAACGTAACGGAGAAAGTTTGATTTTACTCCCCATTTTTCATACCCCGGGCTTATATATGAAAATCGATTCTAAAGGAGGTAAACTCAAAAAAAAGTTCTTTTTAAAAAAAAGTTTTTTTTAAGGCGTCTGTCGGCCGTCATCCTGATGATCATGTCATTCGACTTTCAGCTTGAATGTTCAAATGTGCTGTTGTTGCTACTTGCTATTGTCACTACGAAAAGTTGAACGAATACCAACAACCGGCTGGAAAAAGATTGATATTCAGGCATGGTTAACGTCAAAGAATTTAAATTATGATGAAACTATGTTGGAGGTGAACTTATTGGACATAGTTAGCAAAGAAAAGCATAAATATAATAAGTATGTTGTGGACTAGATGACAGCGGAACGAGGGATCACTGTGCTCCCATTACCCCCTTACCATTGAGAGCTCAATCCGATTGAGTTGGCTTGGGCTCAAGCCAAGGGGCATGTGGCAAAAAACAATAAAACTTATAAAATGGTGAAAGTGAAAGAGCTTTTGGTCGAGGGAGTGAACAATGTCACCCCAAACAAATGGCTAGAGTGCATAGCACATGTTATTAAAAAAAGAGTACAAACTATGCCGTTTTGACCATTTGATTGACAGTGTCTGTGACACTTTCATTATAAATATCAGTGACGATGACGAGGATGATGATTATTTTAATAATTCATTATAAAGTACTGTAAAATGTTTACTGTTATTAGTTGTTGGATTTTTCTATATCCTTTCATAGCAAAATTGTTCTTTCTAATTACTTTAAGACTCTCTCAGTCGTCAGTCGGTAATAAGTGTTTAATTTCTGCTCATGCATGTAATTACATGTGTGCACATTAAGTATGCAAATATAAAATGTTTGTAACGTTTGTCACTTGAAATTAAAATAGTGCTCTATTAATTAAGTAATTAACAATTTAATGTAAACTAACACTGTTATAAATTTAATCTTTAGAATCCATTAGCATTACTTATATTTTATTAGAATTTGTTACCCTTTTTTTGGGGAAAATGTTTTAACCAAGAAATGTCATGAAACGTCAGAATTCCACGCAATTAAAAATCAGAGTTTAGACATAAAAACTTTTCTAACTTAGCCATGAAAATGACTATATTTTCAGGTTCCGCCCGTGAAAAACAAACGTCTCTATTAAAATAGTTATAATATTTAGATTCGATTTCTGTGGAACTCGTTTAAATCAGAATAACAATATTGTTTCCGTTTGCATGAATTTCAAATGCGCAACATTTTGAGTTCAAGGAGATTTTCGTATATTTGATGAGGGTGAATTAATTATTTATAGGTGTTGATATGTTGGCACTCTGTTATTGTTTTTAAATTCAAACCAACCGGTTTCAAAATAGAGTACCTATAATATTTCAAATGGAAATATAAAAAAAAACTTTTCAAAGAATATATATATATAAGTATAAGTATAATAAGTATATATATAAGTAATACTTACTCATGTATTAAGCATTTTGTTGCAATACGATTTTATACTACATTTTGTTGTCAAATCTATAGTAACTAATGAGAATTCAGAGTTTGACTAAATACAGATTTATTACATTTAAGTAAGTAACTGAAGGTTAAAGATAGGCAATATTTTAAGACACTATAAAATAGATTCATTGCGTAGCCATTAATAATTCAGAACTTAAGCTAACTAATTCAGAGCTGGCAGTAGCTGAGCCGCACGTTTGTATCACACTTTTTGTCCTTTTAAAACACACAATCAGTCCCACAATTGAACAAAAACTGCAGTGAAGCGAGTCTTTGACCACATTCACTGTGTAATGCCGAGTCTGGTGCAAAAAGTGGTTTAGTGTTCGCCTCTCTAGATAACTTGTCAAATACGCCGGTAAGGTGGCAATAATTCTGCCCCGCTGGTGCCGTAAATACCTAAAGGGATCCTTTACATCAGCTGACTGCACGTGTGAGTTGTGATCACACTTTAGGGGTCCTAGGATAACGAGGTGATACACAAAGATGGATATTTTGTTTCAAATGATTTCGTCTTGCTGTTATACTACTCAATACTCACACGACAAAAAAAAGGTGAAATAATATGCAAATCGTGGTATTATTTTTCCATACAAAATGAGGTTTGGTTCTCATTATGATGGAGACAAAGAAGAAGTGTAGGAGAGATAAAGAATTAAGATTTATGAATTGTGACCTAAACCTAAACACGAAGAGGTTATTTTAGTCCGTGTGAGTTGGGCACGTCCTGCCAGTAGGCAGAAGTATGTACGAATTTTAACATCCTCAAAAATGAATATAGAACTAGATATAGCAATTAGCAAATCTTGTAACTAATGTTGTCTTACTTAGACCTAACTTTTACAATAAGCGTTTACATATCTTCTCTGAATGATTTCAATTTGTATGCATAATGGTTCACACAATCTGGTTGAGGCATGGAAGAAGGAATTACGACTGCCGTCTAGGTTGAGGCTTCGCGTCGTATGCAGTGTCAAATTTATTACACGCTGCATTCAAATTTACGTTTCTTGAAGGTTTATTTTATTTTGTGTACATCGATATTGTAGCGTTCTACTCTTAAATGTTTTGATTTTCTTACTGGAGTTATAATAAGGAAATTACTCGTATGAGAGATCACCCAGGTATTGATATTCTTAGAGACTTAGAGATAAATTCTTTATCACTTTGCTTGTATTTAGATTTTATAAGAAATACTCAATAAGTTTGTGTTTTAAGTCAATACAAATATCTTAAAACACAACGATTTCATCTTTGATGAGTTTTCAGTTCAAATTCCTTTGTAAAAAAGAGTAGTTTTTTTTTATTGCCGGATTTTTGTTGCGTTCTGGGGCCATACCTACTGCCACCGCTTACAGTAATACTGAAGCAATATTACACAAAATGACAGTTCGATTTCATGTACCTTGATTTTCCTAAAATAAGGATTATAATTCTAAAACACGAAAGTCAACAATAATGAAACAATATGGCTTTAAGTGTTGGCAGTAAGTATGGCCCCTGATCCTGACATATTAAAATTACTCATACTAAGTATATATAACTTCGCTTGATTTGAAGTAAAATTATTGCTTTAATTAATCGGTCAATGTAAATGCCTCTTAATTTATATTTAGAATAACATATAGCACTTTTTAAAAAATAACGCTCGAATCGGTCCATGTTGGCCAACATAATTTTTTAACACATTTCTCAGCTGTATAATGTCTGGTTTAGAAGGTATTGCCTTGTATGGAGCGGGTTGAATGGCTTCTGTGGGAATCTGTACTCCGTGATAGTGTTACAGTTTATGTATTTACAATCCTAGCCACTCGGCAGGTGCATTTGACAAACGAGTTCACCCACGGTCCGCCAAGAAAGTGGTCGAGCACTTTAATGAATGTCCTAAGTAATGAAAACATAAGAAGTTTCCATAGCTTCTTGTAAAAACTAAAAGTCTGCCAAATATGGGCTTGGAATAAAACATACGGTCTACTTTGGCCGATATTGGCTACGTGAAAAAGAAAAGAAGAAATATTAAAAGTGCAAGCAAAAATAAGTAGTCCTTATTGCTCTAACTGGAATTCTCTGTTTTGTTTTTTTGTGAAACTGCTCTGATATAACATCAAATTCGCCTGCATTTTACCCCGAAATTATTTGTATAACAACGCGTATGATCTATTTAGTTGGTGTCAACCATGGTTAACTTTTTAGGCCAATGCCCAAAAACCGTGCGTACAACGCGCACCTAGGCATCATTGCTTTGCACACTCGTAGCATGATTGTCGCCAAACACAAGCCCATTTTTGAATTTAAAAAATACAAATTCGTTCGGTCCGAAGTCCCACCATTGCATTGCTGAAGCCTGAGCTAACAACCTATTCGTTTAATCTGTTACCAACATATCGGTGGATGTAAAGGGTCTTTAAAGAACAATCAGTTGCGTTAAATAATATAAAGATGGTTGAAATGCTTACGTGCTACTTTATCATCGTTTTTTGCACATCATTAATTTTTCTAAGTAAAAACGGAATTTCCTTGTAGGGAGCGGGTTGGATCGTTACTGTGGGAATCTATTCTGTCACGGTTTAATAACCACCACTAAGACTGCAGGTGCATTTCCCTAATAAGTTATAGTTAAGAAGACTTAGAACGAAGTTCTTGCGAATTTATTATTCCTGGCTCAACTACTTAGTCAAAAGTACTTAATGGGTAAATGGGGATAGTCCAGCCAGGATATTCTTTAGATAAATCTGTACGCTCGATAGTCGATCAAAAAATTCTCTTCAAGTAGCAACTCAAGTAGGAATATGTTTTTAATCTTTTTAGTATTGTTACTCAAACGTAGATATTTAATGTTATCTCTTTTTTATCTATTGATCTACATACTAGTATCAACATTATCATACTAATATTATAAATGCGAAAGTGTGTTTGTTTGTTGGTTTATTGGTGTGTTGGTTTGTCCTTCAATCACGCTGCAACGGAGAAACGGATCGACGTGATTTTTTGCATGGGTATAGTTGAGGACCTGGAGAGTGACATAGGCTACTTTTTATCCCGGAAAATTGAGGAGTTCCCGTGGGAATTAAAAAAAACTTATTCCACGCGGACGAAGTCGCGGGCATCAGCTAGTTAAAACATAATTTGATGAAATAATCACGACATTCCTCTTATCAATACGGCTCAATAGAGGACTTGCCTTCCTAAGTACTTTCTTTTTGTACGCTCTTCAATGGAATGCTTCTTTAGGTTTGTCAGTGAATGTTAAATTAACACCTATGTCAATAACTATTGACATTGGTGTTAATTCGGATCTACACTTTAAAAACTAAATAATGTCAACTAAAAAAAATATAAGTCGAAGCATAGGGTTATGTAACTACTCGTACCTACTTAGTAGAGATTTGCGTGCAACATAATTGGCACCATTATATTAGGTAGGTATTCAAATGACTAATTAGTTATAATCCCGCCTTAGTTGCGTTAAGTATAGCCGTGTTACTTACCGATTACTTATGGAACCAGGTACATTTATTATTGACAAGCTGTCGACATTTGACAGGCAAATCTCATTATTATTTGCTACGCAAAAGGCTGAAGTTAAACAGGATTACGATAAGTCAAAGTAGGTCGAGTAAAATTTTCCTTCGTCCTTCAATAATAGGAAATAGGAATAGTAGCTTGTTGGTAGCAGTAGCAGCTTTTCAGTAGTTAAAGTATAATTCCTCATGTTGGGATTCCGAGTTGGTCAAGTTTGAAGAACTTTACTTAAACTTTTCTTTATCCTATTATTAATGAACACACTTTATATATATTATATAAACTATAATTATATTATATTACTTTATATATACTTTATTTATATTATATTTTATATAATTAATGAACACACTTTTTAAATATCACGGTCTCACCCGTGATATGGTGTCGAGTGTTGTGGGTTTCGGTTCAGAAAACGTCCTTGGATATAGAGTATACCCTTACTTTTCAACCTTTCAACTTTCAACCTTTCAGCCTTGTTCCCCCTTCACCGTTCTACCACAGAACAGCAAGAAACCGTTTGCGTTGGCATCCTTATGTGGTTGACGTCCAGTCCGCTCGAACGAAACGGTTCTGCTCTACTTTTCTGATTCGAGCCGCCAGGATGTGGAATGCCCTTCCAGCACATGTATTCCCTGCCACGTAAAACTATATTGCAATTTAAAAAAAAAAACTTCCCCACATTCTTCTTTTGTATCAGCCTTTGCTTATCCAACGTTAGGCATCCACCTATCCTATGGATATCTTATGGATGCTTAATCCACATGTGCACACAGTGTTGGGTATCTTCCCAGTGTTGGGCGATTCTCCAAGTCTCTCCCCTAAGTTTGGTGATGTCATCGGACCTACAAAATAAATGTCGTATCGCACATTTCGCACAAATTCGTTAAAACAAATTTTATTACATGTTGCTCTTGTATTTACACTAAAAAAGGTAAAATGGCCGATAAGTTAAGTAAGCAAGCAATATTAGTGATTAGTGATTAGTATTAGTTTTAAAGTAGGTTAAACACTTCGACAACTATAAGTGATTTTAACTTGTCATGAACTGCACTAAAAAGTCACACCAGCCTTTTTGCCCTAGTTTTTTTTATCAGGGCCTCTATTTACTTAATTCTAATCTAGCCTTTATCAGGTTTTATGCCTATAGGTTTTAACAGGTTTTTAATTAATGATCAAAGTTGTTACTATGCCGGTCTACTTAATCTGAGAAAGATGAAAGGCGTTTTCTAGTATTCTATATTCCACCATCTGCAATAGCTCTACACCGAATACTAAGCTAGTGTAACTAGTTAACAAGCAGAGATAACTTGTGTCCACCGTAATGCGGAAAAAACTCATTTTCTGTGGACACTTACAGAGAGGAGCCCAATTGTCAGTCCCAAGATGATTGATGGATGGATGGATGTAAGCAAGACATCTCCCGGTGGCCAAATACCCAAGTTGAACTACCATATATGGGGTGGATTGGACTGTCTGTATCCTGCTATCCAAAATTAAAGGAATGACCTAGCTACCTAGAAGCTTTGTTGGACACGTTTACGTCGCGCATTAAGTAGGTATGTCCAATCCTTTAGTTGGTAGAATACAGTGTTTGAAGAAAACAAAATCATTGACAGTAAAAAATGGCATATATCTTAGCTAAGGAGTTACTATACCATCGCATAAAGCAGTTTTATTTCAAAATGACAGTATTATGGCACTTGACGTCCCTAAAATAAGGATTATAATTCTAAAACACGAACGTCAACAATATTGAAACAATACGGCTTTAAGCAATTGTAGAATGGTCCCAGATTACCTACACTATGGCTTACAAAAAAATAATATTTGCCACAGCAGAATCAATGTTTAGATGTTCTGCATCTTTGGGTGCTCTCATTGGCTCTTTTAATGTGTAGTGTTAACTTTAGGCAAAACCGGCTTGTCAGGTGGGCATGAGGAAAAAAACATCGATTGTCGAAGTCTCTTCGCAAAAAGTGTGGCAAGTTTTTAACCGATTCATTGAAGGAAAGTTCACTAGTGGTCACAGTCATGAACAGATTTTTCTAAAATTCCGGTCAAGATTTGTCGAGTCACGAGATTTTTCCTTATCTCTAGGACTTGATGAAGGTAAATTTTCCTAGAGCAGACGCAAATTAACAGCGCGTAAATACTGCAAAACTGCAATTATTACTATACTTAAAATAAAACAATGTCAATCGATATTAGGTCCGGCAAATGGTAATTATTGGCTAGAAGGTATCCCCTTAGAAGGAGCTCGTACTAATAATAATTGTGCTCAAGATTGGACAGTCAAAGTACTAATTTTGAAGACGTAACTACAAATTTTCCTAGAGCTGGCGACTGTCTATTGAAAAGTGCAAAAATTGGGCAAGTTTATAAGAACCTGAATCTGGATTCTGGACAGCAAATGGAAGACAAGAGCATCTTGCTCTTAACCTTTCATTAAAATCCTAAATCTGAAGAGTTAGCAATGTTTTGGCTACATTGGTCACTTAGTAGGGTAAAGACACTGAGAAGTGATAGTGAAAATTCAAAAATTGCGGCCGAGATTTGACAAGCGACCAGTTTTTCTCCTTATCTGTAGGAGCAATTGAAGGTAAATCTCCTAGAGCGGGCGGGCTTACGTATTGTACTTGTACGTGACGTAAGTGAACGGCGTGATTCGGTCAGGCTTTTTGGCGGGGCCCCCACCAGCTATTTGTTTACAAGAGCTGTCGCGGCACGCCGGCACTCCGCTCCGACTAGCACGCGAGTCGCGACGCCGCCTTACGCACCGACACCCGGTACTGACACCTCCACCCGATTGATCAGTGCGCCCCAGTGTTTCACTACCAAAACCCGCGAAATCACACAATAATAGACCTTATGTCTATGCACCAAGTACACTAAGTGCCCCAAGGAGCCACACACAAGCACGCCCAATCGTAAGTCCCAATTTTTTTCCGTCAAACTAGTTTGAACTTTTAATTTGATACTTTAATGGACTTACATCACGTTATTTGAGAGATATGCAAATACTAAGTGTACTATATATAATATGGTATATGTATATAACGACTTCGTCCGCGTGAATTGAGGTTTTTTAGTTTCCGCGGGAACTCTTTAATTTTCCGGGATAAAAAGTAGCCTGTGTTATTCCAGACTATATTTATAATCTATCTCTGTGCCAAATTTCATCCAGATCCGTGCAGCCGTTGGAGCGTGATTGAGTAACAAACATCCATCCATCCATCCAAACTTTCGCATTTTATAATATTAGTAGGTATAGATTCGCTTTCAAAACAAGCTTGAAATATACTTTACGTGTTGTCCATTAAAAAACGAATTCACGATCTAGTCTAGACTCAAAAGCTGCTGGCTACTCTCAGTTTTACGCGAAGCATTACAATTCACGATGGTATAATGTTACTTTTGCCTTGTTCGTAGCTGTATCTTGTATCTAATAAATGTATACGTATGAAACAAACCTTAGCAGTTAGACCCTCGGCACTATTGAAAAATTAGTCATGCACCAAAAACAACAAACACAAAAAAACCCAGGTGAAATCCGATTTGCAAAGCTTGAAATCTAGGACGAAAGTGACCTAAGCGTTATGTCCTTTTCAAATCTATTCAATTAATAGATGGGCGTGATATACTTTGTTTATATCTTTTGTCTTAACAGGTTCTATTTGTTTAAAATTATACCCAGTGTTTTTTTTATTTTTTTTTGTTAGTTCTGACTTCATATAGCCATACTTTACTCATTCAAACTAACTAGCTACAGCTGCAGCTCTCTAACTAAAATCAACAAGTAATAAAATATAATTATCTAGCATTATTATAATGGGTGTGAATAATTATATTGCAAGTGGAAAAGTAAGTAATACTTAGTTACATGAAAACATATTTAACCTGGTGGACATCGACGATGGATAGCTGTCGAAGTATCTTTTCGAAGTCAATGCGCTAACCGTTATCCCACTTCCGATAATGGCTAACAATCTGGAACAGTATTGCCTGAAATCACATTATATTGCCCAGAGAATGTAGGTACCATAAATTCAGCTATATTACCAATGATCAAGGAAATGGTAACGCATCAATGACATGTTTCGTAATAGTTAATGCAGAAGATCCCAAGATAAAGAACCCTGCACTATATTTTGTAAAGCTTCCAAAATATATTCCATGATATTCCGACCAATCAAACATCACCAGCACCCGCGAAGGTCGTCATTTTTATGTCACATACGTTCCATTTCGAAATTGAACCGGTTAGGATGTTTTTAGATTCCGTAATAAAATTACCATATCGCTGGCAGGGATCAACACAGGTACATGTGAATTGTAAAGCGGGTCGTTGTCACTCGTCACATCGGAAAACGTGGTCCCGAGTCCCCGAAAACTGAAACTCTTCTTACAATTTAAGAGCCTTTTTTCATGAAATTAAACAGCATTCTTATAAAAGGCGGCACGTAAGAGTTCAAATATAGTTAGAGTTTTTCGGTTATGGCTTGCTCTAACAAAGAAAACCTTTATAGGTTTTATAGTAGAGGTTTAACTATATTTTATATGCGCCAGAATCACATTTCACACTCGAAACTTTCTTTACACCGCACCGGCCAGCTCTAATCTTCGACCTACCTATCTGTATCTTACGCAAAACTACGCGAATTGGCCCAACATAACACGAAAGTTTGAGAAAAAAGTTTTCAAAACCATTTCCTTCAACTTTCGAACAGTAGTTACGTCGAAACTTTTCCTTCATATCAATTGAAAAATGTCATAGAACTCATTATGATTTTCCTGTATACTCTGTTTCTTTTCGTCGTATTTCTCATTGCTAAGGTTCATGATCTGTTTCTATTATTCAAATAATGGTAAGGGTTTTCTTGATATTATGCAGTGGGATACCACTTACCAGGTCTTTTCCATACGACTCGGTTTTATGAAATGCTAGTTTTTAAAACCGGAGCCAAATTTATAGAAATGTTCCCAAAAGAGTTTCTTTTCGTAGCCATTTCAATCTTAATCATTCATCTTCACGGAGCAAAGTACATTGTGTCAAAGTCAAGTCTCCATTATCTTTATATTATTATTTGTTCTACACTGCAGCATGGAAGAAGGAATTACGACTGATGCACTGCAGCCTGATTACATTCGCTGATTCGCTGTCATGTCAACTGATAAGTGGGGCGTGGACAAATATGCGAGGCTTACTGAAATCGTTTTCCCGCTACTTAAGTAGGTTATTGATCAGAGAGATTAATAACCTGTGTATGAATGTTTTCGAGTAAACACACACTTCAATTTTGTGTCTCTATAAAGTTGTATATGCACAAGGAACAGCAGGCATCTTTCGCTTTAATCTGCAAGAAAATGGAATTTTCCAAATTGCAGCAAAACAGTTATAGGATTGCAGTAAAAAACCGCCCATCCTTCCTGTAATTGGAACATGCTAGAAAATAGAAGCGTTAAACCAAGCCCTGTAAATCAGTGCGGCTAAATACCTAAAGATTGAGCTTAGAGCTTAGACTAATATGAATCAAATCGAATAGGATGACATTCACGTGGAGATATTCTCTCAAGCATCACTATAGAGTCCAAACGTTTTTCCGAATAAGTGGATAGGATACACAGTTCATAGGCATATCTCCCTTGATTCTCTGATCTGTGATAGGATACCATGAGGTCTAGATGTCGAATCTGTTTTTCTTCTAAAAACTGGGTTGAACAGGTACATTTACATTCTATATTGTCTAGTACATTAAAAATAACTAGATTTATTACAAGTAGGTATGTGAGAAGAAACGAAAAATGTACAGCTCGCATTCGTCATTTTGGCTGGCGCAATCTCAGGCCTATTTCTGTTTATAAAAACCCCAGTCGCATGCACTCTTGCACGTCGAGAATAATAAAAACAACACGTGTGTGGTCTTTTTCGTATGTAAATTAATGTATTTCGTAGATTAAATGTCATTTTTTTGTACGTTTGATTTTTTGTTTCCTTTTGTAAAATCAGTCAATAACTTTATTGTTGCATTCTTGCCTCGTTAAACGCTTTATTTATTTTGTCAACTGTTATTGTTGAACTAAAATCTCGCTTGTAGATGAAATCAACGACCTAGTTAATTCCTCTTTTTATTCCTTTAATGCTGCATAGGAGAGAGAAATATAGAGCTAAGAAATTCTTAAGAAGAATATTCCAGTGCAGGTGGTGAAGTACCATTTAATCTAGAACTAAATGTTACCCACATCTTCGTCCGCGTGGATTCAGAATTTTTTAAATTCACGTGGGAACTCAAATTTTCTGGGATAAAATGTAGCCTTAGCCCATCTCTGGGATCAAACGTCAAAATTGGTTATACGAATAAGACGTGAACAGTCAGCATTTTATACCATAAGGATTTAGTATGGATTTCTTCTCATATAAAGAGACTAGATGATTCCCGCGACTTCGTCCGCGTGGATTAAGGTTTTTTGATTCCCGCGGGAACTCCTTAATTTTCCGGGATAAAAAGTAGCCCATGTCCTTCCCCGGGATATAACCTACCTCTATACCAAATTTCAGCAAAAGCGGTTGAAAAGATGGGCCGGGAAAGCGTAGCAGACAGACAGACAGACAGACAGACAGACAGACAGACAGACACACTTTCGCATTTATAATATTAGTATGGATTTCCTTCACTGTAGGAAGATAACTTGCTTGTAGTTGATAGTGGGTAGTCAAATTTCTTAGGAGCAATTTATACTTAAGTATATATATATATAATTTACTTCACCAATAGAACCCGAGATTTAAAAAGGAAACCTTTTATCAATAATTATAACAAAAAGTCATTATTACGTCAAAAACTAGTTTTAAGTCAAGATAATACAGCAGCCTGTGAAGTGTACGTTAATCTGGATAGTGGACACTATCCGTTTCTAGCGAGATAATCAGTTTAGCAGCTTAGACGACACGAAATAAATTGGAACTGCCATTTTACTGGCTCCAAGAAAGAGGAGGTTGGCAATTTGACGCGTATTTTTAATTCAATTTAATTTCTGAACGTTTCGTTTAAAACCACGGAGTTGGAAGATGGAACTTCTCAACGGGCAATAGCTAATAACTCGTCATTATTGTGATATATCAGGAAAGATTCAACAGTAGTACCTACCCTTAAAGTTATATTGTGTGTTTCTTTATGATTATTATTAACTAGTTCTTGATAAGGGTGCTATAAAAATTTAATGAAAATGCCATTCCACCGTAGTCAAAAGTTATTTGTTCAAATACTTTTTGAACGTAAAAAAATATAATTGTTTAATTTTGTCATAATTCACCTTACTGGTAAATCTTTGTCCTTGAATGCAATTCTGTAGTACTAAGAAAGGAGTTATAGCAGTATTATTCTATCAAAGAAAGTAATTGCTCATAACGATGCAACCGTTCACAGTCAATTCGTTATTGTGCCCGTTTCGTCCTGAGTCCCGCCACCCTCGTCTCTGACCTCCAGACATTCGACCTTCCCACCCAGGACTTAAACTGAAACTACACTATTGTTTATTTCTGTACTACAACGGTGCGTGTTAAAATGCATGTACTGAATCATCTTACGAGTATATTGCAACGGATAGGTACTCTTTATGTTGCGACTTGAATTGAGAAGTATTTGAGTTTATTACTTTATGGTTGCTCTTTGAGATATCTATCTCATTAGTCGTTACCCAATACCGTCTTCTCTGTAAATTAATTCACCACTCGGAACCTTAATTTTATTTGGGAGGCGTCATTAATTGACAAAAATTATCTGACTGTAATATTTATCTCTAAAATTGACAGATTACTAGTACGTTTGCTTACCTCTACATAAAACGATAGCTTTATAAGCAGACCTAGAAAGGATTATAATTTAGAGCTAAATGTCTTGGGGTTGATGTAATGATTAACTTGATTCAGTATTAAAAACAGATAGATCACTGCATCATATAATCTTACTTTCAGATAAAAGTACCAACTTGTAGAGACTACAGTGTTCAAAAGTTTTATGTTGTAAAGTCATTAATAATAATAAGAGTATATTATTTAACCGCGAACTTTTAGTTCATTTAGTATCGCGACAGATAACTCCAACGGCTGGCTTATCGGATATTGACCGCTATTCACGTGTGTTTCAACCGAAAAAACGCCTTCACCCGATACATTCGAAGAAGTTTAATAAAACTCTTAAAATTTATTATTGACCTCGATGGTCTTCAGAGAGTTGTTTTTGTATTATTTTGGGATTTTCCCATAGTTGTTTACGACACTTGTGGTTTCTTATTTCTTCGTAGACTTCCTAGAATTTCACTCGTTATTTTACCTTCAGTGTTGCATTTTCAAAAACAGAAGCTGAAATACCAAATTCCACACTTCACAAAAATCCCGTATTATTCTCGTGCCTATTTTGACCTCCTTAGTGAATTTACAAAAAATATATTCAAAGAATAGCTAAATTAAAATTTGAAACAGACAACAAACAGTCTGACGCCAACCTTCGTGATATACGTTTTTTAAAGCCCGCCACGTTTTTTTTGAATAAAGTTGTGTTTTCCATTTTAAAATTAATCTTTTTGTGCATATAGATTAATAAAGTATATATTCCTAAGTATATAATATACTCATTATATCTTGGCCGGTTCCGAAATATTTTAAGAATATTAATTTAAAAATAATCTGATAAAACTTATCGAATACTGATAAAAATTGCTTCGTTAAAATGCAGCTCACGATAGGTTTTATCTCGTGCAACTTATTATTCATATACTTAATCTTCAATGTTATTTCCTGATTATGTAATTTATTTGAAGATTATTATTTTTAAATCTATTCTTAAGACCTCTTAGCTGGTTTCTGGAGCGATGAAAGTAATTAGAGAGGTTTCGCTTTCGACGGACTCGATCTTGACGGCTCGTATCTCGATTGGATATTAATATTCCAATTAATACAGTTGTGACTCAACATTACTAGCTTGATCGGTAATAGATTAAATACTTCTGCGTATTATGTGTTAACTCCGGAGCTAATACCCTTTTAGACTTCGTTTGAGTCCAAAGTATTCTCTATAACTATAATATTTTTTGTGATTTACTTAACTCGTACATCCTTACTAATATTATAAATGCAAAAGTGTGTCTGTCTGTCTGCTACGCTTTCACGGCCCATCTGTTCAACCGATTTCGATGAAATTCGATATAGTGGTAGGTTACACCCTTTGGAAGGCCATAGGCTACTTTTATCCCGGAAAATTAAAAAGTTTCCGCGGGAATTAAAAAAAAAACCTTAATCCACGCGGACGAAGTCGCGGGCATCATCTAGTATTTCATAGATTTTATTAGCTTTCTTTGCGAGAACTATTTAATACTGAAATATAATACCTCGCTTCGTTCGTTATCCCTGGTTACCCCCATGTGGTCAATTGGATATGGTTCTAGTGTAGGGTTTCACGGGGCTGATGATATGACACTCATTTAAATATACATTTTTATTAACGTCGAGGTTTTTAACCGCTCAATATCTTTACGCCATAATAGGGCTCGTGTAGTGTATGCCTTAATAAGCTATTTAACTTTGAAGCAGTCTTTCTAACTGCTTATAAATCAGTTAACGGTGTACCAAAAAGATCTAAGACTTATTATTTACTAGATGATTCCCGCGACTTCGTCCGCGTGGATAAAGGTTTTTTGATTCCCGCGGGAACTCCTTAATTTTCCGGGATAAAAAGTAGCCTATGTCCTTCCCCGGGATATAACCTGCCTCTATACCAAATTTCAGCAAAATCGGTTGAAAAGATGAGCCGGGAAAGCGTAGCAGACAGACAGACAGACACACTTTCGCATTTATAATATTAGTATGGATTTTGTCGCTGGAGAAGTCTCATGGCGTAAATGTCTACTCTCATCTCTAATACTTCTTTCTTTGAGTTAACTAGGCCTAGTCCCTGAGCGTTAATTTATTTCATGTATTAATTTACGCCTATAGCTTTAGTTTACAGATAAAAGGCAAATTATTATCCAATATTCCTTATTAAAGCGCAACTTGTGAAAGATCATAGGTTTCTAACAAGTATGTTTAATACAATATTCTGCTCTGGTATCTTCAGCAGTTGGCAGCCCTGCTACTAAAATATCAAGTTGATTCAGGTTATTTTTTGTTGCTCCCCGTTGATTGGTTAACGGTCGACATCCCTCGCTTGCAGTGTCGTCTGGTTTACAAAGAGCGTTGTCATAATATTATCAGGTCCGAAAATCTTACTGGCCTCTTGTCCAACACCTTCTTCCCATCTAGCTCCCGGTACTCAACTAGACTGTTCATATTATAATGTGATGACACTAGATTGTACATCATACTACTTAATCTTAATATATATAAATCTCGTGTCACAATGTTTGTCCTCAATGGACTTCTAAACCACTTAACCGATTATAATAAAATTCGCACACCATGTGCAGTTCGATCTAACTTGAGAGATAGGATAGTTTATATTATATAGATTAGGATTATTAGTGCTACCCGTGCGAAGCCGGGGCGGATCGCTAGTAATATTATAAATAAGAAATTGTGTTTGTTTGTTGGTTTGTCCTTCAATCACACCGCAACAGAGCAACGGATCGACGTTGTTTTTTACCCGACTATGTCAAAGCCAGAAGGAAGGATTATGACTTCCGCGACTTCTCCCGCGTAGATAATTTTTTTTGATTCCAACGGGAACTCTTTCATTTCCCGGGACAAAAAGTAGTCTATGTATATCCCCGGGATGCACATGTCTCTGTACCAAATTTCGTCAAAATCAGTCTAAAACATGGGCCTTGAATGCGTAGCAGACAACCGGACACACTTTAGCATTTATAATAAGTATAAGTGTGGATATTGCACATTTGGCGCTGGATATTACTTATTTCTAAACATGTAGGTACTTATGATTGGATAGTGTGAAAATGTTCTTACAAAACTCCATGTTGAATAGTGTTGAATTTAAGATTTTATAGGCTGTCGTTATTGTAACGGTTTATTTAAATCCGATTTAACTTATACTTGACGCTTTGTATGTCACTTGTGTTTTTTGAATCGAGATGTACCTAACATCTTTGGAATTTAAATTTTAGGTACTTTTTTCGTAAAACTGTTATTTGCTTTGTGATTTGATCCTATAATAGCTTCACTTGACGATTCCAATAAACGCAGCCAAATAATAATTTCCTTTTTAATCCCATAATATTTTTGGTCAGCCTATACAATTATTTTCCGTTCATCCGTAATCGTCCTTTTCCGTAAAGTACTTAATTGATTAATAATATCCTAATTTATATATTACTTTAATTTTGCCTTATTAACACTGTGATGTACTTTTTCAAGTTAGGTACAATAATTTCAAACAAATAATTCTTAAATTGTGACTTGGAGAATGGAGTGTCAAGAAAATTCCTAGTTAAATCAACGTACGAGTAGTTAATCTTAATAATCATAGATTTGGTGTGAAGCTCAGACTCTATTTCTTCTAATGGCTCCATAAATTAATTAATTAAAACCAAGTTTTATCCCGCGAATCTTTCCGTTCTGAAAGTAAAAGTTCACTTTCGGCGTCTCAAACAAATGAAAGTAATCTACCGTTCTACTAGTTCGTATTAGTTTCGCTCTCGATTGCTTCGACTAGTTCCTCTCGTTTGTCGTAGCAGCCGGCTTTGGTCACTCAGGCTTGCTCCTCTAGTACTAACAAGAGTCAACACATGAATGACGCTTGTACACCTGTTCATTAATCGTTTAACTTGTAAAATTACCAGATGACTGACCTCCTTTAACGTACTGCAAAATACTACTTTAACGCCACATAAATTAGTAAAAAAACCACTACTACCATAAAAATTTGCGATAATCGAATATTGACAAATGTTGAAAAATAATATTGGGTTCTAATGATTACCCGCGGCTTCGCTCACATAGGAATTTCGATCCGTCCGTCCTTACTCCTTGTCTACATAAAAAATTGAACCTCTGTACAAAATTTCAGCTTTCTAGGTCATTCTTCTTATCATTGGCATATTATACTTATCGGTTATTATCACTCTAATCATTATCTAATATATTACCACGATAATAAAAATTCGAACCGGAAATTACTTATTCTAAACCTGAGGTATAGTTACCTACTCCAGTTTCTGAGTCCAAAATATGACAATGGTTGCGTATTTAGCCTGTGTTATATGGCCTTTAAAATACAAGCATTAAGTAAGTTAGGAATCGTGAACAGCACGTTCACGATACCAATTAAGAAAAAGTCAAGAATAATAAACATGAATTAAAGATACATTCTATAAACTCAAACTGTCTGTTATGATGTCTTATTTTGACTCTACCATGGAAGTAAGGAGTCGAATGTAAATATTATAAATATTTAAATATGGCGAAGTTCATAAAGTTGGTCATAAGTGAACTTATGACAGAGTCGCGATGCGGATGTTGCATCAAGTTTGTGGTTGCAAAAAAAGCGAAATTGTATGCTAAGGGTGAAAGTTAACACAGCTCGAGCCAGATTTTGCATTCAGTGTTTAATATGCACGTTGAATGTAAATCTGATAGAAACGGGCGTTTCCTCACTGCCTATATTATGTCAGTTAAGTTGACTAAAACGAAATCATAATATTAAATTAAGTATAGACGTCGTCTATTTCTTTTTAGTTCAAGAACTAAGTACAGTCGAGATTCAACTTTTAAGTTGAAATTGTAGTGAACAACATAATCTGTCAAGGTCAAAATTTTATGAAACTAGTTTTTGAGACTATTAATTCTGCCCTCGGTATTTTTTAAAAAGTAGAAGAGAATTTATATGTAAATTTTCCGAATTTATATTATTAAAAAAATACATTTATATACTTACTTAATATAAAAAATTTAACATTAAAACTAGTGGAAAGCTTTTTCTGTATACTTCATCGACATTGGGATATCTTGTGCCAGGTGATAACTTTGTTATTGAAAGAGAAATTGGTGTCATCACCAAAGCCCAGTGCCAAAGTAAAAGTGTTCCGAAAATGTGACTCGCGAAATTACATTGCGATTTCGTTGTAACGAGGCCACCGATGTAGGTTGACTAACAGCTATCTACTAGTTAACTCTTTTATTTTGCTTTGCATCCGGTAATGGTTCACGGTCATTGAAGTTTCGGCTGGCAGTTGTTTTTTGCCCAAGTTCGTGGTCAGCGATTCCATGGCCGAAGTGTTTTCTACGAACTATCTTGAAAGAGAAGAGAGTTATATTGACAGAAGCGTTTCAAACGCTATTGCTTTTCCAAAAAAGTAATTGATTTGATTTTTTTTTGCCTTTTTTTTATTTAACAATAAGTCCTAAAACCTACACGGAGGAAAACAATTTAATACTTTAAAGTTGTAGTTTATTTTGTGTTTTAAGTAATATTATCATCCTCAATCTCATCAAAAGGTTATGCAATAAATTATTTACAATCTTTTTATAGCCGTTGTTCGGTGAAAATAAACCTCAACGAATTCAGTAATTTCCTATCATCGTAAATTTTATTGTGTTTAAAAAAATTAAACCGTATCCTTGCCCTTTTATGTATTTTATAGCTTGTTTTACTACACGAACTATGTTAGGTACTCTATAATAATTTATTGGTTACTCAGTTTGAACATTAATGTGTTTTCCGCCTGGTGAAATTTGGCAATATCTGAATTAAATGAGCTTTTAGTTGGTTTTGTTACGTGTTGAAAATGTAAACTAAAGATTCGATGACGAAAAATTATGCAAACTTCCATGAATAGACAATACTGTTAATTTGCATAGTTTGATACTTTTCTCTAAAAAATACAATTTGAATTAATAAACAAAGATTTTCTTCTATAACATAAACTAGTTTTAACCTTAACTTGAGACGGTTATAGTAATGTACTCTTATTTTGTAATTTCTACACTAGTCATTTTTACACTCGATGCGTATTGTGAACCTGTTATTTTGCGTCGACTACAGTATTAATATTAATGAGGAAGGCAATCATTTGGTCTGGAAAAACTTAAATCAAGAATGTCATCGAGTGAACCACATCGCTCTGCTGCTAATAAGATTTATTTATTTTTGATCTATCATTATTTTTAGTACCAATGATTGATATGAAAGCTGGATTAGTGTCATTATTTAGTAGTAAGACTCCTGCAGCTTTAGCGATAGGTATTAAATCAATAACAAAAGAAACTATATCTATACTAGCTATGAATTCATAAGTAATATAAAGTTTGGCGAAGTAAATTTTTTGCTGGCGTTATTCAGCATAAATAGAGGTGTTATGATTGATTGCGAACGTTCTTCATAACTGCCGATAAAAACATTGGATTTCAAAGGTCAAGTGCCTCAGATCAAAATAACTTTTTTTATAAAAAGTAAGGATCTTAAATGACAATGGCCATTATATTATACTAGCTGATGCCCGCGACTTCGTCCGCGTGGATTGAGGTTTTTCGGTTCCCGCGGGAACTCTTTAATTTTCCGGGATAAAAAGTAGCCTATGTGCTATTCCAGACTATAATCTATCTCTGTGCCAAATTTCATCCAGATCCGTTCATCCGTTGGAGCGTGATTGAGTAACAAACATACATCCATACATCCAAACTTTCGCATTTACAATATTTATATGATTGAATTAAAGACACGTGTAGAGTAGGTACATATTTTAAAACGAATAAGTTCACTGTATTAAGAGTTTATATATTATGATAACCTCGTATCAGCCGAGGAAAAAAAACAATTTTTAATTTAACCTGAAAGCGAGAAAGACTGACCTTAGGTGGTGAACTGGAGCTGAGTGAGCAAATATGATATGAATATGTTTTTATACTTGGGTGTATACTGTATAGAGATAAATCTTCAGACCAAAATAGAGCGAGTTAATGTCCTCCCGACTGAAATTTGGCCAGGCCTGTCCAGAGAGATTAGCCATCTGCGCAAACACAGGTGCACTCTCTGTTCCTTAACTCTCATAGCCCGATGGGACGGAAAATCCGACACGACCGGAGAGAAATCAGGCGCAGGGCCGACGGCTTTACGATGCTCTCCGAGGCACGGGAATGAAACACCGCCAACTTCCTAACTCCGGGCTAGTACTGAGAATTTCTTGTCAGAAAAAACCAATAAGTGCCGACCCGGGACTCGAAAAAGATGAATTGCTATCGTAACATTGTTTTAAATATTTTTAAAAACATAAAATATACCACTACAGCCCATTAACGTCCCACTGCTGGGCAGAGGCCTCCACTCTCCTACAGTGGGACGTTTCCACTCTCATAGGAGAGTGGGAATTAGATCTTAGACCCACCACGCTGCTCCAATGCGGGTTGGCGGGCTATAAAATATAGGTAAGTATATAATAATTGTTTTTATCGAAAGTCATTTTGCTATCCAGTTCCTGATATATTCTTACTTATTAAATCATTACCAAAAGTTATCATTGCAAATAAAATTGCCATGAAAATTAAAGCGGCATTCTATTTAAAATCCTGTATAAAAGAGAGCTAAAGCGCTGTTTATCTTTATTCTTGACTATACGTACGGTTCGGTCCATTAGCTGTGTTGAGTGGACTTGAAAGCTTGTTGTTTTATTTCGGCAATGTCGGATATCTATAGGATTTTTAAATTTTAACACGACCGCTGCCCTGTATTGCTTTATATCCTATCTTTACATTTTTATAATAATGAAAACTCTTGACCATACGATGAAATGATGAAAATCGTACATTTTATCATAGCTACACGTATTTTATAAAAATCATTGATAATCCACTTGTGTAATTGCGTCTTGAAGGTGTTTCCACTTCAGAGATTACATTTTTGAGATTACATTTTTAAATGGGGAATCAATATGACTGAAATTTTATACTTTTATTACAGTGCTTCTCACACTAAGAAACCTACCTAGAGTTCAAAGGAGTTCCGGGCGCGATTCTCAATGAGACGCTGGTTCAAATCCTGCCGGTTCCGCAATTTTTGACATGTATTTACGTAAGTTTAGAATATTCTGAAAGTTTTTGTATTGGAATAATCAAAATCGTCTACTTAAGAACTTGCTCCGTGTTCAAATCTTCCTTCTTCTTTTAGTATTTTAGCAGTTATTTTTAATAATGGGATTAGTATTTGTGAAACGCTAGGAGGATTTGTTTGCAACGAGACTGTAGCCAGGCCACTGGCCCTCACCCACTTAATTCAGCGCGCGTGTCTAGTTTATTAATAATCTTCGATCTGCAGACTCCGTCAACGTTCAGTTCTCTATGTTTTATTTAAATGGTCCATTTAATTATTATCGTCTTGTTTGAGGTCGGCTGCGAATTGCGATAAAACATAATTTATATTTAAGCAAATTATCCTATTTAAATACTAGAAATAATGCTGCAATTGGGTTGTAGTGTTTAAAGATGCGCAATAACACAGCTTGCAGTAAAGTTTTCGAAGAGTGGCATTACACGGAATTATCTCCGTAAATTCGAAATAAAATGGATTATAATTTCTCATCGATTCTAGAAAGTATAGTTTTTTTTAAACTGTTTAAACAAAATCCAAAATTGAATATCACGACAAGTAACCAGTTACTGATTCTCTCGGTCTTTAGCATCCGTAGGTACATTGACCTTAAAATATTCAGTTTGAACAAATGGAAAATGGAAACAGCTTTGTTGAGCACACAATGCTTGCAGACTCTTAAAAAGTTGTACACCAAGATTTCTCCACGTGAATTCAGCCGATCGCTGTATGCAAATCCCATACGAAGGTTCGAAGGCGTTTCTGATACGATGACATTATTAGCAGCCCGCCCCTATGGACAAATTTCATGACAGTTGCCGTATCACTTTCACCAACTCTCTTTGATTGAGGACAGTTCGATTAACAAAGTTGACAAAGTTATATTTCCAAATACAAAAAACAATCATGTTCGACTGCCTCATGAACTTTCTGATTACGTTTAAAGTTGTACCCATTTTCAAAAATACTGGCTTTTAGAAATAAATAGGATTCAGTATCTCAAGATATTATGTTGATAATTCAAAAAAAGATTGATTAATATTACTAAAAGTTGAATATTTTAAATCTTTCGGAGCAACTAACTAACTAGTACTATGCAATTGAATTCATGGGGGAAGAACTTGTCAAGTGATTTGGTACCACAGCAATAATATTGCGCGTTTCGAACCTCTTCAAATAAACGAGGGGGTACTTGAAGTGTTATCTCCTATAATATTGAAATTAATGTTACCTTCGGACATGACATCTGTTTCATCATTACCAATGCTTGTTAAACGGTTGCGGGCTAGGCGTATCGTTTCTTCATTTACACGTTCCACTTTGTCCAATAAGCGGAGGTGAAGAGTGTCAAATTGGCAGTACTTGTGATTTGTTGAACGACCTTGCTCGACACCACACGGTGCCGGTTCGACGTAGTTTTCCATTATACATACTCAATGAAAATTTAAAAAAAAATCTCTCATTAAAATGTCTTTTTGCATTTCTAAAAGCTCAGCTCATGAATACGCTAGGTATAAAGTTTATTGTTTTGTTGTAAAATCATCGGTTAATTAATAAAACCGGTTGCCAAAGAATTCTGACGAGTACCTACGGGTAATGTTTTTGTACCATTCTTAGCCGATTTGTGTAAACATAATTAAAACAATAACTGTTAAATTGATAATGTGAATTTACTTACAGTTGGCAATGGATTTTCGGTGTTAAAATTGTGCATTCCTCGAAGTCGAAACATATTTTGAAATATAAGTACCAAAAAGGTATAACAATATTAGTTTTTTAACCTGTCCTACAATATTTACATACACACATGAAGCATTGTAACTGGTACCTGCGATGACTTTGGCACGCGCCAGCCGTATGAGATCAACAATGTCAAGGCTCCATTAGTTATGTCATGTTGCGCAAGAGTGTCGAAGGAAACTTGCCCTGTTAGAGAACAAACTGATTATCTATTTATGTTCCTAATAGCTGACCCGAATAGACCTTAACCTGGGTCTTTTCTAAAAAAATCCTGTTTAAAGCTGCATAGGAAAACGTCACGAGGGAAACTGCATACTCGAGGGATATTGATGGATAGGGATGCGCAGCACTACCACTGGTAAAGAGTGATATGGTGGCTCTACATATTATATGTCCGTCTCTATTCTCTAATAAGTGAGGAGACTTATTACTTACCTACTGGTACATCAGAGATTTATCAATCATGTGTACCTACAAATAAAATATCCATTTATAATCGATATTCTTTATATTTAATAATAAAAATAATAATAAATTATTTGCCAAAACTGATTACGTAATTTCAATAATGTGAAAACCTGAGGTATCCTCCTGAAGTCAGTGTCTTGAGTCTTCCCACACTATAAACAAACCAGTCACAGTTGATCGTGTCATGCGGATTTTTTATCTGAATATGTGTAATAATGCTAGTATTGATGAGACCATTTCTTAAATATTGCACATGCAAGTATGTATACCATATATCTTTCATCAACGATGGCACACCGCGGGGCGTCTCCTGTCAGGTCTTGCTTTATGTGGACACACCTCTTTAAGAAGAATTTGTATTTTGTTTCAAGCGAATGTCTTTCTGCATGAATTATTCGCCAATCTCGCGAGTTTTTGTTTTTTCCTCCTTATTAAGTTTCGATTCGTATTCAATGCAGTTTTATTGTGGTAGGGAACTTTATTTTCGTTTATCTCGATTTATTCGGGCTGAATTCTTGCAGCCAGCAAAACTTTATTGCGTGTCTCTATCTGCATGCACATTGCAGTCGGAGATTTTTTATTTGGTATCATAAATATTAAAATTTAAATAAATTAGTCTTAAATCATTAAAATATATTTAAAAAAATAAGCTTTTACCGTTTATTGATTTCCTATAGCACAATTATACAAATTAATGAAAATGTCTCTAATATATTATATGGATAAAGATAATAATAATAAATATGATATAACGAATGGTATGACTCTACAAAGTAAAAAAAAGTAAAGTAAATACTTACCCACTTCAGATATAAGATATAGATTGCAAATTATTAAAATGCTTCGAAAAATTTATAAATTGTTACGTGATAACATCTTATAGTTACTACCTACCCTGATTAAACACTTAATTTTAAAGCATTCCCTGTTTAGATTTGATTGGTTATATGGTTAGTAGTAGTGAAGGTTTAGTATGATATGCACTAATTAAGTTGGTTTTTTAAGCAAATCTATTTATTAAGATAAGTTTTTTATTTTTCTTTTTGATTTTAAAAATTTTATTTGTTTACATTTACTAGCTTGTAATATACAGCGATGGTCCGTGACGTCTCGGCCCTTGGGCCCCTCCTGAAAATCAGCGTTGCGGTATGTTAGGTGGGTACATACCTACCTTTCGTGCTGTGGCACAGGCTGAGGAGGTGGCCCATTGACCACATTTACTTTTTAAGTATGTACACAGTACATATGTACTGCATTTAATTAATTTGTTGTGCTACTGATTAATTTGTAAACTGTTGGTCAATAAAAATTTATTTATTTATTTTATTTATATTTATTTGATTATAAACCTGTACCTACTAGATAACTATTAGCGTCGATGCAAATTGCAGATCAATTAATTATCTCTGAATTTCAAGTAGATAATAAACTCGATCCTTACATTGTGATTGCTGAATTTATTACTACTTGGCACTTTGGCACTAGGAATTAATTTGCAAATCTAAAAGCAATAACGCGATTTAGATGGAAAATGCGCATGCAATCAAGCTGGTTTAGTAGTTATAACACGCCCAAGGAAATTGTCTGTAACCGTTAAAAGTTATGTTAAAGGAACTTTATAGGCACAAGTTGTTGATTGAGTTGTAATCGGATAATAACTATAGTTAAAACAAGCAAATGTTTTGATAGGGAGACTTAATTAATAGTACTTTAGTAAAGAAAGGCGTTATAAGTAGTTGAGTTGATTTGTAATGACCCCTAAGACTTAGGATGAGAATACTGACTATTGCAGTAGCCGTCGAAACTAACTAACAGCAAACAAAGCGATGAAACAAAGCGATGATCGCTATATTATACTAGCTGATGCCCGCGACTTCGTCCGCGTGGATTGAGGTTTTTCGGTTCCCGCGGGAACTCTTTAATTTTCCGGGATAAAAAGTAGCCTATGTGCTATTCCAGACTATAATCTATCTCTGCCAAATTTCATCCAGATCCGTTCATCCGTTGGAGCGTGATTGAGTAACAAACATACATCCATACATCCATCCATCCAAACTTTCGCATTTATAATATTTATTTGATTTGGTTGGCTCAGACTTAAGCCCACAAATGCCTAAAATATACAGTTTTGGCAGAGTAATATTAGATCATTATCATAATATTCAAATTTAATTTATATAGTCGCTAATTATTTTGATGCTACAAGATTTGGAGAAACCAGTTTTGGGAAGACACATACTTATTAAGTACTTGGAAGTTAAAGAAAGCGTCAGTACGATTATGAATTTACTCAGTAAAATAACTGAATTGCAAATGAAATAATGATTTGTGAGGCATCGAAAATGAAACCTATCGAACCGAAAGCAAAATTGCCTGTGTTTTTAATTTTAGGTGAGATTTTGTCCAAACATAAAATGGACAAAACCTCCCGGCGCAGTGTTGAGCGCTGTTGTCTTAACGTGGGAGGTCCCGGTTTCGATCCCCGGCAGAGTCAATTTGGGAATTTATAATTTCTGAATTTTCTCTGGTCTGGCCTGGTGAGGCTTCGGCCGTGGCTAGTTACCACCCTACACCCTACCCTAGTTCTTTTAGAAATTTACACATGTGCACCGCCCTGTCATCATGCAACTGTTAGATTTTGATTATTTACAACGGCAAAGTAACCACAGATTATTTAAGTATGTTAACCACAGATAATAGCTAGTTCCTTATTTTGAGATGTTTAGGTATGTGGACAGATAGTAGAGTGGATCCTTTTGGATGTTCAGTTGAGAATTAGGCATTGGTATTTACTACCTATTTTTATGTGATAATGTGATAAGGATTTGTTTTACATTTGGAAAAATATATTGTGTATTGGTAAAGTTGATGTGCAGCTAGCTTTATAGACACCATAATTGAATAGACAAAGTAAATATAGAGGAAATGATGTTCTATGGGCAGTCATGTTAGAGATGTCATCTAAAAAGTTTGGGAAAAAGTGTTTTGTATTTGAATTTGCCTAGATTAATTGATGGACAATAAAGTTAATGTTAATCTGAAAGCCGAGGTTTTATTACAACCAATCTCCTTTCTTAGAAAGGTTGCCTGGAAGAGATCACTCATAGTGATAAGACCGCCTTTACACCGTAACAAGTCTTAAATCCTGTCACCATTAGTTTTACCTCTGTTTTGTTATTTGTTTGTGTGTAATAAAGTGTTTTTACTTACTTACTTACTTACCCTACCTGCAAATACGTGCCGCCAAGCGATTTAGCATTCCGGTACGATGCTGTGTGGAAACCTATTAGGAGTATGGGTTTAATATAACTGCCATACCCATAACAGGTTAGCCCGCTAACATCTGACTGCATCATCACTTACTATCAGGTGAGATCACAGTCAAGGGCTAACTTGTAGTCAAAAAAAAAAATATAAATTACTAGCTGATGCCCACGACTTCGTCCGCGTGGTTTAAGTTTTTTGTATTCCCTTGGGAACTCCTCAATTTTCCGGGATAAAAAGTAGCCTATGTCACTCACTCTCCAGATCAAAAACCCATGAAAAAATCACGTCGATCCGTTGCGGCGTGATTGAAGGACAAACCAACAAACAAACTCACTTTCGCATTTATAATATTAGTATGATCAAACTAAACACAAGACTAAGTAAGAGCATGGTCGTGTAAAATACTGGGTCGGTAAATCAATGTAAATGTGTCAAGTCTGAATTGTGTTCGATGCCCTGTCCTCGCCATACATTTCAAAATCTGTGCCGAGTCTAGGACTAATAGCCTATTGAAACCAACATCTAAATGTATTGCAGATACATCACGAAGTGCGAACAAGGTAACAAAATCGTTTTTACTTACGGTATGTTCGTATGTGCATTTCGTCACTTGGTGATTTAAAATTCTGATCCCTTTCATATAGGCTTCTTTTTATCCCGGAAAATTAAGAGATCCCGCGGGGAAAAAAAAAACCTCAATGCACGCGGACGTAGTCGCGGACATCAGCTAGTGACTAATAAAAACAAACTAAAAACTTGTTAAGTACTAGGAATCTGAAATAAAACGAACGCGAATTTGAAATGCTAATTGATTCGTTATTAGAACAGCGTCGATACGAAATAATTAAACTCAAAAGTTAAAATTAATTGTACGAAGGGTTTTAATGATGTATGGGCATCTGCCTGCAATTATTATATTTTTCCTCGAAAGCTTACTTATTACTTTTTCTTTTACTGAAAAAGCTGTAAGAAATGCTTGCTACTTATTTCCAGTTTAGTGGGGCTCTTTACCCCACACACAGTACAGTACCTACTTGTAACAAATTTTAAAAATCATCAACGCCAGCGTGGTAGGCCGAGGCTACGATGGCGTGATGAATTAGACAAATTCCTAGTTGAGTGGCCCATCGAAGCACAACATAGGGAGATGTGGAAAAATCGGAGGGAGGCCTTTGATCAGTCGTGGGACAGTACAGGCTAGATTAGATTAGATCCAATCTACGCAATAAATAGTTTTATTAGTTTAATTGCCAGACCTATTAACATTGCCATCCTTTTCCTTTTCTCAAAACTTTTCCTGCGAAAAATGGAGGCGAATGAATTTAGTTTAAGATTTGTTTATGAGGAATTAGCACCATTATCTAAAAACACATAAATCATTAATTGTGTCAGTTTCGTGACCAAAGATCGTAAACATTAACCAGCTCCTGGGTTCTTTATATTTATGTTGGTATGCAATTGAACTTTATTGCTTGCATGCCCATTAATGTAACGGCCAGAATAATGATATATATCGTTACCAATTACCAATGAACTTTATATCAGATTTAATGCAGCAATTATAATAAGCAGATTTTTTCCAATCACTAATTGGAAATGCTTATTATAATTATTCCACTACACTCCACTACCGCCCATTAACGTCCCACTGCTGGCACAGTCCTCCACTCTAATAGGAGAGAGGGCATTAGAGCTTAGACCCACCACGCTGCTCCAATGCGGGTTGGCGGGCTTTAACGACTATTATCATGTTAGTGATAATAACCGGGACCGACGGCTTAACGTGCTCTTCGAGGCACGGGGGTGAAACACCGCCAACTTCCTAACTCCGGGCTAGTACTTAGAATTTCTAGTCAGAAAAACCCAATAGGTACCTAATTATGGCCCGACCCGGGACTCAAACCCGGGACCTCGTCGGCCGCAGTCGAACATGCCAACCACAAGACCAACGAGGCAGTCATATTATAGTCATAGTTAGTTATTAATAAGTGTAATATTTAACTTATTCCATTAGACACGATGTTCTAATGATCTCCTGAAATGGCGAAGCTGACTGAGATAAACAGAGCATATCGTAAAGAATTTATTGCCTGAAAGCATTGTATTGGTATCCGAGAAAAATGTTGATATTATGTATAAAATTATGTTATGTACAGATAATCCACATTGCACTTTCGCAAGTTATCCTCAATATAAAATAGTATGAAAATGACGTTTGACAGAAAATTGCATAGAGTGTAATAAATAAAATATTACAAACTTATCTGACCCGGTTACTGCGTCGCTAGTAAGTATATATTAAAAAAAAAAAAAAAAAAACTAAACAGGCAAAAAAATTAGTTCCAGTTTTGGCCACCGCGCCGGGTCAAATAAGTTTGTGGCACTTTACTCAATCATACTAATATTATAAATGCGAAAGTGTGTTTGTTTGTTGGTTTGTTGGTTTGTTGGTTTGTTGGTTTGTCCTTCAATCACGCCGCAACGGAGCAACGGATCGACGTGATTTCTGGCATGGGTATAGTTAAGGACTTGGAGAGTGACATAGGCTCCTTTTTATCCCGGAAAATTAAGGAGTTCCCGCGGGAATCAAAAAAACTCAAACCACGCGGACGAAGTCGCGGGTATCAGCTAGTGGGTGGTGTATAAGTTGTTAACTCCCCGTTTATCTCCTCTGTCGAGTTTTGTTTGTTTAAAAACTTATACCTCAGATCTGGAGGGCACAGACACAGCGTCATTAGACCTGCTCACTCACCTTGACCGCGCCCGCTCCTCACTCGCGAAATCGTACAGGTTGAACTATACTGAAATCTTGTCTGTTAATGCTCAGTTAGTTTTGATGGCGGTTTCATATTCCAGTTCATGAGTTTTTCTGTTATTTTTGCTAATATCTTCGTCAAGGGTTAAATTCTTATTGGGTTTTAGCTGAATCCTTAGAATTTAAAGTGTTGCTCGTCCCCTTTAATTTGAATAACATACAACATACATTGATATAATCCGTGACTTCTTTTTACCGAATACAATTATTATTTTCGGTTACGGCTTGGTTTTGATTTATTATCCGTTTGTCATGTTTTTTAAAATCTTATCAAGCCCGTGGCATCCGATGTGCATTTCAAAACATAATATGTATGAGCCAATACGTTTGTCCAGAATACATCGGGGCTCATTTGCGTCCCGACGGTATCTTTTTGTTTTCCATACTGACGCACGGACGGATTTGATGTGGGTCGACACGGTGAAGATTTTCTTGATTCTTCGATCGTCCATTTCGGAATATCACTGAATCGTAAGTGAGAACACGAGCTTGGGTAATATCCCGTTTCCTGCCACGTGCGTGGTCTTCTGGTTTACACGAGCGTCTAATTTGGATAAATGATCTTTTTATGAGCGTTATGTCGAAATACAGTTTATTCAATCGTGCCAATAAAATCTTAATAAACCGTGTCACTTGTGTCTGTGTTATTCATTGACTTTCAATCAGTGTGGAAGATCAAATAAAAAGTGGCTATTATGGTATTGTAAACGCGATTTTGAATTTTGCGTGCTTGACTTTCATACAACATTGTTGCCAATTAAATTGGATCTCCCTAGCTAGTCGCTACTGCACTGCCGCCGCTCCTTCGGACGTGACTCCGCTGCTACTTGCGATCAGGTTGATTACACGGTCACCGTTTTACTTTTAATAAACTTTGTCTGATATTAAATCTTTATTCGCAAGACTGTTGTTATAGGTATATCAGTTTTAACAAAACCCAGTTAAACAGCGCTAGTAGAATCTTAACCAGACAATATTTATAACAATTTTTTTTAATGAATTGATAAGATGAAAGCGAATGTTCCAAAAATCTCAGATTATGCAAATACCAAATGCACATTTAACTTTTTATTTTTAATCATCAATATTTTATTTGGCAGAAGGTCAACCAGCACAACGACTTCTTTTTAAAAAGCGATATCGTTCTAGTACATCAGTAGGCATACAAGAGTTTTAACCATGTTTTGAACTGTGGTTATTTTTATTGATACTGGCCTGTGCTAGTAGGTACAGTATTATCGTTGGTAAATAGGGCACTCTGTTTAAGGTTGTTAGGCCAGTAACCCGCGCCACAAGTGGTCTGTCTATGCGGCTGTCGGCTCGTCCCGTTATCATCGTCGCGATAGGGACATGATTATAGTTAGAACATTGCACAAGTTATGTTTTCTTATCTCCGCTCGGAATGCAGTAACCAAAGCGTCTCGTTTGTCTGCGGTCGTGAAAAAAAACTTCTCATCTCTGCGTTGAATTACTGTGGTATGTTTTTTACCAGTGATCTTACGTATTGGGTATTTTAGGTTTATGTTTTTTTCTCTCTTTCTTTTATTTGTGCACTTGTGACTTGCAAGCGGATCTATTGAGTTTATCCAAAAATTCATGGAATCGTTCTAGGATTTTCGACATCTCCTGGTCACGACGGCATTCATGTTTTATTTATAGTAATTTAAAATGTTTGCTATAGTGAAACTTTCGGAAACTGGGGCTGCTCCTGCTACAGAATTAATTTTCTTTGACGTTTACGGGAGGGTGCAATGGCATGCAAAGTGAGTGAGAAATGAGAATAACGTGATTGTACGATTTGATCATGACGCTGCAACAGAGAATGGTTCATTGTCTACACTCTACAGTGTGCAACTTTTCATGTTAACTAAGTCAAATCACAACGTTTTTCTATAATAAGTGAATCTTCTTATTCAATGATACAGATCTATAAACAGTTCACGATAGTATATTGAAAAAATTATATTTATTTTACTATAGGTAGGGGAGACCGGGGATGGTTGGCTATAGGGGCAGGTAGACTAAGCGACAATAACTCGCCACTATCACGTGTTTTTCATCATCCAATCATGAGTGACGATGGCTCCCCGCAACCCGCTAACTTGTGCGAAGTGAGCCGCCGCAGTCGCGCGGCGTTCGTGAGTGGCATCACATTTTGTTTTTTTGGTCTCGGTAAGTAACTTTTTTCGTTCGTACTTTTTTTGTTATTGTGTCTATGGATCTGTTAGAAACAATGTTGTTGTTATGCCTAATGTAAATATGATAGTTTTACTCTATATTACACAGTATTGCTTCCATGTTAGTGCCAGAGTTTGAATATGATACGCAGGTAAAATTCAAAATGGCGTCAGGGGATGGTTGACCAATTTTTTTCGGGGTAGGTAGACTTATTAGTCATCCAACCCCTTTAAAATAAGTATAAAATTTTATACTTATTTTAAAGAATTGAGTGTGCTAATGGTTAATGTGATGCACATTAACCATTATCACACACAATTCTTCATCAATGTAAACACTATTATAGTCTTCTCTCACATACTAAGTAAATTACAGTTGTATTTTTACAGAAAATGAGAACGTACATAAGAAAATCTGAAAGAAGAATCTGAAGATCTGAAACATCACCCGATGTACCAAAAGATATCCTAGAAAGAGCTTGCCACGCAGTAATCTTCGATAATAATAGCATAAACGCCACATCAAAGAAATACCGAATTCCATACAAAACGTTGAAAGTCTAAACTTAAACAAAAGCTAGAAAGTAATCCGAACCTAAGGAGAGCTGATTTGACCCTGGACACGGTGGGGTACATAAAAATAAAAGATTATGATATTCACTAATTCAAAGATGATAATATTTTGTTAGTAGATATACCTACTTAAAAACTCTATTAAGAGACTGATTGTTCTATTTTCATTATTAAGTTAATTTTTAGTAAAGAAGTTTTCTGTTTTCAGAGTTTATACTTTATAATATTAGATACTCACAAGTTTATGTATGTTGAATAATATTTTCATAAAAGCAATTTGATCTGTGATCAGCAATTTATTAGAATAATTCAAGTTACAATTAAGTTTGAAACAGAAAGTACAAAAATTAATGTTACTTATCGTTAATTTAAGTTTTTTTAAATAGTTTAAAAAGTGACTGTTACCTTTAGTAAAGTTCTTTATTAACCGAGAATGGATCTCAAAGGACATCATCCATTTTGGTCCAAAAGTAAAAAGTGCCGGCCAAAAAAAATTTTTACTGTATTTCGCTAGATCGTGTCCACCTAAACATTTTTTATTATTACACCGAAGCTGTAGAAGTTAGCCCTTGGTTTTATTTAAGTTTAAAAATCTATATTTTTTCGATTATGTGAAATATTTTTTAAGCCATTTTTTTCTTTTTTGGAGTTTTTTATTTTGTTTTACAAAAAACATAAACCCCAAAAAAGTAAAATTAAGTATGTCATAATAAAAAATAATCATAAAAAAATAAAATAAAAAAAAACAAAAACAAAAATAATAATAATAAAAAATGTTTAGGTGGACAAATTCTAACGAAATACAGCAAAAATTTTTTTTGGCCGGCACTTTCACTTTTGGACCAAAAATGTATGAATCGTGGATGATGGATGTCCTTTAAGTTTGTTTATAATTAAATAAAAAGTTTCTATAATTTAGTACATTTTAAAGTTTTATTTTATACTTATCCTCTTTATTTACACTAATTACTGCCTAGGTCAACCTACCCCATGCTTATGGCCAACTTACCCCGGATATGGGGTAGGTTGACCAAGCGTCAGGGGTTTAGAAAATCGACTAAATAAGTATTATAATGATAAATATATAGGTTATAGATTAGTATTTTAGGTACCTGAATAGTTCTTCTATCTGTATCAACTGTTGTTTTCGTTATATTATGTTAAACATCAGAGATATACGAGCTTAAGTCAAAAGTTAGTCAACCAACCCCGGTCTCCCTATTGATGTCTTTCTTAATGACAAAGTTGCATGGGAGCAACTGGCCTCGCATCCAGTAAGCCCACAAGTCAGTGTAAGACTTGTAACGTAACGTATGTGTTGTGTATTGTTTACTTATTGTAACATTTTTCTTTTTAAGAAAAGCGAAACTACTTTTTAATCCCGGAAATATTACTCAATCCAATTTGTTGGATAGAACTGCTGAGTTTCTTGATGGCTCTTCTCAGTAGAATCTCGGAAAGCCGAACCGGTGGTAGAGTCTTGAGTCTTGACGTATCATAAGTGACTCAAGTTGTCTTATGTGAAAGTAATAAATCATTTATCATTTAAATTACATTAAACCTAGATTCCACATTGGTCTAGTATTCTACTACTACTACTAGTCTACTAGGTTATAGTAGTTGTATGTAGTATTGGTAGTAGTGGTAGTAGTGGTTGGTCGATCGTCCGCTTGAGGCATGTCGTGCGTGGTGGTCATCGGCCTCATCGGTAGTTTGCGAGTGCAGTTACCCGAACGAATTCGCATTAATATTCCGATCTAGTGTCATTGCGAAATTTCGCTCGCATATCCTTTCTTTTGCGTGCTGATTGCGGATGTCCCACTTTGTTATCAAGTTTTTTATCAAAACCATTCATTGTGTCAGTAAAGTTTTCTAAAATTGTATGCCTACCATATTGAAGAGACCTCTGGAACATAACTAAGCCTTAAATGTATGAAATATTGTAAAGTAAAGTAATTTTTTTAAATTATAATTAGGTTACGATGGGGCTGGCGTGTCCATATCGAACAAAAGTCCCAAATAAATTAAGATAAAAAAATTTATGAAATGTCTTTCTGTATGAAAAATGCGAACTAGACTAATGCCACCAAGCGTCGCTTTTGTATAAGTTGACAGGACGACAGATCTAGGGACGAGTGATCAGGGTCTACTGAAAAACTTACACCCAAGTGCAAACAGTGTCAAACGATTGTTATATTTGAACGGTTTTGTTAGTCGGATGTGCATATCTAAATAGAGATGCACTTCGAAGTCACTCCGGTAAAACAAACATGTTCCGTATCGAGTCGAGAGGGAATCTTCGGAGGAGGGCGGCGTGTAGACAGCTTTCGTGTGTAAATGCGTGCCGCACAAAAAGCGGCTAGGCGGCCAATAAAAACCCCGTGGAGAGAAGTCGAGGGGCGGGTGATCGGATGCCAGTGTCTGGTGTATGCTGCGACTGTAATTGCACGCTGCAGTCTCTCTGCGCCGGGCTGGGTGCGCGCACGCAGCCTTCACATCCCCATTTTACTCTTCCGCAGGAGTATGCCATAAAATTTACCCCTACACATACTTACCGCGAAGTTTGTGTAGTGTTGCGTGACTACTCTGCTAAGTATTAAAACCGCGCGATTTCTCTTCTTCCTCTAGACGTGATTAGTTTTAAAGCTGGTGGATTAACTTCCCCAAAAAATGACGTGAGTGTTGATGGATGTATAGGATCTTAAAATTTAGTGAATAAACCGCATTAACCATATTTGTTTTTCTATTGTCGCAGTGCACCCGACGTCGCGGCAGTAACTGCGGGCGGGAAGGCGGCTCCCGACCCGGCACTACAAGACGGCGCTATGAAAGGCGTCGAAGCGACACCTGAAGAACAAGAACGATTAGCGACAGGAAACAACAATGGCTCACTCGATTGCAAATTACCACCACCCATACAGAAAGTTAGGCCGCGATCAGCATTTTATTCTACAAGAGTATTCATGCTGGTGTTCCTATCGGGATGGGTTCTACAAGGCATGTTCTTGACTTACTTCGTGAGTGTGACGACTACTGTAGAGAAATTATTCAAAGTTGGCTCGAAGACCACCGGGACTTTGTTAGCGGCGACGGAAATTGGACAAATATGCACGGCGCTGTTCCTGACTTATTTGGCCGGTCGGGGGCATAGACCGAGATGGATAGCGTGCATGATGCTTGTGCTCGCAGTGGGTGTTATCGGCTGCGTTGTTCCGCACATATTGTATGGAACGCAGCTGATGGATGTGCATTTAGATGCTCATAGAGCCGGTGCCGCTCCCGTGTGCTCTACGGACGGGAACTCCTCGATGGTGACCTGTGACGCAGCTCACGCTCAGAACACGGCCACGCGGTCGTCCATCACAGCCGTGGTGATACCGTGGCTGTTCATTTGCCTGTTGGTGGTCGGCGTGGGGCAGACCGGTATCGCCACTCTCGGTATACCGTACGTCGACGACAACGTGGGCAGCCGACAATCGCCATTGTACATGGGTGAGTATTGAAGCTTTTTTATCCCAGACATTAACTTTGCCATCGTGTAACGTTGAAAATGGCAGTGACTATTTGAAAGCGCAGATGTGTGACCTATAGCCTATAGGCCACAGATACCTGAATTTTCGTAGTTTCAACTATCGTGGCGCATAGCTACGAGTATATAATATCGTGTTCTTATGTGTACGCAACTTTTCAAAGTTTTCGTACTAGATACCTACTAAGTAGCTTAGCGGTCGTAGGCTTGATATTTACATGATCTGGATTCTGGATACTTCATGTACCTGAAAAAAAATACAATGCAGATGCAGATGATTTTAGCATCACATAGGTACCGAACAGACACACATTACAAAGACAAACATTAATTTTTCTACAAGTCGTAAGCATTCGATTTTAATAAAAGTGTTTAGGAGAGTAGGTTCTTTATAAAAGTGGCTGCCTTTCAGTAGTTTTGAGATCACAGCTTAACGGTAAAACGGGGGACTCACATCGGAAAGTCACCTGTTCGGTGAAGTAGTCATTATACTTTTATTTTGCCCCCTCTAGTGCACGCTTGACGCTAACGAGTTAAAAAAGTTGTAAAGTTTTTACATTAACAAGTGGTCGGTCGACGAGTTTCTCGGAGAAAAGAGTGAGAAAATCATTCCGATACAGCGACTCTACATTACATTTCGTGTTTGTGATTAGGTATTTACCGAGCGAAGCGAAGGTGTCATAGTCTACTTGAGTGAATTTGCACTTGTCCATCTTTCATGTCGCAATAAAGAGTTTATCTATCTATAATATATCTATCTTTCAGAGCCTTGCAAAACTACAGACTAGTCATTTTTGGTCTTTGACATTTTTGAAGGTTACTATTTTTTAACACCCGATTATCATGCATTGCATGTGCCAAACGTTGTTTAAACATTTTAACTTTAAGAATTAACTTTTCAAGAAGTCGACGTCGAGGTCTTGAATGGTCTGAACTCTGAACCACTATGCAATCACCGCTAAATAGTAGGCACTAGAGAAGTTCCATATTATTATTTATCAAAGCGAAAGCCTTTTAAACTGAAAGTGGTATATTCTCTTCTAATTTGCTACTGCCTTGGCTTCCCACCTATTGTGCCAGTTGTATGGGAGCTGCTACATAATAGAGGCCTTTGCCCTCGCAGGAATAAGCTCATTACTTTTACTTCGGCGTTAGTGTACTGCGATGGTATCGAATTATGCATGTAGCCTCTAGGGCGTTATAACAGACACCAAGCCGATATTATTAGGTATTTAATTTATTCACTAAGTAGCTATATGTACTTGCTTTCCAACCCGGTGACTGGTAGAGTCTTGGAAAAAGGATATATTATGTAAACCGGATATTTTCGGTTCTATGTTCGTTGACTTGTTGCTGTTCCTAGTAAAGATTTACACATTGCTTTAATATGGCTAAATACACCTCAAAATATAGGTGGTATGATTTGAAAGAAAATGTATATCTTACGCGTAAATATAAACTTAAAAATCTAAAGGGATCTGCTAAATCTGATCTAAAGGGATTACGTCATCTGCTTGATCAAACTTTTAGGAAAAACCCCTCTTTTATGTTTCTTTAGGTACGGTCTGCTCTTCAGTTCAGTTCTCATGTTTTCCCTTTCTCGTCGTCCATTTTCTGACCCAAACCCAAAAAAAGTGGGTAATGAAAAAATTAATTTGGTTTTTCTTCAGATTGTAAACAGTTGATAGGTTATTGAGCTATAAAAATTAAGAAATAAGATCCTCTACTCGCTACTTTTGCTCAACCAAATCCAATTTTTACAGCATTTTGCGTTGAAAAATATATCAACACAAAATGCTGTAAATATTAGAGTAAAATATGGGCTCGCAATTCGCTGGTCTTAATTTTCTATAACGAGTATCTTTTAACGAGTTATATTTTGCACTATATCTCTGATGGTAATTTTTTCGAACTGGCCAAACTTGTTCCACGGGAGCGACAATGACCATGTTGGTTGCAACGACCAAATAAGGTATCCAAATATATCCCACTCGGACATATAGCAATAGCGCTCTCTGTTAAGCTATAATGTTATGGCTTAATAGAGAGTGTAAGTACGCTATCACCAAATTAGAGAACTTTATCTTTTGTTCTCTTATTAGCCTCATTTACGCCAGAGCAAATGCGACATTGCAGCATGCCACAGGGCTGCATTGTAAAATAATAATCAATACTATAATATTACAATGTGAAAGTTTGTCTGCTGCTGCGCATGATTGGCCTATCTGTTCCACCAATTTGGCGAAGTTTGGTACTTAAATAGGTTGCAACCCGTAGAAGGATATATACTTAGGTTTTTTATTCCAGAAAATCTGTGTCCCAAGGGATTTTGAAAATCATTAAATTCATGTTTATGAAGTCGCGGGCGTTATCTAGTTAAACCTGTAGCAAGAATCGTCGGCAGACTGTGTGCTCTACAGAACTATGTTGGCTCGGCATTAAATATTTAAGTATCATACCGTGTACCACCATCTCTACTCTACTAACTTCAAACTTTTTTCGTTTTTAATCCACTAAAAGTTAGCCCTTGACTGCGATCTCACCTGATGGTAAGTGATGATGCAGTCTAAGATGGTAGCGGGCTAACCTGTTAAGGGCATGGCAGTTATATTACACCTATACCCCTATTTGGTTTCTACACGGCATCGTACCTAAATCGCTTGGTGGCACGTTTTTACCGGTAGGGTGGTAACTAGCCACGGCCGAAGCCTCCCACCAGGCCAGACCAGGGAAAATTCAGAAATTATAAATTCCCAAATTGACCCTGACGGGGATCGAACCCGACACCTCCGCACGTTAAGACAACAGCGCTACACACTGCGCCACGGAGGTCGTCAAACTTGACAGCTATTAGCGATTTGGTTGTTATCTCTCGTAAGATATTACTGAAGTAGTTAATTACAAGTCTTTAATTACATTGACTCACCAAAGCCCATACTTAAAATTCGTACGCGAATCGTGTAATTACCCCAAACGCTTGCGTACACCGTAAAAACTAAGGTCACGAAACATGTGTTAGCTTTTGCGGTTAAAACATAGTAACTACCGGAGGGTTATTATTACAAACAGACAGACATAGACATATGCTACATCCGTTATATTATTGTGGCTGCTCTATATTCATGATATTATCACAATATAATATGGTACTTCATTATTTGTATAACCAAGATATTACTAGGTATACCAATAATTTATATCAGTTTGCGTCAATATTAACTGACCAAAATAAGGCTTAGACTTTAGACTTTCTAGGATAAGTAAATTATAGCTTCAATTAAATATTCCAAACGATTAGATTTAACCGCTTTTAATGTCGCTAATTCGTTTGTACAAACTCTATTTAAACGAAATTAAACTGTCAGTTCTAGAAACTATTAAATAAAAATATTCTTTTCCGGAGAGAAAATTTGAAAGGGATAGCACTACTTTTAGAATTGTCGATTCAGCTTAAAGATTATTATTTACAACAGAATGAGTATACATATTATTGTATAATTTTTGGTACAAAAAAAATTAAATAAAAGAAAAAAAAATTTACAACATTTAGCAAATTCATTTCAATTTTCAAAGGTCTTAACTTCCGAAGTAATATAAATCTTGGACACCTTAGCCACAAGTCTTCAAGAATAAAATTATACGTACGAGTAGGTACAATATATGTCGGTGCATTTACGTTAGTGTCCAATGTCCATGTCCAATGGCCTGTGAAACTCCTAATTTATTTATCCTAATAAAACATGCAATCTCACTTGGGTGGTAACATCGATGTAGTGTTAAGTGATAGACAATCTAAGATGGTAGCGGGCATAATAATAGGTGGTATGATTTTCTGGTAATTATTAGGTACTTGGGTACTTTTTCTGCGATATCAAGGCGTCGTCCTTGGTGTCCAATCCCCCCCTTCTTCTACAGAAAATATTAATATTTACTTATAACTACAGATGTTTCCATAACACTGTTTTTAATTTCTTTAAAAATTAGATGCCAATCCATTATCCTTAGCAAAAGCATTAGGCTGTGCCTAATGCTTTTGCTAAGGATATTGGATTTGAAAAATTAAACAATAGACTTAATATTATAAATGCGAAAGTGTATTTGTTTGTTGGTTTGTCCTTCAATCACGCCGCAACGGAGCAACGGATCGACGTGATTTTTGGTATGGGTATAGTTGAGGACCAGGAGAGTGACATAGGCTACTTTTAATCCCGGAAAATTAAGGAGTTCCCGCGGGAATCATAAAACTTAAACCACGCGGACGAAGTCGCGGGCATCAGCTAGTAGAAGTATAAACGGCTTGTTACAAAAGCCAAGCTAAAAACAACAGTTGTACTAAAAGTCTCGGGCTATTGAGTGCAGTATTAAATTGCATTGTTTACTTGAGTAATTTATCGTTCTATTTGACCTTAGTGACCCCGTACTTTTCTTGACTTTTCTTATCGATAGTTCGCACTGCTTGAGAACAACTCTTAGTTAAACAATGTAGGCTGTTGTAGCATGTAAGAGTATGTCTTACGATTATTTTGTACTAAAATTACAAGTATTTAGTAACTTAATAATTGTATTATTTTTCACCTTGGCTTCAACCTATAGGAACTATCCGTAGCTCATTTTAGGTCTCTAGCAGGGACTACCTCAACCCACGATTATTTATTTGCTAATCGTGTCCTCATTATTTATTTGACCAAAGTAATATTAATTGTACCACTTTCTTGCAAAATAAAAGTTCTAATTCGAATTATAATTCTACCTTGTTTGGTGTCCCCCAAGAATATACTTAGGATTTTTAAGGACACAACACTCACTCGGGTAGGCTTGTTCCCTCTAGCACTCCAGAGGTGTGTCTTGGCCTCATATTAAGTTCTATAATTAATACGAGTATTATCTTGTTTAATTGTAATTCATTCCTTTTAATATTGCAGGTTTCAATTTTTATTCCTATCACAGTTCTGATATTAACTTTATTTTAGAGTCGTTCAATTTTAACCGTTAAACTAAAGTGATATTTTCTTCGTCAATCAAGCATTGCGTAACTTGCGCATGGCTTATTGTTTCTATTTCAGCTGATATATCAAGAGCGATGCGCGTACGTCGGTAGGGAGTTTACGAAATAGGTATGTCGGACGCGCTGCAAGCCGCTTGCACTATTTTAGTATTTGGGCCCGTTTCACAAAATGATCTTTAACATTTCAATCGTTTCAATAGTATTTTACGCAACGTTTGTTATGTAGATAATAGAAAAACAGGATGGAAAAAACGAATGGGCCACGAAGGATAAGTACTTTAAATATATTAAAGATATGAAATTTTACTCAATGAAAATATTCCTTTATTTTTAAAAATAAGAATTTATTATCTGCAATTAAACATTTTTTACAAAGCTTACCTGAGCCGGGAATCGAACCAACTAAAAATGCTAAAAATAATCAAGATACATTTTTATTAGACCAATCGATAGGGTCTGCGATGAGAATTAAATCTCTCAAACAAACGTTGTATCTTATAATTAAAGGAAGACCGTTTTCTCCGTGGCCCGTTTTTCCACCCTGTATAAAGATTGGCCGCAATTTCGCCAGAATTTGACGGAACTTTCACAGCCAGGAGGGCGATTGTCTAAAAATGACAGCTACAGTGTAACGATCGCAATCACCTCTTATTGGTTAAAATTCTTCCACTATTTGCCAAAATCCATTGACGCAGCAAAAATACCATAAATTCAGCCAATCAAAACAATTGAGACTGTAACAATGGTTGATGCAGGTTTTACATAATCGCCCTGCAGGTTACAGTCTGTGCTCAAAACAAAGGCTTCCCACGGGATGATTTAAACTTATATCCACGCAATTGAAGTAGCGAGGAAAAGCTAGTTTAGTATGTTTACGCTGTGAAGAAGCTGAACTATCTTTAGTATTTCGGTCGCAGATTATTGCATCGTTGATTGTAATTCTGCGTACGCGTTAAGTTAGGACTGCAGTGCGCATGCGTGCCAATGTTACTTCATGAAATGTGTGTGCACAGAGTGCAGCCTAAGGATTACTGTCATACATTGTAAGAGGGACCTGGGGCTATACTGCCACCGCTTAAAGCCATATTATTGACTTTCGTGTTTTAGAATTATAATCCTTATTTTAGGAACGTCAAGGTACGTGACATCAATCTGTCATTTTGAATAATATTGCAAAAGTATTGGTTTAGGCGTTGGCAGTATGGCCCCTTTAGATTGATTACGGCTGAATAATGAAACGTCTCTGATTTTTGACACTTTCTATATACAATAAAATATATCAGTGAAAGTCAGTTTATTGGAGCGTTATTATGTGATACTTAATGATTAATTAATAGACTATAAATTATCGATCTGTTTATTAGTCCAATTTTCTTTGTGTCTCTTGCTATATGTCACATGTGCAGGTTTCATCGTGAATTCTTTGGAATAATTTACCCGGAATGGCCCTAGCTGTAGTTCTTAGCTTAGCATTGGACACCAATAAAGATATACTAGTCTGGGAATACTGTCTGCTAGAATCCTGGCGAGGTAATGTTTTTGTCATGTAGGCCAATTAGTCACATGAATCATGAATGCCCATTGCCCTGGTTCTCATAAGTTAATAAAATATATACTTAACTGATTTTGTGTTCGCGCGGTGCATTTAGGTAATATCGGAAATTACACTGCCAGCATCCGAAAGAGGGCGTCAGAGATATAATTTCTCCATAAATATTAACTTTTTCTTGTTTTTTTTTTTTTTTTTTTTTATCCACTACAAGTTAGCCCTTGACTGCGATCTCACCTGATAGTAAGTGATGATGCAGTCTAAGATGGTAGCGGGCTAACCTGTTAGGGGCATGGCAGTTGTTGGTAAAAGAAATGAGATGATATGATAACGATTTCCTAACCCATTTCGATAACCCTAAACTTCCGTGACGGTTGTGTATTTGTGTCAGTAAGGCGGGATGCGGCCATTTGAGTTATCTTCATTTGATCTTTATTATAACGACACATCCTCATTCCTCACTTGTCCCTCCTTATTTTATTTTTACTTAAGTCTTCGACTTTAGTGTATCGCAGTATGGGTGAGTTGATGTGAAATAAAACGTACCTACGTGCGTACTTATATTTGGGTTTGATAATATTCGTGCTAGCTCCACTGAAAACTTGATCGTTTGTGATTTAAGGTCCTGTAGTATTTGAAAAAATAAGGATTAACATTACTCTTAAAATTCATGTTGGTATTATTAAATATAATGCAAATAATATGATAGACATTATGAAAGCTCATTAAATTAGAAATAGGAAAACCTAAATAAAGACTTGAATATTTAACCTATACACCAGAGCAACATTAAATGCGACATAGCGGCATGTCATAAGACTGCATAGTGCAATGGTTAAAAGTCGCATGTTGTTGCCCCGGCGTAAAACAGGATTCAGCTGCTGATTCGACATGTTCAATTGCAGCTAAAAATCTCAAAAATTTGAGCCAAGATTATTATCAACCGAATTAACCGTTCTGCACAAAACAGTTAGTTATAGCTCACAAAATCGCGAGTGCCGTTATGGCAAACGCCATGATTATCTTGATATTAGTGTTTGCCATTCACTCCATCACTACATGAATCGAATGCAATGTGCACTTATGCAACTTTTTGCCTTATCGTGTTTCTCTAGTAGGTAATCATTTGCGGTATTTGGTGTAGGTCAGTTTCCCCACTTCGGCTAGATTAGATTACAAACATTTCATACGATTAGCTGGAATTACTTTATTTTCATTACTACGCTTGATTTTTTTGGCAACGTGCCTTATAGTGAAATTATATCACGATCATAGTAGATGTATGATATGTCTGTTCTTCAGGTCTACTATATTTTGATTGCTATTATATATTTAAGTACTTATGAGTAGGAAATATTTGTTCACAAAAAAGGGAATATGGTTAGCGCTTAGCAATTTATATGTTATTGATATTTATTCCAATAATTATAATTATTCAACCTAAGATCTAATCCCAATCAGCATAATATAATATTTTGGTTGGGAATAGGTGATCTTTTCTGTAGTAGGTTTGCAAATTTGTTACTATCTTTACTTTGGTCTTTATCATGCCGAATGCATCGTCTAGTGGTATTTTTACACTACAGTCATGAATATTGTTTAAATATTTGGTCAGGTGGGTTCATTGGAACTTTCTTGTATCCATTCGCGTGCTATGGAAACGAATTAGTCATTCCTAAAACTATTTCTCGTCTAGAGTGCGTTGAACTAACGACTACTTGCGTCCATAAAGATTTTATAGCTTTGACACCTAACCTCCTGAAGATGTTGTTATATGCGTATATCATCACACTATTTGCATTATTTATGTTAACATAATAACAGAAAAAAAGACATTTAAATTTATTGCATGTAACTATCAGGTTTTAAATTACTATGTTTAGTTTCTGAAATGATTCATGTCCACACAACACAATGATTCATCTCTATAATCCCCAAAATTAAAATTAAGAATGCAAAAGTAAAGGATGTCTGCTTTACAATATGCATATCGTAACCAATTCCTATTTGTACTACTACTAGTATTAGTTAATAATATTAGTCTGTAACTGTCGAATTTAGGTTGTGAAAATCTCTTAGGAATGGAGAACTTTGATTTTTCGAGATAAAACCGTAGCCTATATCCGTCTTCGAGATGTAAGCTATCTTTGTTCATCGTTATCTAAAGGAGAAGATTCAACTTCGGTGTACTCTTTGTACACTCTAACATGAATAGAGGAAAATACATAGATTGTATTAAAAATATAATAATTTAGAATATTAAAGTAAATAACGAGAAATAAAATAAAATGTATTTCAAGTTTTCGATACGTTTCCAAGATGGCAACCTTTAGCCATAGAGATGGCAGTAGGCACGAGATGTATCAAATGTCATTTCTGACAGTCACTGTCAAAATAACGTGTTTTTCCCTACGGTATTTCCGGTGTTGTGTTGACACTTGACAGAAAACGTCAAAAAATATGAATCCGCCATTGTTACCCGCTCCTGTTTAGTGTTGCTTATCGTGGAAAGATTAAATAATTACACCACTGAAATTACGATGAATTCGTAGATTTCAGCGATCAAAACTGGTTTAGTATTTTTTTTTCTTTCATTTCTCTACTTGTAAAAGGACCGGACCGACGCTCCATACAAATCTGGACCGTCTCCTTTAGTTCAGATTTTAAGGATGGGTCGTGAAAAAGAAAAATGATAGACACACTTTCGTATTTGTATACGAATAAAACCTTCTTATATAAAACAACTGAGCTGTAATCTTGACATGTTTCGCAAGCTTAAATTCAATTTTACCCAAATTACGTTAACTGCGAGTAAAGTAAAGTTACCTGATACATTATCCACTACTGTTTCATTGTTACGAATAAGTTTAATGACGCTTTTCGTCATTTTTGACAGTGTTGCGTGTTATTCTGAGGTATTCACTGCTTAATGATTTACCGAAACCGGTGTTTACGGTGAAACAGATACCTACCAAAATGTGAAGTGGCTAAGAATGCAAATCTCGCCCAGACAATTTTAATCTTTAATTAAAACACAACCACTTAACCGTTCAGTCGATGCAATTTCAGATACTTTGGTACGCATTTAAGAGTACTTATGATTAAAAAACTGCAGTACGCCGCGGTCTTTTTTGAAGAACGGTTCATGCCAGACCATTATTCATTACAGAGACGTACGATGATAATAATGTGATCGTATATTTTATATTCCTTTCGCCGTTGTACGCGTGAGCCAAACGCGCCCGATTCGATTTTTGGCAAGCGTCGCAGTCGATTTCAGCGAAAGATTACATTTGGGACCTAAGTACTTGATTGTTTTTCGGTCACTCACCCTATGGCGGTTCTTTGTAATTTTTTTTTATGATAACTTTCAATTTAACTCGAAAAACTGGGACAGACATTTATTCAGTCATCGACCCCGCCAATTATTATATTTTCCCTTCGAGTTCGAAGAAGCTGGTCTTTATTGATTATACTAGGAGATTAAGGCCGTATGAGATGTAACTCTTAAATCTAGCAGTTTGTGGATCGGAATTCGCCTGTTGCTGTTGATATTGTAGTTGTTTAACGAGATCTTTAGACGGCCGTAATTCCTGCGATGATTTGACGCCGTGCGTTGAATGTTCTACAATTAGCCTTCCTAGCTTGTAAGTCCATTGAGATAATCGGCACCGACTCCATTATGCGTGCCAGTATCCAGATCAATTTACATAATATCAGCCTCCGAGTTGTTCATTACAGCCATTAATATTTACCGAGTCGCCTCACCAATAATGCATTTCCTTGAATTAATTCAATCTTCGTGGCATGCGAAGCGATTGATGGCTTGCGTTGCATGTTTCATTCGATTATGTGTAGTTGGCTCCTCGTTGCGAAAATAAGCCTGCGTTACATAATTAATGTTGGTCGCACCATCTGTTTTATTTACTTTGAACGTAAACTTAAATGGCATGTTAAAATTTTATCTCAGCGTTAACTGTAGTCAAGTGAGACGATCGTAAAATTTTACGACAAAACCTGTGATAAGTTTTACTATTCATTAAATTATTGAAAACAGTAATGCTGAATTTATAGCTTTAACTAAGTTCAGTAATCAGATAGGAAGTATTGTGTGGTATTGTAGTAGAGCCAAAGTATTTGACGATTACGGAGCTGCCGAGTTTGAATTTTTTCCGAATGGTTTCCTATAATTGAGTAAAATTAGATCTTCTTTGATTGCAGCTATCACAATTGGGACAAGAGTAATTGGACCAGCGTTGGGATTCCTCTTGGGAGCACTTTGTACGAGAGTGTACGTTGACCCCCTCGCAAATCCGGAGTATGAGTACAGTGATCCAAGATGGGTTGGCGCTTGGTGGCTTGGTGAGTTGTTTTCTAATAAAATAGTATTTGCCATTGAAAGGTAACGAGCTCTAAACTAATACGATTACTAACGTCAAACCAAGATATGAAATTTACAGGTTGAGGAACTGTACCATGGATGTAGGTTAATCTGAGAGTTTTACTATCTTTCTCGAGCACTGAAAATTGAAAAAAGTAGAGCACTAATCAACCTATTTTTTATATCGAGATTTGTTTTGAAACATAATATTAAGGACCAGTATAAAATTTAATAGTAAGATTGAGAAATTGAAAAGAGGGAGGGAACCCCCAGGGTTGTAATAGCCATAGCAAATTTTGATTGCTCAAAAATTACAACACGGAGTGTATTTTTTTTTTGATTATAATCACATTTCCAGTGCGCCGAAGCTGGAATTACTTTTTTTTTCTTTATCTAATTATGAAGTAAAAATAGAAAAACTATCCGTGGTCTAAGTAGATATTATAGTTACCGTGCCGTGACTATCTACTTTTTCTAGTTTAACTTAGATTGCCTGTGCTTTATTAATAGCTGCTCCCGTAATTACCCACGTCTGGCTTTTGTTTTGTTTTTATTATCGTAATCTTATTCATCGCGTGTTCGAGCTTCATATAATAAGTGATTTAACATTTTAAATTCGTCTCTGTCTGATGTATTATGTATGGCGTGAGCTTTTTATAGAATTCACTTATCGTTGGCTATATCCAGTTGGCAAAACACAAGACTAATTATCTTTCCTTTGAAATAGTGTTACACCAACCCAACACCACAATGCACTCCGCTTCACGCAAGCGGTTTATTGTTCGCACTGGCAATACTTTGTGCACAAAGAAACGCAATGAATACCAAAGTACTGAGGCATGGTGATAATTTACGCTCGCCATCGACATGTTTACCGTCTTTAAAATATTCGTGAACCGATATTTCATTTAAAACACTTGTGCTTTTATTTTCCAGTATGGCTTTTATTATTTATTTACTGTACTGCATTTCAAATGTACCGCAACCCACACGTTGACTTATTTCAACACTAAAAATTCCACATCCTGAATGTTATTGCTTCTTTGACTGACGAACAGAATTGAAGAGAGGCCGCGTTAATGTCTCATTGTAATATTACCTCTGTTCGGTTTAGGAGCTGGAATTCCTCCACACATCGCGGAACTGACAGCTACCGTTACTCAGGCATTGGCTCAGATTTGCGCGCAAAATTCACGAAGAAAGCATGCACGTGACAAAACTACTAAGCGAATGCGTGCAAGTCGCCACTTTGTAAAATTTGCAACTGACTTCGAACAATCGAGTCCTTAATACCTTTAGGGCACGGTTCGGATTTCCTTAATATTTATTTCAAAATAACTTTTGTGACTCTAGAAAACTGCGTCATGCGTGCTTTGACTAGCAATAAACTGAATTCGCAAATACTCATTGAATGGTTTCCGCGTATTTCCTTATTGTTCGAGAGCCGTATGCTTGTGAATGGGGCCTGGAATTTCAATAAGCTTTTTAATGGCACCTTTATTTCCCTAAGTGCCGCTTTTACTATTTGTCTAACCTGATACATTGTTATTTGTTATCTACTATCGTTCTTCATTTTCAAATATGTCGCTACTCGCCATGCACCATCACTGATCTGTTCTCATGTCTCTAAGTAATTTGTTTATCATGTTTGATATCGCAAAGGCTGCTCCACTAGTGGTATTTAAATTCAACTGAATCGCCGCACGATTCTATTTATATTATTATCTTTATCGTTATCTCTGATATTGTGCAACTTTCCAACAAATATGTGACACAACAGTTTTGGCACACATTTTGACTTATACTAATAAAGATATAGATTAAAATACATCAAGTCATACTCAACAATTTAGAATTCTATACAATCAAGCACCTAATACACAACATTTTGATAATAGCAATAAGTACAAAAATCTTAGGTTTGGTGGATTGATACTTGTTACTGATTAATATAGAGAGTCAAATGAGGAACCAAATGTATAGTACCAAATATATAATAGCAATCTATTTCGTGACGAAGAGAAAATTTAATCTTTATGTCGCTAACTCGCTATCGAGGTCGAATATACAGTTTTGAGGCGACAGTTCTCACTTTTTAGTTTCGCGTCATGTGCTACGCGACTAGTGCATGCATTTCAGCGTGATGGAGGACGGCGAGTGCAATTTTCACTTGGCTTTCGCTTTTTCTCGGGCGAGCCGCTGCGTCGTCACGGTCCCGCGCACGCTCGATGTTATATAATGCGTTACATCACGCCGCGTCACCGCGACTAAAATAAGCGCTCTATCCACACGGTCACGGCCAAGGCTGCCTCGTTGCCGACAATTATGCCATCGACGCCCGTAATGAGGATTTAGTGGGTGGACACGCGACCGCCGCCTTGCTCACTTTTACTTTTGAACCGGTTCAGTGTTGACCTTCGTCTCCACGCTCTATGTCAAGAGGTTGCTCGTGGTTTTCCGTTTCGGGATAACCTCTCAACACCCTACCTACAACAGGTTCAGGTTCAGGTTCAGGTTCAGGTTCAGGTTTCTCTTTGACTTTCGATTGCCTCGCACTATCCTTTAATTCAATTATAAACCTGAATTTAAAGAAGAGAATGATTCAATTATTATCGATATTGGAATAGCGTAAACAATATAAATCGTATTCGTACTCATGTACCTGCTGTGTCTACTGAACGCCCTTGACTCAGCGTCGACCGGGCGACCTTGTAACACGTAAATGTTTCTGTTTAGATTTATCATCAGGATACATGTTTCTGATTGGGCCAGCGTTTTCTTTCGATTAATAATTTTTCTATTTTTGTCTGTTTGTACTCTTTATGTTCTAAATGATCAATTATCTCTGTGCTTGAACAACCTTAAAATACTTAAAACAAGAAAACGGTGAAATAAAGTTGGTATTCATCAAGCGTTTGAGGGTGAACGAACATTTATATAATAAATCTTTCTCACATCATGAGGAAAAACCAATTTGCTAGTGGAGCCGCGTAAAGTTGAGATAAATAATAAAGTGAAAGCAAATATAACTCCTGTATCTTTGAGCGATAAAACCTATGAACCCACGGACATAATCCGAGCATTTTAAGAACTCTCTCCATGAATGAACTGTCCAAACAACTTTGGTTCATTTGAAAGCAACTATTATGTGGCGTGATGCTGTTGTACGCGAGCCGAAACAATAAATTTGGCGCACCCAGGGCCTGTCATGTTTTATTCCCTAGCAGTATTCGGTTAATGTAGTTTAATTTGCAGATTTAAGATATATTCTATCAGATCTTGTTAAACCAACCGTCATTTCGGTATTTTCGTGTGAGACGTTACAGTCTTGATCAAGTATTCTTACAACGATCTAAAACAACGTGTGTAGTTTTTTATCAACGGATTAGATACTTAAAGATATGAACGTGACACAGTATTCAAATAGTCGTATTTATCGAGATTATATAATTCAAATTTAGCACTGTCAATGCCCGTAAGCTAATAGTAATATGATTTGCAGCAAATTATAGCTACTCTTGACTAATTTGCATTTATAATTGCTCAGGCTATTCATAAAATATGCTTTACAATTACTGCTTATCGTGAAGTTATTGAGGACTGAAAATATTGATTAAGATTAGAGGCATTCATAAGTATTACTTCGACTAGAAATTTTTAAACTTCTAAAATATGGTGCGATATCAGTTGAATTGGTAGGGTTAATATAAGATCGATTTAAAAACCAACTTAATATCGAATTCGTGCGAATCGGATATTCGTTTCTTGTTAAGTTATAGACGATTTGTTGAGTCTCTACCAAAATAATCGATTTTATTTCAGAGAATTTTGCATTCTGCTAAAACATCTTCTGTTCCATAATCCATCATAAGTGGTATCAAGTGGAGCATTAAAAAAAGATTTGAAGATTCACTTGATTTACTACCAGAGAATTCACTGTTCATTGGCTGTGCTGCGAGCTTCAACGTAATTGGCTTAGTTAGAATATTCGATGCAGATAGCTCGAATGCACAAATAATGAAGTCGTTCATTTCATATTTTTTAACTTAACTTTTCTTTGCCGCTAATCTATGATACAGTTTTCTTTGCACATATATAATGTATTTAGTAAAAATCAATTGCCAAATGTATGTCAGCGCATCACTTCAGAACGGCTGGACCAATTCTGATGGATTTTTTGTGTGTGTTTAAGAGGGTCCCGGGATAGTTTATATTCACAATTAGAACCGGTAGGGGGTGGTTCGGCAATCGGGTTCTAGATTCAGGGCAGGACAACGTTTGCCGGACCGGATCCAGGGTTTTAATAAAACCTGCAATTGGATTGCCAATGTCCTGGATTGGAATTGAACCTTTCTTTTTGTAATGAATTTGGAATTTTAAAATGTTTTGTTAAATATTGGCGCTGTTTAGCACGGAGTTTAATGTAGTTTTCACAAATGAATTGGATCTATGATATCGTGAAGATGTTTTAACAATTTGTACGAACTAACAAGGAACCGTATTATGCCGACTCGTTTAATTTATTCTAGAATGATTATAGCGCCAGGAAGTCTTCTAAAAGTCTTCTAAAGTGTGTAAATCATTTTCAGGGAGACGTAAAACTTTTACATTCTATATTTATGTAGGCTTTATCAATTTCAATAGGTGTAGTTAACACTAAATCGATATTTATTGTGTCCATAAATTAATAGTGGTAGACTTATATGACTAGCTGTAAAACTTATTCCAAGGAAGCGATAAATATCTGTAGCATGTTGAAAGTAATTGGAGATTTTACTTAGGGAACATTTAAAAGTTGTAATATTTGTATAGGTTTAGGGAATGTGCCACATATTTCATTAAGTAGATATATTTGTTAGGTTTTTTGTGGTTGTTAGGTTATGCGCTAACCCGAAGACCTTGCACTAAGCATACCTGCTCTACCGTGAATGCTAGATCATAGGTTACGGTGATTAAGGATTTCATGCTACAGGAGCTTTTCTGCACGGAATTCAAACATCTTGATTTGAAATAGGTCAACCTGTGTCTCTTATGTTTTCTAATAGTCAAGATTTCTAAGAAAAACAGATCTTACTGTGAATCTTAGACACTTGCTACCGATACTAAATCTTTTTTTACTTGCTGTGTAGAATGTTGGCTATGAATATCTTTGCACTAGCTGTAATAGTCAAAAGATGCTCATTAGTCTTTTCCGTTTCAGGCATGGTGTTCATAGCGGGCTTCATAGTGCTTCTGTCAGCGTTGATGTTCTGCTTCCCGAAGCAGATCAAGCAGATGCCGCTGCCACCACCGCCGAAGTTCAACACGGGGAAGAGAGATCCTTTCTTCAAAGGTAACTTATTTTATACTACCTTTTTCTTCGTCCGCGTGGATTTAGGCTTCTGGATCCCGATAGGAGTTCTCAAAATCCTTTCCTGGTGACTTAAAAAGACACAATAGACAAAAACATTAAAACTTACGGCTAACTGAAATGGTTAAAAAAAGTCATTTCAGATGTCACGAGTCATAAGACACAATACATAATAACCCTGTGCGTTCCGCAGTCGAGTAATAAGGTGGGATCCAAAAAGGAGAAGGTTCACCTTCGGTGTACTCTTTGTACACTCTACCATGAATAGAGGAAAATACATAGATTGTATTAAAAATATAATAATTTAGAATATTAAAGTAAATAACGAGAAATAAAATAAAACGTATTTCAAGTTTTCGATACGTTTCCAAGATGGCAACCTTTAGCCATAGAGATGGCAGTAGGCGCGAAATGTATCAAATGTCATTTCTGACAGTCACTGTCAAAATAACGTGTTTTCCCTACGGCTTTTTCGGTGTTGTGTTGACACTTGACAGAAAACGTCAAAAAATATGAATCCGCCATTGTTACCCACTCGTGTTTAGTGTTGCTTATCGTGGAAAGATTAAATAATTACACCACTGAAATTACGATGAATTCGTAGATTTGAACGATCAAAACTGATTTAGTATTTTTTTTTTCATTTCTCTACTTGTAAAAGGACCGGACCGACGCTCCATACAAATCTGGACCATCTCCTTTTCAGATTTCTTTGCAACAATCAAGAGGCAGCTCACAAACGACATTCTGATGTGGCGGACGGCGTCATCCGTGCTGCACCTGATGCCGATCAGCGGCGTTTACTCGTACCTGCCCAAATACCTCGAGCAGCAGTTCCGCCTGCCGACGCACGACGCCAACCTTGTCTCGGGTGAGGTACTACGATTAACTTACTTGTTTGCGACCCTCTAGAGTCTAGACGCATCCGGCCTACTGCTGGCGAAATACTAGGGTTGAAAAATCCGCCTAATATCAGCCTTCCTAGCAATAGTTACCAAGTACAGTTATCTCTTAACTAGATTTGCGTTTTACTAATTTTGTAATCTTTATTATGGTTTCAATTTTTGTCTAGGCAATAAAGCTAGTGGACCCCAACAATAATTCCTGAGGCGACGAAACTTTACAGTATGATAAAGTATCATGAGTTGAACGTATTTTATAAATATCCAATAAAAATCATAAAGGAAGTAAGGTTTTTTTATGCTATACCCAAATGTCAAAGCAGGAAGGTACATTATCGCGTAAACGCAGTTTAGGTTTGATAATAAAATCGGTTTAAATATATCGATGTTCTGCATGATTATTTCGTTTGATTTTTCGGTTTTGAGTGTAAATATACTACCTACTATTATTTTAAAAAGAAATCGAGAAAATATTCAGTCATAAATATTAAGTTTTAGGTATAAAAACCTAACTTCCGCATGGTTTTTTTTGTTGATATTTTTGTATAAGTTTTGGTTCATACCATACTACAACCCTGCCAAGTTTCAACGACTGAGGATTTAATGTGGGGGTCTCCATACAACGAACCGCCCCGTTGCCTAGACTAAAATATGAACAGTTTAGAAACTTCCCTCAGTGTAGGTAAACACTATACTTAATAAATAAAACCGGCCAAGTGCGAGTCGGACTCGCGCACCGAGGGTTCCGTACAAACCTGTAGTAAGTTTTACGATTTATGACGTATTAAAAACAAGACGAAATGAACCGCAAAACTAACTTTGTTTGTAGAGGTTTATTGTTAATATCAAAAAACCGGCCAAGTGCGAGTCGGACTCGCGCACCGAGGGTTCCGTGTAAACCTGTAGTAAGTTTTACGATTTATGACGTATTAAAAACAAGACGAAGTGAACCGCAAAACTAACTTAGTTTGTAGAGGTTTATTGTTAATATCAAAAAATGACGTTTGTTGTATGGGAGCCCCCCTTTAATATTTACTTTATTGATATTTAATTATTTATTTTGAAAGGTAATATACAAGTTAATATTCTGTGAAAATTTGAACCGTCTACCTGTTACCGTTTTTAATATTGAGCAAAAAAATACGAAAAAAACACGTTTATTGTATGGGGACCCCCCTTAATATATATATTTTTTTAATTTTTAGTATCTGTTGTTATAGCGGCAACGGAAATACATCATTTGTGAAAATTTCAGCTTTCTAGCTATCACGGTTTATGAGATACAGCCTGGAGACAGACAGACAGACAGACAGACAGACAGACAGACAGACAGACAGACAGACAGACAGACAGACAGACAGACAGCGGAGTCTTAGTAATAGGGTCCCGTTTTTACCCTTTGGGTACGGAACCCTAAAAAACTATGCTAGTTAGAGCGTTGGTTTTATTTTTCCTGTAAAATATACATAAGCTTCTATTGACCATAATTATTTCAGATTTTTCAATTGGTAAACTTAGGAGATAAGGGGGGGGGGGGGGGGGGGGGCATCGACATTTTGCCCGATAAATCAAAAACTATTATGCACAAAAATAATTATTAATAGTTACCATACTTTGAAATTTCAAACCCCCGATTTTCCCCCTTTTTTAATTAAACTAAAAATAATTTTCGATTTTTTTTTTTATTTTAATGATGTTAGGCCACTATTATACACAACTATTCCAAATTTCATGTCGATAGCTTTATTAGTTACTGAAATAATCGACTGTGACAGACGGACGGACGGACGGAGAAAGTCGCACCATAAGGGTTCCATTTTTACCATTTTGGTACGGAACCCTAAAAATACAAAACAGCTCTTATGGTATAAAGGAGTCGTGAGTCTGTATTTGAGCGAGTTATTGGTGTTGATCCAGGGCTGGGCGGCATCCTGGTGATGGGGCTGGGCATCATCACGTCGGGAGTGGTGATCCTCAAGCTGGTGCCCACGGCGCGCCAGGTGGCCGCCTGGACCGCCGCCACCGCCGCCATTTATAGTGTGGGTGAGTGCACCATGCGAACTCTTATGTAAGAAGACTACTCAAATTTCACACGCTTATTTTCCCCCCATATGGGTTGAATTTCCAAAAATCCTTTCGTAGCGAATGTCTACGCCATAATAGCTATATGTATGCCAAATGTCAGCCCAATCCATCTAGTGGTTTGAGCTGTGCCTTAAAAGATCATTCAGTCGGTCAGTCAGTCACCTTTTTCTTTTATATATTTAGTTTACCTTGGAGGAAATATATTGGAAGTGCTTACTATGGTTTAATTATAGACTAAAAACAAATCTTATTCGTTGGACATAAAGTTACTTGTATACTAAGTTAGTAATACTAATGTACGAAAAACCGGTCACGAAAAAGACCCCTTCTATGCATTGGCGTCCCTTTCGCACACATGCGATAGCCATGATTTCTAACAAGTATCGTCGCATGAAAGTCCGCGAGGCTGAGTAGAGTATGGAGTAGAATAAATGGTCATCTAACGCGCGCTCACAGCGCGTCTCTATCGACGTTTGTATCGATACGAACGCGCGTTTGAATTTGGGGCCATGTTCAAATGATTCTGACTGCAACTGACGCGTATGGTTTGTTTGAGCCTGTCCACCTAGCATCTAGATGGTAGGTGGATGCTAGGTTGTCTAGACAATCTCGAATCGCATTTGTTTCGCGTCATCTGCGCGTAGAAAATACGCCGTGTGAATAGGTTTTATTAACAGGTAGTGATAACACTGGGTATGGTTACAGGCATGGTGGTCCTGATGTTCGTGAGTTGCCCGGAGGAGAGCTACCGCGCGCTCACGCCGGGCGCCAACAACCTGTCCTGCAGTGACGCGTGCCACTGTGACGGCGCGCCCTACTCGCCCGTCTGCGGACAGGTAAATACATGATGACAGCCTAGTGGTGCTGAGGTTCGTGAGTTGCTCGGAGGAGAGCTACCGCGCGCTCACGCCGGGCGCCTACAACCTGTCCTGCAGTGACGCGTGCCACTGAGACGGCGCGCCCTACTCGCCCGTCTGCGGACAGGTAAATACACGATGACAGCCTAGTGGTGCTGAGGTTCGTGAGTTGCTCGGAGGAGAGCTACCGCGCGCTCACGCCGGGCGCCTACAACCTGTCCTGCAGTGACGCGTGCCACTGAGACGGCGCGCCCTACTCGCCCGTCTGCGGACAGGTAAATACACGATGACAGCCTAGTGGTGCTGAGGTTCGTGAGTTGCTCGGAGGAGAGCTACCGCGCGCTCACGCCGGGCGCCTACAACCTGTCCTGCAGTGACGCGTGCCACTGTGACGGCGCGCCCTACTCGCCCGTCTGCGGACTGGTAAATACACGATGACAACCTAGTGGTGCTGAGGTTCGTGAGTTGCCCGGAGGAGAGCTACCGCGCGCTCACGCCGGGCGCCAACAACCTGTCCTGCAGTGACGCGTGCCACTGTGACGGCGCGCCCTACTCGCCCGTCTGCGGACAGGTAAATACACGATGACAGCCTAGTGGTGCTGATGTTCGTGAGTTGCCCGGAGGAGAGCTACCGCGCGCTCACGCTGGACGCCAATAACCTGTCCTGCAGTGACGCGTGCCACTGTGACGGCGCGCCTTACTCGCCCGTCTGCGGACAGGTCACAGGCTAGTGGTGCTGAGGTTCGTGAGTTGCCCGGAGGTGTTAGTGCTAGTGAGCTCCAGCTGTGGACGTCTATCGGATGACAAGAAGTACACGCGTGAATTCAACGCACTTTGCGCGCCAGCCTGCAAAGTGACCCGCTGTCCTAGGTGAGCGACAGAACTACACTACCTACGCGACGCGATACGGCGCCATAGAAAATGACAAACTTGTCTACGCGACAACGTAGGCCACGTGAAGGATCAGCTACTGTTTGATACTGTCGCGTCGCGTCTTATCGAGTCGCGGTGTTTCGTTTGTTGCTCACGTATGACAACGGGTTACATATTTTGCATGCTTATCGATAAATACTTTCTCTCGGAACAGAAATAACGAGGTTCAGAGAAATAAGGAGGAGGGGGGGGGGGGGGGGGGGGGGAGGGTCAGGGTTTGATACCGATTACCGGTTTTTTTTAAATTTGGTTGTTGTTTTTATTGGTATATTCTAATAACAATCACGCCCGTTCCAGGACTCGTTCACATACCAATCGCCGTGCCAAGCGGGCTGTTTGAGCAGCAAGCAACTAGACAACAACACATGGCTCTACTACAACTGCTCCTGTATAGACAACACGCTGCAAGGCGACAAGGCCGTCAAAACGTGAGTATTCGCTATATTTGTATCTACTAAAAGCATACGACAGCTGCTATGGACATCATTATTTTATTTATTTTATTTTAATTTATTTTGTACAGAAAACTTACAGCTATAACAAAAAGTGGATAGATAAATAGAGAATAAGTATAACGCCAATTACAAGTTTTCACAGATAGAATTTACGTGAGACAGAAATAGCTCGCAAAGGTGGGAAAAGTAAATATTAATACATATGCTACATAGGAAGTACTTAATTAAAATATAAAAAGCTTATAAATAGGAAGATGGGTTAATACAGGAGAAGAACCAGAGTAAACTAATATTTGGGTTATTTTAGAAATTAATAATTATTTAGATTACTAGCCAGCAAACCATTTCAACTCAGGCAGGCATTATAATAAACTACCTCTCTACGTCGTGGTTCTCATTGCTGGGGGTCTTGACCTCATTCCATTAATCACATAATGGCAGGGGTTTTCTGGGGATAATAATGCGCTGGATTCCCATGCTCTTTTCGCATACGACTCGACTTTGAGTACTATTTCAACTCTTAGGTTACAACGATTATGATCAGAACCTAATGATAATTAGTGACGGCTTAACGTGCTCTCCGAGGGACGGAGGAAACGAAAAGGCCAAAATCGGACTTCCCAATTGGTTCTCCATCCATCCATCTATCTCCATCTAGTTACGGACTTGGGTCAACGTTGCTTAACAATTGTAATCTACTGATATGCGTTGTCGCCACTAGTCCACTCGTCTCTCTTATAAGCGTGCGTGCTTACTGCTTAGTTCAGGCCCTGAGTGCATTCAATTCGCGCGCGTACTTTAGCTATTGTGCTTAATGATGTCTCCATTTTTTCAGCATTGAACGGTTCGGGCTGTCCGATACACCAGTCGACTACCCGTCCACCGGCTTCGCGGTGTCGGGCGAGTGCGGCGGCGGCGCGTGCAAACAGATATACGCCTTCATAGCGATATTCGCGGCCGTCATGTTCGTGCACGCGAGCGGGGAGGTGGGGGCTGTGCTGCTCATCATACGGTGCACGGACAAACATGGTAAGTCATTACCGTTATTTCTCATTACCATGATAGTTGTCATTACCGTGGTAATTCTCATTACCGTTGTAAATATCATTAGCGTTTAGCGTTATCTTTAACGGAATTGTTTTCCGCTCATCAAGAATGAAATGATTTATTTATTTCACGTAGGACAACTTGCGCCACTTACGAAATGTCATGATTCTACCACCGGTTCGGAAAGATGTTACTTACATCACTTCCATAAAGTCGTGTTTGGTGATTATTATTAGGTACATCTTACCTATTACAGACCAATATTTTTACATTCAAGTGCTAAATGGCGCCATTATCACTTTACTGAAAAGTGGAGGCGCGTCTTCGTAGATTGGGTGAACAATAACGGATAGATGACCGTGACGGTTATCATAATCGTGACCATTATCACTACCGTGACTACAATATGCATGGCCATCAGCCCTGTATGATCCTAATCCTGCACTGAAACTAAAACTTAATTAAAAACTAATATAAAACTTATCACTAAAACTTAACTCTAAATCTTTCCATACATAGTGATTGGTTTGAATTGTGTGAGTGTTTGACTTTGAATCACCCAACATCTCCAGTGAAACTTGGACCGGTAAACCTCACACCCAATTACTATTCCCTATTCCCTTACCCTAACGGTCATTGCATTGCGCATTATTACCGTTATCATTATCATTACCGTCACCAAATTCACGGTTGCAGCAGACGACTCGTTTTTAGTGTGCCCTTGCCCGCAGACAAAGCGATGGCGATGGGTGTGATCCAGTTCGCGATCGGCGTGTTCGGTAACGTGCCGTGCCCGATCATCTTCGGCGCGGCGGTGGACGCGGCGTGCCGGCTGCGGGACCGCGCGTGCGGGCTGCTGGGCGGGTGCGCCTCGTATGACAGCGACAGTTTACGGCATTTCTACCTTGGTGAGTGAATTTTTGTGCAAAGAATCAGCTTAGCTGTTTGTTTTATTCCGCTACAAGTTATCCCTTGACTGCGATCTCACCCGATGGTACGTGACGATGCAGTCTAAGATGATAGCGGGCTAACCTGTTTAAGTCGGTTTCTAGTTTCTACACGGCATCGTACCAGAACACTAAATCGCTTGGCGGTACGTTTTTGGGTGGTAACTAGCCACGGTCGAAGCCTCCCAACAGACCAGACCAGAGAAAATTTAGAAATTATAAATTTTCAAATTGACCCTGCTGGGAATTGAATATAATACGTGAAACAAATCCGGTTCGATCATTTTTCCCGGTGTCGAACGCTTTAGCGTGGTGTATCAGTTTTGAACCACTTTAATTGTTTCGCGGAATAGAAATAGCCCTCATGCTAAATGGGCCCCAATTATTATGTGGTCGAGCTGTGTCATGTATGGCACAACTCGAACACAGAGATGCTGTATTATACAAACACAAGTCACAAGTCGTTCCATTAGCAATAATAACCGAGTATACTTTTACCACAGGGCTGTCAGCCGGGCTGATGTTCCTCGCGTTTATAATGGACTTGCTGGTGTGGAGTAAGGCGGGCCGCATCGACATGAACCCCGCAGACCGCGCGCCCGACGCGGCGCCGTCCGCGCGCTCCGACACACCGCTCTGACCCACGACACCCACCGCACCCACATCACCCACCACGCCCACTACACCGCTCTCACCCACAACACCCATCGCACCCACAACTCCCACACGGCAGCCACGACAGACATTCTCGTACGAGTCGCATCTGTAACTACATTATTGACAAATATGTGTATAAAATGTAATTGATCGACGCGATTTCATAGTAGATATAATATGTACGAGCGAATTATTGCGATTCGATTTGACTCGGCTCGGCGATCCTACTGGACGACAGGCTTTAGTAGCAAGTGAGGTGCAATGGATGGTAATGATGGATGACCATCTTTTACTTTACTTATTTTGGGTAAGTGCGGCTTGCTTACAAGTTGACAAATAATTTTTAGGATTTCGAGTTGTTTTTACATCACCCGAAATTATTCTTGTCTCGACTACGCTCGAACTACAAAATATTGTAACTCGCTGCTTTTATGACGATTTTTAGGCTTGCAACATTATATTAAAAAAATGTAAATATAAAATTATTTAGAAAAATATTTGTAGAACAAAATATTTTATATTGATGAATATTATGTTTTTTATACTGTTTAAAAATACTTAAGCGGTCATAGATGCATCTAATTATAAACTTTTTTTAAACAAATATAAGGTAAAATGCTTATTTTGAGTGTGGCCATATTATTAATTTTTTTGAGCAAAGGACTATTTGATATAATGCTGCAGTAATGACTGAATAATGAAAATAATAATATTCATTGCATTTTTTGTTTACGCATTTTTAAAACTAGTTTTGGATTTTAATATTACATATTATATGCTCAATTTATATTTAAAAGAACAATTTTTATGCATAATAATTAAATAAAAGCTCGTTTGTTCGTAATTTTTAAATTGAAGATTTTATAGTACAAGATTTATATGAAATTCAAATTTCATATGCTTAGGAAAATCAATTAAAAAAAAAAATATTTAATTCTGGTTTAGATTTTACGCGAGCAAGTAATAGAGCCCCGAGTGTAATACCTATTTTTATAAAATGATAAAATTTTCACGAATTTTTTTTAGAAACCTCAAAAATGGAACTGACTTAATATTAAGCTAGATGTACACTCAGTAATTAAAAACTCAATAAGATTCTATATTTTACGTCACGGTTTTTTTATATCTGGAAATTACAAACAATGTTAAAAAATTCAAATAAATATGTTGAAGCATTAAAATGAAATACCATTTTAATATGTTACACCTAGTGACAGATCTAGTATCGGTACTTTTGCTATAAAAAATGGGGTATTTATATTGAAAGAAAAAAAAATTGGTTGCCTGTAAAGTCGATATACGGGCGAAAGTTTTACGTGACAACGACTTACGCGTGCCTTTCACTTTTTATGTCTGTCTCTCTCGCTCTTAGGCGGGCTAACCATGCCCGAGTGGAAGGGACGCGTGCCTCTCACTCGCTCTCATTGTAAGCGCATAACGCGCGGAGCGTAACGCAGTTTCTTGAAGTGTCTCCCGGCAAACCAATTTATAAGACGTTGTCACGTCAAAAATGGTAGTAAATAATAAAATAAAGTACATCGGCAGTAAACGGCAATTCCTACAAATGACTGAATTTACATTTTGACTTATTTACGAATACCCAAATATTGTCTCCGGCAAAAGATTTCTTACAAGACCTTATAACCTAAATACATTTTTTTCGGTTATTGCGAATTACATGGCTAGTGATTAGACATTTATATTAGATTAGTGCAAGTTATTTTATACAAATTATTTGCTAATTATTTCTGTAAATATATTAAATATTAATGAAAATGAATGAACATGTAATCACAATATAATATTTTTTAATAGTTTTAATATCTAAGGCATCTGTTATTGTTGTTAGGACGTTTTGTTTTCCGTATATTTATATTGTGAAGTTGTATTTTTTTCTTAACATCACATGAATTGTGGCCAGTTCAAAGTTTTTACGAAATACATCGATAATATTATTTGACACATGTACCGATTTAGGTGAAAAATTCTATTTAACTGAAATGTTACAATTGATTATCATTTTTATGAGAGAATATCACTACCTGTGGTACATTGTTTTAAGTACATTATTAAATCCATATTCAATCTGAAATCGGCATGTAAAAATATATTTTAACCATGGTACCTAATGCGTAACTGACTTTAATGATTACTAGTTAGTTTCTTGATATAATTGTGTCTAAAATTAAATCGATGTAATGCTTATTAATACAATTTAATAATGGCCGACTATTCTAATATCAATCATGCAATATTATTATAGTATGATAATAATTATAAATTTTTAATTATCCTTTCTTTTGAAAGGCTGACAAGGCTGGGTCGAGTGTAAAATATGTAGGTAAAATACTGTAAAAGTTACGGCTGCATTACAAATTATTAGGTTAGGTAATTGTTGTGGAAACAGCATAATATTTACTTTAATTTTTTTAAACTGTGATTACGAAAAATCACGTACTATGTTTAAGGTAGAATTAATATTAATAAATGTTTTATACTTTCAAGTGCAATAAAATGATTTCTATCAGGTAACATTAGAGCTAAAATACCTCAGAGGAATAACTTTTTTTTTAAAATGTAACTGTAATATTTGGGTATTTGGGTACATTTGGGTACCTTTAATAAAATACTTAATACCCAGTTTGTATTTCTTATATACTTACATTATACACCATTTTGTACAGTTTTTAAAAATTCGGTTTGAGTGTAATATAATATATAATCATCACAATCCACCTTCATGATATTATATTGTCCTACCTATAAAAACTCTAATTTATATACATTTATGTATATATTTCTCCAATAGCTAGTGCGTTTACATTTATACACTAGTGCGTTTTACACTTTCTATATTAAGAACTTCTTTTTAGTAAATAAAAAGTGTACATATAAATTTAATGTGCATTATATTTGTGCAACGTTTTTAAGAAATTATTTTACATCTTGATTCCTAACTCTTTGATAAAAAAAACCAATTATTGATAATATTGATGTATAATTATGAAATTTTACCATAATGTTTTTTTATATATTGATATACTTAATGTAATTATAATAATTTACCAGTTTGGTGCTAAATTGAACGCAATTTAAGTAACTAAAAATTAATTTACGCTTCAGAAAGTGTCTTTGTGCAATCTATATATTTATATATATTTTTTCGTCTTTAAAAAAAATGTTTTTGCCATTTTATATACATAATTAATTTTATTCACGTTTAATTATATTTTAGTGAAATGTTCTTATTATGATCTTTTTTCATCTCTTATCGTAAATATTTAGGCTGAATGTTTGTTAATATAGCTTATCTTTTTAGTAGTTTTTAGGATGAATAATATTTCTTTATCATAATAAGTAATAACACAATTTTACTAGTCTACGTTAGACATAAATAATTATTATCTTAATCATAGAAAAATAATATTATATTACGAACTTTTTTATCTGCCTATAATAGAGTCAAGGTATACTGCGAAATGTAATATATATTTTTTAAATATCATAATATTATATACGAGTATGACAGCGGAATTAAATTTTTAAACTTGTATGACCGAAATTCATCATCATATTGTAATAATGCCTAGTTGTACACTAACTACGCTTATCCAAAAGTCTGTGAAAAGTTTAGGGATCTTGGAATACACTTTCCGTTTATATATTTAGAATATTTGCGTATATATTATGATAATGGAAATATATAATGCACTTTATACCAGTATCAGATACACCATGACCTTTACCGATCTGTTAACCAGTAGAAACATTTTAAAACAATTTAATTTAATAATAGATAAATACGCCTAAAATGGCTTGCCTATCAAAATCCTGACAGGCTATTTTTAAATTAATTAATTATAATAATTATATTTTTTTAGATCGGTAAAGGTCGAGGTGCATCCGGCTCTTAGACCATGAATATGTGTAAATAACGCATAATATTTTAATGAAAAGCTCAGGTATACATTTTTAATGTTTAATCGTATTACAATATACAAAAATTAATCTAAAATGTTTTATTTTTCACACATTGCACGTTTTTAGGTGACTTTCTTATTATTAAACAATAATAATATATATTCAGTCAGTTAATATTTTGTGGCAAAGGTCAATTATATTTACTTATTATTATCGGATTTATATTTTAGTTATTTCTAGTTAATATATATTGTGTTGGCCTTTTCGTGCATCGTTATGATGATAATGTTTTACGTTAATAATACTTGTATATATTATATGAGCATACAAACTTAAAAGTGACTTATTGATGGTTCGTTTGAATTTTGAATGACTTCGAATACCACCTGAAGTTCACCATCGGTCTTATGTTTTCCGAATCAAAACTTACTTTTTGGTTTTCTATAAAATAATTAAATATTTTTATAAAAATATATTGTTTGTATGCTTGTATATTATGAAAGCTGGGTTTAGTTTAATGATTTTAGGAATAATAATGTACCAAAACATCACAAAGAAAGCGTTTAACGGATATACAATTTTTTTAGCAAGTATCTATACTCTATACTAATATTATAAATGCGAAAGTTTGGATGGATGGATGTATGGATGGATGGATGTTTGTTACTCAATCACGCCAGAACGGCTAAACGGATCTGCATGAAATTTGGCATGCAGATCCGCTTAAGGAGTTCCCGCGGGAACCAAAAAACCTCAATCCACGCGGATGAAGTCGCGGGCATCAGCTAGTGTATATTATACAGAATTGCTACGAGTATATCTGCGACTCTATATTTTGACTAAGTTTTAAAGTGGACTTTTTATATGAATTTCTCTATTTCAATGGTAGAGAATTGATAACCTCTGGTGGCTTACGGCCATCGCTTAAAGCAGTATTACTAATATTGTTGGCGCTCTTGCTTCAGAATTATAATCCTTATTTTAGAGACGTCGTCATGGTACGATTTCTTGAAACACTATTAAAATATTATTGCTTTAAGCGATGGTAGGGCCATACTGCCAACGTTTAAAGAAATACCACTTGCTTAAATATTACTCAAAATGACAATCTGATGTTCCTTGACGTTCTTGAAATAAGGATTATAATTCTAAAACACGAAAGTCAACAATAATGTAACAATATGGCTTTAGGCGTTGGCGGTATGGCCTCTTGTCATGATCCGGTACAGCTTGTAATAATATCCATAGTGTAACTCGATGTACTATTTGTATTTGTAGAATTGTTACTGTGACCTTAGTCACGTATTTTTTTTAATTATTTGTAAATAAAAAACTTTATTGAGAAATTATTTTGTTATTACTTTTCTGTTCTACGCCAAATATTCCTGATTTTATGTCTAGTTTCGGTTTTACTACTGTTATGATTTATTAGGAGATTTTTTTAGACCTGGTGCAGCGGGAAAGGAATATTTTCTAAAATCAAAAAAACAAGTTTAGGTAAGTACTTTGTTTATTATCATCTATTTCAATAATCAATATTACAAGCTCATCAAAATTGGTTAAAAGTGAACAAACTTTTTTCATTAAGTATAACTTTGTTAGAATTTTTAGTACAGAGCGAAACAGCCTCTTCAAAGTATAATAGGGATGATGACAACTCAATCAAATCAGCAACTCTTTATCAAACTTAAAAATCGCATTTCTAGTATGGAAGTTGTATGAAATTCACAGTTGTGACGTCATCAAATTTCAACGCACTTTTTTCTTTAATCTATATTTTAAAATTTGCGAGTATGCGTACCTACGTTAAATCTACGTACCAAAGCTACTATATTACACACATTTTGTTTCTCAGAAAATAAGTAAGGTCTGGCGGCTCTGGGATCTTGGACCATGTTCCTCACATAAGTCCATCTCGTTTTAACTACATGTGAAGTCTGAGCCAAGTCAAAGTACGCTCTCATAGATGCGTATTAGTAGGTATACCTATGCTTGTATAGATTTCAGCATGAGAGTAAAGGAACGGAGAGTACACCTGTGTTTGCGCAAACACTCGTGCACTATAATATCTAGAGACATTAGATAGGCCGCCGTGGCCGAAATTCAATCGGGAGGACATTATTATATTATAATATAATCACTACTTAACTTAACTACTACATTACACTTGATATGGTGTTTAGTGAATTATATGTGTTAAAATAAGACAGCTTAAGAAAAATAGCATTCTGCTATTTTAGTATGAAGAGGAAGCGGATGCGGCGGCGGCCGACCGCACGTAGGTCTGCCCGTATCTAAAGCCTCGTTCGTCGCCGTGCTCATTGCTGCCGCTGTCAGCGTCGTCTTCGTTGGAGCCAGAGTCGCTGCTGTTGTTATCAGAGCCTTCGCGGCTAGCTCCTGATAATTTTAAAGTCCGGAGTAATGTTATAGCTTAGAATGACAGCAGATTAAAAACATTTGAATTGAAATGTACCTTAGACTTTAGAGCATTCGACCGTCTAATGAGAGTTGGTAACTACCTAAGCTATTGTAGTGCGACGTGCCCATCAAGATAGGTTCATGAGGCTCAGGCCTGAACCGCTAGCGATTAAAATGCAGCAGAGAGACGGACAAATTTTCGCGAAAACATAGGTGACATGACAGAGCAAAACCGTCTGTGCGAAACGGCCGCGTATTTGGGAAACGACGTTTTATCCTGTCGCCATATAAAAGCCAGTTAAACGTGGACTTCTTGTTCGCTTTGCCCTTAAGTACGCTAGTGTGGTAGTAGGTATATGGAATTTGTTTTTCCATTATTAAGGCCCCCTCAAATATAAGGACTTAGTAAACACACACAAAGCACGACAGGCTCGTTCTCCATCTAGATGCGACCCTGGCAAGACGACAGCTTACTGTGGCACAAGCTGCCGAGTGCCGTAGATATCTAGGAAATAGGGAAGCCGAAGGGACAATGCGCAAGAGAGGCATCGGCGCATATAGAGCTCCCAGTCCCAGTGCCCCCCACTATGCTTAGAGTATGGCCACCGAGCGGGTTTTTTTTAGGTCAAAAATATGGATATTTAGACGCCAATAACTTTTAACATAAACAATATTTCTTTAAAATTAAAACGTACGAGCATAGTTCTTCATTATATCTGCAACATTTCTAAAAATTATAAAAATTGGACAACATTTACGGGAAGAAAAACGTTATCGCTTTTTGTATGGAGATTTACAACAAGACGATCCTCATAAGTGAGTAAAAACTAGAAATCCCACAAAACCCGTTCTCTCGACCCCCAAGTGATCGATTATCTCTAGTTTTCTACCCCGTGCAGTTTCCATCGCAGCTTCTATCCAAATATTAAAAAAAAGGAATTACCTACCTGGTAAAGCAAACACTGTGCTCACAATCAGAACCAATAGAAGCAGGTGCATTAATTTCCCCATATTAGGTATTTAGTGCTTAGATATTTATCGAATAATATTAGGAAATTCTCGTTTTAACGTAATAGCAGAAACGAACTAACTATGGCCCGATGATTCCACACAACTCTTTTATATCTGTCGGGGACAATACGACAAACAGGATGGACGGTGCACGTCAAATTATCTTTTTGGAGTTGTTCGCATGAAGGTCGTGAACTTGACTGTTTCGGTGTTCGATAGTTAATGCGGCGTGGATAAGGTGCCATACCTCCGCTTTAATTTAGTGCCTATCCATTTCCAGTTTCCACTACAGAATTTATAATAGGAAATCTAGGTCGAATCACAGACTAAGACGCGTCTTCAATGTGGTTATACGTTTTCGCGGCTGCGTTCGTTAGATAACGTAACGGGCCCCTGGTTCGTGATAGTACGTTATTTCGGTAGTTTTGTTTCTGGCGCAAAAAATAAGCAATTTAAATAATATTTATTTAAAATTTACATTTGTACAAAATCTCTATCATTTAAGCTGTCTAAATAATCAAGTGCTAACATTTTGGCTACTAAATTGAAAGCAATACGACGCGACGCTTGAAATTATCAGTCGGCCACAAACATCTGTGCGGCTTGCGTTTCTTACTTGTCACTACAGAAAGGCATAGCTAAGCCCATTTGAATAAAACTTTTAATAGGGCTTTTATGTGTTTCTTAACAATTGATTTGACTCGGAAAAATTAATATACAAGCATAGAATTCCGTCAAAATTGCAATAAATCGACTCACGAAATAGCGGTCATTTTATTTTTCGTGTGCCCCCTATTTCGTGACACTAACGAAATAGGGATATTTCAGATACATTTTTGTAGCTTGTGTATTTATATAATAGGTAATCAAGATAATTTGAATGTAAATTAAAAAACAAATAATGTATTTGATTAAGTTTCTTAGGAGCTAAATTCGGTATATGTTTTGTTCACTAGAATTCTTATAATACGAGTTTAAAGGCGACCTGAATTCACAATTATTAGATAAATTCGCATAGGTACTATCAGCTTAATTTTGTTTGTTAGTCGATTCATTTCATGTTATTTTGTATATTTTTATTATATACAGGGTAGTTAGTTAAATTACATAATTTAAAAATGATCTACAAAATTGAGTGCTGGAATTTCCAAAAATCAATATCACGAAATAAGGGACAGTCTATTTTGCACTTTTCCCTAAGTTCGTGACAGATAAATCTATACTGGTAGGCTACTTAAACGTGAAATCGGTACATTTTATTTAGCTTTCATTAAGTAGTTACGTATCTTAACTTGTTAAGAATTTAGTTATCTGGAGTTCGTTATTTTGTTTTGTACCTAATAAAAGCCGTAGGTAATAATAATAAATAATGTCCTCCCGACCTAATTTCGGCCACGGCGGCCAATCTCCGGAGAGATTAGCCATCTGCGCGGGAGATATTATAGTGCGCACAGGTGCAGTCTGTTCCTTTACTCTTATAGCCGGATGGGACGGAAAATCCGACACGACCGGAGAGAGATCAGGCGCAGGACCGACGGCTCCGACGTACTCTCCTAGGTACGGGTAAACACCGCTAACTTCTTAACTTCGGGCTAATACTGAGAATTTCTTGTCAGAAAAACCCAATACTAGTTATGGCCCGACCCGGGACTCGAACCTGAGACCTCGTCGGCTGCAGTTGAACATGCTAACCACAAGACCAACGAGACAGTTTCCGTGGGAAAAGCTGTACATAGTGTCATTAAGCTGAATCTCACTCTCATATTTTTTTTATTAATTATTTTTTGTAAAAAATATCTTTATTCCTGTTCCCGTATTTAATTATGTATTCATAAATTATCAGAAATCGCTGTAAAAACTATATCCCGAAATAGGGGCCACGAGTTCACGAACTTAGGAGCAGAGCCAAATTTTATCACGAAATAGGGTTCAAACAAGAGGTCCACAAATAAATGAATATAAAAAAACTACGAGATACAACAACATAATTCATGCATTAAATTACTGGCAAAATACCAATATACATAACACAAAAGCTTTCAAACTGATATCATGTTTAGGAATTTATTTAAAAAATCTTAAAGTCTTAAGAGCCTTAACATACCGAAGTATGGGACACTTACGTTACCTCTAAACCGCTTTTGCGAACATTTTGAGAAAAAAGACCGATCAAGTGCCAATCAGACCCTCGCACAAAGAGTTCCGTACGACCACACATGACACAATATAAAGTCTTTTAGTAAGAAATGGTGCAAGAGCTAGCGACGAATTTCGGGAAGGTCCTTTTAGCAAGCTGAAATTGTGAAAAATTATAATTTTTCGGTAGAGCGTTTGCGGTTATTTCGTACGTCGTAACTACTCATTTGAAAACTTTATTCACGTCTGGGAATTGTTTAAAACCGCAAAAATTGTCTGGCGATTTGCAGGTAGGTATTATTGAAATTACTCAATAAATACGTGTGATTAAAATTTTAGATTGCCAATTTAAGTATATTTTTTGGTAATCTTGTGAGTTGTGCACTTTGCCACCTTTATAATAAAAATAAAAAATAAAAATAGTTTATTTTTCTTTAACAAAATTATTTTTAACACGTGTAAAGAAAGCAGACCTCCCAAACCAGCATTAAACAGACGCACACCCACAAAAAACCTTTTAAGATAAACGCGAATGCAAGATGGACTCAGTTTGCTTCGTGTCTGTCATGGCGAAACTGATAAACAACGCACATCCCATGGGAACTTTATCTCAAGCGAACTGTCGCGACGTCTGGAGATTACGTCTACGCATTAAACCAGAACTACTGCAAGCGGTGACTGCAAGCCATCAATTTCTAAAAAACATCAGTTTGTTTACTTATCAGTGAAACATGCTCCAACCTTCCCATGGCCTACGTGACTGGTACGGAGCATCCCTACTACAACCCTACGATGCGGGATATTTAAACAAGATTCTCCGGGAACGAACAACATTCATTCATCAGACTCTCTTCCGCGTCGCGCTGAAGCTTTAACTCGCTTCGCACTACGTAATTGTAATTATCCGCGAATTAATATAAACATTTATCACGTAATTTAATTAATTAAGTATCAAGTAATTTATAATTAAATTCAAACAATAAACGTAATTACAAAACGAAGATTTCTTCATTATCGAGAACCCCTTCTCGATTGGTGACAGCGGCCACACCTGCATAACTGGTGACAGCGGTAACCACTTCTTCGAACACCGGGCTACACGAAAGAAGCTCGACGAAAGAAGCGGAGGACCTACCCTATGAAGACAGCAGTATTCCTTCTGGCTGCCCTGTAAGTGTCCTTTCCTTTATTATCTGCTCCTTTAATTTTATATTGTTGCATTCCCTTTATTTTGTTTTTCAAAATGGCACTTAATCATACAACTATCGAAAAGTACTTACCAAAATACGACGGTGACCGGGACACATTAGACTTTTTTATTGAACAAGTTACTGTATTAGCTAGGGCTGCTGATGCGGAGGCTAGGGTGTTATTTCCAATAATCTTAAAAAGCAAATTCCGAGGCGAAGCTATTAAAGCAGTGGCCCATGTACCTAACGGAACGGTAGACGAAATAGTACAGGCTTTAAACTTGAAATTCGGAGACAATAGGTCATTGGAACAAGTTATATCTGAAATAACGCGTATTAAACGTACATTTAACGAATCACAAATAGAATTTGCTGATAAAATTAAAAACTTACTTTACGCGGCTAAAAATAAAGCTAAAAATCAACAGGCCCAAATAATATTAGAAAATGTTTGCATCGATCAATTATGTAAGAACTTAGACTTATCTACAGACAGACTAATAAGAGCGGCAGAGCATAGCACCTTCGACGAGGCTTATAACCAACTTAAACACGAATTAGAATTACACCCGGAATATTTCGCAAAAAAATTAGAAAAATCAGAGGGATGGAAATCGTTCCGCAATTCAAATAATAATTTCCCTCAGAAATCTAATTGGAATAGGAAACCATTTTCTTATCCAATTAGGCCCTTATGGCCTAACACTAATATGAACCCAATTAGTAATCAAAATGTATTTAGCACTAGTAACGATCATATTCGACCAGTAATACAAAATAATAATAATCACTGGGCAAACATGCCGCGACCAACACCTGACCAGTGGCGAAAAATGTTCCCACCACAGCAAAATATGCAACAACCGCGACAATTAGACCAATTGGATAGCGATGTTAGTATGCAAACAGTAGGAAAAAAATCTTATAGGAGCCAAACAAATAAATCATTAAATAGAGCAGGAGTAAACAATATTATATCCGAAAATATAAGTTCTAACAACGATGATTATTTTTTTCGGGAAAGTCCAGGGAGCCAGGCCCCAGAGTAAAAATAAATTATTTTGAAAAAGATTATTTACCGTATTTAGTAATAGATGAATGGGGTGGAAAATTTCTAATAGACACAGGTAGTACAAGATCGTTATTAAAGCCTTCTTTTATACGTAAGAACCAGGAATACATTACAAAAATAAAAAACATAGAATTTACAATAACAACGGCACATAATTCTACAAGGCATAGCGGTGCCATTGACTTAAGTTTAAAACCATTGGGCGAAGAAGTAGACCATGAATTTTTGTTATATGACTTCGACCCAAAGTACGCAGGTATCATAGGTGTAGATATAATTCGAAAAATAAATGCCGTATTAAATCTCTCATCGTGCCAATTTATCACGCCAAATAAAATAATAAATATTTTGATTGATCATCCGGAGCGAGTCTTAAAAATCGACGCACTCTCGGATAATCTTGTTACTTGTGTATCGGAAAAACCTGACGGCGACTACCTAGTTCCTCAAATCGAATCTAGGAGCGTCTTAGTAAACGAATGTTTAGTATCAGTACGAGACGGTGAATTTAGGATTGGAATGGTAAACACAGGTACGAAACCAGTCTCCATAATAAATAATTTAGACGATTTCTTGCGGGAAATACCCAATGACTTTATATTAAGTTCAAATAAATTAGAAAGAGTGAAGGTTAACTACACTTCCTCTGAAAATAAATTATTAATTCGCACGGACCACATGAATATGGAAGAAAAAGCAAAAATAACTAAATTAGTCCATGAGTATAAAGACATTTTTCATACAGGTGCCGAGCCTTTAAGTTTCACTCATACTGTAAAACATAAGTTAAGACTTACGGACGATACACCTATTTATGTGCGTAACTATCGAAAATCTCCACAGCAGCAACAAGAAATCGATAAACAGGTACAGGAGTTATTAAAAAATAATATAATACGCGAGTCGAACTCCCCGTGGAGTTGCCCAGTTCATATTGTGCCAAAGAAACCCGATGCATCTGGAAAAACTAAATGGCGTCTAGTAATTGACTTCAGACAGTTAAACGCGAAAACAATAGAGGATAAATACCCATTACCGAATATAGAAGAAATATTGGATAAGTTAGGTAGAGCTCAATACTTCACCACATTAGATTTAGCGAGCGGCTATCATCAGATAGAAATGCATCCCGATGATATTGAAAATAATAAAAAATTACCACGAAGGAAAAACAAACCATCGTGGCATCACAGAAACCATGATGCACATTAGTAGAAAGTACTGGTGGAAAAATATCATGTCGGATATAAGATACTATATCAGTAATTGCTCTATTTGTAAAGCAGGTAAATACGAACGACATCCAATAAAACCACCAATGCTTTTACCACCTATAGCTATGCGACCATTAGCTCATATATTTTGTGATGTAGTAGACATTGAAGGAAAATTATATTTATCAATCGTAGATGGTTTTTCACGCTTTGCAGTCGTAAAAAGAATAAAAGACAAAAACAGCTCAACGGTCATGTCAAAACTCTTGTCATTTTTTGCTAGTTACGCGATCCCCTTGGAAATTACAACGGACGCAGGAAAAGAATTTTCTTTACTTAAAGAACTTGTAAACTTATATAAAATAAAAATCCATTTTACCACTCCGTACAATCCTTCTTCACATGGAATTGTAGAACGATTTCACTCTACACTTAGAGAACATTGTAGATTATTAACTGAACAGTATAAGAATAAATTGCCTCACGAAGACAAAATGAAGCTAGCTCTGATTGCTTATAACAATTCTATACAGTCAGACACCAAATTAACGCCTCACGAGATATTATTTGGACATGTTGAAGTAGAACCGTTATTTAATTTTCTTCACGATTCGCAATTATTAAGTAACCTTTTGATAAAACACCGCGAACATTTAAAAACAATTTACGATCACATTTATAAAAATAAACGCGAAGCGCAAATAAAACGTACCGACAAATACAATAAAAACACAGAGCTCCCAGAACCTCAAATGGAAACTCAGGAAAAACTAGAGAAATCAAAGAAGCAAGCGAACGTATTCAGCACTCGTAGAAAAACGTACATAAGAGATGTTACTGCTCCTAAAGTTTATTTAGATAATAGGGGTAAAAGACGAGCTGCCAATAAATTGAGACCTATTGTTACAGGACGTTCATCGTCCAGGGCAGCGCGAGCTACGAGATAACTAAACTGAAAAATCCTAACGGAGTCTACTTTGGAAAAATAGGTACAATAATGGAAATCGAAGGATACGAGTATATCACTAAACGTTGTAATTTATCGGAAATCCTAGAATCAGTGACTAAAATAATGTCAACTAGAAATAATCAAGATAATCATTACCTAAATAATTTATATGTTCATTTACTTGGAAAGCTTAGTAATTTAATGAATCATAATTTTAGAAAGAAACGTGGATTGATAGATGGTTTAGGAACTATAATTAAGTTTATCGCTGGTAACCCAGACGCAAACGACTTAAAGCAAATACAAAAAAGTATTCAAATATTGCAAAATAACGACGTTTCTTTATATCGAAACATTAATGAGACGATTGATAAAATAGAAATTAGATTAAGTAGCATTAAAAAAGATTTAAGAATACTCTACGATATAAGCTATACTAATAAGATTAATTTAGATATCCTAACTAGCCTTATATTATGTGAGGACATCGTAAATATGCTAGAATTAGGTATTACATTAGCTAAGCCAGGAATAGCCTATAGAGATATATTTGATAACATTAATAACGATAAGGTTGACTCAATATTCGTCTATACTACGCAAAATATCATTCACTTTGTTGCAAAAGTAGCCATTTTGAAATCAAAAGGTCATGCATATAATATAATCCCATTCCCAAATCCTGATGGTCAAATCCTAGAAGTCCAACATCCAATTATCCTCATAAAGGACGCTTGGTATGCCTATCCGAATGCTGCTCAATGTAAGAAGACAGAAAAAACGCTCGTGTGTCATCAAATCTGGTGGAAGGACAGCAACAAGACTCCAGACTGCATACATCAAGCTCTCTACACGAAGAAGAATCACACATGCACCATAACAAAGTTATTAGAAAATGAAGCGATAGAAACTGTAGGTGACGGAACATTTCTTCTATTTTCAAAGAATACCGAACGAGTTAAAATTATATGCAACGAAACATACTACGAAATCATCAAGGGACCCTACAAGCTTCAATTAGAACCAGGCTGCGAGCTTACCATGGCAAGTTTTCATACGAAAGTCATATCTAAAACCACATCACTATTCAAAGAAGAGATCCAGCAGATCCAAATGCATTTAAAGGAAAAACAAACTACTTATCGACCTACCGAAGAATGGGAATCACTGAAGTTAAAACCATTAAAAGAAGATATAAACATCACTCATCACGTATGGATACCCAGCATCTGGACGATAATAACATTAACTTTAATAATATGCAGTATCTGCTACATCTATTACATTAATAAACGCAACAAGAATAAAAGTAAAGTGCAACAAGAAAGAAACAATGATGTTGAGAGCCCGGGCATAACAAGTTACACCCTAAGCTCTCTCTTACGGGGGGAGGTGTAAAGAAAGCAGACCTCCCAAACCAGCATTAAACAGACGCACACCCACAAAAAACCTTTTAAGATAAACGCGAATGCAAGATGGACTCAGTTTGCTTCGTGTCTGTCATGGCGAAACTGATAAACAACGCACATCCCATGGGAACTTTATCTCAAGCGAACTGTCGCGACGTCTGGAGATTACGTCTACGCATTAAACCAGAACTACTGCAAGCGGTGACTGCAAGCCATCAATTTCTAAAAAACATCAGTTTGTTTACTTATCAGTGAAACATGCTCCAACCTTCCCATGGCCTACGTGACTGGTACGGAGCATCCCTACTACAACCCTACGATGCGGGATATTTAAACAAGATTCTCCGGGAACGAACAACATTCATTCATCAGACTCTCTTCCGCGTCGCGCTGAAGCTTTAACTCGCTTCGCACTACGTAATTGTAATTATCCGCGAATTAATATAAACATTTATCACGTAATTTAATTAATTAAGTATCAAGTAATTTATAATTAAATTCAAACAATAAACGTAATTACAAAACGAAGATTTCTTCATTATCGAGAACCCCTTCTCGATTGGTGACAGCGGCCACACCTGCATAACTCACGTAAAAGGTTGGAGCCTTCTATTAAGAGTATTATTACCCCTGTGGCAGAAGACTCCGCTCTTCCTTAACAATAATAATAAAATTTGCAAGCATTTTGGTGCAACTGACCAAAGGGTCAGTTGCACCAAAATGATTACCTCTCGGAGTCTTCTCTAAGACTCAGACATTAAAGTCCCACAAACTTATCTGACCCGATGAGAGCGTCGCTAGTAGATATCAAATAAATATAATAAATGCGAAAGTTTGGATGGATGTATGGATGGATGTTTGTTACTCAATCACGCCCGAACGGCTGAACGGATCTGGATGAAATTTGGCACAGAGATAGATTATAGTCTGGAATAACACATAGGCTACTTTTTATCCCGGAAAACTAAGAAGTTCCCGCGGGAACCAAAAAACCTCAATCCACGCGGACGAAGTCGCGGGCATCAGCTAGTAAAAAATAAAATAAAAAAAAAACAGACAAAAATTAGTTCCAATTTTGGCCACCCTGCAGGGCGATTCGTCAGTTAAGTTTGTGGGACTGTAAATAATATGATGACGATCGCGATTGATTTGCTGTTACCCGCCCTACATCTTCGAACTATTCATAAGATGTTCACGAGTCACGACGTAGGAATATCCTGATAGTAGGTAGGTATATAGCCTTTGTCATGGAAAAAGAAGTTTGACGGAACTATGGAGTTACATCAACAAAAACTTTCAGCCCCTATCCTGAACATTCGCGATTACTGTTTGGGAATTGAACCTGGGAATCTTGTAAGATGAGCATTTTAACCACTCCGCATAGCTATACCACAATGGTGAAAATCCTTGCAAAATTCTGTATCATGCAGAATAAAATGTAATAATTAGTTATGTAGGTGGATATGTAAATAAATAAAAGATTTTTTAAAGTAACTAGTTTTATTTGGAACAATGTTATATGTACAATTACAATACAATATAATATTGCGAGCTGTTAAATTCTATATCACATTCAATTTCTTTATTAATTAAATTATTTTAATTGCCTGTAGGTATACGTGCAATTTTGAAGTTGTTCACGAAAAGTTCAGAAGTTGTTACTTATTAGAATCTTGTGCCGAAATTAGCGCCTGAAAAAGAAGAAAACAGTAAGTTAGCCACGTTTTTTTTTTTTTATTCAGATACAGTTTACCTAAGCCCTTGACAGCTATTTAACCTGGTGGCACTGGTAAGTGATGATGCGGTCTAAGTTAAAAGAGAGATCCCTTAATAAATCCATAGGTAGATAGGTACTTGTCCACACCTTATTGGTTACGACGCGGCTTCATACCAAAATAGGTGCAGTTCGCGTTACTTTGACGCTGAACCTTTACCATTTGATCGACCATTCTTACATAATCGCGGGGCAGACCAGAGAAATTTCTAAATAGTCGCTGGGTCGGCACAGATTACATAATGCACTGCGCTTGCTCAATGATTTAGCGCAAAAGAATTGGGAACTGGACTTTTTTAACACCCCACCGCTCCAACTCGTAAATAAAATAAAACCTTTGCTAGAAAGTAAGTGATATGTAGTTTATTTTAGTGTTTTTAATGTTGTTTTTTAAATTTTTTATTTGAGTTTTTTAATGTCTAGTGTTAGTTTAGTTTGTGTCTATTTTTATTTTTAATTTCAAGGTATTTGTAGCCTGGGCAGACGAATTGGGCAACTGTAATGTCTCCCCAGGCATGTTTCACAAATAAAGAATAAAGAATAAAGAATAAGAATAATCGGGAAGCGGACCCAGCGCCTCCAACTTATTACCCATACTCTAATACAATATTTTGTTTGATATCACTCATCGCAGTGGTGAGCGCTGTTGCCTGTTGTCTTATAAGCGGAAGGTTTCAGATTTGATCTCCGGCAGGCAATTTGGGAATTTATAATTTCTGTTTTTTTCTGGCGAGCTGACTTTGGCGGTGTCTATAGTTGTCACCCTACCGGCAAAGACATGCCGCCAATAATTTAGCGTTCGATATAATTAAACCGATTAGGGGTATGGGTTTAATTTTACTGCCGTTCCTCTAAAAGCTTAGCCCGCTAACTTATATAAGTGTGAGATCTATAGAGCGCACTTTCACTTTGTTTAGACATATGACATGGTTAAAACGAGACAGATTTATGTTACTCACCTAGGTCCATCTCGTTTTAACTCTAAGTAGCTAAAGTCTGAGCCAAGTCAAAGTACGCTCTCGGCTCTATAGATCTCAGCCTAAGACTACGTCATTAAATCACCATTACCAACTTGCAGTGGTACAGCCTGTGGCCGTGACCACCCTACCGGCAAAGCCATTTAGCGTTCCGGTACGATGCTGTGTAGAAACCGAATAGGGGTATGGGTTAATATAACTGCCATGCCCCTAACAGGTTAGACCGCTACCATCTTAGACTGCATCATCACTTATCATCAGGTGAGATCGCAGTCAAGGGCTAACTTGTAATGGGTAAAAAAAAAAATCTTTCCGGAGCCTTTCAATCAGGCGTCTAATTATGGTAACTTGACCTAATATTTTGACATCCATTATTCGTGGCACCCAACTCACCCGTATCCGCCTGCGCTTGCACCAGCATGAGCCTTGGCTCCACTGAAGCCACCATGTCCGCCGTGACCGCCGCCGCCTAGTCCGCCATAACCGCCGCTGCCGCCGCCGAGGCCGCCGCCGCCGCTGTGACCGCCATAACCGCCGCTGCCGCCGCCGAGGCCGCCGCCGCCGCTGTGACCGCCATAACCGCCGCTGCCGCCGCCGAGACCGCCGCCGCCGCCGTGGCCTCCGCCAATACCGCCTCCGTTACCACCGCCAAGACCGCCGCCATGGCCTCCGCCGTGACCTATTCATATTCATGTTGGTTTTTGAATACAGTACAAAAAGGTGTTACAATAATGGAAGTTGGTCATATAATTTCACATTACGTACGTTTTTTTTGGATTATTATAATCCATTAAGTAGGTAAGTAGGTATAATGCTTGAATGCGGAATATTTTAAAGCAACATTTTCAAAAGAGCAACCACCGAGTTTCTAGGAATGGCATTCCTAACAAGTGGTAGATTCACTGGACGATTTAAAAGCAGTTTCATTCAATACAACTTTGTTTGGTGCTAATAGAATCAGGCCATGAAATTACTGTCGAACTTGATCACAATAATTGATTTTTGACGAGGTATTATTACTCCGCCTATTACCTCCGCCAAGTCCACCACCGCGACCTCCGCCAATTCCACCACCGCCGCCGTGGCCTCCGCCTATTCCACCACCGCCGCCGTGGCCTCCGCCAATTCCACCACCGCCGCCGTGGCCTCCGCCAATACCGCCTCCATTACCACCGCCAAGACCGCCGCCATGGCCTCCGCCGCTACCACCGCCAAAACCGCCACCTGTTACAATAAAATATGGATAGATTAGATATTGGTTTTTAATTGATTTACTATGTCATCATACTCATATTACAAGCTGTGGCAACCTCTAACTGGGTTTTCAATAATGCATATTACTCTATGCTAGCTTTATTTTTCCTGTTAATTGTATTGTAACCTGTTGGATGTCCTAAAATAAATTTAAAAAAAAATTAAAAAGAAATTACTGTAACAAAGTGTCACTTTTCGTGGATTGCTTAAAATGAGCTTGCTTAAATGTTTCAACAGTAAAAGAACATAGTAGGTATAATATTACGCCATAAATTAAACGCGAACTTAAAGGGCTAAAACACACCACAGACAAAGAAAAATGGTCTGGCAAAAGCGGCACTGCGGAATGAGGACACGAGTTACCCATACAACGCCGACGTTCTCGCGAATGATTTGTCCTGTCCTGCATTGTGTTTCAGGGTTAATTCTCTCAAGCAGACACGAAGACAAGTTCGTTTCGCTCGTCAATAAATGCGAAATTATGTTGGACTGTCCCTTTCAGTTTTCACGACCCAATCGCTCATCGATTTTGATGGAATTTAGCACCGACATAGCTTGCATTTGTATTTGTCTGCCAATCTGCACTAGGCCAGCGTGGTGGACTATTTTTTTTAATCCACTACAACTGATCCCGTGACTGTTATCTCACCTGATGGTAAGTGACGATGCAGTCTAAGATGGTATAGCGGGCTAACCTGTTAGGGTCATGGCAATTATATTAAACCCATACCCCATACCCCTATTCGGTTTCTCCACGGCATCGTACCGGAACGCTAAATCACTTGGCGGCACGTCTTTGCCGGTAGGGTGGTAACTAGCCACGGCCGAAGCCTCCCACCAGGCCAGACCAGGGAAAATTCAGAAATTATAAATTCCTAAATTGACCCTGCCGGGGATCGAACCCGGGACCTCCGCACGTTAAGACAACAGCGCTGCGCCACGGAGGTCTATGCCTAAAACCCTTTTCATTCTGAGAGTAGAATCATGCTCAGTAAGTTAGTCAGCAATGGGTTGAAGCAAGTGAGAGTGAGTTATTTACATTTTAGAGACGACCATAAATTATCTGCCTATATGCTATTTTTGTTTTATTTTATAAAATTTATTGAAAACAATACAATAGAAACAATAAACCTAGCTAGCCTAACCTAATTACTATATAAATCATGCCCGCGTGGAATGGTGACGAGAATGCTGGCTGCATTTCCGCGCTGGACAGCCAGGCTGATCCTTTGCGCAAAAAATGAGCCAGCCCTTCTGTCACCACACCAGATGAGGCAATCAACCGCGGTGAAATAACTCGCAAAAAAATTTTGGTACCTAGGTACTAAACTAAGACTTCACTTATTAATATGCTATTAATTTTTATCCCGAAATTTATGAATTCCGATAGGATATTTTTAAGCCCTGCCCCCCTAGCATGGGCCGAGACAATTTTCTCCCCGAGGAAAGGATAAAAATTTTATTCCTAAAAACTAGTGGTTCGCCCCGAACTGAGACCTCGCGGTTTCACAGAGCGCCATCTATTGACATCAGTGTGAAGTTCTGTTAAAAATATCATCATCATTAAAAATTAAATAATTTCGTTTCCTTATAATATTTATCTAATTTTAGTATTTGTTGTTCAAGTACAGGATATAATTCAAATAATTGATCAAGTTTCAGACTTGAGAGTTCAGAAAATTGAGAGTTCTGAGGTCAACTTTGGACGTTAGAAAATCGCCACTGTGAAAGCCCCCCGTTTCGTCAATTTTAGGGGAAAAATTCAAAAAAAAATATTTTTGGACTCTATTCCTAATTATCTTTAAAATGATATACTGCAACCCTATGTAACGCTATAAAAAATATTTTACTTCTCATTCGCTTCTATGAGAGCCCCCCTGGAATAAAGATTTAAATATAACTTTTTAAGCCATATTCGGCGGAAGGCCATCGATTTACATATTATATTTAAATTTGAAGTAATTACGTTCAGCAATTCAGAAGTTATAAGGCTCTGACAGACGGACGGACGGACGGACGGACAAGTGCCAATTCACCCAAGTAGACTCAGAGACCTTCGCTTCGCTCGGTCAATAAATAAAACCGCTAAATAACGGTGGATAAATAGTCCCCCGAGTCCCCGTGAAATGTCAAACGGGGATAAACTTCTCCTCTGCCCTGTTGCCGTGCTCTGAGAAGTGGATAAGTTAATTTTATCTCTTGTCAGTGGATAAAATCGGGGGATAAAATTTTTATCTCCGGCCCATGCTAGCCCTGCAGGCCACAGTCATAGGCATCATCTAGGATGGAGTTAGGTAGTTACAAAAAAAACTAATTGGTCTGATGTACCACAAAAATAGCATAGGTTTAATATTAGCAGCTATAGATCTGACTCAGATAGTTGTGGCTGGGTGAACATGTACGTAATTACCGTTAATTGCACGTTTTCGTAATAAAAACGCTAAAAAGTTGTACTTAAATTATTTCCCTAATAGGTGTGGATTTGCGATCATAAAAATATGCAGATTTTATTGGATATAATTAAGTTATAAGTACCTAAATAGTTAAAAGAGAGGCTTGTTGTTTCTTGCGGTACTTGCCTATTAAATAAATATTATAAATGCGAAAGTTTGGATGGATGTATGGATGTATGGATGGATGTTTGTTACTCAATCACGCCCCAACGGCTAAACGGATCTGGATGAAATTTGGCACAGAGATAGATTATAGTCTGGAATAACACATAGGCTACTTTTTATCCCGGAAAATTAAGGAGTTCCCGCGGGAAACGAAAAACCTCGATCCACGCGGACGAAGTCGCGGGCATCAGCTAGTCTCAAAATATTTTGGAAGCAGTAACGCCTGTTTCTATCCAACACTAGCAGATGTCCGCGACTTCGTCCGCGTGAAATAAGTTTTTTAAATTCCTACGGAAACTCCCCAATTTTTCGGGTTAATATATAGCCTATGACACTCACTAATAATGTGGCTTTCTATAGGTACCAGAATTTTCAAAATCGGTTCAGTAAATCCTGCAGAGATTACCTACAACCTCACAAACTTTACCTCTTTATAATATTAGTGGAAAATATTTTTCTTTTTAACCGACTTCAAAAAAAGGAGGAGGTTCTCAATTCGACTGTATTTTTTTTTTTTTTTTTTTATGTTTGTTACCTCAGAACTTTTGACTGGGTGGACCGATTTGGATGATTCTTTTTTTATTTGAAAGCTGGTGCTTCCCGTGTGGTCCCAATTCAATTTGGTGAAGATCTGATGAATATCTCCGGAGATGGAGAACGGAACTCCTCATGGATAAGAGTAAATTGCTCGCGATCAGTGTGATAGTCTTGTAAACAGTATGTTTTAACCATGCATAGCATATCTCGTTCTGGTTACATCCTGTATTTTAAAACAGTGGGGCCACTAAAAATTGTGAAATAAAAAATTTTCAAAAAAAAAATAAAAACCGACTTCAAAAACCACAAACACTAAAAAGTAAAAAAATAATTTAATTTATTATGTATACAAGAGTTAATTTAGTTCTATTTATCATTCTTTGGAGTCGGTGCCACTGCCAATGTGGAGTCACGTCAACAATAATGAAGAGTAGGTAGACGGTTCATGCGGCTAATTGGTACCGACTCCAAAAAATGTTATTATAGAACTAAATTAATTCTTGTATACATAATAAATTAAATTATTTTTTACTTTTTAGTGTTTGTGGTTTTTGAAGTCGGTTTTTATTTTTTTTTTGAAAATTTTTAGAAGTAAAATACTTACCACCACCGTGGCCGCCTCCTGAACCACCACCGCCTCCTAGGCCGCCGCCATAACCACCGCCGCCGCCGGAGCCGCCGCCACCCCCGCCGCTAGAGCCGCCGTAGCCTGATAAAAAATTGCAAAGTTATAAATTAATTAAATTGATGTAGCCACAACTGTTTGAACTGCAACTGTATAATACCTAAGTGCGTATTTTCCACTAGACCACATGTATGAATGAAAAATGAAAATGAAAAATGAATATCCTAGCAAATACTTCATGAAGGTACAGGTCGGCCCTGCTGTATACGTACGTATACTGTGAAATTCTTGTAAGTAAGACATAATACATAACTGTTGCACACGTTTCTACTTAATCTTTGGGAATTTATAATTTCTGCTTTATCACCCTACCGGCCAAGCCGTGCCGCCAAGCGATTTAGCGTTCCGCTACGATGCCGTGTAGAAACCGATTAGGGGTATGGGTAATATACCTAACTGCCATACCCCTAACAGGTTGCACCGCTTACCATCTTAGACTGCATCGTCACTTATCAGGTGAGATCGCAGTCAAAGGCTAACTTGTAGTTGATAAAAAAAACTATCGATGTAGAATTAGATGTTTGACACGTAAGAATTAACAATAAATAATCGGAAAAAATCTCCACATCTTCGAATTTGTGTGTCAAAACATTAGTTTTATTAACTCTCTGACACTACTTTTGAAGAAGTTGAAAGGACCCTTATGAACCAGTGTATATGTGAGAATATTGACGGAAAACTGGAAGGATGAAATAAGTTTTGCCAGATTGGTTCACGATTTTTTGATTAAGTATTTATTAATGAAAGCAACTTTAAGTTAGTTATTTTAGGCAATTGCTACCTTTTGCCTCCTTTCGCATCCTTGCGGTCCGTGGGTCACGGTTCATTATTTGAATAGCCTTCTGAGGAATTTTACCAACCCTCTATAGTTGAGTAAGTAGATATTATTAACATGATTTATATAAGTTTAAAACACTATCCGTCCAAATATTATAAACATTAGGTACTAAGTACCTAATATGGATGTCTAGTGCCTACCTATGAAGGTACAGGTAGCTATACCTATCTATCTACTTAACATTTCGGTGTAAACAACTCAATCCGTATCTAAAATTTGTTATTAGCACTTTTTGTTAGCGATATCACGAGTATTTCTGATAAAACAATCACGAATTAGTGCTCTCAATAATGTAAAAAGTTAGCACAAAAATACGTAGACCGAAAATTATTAAAAGGCGAATCGAGTTAGGTACAAAAGTGAAGAAAAGCATATTAAATCCAAAGATAATAAGCATAAATAAGGAAGACAACCAACAATATTAATTAGGTACCTACTTATTATAGATATCAAAATGATGTTAAAATGCGTCGATTAACGTAGTGCTACAAAAGAACTGCAAAAATATGTTAGGTACCTAATAGACTAATCACATTCAATGAAATATTTAACCGTTTACTGCTAACCCCTTGCGTTATGCAGTAGTCGGTTAAATACAACAATCTATATCTATATCTATATCTATCTATACTTATAATAAAACTGTAACAGGTCCAATTCTGTACATTGAAGATATTTTGAAAATTTTTTTTGGAGGGCACTCATTATTCGATACTGAAGACAAATCTGTAATTTTTTTCATTTTTGTCTGTCTGTCTGTCTGTCTGTCTGTCTGTCTGTCTGTATCTTGGCCGCGCATCACGCCGAAACTACTAAATGAATTCAAACGAAACTTGGCACGATTCGAGCCCATACTACGAGGTAGGACATAGGATACTTTCTATCCCGAAATTCTACCCCCGAAGGGGTGAAATAGGGGTTGAAAGTTTGTATGAAAGTCCTTAATTTCTCAAGTTATAGCCATGAAACTTGATATATGAGCTGCGGGTTGAAAATGAAAACATATGTGTTTAACAGTTCTTCAAAGTTCCACCCCCGAAGGGGTGAAATAGGGGTTGAGAGTTTGTATGAAAGTCCTTAATTTCTCAAGTTATAGCCATGAAACTTGATATATGAGCTGCGGGTTAAAAAATAAAACATAATATGTGTTTCACAGTTTTTCAAAATTCCACCCCCGAAGGGGTGAAATAGGGGTTGAGAGTTTGTATGAAAATCCTTAATTTCTCAAGTTATAGCTATGAAACAGCATTTGGGCTTTCGTTAAAATATGAAGAAGTACCTACGTGTTTCACCATTATAGGGGGATTATACCGTGGGATAGTAATATAGGCTACTTTTTATCCTGGAAAATTAACTGAAAAACTTATTCCACGCGGACGAAGTCGCGGGCATCAGCTATAAAGAATATACATACATACATACATACATAGGCTACTTTTTATCCCGGAAAATTAATGAGTTCCCGCGGGAATCGAAAAAACTTAGTCCACGCGGACGAAGTCGCGGGCATCAGCTAGTGTTAAATAGAAACGGGTAGACTGTACTAGGTACTGATATATCGCTAGAAAGATAACCAAAAACATCACAAAAGAATACTAACAGCTACTAAACTATTAACTACAAAAGTAAGTATCTAATATTTTAAATAAAAATTATCAGTAAAATGAGCCATCAGTTCAATTCGGTGAGTACCTAAGTTAAATAGGGTAGATAAGTACATAGGCACCTGTTTTTTCCTGAACACAAGTTATGATCCCCAAAGTGACACAAACAATAGCAAACCACGACATTTTGACTGCACAGAATATAAAACGCTTTCTTGATGTGCTATCTTATAGCTTAGTACTTATCTATGACTAATTGATTGAGAAATAATCCCCTATCTACGGAAAAATTGTGGCACTGCCTCAGGCGAAGATTATACTCAAGTCCTATGATATTAAAATAGTCGTTGCTTATGTGTTCGACTATGGACTGCCTTATTGTTTATACTTAATTTATCAGTGGAGATGAGTTTTTTTTTTATCAACTACAAGTTAGCCCTTGACTGCAATCTCACTTGATAGTAAGTGATGATGCAGTCTAAGATGGTAGCGGGCTAACCTGTTAGGGGCATGGCAGTTATATTAAACCCCTAGTCGGTTTCTACTTTCTGGCATCGTACCGGAACGCTAAATCGCTTGGCGGCACGTCTTTGTCGGTATAGTGGTAACTAGCCACGGCCGAAGCCTCCCACCAGGCCAGACCAGGGAAAATTCAGAAATTATAAATTCCCAAATTGACCCTGCCGGGGATCGAACCCGGGACCTCCGCACGTTAAAACAACAGCGCTCAACACTGTGCTACGGAGGTCGTCAACGATTATGGTAATAACGAGGCTCTGATATTAGGTAGGTACTGAATTTTGAAATTAACAACAGAAATTATAAATATCTGCGCGAGAGATGTGAACAATGTGAATTGTGCTCTCCAGATTCCGAGGCACGGTAGTGATACATCTCTAACTTCTAAACTTGGAGCTAGTACTGAGAAAGTCTTGACAGAAGTAGAACATCCAATACAAGTACCTATTGTAAATACGAAACTGTCTGTCATGAATTAACCAATTCAACGATACAGAGAGGGGCTGCATATTAGAGTGGGATATTTAAGCTACGTTTTATCCCGAAAATTCAGAGAGTTCCCACGGGACTATCGCGGGTTTCCTCTAGTAGGTATCTAACCAATTTTTACCCGTGCCTAGAATCGAACTCAGGACCAGGGTGAGATATAAGCTACATTTTATCCCGAAAAATCAGAGAGTTCCCACGGGACTATCGCGGGTTTCCTCTAGTAGGTATCTAACCAACTTTTGCCCGAACCTGGAATCGAACCCAGAACCTCATCATCAGCAGCCGAACACGTTAACCACCAGACCAGCTGAGCTTCAATACAGTATGAGTCACAGAAACAAGACAATGTTAGCCTACCTGGCGCCGCCTGCACGAAAGCACAGAGCCCGAGGGCCACACAAACTACTGCGAACCTTGCCATCTTGACTGATCAGGATCGACTGTGCCCACCGGCATCCTGCGGCTCCTTATATACAAACTGGCTTATGTCATGAGCTGGCAAATGTTTACAATACCGACTCTTCAGTTTTTTCATGCTAGGTTTTTTTTGGTTCCGACTGCTGGAATTCATTTGATACAGGAAAAATAGCACTATTCATATGAGGTTAAGGTAGCTTAAAATAGGTTTCTATTGTTACGATTTACTTGTAATTTGTTCTTTACCTTTTGCTTTTCTAAATAGGTTGACTATGTAGGTACCTACTTCTATAAGATAGGTTGACTTTGTCCCTTCTGATCACGGGTACCTGTATAGGTAGATTTTAATTAGGTATATGAAACTGACTAAGATGGAGTGCGTTTTGAAGAAGTATGAAAGTGTTGTATTGTGGCTATCTATGTATGAAAGTACATAATTGTACTACCTAATAAGTACATATTTTGTGCCCTAGAGTTTGCCTAGCCCATAACTCTATATATGGCCTATATAGCCTGAGCTAGCAATAGAACCCGTCTAGCGACTCTTATATTATGAGAAACAAGAACGGTAAGGAACCCCTGGATATCTTACAGCATTCCATCGTTTGCTTAAGAGTTCGTATTTTCAGTAATAATTATGGCAAATATAAAAAAAAAATTAAGTAGGTATTTCTGATCATAAAATCTTCGATCGTCCGCGGCCTTATAGGCACTTTATATGTAGAGGCTACAAATTGACCTTAAAATATTATAGTAAAAACAAATCATTTATTTTATCATATTGCTAACTGTTTACTAGATCTTTTAAGAACTAACTTAGAGCTATCAATTAAATTACAATGAAAATGCAAATTAATTTTGCATCATAAAGTTCCGATAATTTGATGCGTGAGGTCAAACTGCCTTTGCTTGCTTGTCATCATATCGGGCATATACTCATTTAAGGATTATTGGTGAAAACGGGCATAAAACTCTCTAATTTCTTCTTCTTTCCTAGGGTTTTCTTTTTCGTACTTATAGACGAAGTCATCTGTTATACCTACGTGTGACCTCTGGCACTGGTGCGGGTCCCTGCTGGCTCATACTTGCAGCTCACATTCATGAGTTATTTTATATGGATACTAAGCAAGCGAACAAGCGGGGCACCTGATGGATTAGGTGTTTACAGGAGCCCAAGAACTTTTTCATTACCTACCAAAGGAACTTTTGAGAAATATGTGTATCCGATTCAAGGGGTGGATTCCCCTTTCAAACTATATGATTGTAATTGAATGTACCTATTCCACATTAGGTGGAAGCTGAGGTGAGCGAAGCTTTAAGCTTGTAATGGGCGCAGTTATAATATTACAACATACAATAGTCCAATGGGTCTGCGGGAAAGAACCTTACCTACTACGACTTACCTGCTATATAATATGACTAACCTACGAATTTTCAGAGCTCCGCTATATTTTCTTGCTAGAGTTTCTTGCTGGTTCTTCTCGGTAGGAATGTTATTCCGAACCAGTGGTAGATTCACTTAACGATCCAAAAGCACTTGTATAAGTTTATTTCAATAAAAAACATATGAATTTTGGTAAAACTAGATGATGGCCGCGACTTCGTACGCGTGGATTGAGGTTTTTTGATTTTCAGGAATCCGAATTCCGAGACAAAAAGCAGCCTATGTCCTTCCCGGGGATGCAACCTATCATTACATTAAAATCGGTTGAAAAGATGAGCCCTTAAAGGGTCTCAGACATACAGACACACTTTCGCATTTATAGTCTGGATTCTACTAGGTAAATGCTGATCAAGAACCTATAAAAAATAAACGTGCTCAAAACCTGATCAAATTCCAAGATGGAACACAAAGTTTTTTACGGCACTCCTATAAATATATTGTGCGTTGGAAGTTTTTGCGCTCTCATCGATCTAGTGATAACAAACACAATACGCAAGTGGTAATACTCGGAATCACTTCTTGTTAGTGATTTTTGGTTCTAAGACCGCTTTTTCATCGTATATTTAAGTGTTTACTAACAACTTATTAGAGTACATAGTTATATTACAGTGTGAGATCCACCAACACTACAGCCCATTAACATCCCACTGCTGGGAAAAGGCCTCCACTCTCATAGGAGGGAGGGATTTAGAGCTTAGACCCACCACGCTGCTCCAATGCGGGATGGCGGGCTTTGACGACTATTCTACCTATCATGTTAGTGATAATAACCGGGACCGACGGCTTAACGTGCTCTCCGAGGCACGGGGGTGAAACACAGCCAACTTCCAACTTCGGGCTGGCACTGAGAATTTCTTAACTGAAAAACCCAGTAGGTACCTAACAATATTTATGCCCGACCGGGAATCGAACCCAGGACCTCGTGATCCGTAGTCGACTATGCTAACCGCTAGACCAACTGGCACAGAAATGAGTCCTGTAGTATTATATAATATAGATTATATAATTCTGTGCTGTAGTCTATAAATGGGAGATCCCGGGTTCGTTCCCAGGCAGCAAAAAACGTTCTCTTCTACCAGTCATCCAACGGAGACGTCTAGACAGAGCTGCGCTGCGGGGTGACAGAGGGACAAGACGGAAACGTATCTTCAAATCGGCAGAATTTTCAGCACAAAATTCAGTCATTTTAGCACTCTATTAGTATGCAGCTTGGATGTGGAGGTGTAGTGTTGAGCGCTGTTGTCTTAACTTACGGAGGTCCCGGGTTCGATCCCCGGCAGGGTTAATCTCGAAATTTATAATTTCTGATTCCCGCCTGGCCTGGAGGAGGCCTGGGGGAGGCTTCGGCCGTGACTAGTTACCATTCTACCTGCAAAGCAGTGCCGCCAAGCGATTTTGCGTTCCCGTACGATGTCGTTCAGAAACCGATTAGGGGTATGGGTTTAATATAACTGCCATGCCTTTAACAGGTTAGCTCGCTACCATCTTAGACTGCATCATCACTTACCATCAGGTGGGATCGCAGTCAAGGACTAACTTGTAGTGGATAAAAAAGGTAGGTGTACCTAGTAGGTGAGTCTCCTATTATGTGATAAGTAGGTACGTAACCTAGACTTTCATCTGGTGACAGAAGGGCTGGCTCATTTTTTGCGCAAAGGATCAGCCTGGCTGTTGAGCGCGGAAATGCAGCCAGCATTCTCGCCACCATTCCACGCGGGCATGATTTATATTATAGTAATTAGGTTAGGCTAGCTAGGTTTATTGTTTATATTGTATTGTTTTCAATAAATTTTACCAACACAAAAAAAAACCTAGACTTTTAGATTTGTTTTTCAACACCGTTTACCATATCGTTGTTATATTTAACTGAAGACTGCTAATGACACAGAAATCTGGTTAAACGCTATTCTTCTCCGGTATAGTAAGTTTCCAGTATTATTACCAAGGACATTTTAATATTTCGGACTATGTTTTGAGGGGAATACCTACTGACCATAGCATTAACCTCCCGATCAAATTATACTTTTTAATATTTATCTACTAAAATATATATGATACCTACCAGCGACTTTGTCCGCGTGAATTAAGTTTTATCATTCCTGCGGGAACTCCTTTTCGGGCTAGGTTGCATCCGGGGGAAGAACATAAGCTTTTTATCCTGGAAAATCAAGTACCTACCCACAAGATTTTGAAAAAACCAAAAGCCACGCGAATTAACTCGCGGGCATCAGCTATTTGTTATGGATTATATTATTAAGATAGATTGTCTCGATCATCCTAGATATAATGTCCTCCTGACCGAATTTCGGTCACGGCGGCCTATCTCCAGAGAGATTAGCTTATCACAGATGCACTCTCTGTTCCTTGTTCTCATAGTCCAATGGGACGGAAAATCCAACCCGACCGGAGAGAGATCAGGTGCAGGACCGACGGCTATATACATGCTCTCCGAGGCACGAGGGTGTAACACCGCCAACTTCCTAACTCCGGGCTAGTGCTGAGAATTTCTTGTCAGACAAACTTAAAACTCGCCGTGGCCCGATCCGGTACTCAAACCGAGGACCTCGTCGGCCACAGTCGAACATGCTAACCACTAGACCAGTGTTTTTCAACCTTTTTGATTTCGCGACCCCTTTACAGGTTGAAAAATTCTGGCGACCCCCTTAATTGTAAGGGGGTCGCTAGAATAATAGAAGAAATAATTAAATTATAGAAGACTATATACGTTAAAGGTTTTACATATTTTGATACAAGTTTTACATATTTTGATTTTGAACTGACATTCTCTGCAATAGTTTACATTTAAAACTAAAAAAAGAAATAGACTTCAGTTAGAAAATTATTTGATTAAAAACATGTCAAAAATAGCACCACGATTTGACACACTTTTGAAACATAAACAAGCCCATCCTTCTCACTATCATTGTGTTTTTATTGTAGTGTAGAACCTTGCCTTTTTCTTTTTGCCCGCGACCCCCCGATCAAGGCTTTGCGACCCCCCTAGGGGTCGCGACCCACAGGTTGAAAAACACTGCACTAGACCAACGAGGCAGTCCTAGATATAGGAAGATACCTAACAGGTCCCTTGCGGTTTGGATCATTCATTTCAGTTATTTGCACATCAGAGTAGATGTAGCTAATTAAAACTGAAGCAGTCATGAAGCAGTTTTGGGATTTTCAAGAAACGCATCGGTGACTCCCTTGCGTGATTTCCACTGGGTTTTCCCAATGTTAGCATGTCCCACAACCTCAGTTCATACAAAAAATGTAACTAAGTTAGTACCTAATTAAACTTATTTACTTTAGTAAATAAATAAAAAGTAACATTAAAAATTTGAGCGAAAGCATACTACGGACACAGTATAACTACTTAACAATTTTATCTGTAAGTAAGGTAAGATAAGTATTCTGTGCTATCACCATTCCGATTCTTAACTTTATGACGTCTCGGAAGTTAGCCACGACGAGTTTAGGTTCGCGCAGGTCAAATGAAACCGTCCCGCTGATACAATATTGTATTCTGTGCATCGCACGAGGTTCCGAGAAGTCAAGAAGTTTGAATCGACGAAAGACTGCACTACCTATGGACCAGAAAAATTGTCTGGTGAACAAAAACAACAAGAAACACTTTTGCAGCCTATAAACACTGCCCAATTAGCGCGATAGGATAAAACGTGGTTCTCCTCCGACGCAGACGTGTTGCCCTGTCCGGTCCCAAGTGTGATTTCGCCCTTACAATAAGGAAAAACAAAAAAAATATCTTAAATTAATTATTATTTCTCTGAATATATCTACATCTGAGAATTTTCCTTGAACATTCACTGCAGGTGTTATTATTATCTTGACATCGGCGAGTAAACAAAAGCTTTAGACAAGTAACTATACTGCACCTATCCTACAATCAAGGGCCATTATAAACGCTATTTAAAGGTCTCTCCACATGTACCTAAACTTTACAGTTCCAACCCTGACTAATTATAGAGCAGTTCTACCAACATTTCGAGTCAACCACGTTTTTAATTTTTAGTTCGGTGTAGGCACAAGGCGAAAGACCCAACCACATATTATTATTACATATTTATTTTTTCCTTTATTGTTTTTTATGAGTATATATACAACCTATACTTACTAAAATTACAATCTAGCCTAAAAATTAGACTAATGAGTATTTTAACTTTAACCTAAACTTATAAATTATCTTAATATACTAAGAAGTATTTAAAGTCCACTGAAATCTTTATTCTTTATTCTTTCTTCTTTATTCTTTCTTTATTCTTTCTGAAGTCTTTCTTTATTCTAATTGCAGACACTATGTTCTTGTGTTCTTGAAGGCTACCACATAATATTGTTAGTTAGTAAAGTTAATTATAATTATTGTTATAGTTTTTTTTGATAAAAGGTTTCACAAATCATGGTGACGATCATGACTGCTTAGTGCTTATTTTCTTCTTTCAATAGCGTCCTGATTATCTTTGGAACTTGTAACGTTGTATCTTTGCAAAACTTGGTGATTGCGTTATTACTTTCAGGCACATTAGTAACAATTAGCCACTTTATCATTCAAAATCCTGCTTAAAGCACCAGTGGTGAATCTATATAAGTAGGTGAATAGCAATTTAAAAGTACTGATTTTCTTGCCGGCTCTTCTCGGAAAAATAGGCTTTCCGAACTCGATGTAGAGTCAAAACATGACGTATATGAAATAAACAATTTTGAGTTTGAGTATAAAACGTACTTGGAATAATCACGGAATAACCAGCATATACAGACATATCTTGCTAAGTACTCGTAGTTAAAAGACTAACGAGAAAATTATTTCTATAGAGAAAATGTTGTGAGACCCTTAAGGTTAGTGCATTGAACAAAACATAAACACTTGTTTTAAGTTAGGCTTTTAGGCAATGAAATTCATTTCATTCCTTATCCGTGATGGTTATCTCCGCGCTGGTAAATACTATTAGATCTTTAATATAATTATTCTAACACCTACCAACTTACAAAGGGGTTCTAATTTAAAATGCGCTGAAAATTGATAATTAATTTAGATTTTCCTTATACTGGTATGCTAACATTATTAGACCATATTATTTAAATAATTTTGAAGTGAAAACTTCTTTAGCCGCGTTGAGCACTTTTTGGTAGGGGGTAAACTTGTGGATTCGCGTTACCAGATTCGTGTCACCGACATGCACGCGAACACCGATATGCTCGCGAACACTGCCATGCTCGCGCTGTTGCACGCCCGAAGAGGCAATGTAATGTATTTAATGCAATAAATTACTTGTGACTTTATTTTTGGTATTTTCTTCGATATTCTTTCACAGAAGCGGTGATCGACTTAAACACCCAACCTATTTGGGTGGTCGCGGGCTCGATCCCCGGGTACTAGGCACAGGTAACTCCGCAAAAATTCTTGAGTTGACGCAGTTGTTACAGTAAAGCTCTAGCCCCACTTGATGCATGGAGCAGCGCGGCACGTAGCGCCAATTATTATTTGTTCCGTGCCGCATCGCTTAAGTGGGCCCATACAACCTCATACAAAGAATACTTTATTGTTGACGACCTCCGTGGCGCAGTGTTGAGCGCTGTTGCCTTAACGTGCGGAGTTTCTAGATTCGATCCCCGGCAGGGTTTGGAAATTTATGATTTCTGAATTTTCCCTGGTCTGGCCTGGTGGGAGGCTTCGGCCGTGGCTAGTTACCACCCTACAGGTAAAGAAGTGCCGCCAAGCGATTTAGCGTTCCGGTACGATGCCGTGTAGAAACCGTATATAGGGGTATGGGTTTAATATAACTGCCGTTCCCCTAACAGGTTAGCCCGCTACCATCTTAGACTGCATAATCACTTACCATCAGGTGAGATCGCGAGTTGGAGTTGGAGTCAAGGGCTAACTTGCTTATGTGCCGCGCCTCTGTATTGGGGCTAGACCTATACTGTAACTTTTGGAAGGCGTTTTAATTGAACAGTGAAGGAAATCATCGTAAGGAAACCTGCAGTTCAAGCCCGAGAGTTCTTCTTAATGTTTTCAAAGGTGTTGAAACAACATATAGGTAAGTAGGTACGTACATATAAATCTATAAAATCGAAATCGGTTTGTAGGTAAATCATAGACCAGATACTGCGGTATATCTATATAAGATCGCTGAGGTAAATTACATTATATACCTACTTGCCTATTTTATGCAGATCTGTATATAGTTGCATATTTTTTATTGACCAAGTTTAACGAACCAGAGACTGAAATAAATTACCAAGAGAAGCATATCGAATTTGCAGGTCCAAGGAAATTTGCAGTATTCAATGTTTAATGACCTTCCCTGATGGGTATATGACTGAATAGTATTCCCTGTACTCCTTACAGTATTTCGGGTTCAATGATTTCAGAATATGCAAGTAGATTTTTGGTATTTTTCAATAGGGATGATGACAACTCAATCAAATCAGCAACTCTTTAACAAACTTAAAAACGTGTTAAAAACTCACTTCTAGTACATGGAAGCTGTATGAAATTCACAGTTGTGACGTCATAAAATTTCAAGTAACTATTTTCTTTAATCTTTATTTCAAAATGGTTATCTAACTTAAAACTAACCGAGGATGTGAATTTTAGGTCTTTTGGAAGACCCTCTATTTAATAATCAGTTAGAAATAATTTATTTTTGATATTTTTGAGGCTCCCTATTGAAAACTTAAATCTAAATTGGCTCCTGTCTGGACTGATGAGAGTAAAATTCCACATCAATTGATAAGAGGCTTCGGCTGCCATGGCTAGATGACAGCCTTCCAGAAATGAAGACTGCCAATAAATAAGCGATTATCTTTGGTTATAATAGGTCATGTAGGTACCTAATGTCTCAGTCGAGCGGTGAAACCAAAAAAAAAAGCATAAGTAGGTAGGTATGCAGAACCATAATTAATAATATAAGATAAACAGCATCGTCAGGTCCTCAACTATAATACCTGAGCGTGAGGTGTTGGTGGGCTTTGTCCTTCAATCACGCCGCGGCTTAGCAACGACCGACTTGATTTTTTTACATAAATCAAATTGCTATTTGCTAGGCCGAAAAATCAAGTTGATCGTTGCTAAGCCGCGGCGTGATTGAAGGACAAAGCCTACAAACAAACACGTTACACTACAGTCTATTAACGTCCCACTGCTTGGCACAGGCCTCTATTCTCATAGGAGAGAGGGAATTAGAGCTTAGACCCATCACACTGCTTCAATGCGGGTTGGCGGGCTTTGACGACTATTATCATGTTAGTGATAATAACCGGGACCGACGGCTTAACGTGCTCTCCGATGCATGAGGGTGGAACACCGCCAACTTCCAACTCCGGGCTAGCACTGAGAATTTCTTAACTGAAAAACCCAGTACCTAACAATTTAACCGGGAATCGAACCCAGGACCTCGTGATCCGCAGTCGACTATGCTAACCGCTAGACCAACGAGACAGTCCCAACCACTAGGTGACTAGACCAACGAGGCAGTCACAGAGCAGTATATTTTACACGTTCGCATTTATAAAATATACCTACCTAGTTACCTAGTACGAGTACATTGTTTACAACTGCAATTAAAATATTAATATATAATACTGTTCCGAGTACTGTACTTAGTTGGAAAATCATAATTATTGATCTGTGTGTAAAACCTATTATGTTCGCGAGTTTTATGTTGAGATAAATCACCACTAAATAGGTGCCAGTACCTGCTAGGAGCTAGGACCCGTATTGATAAACCTTCATCGGCTAAGAATACGTTCTCAAGTATTGGTGGTTGGTAAGACAGACACTTAAGGATCTGTTCTCAGCTAAGGGCCTTAGTTTAGCTTAGGCATCGTATCTGAACACTAATCCGATTGGCGGTACGTCTTTGCCGGTAGGGTGGTAACTAGCCTGAGTCGAAGCCTCCCACCAGACCAGAACAGAAAAAAATCAGAAATTATAAGTAAATTCACAATTTGACTGCAGCGCTCACCACCTAGAGACGTTCGGCTTCTAACAACCCTTCCAAGTTCTGCCACCCTCCATGCATTCTGTTAATAGTTTATTGTCTGGGCTAAGCACGAAGTAACTTGTAGACTGTAGTTGATCTGTGGCTAAGCCGCGCTTTTTTAAGGCCCTGCTAAAGAAGAGGCGCGTAAAGGTGTGCCTAAACATAGCGCGGAAATCATGCGCGGCTGCCGCGTACCAAATGCCGCGTATTATTGGACGTATGCCGCGCAATAATTCGTCGATATAATAGGGATGATGCCTATATCAAAAATAAATTATTTCTTACTGATTATCAAATAGAGGGTCTTCCAAAAAACCTAAAATTTACATTCTCGGTTAGTTTTTAGTTTGATAACCATTTGAAAATAATATAGATTAAAGAAAAAAAGTGCGTTGAAATTTTATGACGACAAAACTGTGAATTTCATACAACTTCCATACTAGAAGTGCGTTTTTAAGTTTCATAAAGAGTTGCTGATTTGATTGAGTTGTCATCATCCCTGATATTCCATCCAAATGCCGCGTACTTGCCGCTCTATGTTTGGACATACCTTTACGTAGCGTACGTAGATATGTAAGTACCTACCTATTTCTCGAATGATTCGATTTGAGATTTCCTTATCTCCGATAAGTCAAGGCGCAGACACAGCTCGCCGTGACCTCACTATTTCATACACGACAGACGCCTTGAAAGGATTCCAGGTATTGTTTATGGAATAGACAAGGAAATACTTATACTAAACGAAATTTAAATATCACAGGTCAAACAAATCTTCTCAACTGTCTTACCTACTCGTTGATTTTGATCCTTCAGAAATCGTTAAAGTCATCGAAAAAGTATCATAAATTCCCGAATTGATTCTGCTGGGGATCGAACTCGGGACCTCCCACTTATAAGTCCACAGGGCACCTCTGTCCAAAATGCCAGCTCTCTAGGTTCGAAATTTCAGCATACTATTACCTAAACTGTGATTTCAGGCTAAAGGCTGGCTGTTGATGAGTCTGTGGGCGAGTGAGTTAGTGAGTGAGTCAGGTCTTGTTTATTTTGTTCCCCCGAAACAACTCCCGAATGCAGTTTCGGTTTCGGTCGTAGTTTCGGCAGGTTTGCCGCCGAAACCGAAACTAAACCGAAACTCGTTTTTTTGCCGAAACTCGACCGACACCGAAACCGAAACCGAACTTTCGGTCGGACACTAGTAAAATTATGTCTACCCGTTATCTCTATTTGTCTACCGAAGCTAACATGGTTTCTTGTCTGGTTACGTCAAAAATAGAGATAAAAGTAATATTTCTTTTGTGTTATTTTTCTCCACGCACCCTTACATGCCAACTATTTTTTTCTTGTAATATACCGCATTTTGTATGTTAGGGTCAAACGAAAAATTTGCCGGCAACGACAACATCTCTCACTATCTCGTTGTGCGCATGCTAAGCCTGCAGGTCAAGCCGCTCATGGGCCTCCCGCTTACAACTACGATGCGAAAAGCCGAGGACAGAACGGAGTGGAGGGCTATCATGATGAGCGTCACGAGGTCACTAATAACACGACCTTCAGCAATGAAAATGCGGCCGAGAAGAATTACAAAACGCACACAAGTAATGACTTGTAACTTAACTTGAGGTACTTGACTGCTTGCTCGTGGCGTGGCAAAGAACAGCAAAAAAGTGTTCAGACGTTTTTGTTGCAGTTTTAATCAGACACGGTAGGATCGCAGTAATCGGTTAACGAACATACTCTACTATGAGAATCTTTTTATAGATATACTAACACTAGCTAATGCCCGCGACTTCGTCCGCGTAGATTGAGGCTTTTCGGTTCCCGCGGGAACTCTTTAATTTTCCGGAATAAAAAGTAGCATATGTGTTATTCCAGATTATAATCTATCTCTGTGCCAAATTTCATCCAGATCCGTTCAGCAGTTGGGGCGTGATTGAGTAACAAATACTTATCCATCCATAGTTACATCCATCAAAACTTTCGCATTTACAATAATGATAAAATACACTAGAGACTTAACTATAAAATAGATATAATATTATGAATAACATCTCCTCTAGGTTCTAACAAAGAGTATGTAATCCTATATAGGTTTGGAGCCATGGAAGATTAATATAATATACCCATATATTTAGAGCTCCTAGACGTATATTCAGTCGAAGTTAGAACCTGATGATGATAATGATGATGATTATTGGGAAAAGCGAAATCTCCTTACGAAAATAAATGCAAATATGTTGGGTAGAAACATTGCAAATAAAGTTATCCTAAAGCGCAATAACCCCTTCGTTAATGATATTTATTTTACTTAATTTTATAATTAGTTTCTAGATAAAAACATATTTAAATTAGAAGACGCTTTAATTGGTTTTCTTACCTTTTCTCAAGCCTCAGTGAATTTGTAAAAAGTAAAATAATTTAAGGCAATAGGTATATTACTGTGTACACTGTACAGTATACGATCCATATCCATACTAATATTATAAATGCCAATGTGTATCTGTCTGTCTGTCTGCTACGCTTTCACGCCCATTTGTTTAACCGATTTTGATGAAACTTGGTACAAGGATAGGTTATATCCCGGGGAATGACAGGCTTATCCCGGAAATTTTAAGAGTTCCCGCGGAAATCAAAAAAACTTAATCCACGCGGACGAAGATCTAGTATAATCGTATAAGATATGCCACTTCAACTGATGGTTTGGGGCTTCCCGCTTCATTTCGAATCCTGTCCTTAGTAAAACAGAATCTCTTACAATTTAGCCCTCTCCATAGTTGAGAGACTTTTAATTGTTGAATGAAGCCCATGTGCACCTTTCAGCACCATATGTACCGGCAAAGACGTGCAGCCATGCGATTTAGCGTTCCAATACGATGCCGTGTAGAAACCGAAGGGGTATGGGTTTAATATAGCTGCCATTCCTTAACAGGTTTGCCCGCTACCATCTTAGACTGCATCATCAGTTACCATCAGGTAAGATCGCAGTCAAGGGCTAACTTGTAATGGATAAAAAAAAAAATGTGAGGACGGAAAGGACACTGAAAATTATCATTACCTACCTAAGCTTTCAAGAGATTAATCTGACCTAACTCCCCGTTAATCGGTGCTACATGGACGTTGCACGTGTTTTATATACCTAACACGTGATATTCGAAGGAGATAACTGAATTCTTTGCTAAAAATAAATTGACTTCGAAGTACCTAATTACCTAGCGTAAAGAAAGGAGTTTATTTTATTTTTTATTTTTTATTTTTGTATTTCGGTATACCAACGGCGAGTACACAAAGCTTAAATAAAAAATAGTACATAAGGTCTTTTCCCGTGTGGCACGCCACTTACAAGTATACACAGCTATTAAAAATAAGATATTACAAAAAAGAAACAACCGATCACAAGTATGAGTAACTACTAACTACATGATAAAAATAATATAAATCAAAGGAACAATGTACCTATTACTACTAATATTGTAAATAAGTTAATCTACTAATTTTATAAATACAACATAACTCAAAACTACATAACTAACTAAAATTACGAGCTAAGACTGGCCGATTTGTCCTTCAGAGCAGAGACAGCCGACGCTATAACTTTTTTAAAGGTATTTGGACCCTGACAAAAAATATCGACGTCATCTTGTACACAGGCAAGCTCGTTGTAAACATGAACAAGACGGTTTATTGCAGCATTTCTACCCAAGTTTGTTTTGCTTAAATTAACACGAAATGTTTTCCTACAAGCTGATCTTCTTGACTTCTTTGGAGCAGTGAAGGTAAGAGTTTGTAGTAGGTCAGGAGCGTCAACTTTACCGTTTATTAGTTTATGCAGGAAAGACATGTCAGAAATACAGCGGCGATCGCTGAGGGAAAGCATGTGGAAGTGCTCAAGCCTAGCCTCGTGCCTGGAGCGATAAGGACAAGTGCGATCACGGTAGGCCAAATATTTTGAAAAATTTCGCTGTACCCTTTCGACCCTGGCAACATGGACTTTATACATTGGGTTCCAAATTGAGGACGCGTACTCGAGCTGGCTGCGTACCATAGTATTGAAAAGTAACTTCATCGTACTAATGTTATTGAAAGTTTTACACTGACGCTTTATAAAGCCGCACGACTTGGATGCTTTTTTAACTATGCTATCCACATGCTCCCTAAAGCTAAGTTTCGAGTCAATTAGGACACCAAGGTCTTTTATGAGATTAACCTCTTCTAAAAATATGTTCTGGCCAAGAGTATAGGACGACGGGATGATATGCTTATTCCTGGTAAACTTTATATGGAGGCATTTGGAGGCATTAAGGAGCATGTTATTGTTGTGACACCAATTCATTAAAGCATGTAAATCCGCTTGAAGTTTCGAAGCATCATCAAGTGACCGTATTTCCATGTAAATTTTCAAGTCGTCTGCGAAAAGGGAGAATTTACAATACCTGAAGATGTTAGTGATATCGTTAATAAAGATTAAAAATAGAATTGGGCCCAGGTGGGAACCCTGGGGCACACCGGACGTTGGTTTAACTATATCAGACTCATAACCTGCGACTACTACCCTTAATATCCGGTCACTAAGGTAAGTTTATTACTTTTACATCTCTCATATTCGGTAAGTAGGTCCTTATTACCCCCAAATGGAGCTTGTAGGTGACCAATTAGCGCTCTAGGGTAATAATGTAGCTAGAAAAGCCCTCGGGCGGTAAGTAATTAAAAAAAGTATGATGGTTAGATGTACGCGAACTTTTTGAAAGAGTGAAGAGTTTTTTTTTAAATTACTTACCGCCCTAGGGCTTTTCTAGCTACATTATTACCCTGGAGCGCTAATTGGTCACCTTCAAGCTCCATTTGGGGGTAATAAGGACCTACTGACCTCACAATCGAGATGTAAAGCAGAGTAGTTAAAGCATCAATTGCACCCTCGAACTATAGGCGCCCTCGCTGTGCTCGTGCGCCTAAATATCTCGGGCTGCAATTGATGCCTTACAGCCCTTGGCTACTAATCTACTATTAACGTCAGAAGATGGGAACTAGATGATTTTGAGATTCATGTTTAGTACTACATCTGTGGTTTTACATAAATATGTCGTTGACTATGCTAACTATTCCGCTGGGGATAACGATTCAAGAGGTCTCAGGTTCAGGTTCATAGGTAAAAGTTTCCTTGTTCAAATCTCAGTAAATCCTATTAGATCTTGAAGTGATCATTATTTTATACTCGTAGTTAGCGTCAAACAAATAATAGTAAATTGTGGGTGTGTTCCGAAATACACTGCGAGCATTGTAATGCACTGTAAGTCCCCAGTAAGAGCACTGAACAGTGCTCGCAGTGCTTATATCGGACCACCCACAAAAACAATCATGAATGACGTAACGGGATTCTCGCTGTCAAAGTCAACGTACATCCTTGCATCAATCATTGATACATCGCAATCACCTCTGATTGGTTAACACTCTTCCACTATTGGACATAATCCATTGACGCAGCAAGAATGCCATAAATTCAGCCAATTACAACAATTGATACTGTAACAATGATTGATGCAGAAGTTACGCGATCGCTCGGCCTAATAGTACAGCTGGGCAATCGGCTAAAAATGACAACTACAATGTAACGATCGCAATCACCTGTGATTGGTTAACACTCTTCCACTATTGGACATAATCCATTGACGCAGCAAGAATACCATAAATTCAGCCAATCACAACAATTGATACTGCAACAATGCAGATGCAGAAGTAACACAATCGCCCTACTGCACAGCAATTGGCTAAAAATTGCATCAATCATCGTTACAGTATCAATTATTGTTGTGATTAGCTGAATTTATGGTATTCTTGCTGCGTCAATGGATTTTGTCCAATAGTGGAAGAGTGTTAACCAATCACAGGTGATTGCGATCGTTACACTGTAGCTGTCATTTTTAGCCAATCGCCCTGCTGCTACATTGCTATTTGGTGCGGCACTAATACACGCCATAGAACAAAATAAGAAGAAGAAGAAGAAGTACATTGCTATTACCTATTCTGTGATGCTACGCGCGAACTTCAGACGCGACGATATGATTGGCGCGAGCTAAATGCTCTCATTTAATCATTAATTTTATATTATCATTTAAGTTTCTTTTAATATTATATACGCTTGGCTGCAATCAGACTTGCTTGCAAGTGGTGATGCGGCCTAAGGTGGAGCGCGCTTGCCTAGAAGATGCCTATTCACTGTTGATTATTATTAAAAGTTCCAAAAACATTTGAGCATAAAATGATCTAAAAGGTCTTTGCATAAATTGGTGTTCAGATATAATTCAATGGTAGAAAAATAAAACAAAACAAGGTTCTGCTATTTATCTTATATTTAAATACTTAAAGTAACATAAAAATACAATACTTAGTTTAGATCATTATAAACTTTACAATCACAGTAATCGCTTGGCTCGCGCATGTTTTTAATCTCAATCAGTAAGTTTTTTATCACACCGATCGATAAACAATAACAATTTACATTTAATAACAGTAATGACGTCATAATAATACTTAGATTCCATCGCGCATAATAAACGAGATAACTTCCGACTAAAATATGTTGGAATAAAAATTAGTAATTTCATAACATGCCCTATTCTAAGTCAATGTTACAAAGGAACAGTTTTAAGTACCTATCTGCACCATCTAAAATTATACATCAATGATTTGCACAATAAGAACTTATTTATCATGTTTGCCATTTTGTATAGTTATATACAGTTTGTATAGCTAAAGTTTCCGTTCTAGTGTTATATCAGAATAGTTGATCAATTTTACAATTTGTTCTCAAATTTTAGATCGTTCATTATTACAAAATTAAGAAGTATCATTGTAAGTACTTCATTACTTGATTGAATTTATCTTTTAACTTATTGATCTCTGTTAAGCGGTTTTACATATCGAGTTTTTCATTTTTATCAATTGAATGAGTATTTATTAGAAGTTATTGAACTATTTTATTTGCCATAACTGCCGGCACTGGCGGTTGCAGTCGCAGAGGCCTTTGCGGATGCGAATGCTCCACCGTTGCCACCACAAGATCCCGATCCACAGTTACCGCAGGATCCGGAGCCGCACCCGCCTGAACCACCAGAGCCGTAACCACCAGAACCGCCGCTGGAACCACCGTGACCACCCCCGACTCCTCCAGAACCCCCATGTCCACCGCCAAGCCCTCCGCCTAGACCACCACCCAGGCCAAGGCTACCTCCAAAGCCACCGGATCCACCACTGCCGCCACCTCCAAAACCTCCAGATCCACCATGGCCTCCACCAAGGCCACCTCCCGAGCCCCCACCATGTCCACCTCCAGATCCTCCGCCGAGGCCACCGCCATTGCCTCCAAATCCACCAGACCCTCCATAACCACTACCTCCACTGCCACCAAATCCTCCAGAGCCACCAAGTCCACCTCCAGATCCACCACCAAGACCGCCTCCAGAGCCGCCTCCATAATTTCCTGATCCGCCATGACCGCCTCCAAGACCACCAGATCCACCCTGACCACCTCCTAGGCCACCTCCAAAACCTCCTCCAAGACCAGATCCGCCTCCAAATCCTCCAGATCCACCGCTACCACCTCCGAGACCACCTGATCCGCTATGACCGCCTCCGGCTCCGCCTCCAAGACCACCCCCAGATCCACCGCCAAATCCAATTGAGCCTCCCAAATTGAGACCACTGGATCCGCCGCTACCACCGCCATATCCTCCCGATCCTCCATGACCACCACCGAGTCCCCCTCCTGAGCCACCGCCAAGCCCGCCTCCAGAGCCACCGCCAAGTCCGCCACTTGCACCGCCTCCAAATCCTCCAGACCCACCGTGTCCACTACCGCCGCCTCCGGATCCGCCAAAACCACCACTGCCTCCTTTAAAAAAACAAAAATAAGACAGTCTGTAAAAATTTAAGTAGGTATGTCACATGAAGATCTGCGATATGATATGAAAATCCTACTAATATAATGAATGTCAAGGTTTGGATGTTCGTAAATTTGTATGTTTTTATGTTTGTAGCTTTGAATTGAGATAGCTTATAACCATAGCTGGGCACCGTTAATCAAATAGTTAACTTCGTTAATCGTTAATACGCTACATAAAAAGTTAGCTTCGTTAAACGTTAAAGCGTTACATTTCGGAAGAATTAACGCAAGTTAACGTTAATCGTTAATCCGTTAATATGTCTAAAATTGCATCTTTATATCGTTGCGTTAGTGAACTTACTATAGTTCTAGTACTAACTTGAACTTTAGTTTTTGTTTCACTCACTGCCACGCGCCGCCCGGCACTTGTCTTGTCAAGTTGTCGGTGCCGTGCGGTAACTATTAGCACAGTAAACAGATTAGTATTAGGCATTGGATTAACGATTAACGGACTTCTGCATATTAACGGAAGTTAACGTGTCCGTTAACATTTTTAAAAGTTAACTTAAAAGTTAACCCGTTAATCAAAATGTTAACTTCGTTAATTAACGATTAACGGATTAACGAGTTAATGCCCAGCTATGCTTATAACCTGACTTAACACATAGGCGCTACATTTTATGCCAGAAAATTAAGAAATTCCTGCGGGAATCAAAAAGCTTCAATCCACACGGATGAAGTCGCGGGCATCATCTGGTAGACAATAACTTTGGAGCTGTCCAAGATCGTTTCAACTTAAATTCTAAATCATATTATTGTTTAAGAAATAAAGCACATTTAGGTAAGACCAACAATGGAGTTCTCCATAGGACACAAGTGCGTCGATCTTTAGTCTAATAAAAAAAAGCTAACAACAAGTTAACCTTGACTTTGAACTTGCTTTACAAGATTCACTTGTGCGCGTATGTTTACTTAAGCCGGTAATAAATTATATTCACTACATACGGAATTTGTATAAAATAAATATGTATTAAACTTTTTAACTCTATAGTTTCTAAGAGATTTTTTTTTTTATAGAGTTTACAAAAGTGCCTTTTATGATACCTAGAAGGAACAAAGCTTTAACTGTGATTCTGTTCAGTTCCGATAGAATTAATTCTTGAATGATTTTATTAAAACTTCATATAAGTTGCATTTAGCAACTGTAGCTATAATCACAACTATAACATTTTCAGGTAAGTAGCAATCTATAGTTAACTCTGAGCTGTTGTACGAGTACAATAAAGATAAACACCATTCTATTTTAATTTATAAAAACTTAAAATAAAAAGGCTAAAAGTCTTCATTGATTACTAACCTTTACCACCGCCTAACCCTCCTCCGGCTCCACCTCCGAAGCCAGCGCCGCCTCCATAGCCACCGCCGTTTCCACCACCGCTATAACCGCCGCCGCCGCCGTAGCCACCATTTCCAGTGGTCCCGGTAAACGCAAAGCCACCGGACTTTCCATCATCTGACTTTGTGTAAATCACTTTTTCGTTGCCACCTCCGAGACCTCCTCCGAGGCCACCACCACTTCCACCTCCAAGGCCACCACCACTTCCACCTCCAAGGCCACCTCCATGCCCACTTCCACCTCCGAGGCCAGCTCCAGAGCCACCTCCTAAATGGTTGAATCCAGAGGAAACTTTGCCAATAATTCCATGAACTCCTTCGCGAATGGCGTCAAGCCCTCCTCCTAGATCAAAGCCGCCTCCGCCGCCACCTCCTCCGCCTCCATAGCCAAAACCGCCACCACCACCTCCGAAACCGAAACCGCCGCCGCCGCCTCCGCCACCGCCACCGCCGTCGCCATATCCTCTACGAACTCTTTCTGAAAATAATAAAGGTATGCTATTTTCAACGGCTGAAGATAGTGTTATGTGGTCATCTTTGAAAAAAATATTCTGTCCTGTTTATCTTTGAAAGAGTAACGTTTGTTAAAAAAAAAAAAAAATTTTTTTAACTTTTGCAAGTATGTTCCTGACTTTATCCTAAAGTTTTTCATAAGGGTTGGTAGGGTAACTATTATTTCAGGGGTATGCCGTACCAACCACTTTTACTCACCATTCGCACTGGCAAGCGCCAATAAAATCCCAAATACAAAATAAACTGCTCTCATGGCTGCGGATACGCTAACTAACCGTGAACACAATATCCATCCTTTTATACATCTTCACTTATCATAATCTACGCAAGTCGAGTCAGTTCATGAGAACAAAAGCACGCGTAAATACCTACTTGAGTATACGGGGAAAACTGCCAACATAAAATTCACTAATGGATATTTGCGGAATTGTTCGAGTTTATATTGTTTAAATGTCGGGTAATATTCCACGGTTTATAGAAAATATTATGAAATTAATATATGTATTAAAATTCAATTCAAGAATTCTACATACGCGATTTTAATTGGTAATTAAAAATGTCTTGCGTAGGTGCTAAGCGTAAAAAGAATTAGTTTTTTTATGTATATATAGTACATAGATTAGTACCTTTGATTAGTACTTAATACTTAATTTTAAAATTATAGTTCTTGGAAAAAATGTAAGTACCTAAGTAAATTATATTAAAGAAACTGATTGAAAATGAATTTCATTAATATCTTTAATGATATTCATTATCAATCAGCTTCTGAAAGCATAAATCTTTCATGAAAGATGATCTAAAATTCATTGTAATCTCTGATTTTGAAAATCTTTTAACTAAGGGTATCATCGAGGAGGTGAACGTAATTTTAACTCTCGCTTTTCATGGCCGTGTGGAAACCTGAAATTGATCTTTTAAATGAATTTTATCTTTTCAAAATTTGAATAATATGACCTTTTGAAGAGGTATAATTTTACCTACATAGTCTGTTTATATTTAAAAAAAACATCGAGGACGCTCAGACTGGCGAGACTGGACGAAACTTAGGGTTTCTTGTATTACGCGGACAAAGCCACGTGAAAAAGCTAGTCTCATTCAGAGATGATTGTTTGAAGCCCAACGGACCGATTGCTTGTTATTATGTTTCGTCAATCAAATTATGGGTTTTCGTGGGGTTTTCTTATTGAGACAACTTAATTTTTCACTTTTTGCGTTGTGTCAATAAAATATCACTGGAAACCAGCATGTATGTACCTGAAAGTTCTTCTCTGCAGATGAAAATCAATTATCATACTAATATTATAAATGCGAAAGTGTGTTTCACACTGGACTATGGCAAACCCCTACTCAGTATGGCAATGGGTTGAAATGATAATGAGTATGATGATTGCTTTGGATGATTAAGACAGACTACCTTTACTTATCATATTAAAATTCTCACGGCAAATTATGTCCACCAATTATTTCGGGTTATATGAAATCATATTTTTTGTGATGCGCATTTAGAAGACGTGGAGATAAAATCATGCCAGCACGGGAGGTATTTCCAAGGCTGAAGGTCAGACCATCTGACATCTTGCTCGAGTATAAGAGCACAATGGAAACAATAGATACCTAGATATAAGTACCTAGAAATAGATATTCTAATACCTTGTAAATTGTAATATAAAGGATCATAAACATAACAGAATAACAGGTATTGTATATGGGGTTTTTATTTCTCTAGTTCAGATTCAGAGCTTTTTAGGGTTCCGTACTATAATGGTAAATAAAAAAAGGAAACGTTATATGTACGGACTGCATCTCCTATGTCCTTGAGTCGAAAACTTTAAAGTGGGGTTTTATTAGATCACGTCGGTGATCATAAATAAAGAAAAGGGCTTCATTTGGACATTCTAAAACTACATAATATTTGTAACATATTTCCTTCATAGCTACGGCCTACGGAACCCTTTGTAGTCTGACTCGTACTTGACCGGTTTTTGTCAGGGGTTTCTGTTTTTCATACGCATGTTGCATTGTGAGAAGGTGAAGATTCATCATAACAATTAAAGGACTCTTTAAAGGATGTCTTTATACTTTTGTAAAGACAACCTCTATCGGCCATAAGTAGAGTAAGCTCCATGATATGCCACCTATAAATTACGAGATAAGTAGAGTTGCGAATAAAGTGCGAAAATGTGAAATGCCATACTCAATAAATAATTTATTATTATTAAATAGTTGCCTTTGTTGCTGGAAGTAATCTTCTATATTTTATACTTGAAAGGCTTAGAAGCTGGGTCAGCAGATTATACCTAAATATATTGACGGAGTTGAAACAAAGAGCTTTCGAAATTCTTTTAGACTAGTGGTTCGCCCCGAACTGAGACCTCGCGGTATCACAGAGCGCCATCTATTGACAACATTGTGAAGTTCTGTTAAAAATATCATCATCATTAAAAATTAAATAATTTCGTTTCCTTATAATATTTATCTAATTTTAGTATTTGTTGTTCAAGTACAGGATATAATTCAAATAACTGATCAAGTTTCAGGCTTGAGAGTTCAGAAAATTGAGAGTTCTGAGGTCAACTTTGGACGTTAGAAAATCGCCACTTTGAAAGCCCCCCATTTCGTCAATTTTAGGGGAAAAATTTAAAAAAAAATATTTTTGGACTCTATTCCTAATTATCTTTAAAATGATATACCGCAACCCTATGTAACGCTATAAAAAATATTTTACTTCGCATTCGCTTCTATGAGAGCCCCCCTGAAATAAAGATTTTTGTAACTTTTTAAGCCATATTCGGCGGGAGGCCATCGGTTTACATATTATATTTAAATTTGAAGTAATTACGTTCAGCAATTCAGAAGTTATAAGGCTCTGACAGACGGACGGACAAGTGCCAATTCACCCAAGTAGACTCAGAGACCTTCGCTTCGCTCGGTCAAAAATCTCTCTACCTACTCCCAAGACATTATATTACAAAGACAGCTTTCTTTCGCTCCCGTGGGAATTTTGAAAGATCCACTCTTGTCTACATTATAAAGGAAATCTATATGTGCAAAATTTCAGCTTTCAAGTTCCAAGGGCTTTAGGCTGGGCTTAGATGAATCAATGAGTGAGGACTTTTCTTTATAAATTGTACTATGAGTACTTTTACTATGTATAATTAGTAAATGTACACGATTAAAAAATAGAGTGCAATCTCAGATTATATAAATAATAGTTGTAGTGCACTACAACTATTCATAAGGATCATCATTAGTATTGGATAGAAGCAGGCGTTACTTTGCGGAAGTCCATGATTATGATGAAACTTGAAATTTAATTTGCTGTAATCCGCAACAATAATAATATAGTTGCGGATTATAGCAAATTAAATTTCAAGTTCCTTCATCATCATTAGATAGTAGTTTATCTGACTGCATGCAGTTATAATTACTAATAATGATCCTGATGGTGTTATTAAACACCTGTCCTGCCTTATTTGGTATATATTATGACTAGCTGATGCCCGCGACTTCGTCCGCGTGGTTTAAGATTTTTTCCCCACAGGGGCTCCTTAATTTTCCGGTATAATTCCGGTAGCCTATGTCACTCTCCAGGTCCTCAACTAAAAATTCACGCAAAAAATTACGTTGACCCGTTGCTCTGTTGCGGCGTGATTGAAGGACAAACTCTCTATATAACGTCCTCGGGGATCGAATTTTCAAAAATGGTGAAACACGTACTTCTTCATATATAACGGAAAGCTCATATTATACCAAGTTTCATGGCTTTAACTTGAAAAATGGATGACTTTCAAACCAACTTTCAACCCCTATTTTACCCCTTCGGGGTGGAATTTTCAAAAATTGTGACGTACGTACTTCTTCATTTTTTACCAAAAGCCAAAATACCAAGTTTCGTTGAAATAACTTGAGAAATATCTTGGGAAATGAAGGACATTAATACAAAATTTCATCCTCTATTTCACCCCTTCGGGGGTGGAATTTTCAAGAACTGTGAAACACGTATTTCTTTATTTTTAACCGGTAGCTCATATACCAAGTTTCATGGATATAACTTGAGAAATGACGGACTTTCATACAAACTTTCAACCCCTATTTCAACCCCATAGGGGTGGAATTTTGCAAAAACCCCTTCCTTAGTGAGCGCCTACGTCACAAAAGGAACCTACTGTCAAAATTTCAAGTTTCTGACTCCAGCGGTTTAGGCTGTGCGTTGATATATAAGTCAGTCACTCAGTCAGTTTTATATACGAGTATATGTATAGGTAGCTAATAAAAAAGTAGATTGGGTTTTAACGTACCCACTGCATAATAATTATTGATAGTTAGAGAATTATGTTTTTATTTGATTTTTAAGATATAATGGGAATTCACGAAATAATTAGTCAACGCGAACTGTAGGTACCTACTTAGTTGTTTTTTACCATCTTCTGAATAAATAACCAAATCTAATTGTTACTTTTCTGTCTCCTTTCTACAGATTCGTCACAATTATCGAGACGACGACTAATATCCATATCCATACTAATATTATAAATGCGAAAGGGTGTATGTCTGTCTGCTACGCTTTCACGGCCCACCTGCAGGGCTAGCATGGGCCGGTGATAAAAAAATTATCCCCCGATTTTATCCACTGACAAGAGATAAAATTAACTTATCGACCCTCCGAGTACGGCAACAGAGGAGAGGAGAAGTTTATCGCCGTTTGACATTTCACGGGGACTCGGGTGACTATTTATCCACCGTTATTTAGCGTTTTTATTTATTTATTTAGGAATAATTTTTTTATCCTTTCCTCGGGGAGAAAATTGTCTCGGCCCATGCTAGGGGGGCTGTTCAACCGATTTTGATGAAATTTGGTACAAGGATATATTGTATTCCGGGGAAGAACATAGGCTACTTTTTATCCCGGAAATCGAAAAAATTTAATCCACGCGGACGAAGTCGCGGGCTTCATCGAGGTAGTTCTTTTATAAAGAAGAAACAAGAGCACGACACAACTTTTGATTTAAATTATTATTGTAGTCTAAATCTAAAGTCCTGACTGACTGACTTATATATCAACGCACAGCCTAAACCGCTGTGGCTAGAAACTTGACATTTTGACAGTAGGTTCCTTTTGTGACGTAGGCGCTCACTAAGGAAGGATTTTTCAAAATTCCACCCTTAAGGGGGTGAAATAGGGGTTTAAAGTTTGTATGAAAGTCCGTCATTTCTCAAGTTATATCAACGAAACTTGGTATTTTGGCTTTTGGTAAAAAATAAAGAAATACGTATTTCACAGTTTTTCGAAATTCCACCCCCAAAGGGCTGAAACAGGGGTTGAAAGTTTGTAGGAAAGTCCGTCATTTTTCAAGCTGTAGCCATGAAACTTGGTGTTTGGGATTTCGGTCTAAAATGAAAAAATACGTGATTCACAGTTTTTGAAAATTCTATCCCCAAGGACGTCAAATAGAGAGTTTATCCTTCAATCACGCCGAAATAGAGCAACGGATCAACGTGATTTTTTGCATGGGTATACTTAGTTGAGGACTTGGAGAGTGACATAGGCTACTTTTTATCCCGGAAAATTAAGGAGTGCCTGTGGGAATTAAAAACTTATGCCACGCGAACGAAGTCGCGAGCATCCTCTAGTCTAAACATATGAGTAAAAGATTTGATTTTGTGCTAAACCGATTCTAAAAATTATTTCATCTATAGAAAGCTACATTGTCAGCGAGTAACATTATTGTCAAAAATTAAATTTTATAAGTAATGATTTTAATGACCCATGGTATCAATTACTTATAATATATTCTGAACTGCTCTGCAGTGTAAACTATCTAGGTACTATCAGACCCTCCCGTGAGTTACTAACATCTATTTACTTAGTTAAAAATAATAATCTTGAATGTGTGGTGCTAATCTTTATAAAACTATGATTTACGATTTATTCAAATCTAATGGCATGCTAATCTAGGATCAGTCTATGACATTTACCTACTGAATGGGTCATGCTTTATCCTACAGTGTCCTTTAGTTTCTGTGTCACGACTTTGTTAGTACCTCTCATCTTTTTTCGGGCGGTAAATCCGACAAGACCGGAGAGGAATCGGGCGCTGCAGGATCGACAACTTTACGTGCTCTCCGATGCACGGGAGTAAACAACCTCCAACTTCTAACTCCGGGCTAGTATCTACTGACACATTATTAGCCAGAAAAACCTAATATTTATTTTATGGCCCAACTCGGGAATCGAGCCCAGGACCTTGTCAGTCGCCGTCGAACATGCTAACCACTTGACCAACGAGGCAGTATAATAGTAAGTAATAGATACTTCCTATTAAGCCTATAACAGTTTTTCTCAGCGGCCGGTCACGATAAGCATTAAATGCATCGCGCAGTCTTCGTGTAAAAAACCACATCCGTGTAACTACATGCGCTATAACCACCTTACCTGATGTCATCTGGATTTTATTGACTTTATAATTGAACTACGGGAAATCTAAATATTATGATGTTCATATTAAAGTAGATGCAGTGTCCTAAGTTTAATAATTGTTTATCAATGTCGATAATGGACCCAGACATTTTGCATTGGAGCCTCCGGTTAGTAGTAGAGTAGTAGCACAGGTGGTAGTACTAGTAGCTGACCTGTTATTGCTTCTCTCAGTTGGATATTTTGAAAATTCAGATACACGCAATCTTTCATTTTAATCCAAAAGCCCAAATATAATTTTTCTAGGAAATAACTTGAGAAATGACGGGCTCCCATACAATCTTTAAACCTTATTTTATCCCCTTGAGGGTAGAATTTCCAAAAACTTTTTAGTGAATACCTATTACTATCTATTATATTCTATCAATTAAAGAATATCATTACCTACGTCAAAAAGGGAATATAATATTAAGTATAATTTATTTTCTAGCCCCAGTGCTGATAATGATGATAAGACATAATCATATAAAGTACTAGCTGATGCCTGCGACTTCGTCTTTTTTGATTCCCGCGGGAACTCCTTAATTTTCCGGGACAAAAAGTCACTATGCCTGTGTCACTCTCCTATACCCGTGCCAAAAACCACGTCGATCCGTTGCTCCGTTGCGGCTTGATTGAAGGATAAACCAACAAACCAACAAACCAATAAACCAACAAACAAACACACTTTCGCATTTATAATATTAATAAGTATGATAACATCATAGACGGCAGGCTGTGCGTTGATAGATCAGTCAGCCAGTCAGGACTAGGTAGGTATACCTACTATTAGTATTTTTAGGGTTCCGTACCCAAAGGGTAAAAACGGGACCCTATTACTAAGACTCCGCTGTCTGTCTTTCTGCCTGTCTCCAGGCTGTATCTCATAAACCGTGATAGCTAGAAAGCTGAAATTTTCACAAATGATGTATTTCCGTTGCCGCTATAACAACAAATACTAAAAATTAAAAAAATATATATATTAAGGGGGGTCCCCATACAATAAACGTGTTTTTTTCGTATTTTTTTGCTCAATATTAAAAACGGTAACAGGTAGACGGTTCAAACTTTCACAGAATATTAACTTGTATATTACCTTTCAAAATAAATAATTAAATATCAATAAAGTAAATATTAAAGGGGGGCTCCCATACAACAAACGTAATTTTTATTTTTAATCCATATAAATATTATAAATGCGAAAGTTTGGATGGATGGATGTATGTATGGATGTATGTTTGTTACTCAATCACGCTCCAACGGATGAACGGATCTGGATGAAATTTGGCACAGAGATAGATTATAGTCTGGAATAGCACATAGGCTACTTTTTATCCCGGAAAATTAAAGAGTTCCCGCGGGAACCGAAAAACCTCAATCCACGCGGACGAAGTCGCGGGCATCAGCTAGTACGTCATAAATCGTAAAACTTACTACAGGTTTGTACGGAACCCTCGGTGCGCGAGTCCTACTCGCACTTGGCCGGTTTTTTTTAAATGTTCATCATATTATAGACAGATAGAATATTATGATGCACAGCGTAATTTATTAACCTGCATTGGTATTGAAATAATGCGTGGAAAATACGTAGTATTCATTCATGTGACGTTTTAATTTGTAGGTGGAAAAATTTATTGATACCTACTTAAATAATTTTTTCCAAATATCCTACTCGAGTGGGCAAGTTTTTATAACATTTCATAGATAGTAATTGTAAATACTTAAACTTCAACAATTAAAAATAAAACCAGTTTATTATTCATAACAAAAATGGAAATTCTTACAAAATTATAGTGACTACAAAAAAGTTGTTAGACAACGGCTGAACATTTCATAAATGCCAATATTACATTTTCTGTAACGATCGATGAGTATTACGCCCTCTATTTTAACTTATCTGAACTAAAACGTACGACTATAGTTTGAGTTATAGTTTTGAGAATTCCATACCAATACATTCCAAAGGCCTTCTATACAAAATTCGCACTTAGTTTTAGGCTAATGCACTAGATGGCGCGTGACCAGAAATATAAGATTCTTAGGTTATTATCAAATCTAAAAACTACAATCTTTTACTTTCAGATCTTGGTGGACCATATGCAGTGGCGTGACTCGTAGCAACACCCCCACGGCCCGTGCTGTACGCATTAGCAATAGCGGTCGCGCCTCCTGGAGCACCACTACTGGGTCGACCGCCCCAGCCAAAGAACATCGGGAAGAACGCTCCACTTGGCATCTTCGGAGGATAATCATCACGGTCTTCATCGTCTTCTTCATCGTCTACTGGCTTTTTTACTTGCTTCTTTTTATAGACACGCTTCTTAGAAACAGTCCTCGGTATTTCTTCTGATTCCGGTTCGGTTATTTCTGGTGTGATCACGGATTTTAATGTAGTAGTTCCTACTTCAACCTTTTCTGTAGGTTCAGCGATGTCGGTTGCTTCGGTAACTGTAGGTAATTCTGGTATAGCTACAGGGTTTTCTGGGATCACGGGTTGTTCGGGCAATCGTTCGGCTTGTTCAGGTACTTGGGGGTAGTAGACTTCATTTTGTTGTGGATAGTTCAGTTCTGGTTGTGTTTGACGGCGCCTGTCAGGGAGGTAGTACTGGCTGGTCTGGGGCTGGTACTGCTCTTCAGGCCTGAACATGAAGGCAGCCATCCCTCCTCCGTAGCCCCGAGTACGGCTGTAGTACGGGTTGTAGTAACGGCTCAGTGCAACTCCTCCGCGATTGTAGTCTGTCGATCCGTAGGACACTGTAGAAGGAAAATGTGGGATTACCGGAAAAATAAAAGAGAGAAATAAAAGTATTACTCAAGTTTTGCAATCATTAGAACAATAAAAAAATTGTAATTGTTTCCCAAAAAGATTCCTACCAAGAGCAATAATAGCATCTAACGTCGTCGATCGTAAGCTCGCCAGCTTTTTGCTGCCGGATTTACAGTAAGTACCTATAGTCCCACACACATATCTAACCGGGTGACAGCGTCGCTAGCATATATTAAAAAAAAAAACAGGCATAAAAATTATTCCAATTTTGGCCACCGGGTCAGGTAAGTTTGTGGGACTATACAATAGTTGTGTTTCTAACAGAACATTATGCGCGCGCTCGAAACTTTCTTCAGAAAAACATTACCATTACTAAAATCAGCCACTATTTTCCGACTTAAAAAAAAGGGTTCTGAATTCTACCCGTTTGTTTGTCTACTACACTGGCCAACATTTTGGAGAACTCTCGCACATAAATCCGATAGTTTTGAGGTGTGTGCCCGGAGATCGAACTCCCTCTCCTCGGGATTTTTGGTCGAGGTTTTAACCACTAGGCTATAACCGTTTTACCTAACCTGCCGCTACCTTATCTTAATAAACTCACTTGTATCCACGTTAGTCCCATAGTATGGGTACGGGTATCCATTCACCTCCCACAAAGCACAAATGAAGAGGACCCAAAGAATCTTCATTTTCGAACTTTTGATAGACACTAAGTTCCCTTTGTATTTTCAAGGGTGTTGTGTCTTATGTGGTTGTAGAGCTATTGTTGGTCAGGAGTAGTGGACGCGTTATATAGTCCAGTCTGGCTCGTCTCATTGGGATTCAGAACACGCAGGGCGGCGTGCGCCCGCACATTCTAGGGGGTTTTCAGATTGGGCGTATTTTCGGTGCGTGTAAGCTCGTTTATATACGCTCTCAAATGCACGTAAAAGGGAAGGTGGAAGAAGAAAAGGCATTTTTCTATTTTACTACAAGGTGGCCCTAGCCAGCGTATTTACCTGGTAGTAAGTTATAATGCAGTCTAAAATGGTAGTGGGCATACAAGTTACGGGTATGGCAGTTATATTATAATAAACCCATATCGAAGTAACTATTATTTGATCTGTGCCCACCTACCCCCAATCGCTTTTTGCAGTAGAACACAAAATCGCTTGCCGACACGTTTTTGCCGTAGGCTGGTAGCAAGTCACGGCCGCAGCATCCCACCAGACCAGACCAGAACAAATTCAGAAATTATAAATTACCAATTTGACCCTGCCGGGGATCTTACCCAGGACTTCCCGAAGCGCTTATCACTGCATCAGCAAGTCAAAACAGCCTTAATCCAGCTTTGACTACAAGCAGACTTGATGTGAATGGAATAAGGGTCACGGTGTTTGGCGTTAATACATATTCAAGCATCAAGTACTACCTAATGCCCCTACTTAGAACCCGAACTCTATTGGTTCTTTGAACAAAGTGCCTCGCAATTTGCCAATTCAGTTCCGCGACTCGTAAAACTTTTTCGGACACTCAGGTTCTCCTCTTGTTCTTCTCATTTCTGATTATGAAGACGAATGCAACCGCCCGCGCCGAAAATGCAACCAATCTGAAAATACCCTCTTCAATTGTCATTTTTTACGATTCGGCAGTCTTCACCAACCGTTATGGGAAACTGGACATCCTAGAGACGCTGCAATGTGAATGCTCGACACGTCTCTCATCTGGTAGACGTGAGACGTTGAACTTTTTGTTTTGGTCTTAGTTCAAGTTAATCTAGTTTACTTGTTTATTGTGCATTTGGTGACTCATGGATGTTTTTTTAGCTTCCGAATTTTGGGTGAAAATGAGAAGATGTTTCAATCATAAAATAGGGTAATAATTTATACGAGTAAATACAGTTTGAGTATAACTTTCTGAGGATGGTGCAGACAGGTTGTCAAGCACACAGTAGTGCTCACTCGATTAAAAAAATATCTGTAATTGATAAATGATTTATTTGTTTACCGTAGGACAACAGATTGTACACTTATGATAAGTTAAGACTTTACCACCCGTTCGGAAGGTGATCTAAGCTGTCTTCCTAGTATTATAGTGAAAGTGTGTTTCGTTTCTGGCTCTTTGTCTATTTGTCTGCTTCGTTTTCACGGCACATCAATTTCAAATTAAAATGTTTTTTATTCAAATAAACTTTTACAAGTAGGTACTTTTGAATGTACTTCAACTGTATTAAAAAAATACTGCTTAAGAATTGATGTAGAATTTTAGGTACTCATTCTATTTCATTGGCTTGCGATGGTAACCAGATTTTTGTAATGTTCACGTAGCGGAAACTTGTCTTTACAAAAATACCCATTAAAATTCTCACCAACATTATTTGTAAATTAACATTTTGTCTCGTAAATTTTGGTGCACCCAAGAAAACGATATATTTACGGGGCTGGTGAGAGTGTTGCCCAAAATAAAAGTATGTAAAACCTCCCTTCCTCGCGCAGTGGTTAGCACCGTGAACGTACCGGATTTGATACCCAACAGGGTCAATTTGAGTGTATACCTGTCTGACCTTTTTTTTTTTGGTGAAGGGGGGGAAATCTTCTCAAGATACCCGATCTCCTACGGGGGAGACCGGGTTATGTGGGATTGTACGCACTAAACCCCCTCGGTGACCATCCTCAGCGCATGATGAAAGGCTCCGGGAACTCTTAAGAACTTGCGCCGGAGCCTTCCTTGCGCGTCGCCATGCTGGGCTCGTCCCTGGGCCAACTGAACCCGACCTCATGTTCTTTCCAGCAACTGGATCCACGGCGAGCTGTTGTCGTCCAGGGGTCACATGATATTAGGAGGAGGGGAAAGAGCCTACCTATCCTATCTGACCTAATGTAGTATACCTAATAATCTTTCATATGAGAATTATTTTGATGTAATATTTCAACCCAAGCAACGGTTCTCCATTATAGTGCTTAGTTGTCCCTTGAGTTACATAAACAGATAGTGGTTCGATCGTGCATAATGCCGAGATCGCTATCACCTGTAATAAACGGTCCCTGCGGACACGTCGGGTTGCCCTTTGAGGAAGATGCATGGAGCCGTCAGCGATAGCGCCTGCGCCTGAACTTCGTGGAATAGGCCAATGGGAACTGGCGTAAGTAGCATGAGGAAATTATAGGATAGTTTAAGTTTAAGTAGTATTAAGTTGTTCGAATTCACTCAAAACTTGTCCAAGTATAATTATGTAGGAACTAAAGCTTTGAATGACATATTCATATATTTGTAAATTAAACTAAAAACTGACTAAAATTGATACTTAGTTGAATTTGCAGTTTCAAGATTAGTACTTCGCAAACGGATCCCTGACTCAAGAAATGAATTTCCCACTCCCACGATAATGTTTTTGAACGACCTATGAAATTTTTACACAGTGTGTATTTCTATTACCGATACAACAATACAATAATTTAAAAAAAAAGGGGGGGGGGGAAGGGGGCATACAAGAAACTTGATTTTAGAGCGCCTTCTTGTGTCTTAAGAAATGAAAAGAATACAATCGTCCGCGATGAAATCCAAAACTAGTTTTGTTGTTTTTTTATTCAAATTTTGTAACAAACACCAATAGTTGTTTGTATCATATGTGATCTGCCTGCTCAGCATCTATTCACAAAACAAATCCTGTGCTGCCTTTGTATCATAGTCAGGTTTCAGTTTATGGTCTAACATAAAGCTAAGGAACAAAGGGCAAAGAACTAATAAACTGTAATAGCGACTACCTCGTGCATATAATCCAGATTTCGTTTGAAATACCTTCAATTCACATTAAAATAAATCAAACCACGTACGTGATCTTAATACATCTCGGAAGAAGATCTAATCTGGTGGTCACGGTAGTGAGCCTGTACTTACCAGGTGCTCATACTAATCTTTCCGGTAAAATGATAAGGGAAAACCGTATATTATTCAATGTGCTCTGTGGGGAAAAGGGTTGGCAAGCGGTTTACGTAAATAAAAATGCGCGCAGTATTCCAATTTTATTTTATTAAAATACTAGATGATGCCCGCGACTTCGTCCGCGTGGATTTTTTTTTTTAATTCCCGCGGGAACTCTTTAATTTTCCGGGATAAAAAGTATGCCTAAGCCTATGTCCTTCCCCGGGATGTATTTTAACCTGTCACTGTACCAAACTTCATCAAAATCGGTAGAGTAGTTGGGCCATGAAAGCGTAGCAGACAGACAGACACACTTTCGCATTTATAATATTAGTATGGATAAGTATGGATTATCGTCCAAAATGCGCCAATAGGCTTGTCAAAAAGTTTGGTTTTACCATAACCATAGATTTAAACCATAGATTTATGGTTTAAATCTATGGTTTTAGCTGTAATAGTACGTTGTATTAGCGTCTGGTTCATGACGAGTAATTTTCGATGCACCGCCGATTAGGGGTTGCAGCGTTGCCTAAAACCCAAGGTGCAAGCATTTGAAAAGAGGTATTTTGAAAATACCTACATTTTTGATAGTGGACTCACAAAACATCACAGGGAGAGCCACATAACAAGGAATCAGCTTATATTCATATCGTTTTTAGGGCTCTGTATTTAACAATGTGATATAGTGATAATGGTTTCTTGTTAAACAAGAAACCATTATCACCCCTCCTGAAAATCAGCGCTGGCCGTGGGTAGAGAGTTCCACGTCACAACCGGGATACTTGGTTAGTGTGTGTCTGGCCCTGCCTGATAGTGAGTATTATCGGTCGTAATTTGGTCTTCAGGATCATTAAGGACGTGTTTGGGACGTCGTTTGTCGGATGGGTCATTTCGATCGGGGGTATATGATGCAGCCTGAACTACAAGAGGTCTCACTGCCCTATCAAAATAGTTTTTGGAGAGCTGTTTAAAATATTGAGCTATTGTGGGAAGTTCGAGATCTCTATGGAAATGTACGTGTAGGTGGCCAGACGCATTTACTTATTTTGAAGGACCTGGAGACAGTAAAATCGAGAGTGGGGTTCGTTTATTGGGAAAGGAATTAAGGCTTATTTTCAATTTTTCTTTGGGTAACTAGGTATAGTTTAGTAAATATTTAATCAAATCAATATACCACCACCACCACTACTGCCCATTAACGTCCCACTGCTGGGCACAGGCCTCCACTCTCATAGGAGAGTGGGAATTAGAGCTTAGATGGACCACGCTGCTCCAATGCGGGTTGGCGGGCTGAATCAATATGCATTTACACCGAATATGAAAAAAATTGCACGTTTGCTTTCGTAACTTCTAGAGTCCTCAGTTAAAATGTCCACTAGCAGCACGGCTGGTATACGTGTAAGCTCGCAAATTTGACATTTATCACCACTTAGGGGGCACTTTATGCTGAGAGCGCGATGCTATCTGGCGGCAGACCTTATCAAAGCCCCATCACAGCTAGCCAGTGGGCAGGCAGCACCCGTGCCTGAAATAACAAGTGAAGTGTTTCATTCAGTTTTGATGGTAGTACAGGGCGTACATGCGAATTAGGTTTTTTGGCGCCAAATGCTTTGTGTAGATAATATTAAAACTTGTTATAGCATATTTTTAGGGTTACGTACCCTTTTTTTTATCCACTACAAGTTAACCCTTGACTGCGATCTCATCTGATGGTATGTGATTATGCAGTCTAAGATGGTAGCGGGCTAACCTGTTAGGGGCATGGCAGTTATATTAAACCCATACCCCTATTCGGTTTCTGCACGGCATCGTACCGGAACGCTTGGCGACACGTCTTTGCTGCTAGGGTGGTAACTAGCCACGGCCGAAGCCTCCCACCAGGCCCGACCAGGGAAAATTCAGAAATTATAAATTCCCAAATTGACCCTACCGGGGATCTAACCCGGGACCTCCGCACGTCAAGACAACAGCGCTCTACACTGCGCCACGGAGGTCGTCAAAAACCAAAAAGGTCACTTTAGTGATAAGACCGCCTTTGCGCACTTGTCATTTCTTTTTGCTTGTTAACTTGATTATTTCTCTTTAATGTTCTGTGTGGCAATAAAGCATTTATCTATCTATCTATCTAAAAGGTTTTGTATTGTACATGCGTTATGCTTTTGTTTACAGTTATTTCTGTAAAAGAAATTGGCCCTGTAAAGAAAATTGGGTGCCCTGGGCTCCGGATGCTCTACCCCTCCCTAAGAACTTAAGCATTTCAATTTTTTCTTTCTTTGATGATGCGTATGTGTGTCATTCTCTCGCATAGTTTTAAAAGTAGTAGATACTCATTTTAGTTATTCCTAGTTATTGTTCATTTTTGGTAACCATACACTGAAAAAAATAGCACGAAACTTTTTACTGTTTTGGCACAGTAAAATTTAATTCGGTTAAAAATACTGATTTTTTGTAAAAGTAATTGGTTACTGACAGTTCGTCGAAATGGGCAAAAAACAGTAAGAAGCTAATCAGTTGTTTCAATTGTTTGTACATTAATGTTTACTGAAGCAAACGGTTCTTTTGAAGTATTGCCGTTTTCAGAGCTTTACTGATATTGTAGCAGTTAATTTTACTGCTTCAGAACAGTTTTTTTAGAATATAGATAAGAGCTAAACAGCTATTTTAATTGTTTGAACTTTAAAGTTTACTGAAACAAACAGTTCATACTAAGTATTACTTTCTTACTTACTGTCTTACAAACAGTAAGAATAGTCAACCGGTAAAATCTACTGTTATAACTCAACTGTTTTTCTTTCGGTTACTTGAACTTGTTTGGACAATAGGCTCCATTTTTACTGGCCAAAGCAATGTATATTACCGAAAAAGCAATTAGTTTTACTAATTTTTTTTTTCAGTGTAACACGTCTTTTGGCGGCGATAAGTAGTCAGTCCAGCCGCATGCGGGCAGACCGTCACTACAGGGGAGAGCCCTACACCCACCAAATACTGAATCAGCCTTCCTAGTGATAGTTACCAAAAGTACAGCTATCTCCTATAATATTTGTATGTATCTCATCGTAACTAGCAGTACGCTTTACCCACTATGCAATGCAAATAGTACAATGGCCGGGCGAGGCGACTCCTTTGCCTTCTACAGACGCAAACCGTGCGCAAACCTTTGTTTCCTATTCTCGTGAAACAGCTCTGATTATTCTCGGAATAACAATGCCAATGCGTCCAAAGCATAGAGGTATAATTAAAGCATCGCAAGCTTCTTGTATAATTATTATAAAGATAAGTTTGTGAGGTTGTAGGGGGTAATCTCTGGATCTACTGAACCGATTTTGGAAATTCTGGTACAAATAGCCACATTATTTGTGAGTGTCATATGCTATATTATACTAACCCGAAAAATTAGGGAGTTCCCGTGGGAATTTAAAAAGATATTTCACGCGGACGAAGTCGCGTGCATCTACTAGTGTTAGATATATTTTATGAAGCTGTGCCTGTGGTTTTTTGGTGAAAATTCTAAAAAGTTGATTTTATTTTTAAACTGATCATGTTCATCTGATATCCGTTCGTCACACGGATATAGGTACGACAGTTTGATGAAAGTCCGGAGTCATGGAACGGGGTCCTAGTTCGGCACATAAGTTTTCTTTGATTTTCCTATAACTATGTACAAATGTATTTCACTATTACAGACAGTTTTCTCAGTAACCTATCCATACAAATAGATTAGAGGAGACCCTAAAGGCTCTCGGTAGAACAATGAAGTCACGTGTGCCATCTAAATTCCAGAGGGACGTTTATTTTCCAAATTACACTTAAAGAGTTCCACGAAATGCACTCGCTTGCATATATTTAACATTTGAGTAACACAGCATGGGAGCCGGAGTAGAGAAAATAGAGATACCCCTCGGCCTATATTAAAAGCTCGAGCCTTTTATGCGTTCGATTTAGATTTTTTATTCCCATAAAGAGTGATTCCGTGCAATCTATATATATAAAATTCAAAGTCCTGACTGACTGACTGACTGACTGACTTATATATCAACGCACAGCCTAAACCGCTGGGGTTAGAAACTTGAAATTTTGACAGTAGGTTCCTTTTATGACGTAGGCGCTCACTAAGGAAGGATTTTTCAAAATTCCACCCCTAAGGGGGTGAAATAGGGGGTGAAAGTTTGTATGAAAGTCCGTCATTTCTCAAGTTATATCCATGAAACTTGGTATTTGAGCTTCTGGTTTAAAATAAAGAAATACGTGTTTCACAGTTTTTGAAAATTCTACTTCCAAAGGCGTTAAATAGGGGTTGAAAGTTTGTATGAAAATCCTTCATTTTTCAAGTTATAACCATGAAAGTTGGTATTTGGGCTTCTGGTTTAAAATAAAGAAATACGTGTTTCACAGTTTTTGAAAATTTTATCCCCAAGGACGTTAAATAGAGAGTTTGTCCTTTAATCACGCCGCAACAGAGCATCGGATCAACGTGATTTTTTGCATGGGTATAGTTGAGGACCTGGAGAGTGATATATATTGGATTTATCCCGGAAAATTAAGGAGTGCCTGTGGGAATTAAAAAAACTTATACCACGCGAACGAAGTCGCGAGTATCCTCTAGTTATACTATATTTAAACAAACCTACCACAAGCTCAAGCCGGAATGATTGTTTTGCGGTAGGTACTGCAGGTAAAAATCTGCGTAGGTAAAAATCTTCCATCAAAGAAAACGACGAAGAAAATAGTACAATACTCGAATAATTTTAGCAAATTTTGATCACTTTTTATATATTTTTATGACCAGGTGGGCCGGTACTACGATAAAGCAAAGCATTGCGTTATTAAAGTGCCTCCGTTTAGATTCTAGATAGCTTTTGGCACTTGGCTCGGCAGACATTCAGCCTGCGCTGCGACCGTCAGATCGAGCGATATACAATCAGATGGACTGATAACTGCTAAAGAGGTGTAGTGCAAGGACCTCCTCGACAACCGTTACATTTGATCTACTATACTCACGGGCACTATGTCCCCAGTGTAGACACGCTATGTAAATTAGTTGAGAGAATGAAAGCAGATCTTTTTTTTCATTTCAACAAGGCAAGGTAAAAATAGAAAATATTGTTGCTTAGAAAATATAACGATATAGTTGGTGCTGCGTTTTTTTAGATAAGTGAAAACGAAGACATTGTTTTCCACTCCACACTTACTTTCAAATTGAAAACCCTACGTCAGAATCGCACTTATTCTAAGAACGGCATAATAGCTATTGAATTTGAATCAAAATTCAAATGTTTCTTTTTAATATTCATGCAAAATTGACGTCAAAAGTGCACATCAAATTTTTCAGAAGCATGTTTGATTGAAAATTAATATTTTAGTATCGGAAAAATGTCAACAATTATGTTAGTTTTTGGCGTTTATTTTATTCATGCACAGTAGGTACGCATACTTGTAAAATTCACAACCAAATCGTAATTATCATAAAATGTGTACTTTGAATGTAGTACAGTTTGCGAAAATTTAGACTCAACTTAATACTTTTTTTTAAATGCCTTTTTTAGTTTTACTATTCGGTTCACCTCTGTCATTCACGTGGTCTGTGTGGTCAAATGGATCGTTTTCCTGTTCTTTGTATTCCTTGATCTGAATTACCATATACTCGTCCGTGGATACGTGCCTAAGTTCACGATCGATATTGTTATTATTTGCTTTTAGATCACTACGTGCATCGCATATTGCGAAACTCTATTCAATTTTTATCTTTTTATCATTGTCTGCTGTCATTTTTTGTGTTTTTAGTTTTATTTTATGTTGCTATCAAGATGGTTTGATTAAGATCACGGACGTCTGGTGCATAGCAAGATTCAACTTTAAGCGTCTTGTTGCGAGTCTGAAAATCAAGACCCTAGTTTGAGGAAGGCGGTTTGCAATACAATGATTAATAATACGGTTTCACTTTTCTTTTCTTTGTTCCATGTCGTACCCCTAGCATAATTTTAATCCCCGAGGCAGATAATGTACTAGAGGGTCAACCGTTTGAAGATCTTCAGCGCTTTTCTAGGTGAAAAGGGATTTGAGCAACTACAAAAGTTCTGATCGATTCGATCATTTGGCATTCTGTTACTTCAATGTGTCAGCGTTTTTTAATGTATAATTAATACTTCAAACTTAAATTTTTTATACAAATAAACTTTTGTTACAACTTTTGTACAAGTAAGTACTTTGAATAGTCAAGTGAATCTACCGCTGTTTCGGTATGCCATTCCTACCGAGATGAGCCACCAAGATAAGGTATTCGGAAGAAATACATACTTGTTAGACTGTTCTCAGCTGTTTTATGTGTTTTTTTCTGTAAGATACTAGTTTCTCTAAAACTTATTTAAAAAGATCAGTACTGTGCGTTTGTTGGATTTCATAAAAATCTGTCACGTCGTCATGAATGAGATATTATGCGTCGATTTTCCGAAAAATCCCGTCTCCGGCCGCAGCTTGAGCAGATAAAGTGCCTCTTTATTGACTGCGGCATTCATTGTGATTGTCCTCATTGCTTTGCCATACGTGTGCATGGTATAAACAACAGTACAAGTCTTTATATTCTCAACATTCTCAAAAAACCATAGAAACAAATTTATACGTGCATACCTCAAACAAAATTGATGGCTTTGACAATTTACTAAACTTTTGTTCACCTAAATGAATCTTGCCAGATTTTGTTTCAACGTCAATAACTTCTTGTCGGATTTATCGTATCAATAATTTTTTACTGTTTGGCACTGTTAACTGCATAAAAAAAATCTAAATATGTATAAAATAAAGTATTTATTACACACGTGTTGTTGCCGGTAACTTGTTCATGTATTTCATACATACTATAATTACGTGGAAGTTTAAAAATACCGAACCTCACCTACTTCTGGATCTAGCCCACAATAATTGAACAGAAAAATACTAAAAACTTACTAATAATTATCTACGCGGAACAAAACATCTGATTTCGACGCAAATACCTTAAAAAAATCCCTTTTCCTTAAGATACTAAACATAGTGTCTCCGTCGCTGAGTCACTGTTGTCTGCCGTTGGATCAGATAATATGATGCACGGCAACACATCGGTTATATCATCGACCAACATCACTACGCTTCCGCTCTAGGTTTTTGCTCCCAACGGACATATTGGTATGCATAAAGGCTTTGGAATTACCAGGGCGGATGTTTTCGGTTTTGACCAAGTGACCTTCTGACACCTTATAATGACATAATAATCTTTATAAAGAAAACTGACTGACAGACATATCACCGTAGCTAGCTGGGTCTAGAAACTTTAGGTCCTACAATTCTTACAATTCCGATTGGCCCGTTAGGGTCAAGCGGGGTACGGGCCTCAAGGCATGGCCTCCTTAAATCAAGGGGATATTCAAGGGGCGGATACACACTCGCTAGATGTCGTCCTTTAACTTAATGGATGGTTTACCAATGCGAGAGTGCCTTTCCACTGAAGATATGCTACGTGTCATACTCTCCAATAGGAGCCTTTGAATTTCGTTACTAAGTTCGCTAGATGTTAGATTAAGCGTTCCTTTTTGTGGGTTTCGCACACTGATGAACTAAGCAAAGTAGCACATCTCCGGTGGAAAGGCACCCTAAGCGACTTGTGACCCTTTCCAGCACCATGAGATCCTAACGTATATATCGGTTCATCCAACTATGTGCCCTGATCATTGCCACTTCAGTTTCGACTCCCGATCCATTAGTCCAGCTGCAGTAATGAATAGGGCTTTCGAATACCGGTTTTTCTCAATACCGGTATTAATACCGGAATGATTTTTTTCAATACCGGGATCCCGGGATCCCGGTATTGGAAAAAATTTAAAATGTGGTAGATGTTTTTTAACTTAAAATTAGTCTTTTCTGAAGCAAACGGCACCATAAAAAACAGTTTTTTCATAAAAAAAAATTTTTCACCAAATTAACTCAAAAAAGTGCCTTTTCTGCATAAATTCAGTGAAGAAAAGCCGTTTTTTTTCACTCAGCGAGATTTTTTTTGGATTTAGAACGCTGTGGTTGATTACTACGCTGTGGATTGGTATGTCTATTTCACTGTCTCACGAAACGTTAAGTAGGTAACTAACTCCTTCACTCTATTTTATATCATGCAATATTTTATGAAATTGTATTTTCTTTAAAAAAAATTACCAAGTATTGATTTTTAGATTTATTTGTATTTTGAGTATTGAGATAGTTATTCACGCGTTGACTTAATTCTTACGAAACTATCGTTTGTTTCCTGTATGTATAAGGTGAAAATTACGGACCACGTAATGTTCTGAAACTCCATCACATCATTTTAAATACAATCTTATATTATTATCAAATAATCAATTTCTTATTCATATCAATCAGAATATCAACTATATGATTTTTAAAATAGAACTAGTTTTGGATGAATTCTTACGAAAATATATATTTTCCTCCATTGATTTTGAACTTTTAATATAAAGTATAATATTTGTGACGCATTTTCTCAACGTACACACAAAATTAAATAAATATGTCAGGGAATTTTAAATAATTAGTGAAATTAGTGTCGAAGATTGTAATTTAAACTATTATCGTCGTCGTCGTCTCAACCCATAGATATCCTGGACGTAGGTCTCCTGCATGGATCGCCACAGAGCATGGTCTTGTGCTCCTTGTTTCCAGCGGCTCCCAGCTACACGCTTGAGATCGTCCGTCCACCTAATGGGGGGTCGTCCAACACTGCGCTTACCGGTGTGAGGCCGCCATTCATGCACTTTGGGACCCCAACGCCTATCGGTTCTATACCAACTATGTGCCCCGCCCACTGCCACTTAAAGCTTGGACTCTTCGAGCTATGTCGGTTACTCTGGTTCACCTACGGATCTCCTCATTTCTGATTTGATCACGCAGGTATACTCCAAGCATAGCTCTCTCTATCGCCCACCGAGTGACCCTGAGCCTTCATAACAGGCCCAAAGTTAGCGACCATTTTTCGGAGCCGTAAGTCGTGATAACACGCACTGTTCGAAACCTTTCGTCTTCAGGCACTGAGGAATTTTGCACGAGAAGATGTCGCGGAGTTTCCCGAACCCTGCCCAGCCGAGTTGGATTCGGCGGTTGACCTCTTTCTCGAAATTGGACCTACCTAACTGGACTGTATGTCCTAGGTATATGTACTCATCAACAATTTCGAGTGCAGAATTCTCAACTAACACAGGTTGGGGCTGAACGTGTGCATTAGAAATGATCTTTATCTTGCTCATATTCATTTTTAGGCCCACCTGTTGAGGAACTACTAAATGAGTAATAAACGATATTTTTGTAAGAAGTCGATCAAAGTCGAAGAAAACGATAATTTTGTCAAAACACAAATTAATCTAAAATTCATTAGTTATTATTTAAAAGAAAATATAACATAATAAAATATGCATTAGTTATCAATCAGATTTCTGAACGTTTTGAGAGACAATGAAATAGAAATGCCAAGCCACAGGGATCTTAATTCAAACACTAATTTTTCCCTCTGAGTGAACAAAAACGACTTTTCTTCAATGGTTTTAAGCAATAAAGGCGCTCTTTTTGAGCTAATATATGCTTGAGATACAAGTTTTAAACTTAGCCGAATAAAAAACAGTGGCATCTACCAAGAAATATATGCAATAGTCACTGTTTCGTTTATAGTGTCACCAATACCGGTATCCCGGTATTAGACATTTCAATACCGGTATTGAAAACCGGCGAAAAAAGTCCGGGATCCCGGTATTGGCCAATACCGGGATCCCGGTATTGGAAGCCCTAGTAATGAATTTGGAATTTAAATAGTCTGCATCTAAAAAAATAAACTTATTTTCGCCTGTCCTATAAATTGTGACCAGACAATGGGTTGTGGAACGCGCAATTATGTATGGAATACTTCATTGGTTTTTTTACATAATTTAGTTAAAATGCGCAGGTGTTTTACTGACTCCATCATTTAAATATTATGTAGATAATTATAAATAACTAAAGCATACGTCTTATCTCTATGTGACTAAAATAATGATAATTGTGGGGCTACCTGAACTTAAATTACCTACCGAATGTAATGCTTGTGTTATCTTTTGTATGATCATATTATTAATAAGCTGCAAATAATTCTTGGTGTTACTCACAGAACATCTAATAAGAGGTTAGAAAGGCCCTAGTGCAAATTTTGTACGGAAACCGCTGTCGCCGTTTTGATCCCACCATTCTTCACTACTACTAATCTAAACGAATACACACGAGAGTTCCCATGTGTGCGTGAGGCAGAAAAAAGCGCTGCGATTGGCGAAGCTACGCACACTAGTGAAACTTTAAACTTGCGCGTGTTGTCGTGTAAAACAGCAACGTACGCTAGGGATTGACTAAAATATTTTTTATCGATGTTTATTTTTCGTACGGTCGACAGCATGTCAATATTCATATTGTTAACTTAAGTTGGACTCTATGTCTGTAGATTTTACTATTTTATTTTAAACTAGCTGATGCCCGCGACTTCGTCCGCGTGGACTAAGTTTTTTCGATTGCCGCGGGAACTCATTAATTTTCCGGGATAAAAAGTATGTATGTATGTATGTATATACTTTATAGCTGATGCCCGCGACTTCGTCCGCGTGGAATAAGTTTTTCAGTTAATTTTCCAGGATAAAAAGTATCCTATATTACTAACCCACGGTATAATCGCCCTATAATGGTAAAACAAGTACTTCTTCATATTTTAACGAAAGCCTAAATGCTGTTTCATGGCTATAACTTGAGAAATTAAGGATTTTCATACAAACTCTCAACCCCTATTTCACCCCTTCGGGAGTGGAATTTTGAAAAACTGTGAAACACATATGTTTTCATTTTCAACCCGCAGCTCATATACCAAGTTTCATGGCTATAACTTGAGAAATTAAGGACTTTCATACAAACTTTCAACCCCTATTTCACCCCTTCGGGGGTAGAATTTCGGGATAAAAAGTATTCTATGACCTACCTTGTAGTATGGGCTCAAATCGTGCCAAGTTTGAATTCATTCAGTAGTTTCGGCGTGATGCGCGGCCAAGATACAGACAGACAGATAAAAATGAAAAAAATTACAGATTTGGCTTCAGTATCGAATAATGAGTGACCTCCAAAAAAATTTTTCAAAATATCTTCAATGTACAGAATTGGACCTGTCACAGTTTTATTATAAGTATAGATTAAAAAATGTATGGAGACATAATGATATTTCTTTTGCTTATAATTTCTGTTTCTTTATAAGAAATAAATAAAATAAAAAAACAACTATGGTTGGTAACAAATGGTTTTTATTTGAATACATCAACAATATTTAAAACACACTATACAACAAAACCAACAAACACAAAATACTACAACAATATTTCAAACATTTATGATTAAAATCTAAATCTGTAACTATCATTAAAAGTTCATAATAATAAACTCAGAAACAAATAAACTATTTATCGATACGGTGGAAAAACGCTACACAGCCCTATCGACAAGTTACTCTTATTGGGTAATACCAGGTAATAAGTGGAGTTGATCGTTCATACGCACTACGCTTTACATTGCCGCTCGCGTACATGACTGTTGAAGCGCGTTGTTCGCACCAGCGATGTACATACAAATTTACGATCCAGTCACACTAGTGAAGGAAAACATAATGTCTTTAGTATTTTCAATTAAATCATTTAAAATCAAGGTTTAATGTACTTACCGATGAAAAGATATCTTGCCATTAGTCACATTGACATTTTGGCTTCTAGCTCTGCAGGTTATTACCGCGCAAGAAGGCATTTTAAGGGGACTCAGGCCGGTACCTTCTTCATACAAACGAAAAAGCGTAATTACTACATTATTTGATATTGTACGCCCAAAACTAAGTTTTATTTCGATTTGTCTCGTCATTATCTAGGTTTATTGATATATAAAATATTGAAAAAAATATTGATTTTAAAGTTAACAGCCTCGAAAGATTCCAATTTTCACACTAAATTGATGACAACTTTGGGCGCAAATAAATAAGATTAGGAGTGTGAAAATTATAAAACAATTTATCAATAAACATAGTTTATTTATTCATTATTTGAAATAACTTTACTTAGTAAACATACATTTAGTAGTTTTTACAAACAAACGCTTTTCCCAAACGACTGTTCAACCCTTTTCGCGCGCTTGATTTCGGTAAAAACCATCTTGCCTCGCATCCGAACATTCGACACCTCCGGGTGGCGGGCGGGCGGCCGGGGGGAAGGGCCAACCAGCAATTCGGCCGCTCGCAGCCTTCATAATACTAAAACGTACGTACGTTAGTTTTACGTAGCTACTAGCTATACTGCGAGCTACTTATTGCAACGTAATTAGAGTGCTATTCGTGTAATTCGTAATTATGTACCTACGTCGTGTGTGTGGTTTATATTTATAATTATTATTATTGTGAATAAGTGTTGTCAATTACATATTGTTATTATTTTATTATTACACTAGCTGATGCCCGCGACTTCGTCCGCGTAGAATAAGTTTTTTTAATTCCCACGGGAATTTTCCGGGATAAAAAGTAGCCTATGTCACTCTCCGTCCTCAACTATACCCATGCCAAAAAACATGTCAATCCGTTGCTCCGTTGCGGCGTGATTGAAGGACAAACCAACAAACAAACACACTTTCGCATTTATAATATTAGTAAGTATGATTGTTTCACTATTAGGGTTTATCTTGATCTAGATCACAGTTAGATCAGCTGAAATCGCAGTCAAGTCAAGTCTCCAGGTCCTCAACTATAGTTGAGGACCTGGACGGACCTTGACGGACGTGGCTATATGCTATGCTATATGCTATGCTATATGCTATGCTATATGCTATGCTATATGCTATGCTATATGCTATGCTATATGCTATGCTATATGCTATGCTATATGCTATGCTATATGCTATGCTATATGCTATGCTATATGCTATGCTATATGCTATGCTATATGATATGCTATATGCCATGATATATGCCATGCTATATGCTATGCTATATGCTATGCTATATGCTATGCTATATGCTATGCTATATGCTATGCTATATGCTATGCTATATGCTATGCTATATGCTACGCTATATGCTATGCCATATGCCATGCTATATGCCATGCCACATGCCATGCATATGCCATGCTATATGGCACATAGTTCGAAGTGCTGATGGTCGTTGGGGTCCCAAGGTGCTGGAGTGGCGACCCCGAAACGGGAAGCGCAGTGTTGGCAGACCCCCACTAGGTGGACCGACGACATAAAACGAGTCGCAGGGAGGCGCTGGATTCAGGCGGCGCAAGAACGAGGCCTGTGGAAGTCCATGAAGACCTTTGTCCAGCAGTGGACGTCTATCGATTGACAAAGAAGATATTATACGAGTTGTTTACACGCTGAGGTATATAATAGTAGGTAATAATATAATAGGTATGTACTATGTAGGTTAGGTTACATTTTGTAGTTTTCATAAAAGATAAGTAGGTACCTAATCATTATCATAAATCATTATACCTAATTATTATAATTCATCAGTGATAATATCAGATATCGCATCGGTCCAACTATAATAGGTATAATCTGTGAGCGTAACAACTAACATCATCTTTATACCGGGACTGCCGTGCGCGCGGTTGCACTCGCTATACTGCTCATCACTGAGTCTGTCTCTTTCTCACACAATGTTAGGTGAAACAGCAAATAGGTTACCCACGTGCGCCGGTAACTTCAGTCGCGCGTACTGAGCTGCCTTAAACACTTTTTTGCGCGTAAAACTTCCCAAGACAGTCCGCGGCCGACTGAGGTGTGTTTTTGGTACGTTTGAACCATAAATGAGCGTTCGCTCAACATAGTGGCGCGCGTGACCCGCCCACATCGCCTTTCTAACCTCTTATTAAATGTTCTGTGGTGTTACTATTACTTTCATTTTATTTCAAATATTTATCTTAAAGCTGGGTCTTTTCAAAATGCAATTATGTAATATTATGTAACCTGCCTACATAAAAAAGATACTTACGCCTTTACATAAACCCAAAAAAAAAAGATTGAAACTAACCAACTTAAAAGGTGTTTTCTTAAAACAATATTTGCATGTGCTAAGTACAATACTAAGTAATGTAAGACGTGAATTTTATTCAAATATTTTAAACATGGACACTGGAACGTTAAGGCACGTTAGCCATTGGTGGTGCCTATGCATACTAATTATATAAAATTTAAAAAAAAAAATTTTGTGCTCCCAAGTGTAGGCAATTAATAGAGAAAAAAATATTGGGTTGAATCATTTTACTGTAGTAGCAAATGTTTACGGAAGACACAGCTGGTTTTTGTGTTTGCTTCATTTGCGTTATATAAACTTTATCTATTTTTAACGTGCTTTTATTATCTAACTAACTATGTATATACTTAAACAAAATATTGGCTTCTAACTGTCGTATCGATTTTCGAAACATCACCATGTTTCACCATGTTTGTAATGCCTACCGATGGCAGTAGGTACGAATAATTATGAATTATGATATATGAATTATTTAACCTAGCGATCCGCTCCGTTTTGTGGCGCTAATCACATTTTAGACTAAGAGATAACTGCATTTTTGGTAACTATCGCTAGAAAGGCTGATTCAGTATTAGGTGGATGCTACGCTCTTCACTGATGACGATAGTGAAGGTCTGCCCGCATGCCGATGGACCTTTCATTAGATATGGCCACTCAAAGACGTTTTATAGTTACCAAAAATGAACAATAACTAGAAAGGCTGATTCTTGTATAGTATTAAAGTATGCGCAGTACTAATATGAACAGCATAAAAACTGACGCTATTCATTGGCCCTTTCACTAGATATGGCCGCTCAAAGACGTGTTATGGTTACCAAAAATGAACAATAATTAGAAAGGCTGATTCTTGTATAGTATTAAAGTATGCGCAGTACCAATATGAACAGCATAAAAACTGACGCTATTCATTGGCCCTTTCACTACATATGGCCGCTCAAAGACGTGTTATGGTTACCAAAAATGAACAATAATTAGAAAGGCTTCTTGTATAGTATTAAAGTATGCGTAGTACCTATGTGAACAGTATAAAAAGTAACGATATTCGACGTCTGGTTCGGGAGTTATAGTCAATTTAACATGTAAAAATACTAAGAAATAAATGACACATTTTGTGATTTACTTCCATCGTAATACTTTTCCATCATTCTTATCATGTCTGGTACCGACATAAGGTATATTATATATTATGACATTACATTAGGTACGTATATATTATGGGAACATTAAAACTGAGATATACATATCTACTGTGTTGGCTTTTAATGGACATATAAGAAAACACCACTAGTTTTATTTTATTCATTTTATTAATTGCGTGGCATAATGCAACATACGAACTTCTGTATTGCCTTTGGTACAAAGATAGACAAAGATATTATAATCAAAGATCTATGGTAATAATATTAATCCGGGTAATGGTAACGTTTCTTATTAGGAATTATTATAGAGTTAGAATACGTCTTACTGACGATTGAAATACACGAAATATATAATTATAAATAAATCTAATATAAAATCAACAATATATAAAATAATTGGAAACATGAATGCACTTATAAACATTCAAAATAACATATTATATGGCCTATTAGATTGCCTGCGATAATTCTTAAATTTTAAATACAATCTGAGACAGGAAAATTATAGTAAGGAGATATTTAAAACTGAATAAATCTAATATTTACAACGATTAACAAAATAATTAGAAACATGAATGCACTTATAAACATTCAAAATAACATAATAAATGGCCTTTTAGATTGCCTGTGATAATTCTTAAATTTTAAATACAATCTGAAACAGGAAAATTAATAGTAAGGGGACATTTAAATCTGAATAAATCTAATATAAAATCAACATCAAACAAAATAAACATGAATGTGCTTATAAACATTGCAAATAAAATAACATGTAAACAAAAGATAAGAAACCTTAACAATGCTATGAATTAATCTTTGTGCGTTTGTTAATAGCCGCGGTCTTTGTATAGACTCAGTCGCAATATCAGCAAGGGATTTCTAGGAACTTGTAAATGGTTCATAAAAACTAGTCGCCATATCGGAATTCGCCGTTACATCCGAAGTCGTTCGGCGTTACAGCCATATTATTTTCCTCTGAAAGTATTCTAATTCAAGGGACTTACGTGTAACGTCGCTATAATCAAAAAATTGTTACAATAGAGGACGTTACAAATTATATCCACTGTAATAAATCTTCGAAAGATTTTTCTTTGAGCGGCCATATCTAGTGAAAGGGCCAATGAATAGCGTCAGTTTTTATGCTGTTCATATAGGTACTGCGCATACTTTAATACTATACAAGAATCAGCCTTTCTAATTATTGTTAATTTTTGGTAACCATAACACGTCTTTGAGCGGCCATATCTAGTGAAAGGGCCAATGAATAGCGTCAGTTTTTATGCTGTTCATATAGGTACTGCGCATACTTTAATACTATACAAGAATCAGCCTTTCTAGTTATTGTTCATTTTTGGTAACTATAAAACGTCTTTGAGTGGCCATATCTAGTGAAAGGTCCATCGGCATGCGGGCAGACCTTCACTATCGTCATCAGTGAAGAGCGTAGCATCCACCTAATACTGAATCAGCCTTTCTAGCGATAGTTACCAAAAATGCAGCCATCTCCTATAATATTTACAGACTACAGATAAGACTACAGATTTGATTTTCGGTTTTATTTTATAAATATTTCTGGTTTTATCGTAATAGGTATTTTAACTGAATTTAAGTCTGACTTGCGCAACACTGCCTACACTGATTTAGTTTATAATATATAGGTACATATATATTTAGAAAAAAATTTAAATCTCTACAGTAGCTGCTGAGATTAGCACGTATCCAGACGGCGGCGGAAATAGGATTTCCAACCGTACTATAAATTATAATATATAGAATTGTACTGTATTTCAGGTCTGCGTACTATATACTGTTGAAGAAGCTCATAGTACGCAAAAATACTATATTTTCAACACTGAAATTTATTTAAAGTAATTTCTTCTTCATTCCTGCTCTATAATCTTGCCACATCGGCATTCACAAAAAGGATATTTTCGGTTATGAATTCGAAGTGGCGAGAAGTAAGAAACAGATGTCATTATTGATAAAAAAATAACTTTTGATTTACTGACAAAAGATTGTTAAAAAATGCAACAAGTGCAAATAAATATAGTTTTTATAAAAATAAATAAGTAACAAATATATCATCGTCTACTTTTTGCGTTTTCCATAAAATACTATTTTTTTATATTTCTTATAGCTTAGTCTGAAAAATACTATGTTTTGCTGAAGAAATGTTGGCATCCCTAGGCGGAGAGTACGGCCAACTGCACGAAAATTGTGGTATTGTATTCTACTCAGTAATTCTACATGTAAACTAAACGAAGAAGGCAAAGAGGCCTACACGAATACCATAGTGTAGTGGCCGACGGTCAATGTTAAATGTTTTATCAGGAATCACGGTGTCGGTTTGTATGATGGATTAAAAAGCTCAACTAATGGTATTCATAGAGCGAGACGCGTGCAGACGCGACAATGAGATGCGCGCGCGCGGCGAATAACGTACCGAATCAACATTTGGATATACAGGCTGTTGTATCGAAAATATTTATTAGTTCACTTGGTTTTATTTACATAGGTATCTATTTAGTTAGATATCTTTATTGCACACACAAAATATACAGTATCAAATAAATATTATAAATGCGAAAGTTTGGATGGATGTATGGATGTATGGATGTATGGATGTGTGGATGTTTGTTACTCAATCACGCCCCAGCGGCTGAACGGATCTGGATGAAATTTGGCACAGAGATAGATTATAGTCTGGAACAACACATAGGCTACTTCTTATCCCGGAAAATTAAGGAGTTCCCGCGGGAACCGAAAAACCTCGATCCACGCGGAAGAAGTCGCGGGCATCAGCTAGTACACTATTCAGTTAAAAAGCAGTAGGTAGTAAGACTACATAGAAATGTGCAAAGGCGGTTTTTTTGCTAAAGCAATCTCTTACAGACAACCTTTGATGAAAGGATAAATAAACCGGAGCGCGGGATGGTTTCATTACTAGGAATATAATATATTTTCTTTTCTTCTCCAATTAAGCGTTACGTAGAGAAGATGAATTTAAACAGTGATATTTACTGATAGCGCTAAATATATTTAGGAACTAGCTGATGCCCGCGACTTCGTCCGCGTGGATTATATTTTTCGGTTCCCGCGGGAACTCTTTAATTTTCCGTAAAAAGTAGCCTATGTGCTATTCCAGACTATAATCTACCTCTGTGCCAAATTTCATTCAGATCCGTTTAGCCGTTGGAGCGTGATTGAGTAACAAACATCCATACATCTATACATCCATCCAAACTTTCGCATTTATAATATTTATTTGATTATTTGACTAGGTAATATGGAATGATCTTGTAACTAAGCGTAATGCTTGTAGGAAAAGCAGAACTGAAACTATGACATTTACTTACTGCGCCAAATATACTCAGCCAGAGGAATTTACTCTGGCATGGAATGATCCGGTGACTTATTTTATGATATTTAATAATATTATTTAACTTTACTTATGATATATTTTACAACTATAATATGATGCCTGCGACCGCGCGGTTTTTGTACTAAATTAATTATAAAATATCGAAATTAATCATAAAGACCACTTAGATTTATGTATACCTAAGTAGTCCATATTGCAGAGCTCCCTGTTTATAGCCTGCAGCATAAAGTCCGTATTTGAATACAATCAACACGGGCTGGAGGGATATCACTACCGTTAATATCACTATTAGACAGACGGATTTGGATTTGGTCTACAGAAATCAATCGCGTGGACAGTTTGTCCATAGACTATAATTATTATTAATTATAGTCATGCCTCTTACATTCACTGTTGTCAGATTGGGGGTTTTTTTCGCAATTTTGGGGGAAAAAATAACTCTTGGGGAAAAACTGGGGAAACAGAATCTTTGGGGAAAATTTTGGGGAAAATAAAAAAAATAATGGGGAACTTTGGGGCTAAAACTTTTAAAAATGTTAAAAAATAGAAAGCGCAATAAAACGAACGTACTTTTCGTTCAGCTAATATATCATGGTTAAAATACAAGAATCCAGAGCCATATAAAAAATCTCTCTGTCTGTGTATGGTCTGCCGTCTGTCTAGTCTGTGGTTTTGCGATGTTGTGTTGTGTGGTTGTGTGTATGGGTCAAATGGGTGTTGTTAGGTGTATGGGTCTGTGGTATGGGTGTTGCGTTGCGTGCGACTTGGGGCGTTTTGTCAGAGTTTCTTGAAATAAAATATTTCTTGTTGTTTTACCATTTTCTAACGCTGCAGTAGAACGGGCGTTTTCGATGATGAACATCGTCAAAAATAAATTGCGAAACAGGGGGTCTACTCTCTTTCTCTAAAACGAAACTTCGCAAACAAACGAACGAAATTTCGTTAACTCCTCTCCTACATAATATTATCTCTATGCTCCTCTCTATTTCGTTTTCGTACACGCAGACGAAGTACGGATCCATAGAAAATTTTCGTGACCGATTGGATTGAACGATTTTGTGTGGGTCTAATAACCGACTAATTACGTTTGTTTGCGAAGTTTCGTTTGAGAGAAAGAGAGTAGACCCCCAGAATGCATACGAAAACTGTTGATCATATTATGAGAGTGAGAAGTGCCATACAACACCACGGCGGGTGCACAAAATTTGAGCCAAGCTCTAGAATGTTAAGTTTATTTAAGTCTGAAATTTGTCTATCAAACAGAAGATGAAGACAAAGTAAATGAAGTATTTGCTATTTTTATTGAAGAATAAAAAATTCAATGCTTAGTCAAGTATTTCATTAAATTTTTTTCCTCAGTAAAATAAAAGCAGTTTTAATTTTATATTTATTTTTATTGGTGACAAAATTGGGGGATTTTTGGTTTAAAACGTATCATATCGGGGAAAAATTAAAATAGATTTGGGGGAAATAATAAAATTTCATCTGGCAACCCTGCTTACATTGTTCAGTAGGTTGCACACGTCGTGGAGCGTCAGTCGTGTTCAAGACAGTCTATTGATATAATTTTATTATTAAACTCATCTATAGACAATAACCACTTGAAAGATTTGCCTTACAAAAACTGTCTAGTGTCTAAGGTACACTTATACACTAACTCAAGTCGCACTCAGAGTCGCTAAATCATTACTTATAAACTCCTGCGTGCTGCAGCAAGGCGAGACAGCTTCGGTGATCAGCTACACTCGTTAGATGCTCATTTTATTTTTCCTGGTAAAGCAGAAATAGTTCGAATCATAAACATACTCGTAGCAGTCCGGTCCGATCGTCAGTTGCGAAAGCCAAGTTGAAATGAAATGAAACGAATATGATTTATTTATTTCACGTAGGACAACTTGTGTCATTTAAATGAGAAGTCCAAACTCTACCACCGCGCCGCCGGTTCGGTAAAGTGAGAAGAACGATCAGCAAATTCAGTATTCAGTAAGACGGACTAAATCGTCCCGTCTGTTAGCACTCTAAAAGGCGCGCGCGCTCCATCAACATTACTTATTTCACGTATTATACGGGTACAGCTTCGGGGAACTTTTTACATGATCATCATGCGAGAGGTGTCATTGATTTTTTGTTATGCCGATTTTTCCGTCCACAATGATGGAAATAAAACTTATTTCTCTTTAATGCCCGTTTTGCGAACGTCGTAAAGGACTTGACCAGCGCAACTATGGGAGCTTGCCTAGATATCAAAAATTAATGTGCAGCAATGAACTATTTATATTTGTAATTTTTATATTTTATAGTTTTCAGATAAAAAAGCTTCAGGAGTCTGAAGGCTCTGAAAACTGAGAAAATAAATAAAAGAAGTTTCACCAAAAAACTGCTTTCCCACACTAGATGGCACTAGTTGTTGTGGTGAGCGAGTCTAAAAAAATATTTTAAGTATTGCTTACCACGTTTCTCAGGAAAATAATTAAGCTTTGCATTATTTGGGCATGGCCTGAGGATAATACTGGAATAATAAAACTATATTTGCAAGAATTATGTAATTCCTTTAAAAATCACGCTACGTTGTACTGCTGCCACACTAGATGGCGCTAACGAGTCTTTTCAACTATTCGACAACAGATGGCGCTAAACGTTTTGGTTAGCGAATTTGTTCAACTATTCGACCACAGAGGGCAGACAGATGCAATGCCAGAAGGCGTCACGTTCCTTTAAACGCAGTGGTTATTTGAAAATGCTTTGTTCGTTTGAGGCTTGTCAACTAACAAAAATAATAAAAACAAAAGATACATTTCCTTTTCATTACTATTTAATTGATCAAAAATAAATCACTCATAATATAGTGACTAAGGTACTTATATGGTATTCATGTAGGGTAACAAGATTATTATTAGGCATGGATAAAACGGAACGTCAAAATGGAGTAGTGCTTAAAGAGGAAACCGGACGCTCAAGATTTAAACAATAAACGTATTGTTTTTATAGACATTTTAACCTTGACCTTATTCGGAATAATAAATCCATAGTAATTTCGGTTTTAATTTTTAAACCTTACTGTAAAAACGGAAATCCTGCACATTGTCCCGAATCGGAGGGCAGTTACTGGTCATGTCCTTTCACCTTTTTATGAAATACCAGATGATGCCAGCAAGTTCGTGCGCCTGGATTAATGTTTTTTTTTAATCCCGCATTTTTTTTTAATTTTTGGAGATAAAAACTAAAAACATAGGTACACTAGTGGTTCGCCGCGAACTGAGACCTCGCGGTATCCATAAACTTACAGAGCGCCATCTATGTGAAGTTCTGTTAAAAATAGTGAAGCTAAAATTAAATAATTTCGTTTCCTTAGAATATTTATCTAATTTTAGTATTTGTTGTTCAAGTACAGGATTTAATTCAAATAAGTGATCAAGTTTCAGGCTCAGCCTTTTCTTTTTAAGCACAAACGAATAAATTTGTACAGAGCGCCATCTATTGACAACATTGTGAAGTTTGTTAAAAATACGTATGCTCATTAAAAATTAAATAATTTCGTTTCCTTATAATATTTATCTAATTTTAGTATTTGTTGTTCAAGTACAGGATATAATTCAAATAATTAATCAAGTTTCAGGCTCAGCCTTTCAGAAAATTGGGAGTTCTGAGGTCATCTTTGGACGTCAGAAAATCACCACTTTGAAAGCCCCCCATTTCGTCAATTTTAGGGGAAAAATTAAAAAAAATATATTTTTGGACTCCGTTCCTCATTATCTTTAAAATGATATACCGCAACCCTATGTAATGCTATAAAAAATATTTTACTTCGCATTCGCTTCTATGAGAGCCCCCCTGAAATAAAGATTTTTATAACTTTTTAAGCCATATTCGGCGGGAGGCCATCGGTTTACATAGTATATTTAAATTTGAAGTAATTACGTTCAGTAATTCAGAAGTTATAAGGCTCTGACAGACGGACGGACGGACGGACAAGTGCCAATTCACCCAAGTAGACTCAGAGACCTTCGCTTCGCTCGGTCAATAATACCTCAATGACTAAATAGTAGATTAGTAGCCAAGGGCTGTAAGGCATCAATTGCAGCCCGAGATACATATTTAGGCGCACGAGCGCAGGGAGGGCGCCTATAGTTCGAGGGTGCAATTGATGCTTACACCCGAGCTAACTACTCTGCTTTACATCTCGATTGTGAGGTAAGTAGGTCCTTATTACCCCCAAATGGAGCTTGTAGGTGACCAATAATTAGCGCTCTAGGGTAATAATGTAGCTAGAAAAGCCCGAGGGCGGTAAGTAATTAAAAAAAAAAACTCTTCAAAAAGTTCGCGTACATCTAACCATCATACTTTTTTTAATTACTTACCGCCCTAGGGCTTTTCTAGCTACATTATTACCCCAGAGCGCTAAATGGTCACCTACAAGCTCCATTTGGGGGTAATAAGGACCTTGTGATGGTACCGGCGTGATCGTCTCGTCTAATTAAATATGGTGACTATTATGTGAGAAAATCTATAACCTAAATAAAATGGAAAGATAACACTGTGCAAGCTAGTGGCAATTTCGGTATTCGGTTGTTGTATTTATTGTTCGTTAATTACCAGCAACTGGTACTTTGGCACATTACGCTGGGTGAACACGTAAGGCAAACCAAACAATCTACCTGAGCCATGGTGATCTAATCAGTACCTTAACGCGAAGTTTACCCTTTTAAGATATTGAAATCACAACAAAGTAACATTAATGTCGAGTTTAGCAAGTCAGGGCCGGATTGAGTGGTTGCTGATTTACATGTATTTCCTTTATAAAGGCATCTTAACCGACCAATGCTCCCGGACACGGGGGATACTTCCCTACGCCTTAACAGGCCATTAATCACTGTTATTCGGGGCTGCAGACCGAACTCTTTATTTCGCTACGAAGCGTATCTATTCTTAAATCCGATTAATCGGCTGGTACTCTCATTTAATGGGTATTATAACCCGCCCCTGGTCCATGGACTTTGAGTTATTTATCATATCAAATAGTTTGGTTTATGGATTGGCCAATCCATGTTCGAGCCGGTCTGCTGAGAGGAGGTTGTGTTTGGGTGTCGGAGCATTGCCGCCGGCTTGTCACCATGCAGCCATGTGAGGTACGTTTTGGACTATAGCGTCCCTCAACCAAATCAAGTCAAATTAGACTGATTTTAATTCCCAATCAACCAAATATTGCCACGTGCTTACAGTACGTCCCTGGATTATTACGGTGAAATAGTAGTATAACCTACCCTTTGTTCGAGTGAGCTCCGCTTGCCCCGCTATCTCTCTCGCTCTCGTAGCTGCTACCGTCGTCTCGCTCCAATGCTTTATAATTACTCTAGGAAAAGGCCTATTGGCCGAATGCTCGCTAGTAACTTAGATATACAGATCAGACCAACTTAGCTCTTATCCCCAACTCAGTTAAGTTGAAAGTTCCATAGACTGCACTAGGTTTGTATTATCCTTAGACAAGTTTCTATTAATCCGGTACTAGCTCTATTGTATAAAAGTAGAGAATGAATGTTGCTAATAGCAAGATCTATTGCTAGGGATTAATTAAGATGATTGTTCATGTAGATATAGTTTCTGAGATACCTGTAAATTCTACCTAAATTCAATACTTCTAGGATAGAAATCGTGACTGTAACTAAATATGTGGATGAAATTTATTACTGGAATATTCAAGTGATCTCTAACACAAACATTTAATGTTCATTATTATAAGACAGAAAGACAATTAGTTTCTCAGACCATTAGTAAACTTCCAATAATAAATCCGTAAGGTTACTTAACTGTAATAATAAAAGAGAGATTGTGAATATAATTTACTTTTATTTTCTGAGTTTTATTTGCATCGCTCCACAATGAGCGTTATTAAGAAAAGACTCTGGTTTTGATTTATTTACACCGAATTCGATTGTTGAGGCAATCGTATCAATTCGGTGGGAAAATCTCGTTCCTAGGCTTTCTAATTGTAAGAGAAAAGAGACTTCCAAGATAAAAACTCTTACAAGCCCTTAAGACTAAATACACCTTATTTTATAGAAAAATACACACAAGCACACAATTATAATTCATGATTTGTAATAAAGAAGAGATTTAAGACACAGGTTTTATAACTCTAGACAAAGAATATACTTTTAGGTATGTTATCAAGGTTCACAGCATAGATAATCATGTCGTTTTAGTTTAATAAATCATACCCAGCTCAATGTTTGTTGAGGGCGTATCTCCAATACAACAGTACTCAATTAATGAACGTAACACGCCTCTTACCCAATCTCTTTTGTACAACATTATAAGCAGAAAGATAATGGTCACTATTTGCATTATCAATGTAACAATATCAATTGTGGACCAGCTTCTATCCCCATTTTTCATCATCAACTCATACATAAAATCTAGGTTAGCGTCGGGACCCATCTTTCACAGACGTCCGACAATTGGATGTCTTTAGCAATTAACCTCGACCTGCTAAAATCTCTATGAACCTTGCTTACAGTACCTTATAATTCGAATGGTGTACTTTACCAATATTTCAGCAACCAGCTCCTTTCACTAAATCACTTATAATAGCCTATTCCCCGAAAGAACTTAGCTATAAATTTGCTCCGAATCTATGCAACGTTATACCGAATTAATACAAATACAATAACACTTATTTACTTTGCAACAACCTTTTAAGACCCAATTTTACTCTAGACTCTATACTCGATAAGATATAATATTCGCGGAGTTAAGAACTTGTTCTATGACTTGTGCTCTGGATTGGACTGTCCAGACTTCCGCTCTAGCTTGACTGCCCAGACTCCTCTCCTTCACACCTATTTGCCCGCCAACCTTTCCCCCAGCGAGTGCAACTGCAAAAAAAACTACACACAGAATTCCGTTCTACTATTGGACACATAATTTTCTTGCATTTGTATTAACCAATGATTGCGAAGTCGCCCGGACCCCGCCTCTTTCTCTGGAATTTTTGTCTAAAATTTTCTACAACATTGACCCCTTTTTTATAGTTAGGAATCTGTCAACATCTGGTTTCGATATACGTCGACGCCGCATTCACTTATACACTGTAGCTAGCTAGAATTTATTGCCTTCTTTAGTTTTAAAATGTCTAGCCAAATTGAGTTTTTGGTGTTTTATGACCGTGTGTAAAAACATTCCTATTTAAGCGCATAAGCCCTGTTGAATTTTTGAGTAATAAATAACACAGTATCGCATTTCAATGACCCTTAGTTTTCGCTAAATCTTTCCATAATAATTTACGACCTCTTTTCACTTTAAATTCCTATTTAAGTATGGTGCCTGTCTCGCGTTGAGATTTCTCTTTTAAACAATAAAAAATTTTGTATAGGTATGTGTTAGGTATCATATTGGCCACCTCATTCTCCCCCAAATAGATTTTTAATACACCTAGTCTAAACCATTGCCTATGCATCCCTACTAGTCGTTTGAAAATCTATTTCTCTCCTATAGAATACCGCTAATCCTTGCGATAACCTATTAACTCAAATCCCTCTTTGTTCGTTTAAACTGGTCTCCACTCTCCATGAACATACCGGTAAGTTTGCTCGCTTCCTTTTGTTAACTCTAATCCCTAGTTAAATTTATTCTTTTAAATATCCCCATAATAACGAAACAGGTGGATAGCATTGTAATTTCCCTTAATCTCATTCGTACGAACGTCAATTAAAGTGTATACATTATTGTAAGGAACGGCCCCAATTCTGTAGGGTCCCTCATAAAGTCGCATGAACTTCTTCGTTATTTTTTTGTCAGCGTCCGATTTTGAAAAAGTTTTGAGCTTAACTAAGTCCCCTATCTCAAACTGTACTAACTTGTGATTTTTGTTATAGTGGAGCTCCCTATTTTCTGCCACCTTTATTAAGTTCCGTCTTGCCTGTTCTCTAATCTGTTCTAACGACTCTCGTTGTAAATCGGTCTTGTCTGCTTCACCTTTATCAAAATCGGTCGATAGCAGAACTCGTTTTCCACATACTATTTCGTTAGGTGCATAACCAGTTGTAGTATGTATAACCTGATTATAGCAGTCTTCTATGTCCGGTAATAAATCTACCCAAGATCGGTGTGACTTATCACAGTACGTTCTAAATAGCCTGCCTAACTCTTTATTTACTCTCTCCGTTGAATTTGGTCGTGGGTTCCTAACAGATGTGTGCGTTAACACGATACCTAACTGATGAATACCTGCCTCGAAAACCTTTGAAGTAAAATTCGTGCCTCTGTCTGAACATAACGTCCTAATCTCTACCTGTTTGTGAAACTTTCTCACACATGTTAACGTAGCTTTTCCGCTCGCTTGTCGTAATGGATATAGTCTAATTAGTTTACTATAAGAGTCCTGTATCACGAATACATATTTGTACCCGAACCGTCCTGCTGGTAAAGGTCCATATATGTCACAGAAAACTCGCTCTCCTATCTCTTTTGCTATTACTGTTTTGATGGGTCCCGTATGTGTTTCTAATGCGTGCTTTGCCTTCTGACATATATCGCAAGCTCTTACAATTCGTCCTATAACACGAGACATATTTGAGAAATAATAACGACGCTTCATCGTAGCAAGTACCTTATAACGTCCGAAATGTCCTAACTCTTCATGTATGCTAATAATCAAATCTCTTTGTAATACCTCGGGGACATACAATCTCAACGTATCCCCATTTTTATCCATCCTATATAAAATCCCTTCTTTGAGCACATAATACCTCGATTCAGGTGTACCTGTTGTTTTCATACGCCTAATTATTTCGCTAACACTCTTATCACGCTCTTGATAACTACTTATCCTTCCCCATCTCTCCTGTACTACTCGTCCTAATGTCGTTTTGAATAGATTCATTTCTGGCCCCGCTGTCTTATTTGTTAATACGTCGGTGGTCCCTTTTATGTGCCGTGATAATACATCCGCAACTGTATTCAATTTACCCTTCACGTGTTCTACTGTATAGTCGAATTGACCCATGTAATGGACCCAACGTATCATACGTGCGCTCAATAATTTACATGATTGCAAAAACGTCAAGCTTTTATGGTCTGTTCTAATCACTAACCGCGCCCCTCTCAAATACGTTTCAAACTTTGATAAACTAAAGATGACTGCCCACAGCTCCTGTTCGGTAACTGTCCATTTACGTTCCGCCTCTGACAATGACTTACTACAAAATCCTATTATACATTCTTCCCCTACTTCGTTTAACTGATAAACATATCCCGAAACTCCAAGATTACTACTGTCTGTTTGCAGATAATAAATCTCCTTCGGATTTGGATGTACGAGAAGTATTGTATCCACAAATAACTTCTTTACTCTCTCGAAACAATCGTTTATTTCCCTTGTCCACGCCCACTTGCTATTTTGTTTTAACAGATCGCAGAGCGGCCTAACCTCTTCGCTATATTTCGAAATAAATCTTCTGAAATAATTTATTAACCCCAAGAATCCACGTAATTGTTTTACTGTTCGAGGTATGGGAAAATCAAGTATAGCCTTTACTCGTTCAGGATCCATACGTACCCCGTTCGTATTCAATATATGCCCTAACAGTTTCACTTCTACGCATAAAAACCGACACTTTCCTAGCCTACCTGTCAATCCCGCGTTCTCTAACCTGTCAAGTACCTGGTCTAATTGTGCCAAATGTAATGCTATGTCTCCTGTTGTGAATATGACAATGTCATCTAAATAATTTACGCAAAACTCACGCACATCCCTTAGTATAATATCCATTGCCCTCGAAAACCCTGCCACAGATGTTTTTAATCCCTGAGGTAACACACAATAGGTATAAGTCCTTCCCATAAATGAGAACCCTGTATATTTCCTAGAGTCCTGATGTAAAGGTATTTGAAAATAAGCATTATTCAAATCAATCAGGCTAATATAATTTACTCCATGAAAAGATTGTAAAATCTCAGATGTGAGTGGTGGTGTACCCGCATCGCCTATCATTTTCTTATTAAGTTCGCGCGCGTCTAATAAGAGCCTTATTGATCCATCTCGCTTCTTAGTAAACGTAAGTGGACTACAATACGGAGTTGCCTCCTGTTTAATCACGCCTAATCTCTCTAGCTCCCCCAATTCCTTTTTAACCTGTTCCCTATACGCTAACGGTACTGGATAACTATGTTTCACAAAAGGAGTTTCATCTACCAACTCAATAATGTGCTCGTACCTACTTGTTAGTCCTAATTTGTCGATAAATACTTTACGATGTTTGTACAACACAGGTTGTAACAGTTGCTTTTGTTCACTACTTAAGCACGAGTCATCTAAGTGAAAGTCTGTTTGAACTTCACCGTCCGTTTCCTTTCTCGTCACGCCTAACTCCACTGGCCTACTATTTTGATTTAACAATAAATTAATTTTGGCGGCGTTTGTCACTCCCCCAAGCCTTTCCATCTTGCATTCCGAATTTAGTTTTACGCAAGACCTAACTCCTAGGTGCTCGATCGTCAAAGTCCGTTCGCTATCGCAGTTAACCACTCCTTTTACTCGTTCTAGCCAATCATACCCTAGTATCAATGATCTAGGTAAACGTCGCATAATCAATACAGGTGCCTCAACTAATGTACTACCTAACTGAAATTCTATCAGTACTAACCTATTAGTGTTCTCACTTCGTGAACCGAATGCTCCTTGTATCTGAATCGTTGGGATCGCGATCTCAGGTAAAATTATGTTTTCCTCTAAGATCGAGTCGTACAACTCCCTAGTCATTCCGCTAATCTGACTTCCCGTATCGATAAGCGCATTCATGCTTCTGCCGTACAACTTTACACATACTTCTGGTAATTTAGGTAAGGAATAATCAATTCCTACATCGATCGTCTCATCGAGTTCGTGAAACATTGTACACACGTCTAAACCTCGCCTCAAACATTTCTTACAAGCCTCGTCTATCTCGTCGCATTCCAGTATGTTACCAAACTGGTTTTCCAATAAGATTCCTATGCTACCAATTTCTAACTGACAACTATAACCCTCGTCGCACGCTCTGCCCTTCAACGTTCGAGTAATACCATTTCCGCCGACCCCTAAAGCTTGTCCCGGCTTCCACCCATTGTTTGTTAGGATTTTATAAGCCAGATCTATTCTTTTATGCTCCGATATACCTTTATCCCCCGTTTTACTCAACACTAAGCTATCAGATCTTACTCGTGTGGGGAAATTTAGTTTTTTGAATTTGAATTTCCCTCCCCCACATGTTCAGATGAACTAGAGCTTTCGCCCTCCTTCACAAAAGTAATTGCCGGTCGGACTCGTTCATTTCCAGACAAGGTAGGTCTATTAAAATTCGTTCTATAGCCTAAACGACCTCGGCGATAGACTCGTCCCCTTGTCGAATTACCTCTACTAGCCCAATTATTAGCTGAAATTGTCGCAACAATGGGACGCGCCACCCGCGACTCATTGTACCTACGTCCCCTAAATCCGCTACCTACCATGCCTCTCGCGGCTCCCTTTTGTTTGTCGACAATGTTTTGTTCTAAGCTCCTAAGGAATTTTGCCCCATTCATGATGTTAACTTCCTCAGTTCGGGTAAACCATAATCGTTGAATATCTATTGCATAATGTCGCATTATAGAATTTACTAAATCCCGTTCGCTAAATGCAATAGTCAAAGACTGCATTGACTCAGCTTGTTCCGCAAAGTGCTCAGACATAGTCATCCCTGAGTCGCTTGCATAAACCGCATTTATTAACCTATATCTTACTGATTCTTGAATCTGTTCGGTCCAATAATTTCGTCTAAAGTCTGTCTCGAAATCGGCGAACGTAACCCAATCCTTTGAGTACAACTCCATAACCTTTCGCGCGTGCCCCGATATACAACCTAGCGCTATATCAATCTCGCGGTCCATTCCATTTACAGCCCTTATATACTTCTTTAACCGTTTTAAAAATGCAATAGGGTTGGTGAATGGTTTTCCATCGAAATTCGGTTTGCTAACCGACGGTTGCACCACATACAAGTTCCGAGTCTTGGAGAGTGCCGCACTAGAACTCGTAGACTCTACGCTAGTTCCCTGTCTTTCACTTTCTTCGCCTTCACTACGTACTACGCTAACTGTATCGTGTGACGTAACACTTGCCCTTTCGTTCAATGTAGTATTGGGACTTGAACCCAAATTTTGCAATTTCTTCTCGAAATCATTGATCTTTTGTAAAATCAACTCTAAAGTTGCTATCTCTACGGTCTCTGTTTGCTTGCTCGTGCCTACAACGCTCGCCTCCGATCGGTCCTCAACTACCTGCTTCGCACTACGACCCTTCCTACCTGCTGGCATCGTTACCAGTTCGACTTAAAGCTCGCCTATTCACTATTTTCCGTTCTAATTCCGCTAATTTCTAAATTACTCGCTCTGCTTGTGCGCCCCTTTTAAACCCCGACAGACAGATTATTATTGTAATAACGTATAGTCAACGTAATATCGACACCAGATGTTTCAGAAACCTAGGGATATACACAGATTTTATGAATGTTTTTTTAAGTTCAAGGGAATAAGTCTAAAATATAAGACAGAATTAGTATCTCGATCACTGCAATCAATCTCCCGACGATCCCTGTAAGTTGTACATTTATAAAATTATACGGCTCATCACGGCTATTCCTATATAAAAAAATACAACATACTCTTATATAATAACATGCACAGTGTGTCTTAAACCTTTCTTTGTTTATTCTATGTATATATATATATAAAAGGATGTATATATATATATAAAAGGAGAGAATATATATATATATATATATATATATATATATATATATATATTCTCTCCTTTTTTTTTTTTTATTATTACCCCACATACAAGTCACGATTCCTACGTTGTGTGTGTTTTTTTTTTTTTTTTTTTTTTTTTTTTTTTTTTTTTTTTTTTTTTTTTTTTTTAATTATTAATATAGATCTAGTCATATCGTCATTTCGAATACATACATAGACCTCTGGTCTCTCGGCAACAAAATTCTGTGACCTACGCGGTCACAGACTCGTGACACAGGACATAATCACTGATCCTATATTTCAACCTCCGTGAACTAACTCGATCACAGTCGCGACAAAGGATCTAAAGAACTGATCTCCTGACGAATCAATCCTGATAAACATATACCCTAGTAAACATATATCCTATTTAACATACATCCTGCTCAACATGTATCTTGTTTAAACATGTATCCTGGTCACGGCACCAAAATTCTGTGATGGTACCGGCGTGATCGTCTCGTCTAATTAAATATGGTGACTATTATGTGAGAAAATCTATAACCTAAATAAAATGGAAAGATAACACTGTGCAAGCTAGTGGCAATTTCGGTATTCGGTTGTTGTATTTATTGTTCGTTAATTACCAGCAACTGGTACTTTGGCACATTACGCTGGGTGAACACGTAAGGCAAACCAAACAATCTACCTGAGCCATGGTGATCTAATCAGTACCTTAACGCGAAGTTTACCCTTTTAAGATATTGAAATCACAACAAAGTAACATTAATGTCGAGTTTAGCAAGTCAGGGCCGGATTGAGTGGTTGCTGATTTACATGTATTTCCTTTATAAAGGCATCTTAACCGACCAATGCTCCCGGACACGGGGGATACTTCCCTACGCCTTGACAGGCCATTAATCACTGTTATTCGGGGCTGCAGACCGAACTCTTTATTTCGCTACGAAGCGTATCTATTCTTAAATCCGATTAATCGGCTGGTACTCTCATTTAATGGGTATTATAACCCGCCCCTGGTCCATGGACTTTGAGTTATTTATCATATCAAATAGTTTGGTTTATGGATTGGCCAATCCATGTTCGAGCCGGTCTGCTGAGAGGAGGTTGTGTTTGGGTGTCGGAGCATTGCCGCCGGCTTGTCACCATGCAGCCATGTGAGGTACGTTTTGGACTATAGCGTCCCTCAACCAAATCAAGTCAAATTAGACTGATTTTAATTCCCAATCAACCAAATATTGCCACGTGCTTACAGTACGTCCCTGGATTATTACGGTGAAATAGTAGTATAACCTACCCTTTGTTCGAGTGAGCTCCGCTTGCCCCGCTATCTCTCTCGCTCTCGTAGCTGCTACCGTCGTCTCGCTCCAATGCTTTATAATTACTCTAGGAAAAGGCCTATTGGCCGAATGCTCGCTAGTAACTTAGATATACAGATCAGACCAACTTAGCTCTTATCCCCAACTCAGTTAAGTTGAAAGTTCCATAGACTGCACTAGGTTTGTATTATCCTTAGACAAGTTTCTATTAATCCGGTACTAGCTCTATTGTATAAAAGTAGAGAATGAATGTTGCTAATAGCAAGATCTATTGCTAGGGATTAATTAAGATGATTGTTCATGTAGATATAGTTTCTGAGATACCTGTAAATTCTACCTAAATTCAATACTTCTAGGATAGAAATCGTGACTGTAACTAAATATGTGGATGAAATTTATTACTGGAATATTCAAGTGATCTCTAACACAAACATTTAATGTTCATTATTATAAGACAGAAAGACAATTAGTTTCTCAGACCATTAGTAAACTTCCAATAATAAATCCGTAAGGTTACTTAACTGTAATAATAAAAGAGAGATTGTGAATATAATTTACTTTTATTTTCTGAGTTTTATTTGCATCGCTCCACAATGAGCGTTATTAAGAAAAGACTCTGGTTTTGATTTATTTACACCGAATTCGATTGTTGAGGCAATCGTATCAATTCGGTGGGAAAATCTCGTTCCTAGGCTTTCTAATTGTAAGAGAAAAGAGACTTCCAAGATAAAAACTCTTACAAGCCCTTAAGACTAAATACACCTTATTTTATAGAAAAATACACACAATTATAATTCATGATTTGTAATAAAGAAGAGATTTAAGACACAGGTTTTATAACTCTAGACAAAGAATATACTTTTAGGTATGTTATCAAGGTTCACAGCATAGATAATCATGTCGTTTTAGTTTAATAAATCATACCCAGCTCAATGTTTGTTGAGGGCGTATCTCCAATACAACAGTACTCAATTAATGAACGTAACACGCCTCTTACCCAATCTCTTTTGTACAACATTATAAGCAGAAAGATAATGGTCACTATTTGCATTATCAATGTAACAATATCAATTGTGGACCAGCTTCTATCCCCATTTTTCATCATCAACTCATACATAAAATCTAGGTTAGCGTCGGGACCCATCTTTCACAGACGTCCGACAATTGGATGTCTTTAGCAATTAACCTCGACCTGCTAAAATCTCTATGAACCTTGCTTACAGTACCTTATAATTCGAATGGTGTACTTTACCAATATTTCAGCAACCAGCTCCTTTCACTAAATCACTTATAATAGCCTATTCCCCGAAAGAACTTAGCTATAAATTTGCTCCGAATCTATGCAACGTTATACCGAATTAATACAAATACAATAACACTTATTTACTTTGCAACAACCTTTTAAGACCCAATTTTACTCTAGACTCTATACTCGATAAGATATAATATTCGCGGAGTTAAGAACTTGTTCTATGACTTGTGCTCTGGATTGGACTGTCCAGACTTCCGCTCTAGCTTGACTGCCCAGACTCCTCTCCTTCACACCTATTTGCCCGCCAACCTTTCCCCCAGCGAGTGCAACTGCAAAAAAAACTACACACAGAATTCCGTTCTACTATTGGACACATAATTTTCTTGCATTTGTATTAACCAATGATTGCGAAGTCGCCCGGACCCCGCCTCTTTCTCTGGAATTTTTGTCTAAAATTTTCTACAACATTGACCCCTTTTTTATAGTTAGGAATCTGTCAACATCTGGTTTCGATATACGTCGACGCCGCATTCACTTATACACTGTAGCTAGCTAGAATTTATTGCCTTCTTTAGTTTTAAAATGTCTAGCCAAATTGAGTTTTTGGTGTTTTATGACCGTGTGTAAAAACATTCCTATTTAAGCGCATAAGCCCTGTTGAATTTTTGAGTAATAAATAACACAGTATCGCATTTCAATGACCCTTAGTTTTCGCTAAATCTTTCCATAATAATTTACGACCTCTTTTCACTTTAAATTCCTATTTAAGTATGGTGCCTGTCTCGCGTTGAGATTTCTCTTTTAAACAATAAAAAATTTTGTATAGGTATGTGTTAGGTATCATATTGGCCACCTCAACCTACTTACCGAATATGAGAGATGTAAAAGTAGCTTATGTTCGGGGGAATGCACGCTCTATATCAATTTTGGTATATAATCGGTTGAAAAGATGGGCCGTGAAATCGTAGCAGACAGACACACTTTCGCACTGATTATTATATTAGTATGGATTGTCTGTGTCTGTTTTATTATATTTATTAGATCGCACAACCACAAAGTCTCCTCTGCTTTTCTATATCCACTTAATTTCCACCATTATCTTGAGGAGATCGTCCTACGCATGCTGCGATCACGTGGTCTCCACTCCAGGGGGGTCTACTCTCTTTCTCTAAAACGAAACTTCGCAAAGAAATGAACGAAATTTCGTTAACTCCTCTCCTACATAATATTATCTCTATGCTCCTCTCTATTTCGTTTTCGTACACGCAGACGAAGTACGGATCCATAGAAAATTTTCGTGACCGATTGGATTGAACGATTTTGTGTGGGTCTAATAACCGACTAATTACGTTCGTTTGCGAAGTTTCGTTTGAGAGAAAGAGAGTAGACCCCCAGAACTCGCCGCTAACTGTAGGAACTGCCGTGTCACTTGCTATTACTACAGAATAGGTAATACAGCTGCTATTACATCTAAATTCTCAATGGGCAAAATGATTATATATCAGGTATGTAATTTAATTTTATTGTAAGTACTCTACGCAGTGTCCTGTCGTCAGTCACTGCGTTACGCCATCCATGTCCATGTTTATGTGAATATTGTTGAGATACACAATGTATTTGGTAAATAAATACATATTCTGATCCTGATTCTGAATAATAAATTTTTATAACGTCATTTCCGTTTGTCACCAAACTTATTCATTGTAAACAACAAGATTGTTGGACCATTTTCACCAAGTTCATGCTTATCGAGGGACATCGAAGAAAACTCTTAAATGTAGAAAACATACCTACTTATTTTAAGAACAGTTTATTTAAATTTGTAGTCACAGACGCGTGTGTTAAAATTGATGCTCGTTCATAGGAATAATAAGTGATTTCTTGTTAAACTTTTATTGAATGTGTAGCCGGAATATCTAAAACGTTCTGTTCGTTTTGAATTTAACTCAAAGGAGCCGAATTTGCGCCTTTTGGGCTGGTCGCTGATTTGTAAGCCACACTTTCCGTAGTAAAACAATGAACCAAGAGTGCCTATCCACCAGAGATGTGCTATGTTGCTAAGCTACGGATGTGTGTCATACCCACCATTATGAGCAATATGAGCCCTTGATCTGACAACTAGTGATCTAGGTAAGTTACGAAAATTAAGAGATCCTATTGGTGGGTCACATCCGAAGCTTAACAACGTAGCACATTTATGTTCTGGTGGAAAGGCACATTTTTATTGGCTATCGTGGATTATAAATCTTTAATCTGTGATAGTGGCACGCCGTCCAGTCCGTCTGTCCGTCTTCCCATCTGTCTGCATCACACTCATTAAAAAAATAATCTACAGTTCGTCAAACTTATCTGACCCGGTGGCCAAAATTGGAACTAATTTTTGAAGTGAAAACTTCTTTAGTCGCGTTGAGCACATTTTGGTAGGGGGTAAACTTGTGAATTCGCGTCACCGACACCGTCACCGACACCTCGCTGCCCCATGCTCGCGTTGTTACGAAGACAAAAGGTCTTAAGGTTTTTTTTTTTAATTATTCGTTTTCACTTCTATCGGCAGTCCCTATGACTGCCAATTTTTTGTTTTTATTTTCAAGCGACGCCGTCACCGAGTCATATAAGTTTGACAGACTATTATGTGAGCTGTAAAGTTAAAAGGCACAGGCATCACCTTTATGTTAGTCTGTCAAACAGACTTTTCAGTGAACTTGGATTATAGATAGATAGATAGATAAACTCTTTATTGCTACACAAGACATAAAAAACACATTAAAAATAAAACAAAACAAAACAAAGTGCGCAAGGGCGGTCTTAGGGATTATATTTCTACGGTTATTAATTTACCTTTTTAAATAACGTACAGCCTTAAAGCTTTCTCATTAGGTTCTACTTACCTAAATCTAATTTTACCAACTCAATTATATATGCAAGCAACGTATTTATGTAGCTTGATTTGTGTATAACCTTGTGCCAATAGACGCACAGGTGCCAAAACTTAATATTATTGTAATAATATTCTTATTTGCCTACTTATTCTGTTAAGTTAGTTTCGTCCTTGGTACTGTTATTCGGATCAGAACTAGAAAAAAAGTCATCGTCGTTTGAGTAGGTAGTTTATAACAAGTTCACGCGTCCTTAAAGTTTAAACTACTTCTTAGAAAACTTGTAACAAGTAGTTATGTACAAACGCGTACTTGAACATTTATTTATATTTTTCTTTTTTGACAAGTCAACCCTAGCTGCGATTTCACTAGTGGTAAATTATGTTATACCTAGTCTAATAAAGATTAAAGGCGGGTTAATTTGGTACGAGTAAGCAGTTATTATTAAACGAAACCCCTTATCGATTTCTACGTGGCATTGTTCATAATTGCTTGGCGGCGGTGTAGCTTTGTCAATACGATGGTAACTAGACTAGAGCAGCCGATGTCTTCTTTTACGGTTTTGTAAACTGAATTGAATTTCCCTGTGAATTGAAGTGAAGAGTGACGACGAAAACACTTGTGCGAGAATGAAGATAATTACATTCGTTGTGACTAGCCTAACGATTTGAGACTTGAGGGTCATCTCGACCGAAAGCCCCCTTTCGATTTTATTTATTTTGTTATGGTCAACTCGACCGGCAGTATAATAGATAGATAGATAGATAGATAAATTCTTTATTGCCACACATAAATTACAGAAAAAACTTAATTATAAACAAAATACAGAAAACAACACGTGCGCAAGGGCGGTCTTATCACTAAAAGTGATCTCCTCCAGACAACCCATTTCATAAGGAAAATTAAAAAGAAGCGGGAAAGTGCAACAATAAACATGCAATAATTATATACTACTTAAACTATACATACTAATAATACATAAATAACTAAATTAATAAATATAAACACATATACAAAATATATAGCAGTACATACATAAACTTACATTCAAAAAAAAAAAAAAAAACTTAAATATTCTATAGCACATTAGAAAGATAATATTCCTTTACACGACTCTTAAATATGTTTAAAGACTTTGCCTGCCTAATGTCGCTCGGCAATTCATTCCATAGCAGTACAGCCTTAACTGTGAAAGAATTACTGTACGCCCCTGTATGACTAGGAGGGATTTTTAACTTATTGTCATTTTTCGACCGCAAACAAAAAGGTACATCATAGCTGCCAAGAAAGTTGAATCGCTCTTTTAGGTAAGGTGGCGTCTGAGGATAATATAAAATGGAGTACAAGAGAGAAAGAGCGTGCAAATTTCTACGAGATCGGATTGGCAGCCATTTCAACTGAGCACGAAATACAGACACATGATCATATTTCCGTAAACCATATATGAAACGTATACATACATTTTGCAATCTATCAAGCTTGTTCAGCATGGTCTCTGATAAATCCAGATAGCAAACATCAGCGTAATCTAAAATAGGCAACAGCAAAGTATTAGCCAAAAGGATTTTAGTTTTTACAGGTAAAAAATGTTTCCACCTCCTTAAGTACCCAACAGCAGCAAAAATCTTACGACTCAACTCCGAGATTTGAGGAACCCAGGACATAGTATTATCAAGGATGAGACCAAGATCTTTGACTGAACTACTCAGGGGAATAACTGTACCATCTAAGAGAACAGGAGGTAAAGAATAATTTGAAAGTAAAGAAATGTAATAATTGCTACCTATGATAGTCACCTGGGACTTACCTGGATTTATCGAGAGACCATACGACCGGCACCAAGCACTAATTTTATTTAAATCAGCATTGAGGGAATCAATAGCAACAACAAGATCATTAATGGCTGCAGAAGCATAGATCTGCAAGTCATCAGCATACAAATGGTAAGATGATGAAATTATTGAGGAAATAGAATTAATGTAAAGGGAAAAGAGAAGAGGAGAGAGTACACCACCCTGTGGTACCCCAGAATGAAGAGTAGTAAAAGTTGAGAATTTATCATCCAACCGAACACACTGCTTACGATGAAATAGGTAAGACCGGAACCAGCTAATGACAGTTGGCGATACCTTCATTGACATCAAAATAGCCAAAAGTAAGTCAAAGTCAACAGTGTTAAAAGCGTTACTGAAGTCTAAAAGTACCATAACAGTAAGGAGTTTATTATCGACAGCGTAACGAATATCATCACAGACTTTGATTAGAGCTGTTGTAGTACTATGACCCCGACGAAATCCTGATTGTAAGTTAGTTAAGAGATCATATCTATTTAAATATACACTAAGTTGCTGATGCACAATGCGCTCAAGCACTTTGGATAAGAAAGGTAGAATGGAGATCGGACGAAATTGAGAAGGAGATGAAGGGTTAGAAACTTTAGGAATAGGTATAATGTAAGCTTCAACCCAGGCAGAGGGAAATGAGCCAGAAGAAAGGGAAAAATTGAAAATGTGACATAACACTGGGAGGATAACATCAAGTGCAATAACTATCATCTTCCTACTTATTCCGTCTGAGGTGTTAATGTAGGAGTCATATACAAAATACAAATCCTTGTCGTATAAATAGCAAATGCGTTGGTCAAAGAGATGATAAATACATTTTTTTAGTTTAACGCCTGATTCGTACACATGAGCAAATAATAATATGTCGTAAGCTCAATTTGTGATGGACTAGCTGATGCCCGCGACTTCTTCCGAGTGGATTGAGGTTTTTTATGTTCCCGCGGGAACTATTTAAATTTCCGGGATAAAAGTAGCCTGTGTGTTATTCCAGACTATAATATATCTCTGTGTCAAATTCCATACAGATCCATTCAGCCGGTCTGGCGTGATTGAGTAACAAACATCCATCCATCCAAACTTTCGCATTTATAGTATTTATCAGTAATTTCGTCAAACTTTTAAGAAATACAGGTTATTGTGACGCGTAAATTTTGATAAATCGTGCACATTGATTTGATTTTTTTATTAACTAATTTTGTATAGAACGTATAAAAACGAATTGCAACAGTCCAATTTTAAGAGCGTGTTTATCATATTAGTATTTTTTATAAGTCATTTATTATAATTTTTCGTGGATTTATATGGGTGAAAAGTGTGACCCAAAAGTGCAAAAATGGTAAACGTATTCTGCAAGAATGAGAATTTCACTATTATATTTCAATAAAATTAAATTTTTATTTGCAACAGTCTACTAAGGAGGGATTAATCTTTATTGTTTTAATTTTCTTTTTGTTATAATACTAATATCTCATGCACAAAGCTCATCAAAAGTTCTTAAAATGTCGGTTTACTGGTTTACGGACTGTTAAGTATAGAAGATGGCTTTTAATGAGTTTTAACTGTTTGAAAACTGTCCTTATTCTACAGATCTAGTGCCGTAGTGTCTACCTTCTAGTTCGGCTCAAGTAACAGTTCCGGGGCAAGAAATTTGAAGACGATGGCGAGGTGATGGCCACTGTAGAGTCATTATCAGCGGCTTGCTTTATGGAGCTGGGAGGAAAAACTAAATCTCATACCACAACAAGCACTAAGCTACACCCGGCTACGGAAGAATTTCAGAGACCCCCACTTTTTTGGATGTAACATCCATCATATTGATTTTGTTCATATAGCCTGTGCCCCACGGAACACAGAGTTAACGGTCCGATTGACACCACATTTATCAAAATCGGCTTAGTAGTTACGGTGGAACATACACACATACAAACATACATAAGGACTGCTAAAATCATAACCGTTCCTTTTGGCTTTGCTGTAGTCGGGTAATAAAAAAGTCGCGATTCAATAACTTTTAGACATGCAAGGGATTTCAATGTTTTTTATATGAGTATGGGTGACGATTTTATTCCGTCTGTTTATTTGAAACGCTTGTTTATTTATTTATATTATATACAGAGTTTATTGACTAGTAATATTAAACATTCCTTAAAATTTAATCTTTATTTTTTTCAGTTCTTCGCTTCGGAAACACTAGTGCCATCCTGCAGATTCGTCCTGACGTTGGTGCGCGCTTGCCTGGTCGCAGACGGGCTCTTCACGTGAAGAACTGACTCCACGACTACCTCTTCTATGTACTGCTTGTCGTTGTTTTCTGGAAAGAATAGAATGAAATAATAAATTTTATTTCAACGGACTTCGTCTGCGAGGATGAATGAATGAAATATTCTTTATTGTAGGTACACCAAAAACCTAAAATAAATAATCAGAAACTTTAAAACAAAAAATACAAGTCGGTACAATTGGCGTCTGCGAGGATTTAGGTTTTTAAGAAAAAAATGCAGTGGGAGCTGTTTTATTCTGACTGGAACTCCATCTGTCAGTCTGCTACGCTTCCAGGCCCTATTTACTCAACCGATTTTGATGTAATTCATATTTAGGGATAGGCTACATCCCGGGGAAGTACTGACTACTTTTTAACACTTCGTTTTCCAAAGACCTAAATGTGTGTATGTGTGTGGACTAAGGTCAATCGCACACTGCACTGCGACGCGTCTCGGTACTAATTTCACGCGCGGAGAGGCGTTGTTAGTGTGTGGTAACTTTAGCTACTGCGCGTATTTTGCAAACAAACTAATCCGCCGTCAACCATACCGCACAGTAAACAGATACAATCTGTTTACTGTGATACCCGCGACAGGTCGCGGGGCGCGTCACAGTGTGGGATAGGCCTTAAGATGTTTTTATATAGAAAAGAAGTCAATAAACTTTCCTAAGTTAACTTTATACTTTGATTCACTTGCGCAGTTTCAAATTACCATATAGTATAAGACGGGTGTTGCATACGCATAAATAATTCTACTTATACGGTTCGGTCTCCAACTTACATGGTTAGGCATACCTACCGTAATTTGTATCTACTCGATACTTCGACATGTCAATCTAGTTCTACGTGTGTGCTTTTATTTCTTTTATCTCGAGCATCTTGGCGCCTGCACGTTTTTTATTAGAATTACAATTTATTTATTTGCATTAATTGTAACGCAGATATATTGGGATCATAACTTATAGGAATCAAGTGAAAAAAATCATAGTTTTTTCATTTGGGAACGTCTTACTTTTCCGGGATGAAAAGTATGCTATGCTTCATCACAATCGGTTGAAAATTTGAAACCATGGGCCGTGAAAGCGTAGCAGACAGACACTCTTTTGCATTTATCTCGACGACCTCCGTGGCGTAGTGTTGAGGGCTGTTGCCTTAACGTGCGGAGGTCCCGGGTTCGATCCCCGGCAGGGTTTGGAAATTTATAATTTCTGAAATTTCCCTGGTCTGGCCTGGTGGGAGGCTTCGGCCGTGGCTAGTTACCACCCTACCGGCAAATACGTGCCGCCAAGCGATTTAGCGTTCCGGTACGATGCCGTGTAGAAACCAAATAGGGGTATGGGTTTAATTAACTGCCATGCCACTAACAGGTTAGCCCGCTACCATCTTAGACTGCATAATCACTTACCATCAGGTGAGATCGCAGTCAAGGGAACTTGTAGTGGATTAAAAAAAAAAAAATTATAATGTTAGTACTTAATACTTATAGACTTATCATAAACTAGCTGATGCCCGCGACTTCGTCCGCGTGGTATAAGTATTCTTCCGGGATAAAAAGTAGCTTAATATGTCACTCTCCAGGTCCTTAACAGCTGTACCCGTGCCAAAAAATCACGTCAATCCGTTGCTGCGTTGCGGCGTGATTCAAGGACAAACCAACAAACAAACACACTTTCGCATTTATAATACCTATTAGTATGAAGTATGATAATAATAATTAATTAATTATAATAATTTTGCATTTAAAATATAAGTATATTATATTAATCTTACCTAGTGGTAACTTAGTAATTTTTAAGTGGTTAGCCAGTGTATAGTTCATAGTTCATACCTATCTCTAGCTTAAATAGGCTTTATGAGCAACCTATTTTACTTAAGAGTTAGTAATGACAATTTTTCCGTGCGGAGTAGAACGAAAGGAAATAATTGAACAAAGTTAAAAGTATGACACAGTCGAAAAGGTCAACGTTAGATTGGCACGCATTTGTGCACGTTAATACATGGAAATGCTTTGCTAATATAATGCTAATAAATACAATGGAACGCTACGACATGAGGTCATCCGTTGAATTTATTACGTACAGTTAGAATTTAACCAATCAATGAAGAGCATATTATTATCTTTACCTTGCTATTTGTCAACCGTGGAATTTCATCGAATTATTATTCAAACATGTTACGCCCGCTACATAGTTTGCGTGGATTTAGTTTTTTTTAAATCGCAAACTCTTTTATTTTCCCGGATAAAAAGTAGCCCATGTCAATTCCCGAAATGCATCCTAATACATATCTTTCTAAAAAAATTCGTCAATATCGGTAGAACATAGAACAAATCAAGAGTGAATAGGCATCTTCTAGGCTAGCGCGCTCCACCTTAGGCTGCATCAGCACTTGCAAGTCTGATTGCAGCCAAGCGCTAGCCTATATATAAAAAAACCGGCAAAGTGCGAGTCGGACTCGCGCACCGAGGGTTCCGTACAAACCTGTAGCAAGTTTTACGATTAATGAATTTAATGAACCGCAAAACTAACTTTGTTTGTAGAGGTTTTCTGTTAATATCAAAAAAACTATGCTTAGAGCATTGGCTATAGTTTTCCTGTAAAATATACATAAATTCCTATTGACCATAATTATTTCAGATTTTTCGATTGGTAAACTCCGGAGATAAGGGGGGGGAACGGTATTTTTTTTGACTTTTTCCCCGATAAATCAAAAACTATCATGACTAAAAATAATAATTAAAAATCTGTTTTAGAATGTACAAAGTAAACCCTTTCATATGATACCCCACACAGTACAGTTATCTCACTTTTAAATTTCAACCCTCCGATTTTCCCCCCTTTTTAAATAAGAACAAAAATAATTTCCAATTTTTTTTAATTCCAGTGTCTTTGGGCCACTAATATACACAACTATTCCAAATTTCATGTCGATAGCTTCGGTAGTTACTGAAATAATCGAGTGTGACGGACGGACAGACAGACAGACAGACAGACAGACGGAGAAAGTCGCACCATAAGGGTTCCATTTTTACCATTTTGGTACGGAACCCTAAAAAATGTATGGATCCTGAAAGCGTAGCAGAGATACAAATAGACAGACACACTTTTGCATTTATCATATCAGTACGGAACATACGGACTATAAATGACACACAGACACACGTTTATTATATAAGAGTGGATTAAAATTTTTGATTTACTTTACTTTTAAGCTGATGAGGAGTTACGAAATACCAATTTACCTACTTCATTCAGTAAACAATATATTTTTGTCCTTAGTTTACTTAGCACAAAAGGGGTTACTCCCATCGCTTAAAGCAGTATTATTTTAAAATGACAGTATAAAGTCACGTACCTTGACTTCTCTAAAATAAGGATTATAATTCTAAAACTCGAACGACAACAATATTAAAACAATACGGATTTAATCGTTGGGTGCCCCAAGGTGACTAATGACTTGCGTCATAAGTTCTATGGTCCCGACAAAAAGTTATACAATAGGTTGAATTTTAATATAACCATCATAGAATGTGTAATAATCGGATCGGAAAATTTTAACTCTACTACGAGGAGGCGTTTTTAAGTTCGCGGAATGGCGGGGTCGGAGGGTGAGGGGTATCTACTATTGAACTATCATCAACCAAGCAACTTAATCGGGAAGACAGCGTTCACAATGGAGAAAATCGAGCACCGCGCCGTCATAAAGTTCCTTACCAAGCAACGAAAAAACGTTCGAACCATTTCGAAAAAGATGTCCTCCGTTTACGGAGACTCTTGCCCTTGTAAAACCATGGTTTGCAAGTGGCATCGTCTATTCAAGCAAGGACTAGACACCCGAAATCATCGCTAAAGTCGAAAAATTAATATAGGATGATGATCGTTGAAGAAAAAACAGCTTGCAGAAATGGTTGGAGTCCTGGCTGCCCTACACAAGTTAGGCTTCGAAATAATTAACCATCCACCATGTAGTCCAGACCTGCCCCCCTGCGATTATTATCTATTGTTAAACATGGAAAAAAAGCTTCGTGGCAAGAAATTTTTAAGTGATAAAGAAGTGAAGGACGTATTTTGAGGACAAAAATTAATCTTTTTTTTCGATGGTATGCTTAAGCTTATTGAATGATCTGAAAAATGTATTAGGCTAGCAGATGAATATAAGATAGAATAATATATTAATAATAATAAAAATTAATAATAAGAAACTAACAAAGTATCTAGACTTGGCGCATGAGGTTGTCGCCATGTGGAATGTGGACTCAGCAATCATTGTACCGATAGTCGTGACTACTAACGGTCTTATAGCCAAGAGCTTCGATCAACATCTTTCGAGGCTCTCATTGGGTAGCTGGGTCAAGGGCCAGATCCAGAAGGCTGTACTCCTGGACACGGCTCGCATTGTCAGGAGGTTCCTCTCTCTGGGGCCCTGACCGCCGGTTTCTTGGACCCTGTTCCCGAGACCGGTGGAACGCTATTTTTTATATTTTTAAATGTTTTTTTATTTATTTTTGTTTTCATAAGTAGTTAAATATTTAGAAATGTAAAAAATATGGAGCTAAATAAAATAAAAGAATAATAATAATAAATAATAATAGATAGAAGAAGAAAAATATTTGCGAATTTTTATTTACCCCTCTTACCTCCTGTTCCGCGAACTTAAAACAGCTCCCTCGTATGTCCGAACATAATATTTAGGTGACTGTTATTTCAGTAGTTCCTCCCGGCCTCTTAGGGCGAAGACACTAGGGAATGGACAGGACAAAATGTCCACGTCGGATGGGAACTACGTTTTGCCTTCTCTCTTTTTATAAGAACCTGCGTAGACGAAGTATAGTCCGACAAACTTATCTGATCCGGTGACCGCGTCGCTAGTATCTATGAAAAATAGAATAAAAACAAAATCTAAACAGGCATAAAAATTAGTTCCAATTTTGGCCACCGAGTCAGATAAGTTTGTGGGACTGTACAGTCAACGGCGTACTTTTGTTATTCGTCAAAATAGATCACTTCAAACTGCATCGCATAACGCACACGGTGAATTCATGGTACTACGGCGAAAATTGTCCTCCGCGTACAATTATAGTAGTCCCTTGTCTGACTTCATGCGGACGTTTTTGTCCTGGGGCCAAGTAATGTCTGGGGCAAAATACTGCCAAGTGCCATCGCTTAAAGCAATACATAAGCAATATTTCTCAAAATGACAGTCTGATGTCACGTACCTTGACGCTCCTAAAATAAGGATTATAATTCTAAAACACGCAAGACAAAAATAATGAAACAAGTATGGACCCAGTCCGGTCCTTAGGTAGCGTGTTTTCACTCTTTCATTTTAGAAATTGGGGATTTGAGATAGTTTTAATGTATTCAAATTAGGTAAGTAGGTATACACTTTTTGAACGTCAGTAAAGTATAAAACGTGATATTCAATTATTACGGTATCTTAAAACTAAAGCTACGAGAGTTCCAAACGCACCTTGGTCAAAGAAGTGCCCATGTCGGATTATTTTTTTATAAAAAGGAAAATCTTAATATACTTAAAAATATCAAGAAATACCAATAAAGACTTACCACTGTTAGCGAAAAGCAGTTTTGATTGCGGCGCCGCGTAGACGGCTATACAAAGGACCAGTAATATGAAGAAAAGGCGCATATTGGAATTTATAAGGAACTAATATTTATTTGAGAGTGGAGAATAATGTAGACCGTTGATACAGGAGGTGGTAACTCGTCCGCGGTGGTGAGAGGACACTATGCGAGTGGTGACAAGAATAAGTTAATAACATTACGTCTGTGGTGAGGACTATCTAGGGCGTGCAGGGTCATTCTAATAGTATTGGATAGTTGCGAGTTATAAGTATACTAGCTGATGCCCGCGACTTCGTCCGCATGAATTGAGGTTTTTAGGTTCCCGTGGGAACTCTTTAATTTTCCGGGATAAAAAGTTGCATATGTGTAATTCCAGACTAAAATCTATCTCTGTGCCAAATTTCATCCAGATCCGTTCAGCCGTTCGGGCGTGATTGAGTAACAAACATCCATACATCCATCCAAACTTTCGCATTTATAATATTTATTTGATTAATCTATACAACTAATATTATAAACGCGAAAGTTTGGATGGATGTATGTTTGATACTGGTAACAAACATCCATCCTGTAAAACTGGTAGTTTCTAGACACAGAAAAAAGTTATCACTCACGATATATCTCGTATACAGACACAGATCGCGCCCCTGAGAAAAAGCCAGCAAGAAACTACAATCCGACCAACTCTAGTACCTACCTGACTTTTTCTACTAAAATTCTGAACTTTATCAAATGAAAAATAGTACCTATTAGATAATTATCTATTTTTATATTATAAATGCGAAAGTGTGTCTGTCTATCTGTCTACCTGTCTGTCTGCTACGCTTTCCTGGTCCATCTTTTCAACCGATTTTGCTGAAATTTGGTATAGAGGTAGGTTATATCCCGGGGAAGGACACAGGCTACTTTTTATCCCGCAAAATTTAGGAGTTCCCGCGGGAATCAAAAACCTTAATCCACGCGGATGAAGTGTCGGGCACCATCTAGTAATAAAATAATAATTGATATTATTAATAAGACCTCTGTTACGTTAATAGACGCTATAATATGTTACGCTAAGAAAATAGACTGTATGATTGATTAAACTAATAATAAATAGTAGAATAGCCCTCTAGCATGGTTGCATAATGATGTAGAGGTGGGTGACAGAAGTGCAGGTCGCCTGCACATTGCGGATACATTGAATGGCGTAGCGACAAGCAATTCGGGTCCTATTTTGAAAATTAAGCATACCTATATTTATATGTGTGTCTGTCTGTCTGTCCGTCTGTCTGTCTGTCTGTCTGTCTGTCTGTCTGCTACGCTTTCACGGCTCATCAGTTCAACAGATTTTGATGAAATTTGGTACAGCCCCCCTAGCATGGGCAGAGACAATTTTCTCCCCGAGGAAAGGATAAAATTTTTATTCTTAGCTAAATAAATAAAAACGCTAAATAACGGTGGATAAATAGTCCCCCGCGTCCCTGTGAAATGTCAAACGGAGATAAACTTCTCTCCCGTTGCCGTGCTCTGAGAAGTGGCTAAGATAATTTTATCTCTTGTCAGTAAATCGGGGGATAACATTTTTATCTCTGGCCCATGCTAGCCCTGCAGGGGTAGGTTGTATCCCGGGGAAGGACATAGGCTACTTTTTATCCCGGAAAATTAAAGAGTTCCCGCGGGAATCAAAAAACCTAATCCACGCGTACGAAGTCGCGGGTATCATCTACAATATTAACCAAAAAAAATACCAGTTTGCTTTAATTTCTGAGAACTTTGTTAATGGAATCAAAAATCGCTTTTCTTATGTAACGTGGACCAGGCAAAAGCTTAGCTTAGGAAGCTTGTTACTCAATATACGTGTTTACTACGAAGCTATCATTAGTTCCAATGTCCATTTAAGTTGGTTCAGCTTAGTCAATTAAGACATATATTCAGCTTTTCTTACCTATGTTAAACGTACTTACGACGTTCCTTACTTAGGTAATTCTAATATTTATTTATTTTATTTGTTTGTATAATTTATAATATCTATTTTTGCAATAAACAAATATCTTTATCTTCGTAAATAATGGTAGATATACTTAGCAAGTAATTTTCTGCTAGAAATAAAAAATTGATAGGTACTACTACTAAGTGAATTGGCCGCCGTTTTTAGCATTCTACACTCTCCTTTGGTAGTCTACTGCTGAACAAAGGTTTAATTGGAGTGATATATTTTCCATAAAGAGTGTTGTGACTTGTAAACTAAGCACGTACAAAAAGTAAAATACAATGAAAAGTTAAAAAGACAAGGTAAATCTTTCAAATAAAATAAAATAACTTAAAAGTAAATAGGTAACATATTGAAAATCGATTACCAAGCAAGAAACAGTACTAAATTATTAGATCAATATTAATAAACAATGATCAAAAGCATAGACTTAAAAAGATATTTACTACCGATCAAAAGAGCATTAACTTGTAAAATCAAAGTTATGAATCTAAATATTATCATTTGGATCCAGATTTGCTTTTATAATTTCGTAAGGCGTAGTAACTAAAATAATCCTTTATGTGATATAGGTATCCTGTATTACAAATTTTTTCGTGGTTAGTGTTGACATTTTACTGAAAAATCCATGTCTTATATCTTATCCTACTAATATTATAAACAAAACAACAAAATAAAATAATAAATGCGAAAATGTTTCTGTCTGTCTGCTACGCTTTCACGGCCCATCCGTTCAACCGATTTTTATGAAATTTGGTACAGGGATAGGTTGGGAAGGCCATAGGCTACTTTTTATCCCGGAGAATTAAGGAATTCCCGCGGGAATCGAAAAAACTTAATCCACGCGGACGAAGTCGCGGGCATCATCTAGTATTAAAATAATACAACTTCAAGCAGAGTAAGTTTTAGATGCTAGTAAGCCCCCAGATGATAGGTAGATACTTAATGAAAATGTTCATAAAAGAAAAACCCATCGCAAGCAATAAGTAGGTACGTGATTGCACTATAAAGCCCAGGATTTATTAAACCTGAACAATAAAACTAATCAAAATAATATTCCAGTCTTTTATTAAATACCTTAACTATTAACTTATATAATATATTTTAATTATCATAGACGCAATACTCCATAAATGCAGTTCATCATATTATTTGGTACAGCACACGCACAAATAGAAAAATAAAAAGACACCGAGATAAGTGCACTTGTGACAATCATCTCGACATCTTTTTTACATTAAAAGTATTATTCCTACATTAATTTTCAGTGATATCTCAGTAATTATTATTATTATAATCAGAGTTAATGGCATGCGATTGGGTGGATTGCAAGCCAGAGGCGTTAATACTGCTCGCTCCACTTTGCTGGTAAGACTCCCCGTCCTGCTGAACTGATTGGGCTACACTAGCTCTGTACCCCGGGAAGTTATGCGACGCCGCAACAGATGTACCAAAATTATTAAATCCACGTCCTTGAGCTACGGACACAGTTGATCCAAGCCCATCCACATTATGAGCAGATGACACAGCTGATCCGTAACCATCACTGATGCTTGCAACCGCAGAATCGTAACCTAAGCCTCGTCCATTAACCGATGATACAGCAGTCTGATACCTCCCTAAGTTGTTGACGGATGACACAGCTGATCCCCTTCCAGTGACAGAAGACACGGCAGATCCAAATCCGTTGTAACTGTGAGCAGAGGAAACTGCCGAGCCAAAGTTCCCGAAGTTTTGTGCTGAGGACACAGCGGATCCAGTTCTTCCAAATCCATTGTTATAAAATCTAGGTGAGTTGTACAGGCCGTTGTTAATTGAATAGTAAGGTGCTGCTTGCGCGTAGCCTACACCTCTTGCGAAGGTGTTCCCGTCATTTGATCCAATGCCAGATCCGTAGGCAGTCGCATCTCCGCTCTGGAAGGATGCTCCGATGCCGGAAGAGTGGCTTATCCCGCCGATGTTACTACTGAAGCCACTTCCGAAGCCAAATGCTATGCTTGGTTCACGGTCTACGCGAAATATCACGCCAGGTGGAATGTTTTCTGAAAACAAATATTTTTTGGGTTAATTAAAATGTTCATAGCGCTTAAAATTTATCCACACTAATAATAGATTTAAATGTGTCTGTCTGTCTATCAGCTATGCTTTAAAGTTTCATCTTTTCAACTTAATTTGATGAAACTTTGTATAGAGATAGGTTGCATCCCGGGTAAGGACATAGTCTACTTTTTATCCCGGAAAATTAAAGAGAACCCGCGGGAACGAAAAAACTGTTACACACGGACGAAATCGCGAGCATAATATTATAATTTGTAGTTGAAAGTACATAAAGTAAGACCGTTTACTTTAGTCGTTACTATTGTATGAAGTGACTGATTGAAATTATTCGATTTAAAAACTATTTGCAAGTTAGTTTTCAATGTCAGTGATGGTAAAAGATAGGTACTTAAATTCTACATCAATGGGTAAAAGTGATCAAAAAGCTTAAAGTCATGGATAAATCCGCTCACTTGTTTGAAATAAGTACTCACATAATAAATACTTAAGTTTGTTCAGATTATGATGTGTCTAAATCAAAATATGACGTATACTGCTGGACGGAGGTCTCCTGCATGGATCTCCACAGTACACGGTCTTGTGCCGCTTGCTTCCAGCGGCTCCCAGAAACTTACTCTTTCTTAATTATTCAGTTATTAATGAACTTACCATATACAACCCGTCCAGCTGTAGCCAAAGTGATAACGTATAAGGCAACTAAAACTTTGGTGATCATTTTTTTAATAGCTATTCTTAATATTACTTTCAAAAACGATATGAGCTTTCGCCAGCAAATGGTTAGTTGTGAGTCATATCTGTGATCTTATATACTAGGGAGATGATACCCCCCACTTAAATAACTGGGTCACAAAAAACATCTCAGCCATTGACATTGGTAAAAATTTACCGTAATATTTTATCTTTTAGTCCTTATGAAATAATACATACAATACTTAGGCAATAAAAATCGTGAATGCGCCATATGGATGGTGCTAATTTATGTGTAGAACAAGATCATAAATCGTTTGGAATTAATCTTGCTGATCTATTTTAAATTTGAGAGCATATTTGTAATTCGCCATGGTCTAATGGGATCGATTATAGTTGCAATAGATTTCTTATATTTGCTACCGTACTTAAATTAGCTTCCTCAGAAACGTTAACTACTTTAGTCGTCGTAACGGAAAAGAGCAAAATACCTTCGTTCTTATATTTACATTTTTATAGAAAAATTTATTTGTTTGTCTGCGTGTTGAATTTGTTTTATACAGTTGTTGGGCTGCACATATTATTGGCTAAGGTTTCATGTGATTATAAGTGCAGTAGGTATGCAGGAGGCACACTAGTCGCTCAAGGAAAGAGCCAGTGCAATGCATGTCTGGCTATACATTAAGTGTCTACATAAATATTAATACATAATCTAAATAATACATACACTTAACATAAAACATAAACATCATACTAATATTATAAATGCGAAAGTGTGTTTGTTTGTTGGTTTGTCCTTCAATCACGCCGCAACGGAGCAACGGATCGACGTGATTTTTGGCATGAGTATAGTTGAGGACTTGGAGAGTGACATAGGCTACTTTTTATCCCGGAAAATTAAAGGGTTCTCGCAGGAATAAAAAAAAACTTAAACCACGTGGACGAAGTCGCCGGGCATCAGCTAGTAATATAATAAATTATCAATAATTCATCATACAAAACAACCTTCCTTAGGTCTAAAACCTTAAAATTACACATTCATGAATTACTTCCGCTATTGAATCATATATTATGAGCTAGAAGGTGAATAAACCAATAAAACTAACTCATTCACGTTTTGTAAGATCGATAATTTTATTAATATAAATGTTATAAACACCTAATTATATACCTATTGGTTATAATTGGAGTTTGTTTTTTTCTACGAAATTGATAAAAGACCATTTCGTTCACCGTTAATTAATACAAATTGACTTTTTAATTTTTATATTTAGATCATTAGGAATTCAAAGTAAATATTACCATGTTTTATCCTGACCATCAATTATAACGGACAAGCTTTTAGTTTTATATTATTTAGTTTTTAAAACATTTCCCATGTGACTTAACTCCATAAAATGTGTTGGTAGCTTAATTTATTTAATAAATTTTTCTCCATGATATGTATTTTTAAATTAACGTCAACAAATAAGGCTACATTATAGCGTCTTGCACAGTAGCACCCATTCAATAAAAACTCCATTTATTCATAAAAACCAAATTTTATTTATAAATTATCACAGATAACATTAGATAAAATAATTCAGTCTTTGTTTTTAGCCGATCTACTGTTATAATCGCCATAGTCTTCATTTGATCCATCGTAATATCCAGACGGTCTTTGGAAACCATACCCTCCACCACTATGTCCAGATTGTCCTCCGTAATAGTTCCCATTAAATTGGTTATTATACGAACCGAAACCATTACCAAAGTAACCTGGTCTCTTGTGACCATTGTATCCGTGATTTGGGTATCCTCCATTGTACTGGTAGTTGTTTGGATAACTTGAACTGCCGAAACCGCCGCCCCCAGCGCTTGCGGATGATTGAGATTGGCTGATGCCAATATTTATCGGTGGGTATGGGTAAAAACCTCCTTGGTGACCGCTGTATCCTCCTTGATGACCACCATATCCTCCTTGGTGATTATTGTATCCTCCTTGCTGATTATTGTATCCTCCTTGCTGTCCACAATATCCGAGTTTTTGGCATAGCTTGCCGTGTAAAGTCCTTGGTACTCTAATTAACTTTACTTGATTTTCTGCAATTAAATGGAAATTATAAAGTAAAGTAAGCTTATGTTTTATTTTATTTAATATTAACTTTTACTTTGTATCAGAAAAATTATAAAGAAATATACAAAAAAAGAAAAATAGTGGACAAGGAAGGACATCTCTACAAGAGATCTCTACCAGGGACTCTTGGCAATGGAGAATGCAATAAATATAAATAAATGGGAATGAAGAATAAAGGAGAATGATTTAAAATAATTATGGGCATCATATCATGCGGAACTGCCTCGTTGGCCTAGTGGTTATCATGTTCGACTGCGGCTGACGAGGTCCCGGGTTCAAGTCCCCGGTCGGGCCATACCTAAGTGTTGGGTTTTTCGAATTAGAAATTCTCAGTACTAGCCCGGAGTTAGGAAGTTGGCGGTGTTTCACCCCCGTGCCTCGGAGAGCACGTTAAGCCGTCGGTCCCAGTTATTATCACTAACATGGTAATAGTCGTTAAAGCCCGCCAACCCGCATTGGAGCAGCGTGGTGGGTCTAAGCTCAAATTTCCTCTCTCCTATGAGAGTGGAGACCTGTGCCCAGCAGTGGGACGTTAATGGGCTGTAGTGGTGGTGGTGGTGGTGGTGGGATATCATGCGGATATAGTCGGTGGCTAAAGCTAGGCTACAAAAATGGATACCGACATAATAAAATTATTATGTCGGTATCCATTTTTATATAGGCTTTAACACATTACACGTTTATTGAATTAGTAGTTCAACAAAGCGAATTTACGATCAATAAAACTTAATTTGTTGTGAGGTGTGATATTTTCCTATTGATCCTACTTCAAAGATAATATTATTTGAAAGCAGGATAAAATAGCTCATTCGACAAAAGCAAACTGCTTTGCATAAATATAATAGAGATTCCTGTTGCTTCAAATTAGGAGAATATAAAATGTACCAATTTATTTTATTATTTTTACCACCTACGCTATCTACTTTATTAAACCACATGCCATCTTTTTTATTTCATTGTGGAATTCTGATTAAAATAATGTTTTTGAACTGTTAAATTTTCGTAATAAAAAGTAACCTACGGGATGCACTCTTATCCCGGAAAATTAAAGAGTACCCGCGGGAATCATAAAACCTTAATACACGTGGGCGAAGTCGAGTGCTTTGTTTCAATTTGTTGTGTCAATCTGCGATACCTTATAGGTAGGTAACATAATATTATCTACCTACCTACATACGGAGTATGTCACGTACATAACCACAAAATTATACACATAAAAACCAAAATATTAACACTCAACAAAAGATTAGTAAATTATTTTGCCAATCTATCTAACGGTAAGAACAAATCGAGAAATCTTCAATCCAATACCATAAAACTCTATAGTCGATAGAGTAAAAAAAGTAATAAATACTGTTGGTAAATTACTACCTTCGCCGAGGGCAGGGCTCCATCCCGTGAAGACTATGGTTAAGTAGGCCAATAGATAAAACTTAGCCATGTTATCGAAGTTCCGTTAGACAGGTATTTGCACTATGTTGAATTTCGCGGGTCAAATAAGTTTTATAGTATAACCCGCGAGGTCATCTCCCACGTTTTAAGGCAACCGTACACTATGCGAATTTTGAAAGCTCGTATAATATATTTTTCCCAAATTCAAGTGTGCACTTACTCATCTCTGGATATATTGCTTCTAACATGTACTGTTAATAGCTAGTCGAGTTGTCGCAAGTTGTCTAGTGGTCGCAAGTAGTCTAGTTGTAAGAACTTTTTTATAAGCTTCCTTCTTTTCATCAGATTTTTAGTACATATTCTAAAATTTTTTTCTTTCTAAGTTTTCGATTCAGTCGATGTCTGTTGACCACTCACGCCGCATGTACGCTTTATTTTTGCACAAGCTATTAACGTGCAATTGTCCTAATTATATTTAAAACAAGGTCGACCCACGCGAATTTCAAACCTATATTATACTAGATGATGCCCGCGACTTCGTCCGCGTGAATTAAGGTTTTTTGATTGATAAAAGCCTATGTCCTTCCCCGGGATACAACCTATCCCTGTACCAAATTTCATCCAAATCGGTTGAACAGATGGGCCGTGAAAGCGTAGCAGACAGACAGACAGACAGACAGACAGACAGACACACTTTCGCATTTATAATATTAAATATGGATTAAAAACAATTACTTAAGGTGGTGAACTCCTGTGAGCCAGTGCAGTGTTGTATGGAGCTATCGTTAAGTAACGCATGGACACTATAAGGTAAGTCCTGGGTGTCCTGTCAGAGCATATTCACTTTTCCCACCATATTTTTGGTTTTCGTTAAGTTCGGAAGTTTTCGATCCATCCAATTTAACGAAATTAATTATAGCGATATATTATGTAGCTTGTATCTCTCAGACAGAAAGATGCTACTTTAAAATCCCGGAAAATCAATGAATTTCCTCGGAATTTTTGAAACCATCACGCGGTCGAATACGCGCCCAAAATCTAGTTAAAACGATAATGTTTTCTAACGGCCGAAATTAATAATCAATCTACATATCTGTAATCTGTCGATTTGTTACCAAGCAACGTTGTTATTTGTCCAGAGTTGTATTGTACTTTTCTTCAAAAAACAACGTTGCTTAGAAACTTATCGACAGATTACAGAGAGATTGATTATTAATTTCGGCCGTTAGTGTGGGAGGCCTTAAATTTCGTCTGTTGAGCCTTATTAGAATTTTCCACGGAAGTTCGAGTTCCGATTTTGTTAATAATACCCTTATATGGTGTAAGGAAGTACATTGTGCGCGTTGATGTCTTTTGTTCAATGAAATCGTTATGCAAATAACAGGAAACAATTAACTGGTTGTGATACATTGATTTCTTGCATTATTTTGTGTGTGTCAATCCTCTTTGAACTAGCAATACTTGGATATTTAATAACTTTTTTCAGTATCATTTAACAGGCTAACTAATGATACTCGCCTTTAGCATAAATTCATATTCAATTTAATTTTCAAAGTATGGGTGGCGTTAGAAATCGTATTTCCCCTCGGAAGTTTTTGTTCCGATTGCTTTAATAATACCCTAATAATATTAATGGTGTAGATATGGAAGCACATTTGAGCGTTGATGTCCTTTATTCAATGAAATCCATTTGCAAATTAGTTGGCTTAAGTCTATCTCATGTACAAAAAATAATTATTAAGTAAGTATATTAGTTGCTTCGAACTCTTATTTATGATACAAAGGCATATTTAAATTTAAAACAATATTAATTCAGGGTACGTGTCGTAACTGTTAGATTTCCCGGTAATAGTAGCCTTTTTCCTTCCCCAGTATGTTACCTATCGGTGTAGCAAATTTCAACAAAATTGGTGGAACAGATGGGCCAAGAAGGCGAATCAGTGGAAAGATAGACATAACACACCTTTTGCATCATAATATTAGCATAGATCGGTAGTAAATATAAAAAAATTGGCAGTCATAGGGACTGTCGATAGAAGTGAAAACTTGTAACTTAGAATGTTCGTATTAAAAAAAAAATATATATAAACCTTAAAACTAAGGCATTAAAGTTTAATTACGAGTGTAGTTTATTTATATTTAAGACCTTTTGTCTTCGTTGCAACGCGAGCGTGTCGGTGACGAGCATGTCGGTGACGCGAATCCATGCAAGTGTACCCCCTACCTAAAAGTACTCAACGCGGCTAAAGAAGTTCAATAAAACTATGGTATGGATACGCAATCAAAATCAGGCCGCACAAGTAGAATTTCGTAGAAGGGTTAATTAATAATGCGGAGTGGTAGAACAATTTGCTTCAGTGGCACGTACATAGGTAATCATGGCGAATCGTAAAATAACCGTCGTCGGGTCATAAAAGTCTAGGGACGCTGTTCTGCATGCCCAAGTAAAGCCTAACTTATTGGTATTTTATAAGCATTTTTCTTAAGATTTTTATTCATTATAGGCTCACGCTTGACCACAATCACACGTCTGATAAAAAATTATGATTATGTGGCCTAAGATGGGATGTGTTTGCCTATGCCTATTCACTCTTGTTTTGAAGATACCCGGATTGTAGTAATTTTAGTAAGTAGGTACCCTATTTCAGTGTAATAGCAGAAAAATTGTGAAAGGACCTAGGAACCCACCGCATTATTATATCAAGGAACCCCCTGCCATTATGTAATTAATGGCAAGGGGCCACGACCCGCAGCAATGAGGAATACGACGCAGAGAGAGAGGATAAAAAACGTAATTTAGGGATATATATATATTATATATTTTTTAAACCGGAGTAGTTTAACTTCTTGGCGAAATGTGCAAAAAATTACAACAGCCTATTAATGACGAATATTATATTTAAGTAACAAAGCATTAAAACTAATAACAAAGTTGTGTACCTTATTTAAACATGTTTCTAAACAATCAACAACGATTTACAAATTCACAACTATTAGGAATAGGTGTTCTACTCTATAACTTATAATAAGATAGAGAAACACAATTTAACAGTTTAGTTTTTCAATACTGAAAAATTATAGATTGACATGATCTATAAAGTTCGCTCTCTTTAAATCACACCACATACAAATCTATTTTATCTGGACTTACTAGCTCTAGCAATGGCAATAGCAACAGCATCTCCCGTTTTGCTCTGTGCATTGCTCACTGCTGTGCTCTTTCCTTTGCACGTCTCACACGGAGGGCTAGCGAGGTTACCCGATTGACCTTGGCCTACGTTACCCTGGCTAGCATCGACTAGTGCAGCATTACCCTGACCAAAACCAAGACCTGCATTTCTCTGCCCATAGTTACTAGGCTGATTAAATCCTGCTCCAGGGTTGCCAAAGGTATTTTGTTCGTCAAGGAATTTTGGTCTAAACTCGTTGAAATCCCTATAGTCTTCACCGCTGTGGTGATGGTGATGGTGGTGGTGACTTCGCCAAAAAGGTGGTGGCCAGTATGGTGGTGGTGGGGGTGGTGGTGGTGGCGGAGGTGGTGGAGGAGGAGGAGGCGGGGGAGGGTAATGTGGTGGTGGTGGCGGCCATGCTGGTCCCTCTGAATCGCATTGGTAATGCGGGGAGCGTTTTAGCCTCTGCAGAAGTCGGCCATCTGAAAGATTAACTTTTATTAGAATGTTATGATTCAAAGAAAGTCTTGAAATTTAGGTTAAAGAGACGAGCTGGACGCAAAATATAGTTTTTATACAAATGATAATTTAGGTCTGATTGATAGGTACGTAAAACGATTTTGAAAACCTTTTTATTTAAATTGTAAACATTTTTAACACGATAAAAATAGAGTCTCTAAAATGATACCTAGAGATGATATAGGATACTTTGGAAATTGGACACTATATTTGAAACTACCTAAATTCTGGTGACAGAAGGGCTGGCTCATTGTTTGCGCAAAGAATCAGCCTGGCTGTCCAGCGCGGAAATGCAGCCAGCATTCTCGTCACCATTCCACGTGGGCATGATTTATATAGTAACTAGCTGATGCCCGCGACTTCGTCCGCGTGGATTGAGGTTTTTCGGTTCCCGCGGGAACTGTTTAATTTTCCGGGATAAAAAGTAGCCTATGTGCTATTCCAGACTATAATCTATCTCTGTGCCAAATTTCATCCAGATCCGTTCAGCTGTTGGAGCTTGATTGAGTAACAAACATCCATACATATCCATCAAATAAATATTACTAGCTGATGCCCGCGACTTCGTCCGCGTGGATCGAGGTTTTTCGTTTTCCGCGGGAACTCCTTAATTTTCCGGGATAAAAAGTAGCCTATGTGTTATTCCAGACTTTAATCTATCTCTGTGCCAAATTTCATCCAGATCCGTTCAGCCGTTGGGGCGTGATTGAGTAACAAACATCCATCCATACATCCATACATTCATCCAAACTTTCGCATTTACAATATTTATTTGATATTTGATTAGGTTAGGCTAGCTAGCTTTAATTTCTATTGTATGTATTGTTTTTAGTCAAAATGTAATGTAAATTAACTACCTTTTATTATGTCCTTAGGATACAAAGATTTTTTATTTATTGTTAAATACTAATGCTCTATTTTACAAAAAGGGAAGTAAAAAATACTTACGCTGTACACTTGCTGCCGAACTTTGTTCCAAAACAACCAATACCAAGACAACCAAGCCAAGTCGTATCATTTTGTTGAAGTGCGATCAACACCTCCCTAAGTTACAATTTTATACCAACGATCTATCAACATCGGTAAATTAACATGGAATACCACGAATTTGTACCTAGATATAACACAGACAAGTGCTAATAATATGTGTAAATGCAATTGAAACGTGTGAATTTGAATAATTATATTGGATAGTGGCGTATGCCATGTGGTTTTACTTATATTGTAATATTTTTGTTTGTTTATAACAATGTCTCATGTAATAGGATACAGTATGGAAACCCCGGTTTAATTGACTTTCAATTAGTAATAGAAAAATCCCAATATTATCAATTTATATTTTAAAAAACCCAAACGAGACCCAAATGACGGAGCCTGCCTTGGCTTAGTCTCCATTTACGAGTTCGGTCCCTTGAACTGGCATATACAAATATACACTACTTAGCGTTAAATTGGCAAAACGAAGTATATAAAGCAGTTTCTATCAAACGGTGGCTTATGTTTGCTTCAAAGAATTATATGTTGTTTTCATGACCTTTAAGCAGCCATTGACGCAACTAAAAACAAGCCTTACGTTATAATTCGTTCAAAATTCCATTTCGGATCTCCAAAGCAATTGCACGGGCGACCCACTCAACCTGTCCATAGCAGACATACACTTACGCACGTCCTAAAACACCGCTCACAAAATAATAAATATTAAATATATAATATGTTTACATTATGTTATAATATAATATAATAATTACCAAAAAAAAACACCACCACTTTACGACCATCGTGAGTGGCACCTAATTCAGAGCAAAACTCGCATTAAAAAGGTGTCTGATTTTATCTGATAATTTCATGTCAGAGGGAGGATATCTGAGTGCGAAACATTAAAAAAAAAACCGGCAAAGTGCGAGTTGGACTCGCGCACCGAGGGTTCCGTACAAACCTGTAGCAAAGTTTTACGATTAATGAATTTAATGAACCGCAAAACTAACTTTGTTTGTAGAGGTTTTCTGTTAATATCAAAAAAACTATGCTAGTTAGAGCATTGGCTATAGTTTTCCTGTAAAATATACATAAATTCCTATTGACCATAATTATTTCAGATTTTTCGATTGGTAAACTCCGGAGATAAGGGGGGGGGGGAACGGTATTTTTTTTGACTTTTTCCCCGATAAATCAAAAACTATCATGACTAAAAATAATTAAAAATCTGTTTTAGAATGTACAAAGTAAACCCTTTCATATGATACCCCACACAGTACAGTTATCTCACTTTTAAATTTCAACCCTCCGATTTTCCCCCCTTTTTAAATAAGAACAAAAATAATTTCCAATTTTTTTTAATTCCAGTGTCTTTGGGCCACTAATATACACAACTATTCCAAATTTCATGTCCATAGCTTCGGTAGTTACTGAAATAATCGTGTGTGACGGACGGACAGACAGACAGACAGACAGACAGACAGACGGAGAAAGTCGCACCATAAGGGTTCCATTTTTACCATTTTGGTACGGAACCCTAAAAACGCACGTCCTAGGCCATAATATGTCACTCAATTCAATTGCCTTCGGATTACCTCTTTAAAATCGTATTCCTTTATTTTGTCACAAAACATGTGTCAATGGATTAGTTAAATCGTTAGGAATACTATCTTATAATCTATATTGGCAGAAAAAAGACTGAAATTATTCTCAAAAGGTAACTTATGTTCATTGAGCATATCAACTTCGACTAAAAAAACGCATTTTCATCGCTACTACTACGATGCCATAGACAGACAAAGCAGTCAAACACAGCACCCCTCTTTTTGCTATGTGCAATTTTATAGTTTCTCATAGTAACTGTCGCTATCGCGTTATGCCAAGTAGGGAGAGGGCCAGCTACTTTTTATTTATTTAAACAATGTAATAGATACAATATGAATTAATTATACTTAATACAATATGAATATGAATTACGTAGTACGTACTAACTTAAAAGACTTAATTTAATTAAATTAAATTAAATTAATTAATGTTTATTTCATGGAGGGCAACTTGTGCCACGTCAGGACTCTAGTTAATATTAGATTCAGTCTAAATATACCTGACCTAAGGTGATCCTTTAGAGCTGACGCTCTATCAAGTATCGAAATCTCAATATACCTATAAAAGGTGACTGAATAACTGACTGACTAATCTCACACACAGCTCAAGCCACTTGACGAATCGGGCTGAAATTTGGCATGTTGATCTGCTATTGCCACATAAGCAACCGCAAAGAAAGGATTATTGAAAATTCAACTCATAAAGGAGTAAAATAGAGTTTTTAAGTTTGTCTATCATAACGTGAGTGAAGCCGCGAGCATAACCTATTATACCAATAATCATGTTGCTTCTTTTCATTGCTCAAGTCAAGGTAGAGTTTCGTAGCTATGCTGGTTACAAATACTTATATATTATAAAGTATGGAGCTACTTCATATAATTTAATCGAATTGTAAGTCAAGTCGTCAATTTGAGTCGACTATTTTGAGTTATGTTTTAAGTTTGAGTTTGAATCTACTTACTGTCATTTTTCAAAAACCACTTCTGAAATTCATATTGTGTAAAAGTTCATAATGTGTAAATAAATAATACCAGGAAAGTTTTATTTGTAAGAAACACAACCATTACTTTGCAACGAAAAGCTTACTATCTCTTTAAATTATATTATTTTTCCTAAATTGCAGTTCTTTTCTGATTTCAAGATGCATTTTGACCTATTTCTCCTATCGTTACCGATGGTTTTAAATAGTGTCCTTCGTTATATAAGTACATTATATATCATGTAATATTATGTACTTGATATCCATATGTTAATATTATAAATGTGTAAGTGTAAGTGTCTGTCATGCTGCTACGCTTTCACGGCCTATCTGTTCAACAGTTTGGTTTGGAACAGTGATAGGTTGTTTCCCGGGAGAGACACTGGCATCATCTAATAAATAATCATATTCTGGTTTTTATATGATAGGTCTGAGGTCTGGTAAATGATTTATTGTTGTGCACTCTTTTGGCTTTAATAAATAAAAATCATAAAAAACAATTAAAAACAATTTTTATTTTCCTTTTCTGCAGTTTAGCAACAACATAACAATATATACTTAGGTGCGACTTACAATTACGAGTATATATTCTAATTCTATTATTATTAACCTCTATATTTTTGTGTAGAATCTCGTAGTAGTAGAGTTTTAAAGTTATGTAATGAATCAATATTATTTCTGAGTTCTTAGGCATTCTTTACGTCGTTCGTTATTTCAAAAAATGCTACTCGTAACTACTTAACCTCCTATAGAAAGAGCAATAGCTGAACCACTGTGACTCTTCGCATTACTTAAAGCGTAGCTACCCTTATCACAAGTGCTGCAAGGGGTCCTCTGAGCTGTCTGAAGACCTTGAGCCGCGAGATTCAAAGCGCTACCGAGAGTGGACTGTATATCTTCATGACCTGAAGCACCAGCATCCGAGGATGAAGATCCTTCGGCCTCATTAGTTGGAGAGATTCCACCATTCGCATCACTGGCGACCAAGGCTCCTTTACTGCTACCTTGTAAGCTGCCAGAATTTTTAAAACCATAATCTGAGGCAATACTTGATTGACTTTGTCCTCCCGAAAGCCCTTGGGAACCCGCTTGGTTTGCGCTGAAACCGGCATCTAAATTACCTAATCGTTTGACTTGCTGTCCACCAGATAAATCTCGTGAGTCCCCTTGATTTGTAGTAAAACCTGCGTCTAATTTGCCAGATTGTTTTACTTGACCTAAATTACCAGAATAACCTGCTTCAGAACCGATAGAGCCAGATCCATAATTGCCTCTGTTGGTACTAAAAGACGAGCTTTTTGATCCGCTGAATCCAGTGGAACTAACTTGTCCATTGCCACCGAAGCCTTGTTCAGCATTCCCTTGGTTACCAAATTGCTTACCGTTTTGTTCAAAATGATGTAATTCATGGTTGCTTTTTCCATTTCTATGAATATCGCCGTGATATCCACCTCCATAGCTACCATGGTTTTGGAATTCTGGTCTCGTTCCTTGGTATCCATATCTTGAAGATTGACCATTATTTTGTCCAAATTTATTACTGGAAGCTGTAACTCCACGTCCACTCACAGATTTGCTTCTAAAGCCTGATCCTGCGTTAAATTGATCAGTCTGCTCATTAAATTTCGTAAAGCCATTATTGGATGTTTGTAAATTGTGTTGTCCTGATTGGCTATCAAAATCTGCTGATTCACTTCCAGCAGAATTGCCGTCTTTCAAAGATCCAGAGCCAATGTCACCACGATTTCTAGTATCACTGAATCCTATAGAAGATCCATATGGTCTAGAGTGGCTTCCATATCCAGCTGATTCGCCCCCAAAATATTTGCCACCGAAGCCAGAATTTATGCTACGTTGTCCTGACTCTCTGACAAAGTCTAATGATTTTAAATTCCCTGAGGATTGGCCATAACCAGTAGATACGCCACTAGCAGATTTTGAATCAAATCCTTCGTTACCAGCGTTAAACTGACCTGATTGGTTTTCAGATTCTTCTGATCCACTTCCAGTGGCGCCACCTCCTATTTCCAATCCAGAGGATTCAATATTATATTGTCCTTCACCTGAACTACCGTTAACGTTTGTTGCTCCATCATTATTATTCCCAAAGGATCCAGAGCTGTGGTGGCTTCCGAAGCTACCGTAATTTGAGTGGCTACCGACTCCTGATTTTCCTAAATTTTCTTTGAGTTGGCCTCCTACATCAGAGGATACTGGTCCAGTTCCAGAAGCAGCAAGGGAGAATGCTTCACTGAGTGCGGGAACAGAACTCTGTGCAGACGCTGCGGCTCCGCTAAATACTCCTTGGGCAGCCCCACTTGGACCTTTTGCAACTCCGCTCCAGTTTTGTGTGTGATAAATTACTGGCGGTGGAGGTCCGTGGTCTGGTGGTGGTGGTAGTTCGAAGTCATCCTGGTGGTAACTTGAGCCGTAGTGTGGAGATCTCGCTATCCTGTTGAGTGTAGCATCTGAAACCACAAGCGTTGAATTGATATCTAAAAATATATTTTTTTTCCTGGTTGGCTTCGGCCGTGGCTAGTTACCTCCCTAGTGGCAAAAACCGTCAAGCGATTTAGCTTTGCGGTATGATTTTCAGTCATGTAGAAACCGATTAGGGGTATGTATTATGTGTTTAATATAACTGCCGTACCCCTAACAGGTTAGCCCGCTACCATCTTAGACTACATCATCACTTACGATCAGGTGAGTTCGCAGTCAAGGGCTGACTTGTAATGGAATTTTTAAAAAAATAATTAATAGATTCAATTTCTTAACTTATCAATAAAAGGTCTTCAAAACATAGAAGAATTTAAAGACGCAGTGATGTTTTTAAAGATGCTGTATCCATAAGATAAATAGGTAAGTATAAAAGGTTTAAATTAATCTGAACAGAAAATAAGAAAACTGTACCTTGTGTCTTATAAACTGCAGAGTGTGCTGAGAAAACACAAACTCCTAAAACTAAAACCATAGATCGGCTCATGTCGTTGTAACTATTCTGAAATTTTTCTACCAAATCATTGCGTTTTATATAGTCATTTGAATGTGATAAAATCTGTATTCTTAGTATCCAAGTGCGAGCAGTCGTCAACTAATTCATAACACAAATAACAAATAAAGAAGTTGGTGAATTCGCGCGAATTGTTTGCTTTAGATGTACATTACAGAGTTGTGGTTTTAAAAAGTTCCCAGATCCGAAAAAACTACATAGTGAAATGACATTTAAAACTCGCAGCAGTTACGTAATTTATGTTATTACTGTGAGCAAATATAATTATCACTCCATTTGTGATCAAATATTTAGATATGCTTCCATTTGATACCGGGGGTTACTACCATCGCAAGTTTTATGTCACGTACCTACCTTGACGTCCCTTAAATAAGGCTTATAATTCTAAAACACGAACGTCAACAATATTAAAACAGTAGTACGCCCCCTGTAGGCAACCGTGGAATGTTGCCGGTAGCAGAAGGTTCGAGGGATCCACACCACCACCACTACAGCCCATTAACGTCCCACTGCTGGGCACAGGCCTCCACTCTCATAGGAGAGAGGGAATTAGAGCTAAGACCCACCACGCTGCTCCAATGTGGGTTGGCGGTCCGCCCCGGCTTCGCACGGGTATCACTAATCATCTAATGTGGGCTCTTCTCAGACCTGGGCGCGTTTGGAACCCTCGTAGCTTTAATTTTAAGATACCGTAACAGATTATCACCATCATATTTTTATGTAAATGGACGTCAATAAGTGTAGTGTGTCTACCTAAATTGAATAAATATTTATGACTTATAACCATTGAAATAGGTACTAAAATTCTACATCAATGCTTATAACTTATGACTTATGACATAAATAATTGAGATGACCAACTATTTTATTTTGATAAGGATTAATACAATGTCAGGAAAACACCTTCGAAAGTAAAGCTTTGTTTAAAGACCAAATTATAAAATCATAAAAATGGTTATTTTGAGACAACCTTAAAAGATAGATAGGTATATATGCTATCGCAGACTTTAGATTGGTTTTCATTTGAGAGGAACAATTCCACCATACATTATTTTCGTGTAACTTTTACTATTTACGCAGCGCACGCCACGAAAGCTCTCAGATGATAGGATTTTTTCCGACTTTATTCACATTATTGCAATTTTCGTAAGGATCTCCATTTTATGAAAATATATGCCTTAGCTACTCGCTGATAAAGTAGCGTGAAGTGGTAAAGTAGTAAAGAATTTTTGAAATCGGTTGAGCAGTTTTCGAGTTTATCCATTACGAACAAACAAACAAATCTTTCTTCTTTATAATATTAGTTTAGATAACATGTAGGACATACAGGTTGTGTCTTAGACGAGTATGTTACGTCATGTTTTGACTCTACCACTGCACCGCGGTCCGGAAAGCAGGTTCTACTGAAAAGAGCCGGCAAGAAACTCAGCTCAACTCATTGGCTGTTCTCTCTCTGCGTCGTATTCCTCATTACTGAGGGTCGTGACCCCTTTCCATTAATTATGGTGGGAGTTTTCTTGGGATAGTAATGCGGTGGGTTCCCACTTCCCACGTCCTTCCGCTTACGACTCGACTAAGAGTATTTAAACTCTTAGGTTTTTAACGTTTATTATCAGATGTTGGTGAAAATAAACGGGACCGACTGCTTAACGTGCTCTCCGAGGCACGGAGGAAACGAAAAGGTCAAATTTGAAGAACCTCCAAATTCGGTCACCCATCCAGTTACCGACTTGGGTGAACGTTGCTTAACATTCGCAATCGACTGATATGCGTTTAGGCCACTCGTCCCTCGATAATTGACATTTAAACTAAAATTTATTTATTCCATGCAGGCCATTGATGTATAATTTTAATGATGTAGGCCAACTCAGGACTGTATATCTACCACCGTTCGAAAAGCAAATTCTAATGTAAAATATGAACTTGAATCTAACTGATTCGGTAAATCAAAATTATATTATTAGGTACTAGCTGATGACCGCGAATTCGTCCGCGTGGTTTAAGTTTTTTAATTCCCGCGGGAACTCTTTAACTTTCCGGTTAGCCTATGTGCTATTCCAGACCATAATCTATCTCTGTGCCTTTTATCCAGATCCGTTAAGCCGTTGTGGCGTGATTGAGTAACAAATATCCATCCATACATCCATCCAAACTTTCGAATTTATACCCCCTGTGCCAAATTTCATCAAAATCGGTTGAGCAGATGGGTCGTGAAAGCGTAGCAGACAGACAGACAGACACACTTTCACACACTAAAACTCTACCCATGCCGATCAAATATGGGTAAACTCGTTGATGCCCGAGACTCGTTGATGCTGGTTTTTGAAAAAAACCAGCATCAACCGGATTTTAGATTTTCCGGGATAGAAAATACCTTTAAGTTTGTTGTTCGAAAAAACTGGGCACAGGTCTCGTCCATATATAGACTTGCAACCACTAGGCACTTCTGTATATATACAATGCTTTAGTTTTTCTTCTTCTACAGTCTCCTTACTATTGTGAGAATATAATATGTGTAACTAGCTAATGCCCGCGACTTCGTCCGCGTGGTTAAAGTTTTTTGTGATTCCCGCGGGAACTCCTTAATTTTCCGGGAAAGCCTATGTCACTCTCGGTCCTCAACTATACCCGTGCCAAAAATCACGTCGATCCGTTGCTCCGTTGCGGCGTGATTGAATGACAAACCAACAAACCAACAAACAAACACACTTTCGCATTTATAATATTAAAGTATGAAGTATGATGTCCCACTAACTTATCTGGCCCGGTGGCCAAAATTAGAACTAATTTTTAGTTTTTGTTTTTATTTTATTTGTAACTAGCTGATGCCCGCGACTTCGTCCGCGTGGATTTTAGGTCTTATGGAGTCCCGTGGGAACTGGTTTTTTTCCCAATATAAATGTTTATAATAGGTATATGAAACTGAATAAATGACCGTCAGTCTGACAATATATTTGAAGATCTCTAGAGCTAAGTGTCTTATGTCTCATTTACTTTTGTATATGGAGTTTTTTTAACCCATTTTTTTTACTTTTCCGTACAATTTTTCAAACATTTTCTTTCAAAAGAACCTTCTCCTTACAATAACAAACACAACAAAAAATAATTAGCGAAATTGGTCCAGCCGTTCACGCGTGATGCCGTGACCAAGGGAAATAATTTTTTTTAACCGACTTCAAAAAAAGGAGGAGGTTCTCAATTCGACTGTATGTTTTTTTTTTGTATGTTTGTTACGCGATTTCTCCGCCAATTATCTCCTCCCTGGCGGGAGGCTTCGGCCGTGGCTAGTTACCACCCTACCGGCAAAGACGTGCCGTGTAGAAACCGAATAGGGGGGTTTAATATAACTGCGCATGCCTCTAACAGGTTAGCCCGCTGCCATCTTAGACTGCATCATCACTTACTAGCAGGTGAGATCGCAGCCAAGGGCTAACTTGTAGTGGATAAAAAAAAACGTTTTCAAACATATTTTATTTAAAAATAATATTAAAATACCGTCCAGAAGTCAATCGATTCTAGGAATAAGGATTGAGGATGCTATACAAATATATAAAAAACACAGAAGACAAAAACATACTCTAGAGGGAAATATTATTAAAATTTATTTTCAATATCGACAGTTCATTAAAACGTTTTTCAAAAGTGATACACTTTCTGTTCACTACTTCCCACCAAACGCCCCAGAACTGGCACTAGACCTACCACCACCACCACCACCACGTCCGCTACTAATGCTAACACTTTTTGCGATATTGATAGAACCCCCACCGCCTTGTCTAGGGAAACCACCCCCGAAGCCTGGGTTTCCACCACCGAATCCTCCACCATGACCAAAACCCCTAGGCTGTTGGAAACCAGGCCCGCCCAAGCCAGGCCTGCCGAATCCGCCAGGCCCGCCGAATCCGCCAGGTCCGCCGAATCCAGGTCTGCCGAATCCAGGTCCTCCAAATCCGCCTGCTCCAGCACGCGCCGAAGCACCAGCGAATTGTGGTGACCGCTGCACTCGAACAGCTGAAACGAAATCGAAAACAAACGTTGAATTTATACGATTAACCTATCACTATAATTACAATGGGTGACATGATTACGCGATGATACCCTGGATCGCGGAGTATATCGGACGTCTGAGGGTGAAGACAGTAAGCGGTGTCAACTGGCTATCTTACTAAATGTATCAGTTGCGGGAGCTGGTATCTGGTCCAAGCCTTAACAATCCCCCGCACCCCGTGGCAATGTTAGGGAATTGTTTGATAATAGATACTCGTAGATGTTTGTAAAGACTAATCTTGTCTTCGAGAGCTTCCTGGTCGAGCGTCAAATGAAGATATTCTAGAGGAGAGAGAATATAATTACACGTTATTTGCCGAACCACTCTTCGTGAAAAGTACCTATTATAACTGAATCGATGAATAATGATGCTGCATTTGGTTGATGAGATTTAAAAAATGCCAATTATATTAATGCAGTTAGTCAGTAGTAGATAAGTATGAGGGTTTTGATAGCTTCCACTTGGTTACGAATTATGATGCATGAGGAAGCAGGAATGTTATCTTTCTTTGACCGATAAATCTATGTAAATTACACGACGATTGCGAAAAATAACAGTTTTTAATCGGAAATAAAGTCACTTATATCAATTTAAGCTTAAAGTTATAAAATCTACCAACCTGCGTCACTAACAGCTACTAAAACTACAACTGCTAAAGCGATACATAAACTAAGTCGCGCCATTGTTGCTTCCTATCAATTTGCTAAAGAACACTGCAGCCGCAAGTTATTGGTTTCATTTTATATCACAGCTGGACCACTTAGCTGCACCGTGATTATTAGTAAAACAAACATAGTTATTTGAACTTTACGATCATAGTATTTCCCTACCAATCAGTGGTGACATAATAGTCTACTTTGAACGTGATATTTTAGAGTTGAATTTCAAATATTCCATTAATTCGTGAATACCTATGTAAATCGCGTTCAATAGCATATTTGCGGAAACTTTTTCCAAAAATAGTACCTACCTACTTAGTACCAACTATATGTATAGTAGTACTTAGATATATTGTGTACCTACCTACTTAGGTAATTGATAATCTCATTATATTTTGTAGTAAAACTTTAAAAGTCATTCTGAAGTCAGTAACTGATCAATATTTCCGTAAGTATTGTTATTTGATACTTACCATAAGCGGTCAATATCTTTCGGGCTTCAGTTATTGGTACATATTGATTGAGTGATTAGTAATTCCTTGTTCCTAGAACCTTGAATGGTTTGATCATAATGATATACTTACCTATGCACAAAATCTCGTCGATCCGATTATCCGTTGTGGCGTAATTGAAGACCAAGCCATGCAACAAACACACATTCACATTTAGTAATATGAAGTAGCGATTTTAGTGAAAAGAGTTCCTAAACTTTACTTATATTTTTTAATAAACGTTTCCTGGGTATTTACTTGACAGTTGACAAAATCTTTGTCAAGTATCTCAAACGATAGGTATTTGTCATTGTGTTATCACTTATCTTAGAAACTCTCAAAAAACCCAGCAGCGTTTTATGACATCGATGGTATTTTGAGAATTATTGTTAATAATTATGACTGCGGAATTCGAAAAAAGGCCGGTTCGCAGTAAATTCCATCGCCACACCAATACACTGATCTGGAAATCATACCTACAAAGACAGTATGTATATTTTAGTTTTCTAGAAAATACCTATCATTACATAATCGAATGTACATTCGACTTATAAGCCGCTACCTGTCGATGCATGGAATCTTGGAGAGCACGTTATAAGTGGTCGTTCCTGGTCAATATTACTATATTGTCCTTGTTATTAAAAATGTCCAAGTCAGATGAAAACTTTAGACTCTACAGCTTCTTCGTGCCTCAAAGAGTCAAATCTGGTATAAGTACATTGACCTGGTACCGCTATCGCCATCACCAGAACTCTCACTTATTAATGAAAGTGTTCACGACCCTCATATAAGGGATGAAAACTTAAACTAAATAGTAGGTAATTGTTTACAGACGAAGATGGCGTCTTCTAGTGGTGGAAACGCTATTCGCAGCCATCATGTTCCTCATGGCGGTGTTTATAGCAGAGCCAGTGTTTCTCACGCCCTTGCAGGCGGTGCCTCAAGCGCCGCTCACGTCTGAGGACATCCTAGCCTCCCTGAACAAGCGGTGTATACTGGGCTACGTGCCGAACAGCGCGCCTTACGAGCACATAATGAACACCGCAGCACAAAATTTGGGATTTAGTAAGAGAAAATTGGTTTGCTGCTAGTAGAAAAGCGTAGATCATTACCACCTACCTTATGGCGGTATTCATAGCAGAGCCTGTGTTTCTCAAGCACTTGCAGGCAGTACCTACCTCAGGTACCTCGCGTGTGCGGATATCCTGACCAGACTGAATAAGCGCTGCATTCTCAGCTATGTGTACGACGACCTCCGTCACGCAGTGTTGAGCGCCGTTGTCTTAACTTCCGGAGGTCCCGGGTTCGATTCCCGGCAGGGTTAATTTGGGAATTTATAATTTCTGAATTTTCTCTGGTCTGGTCTGGTGGGAGGCTTCGGCCGTGGCTAGTTACCACCCTACCGGCACCCTATCTTAGACTGCATCATCACTTACCATCAGGTGAGATCGCAGTCAAGGGCTAACTTGTAGTGGAAAAAAGAGGTTGCCAATCATACTTGCGTTAGTCATAGTCATAATATCAGTGATCGTTCGTTGCAGATTTCCTGAGCGCCAACACAGAGGATGACCTCAACAACATGCTTTACAATCGCTCTCGAGGGACACCCATCAACAGCCCCGTCATTTGGGTCATATGGAAGCCAACGGTAACCTACAGTCAAATTCTTGCATGGATGACTACTTGATCTGGCCTATCATCGCTTGGGTGGTATTTCTACAAATCCATTCTTAGTCTACATTATGTAGAGTAAACTTTGAAGCGAAATCTATAGAGTTTCTATACCAAGCTATGCTGTACATTTAATATGTTAGTCGGTTCGTTTATCCTCCTATGTCTAGAATATAAATAATAAATTGATAAACACTATCCTTGAGGCACAAATACCCGAGACGGAAACGTACTCAACAGGACTCCCAAATGTTAATATTATGATCTCTCTATCTCTCTTCGGTCGTTCCTTCATTGCTGAAGATAGTGGTCCTGGCCGGATCCCAACCTCGAACGGATTATTTGAATATATTATGATACCTACTATAAACTAGCTGATGCCCGTGACTTCATCAGTTTGTTTTTTTTTAATTTCCGCGGGAGTTCTTAATTTTCCGGGATAAAAAGCCCTTGTCCAACTTAAATGTGTACCAAACACCCAAATTGGTTGAAAAGACGGGCCGTGAAAGCGTATCAAACAAACAATCAAATAAACTCACATTCGAATTTATAATATTAGTTAGGATGACAAATGATTATTCTAGGAGAACAACATGTGGAAATTCAGTGTACGCAGCACGGAGCGCGCCAAGTTCGTGACGAAGCCAGAAGTCAGTTCTCACAATCCTCACCTGAGCAGTGGCGTATTGGCTGTACAGCTAGCCATCAGCCAGGCTATCCTGACCCATGTTACCAGCACACCTCTTAACTATGATGTAAGTTCAGTACCCGTCAAGTACCTACGTGTCAAAGTCAGAAGTCAGTTCCCGTAACCCACCCAAGCAGCGGCGTATTGGCTGTACAGCTAGCCATCAGCCAGGCTATCCTGACCCATGTTACCAGCACACCTCTTAACTATGATGTAAGTTCAGTACCCGTCAAGTACCTACGTGTCAAAGTCAGAAGTCAGTTCCCGTAACCCACTCAAGCAGCGGCGTATTGCTGTACAGCTAGCCATCAGCCAGGCTATCCTGACTCATGTTACCAGCACACCTCTTAACTATGATGTAAGTTCAGTAAACACAGTATGGATCACGCCAAGTAGCTTTACTAAGTACTTGCCTGACTACGGAATTAGTATTAAACACACACTTACACAATTACACTTACACTTAAACTCACAAACATACACACACTTATTAAATCTACTTATAAGATATATAATTTATTCAATAAAAATAAATTAAATGTAACTTACGTCTATTAGATGATTAATATTGAATGATAATGTTACTTTAAAAAATGAATCTGATTTCAAATAGTCTTGTTTAACGTTACTTAAAAAATTGTGTCGAATAAGTATAATTTGATGTATTACGGGGATAGGGCCTGGTGACTTGAACCACAAGCATTTGCTTAGCTCAAGCACCAGTCCCCACATTAAAATATCATAGCAAATAGAAAACTAACTATAAGTATTGTGTATTGTAAAGTAATGTGGACAAATAAAGAAATTCATTCATTCATTCATTCATTCATTCATGTTACCAGCACACCTCTTAACTATGATGTAAGTTCAGTACCCGTCAAGTACCTACGTGTCAAAGTCAGAAGTCAGTTCCCGTAACCCACCCAAGCAGCGGCGTATTGGCTGTACAGCTAGCCATCAGCCAGGCTATCCTGCCCCATGTTACCAGCACACCTCTTAACTATGATGTAAGTTCAGTAAACACAGTATGGATCACGCCAAGTAGCTTTACTAAGTACTTGCCTGACTACGGAATTATAATAGGAATCTGCTTCTAAGCGCCTGACAAACAGTACAAGTAAATAAACTTCTAGATAACGTCATAACTCATATAACATAATATTGTCACGACAAAAAGTGGACAAAAATCACGGTGACAGACCACCAATCGGACTATATCAATCAAGAATCAACAGATTTTTTTAAATGAAAATAAAATTGTTTCTGCCGAAACCCGGGATTGAACCGGGGACCTTTAGATCTTCAGTCTAACGCTCTCCCAACTGAGCTATTTCGGCTGTGGGTAATTGTGCAAAATTAAACATCAGATTAATTGATGCTATCGGGTCATTGGATGACCTACTGTTAAAATAAACGATATAAATAATATAGTTATTAATAATATTTTTATCGGTAAAAATTTAAATTACATGCAAATTTAGTTTTGATAATAAACAGTTAAAGATAAGATACAACTCAGTGACAAATTACACATCTTTGAATTGATTAAAAAAAGTTTTAAGTTAAGCATTTACATGGAATATTACATGTCATATAATTTGTTATCAAAATGTATGTCACCAGAAATGCGGCTAAAGGTTATTAAACTTAATTTCAACTAGCTGACCCGACCGGGCTTCGTTCCTTAGACAGGTATTTATTGCTAAGTAGGTATTCTGTTTCTTTACCGAAAGCAAAATTTTCGTGGAAGCTTTATTTCGAAACGCTAATCTTATTATTATTATTATTATTATTTTTTAAATTAAACCCGCAATCAGTCGTGAGACTATAATCGGATGCGTTCCGCGAAGTTGGCTGTTGCAGACCCTTGCAGCCGTAGGCTCAAGGCGTCTATCGTAGTATATCGAGCACGTTAGCTCGTTTTAATCTCTTGATCCTTGGAGCCGTTAGTAGTGAGTTGGCAAGTAGGTACATTTGGATGCTTGGTGACAGACAGACAACTTTCGCTATTAATTTAAATCTTATTATATATTTCTTAATTTTTTATCGAAAACTCATATACCTACCTACCAATATTCGTATAGAGACTATAAAATAATATAAAAGCCATTCAAACTTTCGTTTCCCTTTTAAACTCTCTTAGGGGTGTTAATTCTAAAACTCGTTTTTTAGTGAGCGCCTCCGCGTCATTAAAACACTGACCTATCATTTTTTTAGTTTCAAACCCCAGCGCTGCGGAATAAATAAATCCAATCTATCCATCAGCTGTTAGGAAAAGTCTTATTGAGTATAAATTAAGTAGGAAATTACCTCCTGTTAGTAAGTTTAGCATCAATGTTGTATCAAATAAAACTAATGCACTGTTTAAATTGTTTTACTTTAAGTTTAACACAAGGTTTTACACGAAACTTTAATACATAAATCACTCTTCTAACCGTAGACATCAATTGGCTTTCTCGCACCAAAGACCATCGACCGTCTGCAGTGTTTACCACAGTACATGAAAACATATAATTACAATATGCTTGATGCTACACATGTCTAGTCGTTTTCAGCTCCAGCTAACGTCAATGCCGGTATCGCCTCTGATGCAGCAGAGCCTAGTGCGTAGAGCTACGTCCAGCATCCTCATGTGTTACACCATCGCCCTCCTCCCACCCGTGTTGGAGACACAAGCACTGGTCGTCTCCGAGACCATTAGCAGGTTCAAGGTGATTAAGGCTTTTGATAGACTATTATCAAGTTTATGCTCATGCTGATCTTCCACTGGTTTTATCTTCCTTTCACTCTGAGCCCCGTTTAATATCTTTGCTGACCTACTGAGAGCGCTTAAAGCCATTGATTTATCTCCAGTCGTCTTGTTCCATCGTAATATGACAGCAAGGGCAATGGGGATAGGGACTACCCTTGTGTTTGCGTGCGCACTACATAATATAAGTATGTTGTGTGTTGTTTAACATCTATTGATATTGGTTGTTGTTGCCCAGATTCGGTCAGGAGAACATTAAAATAATCAAATAAAGGATTTATTTATTGCCCCAGCGTGCCCTCCGAATCCGCGACGTCGACTACTCATCGATGTACACGGGCTGGCTGGTATACGCCTACCTCAGCGCGGCACCTGTCTGCGTTCTAGGCAGCATCACACTCATACTGATCTTCCGCTGGATCCACCTCCTGTTCACGCTCATCCTGATCCTGGCGTACGTCTCCGTCATGATCATGCTTGCTATGATCATGGCAATGTACCAAAGTGAAAGTAAGTTATAAAAATAATTAGTATGGAGAAAGATGGTAAAAGTAACCAAACCTATCTTCCAATGGACCTACCTCCCCTTCACGCTCATCCTCTCTCCTCATTTTGATGACCTCCCTGGCGCAGTGTTGAGCGCTGTTGTCTTAATGTGGGAGGTCCCGGGTTCGATTACCGGCAGGGTCAATTTAGGAATTTATAATTTCTGAATTTTCTCTGGTCTGGTCTGGTGGGAGGCTTCGGTCGTGGCTAGTTACCACCCATACCGGCAAAGACGTACCGCCAAGCGATTTAGCGTTCCGGCACGATGCCGTATAGAAACCGACTAGGGGTATGGGTTTTAACACAGAACACTTAACAAGAGGTTAGAAAGGCCCTAGTGCAAATTTTGTACGGAAACCGCTGTCGCCGTTTTGATCCCACCATTCTTCACTACTACTAATCTAAACGAATACACACGAGAGTTCCCATGTGTGCGTGAGGCAGAAAAAAGCGCTGCGATTGGCGAAGCTACGCACACTAGTGAAACTTTAAACTTGCGCGTGTTGTCGTGTAAAACAGCAACATACGCTAGGGATTGACTAAAATATTTTTTATCGATGTTTATTTTTCGTACGGTCGACAGCATGTCAATATTCATATTGTTAACTTAAGTTGGACTCTATGTCTTTAGATTTTACTATTTTTAACCAACTTCAAAAAAAGGAGGAGGTTCTCAATTCGACTGTATGTTTTTTTTTTGTATGTTTGTTACGCGATTTCTCCGCCAATTATGAACCGATTTTGATAATTCTTTTTTGTTTGGTAGGTCATACTTCAGAGGTGGTCCCATTTTAATTTGGTGAAGATCTGATAAATATCTCCGGAGATGGAGAACGGAACTCCTCAATGGATAAGAATAAATTGCTCGCGATCAGTGTGATAGTTTTGTAAACAGTATGTTTTAACCATGCATAGCATATCTCGTTCTGGTAAAAAGAAACAAATAAACTATTTATCGATACGGTGGAAAAATGCTACCGGCCTATCGACAAGCTACTCTTATTGGGTAATACCAGGTAACAAGTGGAGTTGATCGTTCATACGCACTACGCTTTACATTGCCGCTCGCGTACATGACTGTTGGAGCGCGTTGTTCGCAAAGGTATAAAACCAGCGATGTACATACAAATTTGCGATCCAGTCACACTAGTGAAGGAAAACATAATGTCTTTAGTATTTTCAATTAAATCATTTAAAATCATTAACACATTCGCTGCGGCAGCATTGGATCCTAAACCTACGGCTCGTGCGGTACGAGACAAATACTGCCCGTATCTATATTTCCTGATATGCGTTACGACCTCTATTTTGCCGTACCGGAACCTGACTTTCAAAGTCCATGGAGACGTGGAAACTCACCATATCAATGGTTTTTTTTAACAAATCGATAGGCTACATCCTCGTGTATACCTAGCTGCGGTAGCCCCGGGTTCTCTATGATATTTCGAAAGATACAGAGATTTTTCAAAATCAGTCATTTACGGCAATATATATTATGCCGTATAGCATAGAAGTTAAAAAATTGCTAGGGATGGGTTTACTTCTGAAATGACAATCGATATTTTAAAGATATTCTTTATTATAGACACAACAAATTTAACAGTGTATAAATCAACATAATTCTTCATAATTTTAGTCTACATAATAATTACTCTTACAAGTACCTATCGCCAATTTTAAAAAATATATTTAAATATAAAAAAATAAAAATAAAAAGCAGTCACTCATGTACTTAGTACAAATACACTAATTAATAAATAAATAATAATAAATACAAATAGGTTTTTTAAATTTTGATTCATATTAGGGTACCAAATTATTATAATTACTTTTTATTTTTAATCTATGATGAGATAATATTAGGAACTTTAACGAAATAAAATAAGTTTTAAAAACTAGGTAATTCCCTTACTCATATCATGTTTTTTACGTGAAAGTCTCGTCGCGTAGTTTTTTGCATAAAAAATATCGAGCACTTACGGCCAACACTAATGCAAACTGAGAGGCCGCGCGGACGCATGCAGTGAGGCGCGGGGTTGGGGGGGTACGGCAAGATAGTCGCCGTACCGCACTGAATAAAAATACTTACCTTGATGTGCGTTACGGCAACTATTTTGCCGTACATTATTAGTACACAATATCATTATATTAAAAGCAACAATATTGAAAAAGTCACTGTCTCTTTCCTACACGTACCTACGGGAACATAGTTAGATCACCCCCGCACCGTGCGCAAAACAAGGAAAACGAGCTGCCGCACTGGCTGACCGTCAAATACGGCAAAATACTTGCCGTAACGCAGCGAAAGTGTAATATAACTGCCATACCCCTAACAGGTTAGCCCGCTACCATCTTAGACTGCATCCTCACTTACCATCTGGTGAGATTGCAGTCAAGGGCTAATTTGTAGTAGAATTTAAAAAAAACCTGATGCTGCTCTCAACTCAGTCATGATCACGCTTGCGATGATCATGGGAATTATTCACATAATGATTAAGATTTCTCGGGATCTCTAATAGGATCTAGGATGTTTTGATTAACTTTTTACAGTTCAAGTTCAGTATGAAAAAATAATAAACTGATGTGTGTGTAGGAAACTCAATCAAAAATAATTTTCAAATCTCAAAAATAGTAATATTATTTCTGTTTTAATCTAATGGCCAAATATCTATGCCACTTTTAAAAAACCTGAAAGGATGTCGACCGCTAAATAGCACATAGAAACCAAACATTACTTAGCATTATTAGCATGTTCACATCAACTACATAATTTTTTTTCCAGCGTGGATTGCTTGTCTGTGGTCAGCCTTGTTCACGCTTCTCCAGACATTCCTGGCAGAGCTGATCGTCCACCATGGAATAGATCTCAAACATGAAGTGTTCACGTTCTGCTTGCATCTCATCATTCCGCCTCTAGGTCTGATGCATGGACTCAATGAATTTGCTTTGTTGCAAACTGGTCGTAAGTAAATCAAAGAAGTGTTTATTCCCTACTAAACATTTTTAGTATAGGGTAGTAGCACAGAATAGGTAATAGTAGTGTAGTAGTCGAAATTCCAGGGACGCGTACGAGCGATTTGATTCCTCGTTTATAATTATATTTGAACCGCTAGGATATGGAATGTCCATTCGGCTTCCGTTTTCCCTTTCGCTTTATCTTGAGTGAATAGGCATAGGTGCAACACCACTTGCCAGCGTGTTTGATTGCAGTCTAAATCCATACCAATATTATAATCCATACTATCCATAGGTACTAATATTATAAATGTGTCTGTCTGTCTGTCTGCTACGCTTACACCCACCCACCTTTACAACCGATTTATATGAAATTTGGTACAGAGGTAGGTTGCATCCCGGGGAAGGACATAGGATTGCCGGAAAATTAGGAAGTTCTCGCCTGAATTAAAAAAATCACGAGCGGACGAAGTCGCGGGCATCATCTAAAATCATAAATAAATAAAAAAGTCAGGTATTTGTTCAAACTAAACTGACGAACAATTATACAGTTCGGCTATAAAAAAATGGATGGCAAACTTCGATTAACTACATAGGCTAGCCTAGCCATCTATAAAAAAAAAATTAAAAAACTAAACGGTGTACTGCCACCCAAAAGTATGATATCCACAATATATGAATCGTGAGCTAGATCACAGTCGATACGTTTGGTTCAAATAAATAAATAAATAAATGAATCTTTATTGAACCAGACAATGGGGCTGATTCTGTAGTGCACAATCTCTAAACTAAACTAAAATGGCAGCTTTAAAATCTAGTTCTGTCCCTTTCCGTAGGGAGTATTATGAGAGGGTTTGCAATATTTATAATGCTCTAATTTTAGTTTAGTTTAGAGATTGTGCACTACAGAATCAGCCCCAATAACTAACTAAATTTTAACAAAATTACTTAATTGGTGCATAATGTATTCTAATTAATTTAAAACTGAGTGGTCAATGGGCCCACCTCCTCGGCATGTGCCGCAGCATGATAGGCACTTGCCTACCATGCCGCAACGCTGATTTTCAGGGGGGCCCAAGGGCCGAGACGTCACCGTTCCGTCTTCACCGTCATCACCGTTCCGTCATCACCGTGTACAAAAACTAAAAACAGAATAAGTAACTCAAGTTACATGATATGGTGTACCTAGGTTATATAAACTAAACTAACTAAAATGAGCCATGCATCCGCATAGTAGCTTTTTAACCACCTGTAAATCTAAATTTTAATCACTTCCTAGATTTATATAGTGTTTTTTGTTGTACAGAGGGAGGACGTTGGGAATCAAATGCGGTGATGTATACAATACTATCATGGTTGGTCATGATTGTAATTTACTTTGGTATACTGATGATTTTGCAACGAACAGTCAAACAGACAGCTATCGGAGGGCAGGTTTCCTGGAAATCTATCATATTCAAGAAAGCTACGGTTAGTTTTAAACCTCATAATGTTACAAGAAAGAAGAAAGAGAAAAAGAAAATATATTTATTCAAAAATGGTGTTGCAGACAAACATCTGTCATACATATCTGTACACAAAAATATGTTTGTCTGTGATACCTACCGCCCGGAATGGGTGTACAGCTCAGCCGTGTGCCCAGCATTATACATACAAATGCATATATGATGCCGGCCGCTGATTTTCAGCTGTGACGTCGAGCGGGTAACGTCACAGCCAATGGGTATGTGCCACGATAAAATACGTTGATTTTTCATTGATTGACGACATTTCGACCCATATAGGAGGAAAGCTGTATGTCCGAGATTTCTTCATAATGTCCTCAGAGGTGTGTGAAGTCTACCGATCCGCACTTGGCCATCATGGTGGGCTATGGGTAAAACCTTCTCATTCTGAGAGGAGACTCGTGCTCAGAAGTGAGTCAGCAATGAGTTGAAGTGAGTGAGTGAACTGGGATGGTTTCAGTCACGTTGGGATTGTGGTGTTTAGCGTCATCAAGTGAGATGTAACGGGCAGTATCAAGACAAGTCAAATGACTTGTGACTTGTAATTTTGCGTACCTAAGAAAATACAAATCATAGAATCCCTTTTATAATAGGAACATTGCTTTCTAGGCACTATGACATTAAAAGTTTAAGCGTTTAATTTTTAAATAAGGTTGATTTATTTACTTTAGGATGTCAACAAACTACATCAAATAGAAAATCTCACAGGGAAAGAACGCGAAAAGTTACAAGAAGTAGATGAGCTCGTAGCCAAAGCTATTAGTATGAGAAATGTTACAAAGGTAGGTCTAAACAAAAATAGTAGTACCTAGTAGAAAAGTTTATCGCAGCAAAACGAGAATCCATACTTAATATTATAAATGTGAAAGTGTGTCTGTCTGTCTGCTACGCTTTAACGGCCCAGCTTTGCAACCGATTTTGATAAAAATTGGTATGGACGTAGGTTACATCACGGGGAAGGACTTAAGCTATTTTTATCCCAGAAAATTAAAGAGTTTTCCCGGGAATCAAAAAAACTTAATAGACGCGGACGAAGTCGCGGGCATCATCTAGTATTATAATACTTACACACATAACAAGAAGACATTTAAAGAGATGATAAAGTTATTTGCAACTTTATCATCTCTTGGCAATAATACAAGCCTGGAATTAGAGAACCTTTATATTTTGGTACTTTTTTTAATATTTGTCCTTCCGTCAGTTACCACCTTGAACAATAAAGTATAGCCACAGTACAAAAATCTTCTGAGATTCCATAGTCACCAAGACAACAATATTTTGACCTTTGAAGACCTTCAATTATCAATTCACGCGGACGTCCACTGTTACACACCATAGGCTTTTCCTAGTGACCGCTACCGTACCCAGTCGTTAACCTTACTCACCCGTCCACTTCCCGCTACCCTCTTTATGTAAATCGTCAATCCATCGTCATACAGGGTGTGAGGTGCACTTTGCGAGGTCCGAAGCTACTTATGTTTGTTAATAAGCTTTCTCCACTCTAGTACTTTTCGGTTTATAATTACCTACCCTTTACTTATTTACAGAGTATTATGGGTGGTCCAGTTCTAAGCAACGTTACATTAGACATCTACCGCGGCGAATTCACCAAACTCTACTCCGAGCCTATTCAAGAGAACACTATTCTTGCTATTGAAGATTTACTTACAGGCACAACATTATCTATAATTTCCTTGTTTAGATATTTACGTACTTTTAAGAAAATTGAAAACCCTTACTTTAATTTTTTTTTATCAGTTTCCATGTATAACCTACTTATTGTAGTTGCCATTGCTGAAAGATGTGTACTGTTGGTTTCAATACCTTTTTCACAGCTAATAGCTATTAAATTGAGGGAAGAGTGGCCTAGCTGTGACAACGCATAGTTATGAGTCGATTGCGATTGTTAAGCAACGTTGACCCAAGTCGGTAATTGGATTCGGAGGTTAAAATTTGGCCTTTTCGTTTCCTCCGTGCCTCGGAGAGCACGTTAAGCCGTCGGTCCCGGTTATTATCACTTTCATCTGATAATAATCGTTCAAAACCCTGGATTTCAATACTCTTAGTCGATTCGTATGCGAAAGGACGTGGAAACCCACCGCATTACCATCCCAAGAAAACTCCTACCATGTGATTAAAGGAAAGGGGTCACGACCCTCAGTAATGAGGAATACGACGCAGAGAGAGAGAGCTATTCAATGGTCCCTACCTACGAGTACCCACCTATAATAAATAGCTCTTTAAAATTTAAAATTCAAGAACAGAAAATAGAAATAAAAATTAATTTAAAAGTCCGAGATGGGCGGCAGACTGCAAACTGCAACCACAAACCGTGGGCCGCTGCAAACCAAAGGCGACACTACAGGTTTTGAAACTGAAGTAAACTCTATGAAATTTATTCCAAGCGCATTCTTTGTATTCCAGTGATATTCTGCGGTTTGTGGTTGCAGTTTGCAGTCTGCTGCCCATCTCGGATTGATTCTTACCTGATTAAAAAAGCGCTGCACTCTTCCCAGGGCTGACGTATCCAGATAAAGGAACGATAAGCGTTCTTGGCGAGGAGTTACGGCCTGGTATCAGCCCTATGTCGACGTGTACTATGATGGGCTACTGTCACAGGAATGGATGTCTCATCGAGGATCTCACCGTGCAAGAACACTTGACCTTGTATTGTTGTGTCAGTCTTAATTTTGCACATTTCTTGAACTATATCTCGATACTTGATGATGCCCGCGTGTAAGTTGTTTTTATTCCCGGAGGAACTCCTTACTTTTCCGGGATTTAACCTATCGTTATACCAAATTTCATCAAAATGGAGCCATCTATCCCTGCATGAGGCAAGTATCACCGAATATAAAAGCGAATTTACTCAAAAACTAAATTAATTAGCAGGCATAAATCCGAATGGATTTTTATTTCCCCCGAGGAAAGTCCCTAAGGTCACCTAGGTATACATTAAAGCTTATATCGAATTTCGTAAATTAGCAGCCTCAGTGGTGGTTTTGGTTGCAGCTGTGCCTATGGAATGAATCCAGCGGGACTGTTGATGAGTACTTGGAGATCCGTTCAAAACGTCTTCTATCCGAGTGCGATCTGGAAAGTCAACGGCATGAGTATGTGCGGAACCTGGGTTTTTATTACCGAGCACAGCTGTGCTGGGCCATAGCACTCCTGTTGGAACCCAGGGTAGGTCTCAATGTTAAGATATATTGTTCACGCCATCTCGCGTGAATTCGACGTACCAGGCTCCTGAAGGTCGATGAGACCGTGCCTGTGATTTGACTAGTAAATTTGATAGGCTGTTCGCCTCGAAACGCCGCCCGAAGCGGCCGCGTTACGTTTGTCTTGATTTATATAAGAAAAATGGCCGTTTGTTGAAGCGCCGCATGCGCCGGTCTTTGTAATTTTGAAAATATATTGGTTTTGACGTGCTCACCGGATTATGGGGTCCGTTTGAAGTGGGCTTTGTAGCGTTAACTATATTTGGACTAGTGGTGTGTGAATTATTGTGAACGACCGACCCATTGTGATCCGGATAATTGGGGTAGACGCTTTGAAAGCACGTGTACGTGAATTACCAGTGCAGTGTCCAGGATTCTTGCGAGATCCTATCCGTCAGGTCGTGCCAGGTTACACATATACACACACACAACCTTTACACCTTACAATATCACCACTCCTCGCCTGGGCGACGAACGACGTGATTCGGCCAGCGGTTGTAAGGAGGTGGTTGCCACGTAAGTACCTAGCCATACCTAGATAACAACCAGTTAATTAGATTGTAAGAACAGAGAGCCGCCTGCAATTACTCAATTATTTAACCCCCCTAAGCTGGGTCAACGAAGTGAAACTATCGACCTATGGGCCCGTCGGTACGCACTTCTTGTTCGTTGACCGAGCTGGGCCAACGTGGTGGCGTTTGGCCTTAAAATTTGGTAGCAGAGCGCGTGGTTTTGACGGACCACTAAGATTTCGTAGTAGGCATTGAATTGAATTATTGCTGAGCAATTGAATTGCAGTTAAGTCTCACAATATTATTGTAAATTGGGTTTGTATTGCATATCGAGATAGCGATTGCAACCGGGACAGTTGAATTCAAGTACTAGGTACGTTGTTGTTGTTAATTATTTTTGTTTAAGCAGTAGGTACTTGATGTCCCACCCGGTAACGGGTAATTGTTTGTTTGTTTGTTGCCTATTCCTAATAATTGAATAATTGAGTGGTAATAAATATAATAATTATATATTAACACATATAATAATTTGAAAAAACTGAATTTGTAACCGGGCCGCTCTCTGTTAAATTAACCTTGTTGGTTGTCATTGCGTATTTGTCTTTGTAATTGAAAAAAGGAATTTGCGGTAACCTTGACCTTTGTCCTTTTGTTTGATACTGAGTCTGTGTTTGTAATCGGCACCTAGCCGCCGGCAACTTTGTTGGCGATTCAATCTTTGTTTGTTTTGCGTTGCCTTTGATTTTTTTTTGATTAATTATTGAATATTTGATGATGGTTACTTGCCGATTATAATTGCAATCGTAGTATAGTTTAGAATTATACCGTTTGATGAGTTGGCGTATTTATACCTAAATTGCCGTACCTAGTTAACTTTGATAATATTATTTTGTGTAACTTATGTAGGTACTTACGGAATATTGTAACCAATATTATTACGAAACAGCTAACTTCGTGAATGACCTTGTTGTTTGCCTACCATTTGTAGGCGTCATTCGAATATAGTTTTTTGCCGTGACTTTCGTTGTTTTGATATTCTTTGATTGTTTAGCTGTATTGTAGATTTGTAACTAAATTGTTGTTGATATTAATTGTCTTTTGAATTGAAGGCTTACACTTTTTTCTTTGTTGTTTTGTTTGAAGTGGTTTATTGGAAGTTGCCATTGTTGTAGCTAAAATAGTAATTCAGTAAATTGGTGAAATGGCAAACCACAAAAGAATTGTAAGCCGAATTCAGTCGGAGCTTCGTTGGGCGGCTTCCGCCGCAGCATTGATCGGCCGCGAGGATCGAACCGCCGCCCTGCTGCAGCGGACCGAACAAATTCCGGTCAGGCAGGCCTCAGTCGACGAATCATTTCGTGAAATTTTGGAGTTAGACTGCCCACCTGATGCTTTGAAGTCGGTCAACAATGATTACGATCAATTCTTGGAGTTGACCGACAGCATGATTGAAGAAGCTAGCCGATTAAGAAAAAAGGCTCGGCTGAGCTCGCTACCGGGGTCGCCGTGTAGACCTCCCACTCAGCCGGAGTTGTTGGGCAAGCTGCCCACTATCGAGTTGCCCAAGTTTGCGGGCCAATTGACGGAGTGGCCAGGTTTCCTCGCGCTGTTTAACAGCTTGGTAGATGCTAGGAAGGACCTAGGCCCCTCTCAGAAATTGTCGTACTTACTCTCGTCGTTGCAGGGGGAGGCCCTGGATTTGTGTAAACACTTAGACCTCTCCGACGAGAGTTATGATAGCGCAATAGAACTGCTGACTAAGCGATACGCCAACGTGCGCCGCTTAGCAGACGCCCACGTAGCCCAGTTGCTGGCCCTGCCTTGCGTCACTGAGGTGACCCACCTTCGTGAGGATTTGGTCAACCCAGTGGTGGTTGCATGCAATGCGCTGCGTCGCTTGGACCTACCAGTGGACCAGTGGTCTTTTGTGTTGTTGCACATTGTATTGTCCCGCCTACCGTTAGAGATGAGGCTGCGGTTTGAGCAGCGGTATGGTGGGGACGGTGCAACCTACTTGCCCCCCTTCTCTGACCTCTTGAAGTTTTTGGAGCAGGAGAGTCTGCAGGCGGAGAACTCTGGAGTTGCTGGTCCTCGTAGGACCCCAGAGTCTCCCAAACAGGCAAAGAAGGGTGGCCAGTCCGATCAGGTCCGCAGAGGAGTCCCGGATAGGAAGGTGAAAGTTGGTGAGACAGGGAAGGGTCGTCGAGTGATGCCAGAGTACAGTGGACTTGCGGCCACAGTGCCGCCCCCCTGTGACTATTGTCGGCACACGGACCATTTGATTCCCGCATGTCCTCGCTTCCTATCTAAACCGGTGCAGCAGCGAAGAGGCATTGCAAGGACACGGCGCTGGTGCTACTCTTGCTTGGGACCACATTTGCAGCGGAACTGCCCAGATCAGTCGCGGCCGTGCCCGCATTGCGATGGCAACCACTTGGCCATTTTGTGCGCAATTGGACCTTGTGTTGGTCGTCAGGACGACGGTGCGCGTACCCCCCCCAAGGGCGGGGGCGCGCGTCCTGACCACGCCGCGAGCGCCGTTAGCCGGTTGCCCGTGGATACCCCCCGTGGGCGGATATCTCCCCCCCGTGGGCGGACTTCTCCCCCCCGTGGGCGGATTTCGCCGACCTCACGCCACTTTGAAAATCCTGTTGCACCGCCGGCGACAAGAAGTCACTCGCGCTGCTCGCCCCCTCTGCGCGAACGGCCGCGCCTCGAGCGCCGCCCAACTGACGGATTGGGGCGACAGCAGCACTACCGCGTCACGGATCCTGTCTGGTCGGCTGGACCGGTAGTGGACCTCCGGTTGGTGAATCCGGGCGGTGAGGGCGCGCAATATTAGATTGTTGCCGCCCTAGCTCCTACCACCGCGGTGTCGCTTGCTGGTGGTGGGAAGGCTAGGGCCCCCCTTGAAGTCCACGCGAGTGTCGTGGCACAGGCATTGATGCCTTTGGAAAATTGACGCAGCGGTTATAGCAATACCGGATTTAACCCCTGCGATCCCTCACTAGTCCGAACCTGTTGTTCCGACGTGTTGAGTCCTATTTTGTTTTGAGAAGTGAGGTTGCCGACCAATGGCTTTTGTATTATTCACATAATTTTCGGCTTTAGCCTTAGTCCAGTTGTGGTCTACCTCCTCGCCGTTTGGAGACCATGTGGTCCGGTGAGTTTGCTATGTTAAAGGCCAGCACCACTCAACCGATAGTGGGTGACTTGCCTCCCGACCCTGTCTAGGCCCTCGAACCCTTTGCCGGTAGTTAGCACCGATTGCTAACTTTGATATTGTGATTTTGTAATTTGATTTGAATTTGTTATGCGCCTAGCCACTAGAGCGGTCTCTTGAATTGGTGACTGAGTGCCTCCTGCACTGAGACTTGTGGCTACGCTAGTTAGATTTGTTGATAGTCGAGGATTGCCTGACCGGTCCGGACCTATTGTTGTATTGATTGTGTATAGATAGATCCCTAAAATTAATTGTTAATTGTTTAGCGATAAGACTTGGCTTGTTGTTTGGATCGCAAGGACGCACCTCCGACGCGCTATTAGCGAAGCTACTTGGATTTGAATTGCTTGTTTGTTGGAAAATTGAAGCTTGGTCGGAGGTCCGTTCTGCAGCCAAGGTTACCCAATTGTTAGTGGACTTATGTCCTGGCGTCCACTAAGGGGGAGATTGTTCACGCCATCTCGCGTGAATTCGACGTACCAGGCTCCTGAAGGTCGATGAGACCGTGCCTGTGATTTGACTAGTAAATTTGATAGGCTGTTCGCCTCGAAACGCCGCCCGAAGCGGCCGCGTTACGTTTGTCTTGATTTATATAAGAAAAATGGCCGTTTGTTGAAGCGCCGCATGCGCCGGTCTTTGTAATTTTGAAAATATATTGGTTTTGACGTGCTCACCGGATTATGGGGTCCGTTTGAAGTGGGCTTTGTAGCGTTAACTATATTTGGACTAGTGGTGTGTGAATTATTGTGAACGACCGACCCATTGTGATCCGGATAATTGGGGTAGACGCTTTGAAAGCACGTGTACGTGAATTACCAGTGCAGTGTCCAGGATTCTTGCGAGATCCTATCCGTCAGGTCGTGCCAGGTTACACATATACACACACACAACCTTTACACCTTACAATATCACCACTCCTCGCCTGGGCGACGAACGACGTGATTCGGCCAGCGGTTGTAAGGAGGTGGTTGCCACGTAAGTACCTAGCCATACCTAGATAACAACCAGTTAATTAGATTGTAAGGGCGCCTTCAAATTTGCCGCAAAGCGTAGCGCGGCTGCAGCGCGGCTGCAGCGCTGCGGCCGCGAGGTTCGAACATCATAGGGTTGTACCTATATTTATTTTCACGATGGACTCTGCCGAAGAAACACTGCTCTGTGTTACTATTAATACTAAACAACGAAAATATAAAGTAGTTGTGTTAAAAATACATAATATTATACTTACATGCTTCATTTTTTTCACTTGGAGTCTTAGAATAACTAGGTAGTTATTCTAAGCTTGGAGTCTTGTTTGTGAAATTGTCAATAAAGGAGGATGGCGAGAATGCATGTATTTTGGGACCCACTGAAAGGGATAGCGTGCATCATGGAAACTTATTAATATTTGTAGAACATAACAAAACTAAGAAAAAAGCAAATAGTAAGTAAGTCTTAAAAAGTGGGAGAAAAAAGATATGACCTACTTAAAAGTAAATTTAACCTAAAAAATATTAATCAAAAACGATCTACCTACGTAAGGGCTATTGTTACTCGTGTTACTATCAAAAGCCGATAATAACGTGAATACCACTCATTTAGTCATTTGAGTAGGATCGATGTGGTATCGATCATTCGATGGTGTCGGACATAGAAATAGGAAGCAGTCGTAATTCCTAATTCTATGGTGACGGAACATCCATGGAATTAGGAATGACGACTATAGTCTTCCTATTTATATGGGAAAATCCCTATAAAAATAATGACACGTGCTGTCATGTCAGCAAAATGTCTATGGTGGTATATGTCAATTGCGCATAACGTTCCGTTAGTGCAAGATGATTTATTTTTTTAATAATTATAATAATTTCTTTCTTTTGACTCCTATGTCTGAGAGCCTTAATATTTTTTATATAAACATCGTATGAACTTGTGATTATAATTAATATAAACTTGTACTTGAACGATGCTTCCATAATTTTTAAATTATGTGGGTCCAATTTCACCTTTAATGCTTATTTCTTCCCAAGCCTTTTTCTTTTCGATTTTGTTGCTGTACTTGTCGGACTTCGAATCCCATATTGCTGGACGACTCTCAACCTCATCGATAAATTCTTCTACCTGATTTTCGTTCATGTTTAGACTTGAACAAAAATACGTGCGCAGTCCCGTCACTAGTCGATCGATGAACTGATGCGCGGCCGCAGCGCGGGTGCAGCGCTGCAGTCGCGTGTTTTTTATTTATATGGATTTACAAAGCAGCGCGACCGCAGCGCTGCAGCCGCGCTGCTTCCGCGCGGCACTTTGCGGCAAATTTGAAGGCGCCCTAAGAACAGAGAGCCGCCTGCAATTACTCAATTATTTAACCCCCCTAAGCTGGGTCAACGAAGTGAAACTATCGACCTATGGGCCCGTCGGTACGCACTTCTTGTTCGTTGACCGAGCTGGGCCAACGTGGTGGCGTTTGGCCTTAACATATATTCATAAGTATTCTGCCACTTACCTGCAAATTATGGAACCAGCTTCCATCTTCTGTGTTCCCTCATTATTATAATATGGGGCTCTTCAAAGAAAGAAAGAAAGAAAGAAAGAAAATCTTTATTCGGGGATAATACAAGTACTTACAACAAATAACTAATAATAAAATAAGAATTTATAAAGAAAAAGAAACGCGTAATGTGACTAGATCCCCAAAACGGTCTTCACTCAGCATGTGCTATATCTGTTAGGATATAGCGCTGATCTTCCGTGAAGCCAATATGCTTGGACGGCGCCAAAAACATAAATAGATATATATATATATATACATAATTGTATATAATATATAATATAATAAAAATAAAAAATCTGTTAGTAGGTATAGCCTATGATACAATACAATAATATATATATTATCACAATATGTAAATAATTTAAGATACAATATTTTTGTAAACCAAGGCGTACTAAAACGGCAGTTAATAGAGTGCAAGGTGTAGACATAGAGTGTAAGGTGTATGGAAAGAAAATGAACATAAGACCCTTTTAAGTTTTTTTGTTTTTGTAATAAATATTCTTTTAACTTTCTTTTAAAAGTTATTTTAGACTTCGAAATGTCCCGGTATGGTGGTGGCAAATCATTCCAACATTTGGTAGCCGCAAATTTAAAACTGCCCCGGAAGGCAGCCCGAGAATGTTGCGGCATTTTTAGGGTCCAAACTCTATTAGCCCTTGTGTCCGTTGTTCTTAACCACTCTAGTTTTTCGTACAAATAGGCAGGCTGCTGCGACTTTAATACCCCAAAAAGAAGTGATGCCAGATGAAGTTCCCGCCTTGTTTTCATATTCAGCAAGTTTGCTTCATTAATAAACGGCGTTACGTGTGTTCTGGGAGGAATATGAAAGCAAAAGCGAGCACAAGCATTCTGAATGCGCTGAACTAGCCTCTGAGTGCGAACCAAAAGACGCGGCCCATACAAAGCATCGCCATAGTTCAGCTTTGACAGTATTAAGGTCTCACACACCTTGATACGCACGTCGACACTTAAATACTGTCGCACCCGGTATAATGTTTTTAATCGATAGAAGCAACTACGTACCACTTCTAGAATATGGCGTTCAAAACATAGTTCACTATCGATGAGTACTCCTAGATTTCTGGCCTCGTTAGTGCTCTCCAACGCATCATCCTTAATTCGAACAGTGAAGTCGTTAGGAGAGACCTTTGCTAGAGCTTGGCGAGAACCAAGCAACATGAATTTTGATTTGGCGGGGTTTAGGACTAGCTGGTTATCATGAGCCCAATCCGCTACACTGTCTAAGTCATAATTCAATTTATAGACCGCATCACTATGAGCATAAGGCTTAAAAGATATGTATAATTGTATATCGTCTGCATACATGTGATAATTACAATTACTAATGCTATTTATTATATCAGCAGTGTAAATAATAAATAAAATAGGACCAAGAATTGAGCCTTGCGGTACTCCTCTAGACAGATATTTAGGTGCAGATGTAGCAGTCCAGCCTGCGGAATCACGAAGCTCGACATATTGGGAACGCTCAGACAGGTAGCTCTTAAACCACTTGATTGAATTTGGGCACAACCCATAGTATGAAAGTTTTGCTATAAGTAAGGGAATATTTATAGTGTCAAATGCACGTGAAAAGTCCAAAAGAGTCAAAATTGTCACCTCACCGGAGTCCTGTGAGGCAAGCATGTTATCAACCACGTCTATGAGAGCGGTAGTGGTGCTTCTGAATTTCCGGAAACCAGACTGCTTATTGGGTAAAATGTTATTACTTTCGAGATAAAGCGAAAGTTGAGCACAAACCACCTTTTCTAGAACCTTCGACAGACACGGCAGAATGCTTATCGGTCGCAGGTCTTTTAACTCTTGTATGTTTGGCTTCTTAGGAATTGGTTTTACAACTGCTGACTTCCATATTTGTGGGAACGTGCCGGTGACAATAGATCTGTTAATGATTTCAGTTATTACACTGAGAGTGGCTGGAAGCGTCATTAAAATCATATCCAAAGAAATACCATCAACACCCGCTGAATTACTTTTTATAGATTTAATCATCTTGGCGATTACAGTTTCCGTAACAGGTTTAAGCTCGAATGTAAATTCAGAGCGGTGCTCGTTATGGTATGAAAGTAAGGATTCAGGCACATCATCACTGTTGGGCACATTGAGGAAATGATCATTAATGAGATCCGGGTCTCTGAAAACTTCGGCAACCTGATAGTCTTTTGTATTAGAGTCGGCAACTACATATTTTTTTAAATTATTCCACAGCTTCTTTGAGTCATTTATGTATCTATTTATGTTTTGATTATGAAAGGCTATTTTTTCACTATGTAGTGCAGAAGAGACAATATGTTTTAGATCTTTGTAGTATTGTTTTTGGGATTCCAATGTCTTATCTAGGTTTTTATTATGCGCTAAATTAAGCGCAAAGGGCGGATAAACAAATATATCTCAGAAGCCGGCAACACATTGGCGGTTCATCTGGTGCTGGAAGTGTTCATGGGCGGCGGTGATCACTTAACATCAGGTGACCCGCCTGCTTGTTATATATATATTTAAATTAAAATTCTTGGGCATGCAGGTTTCCTAACGATGTTTTCAATTTTTGTAAAGCACATTAGTACTCCGAAAAATTAGAGATAATCTATTTAAAAACCCTTCTTTAAAACTGTATAATTAATATTATTTTCAAGAGATCTGTAAGTAACTCCCAATTTAGGATAATTCTTGGTGATTATAATGCGCACTAAAATAGTAAAATTTCAGGTTGTAATTGTACCCGCGTTCAACGCTGAAGCTATTTACACTGCAGTCATCAAAGACAAAATTATGGTAAGATCTCATAGCTTTAATTTACTGAGAAATCTATACATCAGCTAGCAATATTATAAATGCGAAAGTTTGGATGGATGGATGTTTTTTACTCAATCACGGCAGAACGTCTGAATGGATCTGAATGAAATTTGGCACAGAGATAGACTATAGTTTGGAATAACACATAGACTACATTTTATCTATATAGCTCATTAATATAGCTCTTACGAGTATGTAATAAGATATTTTAAATATGAAGCGAACTAGATTGACAGGCAGTCTGGGCCGGTCCGGAACGTCGGAAACTTAGGATTCGCCGGAAGAACAGTGCTGGAGTGGTTCTTAAACACCACTTCAGCATTACGCTGAGGCGATGCCCTTTTTGGGATTATGTGTGGCACAGATTTAGTTCTAATTTTTAAATTTTAATTTTTTCTAACTTTTGTCTGTTCTGTGTCTTGTGTTATCCCAAATAAAGATTTTATTTATTTATTTATTTATTTATCCTGGAAAATATGGGATTTCCCGCGGTAATTAAAAAACCTAATCCACGCGGACGAAGTCGCAGGCATCATCTAGTTTTCCGTTAATCTCTTTCCACACAATCCATCCAATTTGTTTCTACGTTTTTATCCTATCTTTCTCGTTTTGGTGTCATCACTGTGACTATTTTGTTTTTAGGGTTCCGTACCAAAATGGTAAAAATGGAACCCTTATGGTGCGACTTTCTCCGTCCGTCCGTCCGTCCGTCTGTCACAGTCGATTATTTCAGTAACTAGTAAAGCTATCGACATGAAATTTGGAGTAGTTGTGTATAATAGTGGCCTAACATCAATAAAATAAAAAAAAAACGAAAATTATTTTTAGTTTAATTAAAAAAGGGGGAAAATCGGGGGTTTGAAATTTCAAAGTATGTAGTATTAGATACTGAGTGGGATATCATATGAAAGGGCTATACTTCTACATTCTAAAACAGATTTTTATTTATTTTTATGCATAATAGTTTTTGATTTATCGGGCAAAATGTCGAAAAAAATACCGTTCCCCCCCTTATCTCCGAAGTTTACCAATTGAAAAATCTGAAATAATTATGGTCAATAGAAGCTTATGTATATTTTACAGGAAAAATAAAACCAACGTTCTATCTAGCATAGTTTTTTTGATATTAACAATAAACCTGTACAAACAAAGTTAGTTTTGCGGTTCATTTCGTCTTGTTTTTAATCTATATATATAAAACTAGTGTTTCGCTCTGTGCGCGAGCTGCTAAAGCAGCTCACGAGATGTGGTTAGACGTTAGTACTAAGTAGTGCAGACTTGACGTCTTTATTGTATTAAACCGAATTTATTTACTGGCGCTGATTTTTTAAAACTTTAGTATCACTTTCCTGTTTTGTGATCCCAGGGAGCCCTAATATCGATTTTGAACGAAATCGGTCAATAACAAAGAATTTCAAAATGGCGCTGATTTTTTAAAACTTTGGTATCAGTTTCCTGTTTTGTGATCCCAGGAAGTACTAAATATCGATTTTGAACGAAATCGGTCAATTAACAAATAAGTTCAAAATGGCGCGGATTTTTTTTTAATTTTGGTAACAGTTTCCTGTTTTGTAACCCCAGGGAGTCCTAAATATCTATTTTGAACGAAATCAGTCAATTAACAAAGAATTTCAACATGGCGCTGATTTTTTTAAATTTATGTAACAGTTTCCTGTTTTGTAATCCCAGGGAGCCCTAATATCGATTTTGAACGAAATCTGTCAATTAACAAAGAATTTTAAAATGGCGCTAATCTTTTAAACCTTTGGTATCAGTTTCCTGTTTTGTGATCCCAGCGTGCCCTAAATATCAATTTTGAACGAAATCGGTCAATTAACAAAGAATTTCAAAATGGCACTGATTTTTTAAATTTTGGTATCAGTTTACTGTTTTGTGATCCCAGCGTGCCCTAAATATCGATTTTGAACGAAATCGGTCAATTAACAAAGAATTTCAAAATGGCGCTGATTTTTTAAAAACTTTGGTATCAGTTTCCTGTTTTGTAATCCCAGGGAGCCCTAAATATCGATTTTGAACGAAATCTGTCAATTAACAAAGAATTTCAAAATCGCGCCGATTTTTTAAAACTTTGGTATCAGTTTCCTGTTTTGTGATCCCAGAGAGCCATAAATATCGATTTTGAACGAAATCGGTCAATTAACAAAGAATTTCAAAATGGCGCTGATTTTTTACAACTTTGGTTTCAGTTTCCTGTTTTGTAATCCCAGGAAGTCCTAAATATCGATTTTGAACGAAATCGGTCAATTAACAAATAATTTCAAAATGGCGCTGATTTTTTAAAACTTTGGTACCAGTTTCCTGTTTTGTAATCCCAGGGAGCAATAAATATCGATTTTGAACGAAATCGGTCAATTAACAAATAATTTCAAAATGGCGCTGATTTTTTACAACTTTGGTTTCAGTTTCCTGTTTTGTAATCCCAGGAAGTCCTAAATATCGATTTTGAACGAAATCGGTCAATTAACAAATAATTTCAAAATGGCGCTGATTTTTTAAAACTTTGGTACCAGTTTCCTGTTTTGTAATCCCAGGGAGCAATAAATATCGATTTTGAACGAAATCGGTCAATTAACAAATAATTTCAAAATGGCGCTGGTTTTTTAAAACTTTGGTATCAGTTTCCTGCTTTGTGATCCCAGAGAGCCATAAATATCGATTTTGAACGAAATCGGTCAATTAACAAAGAATTTCAAAATCGCGCCGATTTTTTAAAACTTTGGTATCAGTTTCCTGTTTTGTGATCCCAGAGAGCCATAAATATCGATTTTGAACGAAATCGGTCAATTAACAAAGAATTTCAAAATGGCGCTGATTTTTTACAACTTTGGTTTCAGTTTCCTGTTTTGTAATCCCAGGAAGTCCTAAATATCGATTTTGAACGAAATCGGTCAATTAACAAATAATTTCAAAATGGCGCTGATTTTTTAAAACTTTGGTACCAGTTTCCTGTTTTGTAATCCGAGGGAGCAATAAATATCGATTTTGAACGAAATCGGTCAATTAACAAATAATTTCAAAATGGCGCTGATTTTTTAAAACTTTGGTATCATTTTCCTGTTTTGTGATCCAAGGGAGACCTAAATATCGATTTTGAACGAAATCTGTCAATTAACAAAGAATTTCAAAATCGCGCCGATTTTTTAAAACTTTGGTATCAGTTTCCTGTTTTGTGATCCCAGAGAGCCATAAATATCGATTTTGAACGAAATCGGTCAATTAACAAAGAATTTCAAAATGGCGCTGATTTTTTACAACTTTGGTTTCAGTTTCCTGTTTTGTAATCCCAGGAAGTCCTAAATATCGATTTTGAACGAAATCGGTCAATTAACAAATAATTTCAAAATGGCGCTGATTTTTTAAAACTTTGGTACCAGTTTCCTGTTTTGTAATCCCAGGGAGCAATAAATATCGATTTTGAACGAAATCGGTCAATTAACAAATAATTTCAAAATGGCGCTGATTTTTTAAAACTTTGGTATCAGTTTCCTGCTTTGTGATCCCAGAGAGCCATAAATATCGATTTTGAACGAAATCGGTCAATTAACAAAGAATTTCAAAATGGCGCTGATTTTTTACAACTTTGGTTTCAGTTTCCTGTTTTGTGATCCCAGGGAGTCCTAAATATCGATTTTGAACGAAATCGGTCAATTAACAAATAATTTCAAAATGGCGCTGATTTTTTAAAACTTTGGTATCAGTTTCCTGTTTTGCAATCCCAGGTAGCCCTAAGTATCGATTTTGAACGAAATCGATAAATTAACAAATAATTTTAAAATGGCGCTGATTTTTTTAAATTTTGGTAGGTACCAGTTTCCTGTTTTGTAATCCCAGGAAGCCCTAAATATCGATTTTGAACGAAATCGGTCAATAATTAACAAAGAATTTCAAAATGGCACTGATTTTTTTACCACCAGATTTTTGTACCAGTTTCCTGTTTTGTAATCCCAGGGAGCCCCGTCGTGGGCAAAACGGAACCGTATCAAAATCTTGCAAAGTTCTGCACTTCTAGTGACTACAGTCTCTTCAATATTCGCCATATATTTTCTATGGAAAAATAAATTCCGCCAGCTTGAATTTTTTTCCTGTTCATCAAGTAGACCTTCAGGTCCTGATCATCTTTTGCCACAAAACCACTCTTCCATCTTTTATACTTTCTGAGATAGACACCAAAAAAATTTGTATGGCAGCCATCTTAAATCCGCCATTTTGATTTTTTTTTCAGCTTATTCTATTGGATGAAGTTTCGAATGACATTTGGTCGAGCACCTATCTTCAATGCTTCGATTGGTTCATTTCGGCAAATCGGCCGCCATCTTGTTTTTCCGAAATGTCATAATTTTTCCCTACTCCTATCCCGCACCCAAACATATCTCCTTTACATGAACTACCCCGTTTCGGATCTGGGGCGCCGCGGTTCGGGGTCAAAAAATCAAAAATTTTAAAACACTACAGCTCGGCCGCCATCTTTTTTTTTCCAATTTTTTCCACTTTTTCTATTGATCGTTTCTTAATTTCTTCAATCGTTGCGAGTTTTAACGAAATCGGTTGGAAAACAAAAGAGTTGCAAGAATCACGTCGGCCGCCATCTTGTTTTTCCGAAATGTCATGATTTTTCCCTACTCGAATCCCACACCCGAACACATCTCCCATACATCATTGTATCGTTTTCTGTCTTTTTCTAGGAGAACAATAAATTATGTCAATGAGTTAGAATCGCCATATAATTTGGAATGAACAAAAATATTCCGCCATCTTGAATTTTTTTTCATTTAGCTAAATAGACCTTCTCGTCCTGATTATCTCTTGCCAAGTAACCACACTTCCATCTCTTATACTCTCCGAGATAGACACCAAATGAATTTGTATGGCGGCCCATCTTAAATCCACCATTTTGAAATTTTTTCCAGCTCACTGTCAATTGGATGAAGTTTTGAATGACATTTGGTCGAGCACCCCCAACCCTCAATTCCTCGGCCGTGCTCTTTACCCGTCTCCGAAATCCTCAATCATTAGCTATCTCCATATTTTTCTTCCAGTTTAATTTTCTGACTTGTATATGAAGCCATCAGTGAAAAAAAAATTTTTATACAAAATTTTACAGGAGGAAATTTTTGGGAAAAATCTCGAAAACTACCCCAAATGTGGCAACACTGTTTAGATATCTCGTTACTGCCGGTTGAGTTTGTAAGTCGATCCATACATGTCAACTTTCCCAAATGTTGCCAACTGCCTCAAAAACGTGATCGAAATTTTGAAAAACACAAAAAGAATACAAAATGGCCGCCACCTCGTTTCACGAAAACATTTTACATAGTTTTATAATTTTCCCGTAAACTACAGGATATACCGCTCCTGATGACGTTTCAATTTTTTATCTCGCTCGCACCCAGCCGACATGATCGCCCCTGAAAAAAGACCATGTCGAAAATCACTTTTACTTTGATAAATTCCAGTGTTGCCAGACCTCGGCGACGAAAATACCCTAATGTCATTCGTACAAGTGGGACACGTGGTTGCTCGTACTCGAATTTTGCAAAAAGTCCGTATTTCGATTTTTTATTTTTGGGGTAAATCTTGAAAATTTCCCGAGAAATGGGGTAATTTTTTTTCCCCACTCGATACGTCGTGTCTGTACGCACATTTGCGCCTTAGAAGTCGAAACGCTCCGACGTTGCTAACTGTGAGAAATTTAAATTTTTGAAATTGCGTTTTTTCGTACCTCAAACCGAACGGCCGCTGCGACAGCCGCCATCTTGAATTTTTAAAAATTACTCCCATTCTGTCAAAATACAGGATAATTGTAGACGTGAAAAGAAAAAAATATCATGCTCGACCACGCCGTTTCGGATCTGCGGCGCCGCGGTTCGGGGTCGCAAAATCAAAAATTTGAAAACACTGCAGCTCAGCCGCCATCTTGGTTTTCCAATCTTTTCCACTTTTTCTATTAATCGTTTCCTAATTTCTTCAAAAATTGTGAGTTGTAACGAAATCGGTTGCAAAACAAAAGAGTTGCAAGAATCACGTCGGCCGCCATCTTGTTTTTCCGAAATGTCATAACTTTTCCCTACTCGAATCCCGCACCCGAACACATCTCCTCTACATCATTGTATCGTTTTCTGTCTCTTTCTAGGAGAACAATAAATTATGTCAATGAATCCTAATCGCCATATAATTTGGTATGAAAAAAAACATTCCGCCATCTTGAAATTTTTTTCATTTCGCTAAATAGACCTCCTCGTCCTGATCATCTCTTGCCCAGAAACCACTCTTCCATCTTTTATACTTTCTGAGATAGACACCAAATAAATTTGTATGGCGGCCATCTTAAATCCGCCATTTTGAATTTTTTTCAGCTCATTGTCTATTGGATGAAGTTTCGAATGACATTTGGCCAAGCACCCCCCATCTATCTTCAATACCTCGGCCGTGCTCTTTACCCGTCTCCGAAATCCTCAATCATCAGCTGCCTCCATATTTTTCTTCAAGTTTAATTTTCTGACTTGTATACGAAGCCATCGGTGAAAAAAAAAATTTTCATACAAAATTTTACAGGAGGAGTTTTTGGGGAAAATCTCGAAAACTACCCCAAATGTGGCAACACTGTTTAGATATCTCGATACTGCCGGTCGAGTTACACAATCGAATAATACATGTCAACTTTCCCAAATGTTGCCAACTGCCTCAAAAACGTGTTCGAAGTTTTCAAAAACACAAAAAGAATACAAAATGGCCGCCACCTCGTTGCACAGAAACATTTTACATAGTTTCATAATTTTCTCGTAAACTACAGGATATACCGCTCTTGATGACGTTTAAATTTTTCATCTCGCTCGCACCCAGCCGAAATGATCGCCCCTGAAAAAAGACCATGTCGAAAATCACTTTTACTTTGATAAATTCCAGTGTTGCCAGACCTCGGCGACTAAAATACCCAAATGTCATTCCCACAAGTGAGACACGTGGTAGCTCGTACTCAAATTTTGCAAAAAGTCCGTATTTCGATTTTTTTATTTTTGGGGTAAATCTTGAAAATTTCCCGTAAAATGGGGTAATTTTTTTTCCCCAATCCATACCTCGAGTCTGTACACACAATCGCCCCCTAGAAGTCGAAACGCTCCGACGTTGCAAACTGTGAGAAATTTGAATTTTAAAATTGCGTTTGTTCGTACCTCAAACCGAACGGCCGCCGCGACAGCCGCCATCTTGAATTTTTAAAAACCACTCCCATTCTGTCAAAATACAGGATAATTGTAAGCGAAAAAAGAAAAAAATATCATGCTCGACCACGCCGTTTCGGATCTGTGGCGCCGCGGTTCGGGGTCAAAAAATCAAAAATTTGAAAACACTACAGCTCGGCCGCCATCTTGTTTTTCCAATTTTTTCCACTTTTTCTATAAATCGTTTCCTAATTTCTTCAATCGTTGCGAGTTTTAACGAAATCGGTTGGAAAACAAAAGAGTTGCAAGAATCACGTCGGCCGCCATCTTGTTTTTCCGAAATGTCATAATTTTTCCCCACTCGAATCCCGCACCCGAACACATCTCCCGTACATCATTATATCGTTTTCTGTCTCTTTCTAGGAGAACAATTAGGTCAATGAGTGAGTCAGTCAGTGAATCAGTGAGTGGTAATTGAGCTATATATAGTATAACTAGTGTTTCGCTCTGTGCGCGAGCTGCTAAAGCAGCTCGCGGGCCGTGTTAGTCTCAAATTTTGAAGGATGGGTGGTGGTGTTTCAGCTTTATGCAAAAAATATGGGATTAGAAAAGGAAAATTAAAAAAGGGAAGATCACAAACATCAAGTTCACAACAAGTTCTTTGAAAGGAGTCGCATGCATGAGCTACTTTATAATATTTTTTTAAAGATAATATACTATTTTTTAAAGAAACAGTAGGTATACATTATGTGAAATTAAACAAAAATTTTATTATTTTATTTTATTTAAATCAGCCACGTATTTAAATATTTATAATTTTAGCCAGGAGTAGAACATTAAAGATAATGTATATTGAAGATTATTAAATGGCAACAAAACGGTTTTTTTTTAGTTCAAGCCTGTATTTAAATTCCTTCTTGTAAATAATTTAAGCTACGTGAAAAATCATTCATTCATTGTTCATTGGAAAGTATTTTATCTACTCCAGCATCGAAAAGTTCCAAAGAAACCGGTAAATTTCAAAATGACGCTGATTTTATAAATTTTGGTAACAGTTTCCTGTTTTGTGATATTAGGGATCCTCAGATATCGAATTTGAACGAAATCGCTACAATAACAAAGAATATCTAAATGGCGCTGATTTAAATTTTGGTAACAGTTTCCTGAATTGAAATCCCAGGGAGTCCTAAATATCGATTTTGAACGAAATCGGTTAATTTTAATAAGTAATTTCAAAATGGCGCAGATTTTCTAAAATTATTTTACCAGTTTCCTGTTTTGTGATATTAGGGATCCTCAGATATCGATTTTGAAAAAATCGGTAAATTAACAAATAATTCCAAAATGGCGCTGAATTTTTAAAATTTTGGTAACAGTTTCCTGTATTGAAATCCCAGGGAGCCCAAAATATCGATTTTGAACCAAATCGCTCAATTAACAAACAATTTCAACATGGCGCTGATTTTTTAAAACTTTTGTATCAGTTTCCTGTTTGGTGATCCCAGGGAACCCTAAATATCGATTTTGAACGAAATCAGTCAATTAACAAACAATTTCAACATGGTGCTTGTTTTTTAAAACTTTTGTATCAGTTTCCTGTTTTGTGATCCCAGGGAACCCTAAATATCGATTTTGAACGAAATCGGTCAATTAACAAAGAATTTTAAAATGGCGCTGATTTTTTAAAACTTTGGTATCAGTTTCCTGTTTAGTGATCCCAGGGAACCCTAAATATCGATTTTGAACGAAATCGGTCAATTATTAAAGAATTTCAAAATGGCGCTGATTTTTTAAAACTTTTGTATCAGTTTTGTGATCCCAGGGAGCCCTGAATATCGATTTTGATCGAAATCGGTCAATTAACAAAGAATTTCAAAATAGCGCTGATTTTTTCAAACTTTGGTAGCAGTTTTCTGTTTTGTAATCCCAGGGAACCCTAAATATCGATTTTGAACGAAATCGGTCCATTAACAAAGAATTTCAAAATGGCGCTGATTTATTAAAATTTTGGTACCAGTTTCCTGTTCTGTAATCCCAGGGAGTCCTAAATATCGATTTTGAACAAAATCGGTTATTAACAAAGAATTTCAAAATGGCGCCGATTTTTTAAACTTTGGTATCGGTTTCCTGTTTTGTAATCCCAGGGAGTCATATGTATCGATTTTGAACGAAATCGGTCAATTAACAAAGCATTTCAAAATGGCGTTGGTTTTTTAAAACTTTGGTACCAGTTTCCTGTTTTGTAATCCCAGGGAGCCCTAAGTATCGATTTTGAACGAAATCGGCCAATTGACAAAGAATTTCAAAATGGCGCTGATTTAAATTTTGGTAACAGCTTCCTGAATTGAAATCCCAGGGAGCCCTAAATATCGATTTGGAACGAAATCGGTTAATTAATAAATAATTTCAAAATGGCGCTGATATTTCAAAATTTTGGTACCGGTTTTCTGTTTTGTAATCCCAGGGATCCTAAAATATCGATTTTGAACGAAATCGGTCAATTAACAAAGAATTTCAAAATGGCGCTGATTTTTTACAACTTTGGTATCAGTTTCTTGTTTTATAACCCCCAGGGAGCCCTAAATGTCGATTTTGATCGAAATCGGTAAATTAACAAAGAAGTTCAAAATGGTGCCGATTTTTTTTAAACTTTGGTATCAGTTTCCTGTTCTGTAATCCCAGGGAGTCCTAAATATCGATTTTGAACGAAATCGGTCAATTAACAAACAATTTCAACATGGCGCTTGTTTTTTAAAACTTTTGTATCAGTTTCCTGTTTTGTGATCCCAGGGAACCCTAAATATCGATTTTGAACGATATCGGTCAATTAACAAAGAATTTTAAAATGGCGCTGATTTTTTAAAACTTTGGTATCAGTTTCCTGTTTAGTAATCCCAGGGAACCCTAAATATCGATTTGGAACGAAATCGGTTAATTAATAAATAATTTCAAAATGGCGCTGATTTTTTACAACTTTGGCATCAGTTTCTTGTTTTACAATCCCAGGGAGCCCTAAATATCGATTTTGAACGAAATCGGCCAATTGACAAAGAATTTCAAAATGGCGCTGATTTAAATTTTGGTAACAGCTTCCTGTATTGAAATCCCAGGGAGCCCTAAATATCGATTTGGAGCGAAATCGGTTAATTAATAAATAATTTCAAAATGGCGCTGATATTTTAAAATTTTGGTACCGGTTTTCTGTTTTGTAATCCCAGGGATCCTAAAATATCGATTTTGAACGAAATCGGTCAATTAACAAAGAATTTCAAAATGGCGCTGATTTTTTACAACTTTGGTATCAGTTTCTTGTTTTATAACCCCAGGGAGCCCTAAATATCGATTTTGATCGAAATCGGTAAATTAACAAAGAAGTTCAAAATGGTGCCGATTTTTTTTAAACTTTGGTATCAGTTTCCTGTTCTGTAATCCCAGGGAGTCCTAAATATCGATTTTGAACGAAATCGGTCAATTAACAAATAATTTCAAAATGGCGCTAATTTTTTTAAAATTTTGGTACCAGTTTCCTGTTTTGTAATCCCAGGGAGTCCTAAATATCGATTTTGAACGAAATCGGTTATTAACAAAGAATTTCAAAATAGCGCCGATTTTTTAAACTTTGGTATCGGTTTCCTGTTTTGTAATCCCAGGGAGTCATATTATGTATCGATTTTGAACGAAATTGGTCAATTAACAAAGCATTTCAAAATGGCGCTGGTTTTTTAAAATTCTGGTACCAGTTTCCTGTTCTGTAATCCCAGGGAGTCCTAAATATCGATTTTGAACGAAATCGGTTATCAACAAAGAATTTCAAAATGGCGCCGATTTTTTAAACTTTGGTATCGGTTTCCTGTTTTGTAATCCCAGGGAGTCATATGTATCGATTTTGAACGAAATCGGTCAATTAACAAAGCATTTCAAAATGGCGCTGGTTTTTTAAAACTTTGGTACCAGTTTCCTGTTTTGTAATCCCAGGGAGCCCTAAGTATCGATTTTGAACGAAATCGGTTATTAACAAAGAATTTCAAAATGGTTATATTAAGTAATTTCAAAATGGCGCTGATTTTTTTAAAATTTTGGTACCAGTTTCCTGTTTTGTAATCCCAGGGAGCCCTAAGTATCGATTTTGAATGAAATCGGTCAATTAACAAATAATTTCAAAATAGCGCTGATTTTTAAACTTTGGTATCGGTTTCCTGTTTTGTAATCCCAGGGAGTCATATGTATCGATTTTGAACGAAATCGGTCAATTAACAAAGCATTTCAAAATGGCACTGATATTTTAAAATTTTGGTACCGGTTTTCTGTTTTGTAATCCCAGGGATCCTAAAATATCGATTTTGAACGAAATCGGTCAATTAACAAAGAATTTCAAAATGGCGCTGATTTTTTACAACTTTGGTATCAGTTTCTTGTTTTATAACCCCAGGGAGCCCTAAATATCGATTTTGATCGAAATCGGTAAATTAACAAAGAAGTTCAAAATGGTGCCGATTTTTTTTAAACTTTGGTATCAGTTTCCTGTTCTGTAATCCCAGGGAGTCCTAAATATCGATTTTGAACGAAATCGGTTATATTAAATAATTTCAAAATGGCGCTGATTTTTTTAAAATTTTGGTACCAGTTTCCTGTTTTGTAATCCCAGGGAGCCCTAAGTATCGATTTTGAATGAAATCGGTCAATTAACATATAATTTCAAAATAGCGCTGATTTTTAAACTTTGGTATCAGTTTCCTGTTTTGTAACCCCAGGGAGCCCTAAATATTGTTTTTGAACGAAATCGGTCAATTAACAAAGAATTTCAAAATGGCGCTGATTTTTTTACTTTGGTATCAGTTTTCTGTTTTGTAATCCCAGAGAGACCTAAATTATATTGAATATGAAAGATTCCATCTCTAATACTCTCCGAGACAGACACTGATGAAATTTGTATGGCGGCCATCTTGAATCTGCCATTTCGGAGATTTTTCAACTCACCGCCAATTGGATGAGGTTTCGAGTGACATTTGTTTGAGAACCCCCCACCTATCTTCAACATCTTGGCCGTGCTCTTTACCCGTCTCCGAAATCCTCAATCATCAGCTGTCTCCATATTTTTCTTCAAGTTATATTTTCTGATTTATATACGAAGCCATCAGTGAAAAAAAAATTTGTCATGCAAAATTTTACAAGAGGGAGTTTTTGGGGAAAATCTCGAAAACTACCCCAAATGTGGCAACACTGTTTAGATATCTCGATACTGCCGGTCGAGTTACACAATCGATCCATACATGTCAACTTTCCCAAATGTTGCCAATTGCCTCAAAAATGTGATCGAAATTTTCAAAAACACAAAAAGAATACAAAATGGCCGCCACCTGGTTTCACAGAAACATTTTACATAGTTTTATAATGTTCCCGTGAACTACAGGATATGCCGCTTGTGATGACGTTTCAATTTTTCATCTCGCTCGCACCCAGCCGAAATGATCGCCCCTGAAAAAAGACCATGTCGAAAATCACTTTTACTTTGATAAATTCCAGTGTTGCCAGACCTGGGCGACGAAATTACCCAAATGTAATTCATACAAGTGAGACACGTGGTTGCTCGTACTCGAATCTTGCAAAAAGTCCGTATTTAGATTTTTTTTATTTTTGGGGTAAATCTTGAAAATTTCCCGAGAAATGGGGTAATCTTTTTTCCCCCAATCCATACCTCGAGTCTGTACACACAATCGCCCCGTAGAAGTCGAAACGCTCCGACGTTGCCAACTGTGAGAAATTGGAATTTTAAAATTGCGATTTTTCGTACCTCAAACCGAACGGCCGCTGCGACAGCCGCCATCTTGAATTTTTAAAAACCACTCCCATTTTATCAAAATACAGGATAATTGTAGGCGAAAAAAAGAAAAAATCATGCTCGACTACGCCGTTTCAGATCTGTGGCTCCGCGGTTCGGGGTCGAAACATCAAAAATTTGAAAACACTGCAGCTCGGCCGCCATCATGTTTTTCCAATTTTTTCCACTTTTTCTATTGATCGTTTACTAATTTCTTCAATAATTGCGAGTTGTAACGAAATCGGTTAGAACACAAAAGAGTTGCAAGAATCACGTCTGCCGCCATCTTGTTTTTCCGAAATGTCATAATTTTTCCCTACTCCCATCCCGCACCTGAACACATCTCCCATACATCATTGTATCGTTTTCTGTCTCTTTCTTGGAGAACAATAAATTATTGAGTCCTAATCGCCATATAATTTGGTATGAAAAAAAATATTCCGCCATCTTGAATTTTTTTTCTTTTCGCTAAATAGATCTTCTCGTCCTGATCATCTTTGGCCGAGAAACCACTCTTTCATCTTTTATACTTTCTGAGATGGACACCAAATAAATTTGTATGGCGGCCATCTTAAATCCGCCATTTTGAATTTTTTTTCAGCTCATTGTCTTTTGGATGAAGTTTCGAATGACATTTGGTCGAGCACCCCCCACCTATCTTCAATACCTCGGCCGTGCTCTTTACCCGTCTCCGAAATCCTCAATCATCAGCTGTCTCCATATTTTTCTTCAAGTTTAATTTTCTGATATGTAAACGAAGCCATCAGTGAAAAAAAATTTTTTCATACAAAATTTTATAGTAGGATATTTTGGGGAAAATCTCGGAAACTACCCCAAATGTGGCAACACTGTTTAGATATCTCGATAGTGCCGGTCGAGTTACACGATCAATCGATACATGTCAACTTTCCCAAATGTTGTCAACTGCCTCAAAAACGTGATCGAAATTTTGAAAAACACAAAAAGAATACAAAATGGCCGCCACCTCTTTTCACTGATTCATTTTACATAGTTTTATAATTTTCCCGTAAACTACAAGATATAGCTCTCCTGATGACGTTTCAATTTTTTATCTCGCTCGCACCCAGCCGAAATGATCGCCCCTGAAAAAAGACTATGTCTAAAATCACTTTTACTTTGATAAACTCCAGTGTTGCCAGACCTCGGCGACGAAAATACCCAAATGTCATTCGTACAAGTGGGACACGTGGTTGCTCGTACTGGAATTTTGCAAAAAATACGTATTTCGATTTTTTTATTTTTAGGGTAATTCTTGAAAATTTCCCGAGAACTGGGGTAATTTTTTTCCCCCAATCCATACTTCGAGTCTGTACGCACAATCGCCCCGTAGAAGTCGAAACGATCCGACGTTGCCAACTGTGAGAAATTTGAATTTTAAAATTGCGTTTTTTCGTACCTCAAACCGAACGGCCGCCGCGACAGCCGCCATCTTGAATTTTTAAAAACCACTCCCATTCTGTCAAAATACAGGATAATTGTAAGCGAAAAAAGAAAAAAATATCATGCTCGACCACGCCGTTTCGGATCTGTGGCGCCGCGGTTCGGGGTCGAAAAATCAAAAATTTGAAAACACTACATCTCGGCGGCTATCTTGTTTTTCCAATTGTTTTCACTTTTTCTGTTGATCGTTTACTAATTTCTTCAATCCTTGCGAGTTGTAACGAAATCGGTTGGAAAATAAAAGAGTTGCAAGAATCACGTCGGCCGCCATCTTGTTTTTCCGAAATGTCATAATTTTTCCCTACTCGAATCCCGCACCCGAACACATCTCCCCTACATCATTATATCGTTTTCTGTCTCTTTCTAGGAGAACAATTATGTCAATGAGTCAGTCAGTCAGTCAGTCAGTCAGTCAGTGAGTGAGTGGTAATCGAGCTATATATAGTATAACTAGTGTTTCGCTCTGTGCGCGAGCTGCTAAAGCAGCTCGCGGGCCGTGTTAGTCTCAAATTTTGAAGGATGGGTGGTGGTGTTTCAGCTTTATGCAAAAAATATGGGATTAGAAAAGGAAAATTAAAAAAGGGAAGATCACAAACATAAGTTCTTTGAAAGGAGTCGCATGCATGAGCTACTTTATAATATTTTTTTAAAGATATATTATTTTTTAAAGAAACAGTAGGTATACATTATGTGAAATTAAACAAAAATTGTTATTTTTTTTAAATCAGCCACGTATTTAAATATTTATAATTTTAGCCAGGAGTAGAACATTAATATATTGAAGATTATTAAATGGCAACAAAACGGTTTTTTTTAGTTCAAGCCTGTATTTAAATTCCTTCTTGTAAATAATTTAAGCTACGTGGAAAATCATTCATTCATTGTTCATTGGAAATTATTTTATCTACTCCAGCATCGAAAAGTTCCAACGAAACCGGTCAATTTCAAAATGACGCTGATTTTATAAATTTTGGTAACAGTTTCCTGTTTTATGATATTAGGGATCCTCAGATATCGAATTTGAACGAAATCGCTACAATAACAAAGAATATCTAAATAGCACTGATTTAAAGGACATGTCCCAGTTCAGTATGGAGGGTGGTTTTTTATTCTGAGTGTCAATGAACCAGAACCAAACTGCCATCACGTGAAAGAGAAAAAAATATAACATTAAACGCCATTTAAATAATAATTTTAGAAAACCCCGTTTTTTTTAAAATTAATCATGAAAAATATCGTTTGTAGAAAATATTTTTCGATGGATGGCAACACTAAAACTTGGGTAATGCGCATTAATTGTGATTATTAATATTCCATTTCGATAAACTACCCATTTTCCACTACATAGGTAGTACATACAACAATATAAGATTAATAAATAATAATTGTGTATTTGTGACATTCGTAAAATAATTAAACAACAATAAATCACCAATAAACTAAGATAAACAAAACTGACAGTGACATTTGACAATCACCCAATGACATACGTGACAAAAAAAAACAAGTTTTTTTTTTACTGTTGATAAAATTCAGACAAAGATCTAAAAAAGCCACAAAATAAAAATATATTTTTCTCCAAATTGGGGTCCTTTAAAAATGTGTAAATAATTCTAAAAGCCATATTTTAGGATCTCTATTCACGTGTATTAAAGTCATCTTGGTTCATGTTCAAGGCCCAATCTTGGACAAGTCCTTTGGTAACAGTTTCCTGTATTGAAATCCCAGGGAGTCCTAAATATCGATTTTGAACGAAATCGGTTAATTTTAATAAATAATTTCAAAATGGGTCAAATTTTCTAAAATTTTTGTACCAGTTTCCTGTTTTGTGATAATAGGGATCCTCAGATATCGATTTTGAAAAAATTGGTAAATTAACAAATAATTCCAAAATGGCGCTGATTTTTTAAAATTTTGGTAACAGTATTGAAATCCCAGGGAGCCCAAAATATCGATTTTGAACAAAATCGCTCAATTAACAAAGAGTTTTAAAATGGCGCTGATTTTGTACAACTTTGGTATCAGATTCAGTTGGCGCTGATTTTTTAAAACTTTTGTATCAGTTTTGTGATCCCAGGGAGCCCTAAATATCGATTTTGAACGAAATCGGTCAATTAACAAAGAATTTTAAAATGGCGCTGATTTTTTAAAACTTTGGTATCAGTTTCCTGTTTTGTGATCCCAGGGAACCCTAAATATCGATTTTGAACGAAATCGGTCAATTAACAAAGAATTTTAAAATGGCGCTGATTTTTTAAAACTTTGGTATCAGTTTCCTGTTCAGTGATCCCAGGGAACCCTAAATATCGATTTTGAACGAAATCGGTCAATTATTAAAGAATTTCAAAATGGCGCTGATTTTTTAAAACTTTTGTATCAGTTTTGTGATCCCAGGGAGCCCTTAATATCGATTTTGATCGAAATCGGTCAATTAACAAAGAATTTCAAAATGGCGCTGAGTTTTTAAAACTTTGGTATCAGTTTCCTGTTTTGTAATCCCAGGGAGTCCTAAATATCGATTTTGAACAAAATCGGTCAATTAACAAAGAATTTCAAAATGGCGCTGATTTTTTAAAATTTTGGTACCAGTTTCCTGTTTTGTAATCCCAGGGAGCCCTAAGTATCGATTTTGAACGAAATCGGCCAATTGACAAAGAATTTCAAAACGGCGCTGATTTAAATTTTGGTAACAGTTTCCTGTATTGAAATCCCAGGGAGTCCTAAATATCGTTTTTGAACGAAATCGGTGAATTAACAAAGAATTTCAAAATGGCGCTGAATTTTTACAACTTTGGTACCGGTTTTCTGTTTTGTAATCAGGGATCCTAAAATATCGATTTTAAACGAAATCAGTCAATTAACAAAGAATTTCAAAATGGCGCTGATTTTTTACAACTTTGGTATCAGTTTCTTGTTTTATAACCCCAGGGAGCCCTAAATATCGATTTTGATCGAAATCGGTAAATTAACAAAGAAGTTCAAAATGGTGCCGATTTTTTTTAAACTTTGGGATCAGTTTCCTGTTCTGTAATCCCAGGGAGTCCTAAATATCGATTTTGAACGAAATCGGTTATATTAAATAATTTCAAAATGGCGCTGATTTTTTTAAAATTTTGGTACCAGTCTCCTGTTTTGTAATCCCAGGGAGCCCTAAGTATCGATTTTGAATAAAATCGGTCAATTAACAAATAATTTCAAAATGGCGCTGATTTTTAAACTTTGGTATCAGTTTCCTGTTTTGTAACCCCAGGGAGCCCTAAATATCGTTTTTGAACGAAATCGGTCAATTAACAAAGAATTTCAAAATGGCGCTGATTTTTTACAACTTTGGTATCAGTTTCCTATTTTGTGACCCCAGGGAGCCCTAAATATCGATTTTGAACGAAATCGGTCAAATAACAAAGAATTTCAAAATGGCGCTGATTTTTTTTACTTTGGTATCAGTTTTCTGTTTTGTAATCCCAGAGAGACCTAAATTATATCGAATATGAAAGAAATCGGTACATTATCAAAGAATTTCAAAATGGCGCTGGTTCACTTTTTCATTAAAATCAACAGATCTTATAATGTAACGGAAAATCGACGACATTAAAATTGCAGGATGTGTGCTATTTGGGGTGTACGTACGGGTTTGTTGGTAGGTGGGTATGTCGGTTGGCGGGTATGTCGGTAGGCGGGTATGATAGTAGGCGGGTATGTTGGTAGGCGGGTAAGCAGGTAGGCGGGTATGCAGGTAGGCTGGTATTCAGGTAGGTGGGTATGTTGGTAGTTTTATGCTTTTTTTTTCATGCCTTTGGTCGAAATCTTTCTTCAATACCCTGGCCGTGCTCTTCACCCGTCTCCGAAATCCTCAATCATTAACTCGCTTCACATTTTTGCTCCCAAAGATTCGTTAGAATGAGAGTCCTATAATTAAAACAAAGTTTGAAAAGGAACTACAAGTACCCAGTCTTTTATAGTTCCTAATCGCCATATAATTTGGTATGAAAAAAAAATTCCGCCATCTTATTTTTTATTTCGCTAAATAGACCTCCTCGTCCTGATCATCTCTTGCCAAGAAACCACACTTCCATCTCTTATACTCTCCGAGATAGACACTGACGAAATTTTTTGGCGGCCATCTTGAATCCACCTATTTGGAATTTTTTTAAACTCACCGCCAATTGGATGAGGTTTCGAGTGACATTTCTTCGAGCACCTATCTTCAATACCTTGGCCGTGCTCTTTACCCGTCCTCGAAATCCTCAATCATCAGGTGTCTCCATATTTTTCTTCAAGTTTAATTTTCTGACTTGTATATGAAGCCATCAGTGAAAAAAAATATTTCTTACAAAATTTTACAGGAGGAAATTTTTGGGGAAATTCTTGAAAATTACCCCAAATGTGGCAACATTGTTTAGATATCTCGATACTGCCGGTCGAGTTACACAATCGATCCATACATGTCAACTTTCCCAAATGTTGCCTACTGCCTCAAAAACGTGATCGAAATTTTGAAAAACACAAAAAGAATACAAAATGGCCGCCACCTCGTTTCACAGAAACATTTAACATATTTTTATAATTTTCCCGTAAACTACAGGATATACCGCTCCTGATGACGTTTAAATTAACCAAAAAAGTACCCAAGTTAAAGTAAAAAATTACCCAAATGTAATTCATACAAGTGAGACACGTGGTTGCTCGTACTCGAATCTTGCAAAAAGTCCGTATTTAGATTTTTTAATTTTTGGGGTAAATCTTAAAAATTTCCCGAGAAATGGGGTAATTTTTTTCCCCCCAATCCATACCTCGAGTCTGTACACACAATCGCCCCGTAGAAGTCGAAACGCTCCGACGTTGCCAACTGTGAGAAATTGGAATTTTAAAATTGCGATTTTTCGTCCCTCAAACCGAACGGCCGCCGCGACAGCCGCCATCTTGAATTTTTAAAAACCACTCCCATTCTGTCAAAATACAGGATAATTGTAGGCGAAAAAAAGAAAAAAATCATGCTCGACTACGCCGTTTCAGATCTCTGGCTCCGCGGTTCGGGGTCGAAACATCAAAAATTTGAAAACACTACAGCTCGGCCGCCATCTTGTTTTTCCAATTTTTTCCACTTTTTCTATTGATCGTTTACTAATTTCTTCAATAATTGCGAGTTGTAACGAAATCGGTTAGAACACAAAAGAGTTGCAAGAATCACGTCTGCCGCCATCTTGCCATCATCAGCCATCTTAAATCCGCCATTTTGAATTTTTTTTCAGCTCATTCTTTTGAAGTTTCGAATAACATTTGGTCGAGCACCTATCTTCAATGCTTCGATTGGTTAATTTCGGCAAATCGGCCGCCATCTTGTTTTTCCGAAATGTCATAATTTTTCCCTACTCCTATCCCGCACCCAAACATATCTCCTTTACATGAACTACCCCGTTTCGGATCTGTGGCGCCGCGGTTCGGGGTCAAAAAATCAAAAATTTTAAAACACTACAGCTCGGCCGCCATCTTTTTTTTCCAATTTTTTCCACTTTTTCTATTGATCGTTTCTTAATTTCGTCAATTGTTGCGAGTTTTAACGAAATCGGTTGGAAAACAAAAGAGTTGCAAGAATCACGTCGGCCGCCATCTTGTTTTTCCGAAATGTCATGATTTTTCCATACTCCCATTCCGCACCCGAACACATCTCCCATACATCATTGTATCGTTTTCTGTCTTTTTCTAGGAGAACAATAAATTATGTCAATGAGTTAGAATCGCCATATAATTTGGAATGAACAAAAATATTCCGCCATCTTGAATTTTTTTTCATTTAGCATAGACCTTCTCGTCCTGATTATCTCTTGCCAAGTAACCACACTTCCATCTCTTATACTCTCCGAGATAAACACCAGATAAATTTGTATGGCGGCCATCTTAAATCCACCATTTAGAAATTTTTTCCAGCTCACTGTCAATTGGATGAAGTTTTGAATGACATTTGGTCGAGCACCCCCCACCCTCAATTCCTCGGCCGTGCTCTTTACCCGTCTCCGAAATCCTCAATCATTAGCTATATCCATATTTTTCTTCCAGTTTAATTTTCTGACTTGTATATGAAGCCATCAGTGAAAAAAAAAGGAAATTTTTGGGGAAAATCTCGAAAACGACCCCAAATGTGGCAACACTGTTTAGATATCTCGTTACTGCCGGTTGAGTTACACAGTCGATCCATACATGTCAACTTTCCCAAATGTTGCCAACTGCCTCAAAAACGTGATCGAAATTTTGAAAAACACAAAAAGAATACAAAATGGCCGCCACCTCGTTTCACGAAAACATTTTACATAGTTTTATAATTTTCCCGTAAACTACAGGATATACCGCTCCTGATGACGTTTCAATTTTTCATCTCGCTCGCACCCAGCCGAAATGATCGCCCCTGAAAAAAGACCATGTCGAAAATCACTTTTACTTTGATAAATGCCAGTGTTGCCAGACCTCGGCGACGAAAATACCCAAATGTTCGTACAAGTGGGACACGTGGTTGCTCGTACTTACTCGAATTTTGCAAAAAGTCCGTATTTCGATTTTTTATTTTTGGGGTAAATCTTGAAAATTTCGACAGCCGCCATCTTGAATTTTTAAAAATTACTCCCATTCTGTCCAAATACAGGATAATTGTAGGCGTGAAAAGAAAAAAATATCATGCTCGACCACGCTGTTTCGGATCTGCGGCGCCGCGGTTCGGGGTCGAAAAATCAAAAATTTGAAAACACTACAGCTCAGCCGCCATCTTGGTTTTCCAATTTTTTCTACTTTTTCTATTAATCGTTTCCTAATTTCTTCAATAATTGTGAGTTGTAACGAAATCGGTTGGAAAACAAAAAAGTTACAAAAAGCACTACGGCCGCCATTTTGTTTTTCCGAAATATCATATTTTTTCCCTACTCCCATCCTGCACCCGAACACATCTCCCATACGACATTGTATCGTTTTCTGTCTCTTTCTTGGAGAACAATAAATTATGCTAATGAGTCCTAACCGCCATATAATTTGGTATGAAAAAAAATATTCCGCCATCTTGAATTTTTTTTCTTTTCGCTAAATAGATCTTCTCGTCCTGATCATCTTTGGCCGAGAAACCACTCTTCCATCTTTTATACTTTCTGAGATAGACACCAAATAAATTTGTATGGCGGCCATCTTAAATCCGCCATTTTGAAATTTTTTTCAGCTCATTGTCTTTTGGATGAAGTTTCGAATGATATTTGGTCAAGCACCCCCCACCTATCTTCAATACCTCGGCCGTGCTCTTTACCCGTCTCCGAAATCCTCAATCATCAGCTGTCTCCATATTTTTCTTCAAGTTTAATTTTCTGACGTGTATACGAAGCCATCAGTGAAAAAAAAAATTTTCATACAAAATTTTACAGGAGGGCATTTTTGGGAAAATCTCGAAAACTACCCTAAATGTGGCAACACTGTTTAGATATCTCGATACCGCTGGTTGAGTTACACAATCGATTTCTTCATGTCAACTTTCCCAAATGTTGCCAACTGCCTCAAAAACGTGATCGAAATTTTGAAAAACATAAAAAGAATACAAAATGGCCGCCACCTCGTTCCACAGAAACATTTTAGTTAGTTTCATAATTTTCCCGTAAACTACAGGATATACCGCTCCTGATGACGTTTAAATTTTTCATCTCGCTCGCACCCAGCCGAAATGATCGCCCCTGAAAAAAGACCATGTCGAAAATCACTTTTACTTTGATAAATGCCAGTGTTGCCAGACCTCGGCGACGAAAATACCTAAATGTCATTTGTACGAGTGAGATACGTGGTTGCTCGTACTCGAATTTTGCAAAAAGTCCGTATTTCGATTTTTTTATTTTTGGGGTAAATCTTGAAAATTTCCCGAGAAATGGGGTAATTTTTTTTCCCCACTCCATACGTCGTGTCTGTACGCACAATCGCGCCTCAGAAGTCGAAACGCTCCGACGTTGCCAACTGTGAGAAATTTGAATTTTAAAATTGCGTTTTTTCGTACCTCAAACAAAAAGGCCGCCGCGACAGCCGCCATCTTGAATTTTTAAAAACCACTTCCATTCTGTCAAAATACAGGATAATTGTAGTCGAAAAAAGAAAAAATTGTTATGCTCGACCACGCCGTTTCGGATCTGCGGCGCCGCGGTTCGGGATCGAAAAATCAAAAATTTGAAAACACTACAGCTCGGCCGCCATCTTGTTTTTCCAACTTTTTCCACTTTTTCTATTGATCGTTTCCTAATTTCTTCAATCGTTGCGAGTTTTAACGAAATCGGTTGGAAAACAAAAGAGTTGCAAGAATCACGTCGGCCGCCATCTTGTTTTTCCGAAATGTCATAATTTTTCCCTACTCGAATCCCGCACCCGAACACATCTCCCCTACATCATTATATCGTTTTCTGTCTCTTTCTAGGAGAACAATTATGTCAATGAGTCAGTCAGTGAGTGAGTGAGTGAGTGGTAATCGAGCTATATATAGTATAACTAGTGTTTCGCTCTGTGCGCGAGCTGCTAAAGCAGCTCACGAGATGTGGTTAGACGTTAGTACTAAGTAGTACAGACTTGACGTCTTTATTGTATTAAACCGAATTTATTTACTTAGATACACAATTCACCTTTAAGTAGAAAGATTTTAAAAATGGCGCTGATTTTTTAAAACTTTAGTATCACTTTCCTGTTTTGTAATCCCAGGGAGCCATAATATCGATTTTGAACGAAATCGGTCAACAACAAAGAATTTCAAAATGTCGCTGATTTTTTTAAAACTTTGGTATCAGTTTCCTGTTTTGTGATCCCAGGAAGTACTAAATATCGATTTTGAACGAAATCGGTCAATAAACAAATAAGTTCAAAATGGCGCGGATTTTTTTTAATTTTGGTAACAGTTTCCTGTTTTGTAACCCCAGGGAGTCCTAAATATCTATTTTGAACGAAATCAGTCAATTAACAAAGAATTTCAACATGGCGCTGATTTCTTTAAATTCTTGTAACAGTTTCCTGTTTTGTAATCCCAGGGAGCCCTAATATCGATTTTGAACGAAATCTGTCAATTAACAAAGAATTTCAAAATGGCGCTAATCTTTTAAACCTTTGGTATCAGTTTCCTGTTTTGTGATCCCAGCGTGCCCTAAATATCAATTTTGAACGAAATCGGTCAATTAACAAAGAATTTCAAAATGGCGCTGATTTTTTAAAAACTTTGGTATCAGTTTCCTGTTTTGTAATCCCAGGGAGCCCTAAATATCGATTTTGAACGAAATCTGTCAATTAACAAAGAGTTTCAAAATGGCGCTGATTTTTTAAAACTTTGGTATCATTTTCCTGTTTTGTGATCCCAGGGAGACCTAAATATCGATTTTGAACGAAATCTGTCAATTAACAAAGAATTTCAAAATGGCGCCGATTTTTTAAAACTTTGGTATCAGTTTCCTGTTTTGTCAACCCAGGGAGCCAACCCTAAATATCGATTTTGAACGAAATCGGTAAATTAACAAAGAATTTCAAAATGGCGCTGATTTTTTTCAACTTTTGTACCAGTTTCCTGTTTTGTAATCCCAGGAGGCCCTAAATATAGATTTTGAATGAAATCGGTCAATAAACAAAGGATTTCCAAATGACGCTGATTTTTTAAAGCTTTGGTATCAGTTTTCAGTTTTGTAATCCCCAGGGAGCCCTAAATATCGATTTTAAACGAAATCGGTCAATTAACAAAGAATTTCAAAATAGCGCTGGTTTTTTAAAACTTTGGTATCAGTTTCCTGTTTTGTGATCCCAGGGAGCCCTAAATATCGATTTTGAACGAAATCGGTCAATTAACAAAGAATTTCAAAAAAGCGCCGAATTTTTCAAACTTTGGTATCAGTTTCCTGTTTTGTGATCCCAGGGAGTCCTAAATATCGATTTTGAACGAAATCGGTCAATTAACAAAGAATTTCAAAATGGCGCTGATTTTTTAAAATTTTGGTAAGTTTCCTGTTTTGTAATCCTAGGGATCCCTGGGCATGGGTAAAACGGAACTTATCAAAATCTTGCATAGCTGTTTTACACGTCTTGTTGTCTCTTCAATATTCGCCGTAATAGATTTTCTATGAAAAAATAAATTCCGCCATCTTGAAATTTTTTCCTGTTCATCAAGTAGACCTCTTGATCATTTGGTCTTGATCATCTTTTGCCAAGAAACCACTTTTCCATCTTTTATACTTTCTGAGATAGACACCAAATAAATTTGTATGGCAGCCATCTTTAATCCGCCATTTTAATTTTTTTTTCAGCTCATTATGTTTTGGATGAAGTTTCGAATGACATTTGGTCGAGCACCCCCCCCCCCCCTATCTTGAATACCTTGGGCGTGCTCTTTACCCGTCTCCGAAATCCTCAATCATCAGCTGTCTTAATATATTTGTTCAAGTTTAATTTTCTGACGTGTATACGAAGCCATCAGTTAAAAAAAAATATTTCATATAAAATTTTACAGGAGGACATTTTTGGGAAAATCTCGAAAACTACCCCAAATGTGGCAACACTGTTTAGATATCTCGATACTGCCGGTCGAGTTACACAATCGATCCATACATGTAAATTTTTCCAAGTGTTGCCAACTGCCTCAAAAACGCTGGCCGCCACCTCTTTTCACAGAAACATTTTACATAGTTTTATAATTTTCCCGTAAACTACAGGATATACCGCTCCTGATGACGTTTCAATTTTTCATCTTGCTCGCACCCAGCCGAAATGATCGCCTCTGAAAAAAGACCATGTCGAAAATCACTTTTACTTTGATAAATTCCAGTGTTGCTAGACCTCGGCGACGAAAATACTCAAATGTCATTCATACAAGTGAGACACGTGGTTGCTCGTACTCAAATTTTGCAAAAAATACGTATTTCGATTTTTTCATTCTTGGGGTAAATCTTCAAAAATTTCCCGAGAAATAGGGTAATTTTTTTTCCCAATTCATACTTCGAGTCTGTACACACAATCGCCCCGTAGAAGTCAAAATGCTCCGACGTTGCCAACGGTGAGAAATTTGAATTTTATAATTGCGTTTTTTCGTACTTCAAACCGAACGGCCGCCGCGACAGCCGTCATCTTGAATTTTTAAAATCCACTCTCGTTCTGTCAAAATACAGGCGTAATGTCAAAATTGTAGGCGAAAAAAGAAAAAGATATTATGCTCGACCATGCCGTTTCGGATCTGTGGAGCCGCGGTTCGGGTTCTAAAAATCAAAAATTTTAAAACACTACAGCTCGGCCGCCATCTTGTTTTTCCAATTCTTTCCACTTTTTCTATTGATCGTTTACTAATTTCTTCAATCATTGCGAGTTTTAACGAAATCGGTCGGAAAACAAAAGAGCTGCAAGAATCACGTCGGCCGCCATCTTGTTTTTCCGAAATGTCATAATTTTTCCCTACTCGAATCCCACACTTGAACACATTTCCCGTACATCATTGTATCGTTTTCTGTCTCTTTCTATGAGAACAATTATGTATGTCCTAGTCGCTATATAATTTGGTATGAAAAAAAATATTCCGCCATCTTGAAATTTTTTTCATTTCGCTACAAATACCTTCTCGTCCTGATCATCTTTTGCCAAGAAACCACTCTTCTATCTTTTATACTTTCTGAGATAGACACCAAATAAATTTGTATGGCGGCCATCTTAAATCCGCCATTTTGAATTTTTTTTCATTTCATTGTCAATTGGATGAAGTTTCGAATGACATTTGGTGGAGCACCCCCCACCTATCTTCAATACCTGGACCGTGCTCTTTACCCGTCTCCGAAATCCTCAATCATCAGCTGTCTCCATATTTTTTTCAAGTTTAACTTTCTGACTTGTACACAAAGCCATGAATGGAAAAACAAAATTTCATACAAAATTTTACAGGAGGAAATTTTTGGGGTAAATCTTGAAAACTACCCCAAATGTGGCAACGCTGTATAGATAACTCGATACTGCCGGTCGAGTTACACAATCGATCCATACATGTCAACTTTCCCAAATGTTGCCAACTGCCTCAAAAACGTGATCGAAATTTTGAAAAACACAAAAAGAATACAAAATGGCCGCCACCTTGTTTCACAGAAACATTTTACATAGTTTCATAATTTTCCCGTAAACTACAGGATATACCGCTCCTGATGACGTTTCAATTTTTCATCTCGCTCGCACCCAGCCGAAATGATAGCCCCTGAAAAAAGACCATGTCGAAAATCACTTTTACTTTGATAATGTCCAGTGTTGCCAGACCTCGGCGACGAAAATACCCAAATGTCATTCGTACAAGTGAGATACGTGGTTGCTCGTACTCGAATTTTACAAAAAGTCCGTATTTCGATTTTTTAATTTTTGGGGTAAATCTTGAAATTTTCCCGAAAATTGGGTTATTTTTTTTCTCCAATCCATACCTCGAGTCCGTACACACAATCGCCTTATAGAAGTCGAAACGCTCCGACGTTGCCAACTGTGAGAAATTTGAATTTTAAAATTGCGTTTTTTCGTACCTCAAACCGAACGGCCGCCGCGACAGCCGCCATCTTGAATTTTTGAAAACCACTCCCATTCTGTCAAAATACAGGATAATTGTAGGCGAAAAACAAAAAAACTATTATGCTCGACCACGCAGTTTCGGATCTGTGGCGACGCGGTTCGGGGTCGAAAAATCAAAAATTTGAAAACACTACAGCTCAGCCGCCATCTTGGTTTTCCAATTTTTTCCACTTTTTATATTGATCGTTTCCTAATTTCTTCAATAATTGTGAGGTGTAACTAAATCGGTTGGAAAACAAAAAAGTTACAAAAAGCACTACGGCTGCCATCTTGTTTTTCCGAAATATCATATTTTTTCCCTACTCCCATCCTGCACCCGTACACATCTCCCATACATCATTGTATCGTTTTCTGTCTGTTTCTTGGAGAACAATAAATTATGCTAATGAGCCCTAATCGCCATATAATTTGGTATGAAAAAAAATATTCCGCCATCTTGATTTTTTTTTCTTTTCGCTAAATAGACCTCCTCGTCCTGATCATCTCTTGCCAAGAAACCATACTTCCATCTCTTATACTCTCCGAGATAGACACTGACGAAATTTGTATGGCGGCCATCTTAAATCCGCCATTTTGAATTTTTTTTTAGGTCAATGGTAATTGGATGAAGTTTCGAATAACATTTGGTCGAACACCCCCCACCTATCTTCAATACCTCGGCCGTGCTCTTTACCCGTCTCCGAAATCCTCAATCATCAGCTGTCTCCATATTATCTTCAAGTTTGATTTTCTGACTTGTACACGAAGCCATCAGTGGAAAAAAAAAAATTCATACAAAATTTTACAGGAGGACATTTTTGGGAAAATCTCGAAAACTACCCCAAATGTGGCAACACTGTTTAGATATCTCGATACTGCCGGTCGAGTTACACAATCGATCCATACATGTCAACTTTCCCAAATGTTGCCAACTGCCTCAAAAACCTGATCGAAATTTTGAAAAACACAAAAGGAATACAAAATGGCCGCCACCTCGTTCCACAGAAATATTTTACATAGTTTCATAATTTTCTTGTAAACTACAGGATATACCGCTCCTGATGACGTTTAAATTTTTCATCTCGCTCGCACCCAGCCGAAATGATCGCCCCTGAAAAAAGACCATGTCGAAAATCACTTTTACTTTGATAAATTCCAGTGTTGCCAGACCTCGGCGACGAAAATACCCAAATGTCATTCGTACAAGTGGGACACGTGGTTGATCGTACTCGAATTTTGCAAAAAGTCCGTATTTCGATTTTTTTATTTTTGGGGTAAATCTTGAAAATTTCCCGAGAAATTGGGTAATTTTTTTTCCCCAATCCATACCTCGAGTCTGTACGCACAATCGCCCAGTAGAAGTCGAAACGCTCCGTCGTTGCCAACTGTGAGAAATTTGAATTTTAAAATTGCGTTTTTTCGTACTTCAATCAGAACGGCCGGCGCGACAGCCGCCATCTTGAATTTTTAAAAATCACTCCCGGTCTGTCAAAATACAGGATAATTGTAGGCGAAAAAAGAAAAAAATATCATGCTCGACCACGCCGTTTCGGATCTGCGGCGCCGCGGTTCGGGGTCGAAAAATCAAAAATTTTAAAACACTACAGCTCGGCCGCCATCTTGTTTTTCCAATTTTTTCCACTTTTTCTATTGATCGTTTCCTAATTTCTTCAATAGTTGCGAGTTTTAACGAAATCGGTTGAAAAACAAAAGAGTTGCGAGAATCACGTCGGCCGCCATCTTGTTTTTCTGAAATGTCATAATTTTTCCCCACTCGAATCCCGCACCCGAACACATCTCCCCTACATCATTATATCGTTTTCTGTCTCTTTCTAGGAGAACAATTATGTCAATGAGTGAGTCAGTCAGTGAATGAGTGGTAATTGAGCTATATATAGTATAATAACTAGTGTTTCGCTCTGTGCGCGAGCTGCTAAAGCAGCTCGCGGGCCGTGTTAGTCTCAAATTTTGAAGGATGGGTGGTGGTGTTTCAGCTTTATGCAAAAAATATGGGATTAGAAAAGGAAAATTAAAAAAGGGAAGATCACAAACATAAGTTCTTTGAAAGGAGTCGCATGCATGAGCTACTTTATAATATTTTTTTAAAGATATAATATTTTTTAAAGAAACAGTAGGTATACATTATGTGAAATAAAACAAAAATTGTTATTTTTTTTAAATCAGCCACGTATTTAAATATTTATAATTTTAGCCAGGAGTAGAACATTAAAGATAATGTATATTGAAGATTATTAAATGGCAACAAAACGGTTTTTTTAGTTCAAGCCTGTATTTAAATTCCTTCTTGTAAATAATTTAAGCTACGTGAAAAATCATTCATTCATTGTTCATTGGAAATTATTTTATCTACTCCAGCATCGAAAAGTTCCAACGAAACCGGTCAATTTCAAAATGACGCTGATTTTATAAATTTTGGTAACAGTTTCCTGTTTTGTGATATTAGGGATCCTCAGATATCGAATTTGAACGAAATCGCTACAATAACAAAGAATATCTAAATGGCGCTGATTTAAATTTTGGTAACAGTTTCCTGTATTGAAATCCCAGGGAGTCCTAAATATCGATTTTGAACGAAATCGATTTTGACGGTTAATTTTAATAAATAATTTCAAAATAGCGCAGATTTTCTAAAACTTTTGTACCAGTTTCCTGTTTTGTGATATTAGGGATTCTCAGATATCGATTTTGAAAAAATCGCTAAATTAACAGATAATTCCAAAATGGCGCTGAATTTTTAAAATTTTGGTAACAGTATCCTGTATTGAAATCCCAGGGAGCCCAAAATATCGATTTTGAACCAAATTAACAAAGAGTTTTAAAATGGCGCTGATTTTGTACAACTTTGGTATCAGATTCAGTTTTGTAATCCCAGGGAACCCTAAATATCGATTTTGAACGAAATCAGTCAATTAACAAAGAACTTCAACATGACGCTGATTTTTTAAAACTTTTGGTACCGGTTTTCTGTTTTGTAATCCCAGGGATCCTAAAATATCGATTTTGAACGAAATCTGTCAATAACAAAGAATTTCAAAATGGCGCTGATTTTTTACAACTTTGGTATCAGTTTCTTGTTTTATAACCCCAGGGAGCCCTAAATATCGATTTTGATCTAAATCGGTAAATTAACAAAGAAGTTCAAAATGGTGCCGATTTTTTTTAAACTTTGGTATCAGATTCCTATTCTGTAATCCCAGGGAGTCCTAAATATCGATTTTGAACGAAATCGGTTATATTAAATAATTTCAAAATGGCGCTGATTTTTTTAAAATTTTTGTACCAGTTTTCTGTTTTGTAACCCCAGGGAGCCCTAAATATCGCTTTTGAACGAAATCGGTCAATTAACAAATAAGTTCAAAATGGCGCGGATTTTTTTTTTATTTTGGTAACAGTTTCCTGTTTTGTAACCCCAGGGAGTCCTAAATATCTATTTTGAACGAAATCAGTCAATTGACAAAGAATTTCAACATGGCGCTGATTTTTTAAAATTTTTGTAACAGTTTCCTGTTTTGTAATCCCAGGGAGCCCTAATATCGATTTTGAACGAAATCTGTCAATTAACAAAGAATTTCAAAATGGCGCTAATCTTTTAAACCTTTGGTATCAGTTTCCTGTTTTGTGATCCCAGCGTGCCCTAAATATCAATTTTGAACGAAATCGGTCAATTAACAAAGAATTTCAAAATGGCACTGATTTTTTAAATTTTGGTATCAGTTTCCTGTTTTGTGATCCCAGCGTGTCCTAAATATCGATTTTGAACGAAATCGGTCAATTAACAAAGAATTTCAAAATGGCGCTGATTTTTTAAAAACTTTGGTATCAGTTTCCTGTTTTGTAATCCCAGGGAGCCCTAAATATCGATTTTGAACGAAATCTGTCAATTAACAAAGAGTTTCAAAATGGAGCTGATTTTTTAAAACTTTGGTATCATTTTCCTGTTTTGTGGTCCCAGGGAGACCTAAATATCGATTTTGAACGAAATCGGTCAATTAACAAAGAATTTCAAAATGGCGCTGATTTTTTTAAATTTTGGTAAGTACAAGTTTCCTGTTTTGTTATCCCAGGAAGTGCTAAATATCGATTTTGAACGAATTCGGTCAATTAGCAAAGAATTTCAAAATGGCGCTGATTTTTTTAAATTTTGGTACAAGTTTCCTGTTTTGTAATCCCAGGAAGTCCTAAATATCGATTTTGAACGAAATCGGTCAATTAACAAAGAATTTCAAAATGGCGCTGATTTTTTTAAATTTAGGTAACAGTTTCCTGTTTTGTGGTTCCAGCGTGCCCTAAATATCGATTTTGAACGAAATCGGTCAATTAACAAAGAATTTCAAAATGGCGCTGATTTTTTAAAAACTTTGGTATCAGCTTCCTGTTTTGTAATCCCAGTGAGCCCTAAATATCGATTTTGAACGAAATCGGTAAATTAACAAAGAATTTCAAAATGGCGCTGATTTTATAAAACTTTGGTATCAGTGTCCTGTTTTGAAATCCCAGGGATCCCTAAATATCGATTTTGAACGAAATCGGTCAATTAACAAAGAATTTCAAAATGGCGCTGATTTTTTTAAATTTTGGTAAGTACAAGTTTCCTGTTTTGTTATCCCAGCCCCCCTAGCATGGGCCGGAGATAAAAATTTTATCCCCCGATTTTATCCACTGACAAGAGATAAAATTTACTTATCCACCTCTCAGAGCACGGCAACAGGGGAGAGGAGAAGTTTATCCCCGTTTGACATTTCACGGGGTCTCGGGGGACTATTTACCCACCGTTATTTAGCGTTTTTATTTATTTATTTAGGAATAAATTTTTTATCCTTTCCTCGGGGAGAAAATTGTCTCGGCCCATGCTAGGGGGGCAGGAAGTGCTAAATATCGATTTTGAACGAATTCGGTCAATAAAGCAAAGAATTTCAAAATTTACTCTCTTAGTCACACACACACTTTAGTCTCTTCAATATTCGCCATATATTTTCTATGGAAAAATTAACTCCGCCATCTTGAATTTTTTCCTGATCATCAAGTTTGCCAAGAAACCACTCTTCCATCTTTTATACTTTCTGAGATAGACACCAAATAAATTTGTATGGCTGCCATCTTAAATCCGCCATTTTGATTTTTTTTTCAGTTCATTGTCTATGGGATGAAGTTTCGAATGACATTTGGTCTATCACTTCCCACCTATCTTCAATGCTTCGATCGGTTCATTTCGGCAAATTGGCCGCCATCTTGTTTTTCCGAAATGTCATAATTTTTCCCTACTCCCATCCCGCACCCAAACATATCTCAACTACCCCGTTTCGGATCTGCGGCGCCGCGGTTCGGCATCGAAAAATCAAAAATTTGAAAACACTACAGCTCGGCCGCCATCTTGGTTTTCCAATTTTTTCCACTTTTTCTATTGATCGTTTTCTAATTTCTTCAACAATTGCGAGTTGTAACGAAATCGGTCGGAAAACAAAAAAGTTGCAAGAATCACGTCGGTCGCCATCTTGTTTTTCCGAAATGTCATAATTTTTCCCTACTCAAATCCCGCACCCGAACACATCTCCCATACATCATTGTATCGTTTTCTGTCTCTTTCTCGGAGAACAATAAATTATGTCAATGAGTCCTAATCGCCATATAATTTGGTATGAAAAAAAACATTCCGCCATCTTGAAATTTTTTTCATTTCGCTAAATAGACCTCCTCGTCCTGCTCATCTCTTGCCCAGAAACCACTCTTCCATATTTTATACTTTCTGAGAAAGACACCAAATAAATTTGTATTTCGGCCATCTTAAATCCGCCATTTTGAATTTTTTTTCAGCTCATTGTCTATTGGATGAAGTTTCGAATGACATTTGGTCGAGCACCCCCCATCTATCTTCAATACCTCGGCCGTGCTCTTTACCCGTCTCCGAAATCCTCAATCATCAGCTGCCTCCATATTTTTCTTCAAGTTTAATTTTCTGACTTGTATACGAAGCCATCGGTGAAAAAAAAATTTTTCATACAAAATTTTACAGGAGGAGTTTTTGGGGAAAATCTCGAAAACTACCCCAAATGTGGCAACACTGTTTAGATATCTCGATACTGCCGGTCGAGTTACACAATCGATTTATGCATGTCAACTTTCCCAAATGTTGCCAACTGCCTCAAAAACGTGTTCGAAGTTTTCAAAAACACAAAAAGAATACATAATGGCCGCCACCTCGTTGCACAGAAACATTTTACATTATTTCATAATTTTCTTGTAAACTACAGGATATACCGCTCCTGATGACGTTTAAATTTTTCGTCTCGCTCGCACCCAGCCGAAATGATCGCCCCTGAAAAAAGACCATGTCGAAAATCACTTTTACTTTGATAAATTCCAGTGTTGCCAGACCTCGGCGACGAAAATACCCAAATGTCAATCGCACAGGTGAGACACGTGGTTGCTCGTACTCAAATTTTCCAAAAAGTCCGTATTTCGATTTTTTTATTTTTGGGGTAAATCCTGAAAATTTCCCGAGAAATGGGGTAATTTTTTTTCCCCAATCCATACCTCGAGTCTGTCCACACAATCGCACCGTACAAGTCGAAACGCTCCGACGTTGCCAACTGTGAGAAAATTGAATTTTAAAATTGCGTTTTTTCGTACCTCAAACAAAAAGGTCGCCGCGACAGCCGCCATCTTGAATTTTTAAAAACCACTCCCATTCTGTCAAAATACAGGATAATTGTAGTCGAAAAAAGAAAAAATTATCATGCTCGACCACGCCGTTTCGGATCTGCGGCGCCGCGGTTCGGGGTCGAAAAATCAAAAATTTTAAAGCACTACAGCTCGGCCGCCATCTTGTTTTTCCAATTTTTTCCACTTTTTCTATTGATCGTTTCCTAATTTCTTCAATAATTGCGAGTTGTAACGAAATCGGTTGGAAAACAAAAGAGTTACAAGAATCACGTCGGCCGCCATCTTGTTTTTCCGAAATGTCATAATTTTTCCCCACTCGAATCCCGCACCCGAACACATCTCCCCTACATCATTATATCGTTTTCTGTCTCTTTCTAGGAGAACAATTATGTCAATGAGTGAGTCAGTCAGTCAGTCAGTGGTAATCGAGCTATATATAGTATAATAATTCAAAGTCCTGACTGACTGACTTATATATCAACGCACAGCCCAAACCGCTGGTCCTAGAGACATGAAATTTGGAAGGTGTGTTCTTTGTGAAGAGTAGGTATCCACTAAGAATGGATTTTTCGAAATTCGACCCCCAAAGGGGTAAAATAGGGGTTGAAAGTTTGTATGAAAGTCCGTCATTTTTCAAGTTATATTCATGAAACTTGGTATTTGAGCTATCGGTTTAAAATGAAGAAATACGTGTATCGCCATTTTTGAAAATTCTACCCCCATAGGGCTGAAACAGGGGTTGAAAGTTTGTAGGAAAGTCCGTCATTTTTCAAGCTGTAGCCATGAAACTTGGTGTTTGGGATTTCGGTCTGAAATGAAAAAATATGTGATTCACAGTTTTTGAAAATTCTATCCCCAAGGACGTCAAATAGAGAGTTTATCCTTTAATCACGCCGAAATAGAGCAACGGATCAACGTGATTTTTTGCATGGGTATACCTACTTAGTTGAGGACTTGGAGAGTGACATAGGCTTCTTTTTATCCCGGAAAATTAAGGAATGCCTGTGGGAATTAAAAAAACTTATGCCACGCGAACGAAGTCGCGAGCATCCTCTAGTACGTCATAAATCGTAAAACTTACTACAGGTTTGTACGGAACCCTCGGTGCGCGAGTCCGACTCGCACTTGGCCGGTTTTATTTATTTCTAAGCTGAATTCATTTGAATAATATGTAAAACACTTTATTTTCAGCAATACAAAGGTTACATTACCATCGTCAAGTTAAGTTTCACGAGCATCGCGCTCGAGTTCGCCGATCGTGTATTCATATTCGACAACAAGGTGTTGGTCTTCGGTGGTACTCCGGCTTATATGTTCTTCAATTACGGTATCTATTTACTATTCCACTGCCGTACACCTACTTACATTAATATCTGTTAAGTGCTTCGATCATCATCATCATCATTTCAGCCTGCAGTCATCCACTTTCCCTCAGAGCGCCATCTATATCGTCGATCCATTCTAGACCTTTCCGGCTTCAACAGCCATCTCTCCTACGACAAGCATGTCCTGCTAACTGTTACTTTAGTTTACTAATGCTTTGAGTACTTCGACTCAGTAGTACTCTCACGAATCTACTCGTACCTATACAATTTCTGCTTTTGTTCAGGTCGTGAATACCGCATCCGTGTAACATTTCGTAGCGGCGGTCGAGAAACTGAGCAAAACGTGTCAGAACTGCTCAGCAGAACGTCTGAAGCCGGTGCTACAGTGAGGGCGCACTTGGGATCCCTGCTCATCCTCCGTCTGCCCGCACGACCGACCGCCAACGTGGCCAGTCTCGTCAAGGACCTTACGGAGAATGCGAGCAAATACGGAATCATTTCTATGAATATAAGCGTGCCGGATTCTGAGGAAGTTTGTAATAGGTGATAGATAAACTAGATGATGCCCGCGACTTCGTCCGCGTGGTTTAAGATATTTTAGAAATGCGAAAGTGTGTCTGTCTGTCTGTCTGCTACTCTTTAACGGCCCCTCTTTTCAACCGTTTTAGATGAAATTTTGGTATCGGTGCAGTTCCCAGAAAGGACATAGGCTACTTTTTATCCCAGAAAATTAAGGAGTTCCCGCGGGAACCAATAAACTTCAAACCGCGTGGACAAAATCGCGGGCATCAAGCTAGTCTTGATACAAAATCTGTGCCAGATACGTAGATAGGTATGTGAATACCACCGACCCCCACTGGTAGACTGTCTATTAGACTGTGAAACCGTAAAAGTAAAAAAGCACTCAATAAATAGTTGTTCCCCTTGTTTACATTATAAAAATTAGCTTATAACATTATAAATTTTATACGTAGAGCCATTTATGAGTCGAGAGCGTCAATACACGGAACCGTTGAAGACCGCGAGCTAACGAAGAGCGCATTGAACAATATCGCTGGTTAGTTACTCTCCAACAAGATATCAATAAATCAAGGAATTAGAAACTCAATTCGATATAATCTGCCGAAGCAGACAAATCTATATGTGGTACAGAGTGTAGCTTGCACTTGATTTGTCTGCTTTGGCGGTTTACAGCGAATTACGCTTCTTGTTCCTTGATTATTATGGACTTCCACAAAGTAACGCCTGCTTCTGTCCAACTAAGATATTATTATTTATGATCAGACACAAAGGGCAAAAAATTGTCTAGCGGATAAAAAGACCGCGTCACTCATATTTATATTGAGCGCGCACATTAGCGCGACAAGACATAAAGCCATTCCTGTCCGATGCGGACGTTTCGCGCAGTTCTGTTCTGTCTCGCGCTGCGCTGACCTGTTCTGTTCCTAGTATGTTATTGCTCTAAACCACAGACCATACTTTATGCTCTAAACTTGTACCGATTTCACAGAACCTGTGCCATGGCAAAGACGGAAGGATTATTTTGCGAATTTGGATCACTTGGTTTACATAGGATGGAAATTCTTCACATTTTACTATCACTACAGGTTCTATTTCATTATTACGGTGAGTTCTTAGGCTGCATTTTCGTTGGGCAGCGATGAGCGGAAGCGGAATATAGAACGCAGCGTCCCGCAGTTGTTCTTTCCGTGACCGGTAGTGGAATACGCCTACCCGTAGGTATTCAACTACCCTACATAAGCGATAAACGCTAATAATTATTGTCATTAGCGGATCGTGACCCGCTTGCGGATCCGCCGCGTTTTCCGCTCGCCACCGAAAACATTTCACACAAAATGTATGTCACAAGCGTATCGCAACCGCGGATGCGCTTCTGCCCCGCTGCCCACCGAAAACGCAGCCGTAGGTGTGTGGAATCCTTAGTTGCTTCCAAATGAACCACGTCATAATATTATGTAAGTAATTAAATTTTATTACGTTTTGAGAAGACGTTTTATGAAAAATATTTGACCGCAAAACGAAAACTCACTCTAAACTTAGAATATTTTTCTGTATCCGATAATGTACTGTTATATTTTATATATTATATATTTTTTTATTGTTATATTTTAGTCCGAATCTATACCTATATATTTTTAACAGGTCCTGTCAGCTCTGGTAACTGGTGTTTTTATCGGCATATCCTTGGCTTCTGTTCTTGGTGAGATAGAGGGGAACAAGGCCACTAAGACAATCATACATGGCGAGGTATTTTGTTAATTCCTACCATTTACTTAAGTACATACATCCAGTAGTAGTACAATTAATTCGTCAGTAAGGTTTGACCCTATGAAAGATCATAGGGTCAATCCTTACTGACGAATTAATTGTACTACTATACATATAGGCTTGACATATCTGTTTGAATTATTAACTAAATATCTGTTGCCCACGACTTACAACATACGATACAAACGAATTATAGATTTTTTTAAATCCCGTAGGAATTCTTTGATTTTCCGGGATAAAAAGTAGCATTTGTCACTCTCCAGGTCTTTAACCATATCCTCGCTAAAATTCACGTCGATCAGTTGCTCCATTGTGGCATGATTGAAGGGCAAATAAACACGTTCTTCACACAACACACATTTATAATATTGGTAGTACAACAAGTAGGCACAGCAAGTGAAATAGATAGAAGAATCTGAATGATATAAATTAAACTCCGAAAAGATTTTCTATCTATACATTAGTTCCTTACCGGATTTTTCAAGTCAAACCTACTTACTGACCGAATGGACTGAAACTGCTGGGTATCTTGCTTGCTCTCCTCAGTAGAATTTGCATCTGAACCAGTGGTAGAGTCAAAATATTACTTAATAATAAGCACCGAAGAGTCGTAGGTAGGTACATATTTTATGTCCTAATACGAGGTAATAAAGAAGAGTTTGAATTCAATCCTATAAAACAGGTACTGACTGTAGAGGCGTTGGAACAGAAGACCAACTTGATACTGAAATGCGACAAATCAAGTGATGCTTTATCGGTGGCGACAGCGTTAGTATGCAATTTCTTATTGTAATTTCTCTCAACAAGTTCAAAGTTCAAAGTAAAACGTAAACTAAGTAATTAAAAATTCTATTACAATGTAAAGGATTATTTAAATGATAAAAAAGCATAAAAAGGAATTGTACCAGCGGCTACTTAATCTAATTGTTAATTGTAGTTCTATTAATATATATACGATGTTTGTGAGATGGTGATAATCAAAATCGGCTAAGTTTGTTGTGGGCTCTTTTCAAGGGCTCGTTTGGAACCCTTGTAGCTTTAGTCTTAGGATACCGTAATTGATTATCACCATCGTGTTTTATAAGTTTCGGACGTTAATAGTGTGTGTACATAAATTGAATAAATAAATATTGAATTTAATTGACTTTTTTATGGTGAAAGCCATAATTATGTCGTATTTTCTGGTTAATTTAGGTACGTGATGTCAGAAACTAACGCGACGAGGAAAGAAGTTAGACATATGAGTTACACGGCACTCTTGCATCCAGAGGTAGGTACCTACCTAATGTATTTTTTATTCCACTACAAATTAGCCTTTGACTGCAATCTCACCTAACCTAATCTGTCAGGGGTATGCCAGTTAGTTACATTAAGCCCATACCCCTAATCGGTTTCTACACAGCATCGTACTGGAACGTTGAAAGGCTTGGCGGCACGTATTTGCCGATAGGGTAGTAGCTAGCCACGGCCGAAGCCTCCCAACCAACCAGAGAAAATTCAAAAATTGTACTTCCCAAATAAATCCTGTCGGGGATCGAATCCGGGAACTCCCATTACAAGACCCACAGCTGCTCACCAGGGAGGTGAAACCAAAAACATTTCTCATTCGTTAAAACAATTCTCAGAATAAAGGACACAATCCAGCAATCCTAATATGTAGTATAGATATTAGGCGATAAAAAAGCCCCTTTTTGCCTTCAGAGCTTAGAAATTAATTGGATTTTGATTTATTTTACAGAGTCTCACAGAATATCTCGTCACTCGCGCAATTGATTCACCACAGCATTACGTCTATATGTACGCCTATGGTCTAGAAATCGCTTCTATAAACGACTCCCTTGGTGTAAGATTCCCTTCATTTTGTTTAATAACTAGCAGTTGTTGCTCACAACTTCTACCGCATGGATTAGATTTTTTAATTCCCGCGAGAACTCCTTAATTTCCGGGATAAAAAGTAGCCTATGCCCCGGGAACCAACCTATCCTGCACATTTCATCAAAATCAGTAGAACAGATAGACATACTTTCATGTCTAATATTTATATGGATTGCTGATATGTGTATTTCTCCTTTTTTATTTTGTGCCTTGATTTGTAGTGTAACTATATTTTAATGGATAAAAAACGTGAGTTCACTTCCAATATGCTTATAATTATTAGATACTCATGATAATCTAAATAGGTATATTAAAAGGAAAATGACTGACTAAGTAATCTATCAACGCGCAGCTCAAACCACTGTCGACGGATCTGGCTAAAATTTGGCTTTTATAACATATAGGAATCCGCTAAGAAAGGATTTTCGAAAATTCAACCCTTACAGGATAAAATAGGGGTTTTCAATTTGAAAATCCAACTTAACGCTATCGAAGCTTCGGGCAAAAACTAGTTCTTCATAAGTTTATCCACAGAGTAGGGAAAATCCATGGTTTCTCAAAGGTGTGTGAAATCTGCCAATCCGCATTTGACGAGCGTAGGCTATACTATGGACACATCCTCATTCTGGGATGGTCGATGGGTTGGAATCACTGGTTGAAATGATAACTTCTATGATAGCATAGTGTTTTCTTCAAAGGTGAAAGTGCTATACAGTCCTCTGCACCATGACCTCGGCGCGGCAGCGAGAGCGCTGGCTCGGGCGTTCATGGCTCTGATAAGGCATTACACCAACGCTTTGGACGCCACCATACAAGTGACGGACGACCCGATGGCGTTGGATCTTACCACTGTAAGTTTTTATTGTCAAACTAAACATTAACCCGTACAGGACTTCAAATTAAGGGTGCGTTCCGAAATACACTGAGAGCACTGAAAGTCCCCAGTAAAGAGCACTGCCAGTGCTCGCAGTGCTTATAACGGAACACACACTATGTGTTTCTTACGATGTGACGAAATCGTGCCGTGTCGTGATGCGATGACGTGTGAGTCATTGTCACATTCACAAAGTCTGATGCTAAGAACTCAGCTGTGTGCTACGTATGGTTTAGATAGTGACAAGGGTCTGTCTTTCCTTTAAAAGACGTGTCATCAGTGGCCACCTTGACCTTCCTGCAGGACATACTTAGGCTAATGACGCAATTTACGTCTGAAAATACCGCCAGCATGATCCCCACATAATAAGTATCTACTTAAGTACAGTTTTTCAGTAAATCACGGCAGCACGGTCATGAATTATTTACTTCGTCGTTTTAACCAATTTACGTCCTCTGTTGGACGGCTCGGCTTATTTATACTGTTAGATCAAAAACCAATTCGATTTTTTTTTTATTTTTACCATAAAGTCCCATTACAATAAAATTGACTTTCGATTGACTTGTAAAATGTTTGGTTACAGTGGCTGAAGACTGCATCCGCACCACCTATATTCATACAGTTCCTGCTAATTTTGACCATATCGCATATTACTCTCATACCTTCGAAGGAAAGCGGATTTATACGGCACATGCAGGTAAAGAAAGACCATACCTATATTATATTTCATAGGACATACGTAATAAGTACAGTTGAAGAGTATTAATGATTGAGCTTATCAATACTAAGTAATTACCTTACCTATGATTAGTTTTGCAGACGTCACCAAGAATCTACTGATTCAGAGCGTACCTATCTATGCGGATTACCCTAGGGTCACTGCAAGGTTCGATTTTTCGACCTTCGGAGCAAGCACATACCTAGTCTTGGTAACTACGTGCCCCAAGTTGGTTTTCTGTTGCATCACGATTACTCCATCAACCTCAATCTCCCTCTGCGTCCTATTCTTCATTGCTGGGGGTCGTGATGTTTCCATTTCGCTAGTAAGATTTGCAATGCCTGACAGGGCCTCATGCCAATATAGACATGAACGCAAATAAGAAATAAATAAATTTGCTCATTTAATGGTATTTCTTTAGTTCCCAGGTTCTTAAGCATACAACTCGACTGAGAACACCTCCTATCAGTGCAATTTCAACTTTAAGTTTGTTACGACCATTATCAGTCAGATTTTAGTCAAAATAGCCGGGACCAACGGTTTACATTGCTCTCTGAAATACGAAGGAAACTACCTACAAACACCAATTGTTGTTTAACAATCGTAGAGACTGATTTACATGGTCACGACTAGTCGTGCTTTAATCATGAGCCCACTATGTTTGCACCTTATCTAAAGTTTGGTAACTGATCAGCCTTACTCACTCATCTCAATTTTTCTGTAGTGTCACGCGCTGAACTTTTCTCCGGCGCGCTATTGGATCACCTTGTTTATCTACGACTTTATCCTCTACTTCTTTCTTGTGATCTTGATGACGGCTGCCATGATCGCTATCATGGTTCTTGTGGCGCCTAGGACTTTCTATTATAGTGACCTTGGTAAGACTTAAAGAGTAGATTTAACTTTTAAATCATTCTATAAATGTTACTACCACTTCTTTTACTTTTATACATATACCTACTTACTTTAGAATACTATATGATATACTTTTTTGAAACTTGAATTCTTTAACGGGTTCTGATGGGTCATAGAACTCTCTCAAGCAAATTCTCGTTCAGACCTGAGGGTTGTTCTGAAAAGGCAAGCAGATGCTGGTATTGCTGGTCTACCAGAACCTCAGGGGCGATGCCACACCAATCGAGCATTATACTCAGGAGATTGCGATAAATTATAACTAGATTATAATTTTTATGTTACTAACTCGGTTTTTTGTTTTTTTACAGTGGTCGTGCCATTGATGCTCACTGTGTATGGAATTGGCTGTATCCCGCAAGCATATTTATTCAGCTTGGGTCCACGAGCATCCCTCAACACTATGGCTTATGTTATACTTAACGTAGTTTTCGGTAAGACCATCGTCTTCTTCGTCCTCTGTCAATGATCTCCTCACGAACTTACAACTTAGGTATATCAAGGCTCAAACTTAAAAGTAGATAATATGATTTTCTATGAGTAAGTAAGTAGGTATAAGTTATAACCCTACCATGGAATCTTTGAAAACTTTTTTTTTCTGGTAATTAATAGAAATGCTTATTTTCATGCAGGAGAAACTACTGTCATAGCCAAACTCCTCTACGGCAACGCTCTCAACTACGTGGTCAACTTTATGATTCTGTCGCCACAGTTCAACATGGCGTACGCTTTCGTTAAGATCAGGAAAATATTTCTCTACAACAGCGAGTGCATTGTGTTTGATAGGAAGGATCTATGCTCGTCCAAAATGTTTCACAAATGCTGTCGTGAGTACCTACTTAGTTATTCAACGTTGATACAATCTTTCTGTCGGCTAAGAAGTGAGTTGCAAGCGCTGGTCCACAGTACGGAAAGACAGTAGGAAAATATTATGACCGACGCCCACCACTGGAGAATCAAACCCGGACCCATTGCTTATAAGACCAGTTCTACAAATTGTAAAGTTGTGCCAAAAAAGGTAATTTTTTAGCTCATATTTTTTTTAACTGCCAAATAGGCTTCGCGCTTGACGACAATCATGCTTAGTTCAATGATAAGGTCTAGGTTGAAACGTGCTTGCCTAGAAGATGTCTAAATTTACTCTTGCCTTGAAGGTAGTTAAACGAGGCAGCAAACATGTGCGCCGGAAGGGTATTCCACACCTTAGCGGTTCGTACTAAAGAGCAAAACCGTTTCGTGCGACCAGATTGGACGTCAACGACACAAGGATGCCAACAATGTCGGTTTGTTGCTGTTCTGTGGTAAAGACCGAAGGAGGAACAAGGCTGTAAAGTTCCTGACTTTCTCATTTCAGCAAAATGTGGAGTCCTACAAGCTTGTTTCTCCCGAAAATTCTATTTGGACCCGGACGATGGAGTTCTCATGGACATGATCGCGATCTTCAACACCAGCTTTGTATTCATGGCGCTGTTATTGCTGTGGGAATACAAGTACATCCAGCGGCTCTGGTCGCTCGTGCTGTACAAGGTGGTGTATCCGAGCAAGCAGCAGTACGACACGGGGACGCAGGAAGCTAAGCAGGAGAAGACCGATGTGATGATGAAGCAAGTGGAACTTTTGAAAAAAAGACGTTAGTAGACTTGCTTGCGTAACCCAATAGGTGACAGTTTTCACGTTGCTACTCGTAACTTTACGTAAATCGTCGACGGTCGTCGTAATTTGACGACCTCCGTGGCGCAGCGTTGAGCGCTGTTGCCTTAACGTGCGGAGGTCCCGGGTTCGATCCCCGGCAGGGTTTGGAAATTTATAATTTCTGAATTTCCCTGGTCTGGCCTGGTGGGAGGCTTCGGCCGTGGCTAGTTACCACCCTACCGGCAAAGACGTGCCGCCAAGCGATTTAGCGTTCCGGTACGATGCCGTGTAGAAACCGAATAGGGGTATGGGTTTAATATAACTGCCATGCCCCTAACAGGTTAGCCCGCTACCATCTTAGACTGCGTCATCACTTACCATCAGGTGAGATCGCAGTCAAGGGCTAACTTGTAGTGGATAAAAAAAAAAAAAAAAAAATCTGTAAGGTGTAAATGGGGTTAGGTGTTCTCCATAAACTTAGGTCGGTTTAGCTGTTACTTAAGAAACGGTAAAAGAGTTTTTCGCATTTATGTAGTTGTGTCCTTAAGTGATAATATGCCATGCCACTAACATGATAATAGTCGTTAAAAGCGCGCCAACCCGCATTGGAGCAGCGTGGTGGGTCTAAGCTCTAATTCACTGTCCGAAGAGAGTTGAGGCCTGTGCCCAGCAGTTGGGTGTTAATGGGCTGTAGTGGATGTAGTTGTGTGCTTTTAAGGTGGACTACACGGGTCTGCCCGCGAAATTCAAATTTAATTTGGTTTTTCGCAATTTATAAACTAATACGACAAAGTAGGCTTATGGCATTCTAATTCCGCCAATGGCAGTAGGTATCATCTTCACAGGGTTATATAAAAATCTTTATTTGAAAGTGTCCAGTTTAAGTAATTAATCAGATAATCGACTAATTTGTGAGTAACTCACATCCAACTCGATAGTCTAACTAATTTCTTAAACTGGACACTTTCAAGTAAAGATTTTTATATATCCCTGTGAAGATGATACTGCCATTGGCGGAATTAGAATGCCATAAGCCTACTTTGTCGTATTAGTTTATAAATTGCGAAAAACCAAATTAAATTTGAATTTCGCGGGCAGACCCGTGTAGTCCACCTTAAGTACTTATTTAGTTTTACCCCAAAGATATAGAGCAGAGGGGGAGTACGTAGGCCTGTGGGCTTGGGCATATCTTTGAAGGATTTTTCTTCTTTTTAGGGAAAAAATGCCTTTATATTAGAGAGAATAAAGTCCAATTACCTACTTATTTAAAAAAATATATCATTAATATTATCTGTGGATTTTTAGGTGACAGAGTAGACACGTTCGGAGAATACCTTCTGGCGTGTAACGTCTCTCAGAGGAGATTCGGGAAGTCTAAAATACGTAACGTTTACCTTGGACTGGGGAAAGGAGAAGCTTTGGCCATTTCGGGCCTTTCAGCTCACGGCAGACAGAGGTTGTGCGAAATATTAGCTGGTACGTACTTATTTGAGTCACATAATATTATTTGAGATGGACACTGCCACTATGTGATGAATGGAAACGAGTACAGATACCAAATGTGAACTTTAGAAGATACATTTATAAACGTACTTACGACATCTTGCGGCAAAAACGCTACAATAATAATAAATTTCAAGAGTGCCTATAATACCTACAGTTCTTTACCAAACTTATATTTGTGTTTCTATAGAATGTTTAATCAATTTTTATGTTATGTTGTTATGAACAGGACGTCAAATGTCAACTGAAGGCAATTTATGGTGTTTATCGAAATGGAGATTACACTTGGATCCTCATCAGGTACAGTATGAAAACAAAATATGCACAATGCATATGGACAACGCGGCCCAACGTTTACTCTTACTGCTCCGCTTGACGATATTATATTTTATGGTATTTATATGGAGACATGGCCAATAGCGAAAGAGCGTTAGCCAATTAGAGATAGGTTCACGTTACTTAGAAGCTGTCATTTCACCGTATTATAGCTGGAAGAGGTATGATGGCAGTTATTAATAAACACATACTCCTGCTGATCCATACAGCATAAAGTGCTTCTACACACAAACACACACACTTTCCAACACAGCTTTGTCGATAGGAAAGTTCTGAAAATTGGTTTAAGATTCTAATTCCTATGTCATAGAGAAAATTAACAAGCATTATTTCAAGTTTCTATACTTGATAAGTGGCCACCCTAATTCTCCTTTTCAATGAATAGATAGATACGCACTTACTTTAGAAAATAACCGCTTTTACGTGTTCTTTATGACGTCAGTACGCTCAGAATGTGACGTTGAGTAGCGACCAGTGTCCTCTGCCGCCATGGATGACGGTGTTTAACGGGCTGGAGATGCTTGCCATACTGCGTGGAGTGCCCAGGAGACACGCCCGGCAGGAGGCCATGAATTATATTGACGCTCTTGGTGAGTATAACACATATATTTTCATTTTTTTTTTTCGAGATAGGCTTGCACTTGACGACATTCATTTTTTTTTTTTAATTTATTTTACGGCCCTGGAACGACATTCATGCTTAGTGCAAAGCACAGATAACGGAAACAAGGATTTCTGTTTCTCTGATCTGTGGTGCAAAGCATGTATAGACTACACATGCACTAGTTGCACATGTAGGTAATATGTGCAAAACTAGGTAGGTACATGAGGGTATAGTTATAGGGTGAGTTTAGTATGGACTGCCTCGTTGGTCTAGTGGTAAGCATGTTCGACTGCGGCTGACGAGGTCCCAGGTTCGAGTCCCGGGTTGGGTCATAATTAAAGTATTGGGTTTTCTGACAAGAAATTCTCAGTACTAGAGTTAGGAAGTTGGCGGTGTTCCACCCCCGTGCCTCGGAGAGCATGTAAAGCAGTCGGTCCTGCGCCCTGATCTCTCGGCGTGATCTCCGTACCCTTACTCTGAGATTGATCGAATTTAAAATACGGTCTCACTAAGTGAGGTGAATTACATATGCATCAAACTAAAATGAATCTTAATCTTATTAATTTAGAGCTCAATTTCGTGTATGCATTCACAGCTAGCGCTCCAAACGATACGTTTCAAAATTTGAATCGGTTGCACTGAATTTGTGGCTTTAAATCAAGAGTTTTTGGGTCCATTTTAGTTTGACTCAAATGTGATTCACCTCACCTAGTGAGACCGTATTTTAAATTCGATCAATCTCAGAGTAAGGGTACCGTTCGTGTCGGCTTTTCGGTCCCATCGAGCTATGAGAGTAAAGGAAGTAGGAACAGAGTGCACAATTATGTGTGTACACACTCGTGCACTATAATGTTCCCCGCGCAGATGGCTAATCTCCCTAGAGATTCCCGACCGGAATTCGGTCGTGAGGATAAGTCAGGATAGTATAGAGGACGCGTAGTACCTCACGATAATTCTTGTCTATACTTCACTTCACTGGTAGGTAATCTCTGATCTCTCTGCATCGCTTGTTGCTAAGGGTCGTGCCCCCACCCATCAAAGTATCCATAGATACACCATACTTAACTATTATGAATGTGAAAGTATGTCTGCTGCTACGCTTTCTAAGCCTATTTTTTAAAAATTCAACCTTTGAAGGGATAAATTTGCAAGTAAAATTGTAAATGAGAATCAAACTTAACGTGAGTGAAGCTGCGGACAAAAGCTAGTTGCTATGCTAATAATAATATGATACAAATCTTCTTGGTATTCTAAACAGGTTTTCACCAGCAAGTCGACACTGTCATACAATACCTGAGTCCCATCGACCAAACTAGACTCCACTTTGCCGCGGCCACCGTCGGCGCACCAGCCATCGTCATCTTGGACGAATACACGGCGTACCAGAAGTACTCAGTTCAGCGGGCTATGTACTACATATTGTACAACTTGAGGAAACGTGGGCATGGCATCATTATTAGCTCAACCAGGTACTTACGTAGGCATCTATCTAACCTACTTATGCTAAGTTACCTATCTGAAAACATAAACTTATACGAAGCGGTCGTAGACTATAGATGACCTAAGTTAGTCGGTCCACTTTAATTTATTATGGCCTTAATTTAGTTAAATGTCTAAAGTACCTAACGTTTTGATAGTTTTGTATGGGATTATGATACCTATTACTATTTCAACTATAACTTATTATAACTTGACAAACGCTTGTAAAGTTTTTGTGGTAACTTACTACTGCACTGGTAAGGCCATATAATTTTGTGTGTCGTGTCAATATAAAGCACGACTTTCTTGTTTAATTCGGAAGCAGGTGTTAGTTATTGTGTAAAGTGTGAGGTTTGGACAATGTATGGCACCCGCTACAAATAGCTTTACAAGTAATTAAAATTTTATAGCTCCGCACAGTAACATCTAAGTACTTACCTATCAATGTTTGAAGCAAATAGTTATGTAAACGGTAGATCTATCTAAGTATATTATTTCAATACTTAATCCATGTCTGTTTAAGGTGGACTACACAGGTCTGCCCGCGAAATTCAAATTTAAATTAGTTTTTTGCAATTTATTAACTAATACGACAAAGTAGGCTTATGGCATTCCAATTGCGCCAATGGCAGTATCATCTTCACAGGGTTATATAAAAATCTTTATTTGAAAGTGTCCAGTTTAAGTAATTAATCAGATTATCGACTAATTTGTGAGTAACTCACATCCAACTCGATAGTCTAACTAATTTCTTAAACTGGACACTTTCAAGTAAAGATTTTTATATAACCCTGTGAAGATGATACTGCCATTGGAATGCCTTATGCCTACTTTGTCGTATTAGTTAATAAATTGCAAAAAAACTATTTAAATTTGAATTTCGCGGGCAGACCTGTGTAGTCCACCTTAATACGATTAAGTAAATCGATTTCTAAGAACTTTTACCTGTGCTTTTACATTCAATTGGTCGAAACCAAAGTAAGCTGGAGCAGGGTTGAAAGAAGACTTGAAGCAGAAGGGTAAAATAGTTATTTAGACTTTTTTCAGTGTCGAAAGTCACTTGCCAGTAACAAACCGACTGGCGATCTTAGTGGAGGGACACATCTATGACATAGACCAAGTGGACAACCTGGTCACGCGATACAGTGAGAAGGGCTACACAGTTGTAGTGCACTTGAAGGACGATGTGAACGTGGAGTCGATGTTCTCGAGGCACTTTAAGACTTTTGTCATCAATGATATTACTGAGGTAGGTACTAGGTACCTACTGTACGAAATCTTACCGAAGATATTAATGACGCTACATAGGTAACTACTTAGGTACGTGTTCACATGTCCTAATACAATCTGACGATATCCATAAAAGTGGAGATGTGTTGTGTGTTTGTGGAGATGTGTGTGAGACCAATCAGATCATTCATAGATGACGTGATAATTTTCCACGTCATCTGAATAGTCTGCTAATTAAACACATTTGCGCTCTGCTTAGAACAGGAAATTTCGCACAGAGTTAAAGTCTAGGGCACGTATTAATTAACCAACATCAGCTAAGATCAGGCTCTTAAGACCAGTCATAAGCACAGGTTGACCAATACTTGAGAACGTGTTCCAAGTTGATGTAGGTTTATTAATTGTTGGTCTATAGGACTTCAGGAGCCAATCTACTTAGGATAATTGAATGTAGTCCTTACTAAATAGGTAGGTAGTTACTAATATTATAAATGTGAAAGTGTGTCTTTATGTTTGCTTAACACGGCCTATCTGGTCCACCGATTTTGACGAACTTGTATGTCCTGTCACCGGGATACCACATAGGTATCTCTGAATTTTTTGATTTTGTGGCTTAAAAGCCTAAGTTTAGGCTTTTAAGGCCTAAGTTTTTAGGCTTTTAAGGCCTAAGTTTAGGCCACAAAATCAAAAACTTCTCACGGGTTTTTTCAAACACATTAACCCAGTATTTAAAATCTTTCCCCAGGTTCTGGTAAACATTCAAGTGTTGGATCCGAACCTAAACTGGGCTACGATATTCGAGAAGATGGAAAAGCTCCAAGCCGGGAACAGCAACGTGTATTCATATATAGTCACATCAACACCTATAGACTACGTGTACAACTCGATCATTAACTACGAGTTTGGACGACCGAGTTTAGTTGACGACCAGAAGTCCTGCTGTTACAAATTCCTCTTCCCCCAAAAGCCTATAGCGGTACCGGGAAAGGAGGCCATGGATAATCTAAAACCCTTTCAACAAAGGTTTCATATTACTAAGTTAACTGAGTTGCCGTGGTCCGTTATTTTTAACAGATAAAAACGATATTACTATCATCATCATCAGCCTGTGGACGTCCACTGTTGGACATAGGCCTTGCCTAATGAGCGCCACAATACGTCCTTGTCCAGCCATTTTCCGCCACCCTCTATAAGTCGTCGGTCCATCGTGCTGGAGGGATGCCCCCCACGATTATATTTGTACGCGGTCTCCACTCAAGGAGTTTTCGGCTCCAATGGCCATTGCTCCTACGACAAGCATGGTCACCCATCGCCACTTCAGCTTGCAAATGGTTAAGGCTATGTCAGTGACCTACGTTCTCCTGCGGATCTCTTCTTTACGGATTCTGTCCCTCGAGGAAACTCCTAACATAGCCATTGCTCGTTAAACAACTGAAAATCATTGTAACGGAGCGGAGCGGAGATGTGTTTGCGGACCAATCGAATTGTTGATCAATGATGCGATATTTCTTTCGAGTCACCTGTCAGGAATCTGATTGGCCGTTTGGCACATCTCCACTCCGCTCCATTTCAGCGGACAGGCAACCTTAAAGTGAATGACACGGACGTTTTATCCTATCCGGTCCGTAGTGTTTCCGTCCTTAGTGCTCCACAGCATCAAAACTGCAATATTGCAGTGGTTATCAGTTCAATATGCTATCCTTCCCTTTCTTCCTTGACCGCTTACCTCTTTTTTTGTCGATTAAATAATAACATGTACCTACTTACCTATTTAATTTAAGCAAAGCTTTTTGGGTTATAGCAAAGTAGAGTGGCGTTTAAAGAAAAGCATATTGTTATTGCGAAAGAATAAATTTATTTTTGTTAGTATCTATTAAGCATTGTGACGTTAATGTTATTGCGAAAGAATAAATTTATTTTTGTTAGTATCTATTAAGCATTGTGACGTTAATTATTATTATTTTTGTAATAAAGATTATAGGTATCCCTATTTCAATGTTTTTTAAACGATTGGCTCTATGACTATAAGCTGTATGAAATCAAAACCATAGAAGTTGTAAAATCACAATCTTAGGTAAAACAAAGATTTTTCCAAGAATCTAGCCTCATAAGAAACATGAAAAAAATGTTACTTGCTCAGTTTTGATTTTCAACAGCTCATACTGAGTTGCACGAAACAAATACAAAAATTTAAGTGGTACTTGGACTAATTTAATCGCAAGAATCGTATGGAGTCTTGTGATTAAATTAGTTTAATCAAAACTTAAATTTTTAAAATAGTTTCGAGCAACTCAGAGTTAATAACGTATTTTAAATACTGTTACATATTATAGCAGTGCTTATTACATTTACAAAAAGCCCACACCAAAGCTAGTGTGGGTAGTAGGTATATTATGTTAGGGCGGTTTAGGTCAGATTAGCGTTTTTTCAGCGCGTATAAGCTAGAAGCGCAAGTAGTCGCGTACAGGCGCGCCTCTTGCCTATCTCTGTGCCTTTCATCCAGATCAGCATCAAACATCAATTTTTATTTTTTTATTAAAACTTTTCGTGTGCCATAAGGAACATACGAAAAAAATTAGCCGAATTGGGCGAGTCGTTCTCGAGTTTTGCGGTGAGCAACATCTATTTATATATATATATATATATATATATATATATATATATATATATATATATATATATATATATATATATTCATATTATAATATATTATATATTATATATATATATATATTGTTATCTTAATCTCTTTCACTTGGGGCGGAGATTTTGAGATGTCGCCGTAGTAGAGCAAGGTCCCGCGACGATCAGACCTACGTTATTTTATTAAAGCTGAAAGTTTTTCTATGTATGTCTCTAATAGAGGTATAAACGATCCCCGACTATGAAGTTTGGATCGCGGTTGCTTTGGAAGGTATCAGGTAGAAAAGGTGGCACCTCAAATTTGTTTTATAATTTAAGAGTATCTAACCGATAAAGCCGATAAACCGATAAAGTCGCCTCCATATTTATCTTTCAATTTGTCTAACATTGCAATGGAATCGTCGGGTTCGACGATTTTCTGAGCCCTTTCGATTTCGAGGCCCGGTAAAGGGCTGATAGTTTTGCCATCGTCATCAACTTTACCCCCCGATTAGGTAAGAATTGTCGATCAAATCGTAATAGTTCGGCGTCAAAGTAAAATAAACCATAACAGCATTGAATTAGAGCTAAATTTCGTGTACCCATTCTTATACGTTTAGGTATGTACGATACCCTAAACGTATGAGAATGGATACACTCATACATAATCGGGGGGCAGATCGTAGTTATTACTAGTTCATTATTGGTTATATTTTTCTGCCTTTCGCGCTTTGCTTTATGTTTTTATTCCGCTTTGTCTGTGGCACGATTTCCATCATCGGTATTTTATATGCTGGCTCTAGATCAATATACTTTTCGCAAGATTTTATTAATAAAGATGCTCTTCAGCTGTAGCTTCTTTCATTCGTTCGTCGACTAAACTCGGTGCGGGTGGTAAAATATTCTTATGCATTTACTGTTTGGATTCTAAATCCAATACGTGTACGTCTAACAACTATTTGCTCACTGTTTGAATTACGTTTAGTTTCTAGTTTAGTACTACGCTTTGTTTTCTTTGATTTAACAGAGTTAGCGTTCTTACGCAAGACAACTTTGTATTTCTTAAAATCTTGATCATCTTCACTGCTGCTGCATATTATACACAACACCTCTATCGACAAGTTTCGTAACAACCAGCATGATCTTTCCCTCGTATTCATAAGTCCATCGAACAAATTATTCGCGATCTTGGTTTTAGGAGAAACAACGATGGATTTTCTTTTGCGTAGCTGTCGTGCTGCTGCTGTTTTACGCATTTTTCTTATTCCTTTTAAGGAGTAGCGCTGAAAATTGGAGATTTGTTAACAGGTTTATACCCTGTTAAAACACTGTTATCTTCTTGCGTTTCAGATATTTGAATCCCTGTTCTTGCATGTATTAAACTGTCGTCTTTTGTCGAATAAAATTTACGCTTCCTGTTATTTGGTGGGGTTTCCATTTCTCCAGTCGGCGATTTCTTGTCAGGTATTATGGAATTTCTGCGTTTGGAACTCCTTGACGTTTTGTCTAAGTCAATATACCACTGGCTACAATCGACTGTATGTAAGTTGACTCAAAATGGCGGTCGTCTGCGCAGGTGCGTCTGGTACATTGTACTACAGTCGAGCGGCGCATACGCGGGGAGCGAGAGGTATGGGCTCGCGGCGCACCTCATACCGCACTTCGTTTGACACCCGAAATGTGTTTCTGCGCAGAGTTCAACTTACGCCGCGGCTATTATACTACTACGGAGTACTGACTGACTCACAGGTTCGAGCGAACACGCCGGAATAAGCGCGTGTGCACACACGGTATTTTTAAGCGCAAAATGTGCCGCGCGTGTTAGCGTGTAACTGTAAGTCGATACGAGCTTATACGCGCAAAAAATACCTACGCTAATCCGAAACAGCCCTTAGGTACACAAAAGTTACATACGTCGCTTCCCCACACAGGAACTCAGTGTCTCTACCATACACGAACAGTTTTAATCGTATAAGTACCACTTACACCAACCACTAAAAAGATCCAATAATTGCAGTTGCAATATTATAGGCACGGGTAGAAGAAAAGTCTTGGCTTTGATGTACGATGGCGTATGATGACGCACGTTACACAGACTCGACTCACACAATAAATCCAGCTTTATACCGTGTTCCTTAAGGTGGAGTATTCGACATTTAAATGGATGAGAGCATCCCGCGTGGTCCTCGTGTCACGTGAACACTTATGGCCATCTCCAACCCGTTTGTTATAAATTATAATTTATATGTTGAAAATTCAATCATAACACGAAAATGTCATACTACCCAAGCTAGCAGAGGGCCACCACTACAGCCCATTAACGTCCCACCGCTGGGCACAGGCCTCCACTCTCATAGGAGAGAGGGAATTAGAGCTTAGACCCACCACACTGCTCCAATGCAGGTTAAACCTAAACCTAAATATAGTCTAATACTAAAAATTGGACAGCTAGGCGGTCATCAGAACTCCAACAGGATACGTTCTTATACGTGTACGTGGAACACATCCAACAGGATGTGTTCTTATAGTGCGTTCGATTCTTAAATATTATTTATCTTCTCCACGCGACGACAGTCTTGTACCCCCGCTCAGATAACTGTTCAACTGCTCGAATAGAGTCTTGTCTTTATCACCACTGATATTCATTTGGGGTGGTGCAGCCTTAGATGATACCGTAGGCCTCAGCAACTCTGATATGATACTGCGAAGCTTTTCACTCTGTTTCTCCAGCAGCGCCATTTTGTTGCTCAGCTGTTGTTTGGACTGAATCACCTTCTTCACCTTATTCTTGTTGTGGTCCAACCTGAATTCCATGATATCGCAATTTTTGCATTTTTTGGACAACGGTTCATTGTAGGCGAGGTCGCACGGCGGCGGCGCGAGTGACTCCATGGTACTCCAATTGCGTTTCAAGGACGACGTGCTTTGCGTGGGTTGATTGTGTATGTCTCCCATAAAGACTCTAGCCTCCAAAGAACTGGCTGGAATACAACTAATCATGGGTTTTTCTATTTCATTTCGCAACGGCGGAGGTGGATTGGAAAAGTCCATGTTGAATGGCAGTACAGGGGGCTCTTCAGGGGGAGGTGGAGGAGGTGGTTGTAGGGTGTTATTATTCATTTTGTGCTGCAATGCGTGCGGAGGCAAAATACCAGTTCGGTAGAAATGCTGCTCTTCAAACACTGTTGCATGCACATACTTGCAATTTGTATAAGTACACACTGCATTTTGATATTTCCTACAGAATGTGTATACTCCTTCTAATTGAGATAAGTCATGTTTGTGAGCATACTTGCATGTGCCCTCTCTTTTGCACGTTCCTCTTATGAAATCTCTACAAATAACACTAGATTGCTCAGTTGCTTGATCCATTTGACCTGCCTCCTGTTTTCCTAGTCTTGGAGACCGACGGTTGGGGTTCGTCTCATAGTCGGTATCCAAAATTTCTTGTTTCACTTGTAGATCAGGGATATAGTCCTGTGGAGGGGGGTCTAAGGGCAAAGGAGGCTGCACTTCAGAATTATGCCAATCCGGATGCAGCTGGTGGTAAGCCTCAATTTTAGCAATATTCAACAGCTGTTGTGGATCTGGAGCTAGAAGCGCCGCTGGTATTTGAGTCCCCACAGTTATGATCTCCGAACGTGACTTTATAAACTTTTTCATATTTTTAAAATTTGGTGAAGGCTTAAATCTTATTAAATACTCATCCACTTCAACTCTATTACCGCTATTAGTATCTGCCTGGGTATCCTGCATTGAGCAGGATTTTTATGTTCCCTGCCTTTCGACTTTAAGTACTTCCAATTTTATTCATAGCCAGCTTTGACTATTGCACTAACTAATACATTTCTCGCCTATTTCAAAAAATCCACGACTACAGATGAAAAGCTTATTATTTAACAATGTAACCAACATCACATCACATTGCAGAGTTCACAGACAGTCAACAGACATGTGTCAGCAAAGGGCAATTCACATTAATGTAAAGTAGTATGAGATCTATGCAGCTCAGCGTTAGAGCCTCTAGCATGAGTCATTATATTCTCCAGCCTATTAGTAGTTTCCCTAATCATAGAGAAGTCGGACAAATCTGGGAGGTCGAGCACAATATGAGCAGAGAGACGTTTGTACACAGAGTTGGTATCTTTTTTATTTCGCCGCGCTTCCTCGTATTTCAACTGTTGCTTTAGGAATATTGATTGCTTTAACATTTCCTGGATGCTGTTGAAGCTGGTTGCGGCGCCGTCCATGGATTTCACTGCACTGAAAATTCAAAAAAGTAATTTTAACTAAGTACTGTTAGTGGTAAGTAAATATCATTTGAAGGTGAAGGAAAGCATCAGTATCGTAAGGAAACCTGAGTGCCTAAGAGTTCATCATAATGTTCTCATAGGTGTGCCACTACAGCTCATTAACGTCCCACTGCTGGGCACAGGCCTCCACTCTCATAGGAGAGAGGGAATTAGAGCTTAGACCCCACCACGCTGCTCCAATGAAGTTTGGCGGGGCTTTAACGATTATTACCATGTTAGTGATAATAACCGGGACCGACGGCTTAACGCGCTCTCCGAGGCACGGGGGTGAAACACTACCAACTTCCTAACTCCAGGCTAGTACTGAGAATTTCTAGTCAGAAAAACCCAATACTCAGTTATAGCCCAACCCGGGACTCGAACCCGGGACCTTGTTGGCCGCAGTCAAACATGCCAACCACTAGACCAACGAGGCAGTCATAGGTGTACGAAATCTGCCAATGCGCACTTGACCAGTGTGGGGGACTATGGCTATATCCTTCTCATTATGAGAGAAGACTCAGTAGTGAGCCCGCAATAGGCTGAAGTGAAGTTCAGGTTTCCTCATGATGTTTCCTTCACCATTTGAAGCAAGTGTTATTTAATTACTTAATACGAACGTAACTACGAAAAGTTAGGAGAATCCCATACCGCGACGCGCCCCGATACAGTTGCGGCGTTGACCGTAAGTATATTAGTTTGTATACAAAATAGGCGCAGTACCACACATTAACAACGCCTCTCCGCGCGTGTAATTAGTACTCAGCTCGGCGACATGACGCGAGGCGCGTCGCAGTGTGGCATTCGCCTTCGAGGTGGTCGGGGATTGCGTGCCCAGCTTGGATGAAAAGGTGCCCAGAGATCGAACCTGCAACCCTGCCTAAGAGCACAGTAAACAGATACAACCAGTATGGAAACTGCCTAGAGGCGTTCGAGGTGGCTCACTCACACAAACATGCGCATCTACGAGACCCTTAAGCACGGGTCGCGGTGCCGTCAGTACTGAGTGCCGCGTCATTACGTGTCGTGGATGCGTATTTGTGTGAGTGAGCTGTTTCGAGTGTTACTGGATAGTTTCCATACTGGTTGTATCTGTTTACTGTGCTAAGAGGTTGAATATCTAAACCACTCTTCTTATCAGTCCAACAATGGCTTAATATGAAAATATATCCGAAACTAGCAGATGCCCGCCACTTAGCCCGCGTGGATTAAGGTTGTATGGTTCCCGCGGGAACTCTTTAATTTTCCGGGATAAACGCCTATGCCATACTATAATCCATCCCTCTGCCAAATTTCATCCAGATTTGTTCCACTGTGCTGGCATGATTGAGTAACAAACATCCATCCATCCATCCAAACTTTTGCATGTATAATATTACTATAGATTACCTCAGAGCATACTCCACATCATAGCACCTTCCCTGCAGTTCATGCTGTAGTTTTGTGACCTCCACTCTTCTCTCTACCATAGGGGGTAGGGCTTTCCTGACATGCTCTTGTAGTCTGTATAAAGCCAATGATGGTTCATTTGCTACAATATGCATGTTCTCTGATATCCGTTCTGCCGCTGAAATAATAATATTATCATCCATTTTTGATAATTAAGTAGTTGTCTAGGAAACGGAGCGGTTAGTTGTATGGAGAACTAGGGCTTGCAGTATCAATACCATTCCAAGAACCGGGAATTTTTTGTCCGATACTAGCACGAAACCGGGAATTCCCGAGACTTTCGATACTTTCGATACTGCCATATAAAATTACGGAAACAGAAATAGGAAAGAGCATAAAATGTGAAATAAAAACCTTACTAGTCAAAACTAGTTAGTTTTTAATTTCTAACATAAATAAATCACTGTAAGTAGGTAGGCATTAAAACTAATAAAATAACATAAAGTAAGGAGAGACGAGACCGATATATTCAAACAAAACAAGTGATTTGACCAATTTCAACACGAACAAACATTTCGGTACGTATTATATTACAAAAAGTTAATCCAGTAAGCATATACAATGCGAATATTTTAATTTACTCAAGATTCTCGAATAGTCTCGAAAGTATCGAAAGTACCGGACCTCTCTCGTGGAGAACCGGGACTGAATATATTAAAAAGTCTCGGAAAATCCCGATACTTTTGATACTGATATTTCCCGGGAGCATGCCCTATGGAGAACCCTACATTAAATTCTTAGTCGTTGAAACTTGGAGTTTTAGTCTATGAACCGAAACTTACATTAAAAGATATTTATGGTATTAAGCTAATATTTTGGAATTAATAATTTCTGGATTTCTTTTTATGATAGTTGTTAGTTACACTCAAAACTAAAATATCAAAAGAAATAATCATGCAGAACATCAATATTTAAACTCATCATTAGCAAACCTAAATGTTTACACAATAATGTACAGACCTACCTTAATACTTTAACAATTGGGTCTGTAAAAATACCCAACTTCCTACTGCTACTTTATCATACTGTAAAGTTTCATTGCCTAATGAATTACTATTCGAGTCCACAAGCTTCCACTGTTTGATTTAGCGTTCGGATACAATGCCGTGTAGAAACCGAATAGGGGTATGGGTTTGATTGATGACTGCATCATCACTTACCAGCAGGTGAGATTGCAGTCAAGGGCTAACTTGTAGTGGATAAAAAAAAAGCTTCCTTTCCAAGACTACATGAGCAACCACAGGTTTGATTATATGATTTTTTTAATAATATTATTAAGTACCCTTTAATAACTGAATAACTGGTTTGTGATGTTATTAATTATTGTTTTTAAATCTGTTCGTGTCTGGTGGGAGGCTTCGGCCGTGGCTAGTTAGTAGTTACCACCCTACCGGCAAAGACGTGCCGCCAAGCAATTTAGCGTTCCGGTATGATGCCGTGTAGAAACCGAATAGGGGTATGGGGTTAATAAAACTGTCATGTCCCTAACAGGTTAGCCCGCTACCATCTTAGACTGCATCATCACTTACCATCAGGTGAGATCGCAGTCAAGGGCTTACTTGTAGTGGATAAAAATAATTTAAAAAAATTTGAATAAAGCCTGACCTCCCTCCCGGCGCGGCAGAGCTAGCTAATGATCTGGAATGCAACGCCCGCTACGGTTCTCCGTAGCAGCTTTCGCTAGCTAGGCCATGCGATGCACCCTTCATGCAACCGGGCGGGTCAGCGGAGTTGCGGATCGCCGGTCGTCCTTCGGACCCCGGACAAGGAGCACACTCCACATGCACGCACTCAACAAACACACGCACACAACATACATGCACACACCACCTTACACACTATACGTCCATGCCACTACATATACAGACACAAAATACTACACACACACACTAACAAAACATCACCACACACACCACTTGCAGTACACATTATAATCCTCATTCACTAAACTACTTTACAAAACCCCCCCCCCCCCCTCAAACTTCATGGCGGATCTAATAATATGAACGTATTGATCTCCTGGTGGGTAGCGACTAGCGACCCTAGCAGGTAGTAGTGAAAAAACTGCATTTATCCCTTTTTTCAAGATGGCGGAAAATGCACATAGGAAATCTTGGTCGACAATTACCTATTTGAAGTACCTACGTACCACGTAATATCCAAAATTTAGCTTTCTCGGTTCACATGCATTTCCAAATGTATCTAATGACTGGTCACTGGACTAGAAAGTAGTTTTAAACCCATACTGTAGTTTCCACGCGAATCGCGATATTAGTACCTACTTAGTAGGTACCAACAAGTCTAAATTAATTCTTACCTTTTTTAGATTTCGCTTCCAAGTCTGCATCATTTTGATAGACAAATGCCATTAAATTAATTAGGTACTGTTGTCTTGTTTTTGGGGTAACCGAGAACTGACAGACTGATCACTGAATGTCCATTGTCCATTCGAACTTGTGAAAGCTCAGAAATATATTATTTTGCAAGGTTCATGTGAAATCTTCACATCTTAAAATACCTACGTAAGTTTAATATTTTTCACAAATAGAAATTATATAAAGAAGATTACAAATCGTCAAAAACTGTGAAACTAAATTGTGAAGCACCACCGGCCACAAACAAAAGAGCTGAACCATATGCCTCCGCTACACTATGCTCCTCGCGCTGCCGCGTAGCACGCCCTCGCTCTGCCGCGTTGCTGCCCTCCGTGGCCACACACAGCTCTCCTCGCGCGATTAATCGCGACGCTCCGCACTAGGTCATTTGCACTTGCTACACGTAACACACAATGGAGGTTGAAACTGTGGCTGCGTGCGCGCTATGCTTGTTTAGCATATTTAATTCCTTCAATCACGTCGCAACAGAGCAACGGATCGACGTGATTTTTTGCATGGCTATAGTTTAGGACCCGGAAATCGACATAGGCTACATTTTATGCCGGAAAATTACAGAGTTCTCGTATAATATTTCAATGGTTCCCGTGGGAATTAAAAAACCTATTCCGAGTGGACGAAGTCGCGGGTATCAGCTAGTACTTTTAAAAAACTAGCTTCTTTATACTAATATACTCATGGAATAACATAGAGGCCAATTTAGATCCCGGCAAATTAAAGAGTTCCCGCGGGAATCAAAGAACCTCAATCCACGCGGACGAAGTCGCGGGCATCATAGATTATAGTCTGAAATAACACAATATACCTAGCTACTTTTAGCCCGGCAAATTAAAAACTTCCCGCGGGAACTTTTTTAATTCACGCAGACGAAGTCACGCGCATCATAATGTAGGTATAGGTACCAACATGATTTATTTAAAATATAATATAGGTATATAGGTCATTTGCACTTGCTACACGTAACACGCAATGGAGGTTGAAACTGTGGCTGCGTGCGCGCTATCCTTGTTTAGCATATTTAACTATATAAATGTACCTATTAAATTATATAAAAATAATAAGCTCTAAGTTCAAAATCCATACTAATATTATAAACTAGCTGATACCCGCGACTTCCCACGGGAACTCCTTATTGCAACGTGTTCCGGCGCAGACGCCTGGCCACTTCGGAACACTTGTTTATCACATACAATAATTGCTCTAAAACTTTAACAGGCGTTTGTCAACACTGTACTTGACTTTAATAATTATGCAATTTCATTCGTTTTACATCCATCGACGGATAAACATTAAAACCACTAATTGCTAAAGTTAGTGTTTTATTTGCCCCATTGTGTGCCTAAACATACACTCCGGGAAAAAAGTACATAGGTACATATATTTTTTATCCATTGAAGGTTTGCTATGAAGTAATAATAACATTTTCATAGCGAACATTCAATGGATAATAAATATGTCAGTGTCTTTCATTTTCTGATAGCCACTGAGTTAGAGAATAAGGGGCCAGGTCCTCAACTAGGTATACCAACCCATGCAAAAAATAACACATTATAGGCTTCAAGTTATTTTGGACGTTCATTGCTGTGTATAATGATAGTTTCGATACTTCTAAACATACTACTAAAATTCTACATCAATGCTTCTAAACTACAAACCCAATGACCTTGAAATTTTTACAGATCAATTTTTGAAGTAGGTAAGTACGTACTTTCGAACAAAAAAGAATGAATGAAATCAGACTACGCGGTAATGAATTACAACTAAGTACATATATTTTGTCTTTCATCCCCTCTACCAAGTGTTTGTTTGTTGGTTTGTCCTTCAATCACGTCGCAACAGAGCAACGGATCGACGTGATTTTTTGCATGGGTATAGTTTAGGACTCGGAGATCGACATAGGCTACTTTTTATCCCGGAAAATTAGAGTTAATATATCAATGGTTCCCGTGGGAATTAAAAAAATTTATTCCAAGTGGACGAAGTCGCGGGTATCAGCTAGTACTTTTAAAAAACAAGCTTCTCTATACTAATATACTTATGGAATAACATAGAGGCTAATTTATATCCCGGCAAATTAGAGTTCCCGCGGGAACCAAAGAACCTCAATCCACGCGGACGAAGTCGCGGGCATCAATAGATTATAGTCTGAAATAACAGGCTACTTTTAACAGGCTACTTTTATCCCGGCAAATTAAAAAGTTCCCGCAGGAACTTTTTTAATTCACGCAGTCGAAGTCACGGGCATCATAATGTAGGTATAGGTACCAACATAATATATTTAAAACATAAAACATCGGCTGGCGGCGGCGGCGACGGCATGATTGCGCGTGCTTCTGCTACGAGCGCTTGATTGCGAATGAGTAGCGGGCAGTGTGTGGCAGGTCTCTCGCGCTCATATCGCCAGTCCTTTGACTCGCGCCCAAAAAACCGACAAAACAGGGAGCGATGCGCGAGGACGAGGAGCGTGGCGAGAGCATGGCGAGTATCGTTGCCACACGACGTCTCTGCCTCCGTCCCACGCTACTTCCCACGTCACTCGGGCAGTGTGTGGCTGGGGGGATAGACCATAGTCTCTGAGCTGAACTGAAAGTTCTCAAAGTTGAAATTCGCTGAACTTACTACTTTACTAGAACCACAGAACCAACAAACGCTCGCCGCGCGGAGCCACTAAACAAAAGAAGAAGAAGAACCAATGAATAAAGAATTCCTTAAGCTGGCCATACACGATCAATTTTACTGTCAATCTTGCAGCGGAGTGCTTAAAGCGGCATACAGTATACTGGGCGGCAATAGCTAACTGTGACCTGGACAAGTCTACTTGAAGCCATTCAAGCAAAAATCGAATTTCGATTCTACCGACTTGATCAATTTTGCAGCGTCATGTAAACTTGATCGTGTGTATGAGCGGTCAATTATGCATTAGTCGGCATCGGAAAAGTTAATTAGAAAATTAATTAGAATTTTCGTTTCAGTTACCAGTTTTTGCACCACTTTGAACAATCTTTTCTTTCAGTTTTCTTATTAACGAGCAATAAGCCTAGGATGGCTAACGCGTCGTCGTCCGTCACTGGTGACGCCATGGTTTCAACTGGTGAGGCTGGAGCACAGAACACTTATACTCCTGCTGGAGGCATCATGAAAACTGGACGGCGCTATTGAACGTGTTTGGTCTAAGGATGCACTGCAAACTTGACGCCGCTTCAAGTCCGCTGCAAGATTGACAGTAAACTTGATCGTGTATGGCCAGCTTTAGTGTGTGTTCCGTTATAAGCACTGCGAGCACTGGCAGTGCTCTTTACTGGGGACTTTCAGTGCTCTCAGTGTATTTCGGAACGCACCCTTAGTCATTACTAGCCGAGCGATCGCGTAACTTCTGCATCAATCATTGATACATCGCAATCACCTCTGATTGGTTAACACTCTTCCACTATTGGACATAATCCATTGACGCAGCAAGAATGCCATAAATTCAGCCAATTACAACAATTGATACTGTAACAACGATTGATGCAGAAGTTAGTAGTTACGCGATCGCTCGGCAGAGACAGGTGACCAGGTGACAGTGACAGTTTATTTTTCACCAAATTATCAGCCGCTCAGCTCTGCGCTCTAGCTAATAATATATGTCTTTAAAAATTCAAAACCAGAAAAAAGCGAAAAAAGTTTTTTGCCAAACTGTTTTACGGACTACGGTTGCACCAAAAAGTACCATCGATATTTATTTGCCAAGTACGACGGCAGTCGTAATTCCTTCCTCCATGCCAAGTACAAACTACACCAGCCAGAGTATATTATATTTCACAGAGTACCTACAATAAATATATATACTGGTATATTTCTTTTTCTTGAATTATCTTGCTATGAACGGGTCATCGATAGACACGAGGTAATTTTGAATTCTTATCTCTATTTAGCTCGCTCGTGATTAAAATTTATATTATTTAATTATTATCAGCTTATCTTAATTTTAATGCACTTGAATTTCAATTCAAGATCCGCTTGCCTTGTACTTAACCATGCAGTGTGCACTGTAAAATAAATAAATTGCAACCGTTGCACTACTTAATTTATTTTACCACAATAACATCACCTTAAATTATTCTAAACTAAACTTACATTATTTATTACCATTTATTTACTTCTAATAACTTATGGTTGTTTTATTTTTAGACAAACAAGCTCCTATAGTGCATTTTTCATGGTGATTTTGCTATGGTAAGTTTTGGAATTCTAAAACATAATATCTTTCGAAATAGGAGTATTTATTTAACATAATATGGTCTAAAGGTCCTCCTAGATGCCACATTAAAAAGCAAGGATTTTCCTTCAATATATAAAATTCTCGTGTCACTGTGTTTGTAACAAAACTCCTCCAAAACAGCTTGACCGATTCTTATGAAATTTTTTGTGTATATTCTGTAGGTCTGAGAATAGGACGTAAACTATTTTTCATACCCCTTAAACACCTCAATCCACGCGGATGGAGTTGTGGGCATCAGCTAGTAATATAATATAAATAACTAGCTGATGCCTGCGACTTCGTCCACGTGGAATAAGTTTTTTTGATTCCCATGGAACTACTTAATTTTCCGGGATAAAAAGTAGCCTATGTCACTCTCCAGGACCTCAACTATACCCATGCAAAAAATCACATCGATCCGTTGCTCTGTTGCGGCGTGATTGAAGGACAAACCAACAAACAAACACACTTTCGCATTTATAATATTTGTATGATGTATAAAACATAATAGATATAGCAACTTCTGGATCTAATATCCAAAATGTAGAGTAATCCACTGTAATAGGTTTAATGTTTTAACATTTTAATAATAAAGCGAGAATTACTACTTGCTTGTTTTTAAAGTTACTGAAAATATATTAAAATTTTCTGGCACAAAAACCTGTTGCATTCTTGTACAACTTAAATATTTTTTCTTTTATTTACCAGGCCTCTATCATAAGCACTGTACTGAGCAATCTTTTAAACCCTATCTTCCCATTCAAAATGCTGTTAAGAGCTTATTCTCTATGTGTGTTGATGGTGGACTTAGTATGGGTTGTCCTGAATGCCATATATGCGGTAATTCAAGCAGCTTATGAAGTGTTTAGACCTCCACCGCTTAAGTCTGTAGAGAACGAGACTGCCCTGGTAAGTTTACTACACATACAAATTTTAAAACATAAGATGATGTCTGTGACTTTGTCCAAGTGAATTAAGGTGTTTTATTCCCATGGGAACTCTATAATTTTCTGGGATAAAATTTATCTTTATGTCCTTCCCTGGAATGCAACCCAGCCCTGTACAAAAATTCGTCAAAATCTGTTTAACAGATGATGACAAGCAGACAGAGACAGCAGTGCAAAAGGCACTTATAACACATATTATTGTGGATTAAGATAATGATTCACTGAGTTACAGAAATTATTATCAAAATTTAGCTCAAATTGCATGCCAGATCTAGAAACTTGAGATTTTCATGTAGGGTTTCTCTAAAATCCACCAGAGCAAAGCAGGAAATGGGCAGCTCTAGCTATTGTAGTAATATCTATTTTTATTTTTTATCTATTGTGTAGCAAGAAACTTCGAACCTATTATCATTTCAAGTTTCAAATAAATATATATCAGTATAAAAATAAATCAGTATTTTCTGTAGGTAGGTACTTTAAAAAAAAAATAGTTTATTGACTTGGCCTTTTAAACTAACTTGAAAAGATTATTTCTTGTTGCCCATAGGAAGTCCAAAGTCATAATATTATATTAAGTACATAGTTATATTCCAAAACTTTTTAAATAGGGTAAAAGCCTTGTTGCCCATAGGAAGTCCAAAGTTATAATATTATATTAAGTACATAGTTATATTCCAAAACTTTTTAAATAGGGTAAAAGCCCACTTTACCCCACTTTTTAAAAAAGCTCTATTTAAAAAAAAATATTACTTGCTCAAAATTATGCAATATGTACCTATATGTTATTTGCTAACTCTAAAAGAAGACAATAATTTAATGTACAGTTCTGTTCATAGTTTTGTAGACCTCAGTAAAATATCCTTGGTAAAAGGTCAGGTAAAAATGTAACTAACAGGATTCCTCCAATCTTTTATGTTGTCAGACAGTTGTTCAAATCAGACAAGTCGCCATAGAAGAACTTAGAGTTCATTTTTCTACTTGGCTGTAGTCATAGCGTACCCAAACAATGAATTTTGAAGTCGTTTTGTTGTTTTTTTTTTATTTTTTTTTATTTTATTTTGTACCAAAAAGTTATACAATATGTAGAAAAACAGAAACAGTGGACAAGGAAACACTTATCTCTATAAGAGATCTCTACCAGTGACCCTTGGCAGTGAGAAAGGTTGTGAAGGAAGAATGGGTACAACAAGATATGAGATGGAATGAATGTTTAATCGGACCCTTGTTATTTTATTTTCAGATTGTTGGCTCAGGCAGAGGTGTTGGTCGTGAAATAGCGATCCAACTAGCTTATCTGGGTGCCAGAGTAGTCTGCGTAGACCATAACGAATGCAATAACAACAAAACAGTCTCTTACATAAAACGCAAAGGTGGCACTGCACTGAGTTATACATGTGACGTTACAAAGAAGGAAAATGTGGATAACTTAGCAGAGCTGATAAGGAATGAAGTTGGTTTTGTCAGTATGGTGTTCTATTGCTGCGGGATTCCAAGCCCAAGGTCTTTGATGACTCAGCCGCCGCAAGACATACATGATACATTGGATCTTACATTGACTTCTTACTTTTGGGTAAATAATTACGGTTACCTATTTATTTTAGGTTAATAGGTCTTATAGCTATTTCTGTTATACATCATATTTTCTACTAACGAAACTAAAATGAAGACTTGCTTTTTTTCTAAATCATTATTTAATTTGACTATTACCTTGCAGCCAAGTGCTATATTATGTAAATTTAAAGAAATCCTAGTTCCCGTGAGTTTGTCTAATTTTAACACTAGATGTTGTCCGCAACTTCATTGGTGTGGATTCAGGTTTTTTGATAAAAAGTAGCCTTCCCTGGGATACAACCTATCTCTGTACCAAATTTCATCAAAATCTGTTGAAAAGATGGGCAGTTAAGGTGTAGCAATGGACAGTTAAAGTGTAGCAGACAGACACACTTTCGCATTTATAATATTAGTATGCACTACAAGTTAGCCCTTGACTGCGATCTCACCTGATGGTAAGTGATGATGCAGTCTAAGATGGCATCGGGCTAACCTGTTAGGGGTATGACAGTTATATTAAACCCAACCCCTATTCGGTTTCTACACGGCATCGTACCGGAACGCTAAATCGCTTGGCGGCACGTCTTTGCCGATAGGGTGGTAACTAGCCACGGCCGAAGCCTCCCACTAGGCCAGACCAGGGAAATTCAGAAATTATAAATTCCCAAATTGACCCTATATGAGATATATATTGACCCTTGATATTTAGGAATAAAGATAAACGGAGAGTACCTGAGTCACCTTAGATTTGCCGATGATATAGTGCTGATAAGCGAAAACCATGAGGATCTCTACTACATGCTTAGAACATTGAACAACGAGAGTAGAAAATGTGGCTTAGAAATGAATCCCACTAAAACGTGCATAATGACCAATTGTGTAGAAATAACCACGGAAATCCAGGGTCAGACGATTAACTATGTGGAAAGGTATATTTACCTCGGCCAAAGCATTTCCTTCATAGATCACACTATAAAAGAAGTTGAAAGGAGAATCAAGATTGCTTGGGGAAAATATTGGTCAATGAAACACATATTTAAGTCTAAACTCCCAGTAACATTGAAAAAGAAGGCATTGGATTCTGCAATACTCCCATCTCTATTATATGGATGCCAAACTTGGGCGCTTACTAAGCGTACAATAGAAAAAATTCAAATATTTCAACGGGCGGCCGAGAGAAGTATGTTGGGCATTAAGTTGAGCGACCGTCAGCGAAACCAGGAAATTCGAAGGATAACAAAAGTAACTGACGCAGCGGAGCTCGCATGCAAACTCAAATGGAGATGGGCTGGACATGTGGCTCGGAGCTGCGATGGTCGGTGGAGCGAGCGCGTATTACATTGGTGGCCGCGCGACCAGACACGGCCGCGCGGGCGACCACGCGCTCGCTGGAGGGATGACATTGTAGATGTCGCAGGACCGACATGGACGAGGCTCGCCGCGGAGAGACCAAAGTGGAGTATGATGGAGGAGGCCTTCACCCAAAAATGGGTACCCAAATAAATATAACCTAAATACTATAAATAAATATTGTACACATAATCGACATATTTTTTGACTAAGTAATTAATAATAATTTTGTATATGTATAAATTGAATTTATGGTACTTTTTTCTTTTTTGACTAACTCTTGTTTTGACTTAATTAAATAATAGTAAACGAAATGTAAATGTTAATGGAAATGAATTTGTGAATGTTTAATGATATGGATTGTAACGACATTTTATGTAATTCTTTTGTTTGGGAAATAAATGGCTTATTTATTTTTTTTTTTTTTTTAAATTGACCCTGCCGAGGATCGAACCCGGAACCTCCGCACGTCAAGACAACAGCGCTACACACTGCGCCGCGGAGGTCGTCAAGGTTGATAATATTTTGATGACCTCCGTGGCGTAGAAGTGACTGCTCTGGTCTTAATTATTTTATACTAGCTGATGCCCGCGACTTCGTCCACGTGGTTTAAGTTTTTTTGATTCCCGCGGGAACTCCTTAATTTTCCGGGATAAAAAGTAGCCTATGTCATTCTTCAGGTCCTCAACTATACCCATACCAAAAATCACGTCGATCCGTTGCTCCGTTGCAGCGTGGTTGAAGGACAAACCAACAAACCAATAAACCAACAAACAAACACACTTTCGCATTTATATATAGTAGCTGATGCCCGCGGGCCGCGTCTTCGTCCGCGTGGATCGAGGTTTTTCGGTTCCCGCTGTAACTCCTTAATTTTCCAGGATGAAAAGTAGCCTATGTTTTATTCCAGACTATAATCTATCTCTGTGCCAAATTTCATCCAGATCCGTTCAGCCGTTGGGGCGTGATTGAGTAACAAACATCCATCCATACATCCATACATCCATCCAAACTTTCGCATTTATAATATTTATTTGATTTGATATGGATGAGCAGTCTTGGGCTCTATTCCTGGGAGGGCTAATTTGGAATTTAATAATTTGGAATTTGTAATTGATTCTGGTTTAATCCGGTGGTAGACTTTTGTTTTGTGGAGACAGGGTTGTGTCTGGGTACTATGATGCATAGAATCCTTATAGAAGTACTAGCTGATGCCCGCGACTCCGTCCGCGTGGTTAAAGTTTTTCGTTTCCCGCGGGAACTCCTTAATTTTCCGGGATAAAAAGTAGCCTATGTGCTATTCCAGACTATAATCTATCTCTGTGCCAAATTTCATTCCGATCCGTTCATCCGTTGGAGCGTGATTGAGTAACAAACATACATCCATCCATCCAAACTTTCGCATTTATAATATTTATATATATATATGGATGCAATGTTGAGTATACCCAGTGAAATTATAGTCCAAGGCTAACATCTGATTTTTTTTTACAGATAATAGACAATTTCATGCCAGAAATGAAAGCAAGAAACCATGGCCACATAGTGTTAGATTGAAAGCTAAATACAATTTATGTATGGTATCCCTGCAATGGTTTTGTAGAGTGGCAGCACTGCTCTGGGGAGTAATGACTATGGCGTAACGCTATTGACGTGTGTCTGTGTAAATAATTGGTAATTAAAGTATTAAAATGGATAAACCGTGTTTGGATTTAATATCTCAGAAGAGGGATAATGTATTTCACGTGCTAATTAATTGTTTATCCGGACCTATCCTGAAAATGGTACAAATTGTAATTCAAGATGTTATGACGCCATGACCGTGACGTAATACGTGAAGCAAAAAAAAGAAAAGAATTATTAATTGTTGTCATGACGGAAGGTTGAACTCACAGATGTTACTACATCTGTGGTTGAACTATAAAATACAAGAAGGATAAATGAGTGCTACAACTCGTATTGTGAAATGATCGTAAGTACATAAATACCTACGTGGGTTGGCAATCGGAATTGCATTGGAAAGTTGGCATGGAAAACTTAAAAAGAGGTATCAATGGAATAGTTAGTACTTATCAAGTACTTGCATACAAATTACCAAAGGTCAATGAGGTATGAGGTTTTACTACTATATCAATTCCATTCAGCATGTAAAGTGCCTGGAGAGAGACCTACCTAGTGGTACTGTGTGTAGGGTACATGGAAACGGTGAGTTTATTAAAATATTTATTTGAAAGAAATGATTAAAGGTTATAAAGGTATCTACCATTATGACTACAGCCCATTAACGTCCCGCTGCTGGGCACAGGCCTCCACATTCATAGGAGAGAGGGAATTAGAGCTTAGACCCACCACTCTGATCCAATGCGGGTTGGCGGGCTAAAGGTCTAAAGATAACTAGTATAATAAATAGATAGATCATACCTACAGAGGGAGATAAGTAAGTACTTGCAGGTTGTACTTGCTTACATTAAGTACTTAAGTATCTAAGTTTTATGTGAAAGATCATAGTGAATTACACTGGTAGGTAGTTCATAACATGATCTACCTATGAGATATTTAAAGAGTTAAGTCAAAGCTATAATAGGTTGGTATGATAGTTGGTCGACTACATAACATGGTATAAGTAAATTATTGAAGAGGTATTTACTAATTTATTCAGTTGGAAATTAGTTTAATTGATAATCTTGTACTTAAATAGAGAGTGAATATTCAATTTATTCTGAGAGTTATTTATGTGAATCATATATACCTAATATTGTTTGATTAAATGAACAGAGGTCAAAAGTAACTGTAATATTGTACATTCCATTAAAGCAAGTATAACCCATTAAAGGTCTTTACAAGTGAAAATTGCATTTGTCATTTGTAGAGGAACGGATACTCAGTTAATATAGCCGTCTGGTATGAGTATGCCGGAGTTAGTATGAATACTTGAATGTTTGAAGGGCTAAAACTATACAACTGAGTAAGTACATTTTAAAAGATTGTGGGGCATAGATACATTTGTTTGAAAAATGTGAATTGAAATAATATCAAATCTGTGTGGATGATAAATGGGTTAGCAGATTTGGGTGTAAATTATGATGATGGTGATATGATGGGTTTCGAGACCCAGGTAGACTAACTTTATTAAGTATTTAATGAGTCTGTTGTATGTCAAGTGATTCACAGTAGCTGTTTGGAGCTGTTGTACCTTAGTGCCTGAGCACGTGGCCATAATTAAACCTGAACTCGACTTCTCATTATGCGGAGAGACTGAAGGAAGATAGAAATGTCACATCGGTGATTGTGCTCACACATGGGGTAGCATGGTTATGGTGCTATGTACGGGCTTATGTCTGTTAAGATAGCCGAGGTTTTGCCAAGATAATAATGTTTTTAATTTTACAGGTGTAATTAATAAATTAATTCTTGAGTTTTAGTGTGGTCTTCGCAATGTTCTCTGGCCAAGACCAAAAAGCTAGTGGCATATTATATTATGGTGGTGGCTGCACCTTGAAAACAATGGTATGGAATCATGTCTATGTTGATTAAAGACAGAATTATTATTAACATAATATGGACCGCATATCTTGCAGTCATGTAAGCAAATAAATGCAAAAAGAACTAAGTGGTAATTTTGGTAAATTCCAATTTAATCGTAATGGATGAGGACTCTTTAGTGACTAAAGTTTAGTCAAAGAGGAAAAACAAAAGGAAACATAAAAGGAGAATGTCCATTGTTGCAAAAGGAAAGTCATCATTTTGTTTCGAGGAAAAATAAAGGAGGATGCCAAATTATTGAAAATGGAAAATTATCATTTATTGTTTAGAAGGAAAACAAAGGAGATTGTCAAGTTTGTAAAAGGCAATGGCACCTTTTAGTGCAAGGAGATTTATTTATAGTCATCTTATATGGTGCAAGGAGTTTCAAGAATGATGCAAAGTGTAAGATTTAACTTTTATAGTTAAAGAGTCAAAGTCAAAATATATTTATTCAAAGTTGGTACTTACACAGTACACTTAATGAACGTCAAGTATACAAAGTATAAGACGTGGTGGTGATGATTAACATAGGTATCTTAGAACTAAAGTTACGAGGGTTCCAAACGCGCCCTGGTCTGAGAAGAGTAAAATTGTTTCTTATGAATTTGGGAGTTAAAGCCCGGCTGTTGAATATAGAAATGATACTCTGGAGAAAAAAAAAAAATAAAGAGGATGTCGGGGTGGAATGGTACTGGTGGACCGGTAATGATAATATTGCAAATAATTCATAATATGGTGGAGATGAACAGGGTGTATAATATGAAAACATAACGGTATTTTGGGAGTGACTCATTTGTGATATTTTGGTTTGATTTTTGTTGAGGTAAAAAACAAAATAGAAATAAATATGCCTGCGGGGCCATGGGTCAGCTTCAGGAAAATACCTAAAGATGAAGTACACTTACTGTAAATGTCACATGCCTAAGGGGCTTTCATACAAATTAACGCATATTGGCGCAGGGCTGCACGGCAGAACAGTGCAGAGTACAGAACAGTAAATGTAACATGCCTTAGGGGCTTCAGTACACACTAATACATTGACTTGCAGGGTTGCAGATTAGTTTCAGGGAAATGCCTAACAGGGGCCTATGGCACAGTGGTAAGACACGCCTAAGGGGCTTCAGTGCCAATTCATGCATATGCCTGCGGGGCTACTGGTCAGTTTCAAAATATGCCTAAAGGGCCTACAGAGCGCATACCTTAAGGGGCTGCAGTACGTATAGCGTATGCCTACTGCGTAACGGATCAGCTTGTAGGGCACACAGCTGATACAACATGCCTGAGGAGTTACATTATGTGTTATGTGTTACAGCACATGCCTGCGGGGCTACTTCACACAGACTGTCTTCAGTATAATTTAAATTATTTTTCAGTAAAGGGCAGTTGGTCGTTGTGGTTGTCGCACCTTGCCTTCGGGGCCTACGTACCTGCCTTCGGGGCCAACGGACTTGCCTTCGGGGCCTGCGTACTTGCCTTCGGGGCCTACATACTTGCCTTCGGGGCCAACGGACTTGCCTTCGGGGCCTACGCACTTGCCTTCGGGGCCTACGCACTTGCCTTCGGGGCCAACGCACTTGCCTTCGGGGCCAACGCAATTGCCTTTGGGGCCAAAGTACTTGCCTTCGGGGCCGACGTACTTGCCTTCGGGGCCTACGTACTTGCCTTCGGGGCCTACGCACTTGCCTTCGGGGCCTACGCATTTGCCTTCGGGGCCAACGCACTTGCCTTCGGGGCCAACGCAATTGCCTTTGGGGCCAAAGTACTTGCCTTCGGGGCCTACGTACTTGCCTTCGGGGCCGACGTACTTGCCTTCGGGGCCTACGTACTTGCCTTCGGGGCCTACGCACTTGCCTTTGGGGCCAACGCACTTGCCTTCGGGGCTAACGAACCTTGCCTTCGGGGCCGACATACCTTGCCTTCGGGGCCGATGAACCTTGCCTTCGGGGCCGATGAACCTTGCCTTCGGGGCCGACACACCTCGCCTTCGGGGCTTATATGATATACTTTCAAGTGTGGACATTAGCGCCCTCGGGGCTGGAATGTAAAGCCTATCGGATTCTGATGAGCAGATGGCGAATCACTAATAAGTTACCAGTGGAGCTCATGTACGCTGACCGCATAACTCATGTGGTTGTTTCTTGCCCGTGGGGCTCACCGCTCATGTAAGTTAATTCCGTACCTCTTATATTTTACTACATTTTGAATATATCGCTGGTGTGGAAAACAGGGGCCATGATGCCAGTAGACTTGGAAAGTCTAGCCTGCGGGGCTGCTACGTTTCGATTTTCGGTAGCGAGAGTTGCAAAATAAAGCAAAGCTTAGGTAAATTGCCCGCGGGGCTAGCCAGATTAGTACAGGTAATCTATTACTCGCCGTTGGGGGCATGATAGTATGCAAGTAGCAAAACAGCTGTGTTTCAGGCGAAAGCGCAATGATGATGATGTTCAGTGAGTGTCACGGTTAGGTGACATAAAGGCTTAATAGGTCTGTATAATACGCAGATGATATTCCAGATGATATTCACTGATATCAACTATTGTTTTAAATGCGAGGCACTGAGTGGCAAACAAGTAATATAACCGCCGCGTAAGTTGAGCTATGCACAGTAACACATTTCGGGTGTCAAATGATGTGCGTTATGAGGTGCGCCGCGAGGGGCCGCACGTTACCATACGTTCCATACCATAGTTCTGTAGTACGATGTACCTGCGCAGATGACCGCCATTTTGGGTCAAGTTATGGGATGCGATTTATATCGGTGTTATGTTTTGATGCCATTTGGGGTTCACTAAGATTCATGTGAGAGCAACAATATTTCTATGCAGGTTGAGCGATGTAACAAAATATCGTGTAAAGAGATTTACTTATCTTGTAAAGAGACTCGCTCTATGATGTTCCTTGGGATATTCATTCATAAAAGTGATATGAATACCATAATTAGATTGAGGAGGAACAGTGAAAAGTAAATTACCAAAATATTGAACAACCAAGTAGGTACACTACTACACATTTATATTTTGTTAACATTTTATTATATTTATATTATGATATTATATTATACTATATTATATTATATTATATACGTTTTCACCACACTATCACGACTGCACAAGTCAAAATGATATAAGTTACCAAGCAGATGCCAAGGTATGTTGTATTGAATAGTATCAACATTTGAGTTCGGTTTTACGAAACGTTGAAATTTGGCAAGAGCTGATGAAGGCAGTACCGGGCAGTTGAGTTGCCTGTTGTGTTAACTTAAAACGAACAATACAATGCAGGGCCACGGTATAAGGTAAATCTATTCTTCCGGTGGGAATAAGGTGCTTTTGAAACTTCAACATTTCAAATGAAATTAGGAACGTAGAGATTTGCTCAAAAGATGGAGCATGTGCAAAATATACAAAATGGCTCATTATAGAGAACGTGGCTCAGGTCTTCGGGTTTTATTGAGTTTTGTAACCAATTGTAACCGATTGTCAGATAAAGTTCTGGGGGTGAATTGTAACATATGCTAGCCTGGCTAAGGCTTACAGAGAAGGTATATGTCATTTATGCCATGTGTAGAGAGGAAGCATAACTAAGTGTAATGGATGAGTAATAATAACCATTCTGGAAAGTAACAAAGTGAACATGAGTATACTCATAGGAAAATTAATTATAGGTGTATAATAACACCAGTAGACTATAAGAATCTTATTTATTATTTAATCAAATGATTGTGTTCTCATTTCCATGAGAATGTCGAAATTGTTACGAATTACACTTATAGAATTGAAACTTTGGGTTTAGAGTTAGCAATGTTAAGATGTTATTGATCAGACAAAGTTAAAGTTCGTTTCTCATTTATCACTACCTAAGGATTAATTATTGTCAGTGAATTGCATAGGGTTAACCAAAATGAGTAACGGGAAATGATTACTTATAATATTATGCGCTTAGGTAATTAACGGAAAACTCTGTGTAATGCTGGAAAGCTACTTCTGAATAAGTTTATGTTTACAAAATGAACATGTGTTTGAAGGAAGCTTTTGTTGTTTGTGAAATATGGCAATTCAGTTACTTCAGTATAGCTACACGTAAATTCACCAGAGTTAGAATAATATGATGAGATGTGTCATGGGTGATAAATCCATATTTACTTATTAGGTGATGTTTTGTAACGCGAAAAGACGATGGAGACTGATGCTCTTTTACCCTAAAACATAGTCTTGTTATCTGCAACTGTACTTGGCTAAGGGTTATAATGCCAGTGCTTTAACATTTGGGGTCTCAGGCGTTAAAGACCAGCGTTAATACTACAAATGGCAGAGTAGCATCAGCAATCATCGTGATTTTAATTAAGTGTTCAAATTATGTATACTTCGGGACGAAGTTTGGGTCAGGATGACCGAACTGTTAGATTGAAAGCTAAATACAATTTATGTATGGTATCCCTGCAATGGTTTTGTAGAGTGGCAGCACTGCTCTGGGGAGTAATGACTATGGCGTAACGCTATTGACGTGTGTCTGTGTAAATAATTGGTAATTAAAGTATTAAAATGGATAAACCGTGTTTGGATTTAATAATAGTAGCCCTGACCTCTGTGGCTGGACTCAGTCACATCAAGCACCAGATGCCTCTGAGTGTGGCTCAGTTTGCCGTGCAAGGCCTGGCCGAGTCGCTGATGGAAGATCTAAGGATAAACAAGATTAACGGTGTTCATGTCACGTTAACACATATATATCCGTTTATCGTTGAAGACAGTTCAGATCTGAGGATGAAGTGAGTATGATTTTTTTTAAAGACTTAATAGTTCAGTGGTGGCAGTAGATGATTATAAACTTACATACATATCAAAAATTTTCGGAACCGGCAGGATTTGAACCTGCGTCTCTCTGGGACTCGCGCCCTGACTCCCAGAGAGACGCAGGTTCATAAGTCATAAGTCATAAGTCATAAATATTTATTCAATTTAGGTAGTAATATGTTTGGAAACATAAAGAAAACACTGGAGTTCGATATAACACATATATTAGCTAGGTAGCTTGACACGAACTAAAAACCGGCCAAGTGCGAGTCGGACTCGCGCACCGAGGGTTCCGTACAAACCTGTAGTAAGTTTTACGATTTATGACGTACTAAAAACAAGACAAAATGAACCGCAAAACTAACTTTGTTTGTAGAGGTTTATTGTTAATATCAAAAAATTACGTTTGTTGTATGGGAGCCCCCCTTTAATATTTACTTTATTGATATTTAATTATTTATTTTGAAAGGTAATATACAAGTTAATATTCTGTGAAAATTTGAACCGTCTACCTGTTACCGTTTTTAATATTGAGCAAAAAAATACGAAAAAAACACGTTTATTGTATGGGGACCCCCCTTAATATATATATTTTTTTAATTTTTAGTATTTGTTGTTATAGCGGCAACTGAAATACATCATTTGTGAAAATTTCAGCTTTCTAGCTATCACGGTTTATGAGATACAGCCTGGAGACAGACAGACAGACAGACAGACAGACAGACAGCGGAGTCTTAGTAATAGGGTCCCGTTTTTACCCTTTGGGTACGGAACCCTAAAAATGACATACAGTATCGCAACCTACCCACTTACTTAAGTTAACTTTATTGACAAACAAAGGAACCAAGTACCCTCACACAAAACATACCTTTCACATTTCATCATAGCAATACTGTATACATAACAGGTAGGTACACTACACTTATTGACGTCCAGTTACATAAAAATAAAAATATGATGGTGATAATCTGTTACGGTATCTTAAAACTAAAGCTACGAGCTTCAAATCCTGCCGGTTCCGAAAGTTTTTGATATATGTATGTAAGTTTAGAAACTTTCCTCGTGTGAGAAGCACTGTAATAAAATTATAAAAAAATTAGATGATTATAGTTGCTATTCTGAAAGTTCCTTGATTCAACTCAGTAATCATTTCAAGCATAGGTGGTAGATTCTTACGACTTATCATAAGTGGCTCAAGTTGTCCTATATGAAAGAAATAAATCATTTCATTTCATTTCATAGGTTCTAAGCTTAGTACAGCAATACTGTAGATGCCCTCTGCCCCACTCCCCAGACATAGGACATTAACGCTGAGTTGCACGAAACTGTTTTAAAAATTTAAGTGTTGATTAAACTAATTTAATCAAAAGACTCCATACGATTCTTGCGATTAAATTAGTCTAAGTACCACTTAAATTTTTGTATTTATTTCGTGCAACTCAGCGTAAAACAACAAGCTTAGTACAGAGGAAAAAAGTTAATAAAAGTCATATTCTAAATGCAATATTTTTTAAGAGGGTCTAGAGATTAAAGGCCTTAAATTTTCGACAAAAGTAGTATTGCAGTCTGAAACTTATTTAAATAATTTTATTTATTGTTAAGTCAATCTTAGGATTACTAACGTTTAATGATTTATTTATAGTTATTTATGCAACAGTTGTGTAATAAGGGGTATTAAAACACGAATGTGGGTTTATCATACGACGCGAAGCGGAGTATGATAATAGTATCATATGAGTGTTTTAATACCTAATTATCAACTGTTGCATACAAGACTTTATCTACACTCATAATATGAATCGTCTTTAACAGATTCTGAAATAGTTAGCTTACTGCTAACATTAAAACATCCAGTCCTAGTAACCTAATATCATCAAAACTCAAAACATGAATCGCTCATTTTTTTTTTTAATTTTTTTTTTTTTAATTGAATTTTTTTTTTAGTAGTTTGTTTTTTAAATTTTTTTTTTTTTAATTTTTTTTTAAATTTTTTTTTTGTTAACTTTTCTTTACAGCGCGCGGCGTTCTGGTAGTGAAACGCGCGTGTATGACAATGTTCTTTTTTTGAAATTCGTACAGATGTTCTTTTTTTGTAATTCATACAGATACCACGCATCGAGCAGATGTGGCAGGGGTGTTGTAATGAAATTCAGTACAACATTACATCACCCGTTTGGATGATGTAATGGTTATTAGGACATTGGGGGTGTTTTAATGTTGGCAATTAGCTAACTGTTTCAGAACCTGTTATAGAGGATTTATAGCATGAGAGTAGATAAAAACAATTATAATTCGAATGTCATTAACATTTAGCGGTTTATGCAATCTGACCTCTATTCATTATCAAGGACTGCAGAAGATTAGATAACATAATGTTAGTATACAGGGTGGATAAAAAGAACTGGACATGAAGGGAAAGTACATTAAATGTTGAAGATATCAAATCTCAGTCAAAGAAAACATTCTTTTATTTTTTTAAATCCATATCCGCCACATACCTGGAAATTATGGAACCATCTTCTTCTATAATCTATCTATATCTATATCTATATAATAAATATTATAAATGCGAAAGTTTGGATGGATGTATGGATGTTTGTTACTCAATCACGCCCCAACGGCTGAACGGATCTGGATGAAATTTGGCACAGAGATAGATTATAGTCTGGAATAACACATAGGCTACTTTTTATCCCGGAAAATTAAGGAGTTCCCGCGGGAACCGAAAAACCTCGATCCACGCGGACGAAGTCGCGGGCATCAGCTAGTCTTCTATATTTCCTCATGATTACAATATGGCGCACTTCAAAGGGCGGATAAAGTCATTTCTCAAAATCCGGCAACGCATTGGCGGTTCCTCTGGTGCTCCAAATGTTAATGGGCGGCGGTAATACTTAACATCAGGTGACCCGCCCGCTTGTTTGCTCGCTATACTTATATATAAAATACTAGATGATGCCCGCGACTTCGTCCGCGTGGAATAAGATTTTTTGATTCCCGCGGGAACTCCTCAACTTTCCGGGATAAAGTAGCCTATGTCCTTCCCCGGGATATAACCTACCTCTACCAAATTTCAGCAAAATCGGTTGAAAAGATGGGCCGGGAAAGCGTAGCAGACAGACAGACAGACACACTTTCGCATTTATAATAATATTAGTATGGATTATAAAATGTGAAGGTGTGTTTGTCGTTTATTCAATTAATATTTTCAAAACTAATAGATTCAAATGTCATTGATTCAACTTTTCCACTAACACGCTCAATTGGGTATTTGACAAATAGTCAAACCAGCAACTTTTTCAAACGTCATCAAACGTCAAATCGCGTCCTTAGTAGGGAATTCTGAAATGTGACGTCATTAAAGTTCGACGCACTTTTTTATTTTAATCGATTGTTTTAAATGGTTATTCAACATAAAACTATCAGGGGACGTGGATATTACGACTTTTGGTTGATCCTCTATTTAATAACTAGCTGATGCCCGCGACTTCGTCCGCGTGGATCGAGGTTTTTCGGTTCCCGCGGGAACTCCTTAATTTTCCAGTATAAAAAGTAGCCTATTTGTTATTCCAGACTAAGTATAATCTATCTCTGTGCCAAATTTCATCCAGATCCGTTCAGCCGTTGGGGCGTGATTGAGTAACAAACATCCACACATCCATACATCCATCCAAACTTTCGCATTTATAATATTTATATTATTTGATCACTAAAAAATATTTTTTTGGAATAGTAGTCAAATACCCAATTGCCCAACTTAAATGTTTCTATATTTATAGTTCTATTTTTATTTTGCAGAATACCAAGCTACTTCGGAACAATAACACCTGCGAGAGCTGCCAACTCCATCCTAGAGAGTGTGCTCCGCAACTACCCAGAAGCGTCAGTTCCCAAACATTTACTATTTCTCGGACACATCTTACGCATACTACCACGAAAAGCTACAGTGCTAGTGAGGGATCTCTTGGATACCGGTGTAGATTTCGCTTGATATTTCAAGGCTTGATACTTGTTTTTTTACTACATGTTAGCTCTCGACTGATCTCACCAGCTCCTTATTATCTAACTCTGTGAAAGCCACTAACATTTTTATTCATTAAAGTTTTGCACCTATGGATAAAAATGTGTGAAATAAATAGTTATTTGTGTTACATAGGGCCAAAGAAAATTTTTGTTCCCCGAGGGCGCTAATTCAGAGCTAAGTGAAGGATTACACTAAACAATCCCGAGCGTAGCGAGGGGTTCTAAAGTAGAATCCTGAGCGTAGCGAGGAATTCAATATACGCCGCCCGAGAACAAAAAATTTGGCCCCGAGTGACACACACTATTTTTCATCATTACGTATGAGAAAAAGCTAGGAGTATCAACCTACTATGTATGGACATTACCTATACATTTAAGCACTAATCAGAAGATACACCTATCAACCTTCTATGTAATTGTATAGACATTATTTAGACGTATATTTAAAGTTTAAATAAAATGTAAAGACGTATATCCGATCAACAAATTGATCACGTGACTTCGGACCAATCAGAACAGAGAAATGCAAAGTCGTATATCCGATCAACAAATTGATGACGTGACTTCGGACCAATCAGAAGAGAGAAATGAAAAGTCCTATGGGCCTACAAGTTACACTTTGCTCCCGCTATCCTCTGAAGCCAATATGCGTTTTTCGAATAGGTATGATAAAAAATAACATTTTCATACAAAACCTTCAATGGATAAAACATATAAGTCAGTGGCTTTAATTTTTTGATACCCACTGAGTTAAAGAATAGGGCTGCAGGTGGTATGTGATGCAGTCTATCTTGATGGGGCTATGAAATAAAATACAGCACAGTGGAATGGAACTGATCGTATATTACTATTGGTAAAAATATTAAAAGCTAATTAAAAGAGAACTGAGTGCGACGACGCCATGTACGAAGGAAGGAAATGGAAAGATGGATGTTTGTTACTCAATCAAAAAAACACACGGGAACACAAAATACCTCAATCCACGCGGACAAAGTCGCGGGCATCAGCTGGTATAATATAAAACACATGAATATGCCTGTTATTCTAAGAAAACATTGAAATTATTCTAAGTTTGTTGGTTGGTTTTTATGGAATTTGTAAGTCTTTGAAAGGGCTATGTAAAATTTGATGACAATAATATTATTGACAGTGTACTCGTATTTATGAGATGTGAACAAACATCCTTGTAGTGCTGTAACTAAAATTAAGTTAATGCCTTCACTTAATTAATTTTTGACTAAAATTCGTCACAGCTTGACAAATAGTCACAATATATTATGTTTTGTAGAATATTATTCTAAAATAGTATCATAAGTATCAGACACTTTCCATGGGCCAAAACTTTTGTCAGACGCTTTCGTCAGAAAGCTCCACAAAAAAGAAATGTACTTTACTTATTTTTACATGTCTAATTTTTAACCGACTTCCAAAAAGGAGGATTTCATGTATTCATATAGTAGGTATCAAGTCACGTGTATATGATTCAACTCTGAGTCCCAACTCCTCAACCCTGATGCTGCAGGCTACAGAACTCCTTAACAATAGCGATTTAGGATTTTTTTATGGTGAATTCATATTGTAGGTGTCAAGCAATGACTTCATACGTAAACTCAAGTCCCAACTCCTCAACCCTGATGCTGCAGGGTACAGAACTCAGGGTACAGTCTGATACTTATGATACTATTTTAGAATAATATTCTACAAAACAAATATAAAAATCAGCCATGTAAATTTAAGTTAAGTAACACTTATTTTTAGTTACCTTTCTTACCTGGTACCTGCACAGGTGTCACAGGGAGAGCTCCACAAGCCCGCAGGTATTCAAAGATCATGAGACGCTACTGAGAACCTAAGGTTTCATCTATGTGAAAATAAGTTATGTCAGATCGCTCTGGGATCTTGGACTATAGTATTTACAGTGTGTTCCGTTATACACTGCGAGCACTGTTCAGTGCTCTTTACTGTGGAGAAATTCCTTCCGTTATGACTGGCCAGTAAACTGCCGCTGTATTCTAGGGAAATATATGACGTCATTAATCGACGCCATTTTTGTACTGTGAGCACTGGCGTTTTCGAGGTAAGGTGCTCTCAGTGCTTTGATCACGTGATCTACTGCTGGAACGCAGCCGTTTTAAACAGTAGCCAATATCGCTTACTATAAAGGAACAGCTTCGCAGTATACTAAATTGACGTCACACCTTACAGTGCTCGCAGTGTATTTCGGAACATACCCTTATTCATTTTTGTCAACTAGAATAGTGTTGTATGTAATAATATGTGCCAACTGCGACTGGGAGATTGAGTTATTTATTTCAAAACCTAGCTATATATCTAGATAAATTTTAATGTAAGAAGACACGAAGAACAGTACAAGAAAAATATGAAAAACAATTAGGAATGTAGAGAGATATTTTAGTCTAAGATTTTATTACATGTGCTTCGCACCTAAGGCCCGTATTAAGAAACCGACACTGGCCAAAAACAGACTCTCAAGTATCGGTCGTATGGCCAGACTGGTCATAAATATAGATAGACAGACACTTCAGAACGTGATCCCAGCTGATGTCAGTTTATTAATTACAGGCCGGTTGAGATTTAGTAATATTGTAAAACAAAGCCATGCCTGTGTAAAGTATTATATTTAGTCTGATCAAAAAAATAAAAACCGCCATGTTGCTACTTGCAGGAAAAAAAATATTTTTTTAATTTGATAATACTTACTGAGTGAAATAATAGGCAGTTTTTATTTTTCTGGTCAAGCTTTACTTCAATGTAGGACGTACTTTTTAAGGTAGGTGCCTTAATACCTTTTACTCGCTATAGGTACATAATAAGTTATAAGTTTATTAAGTACCTAAGTACCTATCAAATAATCAAATAAATATTATAAATGCGAAAGTTTGGATGGATGGATGTATGTATGTATGGATGTATGTTTGTTACTCAATCACGCTCCAACGGATGAACGGATCTGGATGAAATTTGGCACATAGATAGATTATAGTCTGGAATAGCACATAGGCTACTTTTTATCCCGGAAAATTAAAGAGTTCCCGCGGGAACCGAAAAAACTCAATCCACGCGGACGAAGTCGCGGGCATCAGCTAGTATTATTATAAGTTAAAGATGTAGTCAACTAGTTGTATAAGAAAGTTAATTTAAATAAGTACTAAAGTAATAAAATATACTGTCTACAAACCAACAAACAGTGTTTTTTATATATTTTTATATGGTAGGTAAGTATTTACTAAAATGCAAAGTGAACTTAGTATTTTAGGTTGCCACGGTCCATGGCATGGACATGCCTTGCCACTTGATAGGCGCACTTCGAGATTTGTTTTGTTTTGCTAAGGAATAAAGAAATATATCAGGTATATTCATATTTCAGTGTGTTTTATTTTCAAAGCTGTGCAACTAATGTTTGCTGGCCAAGCTGATGTAATATAGTAGTATAGCGCTGCGGAGCGAAGTTCATGGAAATTTCAAAATGAAGTACAGACCAATGAAGAACTAGTAAAGGATTTAGGAAGCACTCGTGCCTAACTTGAAGCAAATACCCACTTCAACTTACAAATTAGAGCGAGAGGGTTAGGTAGTACACCAGTGGTGTCCGATCTTTCGCTCGGTAGTTGATTTGCTTCAAATACGTATGTAGTCCATTCTTTACCTCATTGGAACTCAGGAACGACTTCATGCCTGCTCGTATAGATCTACCAGAATCTGATGGCAAAAAATACACCTAAAAGTACCAGTAGGTATACGGTGTATACTTTTTGCCATCAGATTCTGGTAGACCTATAGTTTGCCCTACACACTTGCGTGCGTAGTCTGATGTTTTTGGTGTAGAAAACTACTGCCGTTTTATCAGAGTTCGAAGAATTAGTTTTAATTAAGTATACAACCAATAATTAATATTGTTATTATTTATTATCAGATAAAGAATTCTCAACAACACGTGCTACCTACGCCCGCGGTTTAAAAACCCTGCTCTCTAGGCTCTACCCCCGCAGGGCGAAATGTGCAGTTGTTTTCCATCAGGAACTGAAAGCAAAAACATCACAAAACATTATTTAAATAGGAACCTACATAAAAAACGTCTAAAATGTGTAGGTAGACGAACGTTGTTTTGTGTAGATGTTTTTGTTTAGTGTTTCGGGAAAAATTACGCGCAGGAGCCTCGTTTATCCGGGCTTACCGTATACAGAAAAAGGGGGGGAAACACTTCTGTCTTCCGTCGTCATTGGGGAAACCGGGGAATGGGAACCAATGACAAAAGAGGTCGCTTAAGATGGGAACCCAGAAAACCATAGACAAACTAAGTTGAAACAAATCACTAGAATCCAAAACAGCGAAGCCGTAATTTAAAAGTAAGGTAAATGTCAAAGTCAAACATTCCAGATTCCAATTTTCAACGAAAAAAGCGCGGGAAACGTTGGAAATAAAAGGCGCGATTTTTGATTTTATTTTTCAAAAAATCTTATTTTAATAGTTTTATTGCATAAAAGTTAACTAAAATTGCATTTCGGTGCCCCCATCATGAGGGGCGCCAAGGCAAAACGGAAAAAACAAGAGATGTCGATGAGTGAGCAGAGTGACGAATCCAGGTCCTCAAGTGACCTAGAAAATGAGGACAAGAATAAATATTTACCGTATAAAATTCACAATTACTCAAGAAAATATTCTGAGAATAGTCGCGGAGAGGAATTTATTGTGTTTCTCTCAAGTAATATTGCAGACAAACCTATTGGAGAGAAAGAAAAATTGGCCATTTCATCAGCTATTCGACAGAATTGTGTCAACGGAGTGAAATACTTAAAAGCAATTAATAAATACAAAGTCGGCATTGTTTTTGATCTGGCAAATAACGCGAACGTATTCTTAAATAACGAGAAATTCCATAAAAATGTGAATATGACACCAAGTATCCCGGCTGCTGCCACAGAAATCACCGGAGTCCTACGGGGAGTTCCTCTTGGATTATCAAATAAAACAATATTTTCTCACTTGGCCAGTACAAGCAACATTATTCAAGTAAGGCGTCTTATGACAAGAACTAGGGTAAGCGAAGATTTTGAATATAAGCCTACAGGAACGGTGGCTGTGACATTTGCAGCCACTCAACTACCACAATATGTTTATTTAGACTCTTGGAGACACGAGGTGAGTCCTTTTATTCCTCCAGTTAAGCAGTGCTTACAGTGCCTCCGATATGGACACATTGCTAAATTCTGTAAGAACTCGGTGAAATGCTCCATATGCACAGAAAATCATAATTTCAAAAACTGCAATGTTGAGATTTCTAGTGCGAAATGCTACAATTGTGATGGAAACCATATTGCTGTATCAGCTGAATGCCCAATAAAAAAACAAAAAATAAATGAAAATAAAACCAAGGCGAGAGCTTTTCAATATGTAGATTTATTCGATGAAAAATCATTTCCAAAATTAACAAATGACCCTAACAAACAATTACAAAATTTACTCAAAACAGACAACTTTATGAATTTAATTGTAGAATCACTCGTCAAAATCATATCCACTAAAACAGATAATAATCCTGTTAGTTCAGATACTATTAAAAACATTCTCCTTGAAACTTTCAATAAAAAAACTCCCCATAAAAAAAAATAATGGACTCTATCAATATAGTCCAATGGAATGCTCAAAGCTTACTATGCAATCGACATATTTTAACTCAGTTTTTATACGAGAATGACATACACATTGCTATAATTAGTGAAACATGGTTAAAACCTGAACAGAAACTTAATATACGCGGTTATAAAATTGAAAGAAAAGATGTAGGTAGCAAACATAATGGTGTTGCATTCATAATACACAACAGTATATCTTATACAAAAATAGATACATATTGTGACAACGCTCATCAAAATATTTGTATTAGAATTAAGCTTTATAATCAAGAAATAAGTATTATTAGTTTTTATAGTCCACCTAATGCAAATTTTAATAAAAACAACCTAGATCTGTTAATTAAAAATACTCCGAAGCCTCTTATCCTTGGAGGTGATTTTAATGCTAACCATACATGTTGGGGTAGTAATACTATAAATTGCAGAGGTAGAGATCTTCTTGATATTATTGATGATAACAATTTAGTACTGTTGAACAGCGGGGAGCCAACTACAGTTGGTTCATTAACGTGGCGCCCAAATGCTTTAGATTTGTCATTAGTTTCTACATCTCTTGCATTAGCTTGTGATTGGTCAGTACATGATGATCCTTTAGGCAGTTATCATTTACCTGTAATTATAAAAATACTTATTAATAGCAATAAGGATGCAGACAAAGATAATAATAATAATTTACCAAAATTTCCAAATTATAAGTGTATTAATTGGGACATTTTTAAAAAAGAAGTTCAAGATTTGTTATTAGATTTTAGTGTAGATACAGAATTTCCTTTAAATTCATATAATAATTTTATTGAAATCTTACATAAAGCTGTTCAAAAATCAATTCCTAATTATTATAAACCTCACAATCATAAGGTAAATAATAGACGTAAGAGGCTGTGTCTCCCCTGGTGGAACAATAAATGTAGTGTTGCAGTTCAAAATTGTAAGCAGGCATATGTAGTATTTAAAAATGACCCTAGTCTTGAAAATTATATAAGCTTTAAAAGACTACAAGCATTAAAGAAATTAACTTTAAAAAGAGAAAGGGAAAGTAGTTGGAGTGAGCTATGTCATTCCTTTAATCGCAACACCCCAATGACTATAATATGGTCATTTATGAAAAAATTTAACAAAACTTATTCTTATAAAAAAATTTATAATAAAAATGATTGGATTTTGAATTTCTTAAAAAAGTACACACCAGATTATGTAAAAATAGATAAATTAACTTATGTACAAAATATAAATCCTACCAACAAATTCATATTAAATCCCTTTACAATTAAAGAACTTAGAACAGCTATACACAGCAGGAAAGACACAGCTTTTGGCCTGGATGGCATTCCTTATATTTTGTTAAAGAAGTTAGATGAAAATGGACTCAGCATTTTGTGTAATATTTTTAATCATTTATGGAAGGGAAATTTCATTCCTGATGATTGGAAAGTTGATTGTTTAATACCAGTTTTAAAGCCTGATAAAAAAGAGTTTCATGAAGACTCTTATCGACCCATAACTCTGACTTCTTGTATGGGTAAAATTTTTGAACAGCTATTGAAACAGCGTATTGAATACTTTATCGAAAAAAATAATATTTTAGCTCATAATCAATATGGATTCCGAAAGGGAAAGTCTGCTCAAGAAAGTATTGCCTTGCTACAACTTGATATTCAAAAGTCAATTTCTCAAAAAAAATTCCTTGTTTCTGTTTTCCTAGATATTGAAGGTGCTTTTAATAATGTTAACCTTATGATTCTTTGTGAAGAACTTATCAAGATAGGATTACCTGTAAAATTAATAAAATGGATTTTTAACTTTTTATATGAAAGAAAAGTATTTGTTAAACATGGAAATCTATATGGACCTAGGTATTCTTCTAAAGGTGTTTGCCAGGGAGGAATATTGAGCCCATTGATTTTTTTACTATATATACATAAATTAAACATGAATTTAGGATCTTTTACAAATAATTTACAGTATGCCGATGACTTAGTTATTTATTTATCTGGTAGTTGTATAAATCACATAACAACTAATATTAATCAAAGTTTAATTTATTTAGAAAGATATTTTAATTACTTGGATTTACATATTAATTCCAAAAAATGTAAAGTTGTTGTTTTCGGCAAAAGAAGTCATCCTCCTATTCATATTTATTATAATGATAATCAGATAGCTCAGGCATCAGAGGTAAAATTTTTAGGTGTCTTATTTACCAGTAATATGTCATGGAATAAATATGTTGATTGCATAGTGGCTAGAGCTACTAGAGCTTTGAATATCTTGAAATCACTAGCTAAAACTTACTGGGGAGCTGATCCCAAAATTCTTCTATTACTTTATAAGTCCATTATTCGAAGTCATTTTGAATATGGCGCTATGTGCTTTGCTTCCAATAAATCTCTAATAAAAAAACTAGAAGTTGTTCAAAATACTGGTTTACGCCTTATTACAGGTGCCTTCAAAACAACACCAATTAATGTTCTGCAAATTGAATGCAATATTCCACCTCTTAGTATACGCTTTACCTACTTAAAAAATAAATTATTATTGAAATTATACTCATTGAAAAGTAATAAACTTTTTATAAACATTTTAAATGCTCACTCAACAATTTTAAACACAAAATCCCTGTTCTTGCTACATAATTTCTCTGAGTATTTACAGTTACTCGAATCTTCAAACATTCACAGAACAGAAACTACTTGGCCATGCTTTGAAGGAGCTTATGAAAGTTATTATGTGAATATTAATGTAAAAATAGATCCTTCCCTATCCTCAAAGGAACTATTTTGTAACGAACTTTCAAACTGGACGAGCTGCAGATTCGTATACACCGATGCGGCTAAGAGTGGGAATGATGCTTCAATCGCCATTTATGACAGCCAAACAAAGCTTGGTTGTGGTGAAAAAATTGATCCACATGCAAGTATTTTTACAGCGGAGGCACTTGCTATCTTGTCAGCTTTACATTATATAGAAAATAGAAAAACAGAATCGTCAAAATGGGTGATTGCCAGTGATAGTATGAGTGTACTTATATCTATTTCTAGCTGTAAGATGGATGCTAAACTAAATTATATTATATATGAAATTAAGAAGAAAGTTTACCAACTTTACCTGAATGGTTTTGATATTGCCTTTATTTGGGTTCCGGCACACTCTGGAGTGAAAGGAAATGAAAATGCAGATTTCCTTGCAAAAGCCATAACAAACGTGTCATCCACTAACCAAAATAGCGCTGGTCACTGTCAAAGAACCAATGCTGCTGCCCTCCCCTACACAGATATACATATAAAACTAATAAATACGTTGGAGAATAACTGGCGAGAAATGAGGAATTCCCCTGAACATGAGTTTAAAGGATTGTGGTATAAAAATTTAAATGATAATATTAATCAAAAGCCATGGTTTTGTAAAGAGAAGATTTATAGTAATCGGAAATATTACACTGTTATTTGCCGTTTAAGGTTTGGACACTGCCGCCTAAATTCACATTTACATAGAATGAAAATAGTAGCCTCGCCGTCATGTAATTTCTGCAACACTAATGAATCCCAAACACTAGATCACATTTTCTTTTCCTGTTCATCTTTTGGCATCCAGCGCCTTGTGCTAATTGATGACTTAAGTAATGTTTATAAGAAGATTGAAGACGTGCCGCGCTCATTAAAGGATTTATTGAAGAATCCATTAAATTATAAATATTTGTATAAATTCATTACGAGTACTGTTCAAGAGATTTGAATATTGACAACACCGACCAGAAACAAAAGGAAAGATTGACAACAAGGAATATCACTACTCTCTACCGATTGACAATGATTGACCCTATGGATCATGGAGGAAGGAATTACGACTGCCGTCTACTATGGATTGACATAAAATTGAAAAGACCTGATTTTGAAAACAAAGGAGAGAAAGACACATTCAGATGAAAGAAAGACACATTCAGATGAATCTTCAGAGATTACAAAAAAAATATTAAGAAAAACGATTGAATAGGCTTTGCCTTAAATAAATAAAAAATAACACGGAATTCGGAAAAGAAATACGTCTGAATAGGCTTTGCCTTTATTTTAAAAATAATACGGAGAAGAAAAACGACTGAATAGGCAGGTTATACAATACTTATCTATGGAATAGGCTTTGCCTTCTTTTAAAACTTAACACCGACAACAAACACGACTGAATAGGCTGTATGGTCTTGGATCTTTGCCTGTCCCGAAGGGGGACAAAATGAAAAACAACAACAACCAATTTTCAACGTTTCGAATAATTCCTTCCTCCATGGTTTCGAACTTTGGTGGCGCTGGTGTAGCTGATTTTTGTTCAGCCGTCAGCGAATATTTTCTGTTTTGTGTTCGACGAAAACAAGACTTAAAAATAAAGAACATTTCGTGCCAGTGCTCTATTGTAATATTTTTGAGATAGTTAATTGAATTCAGTGCTTACATATGTAAAATACGTCGGCGGCAGTTTCTAAAGTGAGTTCTAATACTTTTTAACCTAGCGCAGACCAACACAACAATCGATCGATATTACAAAAAAACTACTCTAATATTTAATAACATATTGATATACCTTTGCACAGAGACGTATTCAATGACGCAAGGAACTCTAATTAATTTAGTAATGAATTTCAATAATTCTGAAATGGGTCACAGTTAGAAATAAAATACCTAATATGTTTTATATAGTTTTAATTTTTCTCAGTGTAGGAAAAATTTAAGTTTCTCGCCAATTACGAATGATCAATGTGATTAAGGCATAGCTGCGTTATGAAGAATTACAAAAAAATATTATGGTCTATTTCAGAATGTCATGAAAATTCTAAACAAAGTAGATGAGCACCTATAATCATAAAATGTCTTGCTTAAAATAGTTCACAACATCCAACAACAATATACCAATAAGGTAACTAAGAACATAGTATTTCTTTAACATAGAATATAGATAAAATCACCAGCTTAGTGTGGTGTGATGTAACTTAACAAATTAAAAAAATCCAGTTATTAAACTTTCTAATCACACTACTTATTGCAAGACTCCATACAATTCAAAACTCATGAATAATATACAGTCACAACTTCTGTAAAGCAATTATTATTTGCAGCACTGCTTAAAAATTAGCGATGGTAATTCCACCCTTGTAACTACTATTCTTGAACATACCTACCCCTCAGAAAAGAGGAATTTACAGAAGAATCTCACTAATCCGGCATTATTAAAAACCAGAGGGTGCCGAATTATTGGAATGTTCCGATTATTGGATTAATATAGAAAAATTTATATTATCTAAAATAAAGAATTTCATAAAGAGAATATGATACAGTTGTATTAATGTTCTAAACGTCTTTTTTATAATCAAATAAATATTATAAATGCAAAAGTTTGGATGGATGTATGGATGGATGTTTGTTACTCAATCACGCCCCAACGGCTGAACGGATCTGGATGAAATTTGGCACAGAGATATAGGCTACTTTTTATCCCGGAAAATTAAGGAGTTCCCGCGGGAAACGAAAAACCTCGATCCACGCGTACGAAGTCGCGGGCATCAGCTAGTTGTAATATATCTCACAACTAAATAATTACTTACATAGTTTTAAAATAATCCTTGATTCTGTAGGTCTGTTTTTGTGCAACTTGTAGTGAGGGAGGTGTGGGCGGACGGTGCCGGATTATTGGACGTATCGGTCTATTGAAGTGCCTGATTAGTGAGATTCTACTGTATATATATATTTATTTCAACCGTTTCTCATAACCATAAGCTCTAGCTTAGCTATCTAGCCATGAATCATCAATCATCTTTTCAACCTATTGCTGTCACACTACTGAGCATGGGCATCCTCTCAGAAGGACTATCGAACTACTAAATGAGGCCACAACTTCATCTGCGTGGATTAAGGTTTTTCGACCGACGACGATCGACGTGATTTTTTGCATGGGTATAGTCGGGGACCTGGAGAGTGACATAGGCTACTTTTTATCCCGGAAAATTTAGGAGTTCCCGTGGGAACTAAAAAAACTTATTCCATGCGGACAAAGTCGCGGGCATCAGCTAGTAGGCATATAATCTTACACCCATGATGTTCATCGTCACTTAAAGCAAGCAAAGCATTTAAAAAAACAAAAAATATTTGTTTGCTAACTGCACACACCTTACTCTGAGGTTACAGGATTGAACCCCAGATACCCTGAATAGAAAGCCAAACCCTTAACCACTAAGCTATCACTGCTTCAAATCACTGAATCATGGTTATTATAACCTATAGAAAATGTTTTTATTGATCTCTCATTTTTGCTTGTTGATTAATTGAGCTCTAATGACAGAGAGCATTAGGGGTCCGCAATTTATTGTTAATTTGATAGAAAATGTTTGCCATCCTCAATAATATTCTTCTTAATAGCATTTTTATTTAGATTTAAGTATCTTTAGAATTCTTAGAAAATTCTTCTTTGAATTATTGGAACCTTTAGAATATTTAGAAAAGCTCGAGTTTAGCTATTGTGTTATGTGGTTTAGCCAATGCCACAAAACAGTATTAACTTTGTAAACATAATATTAAGTAAGTATATACAAGATTAAATCAATTAGAATATGAATTGCAAGATTGCTATCTACTTATAACTCAAGAGGGACTCCAAAACTTCTCTAATTAAAATCTAAAATTACCTAGATCTAGTTTGCGTAGAGGATGAAGACATTTTCTATTAAGATTGTAGGCAATAGGTAATTAGGTACCTACCTATAGGACATTGGGTTCCAACTTCCAATAATCCATTTTTCTATTTCAAAGATTCCTCTGAAAGGGTTCAGACTCGTAAACCAAAATCATCAAAAAATATGTTCTAAAGTAAATATTGGTAAATCTATGCAGCATAGGACTGTCTTTAGCATAGATTGACCAATATTTAAGTACCTGTTCTTAGCAGCTGATGTCAGTTTATTGATAGATACGGGCCATAGAAACTAATGCAGAGAAACATACCCGTAATAAAACGTACTCGTAAATGTAACGTCTGCATTATTTTTATACATTTTTGCACAGAAGTTTTGGTCAGAATATATTCCACTGTCCCAAGTTTCGTCTCGGAATAAAAGCTGCGTCGCATATAAATGTAATCGCATGCAGCAGACAGACATAAATAAGTGCAAAACTTTAAGTAAGTCGTTCTTCATTACTCAATTCTTGTTGGATTCTTTGTCGCAAACTGTAACGTGTATCATTTTAAATACAAATCCTTTCTGCAGTTTAAGTTATTAGTTAAAGTAGCTTAAATAGTAATGTCTGATGTTGGAAACTTAGGACTTAAGTCCAAAAAGCCAGCTGCGTGATTGCTTTACACATTTGATGGTGGAATGAATTGATAAAAGGAATTATCTTAGTACATAGGTAGTAGGTACTAAGTTTTTTTACATCTCTCATATTCGGTAAGTCTAAGGACCTTATTACCCCCAAATGGAGCTTGTAGGTGACCAATTAGCGTTCTAGGGTAATAATGTAGCTAGAAAAGCCCTAGGGCGGTAAGTAATTAACGCCTGGTTCCAGCGCTGATCCAGATACTGCGGCTCGCTTGATGTCGTCCGTTCACCTAGTCGGGGGTCTGCCAACGCTATGCTTTTCATTGCGGTGTCGCCATTTTGGCATCTTGAGACCCCAAAGTCTATCGTTTCTTCGAACTGTAGGCCTCTCCCATTGCCACTTCAGTATCGCAACTCATCAAGCTATGTCGGTCACTAGTTCTACGGATCTCCTCATTTCTGATTTGATCAAGTTAAGAAACAGCGGGCGATGGAGAGAGCTATGCTTAATAGCTCTCTCAGTTGCCCGCTGAGTTGCTCTGAGCTTTGTTATTATATTAATAGCCCATAATTATTAGAACCTTTTGTACAACAGCATTAAGCAGTGGAAAACAAACTTTGAATGAATTAAAGGCGAGTCTTATGAGGCCCATAGGAGGAACCTCACTAGGAAATAATAATTACGATCTTAAAAGCTCCTTTAGTTCCAGTTCTGGATAATCGTAGCTATAGAGGTGCTGACATAGTTATACTAGTCATATTTTAGATCATTCACCGAAAGGACCAAGGGGTACCTAGCTCCTAATAGTTATATTATTCATAATACCTATATATTCGAGTGTTTATTATTCGACATTGAGAGAGTATTGTCCGTTAAATCCCTAATCTTCAGCATTCAATTTGTTTCGGCAGCGGTGAGCGCTTCTGTCAGTGACAAATTGTTTTGTGAAACATGGAAGATTAATAGAAGCTCACCACGTGCTAAAGCATCCCACGTGCCGAATAAAAACCTAAACGTAGTTCTAGTTTTCGTTTCGAAAACCAAATTCGATGTCGAGCTGTAACTAGCCCGCTAAAGCCCGCTATACAGTAGTGAAAGCTATAATAAACTGTTTGACTAGATGTGCTTCAAACCATTTCCATCAAAAACTGTGAGCCGATTTGGATGCAGCTTTTCCGTAATGTAGGAGTAGGTTCTACTTAGTTTTTTTTGTGGTTATAGGTCAGCAATGCGTGGATTTTCAAAAAGTTTTAAACTATCTGAATTTGTCCGCTGTTTAAATCAGCTAGATAAAGAAAGTTTAAAAAATCTTTCGATATTTGCAAACTTGTACTCAGCGTGATCATTTGGATGGTCGTCTTGAAGCTCCATTGAGAGTTTATTGCGTCTTTACAAACATTTTTTTCCTATCTCCGCAATAATATTTTTTTAATGGCTCGGTGCTGGAGCGGAAAATTCGGTTAATAACATTTGAAAAGCGAAAGAAAAAATGCCGCGTGTATCTGCGCGGAGGGCGCACCGGGGTGGTGTAAAAGCTTTTATGTTTTCCGGACAATGGCTGCTAAACGAAACTGTTCGCATAAATTATAATCAACCCAGGACGCTCTCTCAATGCATGATGTTTTATATTTCGATTTTAGGCTAGACTATATTATTTGCCCGCAATTGCGTCAAATGTTCTTATCTCGTAGATTTAAATTTATCTTCATACTTTGAAAAATACATAAGTAATTTGTTAATATCCCAATCACAAGCAGCGTAGAACCTAATTATGAAATTGTAAATTATCCTACTGACGCGACGCGACGTCGCGTCGCCAAAATGACCAAAGCACTTAGCGATCTCGGCCGAAGGCAATGGGAAACCTCTAATGTCATATTTAATTGATGGTTATGGTAGCTGAACGTAATTTTAGTCTTTACGAGATCGCGTGAAAATATTTTACGACCTTTGCAAAAAAGCTGCGTTTTCAAGCTACCAAAATGTAGACGTAGATCTTAAACTGTAATTGCGCTAAGTCTTTTAGGCGCATTATAATGGTCATTATTTAAATTTATATGGTTATTCGTAGGCATTTAAAGAACGAATGAGGCGCAAAGTAATTGGCAAGAAATATGGGTGCCAGGTGGCTGCGGAGTGGGACGATAAATAACGTCTAAATAAACCCCGCCGTAAAAGTTACACCGAATAATATGATTCACCCCTAAGACCTCGTCTTTCCTGTCTCGGGAACAATGCTAAAATTCACGAGACGTTATCCCAGTTATTCATGGAAGAGTTTTGTTTTAATGGAACTTTTATTGTAGTCATTGATGGAAGAAATAACCGTGAGGAGTCGTGAGACTTCTTCAGTTAGTTGTTTCAAAAGCCGGTATATTTGTTTTCTTGTATTTTTCAGTACGTTTACATCTCCAGTAAGTTTTAAGAAAATAGTCACACTGTAGACAGTGTAATTAAAATGAATGTGAGACCTGAAAAGATCTCCCTTTTCCCATTGCACATCTTGAAAGCACTACAAAAATTTGCAGACACGAACGTTTGCATTCAGTTGAACAAATTACGAGTGGAGTTACTCAGACTCTAGTTGTTGGATAGGCAATGACGTATCGTTTTATCGTTGCTTTTTGATTATTTTCTCTTCGCTTGGTTGTGCTTAACTGCTGACCTACGTGCTCTGATATATGTATTTTGTTGGCTTAATAGGATGATCGTTTTCTAAAATGATTGGTGACTTCTGATAACACGCATCCAATTTTTGCATGCAAAGGCACGCCTCGGCAATCGGGAAATTTTAGCAGGTGTTTTTATGAAAAGCTACAATTATAAATTCCTGAGTACCTTGTTGGTATAGCGGCTGTCTGGCTTATGCCCCTAGGATGATGTGGATCCAACTCCAAAATTCGATTCGGGTAAAAAGAGATAATTTTTGGGTATTTCTGTCAAGAAATTCTCATTAGCAGCTTTTACACTCCGTGCCTCAGAGAGCGTCATTGGTCCAGAGATTTCTCTCCATTCGTATTGAATTACCGCCTCATCGGATTATGGATGCACTACCACACAGTTGTAAACTATATTGTTTCCTGTTTAAAGTTGGCTAATCTCTGTGGAGATTGACCGGTGTGCTAGAAATCCGGTCAGCAGGACATTATTATCATATACCTAATACTTAGTAGTTTTGTTATTGGGAAAACTTAATCATGTTGTCTATCAACTGAAAACATAAATAATGTCCTCATACTTTTTTTACATTGCCTTGCCTAGAACCAAAACCACATATGCCAGACGACAGTTTAACTATCTAGGGCCATATTTGTTTAGATGTGTCAACAAAAAAATTAAAATCACACATTTAAGGAAGCATGGTCTTAAAAAATGTCTAAAAAAACACATATCTAAATATAATTACGAGGAAACAGAAAATCTATTGAATACATACATTGCACAAAATATCATTTGACCTTAAAACAGACACAGGCACTCGCGTACACGCTCACTAGCACACACATAGCAACTCACACATTCATACATTCACACACACACACACACACACACACACACACACACACACACACACACACACACACACACACGCACACGCACATACACTTACAAACACACACACACACACAATATTTTGTATTTGTTAACTAAGTTAATTAATTTTAAGTTCAACCAGTATATTGTATGGGAAGGCACTGGCTCCTAAGATACGGGATCTCCTAGTTTAGGAGCCAGGACTCCATTGAGGTGAAATGTACAAAATTTAGTAAATAAATATTCATTCATTCAAAAAAAATACACAAATGTTTACTTTGCCATCCATTATGAATACTAAAAAGCGCATTATACAATTTCGATCACGTACCTACGGATGTAATAACGATTGCTTTGTACTTACTTGGAGCTTTGCCTATTATACCGACGTCTGTCTTATTACTAGGTTATGTTATGAATGATTCATCAGCTCTAATTCATCGTATTAACCCCTACATTGCTGGTATTCCGTATGTATGATGTGCTCTAGTCGTTCTGCAGGGTTTTTATTCGCAACTCTGTTAACCATTTGATGCCTAATACTACTAAAACTACCTAAATGTATGAAAGTCATTTGTTCAACAGGAACTGACCCGCATCGGTTCCTTTTTTAATCTTTTCCTAGCGTCTGCTTATAAAAAGGTCCGTCTTTGCCATTGCCTACGTATCGACTTATCTAGTCTCAGGCTGTACCTTGGATGAAACAAACACTCGTCCAAGAGCTGTAAGTTAATATGACCCTAACTTTCTCTATTTACTTATGTATGGAGAAATAAAGAGAGAGATAATTAATAAACTCCATTAATAGGTAAATCGAAGCCGATCTTAACCAATGGGTCTTCGGCGATGGAACCAAAGATAGAACATGAAAACAGCTCCTATAACGCAAATTTTTTAGTTTAAAAGACATTTAATCTCTAACATTTTATATAAAAAGAGAAAAGTCTCAGACAAAGTGAAATTTTAAGGTGCAAGAAAAACAAAATATGTAGGTATCCTGCACCGCTGCCAAATAAGTAAGCATCAATAGCTCCCAAACTGTCAGGTAGCAGAATGATAATCCAAAAAGTTGACTGTAGGAACCACAATCGTGACCCTTTGCTGTTGTATCTACTCTTAGTACAAGATTTACGCTGAGTTGGAAGAAAAGGGGAATATTAGTCACGACTTACGTGTAATAGTAATTTGAAAAAAACACAAGGTCCTTACATAAAAACCAGCAGAAAATTTAAATTGAAGAAACGAACCATAAAAGTTATTTAACGCAAAAGAAATGGGAACAGTGGAGAGCCAACGTAATGGTTTATTCAAATTTAACATCGCGTCGGAGAACTTCGCCTCAGGACACGATCGAACCGAGCACACCTGCGACATAAATATAAAGATATTTCAGAATTCTTTATTATTGCAATTTAAATAAAGCTGGGATCCACCAAGAAATTTAAATTCAGTCAATTCAGCTGTAGAAAGTTTCTTACATTGTAACAACGATCGCTGAACTATTTCAATTATAGTATGAAGAACTGAATTATGAATAATATACAAGTAGGTACAGCATACAGAATTTGTAGATAATCTCTCTCTTTCTGCTGTCGCTCTTTTATATTACAACTGAATTTCCTGACAATGTTTAGGTGAAAGGATCAATTATTTCCATCAGCACTGATAAGAGAACTCAGAAACATTTGCACACCTCAATGTTTGATACATTCAAGTAAGCGGCCTATGATTCTTCTACAGTCCTGACTTCCGACTTATTGTGAACTGAAAACCATTTTGTACCTCCTGTATCTACACACTAAGAGTGTATATTGCTCATTAAGGGATTTCTCACCTCATAAGTCCAACTTTCCAAGCCAATATGCAATTTAATCGGGCGTAAGAAGACCAAAAGCCCAGGCCATCGACCACACAGCCAATAGACGCCTAATTACTATGCTTTCGTAATGCAAACAATTCAGTCAAATGACTCATAGTAAGCGGGCGCGGGGTACTAAACGCTGATTGGTCTACTCAAGGTCAAAAAAATCATAAATCAAATGGGATGGGGTCCTAACTCCTAATAATTATTTATCGATAATTAATTATCGATATACTCTAATTAATATTTAAATAACTCGGTAGGTTTTGTTACAAGGGCGTGGAATTATATAAGACCTATTAAGTCTGATGTGTTGTCTGAAAATGTTCGCCCTAATGAGGAGTCTATTAGTTGTATGGTCGATGGCCCAGGCTGAATACACGTATCGCAATTTTCGCCAGTCATGTGTTTACAATTATTATAGTTGCCACTAAACGTTCGCAGAGAATGCTCGAAACCGCTCATTGTAGTGAGCTCAAACCCAAAACTGTCACGAACAGCCCATGGCCCATTTCACTTTAATTGCATATCAGCCATGAATGCCAGTACGAACTTGTATTGTTTAATTGGAGTTTCTAAAGCTGGATGTCTGTTAAAGCTACAGTTTCTAAAGCTACAGTCGCATGCACGATCGTTGCCTTTCAGTTCCTGGCTTTAAGATTTTTAGCTATTTGGGCTTTACTCGAGACGTTCGAATGGAGCAATTGAGAATTTCATAGACTTATGGAGAATCCCCAGGGTTAGTCCACCTGTTAGAGACGCAAGAAGCTCAATTTGTGCCCGAAATATAGAAGATTAACTTAAAATATGTTTAATATAAATCGCTAGCAAAAGCGATAACCTATGAACATCTGCAGTTCCGCAGCATCAGGTCAACGACCACTTATCCGTTGCCCACTTTCAAAGAATTTACACTACACTTGAATAAGGATACTTGCGTTAACATACTTGTTATATGCAGCAGTAGTTAATGCGGTGTAAAATAACTGACCTATCAAAATAGGACAATAAGAGTGGAGATGAACCTTGAGGTGCCAAGACCTACCATTGCCTCAAGGAACATCTTATTCTCGTTATAGCAGCAAAATCTTGTAGAGCTTTGGATGAAAATACTGTTGATGACAAATGGCAATGAAAGAGTAGGTACTACTTAGATGATATTATGAAGAAGATCGATCGATTTTGTTTCCACGAAAAAAAAAACATGAATCCTAACGGTTTTGTACATTAAGAAATTTATACCAATAAAATTCAACACCTCATCAAAGGGGTTTATTTGATCAAGATAACGCAGTGTTTATGGAGCTTATTTAGTAAATGAAGCGCGAAGATTTGCCGCCTCCCTTCGGAATTTCTTTTGTCTAATAAGAAACAAAGTGTGAGTAATTTTAGCGCTACGAGCTGGAAAATTCATTTGATTAACTTGAACAAGTGTAAAAACGCTTTCGTATTTGAGACTCAAAATTACAGACGAATTAACTCGCGACGTCGTTACACAGCCTTTTGTAGATGTTTTGCGAAATCTGGTTTCTTATCCTTTTAAGCTGGCTAAACTTGACTGCGATTTCACTTGGTGGTGAAGAATCTAAGATGAAAGTGGGCTAACCTACAAGGGATGTGACACTTTTAGTAAATCTGTGTCCCTTATCCATCGATTTACTTAAATGAATGTTATCGGTTTGTAGTTTCAACGCGGCATCATACCGGAATACACAGAGAATAAACTGGGTTGCAGGGTATATAATTATGTTGTTTTTTAAATTTCATGAATCAATTTATTTATTAAATCTTTAAATATCTTAGTACTAACATTCTACATCAATGGAAGTGAGCGTATAATAACGAGACATTCTCTTTTTCAGTTCTAAAAACATCGTTCCCAAAATACTTTCGGCGCGTGCTGTAATGCTCAATCATTATTAACTGTGAATTTGTCACCAACGCAACATTTTACATCGAAATCATTAATGATCGAAAAAATAAAAACCAAGCATGAAAAGGTACTGCAAGAAACCTCCTGGGATTTAAATTAGTTTCAGTGTTTTGTAATGCTGAGTTCATTTTCACCCCAACAGTAGGACCAAAGTTAGATGGGTAAAACAAACTAACGAGTAAAGTAAGTAAACTTTAATACAGTTTCTAGGGATGGTAATCACATTCTCGGACGTTTTAGTCAGTGTAAGGGCTACAATCACTTAGCACATGTGGCCTTCTCACTATTAATCTTGCCGAAACAATTTGTAACTGACAGTGGAGTGAACACCGTAGCCGCAGCAAATAGGTCGGTGGAGATTAGGGAGTCGAACAATACACACTCGCCGATTCCGACGAACAATACACTGAAGTCAAAATGGTTGAATGGGTTTTGTCTATCACTTTTTAGAGGCTAAGGGAAAATCTTTAATAGGAGTTACCTCTTCATGATATATTGCCAATCTTCGTAAGTAATTAAAAAAAAAAAAATGTAATCTTTGGTTTAGAAACTCTTTCGAAATCAGTTACCAACGAATGAATTGAATAAATTTACAAAAATATTTTTTATAAAAAACTAGCTGATGCCCGCGACTTCGTCGCCGTGGAATGAGGTTTTTTGGTTCCGCGGGAACTCTTTAATTTTCCGGGATAAAAAGTAGCCTTTGTGCTATTCCAGAATATAATCTATCTCTGTGCCATATTTCATCCAGATCCTTTCAGCCGTTCTGGCGTGATTGAGTAACAAACATCCATTCATCCATATACCCATCCATACATCCATCCATACATCTATCGATCCATCCAAACTTTTGCATTTATAATACATACTAATATAGATACTTAAGAGTGGATACCTACTATTAGACCTCGTAAAAGTATCTAACCCTGAGGCAAACAGATGAACACTTGTCTAATCTAACTGCCCGAGTCTAATTAAACATTATATTAAAAGGATATGCTACGAGGGTACTGGTACATCCATTAGTGATAAAGGATAAAAGCCCCAAAAAAGGAGAGTTTAAAAAGGGTTAAATCGATGCGATAAGTAATTTGCAAATTTTGCCATTACTCAGAAAGCTCTGATATTTTTTTAAGAATATAACGATTAAATCATTCTGTTCATTGATATATTATACGAGTAGCTACAGGTAACAAACTTAGTTGTTGTTTATAGACATTGAAAATTTCATGGAAAAAAAGTCCTAAACAATACCTTAACTCACTCACCGACTGGTTCATCCACTTAGACATAGAAATTAGAAAGCTAATTAAAGGTTTCCTAAGATTTTTCGAAAGAACCTCGGGAGCAAAACCTCTGGCGGTCGCATGTTCTTAAATAAACATATACAGTATAGTTCTTACAGGTATAATATTTGAAAATTTTAAAATGGGTAACGGTAGAGAAATAATAATACTTGAGAAATAAAAATATTGAATTTTCTTGAAGTGCAAATCACAATGCCGCAACCAGCAACGCAAATTTTCTTCTGCTTTTAGTTTCCACAAAAGACCTAAAGCTGACTTTTTTCAAAGCTTCGCGGCGTAACATAAAGAGTATCAAACGACTTTACATCTGGATATACGAGAGTCATAAAACCATTTACTAATGAAATAAAGCAATGGATTCTGGTTGCCAACTTCCATCAGAAAGTACAAAGACTTTTACTTTAGATTCTCGTTATGAACACAAGTTTTGGTGTACATAACTTATTACTGAATTTCGCGTTTATTTTCCGGTTTGTTCGGAAATTTCCAATTGTTCGGAGTGATGCCCATTTTTCTATACAAATCTTTTCCGTTGCTCCTTGTGACTAATTTTCACACGAAAAATGTAAGACTTTAAATATTTCGATAGGCAGATTATATTCTGTGATCAATAAAAATAAAAGTTATTTGTAATAAGTAATTACTAGACAAACTTTTTATTTAATTAGCAATGTTGCTAAATAACTTGTCGACATTATCTACTACAGATTAATTTATAAAAATAAGACGTGTGCTTCTTGAAAATAATAATAGTTTTGCCTTCGTATTCTAATGATATTCTAGCAGTTTTTCATTGCCTGAAAACACGGACAAAACGACATTTTCTAAAAATTAATCCTAGCTAGATCGATTTATCGCCCCCGAAACCACCTGCATACTAAATTTCATGAAAATCGTTGGAGCCGTTTCCGAGATTCAGATTATATATATATACTAGCGATCCGCCCCGGCTTCGCACGGGTAGCACAAATAATCCTAATAGTTTATACCCAATATAGCTATAAAAATGGTTATTGTGAGGCAACCTTAAAAGATAGATGTATACCTATGCTATCGCGAACTTTTTTAACCGACTTCAAAAAAAGGAGGAGGTTCTCAATTCGACTGTATTTTTTTTTTTTTTTTTATGTTTGTTACCTCAGAACTTTTGACTGGGTGGACCGATTTGGATGATTCTTTTTTTATTTGAAAGCTGGTGCTTCCCGTGTGGTCCCAATTCAATTTGGTGAAGATCTGATGAATATCTCCGGAGATGGAGAACGGAACTCCTCATGGATAAGAGTAAATTGCTCGCGATCAGTGTGATAGTCTTGTAAACAGTATGTTTTAACCATGCATAGCATATCTCGTTCTGGTTACATCCTGTATTTTAAAACAGTGGGGCCACTAAAAATTGTGAAATAAAAAATTTTCAAAAATAAAATAAAAAATAAATATAAATATAAATATAATAATAAATATAATAATATTTCAAAAATATATTTCAAAAATAAATATAATAATATTTCAAAAATAAAATAATTCCCAAGGAGGGTTGACGTCAGGCAGGCGGCCGGTCGTAAAACTCTATGCCAAATCACCTACAACATGAAAAGTACGAAAAATGGAATGTATGACAATGCTAGGGCGTACCCCCGAGGCGACGCGCAGGGGCAGCACCCGGCGCCTGTGAGAAATGGACAAGGGTTGTTGCATCAGGGACGGGTGCAACGTAAGAAGCAAGTCCAGGAGGTAAGAATGAGAATGATAAGCTGGAATGTAGGAACGATGACTGGAAGAGGAAGAGAGTTAGCAGATGTTTTAGAAAGGAGACGAATAAATGTTGCCTGTTTGCAAGAAACGAGGTGGAAGGGTACGAAAGCAAGAGAGATTGGAGCGGGATATAAATTTTACTACAGTGGGAGTGATGGTAGGAAGAATGGTGTGGGAGTTGTATTAGATAATGAGCTGAAAAAATGTGTGACGGATGTAAGAAGAGTGAATGACCGGATTATAGTTGTTAAGTTAATTCTACAAAACTTAGTCGTGAACGTAATGAGTGTGTATGCGCCGCAGGTAGGATGTGATGATGCAACGAAAGAGAAGTTTTGGGAGGATTTTGATATGGTTATGATGGGTCTCCCACAAAACGAAAACATTTATATAGGAGGGGACTTTAACAGTCATGTCGGAAGAATGAATGCAAGTTTTGAGAGAGTGCATGGTGGTTGGGGCTTTGGGACCCGTAATAGAGAGGGGGACACACTTCTGCAAGTGGCATCCTCCTTTGACATGGCCATAATTAATACATTTTTTGAAAAACAGGATGAACATTTAATAACGTACAAAAGCGGCCTCCACAGAACCCAAATAGATTATTTTCTAATTAGAAGAAGTAACATTAACACAGTTAAAGACTGTAAAGTTATACCAGGAGAACCATTAGCACCGCAACACAGATTATTACTAATGGAAATAAAAATAAAGGTCCAGACTTTAAAATCTAAGCCTAAAGCCCAGCCAAAAATAAAATGGTATATGTTAGAGAAAGAGGAACGCGCGAAAGAGTTTCGAATGCAAGTTGTGGATAAAATGATTGAGATGAATGGCGATTTTCAAAAGATGTCGGTAAATGAATGCTGGAATGAAATGGCTGCATGTATGAGAACTGTAGCGAAGGATGTATTTGGAGTGACAAAGAATAAAAGAAAGATAGATAAGGACACGTGGTGGTGGAGTGAGGATGTACAAAAAGTTCTGAAAGAAAAGAAGGATGCTTTTAAAGATTGGAAAAGTATGAGTGATAGTGACACCATGATAAAACAGAATAAAAGGGAAGTATATATGAAGAGTAAAAGGAAAGCTAAGAAAGCTGTTGCTATTGCAAGGGGAAATACCCAAGACAAGTTGTATGAGTCCCTGGAAAGCCCCCAAGGACAAAAAGATTTGTACCGGCTAGCGAGAACGAGAGAAAAGAGTGCAAGGGATATCATACATATCAAATGCATGAAAGGTCATGATGGGAAGGTTTTAATGAATGACGATGAAATAAAAGGACGTTGGAAGGAATATTTCAGAAGGTTGATGAATGAAGAAAATGACTGGAGCAGAGGGCTAGACGATGTACCACCCAACTTGGGTGTGGTGAAAGAGGTGAGTGTAGATGAAGTAAGAATGGCAGTGCAGAGTATGAAAAATGGTAGAGCGACAGGGCCAGATAGTATACCAGCTGAAGTATGGAAGTTTCTAAAAGCGGATGGATGGAGTTGGCTGACTTTATGCTTCAATAAGTTGTTACGCGAGGAGGCGATCCCAGAAGAATGGTGCAACAGTACGCTGGTGCCCATTTACAAAAACAAGGGTGATGTACAGGACTGTAATAACTATCGAGGAATAAAGCTCATGTCACATAGCATGAAAATTTGGGAAAAAGTGATAGAAAGAAGAATGAGAGAGGAGAGTGAGATCACAGAAAATCAGTTTGGGTTTATGCCGGGACGAGGAACGACAGATGCAATATTTGCACTTCGACAACTGTGCGAGAAATACAGGAGTGCACATAGAAACTTGCATATGGTGTTTGTCGATCTTGAGAAGGCATACGACAGAGTTCCCCGAGAAGTTTTGTGGTGGGCTATGAGAGTGGAAAGAATACCTGAGAAGTATGTGAGGCTTGTGAAAGCGATGTACGCAGAAGCGAGCACAAGGGTCCGGTCAGAAGCTGGCGTTACAGACAGGTTCAATGTGGAAGTGGGCTTGCACCAGGGATCGGCTTTAAGTCCGTATCTGTTTCTCCTGGTAATGGATGCTCTTACATCAGACATACAGGAGCAAGCACCCTGGTGCATGATGTTCGCTGACGATATTGTATTTGTCGGGGAAGAGGCGTCTGAGGTCCAGATCAGACTGGGAAAATGGCAAGAAAGATTGGAGAGTGTTGGCCTGAGGATCAGCCGAACGAAGACAGAACATCTGTTCTGTGACTTCGGAGGCCCCTCCCGTTTTCATAAAATTGCCTTAGATGGTGTATCCCTACCGGTCTGTTCCGATTTCCGGTACCTCGGTTCGCTCTTTCAAAACGACGGCAATATTGACCGAGACGTGAACAAAAGAATGAATGCGGGATGGATGAAATGGCGACAGGTCTCGGGTGTAATATGCGACCCACGAATGCCCCTTAAACTAAAAGGGAAAATCTATAAGGCAGTCGTTAGACCTGTCGCATTGTATGGTTCAGAATGTTGGGCGGTGAAAGGGATGGATGAAAGAAAAGTACATGCGACCGAAATGCGAATGTTGAGATGGATGTGTGGTGTGACTAGAATGGATAAGATTAGGAATGAATATATAAGGGGAAGTTTGAAAGTAGCGCCAGTGATAGAAAAGATGAGGAGTAATAGGCTAGCATGGTACGGGCATGTTATGCGAAGGGAAGAAAGGCATATTACGCGAAGAATGATAGATATGCATGTGGAAGGAAAAAAGAGTAGAGGGAGACCAAAGAAAAGATGGATGGATTGTGTGAAAGAAGATATGCGTATAAAAGGGGTGAATGATAGGTTGACGAATAACAGAAGTGAGTGGAAGAGGAAAACATGTTGTGCCGACCCCACATAGCGTGGGACAAGGGCAAGAAGAAGAAGAAGAAAATAAAAACCGACTTCAAAAACCACAAATACTAAAAAGTAAAAAATAATTTAATTTATTATGTATACAAGAGTTAATTTAGTTCTATAATAACATTCTTTGGAGTCGGTGCCAATGTGGAGTCACGTCAACAATAATGAAGAGTAGGTAGACGGTTCATGCGGCTAATTGGTACCGACTCCAAAAAATGTTATTATAGAACTAAATTAACTCTTGTATACATAATAAATTAAATTATTTTTTACTTTTTAGTGTTTGTGGTTTTTGAAGTCAGTTTTTATTTTATTTTTGAAAATTTTTTATTTTAGGACTTTATGAAAGGAAAAATTCCACCATACATTGTTTTCGTGTAACTTGAACTAAAATATAATTTACGCAGCGCACGCCACGTAAGCTCTCAGAAGAGAGGATTTTTTCTGACTTAGTTTACATTTAATTGCAATTTTCGTAAGGATCTCTAATTTTTTGAAAATAAAATATAGCCTATGTTACTCGCTAATAATGTAGCTTTCTATAGGTGAAAGAATTTTTAAAATCGGTTGAGTAGTTTTTGAGTTTATCCATTACAAACAAACAAACAAACAAACAAATCATTCCCCTTTATAATATTAGGTTAGATTTAGATACAAGAATTGCTCGTTTAAAGGTATATACTATATTAGTTATTGTGATGGATGTGACAATAATGTGACGGCACTCAACGGAACTTACTCAAACATTGACCGAAAAGGATTATTCTTCGTTTGGATCTTTTATGAGACCATATTAATCATTTTTGTCAGAGTGCGAAACCGTGTAGCACGTACTTCGTCTATCGTTTATGTAGGGACGTGACATTCTTCGAAAATGCGGTATTAATGTATGTAGTGATAATGAAAGCGGGAAGATATTTGCTTTATCAGGGGCCCTAGAGTTCAAGAGAGAGGGGCATGTTTCAAGTAAATGTTACTTAGGAGTTACTTTAACCTGTGGAGATAACTATAGAACTGTCTAATGACGATTCAACACCACCACGTCACGTATTTATATTCGCTTGAAAACCAATACGCTGTTATTTATAAGTTAACTAGCTAATGCCCGCTACTTCGTCCGCGTCGATTGAGTTTTTTCAGTTCCCGCGGGAACTCTTTAATTTTCCGGGATAAAAGTAACCTATGTGCTATTCCAGGCTATAATCTATATCTGTGCCAAATTTCATCCAGATCACACTCACCGAGAGCGGTTGATGCGGATTATTCTTAATTTGTATCCTAATCCCATTTGGCCGTTTTCGTTGAGTGCGAAGTCTTGTCTCACGCGCTACAGCTACATCCGGCGTTGATCGGATTTGGCACGAGTAAAGCTTTTGGTTGGTACCCGTAGAAACCGGGTACCTAGTAGTGGATCACATAAGTTCAATTCACCGACGCAATGTCGCCTGCTTATCGGTCTTTTATCGGATATACTTTGGAGAGTGCGCTTAGGAACTTTGCAACCTTGTTCCCCTTCACCGTTCTACATCAGAACAGCAAAAAACCGTCTGCGTTGGCATCCTTATGTGGTTGACGTCCAGTCAGCTCGAACGAAACGGTTCTGCTCTACATTTCTGATTCGAACCGCCAGGATGTGGAATGCCCTTCCAGCGCATGTATTCCTTGCCACGTATAACTTAAGTACCTTCAAGGCAAGAGTGAATAGACATCTTCTAGGCGGGCGCGCTTCAACCTAGACCTCATTATTGCTTTGTATTAAGCGTGATTGTCGTCAAGCGCAAGCCTATCATGCAATTAAAAAAAAATGTTTTTTATTCAAATAAACTTTAACAAGTGCTTTTGAATCGTCGAGTGAATCTACCACTGGTTCGGAATACCATTTATTATTCGGTGTTTAGGTGCATAAGGAATTCGGGGACCGTGTGCCTGCTCTCCAAGAGGCCTATATTTAGCATTGGATAAAATACAGGCTGATGGATGGAAGGTCAGTTTTTATCGCTGTGTCTTACCTCGTACATAACAAGTATTTTCTGTTTGAAATATACTTCAATTTATTTAGTACAAAATACGAAGTGTCTTGCAAAACAATCACCTTTGATTTTCTATTCGTGAAATTGTGGTATTGTTGTAATTTACACGAACATGAGGTCACACAAAAGTCAAAGTTTTTATTACTAGAGCTTTTACTAATAAACGTTGTCGTTAACTATTGGGATCCTACCTCTGATGCTATGAAATATTTTTAATTTCTGACAAAGATCAAATACAAATTCTATTATCGATTTTATAAAACGTGTATTCGCGCACAAACTATCTTCGCCCACGGGTATTGGATCTATTGTTGTACGATTGGATTTTAGATTGGCTTTTATTTTTTACATATCCGTTTTATCGTCTACTAAGTTATAAACGGGAGAGGTTGTATTGTTTGTTACGTTTTTACAAAAACTCTTATCTATGGACAGTAAATCGTTATTTTACTTTCACTTCTTATTTTAACTCAGTGTTGAGACTTATGAGAAGTCAAGTCTCTACCATTCAAGAATTCAACAAAAGTAAATTTAAATCATTTGATTAATTTTAACGTACCAGTACCTACTTGCCTATTTACCTATGGTAAAAAGTGAGGTTCCGCGCTGACCGCTTTTTACTTGTATTGTACATAAAAATAGTCACAATCCTCATCATCATTTTCCTGTACACCGTCATTTATTGCGTTAGCTGCGATTGTATCGGGCAGTTGTTCGCAGTTCATTTGGCTGCCAATACCATGATACGGTTGTTAAGTGGCTTGTGCTTTTATTGCTGCGATAATTTGCCCATTAACTTGTATGTTAAATGAAATATTAGCGTTGGTAGGGTTCATACTTCATTGTGTTATTTAGTTTATTTTATTTTATTTATTTGGCAACCAAAACAGATTACAATAAATTTTGCACTAACATCATTATCAGATTAGTATTTAGGTTTAACTTTCCGTGTGAATGAAACTTATTTATTGCACACCAAATAGTGGCAAAAATAAAAGATTACTAACTACTGTGACATTGTATTATTTAGTTAGGCTTCATGTTGCAAAGATTTAGTTAGTGTGGAAACCGTGTAGACGAGGTTCACATTATTAATTTACATAAGTTTATTTAACTTCATTTTATTGACTTTTTAAAGCTAATAATTATACACGTATTTACCTTCGTCCCATTATAAATCTTTGTTGCTTGAAATAAACCGCTGTTTATCGAATGCAAAATCTTGTAATCTTCGTTTTACTATATTTGCTTCGCTGTCGCCTGGCGGTTTTTGTCTGAGCAGTACAGTTAAGGTACACTCACTACACTATTATCGTATTATCTTGACTGTCTGCATATCGAGCCTTTGTTCACATCTACTCAGTTTTCGTCTTGAAATTGCGAATAGCTGAATTTGTAGAAATGGGAAATAATAAACAAACGCGTTGGTAGCAAATACTTGCACAGAAGATAACCGACATTTCATAGCACAATACTATCACATCCTCGTGAGTGAATTTAATCTAGTTCCATTTATTTCAATGATCCTAGAGAGCGCTATGGTGAGGCGTACATTCCCAGTTAACAATGATGCCTGGCACCGCGTCTGACTTAAACTAGGACAACTTGTATTTAGGTCTAACTTTCTGTGTGATTGTGTTACATAAGTTAGGGCTTACATGTTTCTTAGTGCTGTTGATGCGTCGCTCTCGAAGTAATTGTGTTAGAATTTATGTTTGTAATTATTTCCATTGAGTTAGGCTGTCGTGTTTACTTAATTAATTCCAGCTCGTGTTTAACCATTTTCTAATTAGGGACCCTAGAAATTAGATTTGGTGTCAAAGGGTTTATGTAATATAAGCCCCTTTTAAAATTTTCAGTTGAGGTGTAAGGAGTAGGTACAAGGAATATCTACCCCTTTGATTCAGCCTACGTGTTTGTTGTTTAAATTAATTATTTGTTGTTTACCTGTAAAATTAAAAATAATTATTTGCCCGATTATTATTAGTAAGAAATAAGAGCTGTAATATTCCTAAAACAAACAATATTTTAAGTGCGCTTGATAGGAAAAAACCCTTTTCTTATACGTAACGTTGAACATAAAATTGGGCGATCTCGTTAATCAAAAACAAATCATTTGCTTCAATAGCCTTAAAATTTGATAAATTATAAAATCGAAATGATGAAATTCGCTCAAGGGACTCTTTATAAAATGAAACCCTTTGTGAACTGACGAATATTAGATCCCGCTACAGTATCAGTGACTTATTACATTCTCGGAGCTATTGACGCCTATGATTGGATTTTAATCTAAGTATCAAACAAAAGATTCGATGGAGACGACTCCGAGGGTTTGATTAAAGTCATCTTTTGTAACAAGTAATTGCAAATACAGGGGCCTTGTTATACTATAATTACAGATAGTAACGTTCTAGTGTTGCGCCTGGTGGTACTCCTATTCTGCGTGGTCTAGTATTCGGATCCCGGGTATGTACTTCTAACTGTTAAGCGTGGTAGACCAAACCCTTCTCATTCTGTGAGGACGCTCAGGAGTGGATTGAGTAATGATGATAGTTAGTATTCTTCTCCTTCTTGATTTTACTCTGGATCACCAAAGGTTATCGTTAACGAAAAGGTTTGAGCATTTATTAAAAAAGTCTTTGTGGCTTATAAAATACTAGCTGATGCCCGCGACTTCGTCCGCGTGGATTGAGGTTTTTCGGTTCCCGCGGGAACTCCTTAATTTTTCATTAGCCTATGTGCTATTCCAGACTATAATCTATCTCTGTGCCAAATTTCATCCAGATCCGTTCATCCGTTGGAGCGTGATTGAGTAACAAACATACATCCATACATCCATTGGATGGATGGATGTATGGATGTATGTTTGTTTCATTTTGTGTAACTTTCGCATTTATAATATTTATTTGATTTGTCGATGTTTGTTTCAAAATTGTATTTTCTTTACTCTACATCTTTTGATGTTATCAGCAGCTTCTCAATCCTTCATTTTCTGCATCGCGGTTTTTACTTTCAGCTTTTTTGGTCATTTGTTATTATAAAAGTCTTCAATCCAATGTGAAAAAAAAACGGGAGCATCGGCTAATATTAAATATTAACTTTGCGCTTCAAAAGTGATCCTATGATCGTCAATGGGGCTGATTCTGTAGTGCACAATCTCTAAACTAAACTAAAATTAGAGCATTACAAATATTGCTAACCCTTTCATAATACTCCCTACGGAAAGGGACATAACTCGTAGATTCAAAGCTGCCATTTTAGTTTAGTTTGGAGATTGTGTTATACAGAATCAGCCCCATTGAGTAAATGATTTTCACTTTAGGTTTGTGACCTTCTTATTACTACTGTTAGCTGCTACAGGTTCAAACAAAATGCAGTAACATCGATTTCGATATGGTCATAATATTACTACCACTGCAGTACCTACTTCAAATATTATATTGCTAAAGTTTCAGCTACAAGTACAATACTATTTGCATCGCTAGTCAAAGGTTCTAAGTGGACTGTGAGATCTTCACAAAGTTATCGTACCTTAGAGCTTAAATTAGCAAGTAATTTAGAACTCAGCAAGTATATGTATGAGCTACAAACGAAAGTAGAAGAGAAATTAAAGAGAACATTGTTTACTGAAACTCTTACCTCTTATCTTTAACGGCGGTCGAAATATGTGAACTTTTCGACGAGACAAACTTTCGAGCACTAGATGTTGAGTTGAGCACCGAAGTTAACATGTAAAGTTCTACCGTGAATAATTAAAAAAACTGGCCAAGTGCGAGTCGGACTTGCACACCGACGCGAGGGTTCCGTACAAACCTGTAGTAAGTTTTAAATTATTAAAAAAAACTACTTACTAGATCTCGTTCAAACCAATTTTCGGTGGAAGTTTGCATGGTAATGTACATCATATATTTTTTTTAGTTTTATCATTCTCTTATTTTAGAAGTTACAGGGGGGGGGGGCACACACACACACACACATTTTACCAGTTTGGAAGTGATTCTCGCGCAAACTATTCAGTTTAGAAAAAAATGATATTAGAAACCTCAATATCATTTTTGAAGACCTAACCATAGATACCCCACACGTATGGGTTTGATAAAAAAAAAATGTTTCGAGTTTCAGTTCTAAGTATGCGGAACCCCCAAAATTTATAGTTTTTTTTTCTATTTTTGTGTGAATATCTTAACGCGGTTCACAGGATACATATACTTACCAAGTTTGAACAGTATAGTTCTTATAGTTTCGGAAAAAAGTGGCTGTGACATACAGGCAGACAGACAGACAGACATGACGAATCCATAAGGGTTCCGTTTTTGCCATTTGGCTACGGAACCCTAAAAAGTCAAGCAAAATATGTTCCAAGTTCATGTATGAAAAGTTCTTGCCTGTGTTTTTACGAAATTGCTAGTAAGTTTCTTGTTAAATTTCGAAATAAAAATAGTTTGGTTTTAACTACGAGTGGCAAAAACTTGGTAATTTGAATTTCTGCTGCAGTAAAAATACTTTTCTTAAGGTATGTTAAAAGTTTTGAACCGCATGTTTGGGTCTGATGTATTTTTTCTTTTAATCAAATTTGCAAGTGTATTTACTTTCTTATTACTTCTTGCTTTAGTTTGTTAGGGTGTTCTGACGAGTAACTAATAACTACGTCAGTGGATTGGTGGTTTGATGGATGTACTGTGGTCCTAATTTTGCCATTCGCATTTCCTTTGAATCTTTGATAATAGATACGTTAAGCTATCAGTCTCGGTTAATAATCGTCAACCATGTTTAGAATCATCTGTCCTAAACTAAATCTGACCTACTTGGTCCCTTAACAAGTTTTGTTCGCTGCAATTTTTGTTATTTTATGTTATTTGCTGGTATCCAGCCCCTCAATTACGTAAAATCAGCATCAGTCATTACTACAATGTCAATTGTTATGAGTGGCTGATTTTATGGTATTCCTGCGACAATGGTTGTACTTATCTGTCGTGTAGTTAGTAGCTTTCATAATACCGTAATCGAATGGGCCACCAAATCAATACTAGGAGCATGAGAAAGAAGGGAATTGACTTCTAATTACTTCTGGCATTTGTTTACCAGACCCCAGCACAATTAATCACGAGATTCACAAATAGAGTGATATAATTTTGAAATCCGAGCCGGCGTCAACTAATCCAATCATGAGCTTCTACCGGTGCACTTTGATTAGGTTGGTTATCCTTGTTATGTTTCTAAGCTCTCTCCGAGGCGCCTGCTCTATCTACATCGAGTGTATCTAACATGTCTTGTAGAACGCTGTTGTATCTAAACATGGACTAGATACTCTCTGGTCCATCTTAACTTATTTTTTGACTTCTTTCCTCTTTTTTAAGATACTTAAAGTAATTTCATGGATAATTTTATTGTTTGAAACTCTTTTATTCTCCTCTTCGATGTTTCTTTAATATTATAATTTCTTTAAACATAGATATTAATTTAAAAAGTCAGTGATATTAAATCCAAACACTGTTTTATCCATTTAAAATACTTTAATTCAGCAATTTACACGGACACACATCTGTCATCTTCGATGATAATCATAGAGTTCCCAGAATTCAGTGTTGCCACTCTACAAAACCTTAGTAGGGATACCATACCTAAATTGTATTTAAGTTTCCATCTAACAGTACCGGCACTAAAAACTTCTGTAATATAACGTAGAGCTGCAGTAAAAAATGATATTGACACAGTACTACAGGATCTTTTTTAACGTTTTTTTTTTTTTTAGGTTTATAGACTGCACAACAGGGTCCCAAAAAACTTAAATCTACATGGACGAAAGTCGTGGGAATCAACTATGTCTATGTATAATGTATAATTTATGAACAAAGTCTATTGAATTTCACCTAAGAGGTACAGAAACTAAATGATAAGCATCAGCATTCTACGTAATAAATAATAAAGCTTCCATATTGGATTGCAAAATTGAAAAACAAAACTTTGTAGGTTTTCCTAGCTTTCCCGTTTGCTGTTCAATTTATAGGACAGAGGAAATTACACGGTGGAAGCTTTTAGCTTATTTTAATGGAAGTCTGAACTCTGAAAACGAGGAGGTAATCAAATTGCCATGTTTTTATTGTGATGTATTTTTTTTCTGTTATCTTAATTATTATTTTATTCGAAACGGAATCTTCAGGCTGGTTAAAAAGAACTCGGCTAGAAAGTTTAATCAAGAATCTTTGAGTTTAATGGATATTTGTTTAAATTACTTAGTTTTCTAAAACACAATCAAACAATTTAGTTTTTATCGTAAAAAGAGCTGAAATGGGGCGTTGGATGGGAAAATTGGAGTAACTAGCTCAAGTGGAGTAACTAACTACATATTATCAAATAAATATTATAAATGCGAAAGTTTGGATGTATGGATGTATGTTTGTTACTCAATCACGCTCCAACGGATGAACGGATCTGGATGAAATTTGGCACAGAGATAGATTATAGTCTGGAATAGCACGTAGGCTACTTTTTATCCCGGAAAATTAAAGAGTTCCCGCGGGAACCGAAAAACCTCAATCCACGCGGACGAAGTCGCGGGCATCAGCTAGTATTATAATATAGGATAGGAGAAATTAACCGTCTTGTCTCCAGAGTCCAGGCAAAGCTATACCTTAATTTCCTCTCATAGTTAGTTCATAAATTCAACTGAAAGCGTTTGTATAATCAGGTCTTATGGCCGCCATGCACTGGAGATGCACTCTCATAAGCGATGAGAGGCTTTACCTGAGCCCACTCGCTTTGTGGCGTGCTCTATGTGCACTATGTCCGGAGAGAATCCAATATGGAAGGCATTTACGTCGTTGCGCCGTTCAGGCTTCTGGATGGAATATTACACTAAGTTTGCTTATTTTTATCTGTAATAAAAGAAACGAGAGCGTATCTTAGTGCAACAAGTGCGTATTGATCAGCGTTTCACCTTTCACCAATACGCGTTATATGGTACGTCCACTAATTTTTAAGGTTTGTTCCAGGTTCAGTTGTGGGACCACAAGTAAAACGTACGTACCTGGGCGTGTAAAGATACGCTTTACGGTTGTAAATCCGGTTTACTTATTTTTAAATGCATTTAGCATCTCTTTATGACGACTGTGTTATAAAGAGAGCATACATGCATACTTTTAAATTTCTCCGCTCTGCATCTGCTTGAGCTTTTGGCCCAGCTGTTTGAGTTGCACGGTAATTTTGTCAGTCAGTCAACCTTAAAATCGTATTTCCTCTTCTTCATTCAAAGGCTTTTGAAAGGGTAAGGACTAGGATGACTGAAAAGGGAATAATCTCTGAAGATTTTTCCCTTCTTCATTCATTTGACATTTGAAGGCTAAAAACTAGGATGTCGGACAAGGGATAAAACGAGGGTTATCCTTTATCAGGTTGCATAACAACTGACGTCACAAATATTTCGTCAAGAACTTAAAAACTGCGTTACAATATTGTATTCAACGTTCGACCAAATCGTAAAGAGTTCAAAAAGCTTAGTCTGTGCCACATAATGGTTTTTTAAAAGCATGCATTCAGGCTTTTATGAGGGAACGATATTCTATACGAAAAATATTAAAAACTGAATTTCAGTTTTAAAACTAAGCGAGAGTTTGAGAAATGTAGGGCAACTAAAAGTTTGTAAAACCAATAAAATTATTTAATACTTTTTCCCGTATATTCGTTCCCTTAACATAAGCTCGGTAAAACTCCATGAGATAAGTTTGCATATTTCAACAATGTTGATGGATGAGGAGTTTCAAGCTGTTGTCATTAAAGACCTTAAGCTCCTTTAGTGTCGTATATTCGTTACTAATTTTAATTTATGAACCCCTGGATGTGGAATTATCGAATACTCGAACAAACAACTAGGGTAGTTTCGGTCCATTTTAATCTGACTTTGTATGTAGATAGATACTCGATATCTGCTAAGGTTATAGTAATCTTGCACCCGGAGAACATTTCGAAATAATACCTAAATGTAAATAAAATATTTTTCTTTTGTTACAGAACTCGCTGGTTTCCGCTCTTTTGGGATTAGCTTCAATAATTTCATTCGTTATATGGGATTGAAGTAAGTTTGCTTGTTTTATATCTTCTTCGTGCGTAACTTTGTTGTTATTTTTACTATAAATTATTATTAACAATGCTATTTTTTGAAAATTTGAAATGAAAATTTTGACAAAGTTGCTTGTGACTTACCTGGAAATTGGCGAAACATTTGTTATATTTTTTTGTATAATTTTCCAATATTCACATTCGTTTTGCACATACAATAAACCCATGAATCCATAATCCTTAATATTTTTTTTTATAATTCCAGATTCCTCTCAATCCCAGAAGCCTTTTGATCCCAGAAGAGTGTTCATCCCCCAAGCATTCCTGGAAACCATTTACCGATCCCAGAAACCTACCTGTTTTTCCATACCCTATGCCAGAAGCTTATTTATATCCAAAGGCCTATCGAAATTTCAATCTTAGACCTACGAATAGTGACGTAACGGATACGATCATACGTGTGTTATGCAAATTTGTAGTATATAGTTACTATCGTAGCAAGAATACCTAAAGTACTAAGGATACGAAAAGTATAAACTCTATTTTTATGAATAGTCTGAAAACGACCAAGTTACTTCCTGTAGTTTTGAATCCTGAGATGTGGCGTAGGCGTGCGTTAGACAACATTCATATTTTGTATGTTTATAGTTTATACAGACCGCCCGCAGCTTCGTTCCCATGGGAATTTCGTAAAATCTGGCTTTATTTTTTTCAAAATTACTAGCTGATGCCCGTGACTACGATTGGATTGAGGTTTTTTGGTTCCCGCGGGAACTCCTTAGTTTTCGGGATAAAAAGAAGCCTATGTGCTATTCCAGACTATAATCTATCTCTGTGCCAAATTTCATCCAGATCCGTTCATCCGTTGGAGCGTGATTGAGTAACAAACATACATCCATACATCCATCCATCCAAACTTTCGCATTTATAATATTTATTTGATATGATTATATTATGAACTCTGATTCTGAATTCTATATTGAAAAACTCTGTGCGTAGCTTTCTAAGTCCAAGGGTTTGGGCAGCGCATAGATGCAGGGTCAGAATAGTCTGGATTTTTTTCTTTATTTTTGAGACATCAAGGAGTAACCTATATTAGTTTTTAAGTAGTTTAAGTTTAAAATCATTTGCTTAATTTTTAATTTGTAACTTACTGGAATATTTCTGGAAATAAACTGATTTTTGTTGTATGAGGTGAGATATGTTTTGTCACAAAGTTGTAGCGTTGCTAACTTAGTATTAGCAGCTATATGTACCTACTTTATTCGAGAGGCGGAACGTTATACCTACCCGAGTTGGTTCAGGTTGGGGAGTAATATTTACTGCCTGCCTTTGTATTTTTGCCTATATAGTGTACCTACTACGAGTAGGTACTTTGTAATGATTGTTATTCTTAATATTTTATTCTGCTTGTCGCTTTTATCTGCTACTAGCGCACGCCCGCGACTTCGTTCGCGTGGCATAAGTTTTTAATTCCCACAGGCACTCCTTAATTTTCCGGGATAAAAAGAAGCCTATGTCGCTCTCCAGGTCCTCAACTATACCCATGCAAAAAACACGTTGATCCGTTGCTCTATTTCGGCGTGATCGAAGGACAAACTCTCTATTTGACGTCCTTGGGGGTAGAATTTTCAAATAGGCGAAACACGTATTTCTTCATTTTGAACCGGTAGTAGCTCAAATACCAAGTTTCATGGATATAACTTGAAAAATTACGGACTTTCATACAAACTTTCAACCCCTATTTTACCCCGATTGGGGTGTAATTTCGAAAAATCCTTTCTTAGTGGATACCTACTTTTCACAAAGAACACACCCTCCAAATTTCATGACTCTAGGACCAGCGGTTTAGGCTGTGTGTTGATATATAAGTCAGTCAGGACTTTGAATTTTATATATATATAGATAATTTAAGATTTGAGTGTCATAATACGAGATGATTTTAGTAGTAACTTGAACCCTATCTATAGGGTTCCATCGGTTCCATAGGTATTATAATACCTAGTTTAAATTCTAAAATATATAAAATAGGAAAATCATTGATCTAACGAACCTGATGAGTTCTTTGCAACTTTGCGCTCCTACTAATAATAATAATTATTGTGTCAATAATTATTATGGCAAATTAAGGTCGTCGAAATACCTTTAACCTCCAAATCCAACCGTGTAGTTTGGATTTAAGACAATTTGAAGACGATACACCACAAAAGGATTTTGTAGTTCTAACACTCTCCCTGTACTATACTGTAAAGAGCATTCAAACAACTTCAATTCCATTGCAATTTCTGCATTTTCCGGCACTGCAGCAATAAACTAGTAGCTTTTATATTGGCTAATAAATTTGTCAATAGAGTGCTACGTCGCCTCGTCGCGTCGCCTCGCCAACGTACTGGCTAGAAAATTAGCTTACCTGCTTGCACTCGTTCGCTTTATTACTTACGTGAAATTTTCAAGATATCACGAGCTACAATTCCAAGGTTTTTTTTAAATATCCACTACAAGTTAGCCCTTGACTGCGATCTCACCTGATGGTAAGTGATGATGCAGTCTAAGATGGTAGCGGGCTAACCTGTTAGGGGCATGGCAGTTATCTATTCCGTGATTAAACCCATATCCCTATTCGGTTTCTACACAGCATGGTACCGGAACGCTAAATCGCTTGGCGGCACGTCTTTGCCGGTAGGGTGGTAACTAGCCACGGCCGAAGCCTCCCACCAGGCCAGACCAGGGAAAATGCAGAAATTATAAAGTCCCAAATTGACCCTGCCGGGGATCGAACCCGGGACCTCCGCACGTTAAGACAACAGCGCTACAAACTGCGTCACGGAGGGTTTCAACAGTGCTCTGCAACAGGTTCGTCAAATCAAATCAAATCAAATCATTTATTTGCTTCAGTTAACCTTACTCGCTAACCGGCCATAAGTATATGGTATGCAAATGTTTACATTTACTTAAAGTAAATAGGGTAGGTGTGTATGCATGTATATACTTTATTAGGGTGTATTATGAAATACAATAAGATATGAGATAAGACTTAAAACTTAGTGACTATTGTAACGTAACAAAATAAAATTTATTATTTAAGGTAGAGTAAGTAGGTATTCCTATTTTAGTTTAAGTAACTTATTCTAAAAACTCTTTTACGCTATAATATGGGGAATCCATACTAATATTATAATTGCGAAAGTGTGTCTGTCTGTCTGTCTGTCTGTCTGTCTGTCTGTCTGCAACGCTTTCACGGCCCATCTGCTTAATCGATTTTGATGAAATTTGGTACAGGGGTAGATTGTATCTCGGGGAAGGACATAGGCTACTTTCTATCCCGGAAAATTAAAGAGTTCCCGCGGGAATCGAAAAGTCTTAATCCACGCGGACGAAGTCGCGGGAATCATCTAGTTAGTATATAATTAACAATTTCTTAAGCCTAAATTTAAAACCAATTTAAACGTATAAACTACTAAAGTCCGAAAACTATTTTATTATTATCTTCATGCGTCGTTCCCTCAACTTGGAGGATCGCGACACCCCTTCGATAGTATACTCTGCTCACGATGTTCTTCCATTTTCCTCTGTTTCCCGCCGCGTGAATGACTTCGCAGGTTAGTTTGTCGACCGCTTCCTTTATTTGGTCTGACCAAACGCTACGTCCGCGGGGCCTCTTTCTAATAATGTCTGGCGATCTGTTTGATCTGTCTGGTACTATAGAGGCGCGGCGCGGCGCGGCACGTAGCGTCAACTAATCTTTGTGTTCTTAGAAATATAAATAGGAAGTTGATATATATTCTTTTGGACACAAGCACCAAAGACTTTAGCACGTTCTGTTTGTTTCAACTGGTTTCTAGTAGAATAGAGCAACCAGTGACGTGCACAGGGCTTGAAGCTAGGGTAGGCATTAGTTAGTCAGAATACATATTTACTGCCTGTTATAATGAAAATGAACATTGACGTATTTCCATTTGGATAAGCAGTGCTTTTATGCCTCTATGAATGCACGCCACTGAGAACAACTTCAACCTAGAACAACAAGGGGATTGCAACAGGCAATAAGCGGTAATAACAGAGCATTAGCCGCGCGTTCACAGTCGCTCCACAATTCGCGTCCGCTTCAGTCCGCAGCGAGCCCTTATCGCGAGCTGCACTACGCTGCAAGCCGATTACGTTAGAGCGCACTCCCTCGCACAATGAGCATCGGGGCTTTCAGCTGAACTACAATGCTATTGTTTCACATGGCGTTTGTTTATAACTACCTTGATTGTTCTTATTAACTTAGTTGGACCGTTCAGCAAAAAAATAGGCAGTTACATCAAGAGTCCAATGAGTAAAGAACAGACCTCATTTGCTGGAGGAAAAAAATGAGTAGATCAAAAGCCAACAGTTGCGTATCGCTTCTGTATAGCTTAGTTCAGCAAACGGGATTGACCCCTACAGTATTTTTATTCAAGCTAGCTCTAGATTGCGAGTTGCGATCTCATCTGGTGGTAGTAAATGATCATCTATGTACGCGACAAACACTCTGAAAAATGCGACGCAACGCATACTTGTTGAATGAAGATAAACTATTCAGTAAGTAGTTGATCAAGTAGGTAAGGGATTGAAACAGGCAATAAGCGGTAATAACGGAGCATTAGCCGCGCGTTCACATCGCTCCACAATTCGCGTCCGCTTCAGTCCGCAGCGAGCCCTTATCGCGAGCTGCACTACGCTGCAAGCCGATTACGTTAGAGCGCACTCCCTCGCACAATGAGCATCGGGGCTTTTAGTCTAGGAAAGGAAGCTAGTGGACCCCAACAGTAATTCCTCAGACGACGAAACTTTACAGTATGATAAAGTATCATAACGTACAGGTATTTTATAAATATCCAACAAAAAAATTTACCAGAAGTTAGGTATTTTTACCTAAACTCTTTTATGTCTAATATCTTGGTCCGCAAAAATGATCCGTCAAAACTTTCTTCACTTGAAACATTCATGTAAAGGTATGGAAACTAAATAAGAAATATCCAACAAATACTCGAAGATGAAACAATCAAATTTTGAAAAAATATGTTTTTTTAATGTTACTTGCATCGGAAAATTTGCTCATTGAAACTTTTCACTGGAATGTCCTTTTATTGCCGTTTAATAGCTAAAAATTTAAAATCCAACAAATATACTATCAGTCTATATTTTTTTCAAAAGTTACCTTTTTATTCGTAGTGAAAAATTTCTCCGTCAATTTTTTTTATTGATACGATTACAATATTTTTTTTCCTATCAACTATGAAAATATCAAATATAATAAAATCAAACGCATTAAAAACTAAAATCATTTTCTAAAGAAATATTTTGTATTTAATTAATCAGGGAAAGCAGGAGCGTGGTGACGTCCTGAGACCGAGATAATATGCCTACCGCGACGCGAGCCTGTACTCGATAACCGACCGTATTTAGTTGATACGACAGTTCAATTTTCAATCAAAAGCTTTTGCAAATGACAATCAGTATGACGATCAATGCGTTCTGAACCGTATTGCCTGAGCGTTAAAGTAACTGATTGCTCTAAAACTGGTTTGTGCAACGAAAACTGCTTTAAAATATAATGTTTCTAGCCTCACAGTGATGATTATGGAATTACATTGTGTTCTCGATTGTATTTCCCTAGCCGTAAAGTAACAATTTTAACGTCCCAACACAAAATGGTCTTTGAAATTGGTGTGTCTTCGCACTGTATCCAAGGGTATTCTCGCATTTGGTTGTTTAAGGGGTCATACAATTTTTTTGCGATCTTTGAAAGCTTTTTATTTGAAAACTATTATACATACTAATATTATGAAATCGAAAGTGTATCTGTCTGTCTGTCTTCTACGCTTTAACGGTCCATCTTTTCAACCAATTTTGATAAAATTTGGTACAGAGATAGGTTGTATTCCGGGAAGGTAATTTTGGAAAATTAAGGAGTTAAGTAAAAAACTTAATCCACGGAGACGAATTGGCTACAATTTTTTTCGATATCTTACTTAACTATTTTCCAAAAAAAATATTGGTAAACCTGTTAAGAATTCTTCTGTACTTTTTTAAAATTAAGTAGATAACAAAAATTTACATAATATTACTTATGTGAAAGTTAAATTTTAGTAACTTTAAGTACCTAGTTTGTAATAAAATTATAATAAAATATAATATGATAATTTTCTCCCGTTGCGGCCAACATTGCTTTTTTGCCATCTCTTTCCCGGGACATACAGTGCATTATATATTTAGAAGACGACTCTAGACGCATCGCGTTACCGAATATAATAAGAAGTTTTGTATGTTTAAAAGAAGTTTTGTAGTGTAAACGAGATTTTCATTTGTAATCGTCTTTTTGGAGCTTTTATTCTTTGCCTCAAAATGATGCAAAGAAAGTGAGAAAGATATTTTTTTTTCTCATTAGTGTACCAGAATAGAGATGGCAATAAAGCGATGTTGGCCACAAAGCGAAAAAATCAAATTATAGCATTTACTACACTACAATTTAAATTACTTATCTGCATCTATGGTTATTTTAATCAACTACAAAATTAAAGAAAATTAAAATTCTTTACCATCTCCGAAAAAAACTAAAGAAAAGAAGATTTAGAGCAAGTATAATATGGGTTTTTACAGGCAAGTGCCTGATTTAATAGCTATAAAAAATCACAGATTTCGCAGTCCCCGCAAGAATCGGAGCATTGAAAATGAATACGTAAATCTCTTCAAAATTTTTCAAAAATGAATTATCTGACTTTAAAAATTCCAACTCGATTGCACTTCTCGCCTGCATCCGCATCTTTAAACACCACTACCATTACGATGGGTCAATAATGATAGAAGCTACTTCACTTTTTATATACGAAACCATTTTTCTACAACTCCAAATCTAAAGGGACCACCTACAGGTCACAATTATTAACCGATTTTCAGAATTTTTTCGCCATTTTGTAGCTAAACTAATACCCTGGGACCCTTTTTTATTTTTTTCTTAAGTCGGTTTTTTTCTGAAATATTTACAATTTCGAAATAATTCCAAAAAAAGTTACAAGCCGATTTTCAAAATTCAAACATGCACACAATATGTCTCGATAAATTCCTCAACTCTTGGTACTATTCCCATCTCGATCCTCCTAAAACCCTTGGAGCTATGGCCAAAAATACGTCTCAGGCGATTTGCATCTGATAACCATTTTCAATGGTAAAAAGTGATGGTTGTCTACTTGAAGCAGTTTTTTTTTGTTTTTTTTGGCAAAGATCCCATAAAATAATATGTTACGCGATCTACACTCGGCGTCAAAAAAATCGCACCTTTCAAAAAATCGACTTCAAACAACTGTAAACCTTATTTGACATCAATAATAAGGGTCATGTTGGATATCATTTGAAAGGCGATGAAATGGAGAGCACAAAAACAATTCAATTTATTATTTTTCTTTTATTGGAAAAGCACAAAAAAAATAAGTATATAAAACAGTAAAAGTCCTTAATTAAGCCTTAATTTAAAACAGATTAATTACACAAAAAAGAATACAAAAATGATCTTAAAACTAATCTAAAATCTAGTGTTACCCCCCCTTGCCCTGATGACGGCTTCCATACGATCCCTCATGGATCTTACCAATTTTAAAATTTCTTCTTGAGGGATAGTGTCCCATTCCTCAATAACGGCATCTTTGAGTTCCTGGAGAGTCGTAGGAGCGGGATCACGAGACCGAACCTTGCGTTTTAAATGGTCCCATAGGTGCTCAATCGGGTTCAGGTCTGGACTTCTCGCTGGCCACTGCATGACAGAGATCCCAACCTCTTGAAGGTAGTCGCGCACAATAATTGCAGTGTGAGCGCGAGCGTTGTCATGCATCAACGTGAACCCCTCGCCAACAAAACTGGCATAGGGGACCACATGGTCTTCCAGGATCTCTGTGATGTACCGGTGAGCAGTCAGCGACCCTTGCCCGCGAGCACCTCGAGCCCGGGAGACGCAAACAAGGTCGGTTTTGCCGTCGGCCGACATGCCGCCCCAGAACATACAAGAACCGCCTCTATATTCCACCGTCTCCTGGATGCAGGCTTGGGCGAAACGTTCACCCTGTCTTCTGTACACTCTTTTGCGTCTGTCGTTGCAGAAAAGGCACACTCTCGTCTCGTCTGAGAAGAGAACAGCTTTCCATTGTTCGAGGGTCCAATTGACGTGTTCGCGAGCGAATTGCAAGCGGGCTCGCCGATGCTCTGCGGTCAATTTTGGACCTGTAGCAGCTCTTCGCGCCGCTATTTTCCTCTCCCCCAGTCTTCGTCTAACCGTAGACACACTCACGGTTCTTCTGTTAGCTGTCTGGAGCTGCTGTCGCAACTCAACAGCATTTAAGAAGCGATTTCTCAAAGACGTCGACACGATGAATCGGTCGTCTCTCTCCGAGGTGCAGCGACGTCTACCAGACCCATGTCTTCGGACGTAGCCACCGGTCTCCAGGAAACGCTGGTACACTCTTCGAACCGAAAAACGGCTCAAGTTGAGTTGCCGAGCGACATCACACTGCCGCATGCCTGATTGCAGTAGTACAATCACTTGGGCGGCCTCATCGACAGTGGTATCCATTTTCAAGGGTGTTTTTCTTGGGAATGAGCTTCTCGTGTGTCCACTTCAACGGTTGGATAGCGAATGATCCCGATTGAACCTGTATTGACCCTTTTATACCTACAAAAGGTAGCGCAACTAGCGGCTGTTTTAAGGAGCAAAATTGTAGGTGTTTTCTTCTTCTTTTTTGTGCTCTTCCAGTAAAAGAAAAATAATCAATTGAATTGTTTTTGTACTCTCCATTTCATCGCCTTTCAAATGATATCCAAAATGAACCTCATTATTGATGTCAAATAAGGTCTAAAGTTGTTTGAAGTAGATTTTTTGAAAGGTGCGATTTTTTTGACGCCGAGTGTATTTCAATCTTATTTAATAAGATGCTGCAGGATCTATTTAATCATTGCGACGAAAAGTAACCTATTTTACTTTTTGTCGCAACTATATCAGCGCAAAAACTCAAACTGTAACTGACAAACCGCGTAGTTGAACGCGTGAATGCGCCAAATGCGTGAAAAATAGAACAGCTCTCCAACAGAAACCATACATTTTCTGGGATTAAATGAAGCCCATATTAATTACCAAATCTTCAGTTCTATCCATGCAAAAATCACGTTAATGAGTAGCTTTTGGGTGGCACGATTGAAGGACAAATACGTGATAAGTGACGTCATGTTATCCTGCGGGTACTATTAGTTTTTCCAGGACAAAGGTAGCCCATGTTACTTTCCTGGTCCTAAAAAATCACGTCGAATTGTTATTTCGTTGCCGTATGATTGAATCCAAAATACGTAAAAATCAGCATGAGATCCCACAGGAACTGTTAACTTTCTTGGAACAAAAAGGTAGATCACGTCGATCCGTTGCACCGTTGAAGCGTGATTGAAAGATAAACCAACAAACAAACATACTTTCGCATTTAGTATGGATAAATTTAGGACTTTTGTAATGTGTTCTACATGTGTTAGGAATACTGTACCTATTGATATGTGAATACAAATTACGGGGGTGTATTAGGAAGACATAGAAACTCCTTGTTAATTTGTATTCGTAATATTCATATTTAGAATGCACGTATTTAAAAATATGTGTGTCACATCACGTATTTGTTTATTCTACTTCAAATAAAATCTTCACTAACAGTTCTTGAAACGCGTTCAACTTATTTAGTTGTTGAAACGCGGTATCGTTATGGAAGAATTTTGTATTTTGTGCAACAAGAGCTTTGCTGGCTTTCACACTAAACTTCTTGAGCAAATTACCTTGATTTCGCACAAGCGAATTTTAGATCCTAAGTGCGGGACACGACGGTTGAATTTACAATGCGCAAAATTACGCCCACTAACGTCACCGTCACGTCAAATTACTACAACGTCATCTAATGTTCAAGAAGACTGCCGGCAAGTAGACCAAGCATGAACAGTGCCGCCATTTTGAGGATAATTTCCGAAGTGCCATGTTGAGGATAACTTCCATTTTGCTGCATATTTCTGGTGATTCTAATATTTATTTGATAAACGTAAGGGTCATATTTTGGATTGCGTTACTTTTACATTTTCTTTACATGGAAGCGAAATTATTATAAGTTAAATTTAAAACATAATAAAAATTAAGTATATTACTGACTTCTTTTAATTTCTCCATGTATAGTTATTGTTACCATACTTGATTTATCATGCTTAGTTATTATTTACATGGCAAGAAATGTTACTATCGATATCTAAACTAATTTATTGTATATTTTATTAGGTATGGGTTAATTTTGAAAAGTATTATAATATATTTATTTCGACTCAGCTTAAAGAATAATTTATGTTGCCTTTAGTTTGCAAGATAATGGTTCTTAACTGCATTTTTGAATATGCCCAGCAGCCCAGTGACTTAAATTGGCGTATAGCGTACAATTCATTTATTATATATAATTATATATATACTTACAAATTACAATAAAAGTCTAAATATGTTTACAGTAATAAGGCTTTATGCAGTTTGCCAATTTCTGGCGTGCAAAATACCAACTTAAACATAATATAATTAGTACATTTTCTCAAATCCTACAAGTAATGAGAAGAAATCAATTAAATAATAATAATAATAACCTGGCAACCCTGAATGTCAGCATACGTAATATTTTTTCTCCGTTACATTTTTACCGAAATAAATATCAGTAAACTCGATTTCAACAGAATTTCCATTTTAATCCAATAAATTTACTACAATAGAAACTATTTACAAGAACAAACCATGAAGAAAATCAAAATTATCCGAAATCTAAGAATCCGAAATACAACTGACACACGTTGTCACTAAATGCCTGATGAAATGCAAACAAAATTCGACGAAATAATGTAATATGCTGACACGATCCAGAGCACGGAACGCACAATCACCACCTCCGGACCCGTCACTCAGCTCCGCCTCGCAACCACCCGCGATTACGCCCAATGCTGCAGTTGCGTCGAGCTCGAGCGACGAGTTTTTCTCCCCGCCGACGTCGCCACCACCAGTACGTCGTCGTGGGAGAGGCCGGCCGCCGACTTGCTTGGGATCCCGAGGCCCACCGGCTTCTGATAGGGTCCCCGCTCCCGGCGGTAGTGTGTCGCGCATGAGATGGACAACATCCATTAATGAAAATGTCATGCGCGCATACTTAGGGGCTACGGAGGGTGGAACCAACATGACCGCGTACCGTGCTAGGATGCATGCTTTGTTTCAGGTCCTTGAACCAGCTCTCAATGTATCGACTCAACGACTGTCGGACCAGGTGCGGGTTATTCAGCGTAATCACATGCTGGACAACATCGTGCTTGATCGGCTTCGCTCTGAACTGCAATGTAACCGCGCTGCCGCCCCCTCACCGCAAGCTCCAACCCAATCACAAACTGCTCATGTGATTTCGCTGCAGCCCACTCAGGCTGATGAGGGTGAGGATAGCGGGGCTACACATGTAAGTACCCAGTGTAGTGAACAAGTGAGGAGCGCTTTGGAGAGTGCTATTCGGGACTATAGATCTTCACCACCCGAGCTTAGACCGCGGTTACCTCGGTTGCCCATGAAAAATAAGAACAAAGCGCTAATGGGTGCCCTGGATTCGCTGCTGCCGAGTTATTTTGACAGCAGCGAAAACCTTCTCGACACACATTCGATTCTGTACTGCGCGGCGGTTGCGGCATGTCGTGTTGCTAATGTAAAGTTTATTAATAATGATACAACAACACGACCGAAGCCTACCGCACCAGCCTGGCAGTGTAGGATCGAGCGTCGTGTTGAAGGAGCTAGGGCACTCATTGGTAAACTACTCTGCTTCAGGGAGGGCAACACGCGCCCTAGAGTCATGCGCTTTGTGAGGCGCGCTTTTTTGGGGACTGATATCAGACCTCAAGATTATATGGCGCGTGTCACTGAGCGCATTGACTTCCTGAAACAGAAGGTCTCTGCATGGGCTAGCCGTATCCGTAGATACAAGTGCCGGGTTGAGAGATATACCCTGAATCGCACTTTCCAAAGCGATCAGAGGCGGGTATATCGAGGTTGGGAACAACCTGACCAAGGTGTCAACGATACGTGCCTGCCGGATGATGAAGCCATGACCTCATTCTGGCGCAACATCTGGTCGGTACCTGTCGCTCACACTGATGATGGTTGGACATGGGATGTAGAGAAAGCGTGCGATCAAATTCCAGAAATGGGACTTGTTACTATCACCCCTGAAGACGTGGCCACTGCAGTCCGTCCCCTGCCCAATTGGAAATCACCTGGGCCGGATGGGCTACACAACTTTTGGATAAAATGGTTACGCAGCTCGCACGCTCATTTGGCATCCCAATTCCAATCATCTCTAGAGTCACAGTCGTTACCCCAGTTTCTCACAACAGGTATTACCCGCCTGCTCCATAAATCAGGTAGTACCACGGAACCCAAAAATTATAGACCGATTACGTGCCTACCAACATTATATAAACTTCTTACATCCATTCTGAGAACAAAAATTAACGATCACATTAATACAAACTCTATCATGTCTATTTCTCAGAATGGATGTAGAAATGGCTCTCGTGGTACTAAGGAGCTTCTCCTCATTGATATGGCCATTTGTCAACAGGCTCAGCGCACCCGAAGGGATCTGTCGACATGTTGGATAGACTATAAGAAGGCCTACGACTCTGTGCCCCATACATGGCTTATGAGGGTGCTAGAACTGTATAAAGTAAACACAGTACTACGCACCTTCCTACAGACGTGTATGGGGCAGTGGAGGACGGTCCTTCACTATCCGGGATGTCGCCGAACCCTGGGGAGTGCGGAGCCTATAAAGATTGAGCGAGGCATATTCCAGGGCGACAGCCTGAGTCCTTTGTGGTTTTGCCTGGCCCTGAATCCTCTGAGTACTCTCTTGGAGAATTTAGGGCTAGGTTACCGGTTGAGGAGAGGAGGTCAGGTTATATCACACCTCCTTTACATGGATGACCTAAAACTCATTGCCCCCAACAAATCACATCTACTAGAGTTACTAAAGGTAACTAAAACCTTTAGTGATTCCATTAGGATGGAATTTGGTGTGGACAAATGTGCGGTCATGCATGTAAAGCGAGGGAGGACTGTGGAATCTGAGGGTGTTGAGCTCTCGGATTCCATATACCTCAGATCGCTCTCCCCAACTGAAGCCTACAAATACTTGGGCATGATGGAGGCATTAGGTATCAGAGAGGCCGACATGAGACGGTCGGTGAGGGAGCGTTTCCTTGGCCGCCTGAAGAAAGTGCTGAAAAGCCTTTTGTCGGGCGGCAATAAGGTGCGTGCCTTCAATGGTTGGGTCATGCCGGTCTTGATGTACTCCTTCGGAATACTCAGGTGGACTCAGACTGAACTTGACGCTCTGGACAGACAAGTTCGTACGCTGCTGACCGCATATCGGATGCATCACCCACGCTCCTCGGTGATGAGGCTGTACATTCCGCGGAAGTGTGGGGGTAGAGGCCTTTTGAATGCCAAAACCCTCCACAACCGCGAGGTGTGCAATCTCAGGGAGTACTTTCTCCACGCGGAGGCGGAGATGCACCGCGATGTGGTCATGGTGGACAGGGGTCTGACGCCGCTCTCCTTAGCTAACGAGAACTGGCGCATACCTGTAGTGCTCAGTACCAATGACCGCAGGGTTGTATGGCAAGGTAAGGAGCTTCACGGACGCTTTTATCGGGCCCTCCACGGACCTGATGTGGACTTTGAAGCGTCCGTGGCCTGGCTGCGCTCCGGTGACCTCTTTGGGGAAACCGAAGGGTTTGTATGTGCAATTATGGACGAGGTCATGATGACGAACAATTACAGAAAATACATAATGAAGGATAGAACGGTAGACATATGTCGGGCGTGTCGCCGTCCTGGAGAAACTATCCGTCACATTGTCTCTGGTTGTTCTCATCTGGCTAACGGCGAATACTTGCACAGACATAACCAAGTGGCCAGGATTATCCACCAGCAACTGGCCTTGAAATACAATCTTGTGGGATCAGAAGTACCGTACTACAGGTATGTGCCCGACCCAGTTCTCGAAAATGGTCATATCACACTATACTGGGATCGGTCTATCATTACAGACAGGACTATTGTAGCCAATAAACCTGACATAGTGGTGATAGACCGATCAGAGCGCCGTGCAATGATTGTTGATATTACTGTCCCGCATGACGAGAACCTCGTGAAAGCTGAGAAAGAGAAACTAACAAAGTATCTAGACTTGGCGCATGAGGTTGTCGCCATGTGGGATGTCGACTCAGCAATCATTGTACCGATAGTCGTGACTACTAACGGTCTTATAGCCAAGAGCTTCGATCAACATCTTTCGAGGCTCTCATTGGGTAGCTGGGTCAAGGGCCAGATCCAGAAGGCTGTACTCCTGGACACGGCTCGCATTGTCAGGAGGTTCCTCTCTCTGGGGCCCTGACCGCCGGTTTCTTGGACCCTGTTCCCGAGACCGGTGGAACGCTATTTTTTATATTTTTAAATGTTTTTTTATTTATTTTTGTTTTCATAAGTATGTAGTAAAATATTTAAAAATGTAAAAAATATGGAGCTAAATAAAATAAAAGAATAATAATAATAATAAATAAATAAATAAATCGTTTATTTTCAATCATTATGTTACTATCGATACATTATAATTGATCTTGGAACTATTTGAAGATTTACAATATTGTTGTGCTTACATCAAAAAATGTACCTAGATAAAATGTTGCAAGATCAAGAACTGGCTATCCTAGCTAGATTTTTTAGATCTGTGTTAAGGATAACCAGAAATAAATATTTATTCAAACAAAGCTCAAAAATAAGATTTTTTATGGGCCCTTAATTAAACTATGGAAATATACCTTGAAGGTAAGTCGTTACAGTTAGTGGTTTTTATTAATGTTGAATTTATCTTCTGTAATGCTATATTGCTTATCTAAACTAATATTATAAAGAGGAAAGATTTGTTTGTTTGTTTGTTTGTTTGTTTGTTATGGATAAACTCAAAAACTACTCAACTGATTCTTCCGAAGGTGTTTTTTCCTGACATTGTATTAATCCATATCAAAATAAAATGGTTAGTCATCTCAAGTATTTAATATAGACTAAATTCGCCCTTTACACCATTTGATTCAGATGAATATCTTAGAAGATATCATGGAAATTAATTAACGCGCCATAGAAATAGGGGCGGCCGGCAGTGCGAAAATATCGCAGCCCTAATGTAAAACCTGATGTGCTGCACAGTGCCTGCTATTATTGCATTGTAGAAGACAGTAAGTGCTAACGAGTGGCGACAACCATATCCACCCGTAGTATGGACACTGGAGTAATAATATGATTATGATGATAAGATTGTGATTTCAACGCTTCGCTCGCGCATGCTAAACTATACCCAATAGAAGAAGGATTAAGATACATTATCGCGTAAGCGCAGTTTAGTTTTCATACGTTCGGTTTAATTCGGTGTTTTGCATGGATATTTTGTTGGATATTTAGGTTTTGAGTGTAAATTTGCCTACTTACTATAATAAAGAAAAGAAATAGGTATGAGAAGTTTTCCATACCGAGTTATAAATAATTTTAATTTGAAGTGAGATAAATTGATTTCGGTATAAATATTTTGTTGGATTTTTTAATACGTTATGCTAAACAGCATTTTAAGGACATGTGAAAATAAAAAATTTAATGAGCAATTTTTTTGCCGAAATTACGGACAAAAAAAGGAAACCACTTTAAAAAAAATAGGTCCGTTTAAATAATGTTTTGGATTTTTATCGAGTACCTCATAATAAGGCTATTAATTAGTTTGGTAAAAAAAAAATGGAGCGAGATATTATTCAGTTCAAAATATTAAGCTATTTGTACTTTTAGGTATAAAAACCTAACTTCTGGTTTTTTTTTTTGGTGGATATTTTTGTGTAAGTTTTGGATCATCCAATACTAAAACCCTGCCAAGTTTCATCGACTGAGGATTCAATGTGGGGGTCTCCATACAACCGACCGCCCCATTGCCTAGACTATTTCAGCTAAACTACAATGCTATTGTTTCACATGTATCTAATGAATACTGCACGTATCAAGCAGCTTATAGCATACTCTATTATACTCTTAGAGCAGTTTTCCTGATTCCTGCAGTAAAGTTGATTGGAATCTTTATACTGTTACGTAGTACGCACCTACAGAGAAAACATCTTCGAGTCTCAAGCGAAAAACTATCTCAGACTTGTTTAGTAAGGGCATAAACACACTATAGGGACCAGCGCAAATCGTCGGGGTTCGAAGGGACTAACGTTTTGTCGTACCAGTCTGTGCAGCTCTATATAAAAATTAAGACTTGGACGTTTCGCACGATTCTTTTGTCCTATGCGGTCCGTAGTGTGCTTTAACCTTAGGTACGTAGATAAGTCATGAATAATTTTAGTCTTAAAATATGTAATAGAAATGCTCTATTATGAAAAAGAAAATTATATAAATATTATTTTTATTATATTATTTGCATGGATAATTAATAACTTTGAGTACATAATTGAACACGAATTTTTAATAACGGTTGATGCAACAAATTCATGCTCGGAATAATAATATTATTATTAAAATATATACTAATAATTTAATAATCATCGGTATCCATTGGTACTAATATTATAAACGCGAAACTGTGTCTGTCTGTCTGTCTGTCTGCTACACTTTCACGGCCCAACCGTTCAACCGATTTTGATGAAATTTGGTACAAGGATAGGTTGTATCCCGGGGAAGGACATAGGCTACTTATTATCCTGGAAAATCAAGGAGTTCCCGCGGGAATTAAAAAACTTAATCCTCGTGTATGAGGTCGCGGGTAGGTATCATCTAGTTTTAAAATAAATGCATAGGTAGGTACTGATACGCGTACCTACCAATACATAATCTAACCAAGGTAAAGTAGAAGGAGTAAAAAGCTCAACGACGGTCATTAGTATAGAAAAGCCTTCCAGAAACCCTCGTCAAATCGGCTCGTCCTTTCAATGCGTTTATATTAAAGCGCCAGTGGAGCGTGAATATTATCTTTGGTGGAACAATCATCGATTTGGGGGTCAGAACGGGGCCGCTGTATCGCCGCAAATTATACGCTATGCGTGCCTAAAGTACTTTATCTGATTACTTACTGAGGCAGACGACTGGCTACACTTTGGTTTTCGACCAAGACTCTGCAGGCATTCGCTACAGCCTGAGCGAGTTTGAGAGATTGTAGCTCAAACTTCTCTAAGGCAGCTATGAAATTATAAAATGCTTTTTTCGGATGCCGGGAGCCCTTAAAAAGTAGCGATTGCTCTGGCGCTATTAGCCAGAAGAATTCTTAGAAGTAGGACTAGCTAATTCGAAAGACGCAGGTCTTAGCCAAAATAATTCTTAGAAGTAGGACTAGCCAATTCGAAAGACACAGGTCTCCCATGCTGTGAACTGATAGAATCAAATGTGATGTCCAGTAGGTACACCAGGCTGGTAGCCAGCAAGAAGTGAAGTGGCTAGTCATTTCAGCCCCAAGAGAAATGACGACGTAAAATAACCCTTAAACAAACGCTAGCCTGTATGATCATTTTTTTAAAAGTTGCATTGGATTTTGGGTAATTGGGGGTCACTAATTTGAATTTTTTTATCAAAACAAAAAAAAAATAGGGGTAGGGGGTAGTTTTTCTGGTGGTAAATAATTTACCATTATCCATTCAGGACTACAAAATTTTGTATGTTGGTGGTAATATAGTTACCGTTGTCCGTTCCGGTTATTCTTTTGTTTCTTGACTAGTGATTTCCTCTTGGTTCTATGTTTTATTAGGTATATATTTATTAATTTTGGGAATTAAATAAAATACATTTTTATAAAAATAGGTTTATTTGAATTAGGTTATCCTTACTATACTTACTAAAGTGTCTGAAGGGCTACTGATGGCCTGCCCCCAACATGGATCATCTTCTTCATTATGTTTTTTTGACATACTGGATTCCTAAAACACCAAAAAAAAAAGAATCAGAAAATATAGGTAGGTATAGGTAAATCTTTATACCTTGAGTCGTACGCTTACGAACCACGCTTTACGTAACTTTCTATAATTTTGAACTACCTCTAAATATTTATTTAGCTTCAATCACTCTTAAACAAAAAAACAGCAGATTTTTATATATATATAGTCGATTTTTACTGAAGCGGGAACGGACAGTGGTAAATTATTTACCACATATTTGAGATATCTAAATCATATCAAAATATCAATTGTGGATTCTGCTAACAAGTGAGCATAGGTAAAAAATGTTACAGTTTAGGAATTTGAATCGAAAAACCACTTACCAGAATTTTTGTTGAACAAAGTTTCAAAAATAGTGCGAAGAAGCGCGATTTATTTGAATTTTTTCACACCAAAACCGTTTCATCAATTTTGACATAACCTTGTAGTGACAAATGACGTTGACAGATTGAAAGATGACATATATTAAGTTGAAAAAATATTAGAAAATATAAATTAGTGACAATGACACCTCTAGTGTTACCATATTTAACAGAATGTTGCTTTTTAAAAAATAACTCAAAGTGGTAATATATCTACCTTTATTTGTTTAAGGGATAAGTTTAAAAGCTGAGAAGACTCAGTAGGTAGATCCTGCTTTTTGAAGTGATGAAGACAGGTATATTACTTTTCAATACAGTTGTCAAACGTGGCGCACTTTCAGAGGCTGTAGTTATGATTCGAAAATTGAATCTTTCGCATAGGCATCTTACTTTTACACGGTCGTGACTTACTTTTACAAGCTCGACACTTACTTTTGCAGTTTAGTTTTAAATTTTCCAAGTCAATTAAAAAAAGTTTAGTAGCAAGGAGTTTTCATACATAGAATATAATCGGATAGGCTTTTTACGAGGAAAAATGAATGAATCCGTACGTTTTAGCATTGAATTTCCAAAATTCTTTTAAATGGTTGTTGATTATATTTAATTACCAGTTTTAATTTAATTATTTTCAACATTTGACAAAAATCGAATAGGCTGTATACGCGTAGGTACGAACCCGTAGCCTAGTTTCGTTGAAAAAAAAAATATGTCCAGGTGTAAATACGCGCCATTTGCTGAAATTTTTTATTTTTTATGTGATAAATTGATTATATTTTTGTTAATATGTGTTCTAGTACTAATGATGAAATGGAATTAACTCCACCAGATATTTTATCTGAGGCGAAAACTGCGCAAGATGGAATTTTGCCCCCAAAATCTCGAGAAAGATATATGACGGCTTACAATAATTTTATTTCATGGAAAAAACATAAAAAAACCGGCCAAGTGCGAGTCGGACTCGCGCACCGAGGGTTCCGTACAAACCTGTAGTAAGTTTTACGATTTATGACGTATTAAAAATAAAAATTACGTTTGTTGTATGGGAGCCCCCCTTTAATATTTACTTTATTGATATTTAATTATTTATTTTGAAAGGTAATATACAAGTTAATATTCTGTGAAAATTTGAACCGTCTACCTGTTACCGTTTTTAATATTGAGCAAAAAAATACGAAAAAAACACGTTTATTGTATGGGGACCCCCCTTAATATATATATTTTTTTAATTTTTAGTATTTGTTGTTATAGCGGCAACGGAAATACATCATTTGTGAAAATTTCAGCTTTCTAGCTATCACGGTTTATGAGATACAGCCTGGAGACAGACAGACAGACAGACAGACAGACAGACAGACAGACAGACAGACAGACAGACAGACAGCGGAGTCTTAGTAATAGGGTCCCGTTTTTACCCTTTGGGTACGGAACCCTAAAAACTAAGTCATTCTCAGAAAATGTTTTGTTAGCTTATTTTCATGAATTGAGTGGAAAATATAAACCATCTACATTGTGGTCAAGTTATTCCATGTTAAAAACTATCTCAATTTTCAGAATTAATTACTATGTACGTATGTATGTTGAAATAAACTTGTAATTCTTTGATTTGTTTATTACTATTTCCCACAACTGTATTGAAAAACGTCGTGTGATACACGGGTGTGAAGGTTATTGCAAACTCGTGACATTAAAAACCCTCACCTTCGGCTCGGGCTTATTAATGACAGCTCGTTTGCAATAACCTACTTTCCACCCTTGTATCACAATATACTATTACTCTATGGATGAAGAGAAGAAATAAATATTTTGTAATCGTATATATTGATGTAGGGCCTTACAAATTCTTTGCATACTGTGTAGTCCTAGTTCGTTGTTTTAATGTCTTGTTTATTTTCGTGTCCTTGTGTGCAATAAAGATTTAATAAATAAATAAAATTCTTCCATATAAATTATAAATAATAGGTACCTAACATACCTACTAATTATATTATAACCTCTTATCTTGAGGGTGGATTTTTTGTTTGACAGATTTATCTACGATAGGTCAAATAGGTACTCTAATAAGTTAAATATTGGTTTTCTTGCTGCAATTTCACGCTTTATATTCGGGCCATAACTTTTTACGAATTTGCCTAAAACGGGTTGGCCATTTCCCTTCATAATAACCTGCTGCGACTTGGTGATTTTAGAGTACTTAAGAGATGCCCCACTTTGATAAAATGTTGTCCTTAAGACACCCCTAAAAGCTATTAAAAATGAGATAGGATGCAAAAATTTTAATATTATGCAGATTGAATTGTGATAACGGACTTTAATTTGCTTTTCTGTTAATTCTTTTATATCTTGACTTTAATTAAAGCCGCTATGAACCATTTTATCCTCCGTTGTAGAAATATTAAACTTGATGAATTCTTATCTCAATAGATTCTTTGAAGTGTAATTAGTTTTCTTTCCTCTTGACTAGGTTTCAATTTTTCTTATTCGACGAGCTTAACTTGCTCTCCGATGCACGAAAGAAATGAAATGGCATTCGAGCGTCAACGATGGCCAGCGCCTTTAATCTTTATAAGTACTAATCAAATCAAATAAATATTATAAATGCGAAAGTTTGGATGGATGTATGGATGTATGGATGTATGGATGTTTGTTACTCAATCACGCTCCAACTGCTGAACGGATCTGGATCAAAGGCACAGAGATAGATTATAGTCTGGAATAACACATAGGCTACTTTTTATCCCGGAAAATTAAAGAGTTCCCGCGGGAACCGAAAAACCTCAATCCACGCGGACGAAGTCGCGGGCATCAGCTAGTAAATATTATAAATGCGAAAGTTCGGATGGATGTATGGATGTTTGTTACTCAATCACGCCCGAACGGCTGAACGGATCTGGATGAAATTTGGCACAGAGATAGATTATAGTCTGGAATAACACATAGGCTACTTTTAATCCCGGAAAATTAAAGAGTTCCCGCGGGAACCGAAAATCCTCAATCCACGTGGACGAAGTCGCGGGCATCAGCTAGTATTATAAATGCAAAAGTTCGGATGGATGGATGGATGTTTGTTACTCAATCACGCCAGACGGCTGAACGGATCTGGATGGAATTTGGAGCAGAGGTAGATTATAGCACAGAATAGGTAATAGTAGTAAATTATAGTCCGAAATAGCACATAGGCTACTTTTTATCCCGGTAAATGAAAGTGTTCCCGCGGTGTGTGCGGTGTGAACCCAAAATCCTCAATCCACGCGGACGAAGTCGCGGGGAATAAATTATATGTATTTAATAATATATTACAATGCGTTGTTGCAACAAGGGCACACCTTTCTCAATGTCACGTTGTCTGTGTTCCATAACTGAAAATAAAACGGTCACTGAAAGCAGTCTGTTCACATCGTTCGTTGCCTCACGTGAGAATAACTTCCTGATATTGCCTTTTCTTTGGCCAGTTTCTAATTTATGGTGCAGAGGCTCTTACCTTTATTTATAACGAACAATTTCCCTAGTGTCAGATGTTTTTGTTTTATCGCTGGGATGTGTTCAGTTTATTCTATTAAGTACTCCTCTGCCATATCATAATCTATATAAATAAAAATCAATCGCTGAATGTATGTATGTAAGCGAATCACTTCAGAACGGCTGCACCTAATTGGCTAATTCTTTTTTTATTGTATTTACTAGATGATGCCCGCGACTTCGTCGCGCGGATTCACGTTTTTGATTTTCCGAGATAAAAAGTAGCCTATGTCCTTCTCCAGGATACAAACTACCCCTATACCAAATCGGTTGAACAGATGGGCCGTGAAAGCGTAGCAGACAGACAGACAGACACACTTTCGCATTTATAATATTAGTATGGAAGTATGGATTATACATACAGATTACAGTGACGGCGGAACGAAGAACGTCGAACGTCCCACTAGTAGAACAAATTAGTAGAGCCACGAAGAAACCGTGTTATGCCTTTTGTTTTATGCCGTTTTTGATACCCAGAGATAAAATAATTTGAACTCATGGAAATTAAGAACTAGTGGTTCGCCCCGAACTGAGACCTCGCGGTATCCATAAACTTGTACAGAGCGCCATCTATTGACATAATTGTGAAGTTCTGTTAATAATACTGAAGCACATTAAAAATTAAATAATTTCGTTTCCTTATAATATTTATCTAATTTTAGTATTTGTTGTTCATGTACAGGATATAATTCAAATAATTGATAAGTTTCAGGCTCAGGCTTTCAGAAAATTGAGAGTTCTGAGGTCAACTTTGGACGTTAGAAAATCGACACTTTGAAAGCCCCCCATTTCGTTAATTTTAGGGGAAAAATTTAAAAAAATATATTTTTGGACTCTATTCCTAATTATCTTTAAAATGATATACCGCAACCCTATGTAACGCTATAAAAAATATTTTACTTCGCATTCGCTTCTATGAGAGCCCCCCTGAATTAAAGATTTTGATAACTTTTTGAGCCATATTCGGCGGGAGGCCATCGATTTACATATTATATTTAAATTTATAGTTATTATATTTATGTTTTAGAGTAATTCAGAAGTTATAAGGCTCTGACAGACGGACGGACGGACGGACGGACGGACAAGTGCAAATTCACTCAAGTAGACTCAGAGACCTTCGCTTCGCTCGGTCAATTATGTCAATAAAAAATATTAGTTTATGGTACTAAAATTCTACAATAAGGTCAGTTTATAACTTTAATTCGAAATCACAAAGAGCTTCGTCAAAAAGTTGCATTTTTAGGTTGGCTGTGAATCAAGTGCAAGTCGACTTCAAATGTGATGCGTTCAGCAGTTGTGTTCAGGTGAATGTCAGAGGAAGTCTTTTTACATAACATTAGTAAGTCAATACATTTGAGAAGTCTATGAAAGAAATAATATGCAACTCTTATTATTTTATTTACGCGACAGATTGCGAATGCTCAGGCAGCGTAAATGTTTTATTCGTTTTCCATTCGCACGGGAGGAATTTGATTCGCTTCGCGAGTAGTGCACTCAGCTGCGATATCGAGCAAGGGAAAGTAATTCATTTATCAAACATTTCTGTTTCTTGATGGACTGGAGGTGTCAGTGGTGCTTCGCTAATGCACTACCGGAAGGGGTCCATAATTTGTCTTTCATTTCCTTTTAAATTTCCGTTTTGTCTATTAAGATATTCTTGTCATATTTTTAATTGCATATTTCTAATGGAAAATCACAAATTAGGAAAAAACAACCTGATTAAAATAACTGGCTGTGCAATTATGTCATGTGATTGGATTATAAATGTCCATTGTCATCATCATCCTGCAGCACTAAAACCCTTTATGGATCCTGCACAGTATTCTTCCGGTCCTTCGTGTGCGTTTTCCAGTATGTGTAGTTTCCCGTTCTCTTCAGGTCTTCTTTTACCTTCCTTTTGCCTTTTGATCTTTCCCGGTGAAGCGTTCACCTGTTATACTCGTACCTCCTGTTCACGTAATATGCTCATTGTATGAACTGATGATCGTCACCAAGTCACCAGTATTCACCTTATTAATAATGATCTCATATCCCCTTAGATTGCCTTCCCTTTCATTCAACCCTATACCATTAGTTACATACACTTTTAAATCTTCGTGATCCACGACTGGATCACAAGACGTCGCTTGACATTCGCAAGTTAATCCATTTACCTGATTGATTAACTTGGATTGGATGAGATATGCTAAGAAATTGATCGCAAAGGTTAAAGGTAAGTACCTACTTGTCTCATCAAATTGATACTAACGTAATTTTTTTCGCTGATCTAAAAACAAAGGAAATCATTCGAGTGACTTTTCACTATATTATTTTAAAACTTCATGATCTAGGCTAATCTTTTAGTTACAAGCACTTTCGGGACGACAAGGTTGTCTATATATTGTAATATAGTGATTGCTCCAGTTTATTTTCTACATTCAATAGAACCCACAAGAGTTATCTATCTATATATAGTGAGCTATAAAATTATTGTCACTATTTTACTAAAAAAATAGCATGTTCCTAAAACTTTACCGCAACATTTTAACGTAAACTTTCATGTGTAGCTACATGCAAGATGTATAATGCGACAAAGTTTATCTTCTTCCTTATCCTTTTCAAACTTCCCAACAGCTTTCGCCAGTCGAGTAGAATATCTAATACAGAGATCCTTTGACGCAAAAAGCAACATTCCGGCTGATAAATATGTTATAGTCTCAAGGGATCCCAGCATATTAACCGTCGCGTCGTACTCTCTCGAGTATCACATTTAAATATTAAACCTGAAATTCACTTGTAACAAAAACATGATCATTCGCTGTTTTTAAATTTTGATGTAAAGCCAAACATCGAACAATCTAGCTTAAAGACGAGTAAACAATGAAGTAGGTATTATCTTTTCATAAGTGATTTATTCACTTATGAAAAGATAATACTAGTGTGAACTGGCTGCAAAAGAGCATACTACATTATCTCCTTTGGCCAGCGGAAATATTTTGTAAAGCTAATTCTACAATGTCAGTGTCGGTCATTGTCAGCAGTCAGCACCACTTTTCCGGCGTCATTTATTTGTAGGGTCCTCCGAGTTTCCCCCTTTTGTTTTAAGGATTTGTTTCCGCTAATTTAAATTTAAAGCGTTCGTATTAAAGTTTGTTTGTTTTACATGGATCGCTTGAATTTTGATTCGGGATAAGTTAATGAAATCGTAAAGATTGCTTACAGCTTTCATATTGCGCTTTTGTCAATTTTATAATACTAATAAAATCATTTTACTGCAGGTCAGGGACCCATATAAAGCACGTTTACAGTCATAAAACAATAAATAAATCTAATAAATATGTATAAATACATTAAAATAAAAGAAAGTTTAAAATGAAAAATCATATTTTTTCGTTAGGGATCCGGGTGGGTAGGGGGTGGGTTATAATCGAGCTATTTCGGCCTTCTTCATAGTACTAATATTGGAAAGCTGTTAGGAAATTTCCATGGCAAGCCTATTTTCATGTCTAGAAAATGTGTCAAAAATCCAGACCAATTTACCAGACCAGTTTTTTCATTCACAGATCTTTGAGTAAATCTAGAATGGCCTGAAAACTCTTGCCGAAGTTTGACTTGAGTGCTTTAAGCATTGCGGTGCACTGTTTTATCCAGTCACGACGCCCCATCGTTTCTGCTTTTGACCATAACTTGTGAGAGACCATATACATTTTATCTAAGATAAAAGAAGCGTTATTCTACGAATAGGTAAGCTGTAATAAGCAATCGTAATTACCGTATGTTGTAGCTATAAGCTATAACCGGCAGCAGATAGAGCCCCAGGTTTCCGACGGGGCTTGGCGCACGAAACGAGGGCATATCCGGCGGACGGATGGCAACGCTGGGTATTCGCAGATCGTCCTAATGACGTGGGAGTATGTGCTTATGTGCCAGATAACTGAAATTTCTTTGTTCTAATATACTTAACTCTTTGCAGTATAAATATTACATAGTAAGGTCAGGGGGTCTACTCTCTTTCTCTCAAACGAAACTTCGCAAACGAACGTAATTAGTCGGTTATTAGACCCACACAAAATCGTTCAATCCAATCGGTCACGAAAATTGTGTATGGATCCGTACTTCGTCTGAATTCAAAATTCAAAATTCAAATGTTTTTTATTCAAATAAGCTTTTACAAGCGCTTTTGAATCGTTATAATATGAATCTACCGCTGGTTCGGAATGCCATTCCTACCGAGAAGAGCCAGCAAGAAACTCGGTACGAACTCTGCGTGTACGAAAACGAAATATAGAGGAGCATAGAGATAATATTATGTAGGAGAGGAGTTAACGAAATTTCGTTCGTTCGTTTGCGAAGTTTCGTTTGAGAGAAAGAGAGTAGACCCCCAGGTCTATTATAAGCGGATATGCTGTGGGACAAAATGTTCTTATCACTTTTAATTAAATAAAATCTTTTGACAGTTTTAACCTGTGAGTTACCTGAGAATACAGACTGCACTATAATCTAGTTTACCTATTTTAAAAAAATTACATCGATTTTGAGATATAAATAAGTAAATCTAACGAAGAATTTCGATACATTCTGAAGCTTTATTACAATAATTTAAAAAAAAAACCGGCCAAGTGCGAGTAGGACTCGCGCACCGAGGGTTCCGTACAAACCTGTAGTAAGTTTTACGATTTATGACGTATTAAAAACAAGACGAAATGAACCGCAAAACTAACTTTGTTTGTAGAGGTTTATTGTTAATATCAAAAAATTACGTTTGTTGTATGGGAGCCCCCCTTTAATATTTACTTTATTGATATTTAATTATTTATTTTGAAAGGTAATATACAAGTTAATATTCTGTGAAAATTTAACCCGTCTACCTGTTACCGTTTTTAATATTGAGCAAAAAAATACGAAAAAAACACGTTTATTGTATGGGGACCCCCCTTAATATATATATTTTTTTAATTTTTAGTATTTGTTGTTATAGCGGCAACGGAAATACATCATTTGTGAAAATTCCAGCTTTCTAGCTATCACGGTTTATGAGATACAGCCTGGAGACAGACAGACAGACAGACAGACAGACAGACAGACAGACAGACAGCGGAGTCTTAGTAATAGGGTCCCGTTTTTACCCTTTGGGTACGGAACCCTAAAAAACAAACACCGACTTCAAGTTTTTGCTGAAGGGAACCACAAACCAAAACATTATTTGGGTATGTATTTTGTTTTTTGTTGATTTTCTCAAAAAGCGCTAAATCAATTTCGATAAAATTTATATGGGACCACCTCTGAAGTATGATCATACTATATCTGGTAGAACAAAAAAATAATCATCAAAATTGATTCATAATTGGCGGAATGATCGCGTAACATACATACAAAAAAAACATACAGTCGAATTGAGAACCTCCTCCTTTTTTGAAGTCGGTTAAAAAGGTGTTTGATGTTGCACATGCTGTTATCCGGATTTTAGTTGAACCAAATTGAGAATTAACTAGTACGAATGTAATCGGTTTGTACTTCAGCTATTTTTTAAATAAAGCTTAAATATTTAACGTTGTTTGTATTTCGTGACCTGAAAATGGCAGGGTCGATGCTATCGACAGCGGCTGATAACAACATTTCATTGGAAATGTCACGTCCGTAACACAGAAGCTTACATAATAACTAATTTTGTAGGTACTTTTTACTAGGTACTCCAGTTGAACTATTCGCTATTTACAAAATCTACTTAAAATAATCGTGGCTGATTTAGTGGAGGTAATGCTACTCGTGTTCTTGTCTTTTAAGCGGAAGGTCTGCCTTCCGAGATCAGGAGATGTCGAGTCAACATCTCCTGAGGATGCTCCGGTTTCGGAGTGAAACGTACGTTGAGAGTGATTTGGAGGATTTGTGTGGTGTGGTGCTGTGCCGGTGCGAATTGCTGGGTGGTGGTTGTTCGCATGCTATTGGTGAAAGACACGCACTGTACCACATAGATTTGTCTGCTGTGGCGGATTATAGCGAATTAAACTTCTAGTTCATTCATTATCATGGACTTCCGCAAAGTAACGCCTGCTTCGATTCAATACTTCTTGTTTGTCGTGACTAGTTACCACCCTACCGGCAAAGACGTGCCGCCAAGCGATTTAGCGTTCCGGTACGATGCCGTGTAGAAACCGAATAGGGGTATGGGATGGGTTTAATATAACTAAATAAAGACGTGCCACCAAGCGATTTAGCGTTCCGGTACGATGCCGTGTAGAAACCGAATAGGGGCATGGGTTTAATATAACTGCCATGCCCCTGACATGTTAGCCCGCTACCATCTTAGACTGTATCATCACTTACAATTAGGTGAGATCGCAGTCAAGCGCTTAACTGTAGTGGTAAAAAAAAAAAAAACTGTCATACCCCTAACAGGTCAGCCCGCTACTATCTTAGCAGAGATCGAGAAATTTGAGAGAGAGTGAGATCACAGTCAAGGGCTAACTTGTAGTGGGTTAAAAAAAAAAGGTCCCGGGTTAGATTCCAGGTAAGGTCAATTTGGGAAATTATGTTTTTTTCTGTTACTATCTTACCGGCAATGGGCGTTTCTTCATTGGACGGCCCGGCCCGGCACCGGCACCGACACCGACAGTATTCAACGACACGACACCGGCACCTACATTCTTCATTGACCGACACCGACACCGACAAGCTGCGAACCGCGTGAGCCAAGAGCGATGGCAGCGTATAACAAATTGACTGGCGCAGTGTGTAGCGCTGTTGTCTCAACGTGCGGAGGTCCCGGGTTCGATCCCCGACAGGGTCAATTTGGGAATTTATAATTTCTGAATTTTCCTTGGTTTGGCCTGGTGGGACTGGGAGGCTTTGGCCGTGGCTAGTTACCATCCTACCGGCAAAGACGTGCCGCCAAGCGATTTAGCGTTCCGGTACGATGTCGTGTAGAATCCGAATAGGGGTATGGGTTTTAATAATAACTGCCATGCCCTAACAGGTTAGCCCGCTACCATCTTAGACTGCATCGTCACTTACCATCAGGTGAGATCGCAGTGAAGGGCTAACTTGTAGTGGATAAAAAAAAATATATTTCTTGTATAAATTATATTTGAGACGCAAAAAAAGAACTACTTATCAGTAAATGGTTTTGGGCGCATCCAATTATAAAAGTAAGATATTTAGACGGCGTGTATTACAATTTATTTGAAAAACTAACCAATAACCCGAATAAGTTTTTCAATTATTTCCGTATGAGTAAAGCAGCTTTGATTATTTACTAATGAACTTGATCGAAAAATGCAAATGAATTGTGTACTAGAGCGACGGGGGCGCGGGGCGGGGTCACTGATCACGCCACTCGCACGCCCACATGGACGTTTGTATGCGTACACAACACATGCGCAACGATGCCGGCCCGACACCAGTGGGAGACTTGCTGGCGACGACATGCCGGCGCCGGCGCCGACATGTCGGTGCCGGGCCGGCCCAGTGAGACAGCGTGCCATACAACTTCATACAATTATGCGTCCACTAATGTCGGTGTCGGTGCCGGGCCGGGGCCGGGCCGTGCAATGAAGAAGCGCCCAATGACGCCAAGATGTTGTGCGGAAACCGGTTACGGGTTTGGGTTTAATATAACTGCAGTACAACTAACCGGTTAGCATAGCCCCCTGGCCGCTTCCATATTACACTGCATCATCATTTACCACCAGATGAGATCTCAGTCAAGGGCTAATTTGTAGTGGGTTAAAAAAGCCGAGCTATCTTTTGTTAGTATCCATAAGTACTACTTAATACTTATTATAAATGTGAAAGTGTGCTTGTTTGTTGGTTTGTCCTTCAATTACGCCGCTACAGAGCAACGAATCGACGTGACATAGGCTACTTTTTATACCAGAAAGCTAAGGAGTTACCGCGGGAATAAAAAAACTTGAACCATGCGGACGAAGTCGCGGGCATCAGCTAGTAAAACATATATCTGGATCCAAAGAATTTAAATGGGCAAGAGGGTTTTGCTATTTCTGGCCAAAAATGTGCTCTATTGGTGGGGGCTTGGGCTCACAGAGTATTTTAATTCACACACCTATGAGAAAATGTTTTGTCAAAACAATTTCCGTTATAAAGCCATAATTTTTGTTTTCCAAGTGTTTTCCAAATTATCACAAATTAGCACCCTAATTTGGCTTGTTGGAATTTTGTTTTATTATTTATTTATCCTGGAACCCATTTCGTTTTAATTAACTGTTTACTTATCGATGTTCCCTTTGATGCAGAACAAGCATAATCATCCAAAATATCGATAATATCATTTGATTTTCTGCCGTTTGTACGCTCTCGATGTTTTGGCAATAAGTATATTGCGTTCCATTAATTTCATGAGTGGCCACTGGCGAACGCAGCGGTTTGAAGTATCTACCTCCATTTGTTTGGCAGCTATAATAATTTCATAAATAATAACAGTTTTCGTTGTAAAAAAAAAACAACATTGTATGCTATTATTATTATTCTTATCAAAAACAAATAAATTAGGTACGAAGAAGATGCCCGCGACTTCGTCCGCGTGGATTGAGGTTTTTTGGCTCCCGCGGGAACTCTATAATTTTCCGGGATAAAAAGTAGCCTATGTGCTATTCCAGACTATAATCTATCTCTGTGCCAAATTTCATCCAGATCCGTTCAGCCATTGAGGCGTGATTGAGTAACAAACATCCATCCGTACATCCATCCATCCATCCAAACTTTCACATTTATAATATTAAGTATAGGTACATGTTAGAGTTAATTAGGGAAAATGTTCCAGTCTGTACACCTGTTCGTAAGTTTGTCGGCTATGTTTTTACGGCCCATCTGTCCAATCGATTTTGATGGAATTCTGTACAAAGAATGGGTTCTGTCCCGGGAAAGGCTACCTACCTCCCGGAAAAAACAAATATTCCCGCGGTATTTTTCTAAAACTTAAATCCACGCAGACGAAGTCGCGGGCATCTTCTATTGTCTATGTTTTGTTTATATAATCTATCTCTGTGCCAAATTTCATCCAGATCCGTTCAGCCGTTGTGGCGAGATTGAGTAACAAACATCCATCCATCCATACATCCATCCATCCATACATCCAATACATGCATCCACCCAAACTTTCGCATTTATAATATTAGTATAGATATTCTACGATAATATTAGACATAATTGACATAGAACTTCATAACAAATAGCAATAACGAGTTAGCAGCTAGCTGTAAGTAACCGACTACATTATTATTCATAGGCGGAAGTTATTTAGGTCTCGACTCTTGAGATGTAAGCGTGATAAAATTTAAAATTCTCAGCACTACTGGCTTTAAGATAAAGGTGGGGTGCAAAATAATGAGCATTTATTATACATGCATATAAATTTACATGAGCGTCTCAAGTTAGCGACGACGCAGAGACAGGTGATTTATTATACTCCTTATGAGTAGGAGGAACACGTCTGCATTCGTAAGGGCTGATGAGAATGGTAATGAGCACTAATTGCTGGCTCATGTGTCGTTAAGTAAGCGACCAAACTGAGTGGGTATCTAAGAATGAACAAACGTTTAATTATTATTTGACTTGGAAAGATGAAATAAAATTAGATATTTATTTCAGGTAATCTTGTGTCACACAATCTTATGACACAAGACACTTAAAACTCAACCATCGGTCCGGAAAGAAATGAAAATACTCGTAATTCTACTGCCATTATCTTCTTTCCTTCATCTTTACTAAAGATCAGCACTAAGCAGCCAGTTGCTTATTCTCTAAAAGATTAGGCAACTGGCTAAGCGGAGGAATTCCCTGGCTCTTTTAATCCAGTCCACTTCATATTACGTATGACTTGATCCTTCGTCTCACCTTCCACCCATATGATCTTATGGAAATCGCTATCGTAAACGTACTTAACTTTAGAAGGTGGCGGTTAGTAAGGCTAAGTACAGCAGTGGGCGCAAACAGAATCATTGATTAAGATCTGTGATTAAGATATTTAAGATATGTGCTAGGTGCATGTTGGCTGTCGCCTCCTCATTTTATAAATTGATAAAATTTGTGTAAGGCACTATTTTTTTTAAATAAACGGTTGGTACAAAGTAATAATATTAAATGTCTGACGGTTGGGCTTTCACAATTAACACCTTCTAAGTACCATGCCGACAAATAAAAGCCTATATTATGATGTACGCGCGTACGACGCTATAACAAAGACATTTAATATTATGGATTTTTATATTTAGGATTACAAAAAAATCTTTTTATCAAAGTTTATATTTGAATGGAGAAATTTCTAACAGATCCAAACTAAAGCCGGCTTTTGTCTCTCATTTCAGAAACAGGCAATTAACCCGCAGGAAAATTGCTGAGGGAGTGATAAAATTTTTAAAAGCAGCTCGGAATTTTAAAGAGCGAAATTCTCGAATAAGGAATGGTTATATTTGATAGATAAGGCTTAAGGCACGAGCTAGACCGACTAATAGTAATGAAGAGTCTTTCAACTAGATTATGCCCGCGACTACGTCCGCGTGGATTTAGATTTTTCAGAAATCTCATGGGAACTTTAACTTTCCAGGATAAAAATAGCCTATGTCATTCCCGGAGATACAACCTATCCCTGTACCAGACAAAATTGGTTGAGCAGATGTGCCGTGTAAACGTGACAGACAGACTTTCACATTTATAATATTAGTATGGACTAGCTGATGCCCGCGACTTCGTCCGCGTGGATATACCAAGTTTCATCGAAATAACTTGAGAAACGACGGACTTTTATACAAACTTTCAACCCCTATTTCACCCCTTTGGGGGTGGAATTTTGATAAACTGTGAAACACGTATGTTTTCATTTTTAACCCGCAGCTCATATACAAAGTTTCATGGATATAACTTGAGAAATGAAGGACTTTCATACAAACTTTCAACCCCTATTTCACCCCTTCTAGGGTAAAATTTACGAAAACTGTGAAACACGTATTTCTACATTTTTAACCGGTAGCTTGTATACCAAGTTTTATCGATATAACTTGAGAAATGAAGGACTTTCATACAAACTTTCAACCCCTATTTCACCCCCTTAGTGGTGGAATTTTGAAAAACTGTGACACACGTACTTCTTTATTTTTTACCGTTAGACAAAATAAAAAGTTTCGTTGATATAACTTGTAAAACATCTTGAGAAACGAAGGACTTTCATACCAACTTTCATCCCCTATTTCACCCTTTTGGGGGTCGAATTTTCAAAAACTGTGAAACACATATGTCTTCATTTTCAACCTGCAGCTCATATATCAAGTTTCATGGCTATAACTTGAGAAATTAAGGACTTTCATACAAACTTTCAACCCCTATTTCACCCCTTCAGGGGTAGAATTTCGGGATAAAAAGTATCCTATGTCCTACCTCGTAGTATTGGCTCAAATCGTGCCAAGTTTCGTTTGAATTCATTCAGTAGTTTCGGCGTGATGCGCGGCCAAGATACAGACAGACAGACAGACAGACAGACAGACAGACAGACAGACAGACAAAAATGAAAAAAATTACAGATTTGGCTTCAGTATCGAATAATGAGTGCCCTCCAAAAAAAATTTTCAAAATATCTTCAATGTACAGAATTGGACCTGTTACAGTTTTATTATAAGTATAGATCTTCGCCAGCTTATACATTAACATCTTAGTTTGAATGCTACAGTTACAAAGTGTTTCAAGTTTAATCTCGAGTGTTAATTTTGACCATGTTTAAATCAAAGTCAATAAAACAGTAAATGCCAAACAAAATAGTATAAGTATTATCCTAAAATCTGAAAAGGTATTGGGCAACTTAAATCCTCAGTTCCTCGCGCAAACAGTTTTAGCTGATCTCAAATTATCGGCTAAAGGAGTTTGCAATCCAGTCATTGAACTGAACAGATACCTATCAGATCACTGGCCTTTGAGGCATACAAATAGAGCTAAAATTGTTGGCAGTGCTTGGAGCAAGTTGAAGTTTCCATATATAGTCAGCTACATCCGTATCAATTGAATAGTGAACCTTTGGAAATAGAAATTTTACCTATTCGATTTGCTGTAGTATCTTGTCTGCATACCGAAGTCTTTTTAGGTTCATGTCTTCGCAGGTAGCTTAGACACATAGACCCTTTTGATTCAGCCTTTTTCACATTGGGCCGAGGTCGCGCCTGTTCGGCATCCGCCTTGAGACAGTCGAGTCTACTGGATCGGCCGTGGATCGGCCCCTCTGATGGTATTTCGTAGTAGTCCGGGTCTTCTCCGGTTGGCCCGTGAGGGCCAAGCGGGGGTACGGGCCTCGAGGCTGGGCCTCCTTACCCGGGTGGGGCGCGGGGCAACATTGTGCCCCGGTGAAAAACTTGAAGCCGAGTAAAACCGGCTAGGGCCTGCCTTGTAGGCTACGGGCCCCTAGGTCGGGTGTCATTGCCGGTATTGGGTCCGCACTTCGGGTGACGTCATCACCTCCGCGTGCAGGACCCGTGTCTCGTCCAGGTATCTCGGCGCTGCGGGCAATGGGGTCGCGCGCCGAGATGGTGTCAAAGCCGATGGACTCCGCGTCGTGGGCGATAGGTTCGCCGCCGCGCGCGGAGTCGGTGTCTAGTCCGGTGAGTGTCGCGTCGTCGTCGTCGCTACGATCGCCTGCGTGCCGCGCAGGTGATGGCGATCGTAGGAGCTCACGAGGTAGTGGACGCCCTGTCGGAGGTCGGGTGGTCGGCGGTGCGATCCCGTGGAGGTGTTCGCACGGCCCGTTGTCCGCGCGCGCAAACATGCGCCGCGCGAGCGTACGGACGTACTCCTCCACGGTGGGCGTCTTGAGGTCGCGATGGATCACGGCGTTCCTCACATACCTCGGAGCTCCCACGATTTGGCGCAGGCACTTGTTCTGCCGGACCTGTAGGCGGCTCTTCTGTTATACAGAACACAGCGCATACCAGGCAGGAGCCGCGTACGTCAGCCGCGAGCGGACATAGGCTCCGTAAATCCGGAGCTTGGTCTTCGATGAGAGGCTTGAGGTGAGGACCTGGTGCAGCATCGACGCGGCAGCCGTGGCGTGGTTCACAACATGGTATTTCGTGTACGGAGTTGAATGTGATTGAACAAACACCATCTAGATGGTGTTAGTTCAATTCCATATAAATCCTAGTTAACTAAAACGTGATCGAATAGGTAATCTATATAAATCTTCCATTGAATACTTAAATTATTATTTAAATATTAATAATAATAAATATTTGTCGGCTGCCGAGATGGCAATATTAAGGATGTCATGTCCGCACTGGATTTCGTCCATTCGTAAAATATGCTAGTCCATATTTCAAAAGGCCAGAAATACAATAAATTCGGCGGACATATAAGTGCTTTACAGTATATCAGGATCGAAATATCTCGTGATCTAGTAGTGTTCAAATAAAAATACAGAATGTAATCCGGTTTCCCGTTGCTGGAGTGCGCTGCCGACGACAACTCGCGTGATATTCCGATCAAATAAACTGCTCCCGTGTGGAGTGCTTTCAATGGAGTCCTTGTGCTTTAGATATTACTAGCTGATGCCCGCGACTTCGTCCGCGTGGATTGAGGTTTTTCGGTTCCCGCGGGAACTCTTTAAATTTCCGGGATAAAAAGTAGCCTATGTGCTATTCCAGACTATAATCTATCTCTGTGCCATTTCATCCAGATCCGTTCAGCCGTTGGAGCGTGATTGAGTAACAAACATCCATACATCCATCCAAACTTTCGCATTTATAATATTTAATATTTGATTTTTTCAATACCTTATGCATACTTAAATTTAAATTAATTCATCCTTGGCTTGCTACACAAAAACCAAAAACAATAAACGTGCACTTCCTTCCAAAGCTATGTCCTCTGAGACCGAGTAGCTGAACCCTGTCTGCTTGTGGTTTTGTGGTTACCACCGGTTCGGAATGCAGACATCCACAGCAAAAATCAATAACTGATCAACTGCGTGTCAGAAGTCAACACTCGATATAATTTCGTAGTAATGCTTTAATCTTTAATGGTCATAATTTCGCGTAGTCTTTTTCCAAGAAACTATCTGAGAACTATCTTTTAATACCAATTCAACGAGATGTTATTGTTATTTCTTCAAAATTTTAAGATTCGGGTTAAAACAGGTTAAAAAGTTGAGTTTAAAAGCAAATCTGCTCAACTCTTCAACCCGTTTTCTTTATAAAATTTGCAAAATATTTACACGAGTATCGTTTTTATCCAGTTGTCATTTCTCATCGTCGGAGACTAGCGTTTATGAAGAGGGATAGACCCTTCCATAATACTCATCACTCGACACTCGACTGGTTTATTTAAAAAGAGGCGGGGGTGTTTGATCTTTCGTAAATCCTACGAAAAAACCTTTTCAACGGCGCTCAAAATGGCATTTATTTTTTAAGTAATTTTAGGTAGGTTCGTGACGATGTGGTTTTAGTTCAGTTGGCAGTTCTTGAAAATGTAGGTTCAATCCATCATATATTTGTTGGATGCATCTAGTCTAGTTCGATTTATTATATTAAAAGAGGTTTGGGATTTGGGAACTCCAACTCGTAATTTAATGTCGCCATTAATTTTGTTCGTTAACCATGTTTGATCACTACGAAAACTAGTAAAAATTGGTCAGGTCAATTTTAAAATAAAAAACTCTGAATTTGGACGTTTAATTCCATGTACTTACCTAGTATATGTATATTTCTGTGACCAATTTCATCGATTTACTCGACTTAACTGACCTACTTTAGATACGATCTGAACATGTGCTAGCTAGTAAACGATCCATCTATTGCGACCAGCAATTTACCCTAAACATAGAAGCGTGTTTCCTCGAAACAAAATTCCCTTTCGAATCGCCGGTAGTGGTTTATGTTGCCAATATATTTTAACCCTGCTCCATCGGCTTAGAGATTTCCCTGGAAGACGAATGGAGTTCCCAAGGATTTATTTGCTCCTGTTAAAAGGATATTTTGTAGCTTATAATCGCTTGAACCTCGTGGTCAAAAGCAAACTTAAAGATTGTTTTGTTGATATTGGCCAAATACATATTATGCCTGATAAAATCATTGGTGGATATCTTAATATTTATTTAGTAAAGTAGAAATGTTTCTAAACAAGTGCTAAGAGCCTGATCTTCGTCAAACAGCACAATTCCATTTTTTTTTTAATTCTATTATACAGAGATCCTGATGTCTATTCACATAATTCCGCTCTACTCATTACGTACGTAAGTATTTCAACATCATATCAACCTGTGGACGTCCATTATATAAAAAAGACCTCTTGTAAGCGCCTTAACTCACCCTGTCCTCATCAAGCCTCTTCCTATTTCAATCTCCACGCTATATCTTGGGAGTTTTCGGTTTCAACGGGCATCGCTCCTGCAACAAGCATGGGCCCCTTCAGCTTGCTGATGTTTTATTATGTCAGTGACCTTGGTTCAACTGCGGATTACATCATTTTGGATTTCTTGTTCAGGCAAACTAACATAGCTCTATTCTTGTATTCAGGTACACAGCTGTTATATATTTTTGCAATCACATCGTAAAACTCTGTAATTCCTGTCCCTGCTCTCAATATATTGTATTGGGGCTATAAATCCAGTCGTCGATCCCGGCCCGGGGTGTAAAACTAGCTACCTTAATAGCCAGTCTAATGAAACTTTCCATGCTTCTCCCCTGTGCGGGATTACTCCAACAGTTTGTGTTTCGAATTAATGTTCGTAACGTGCACGTGAAAGTTTAAATGCTGGAAATGAATCATATTTTATACTTGTCCTCTTGAGATCTAACATTTACGTCGTCTCTAAAGTTTTAAGGGGATAAACAAAGCTTTATCAAATATAAAAAGATCGTAAAATAATACAAGACGTGAAAAAATAGGTTCTATAATTGTACGTCTATAATTACTTAGTAGGTCTTAACTCATAGGACACGCAGTCTTAGCTCGGGGCTAACCACTAGTTTTATAAATTTAAACATGGTAAAATTGTTCATCACCTTTTCAAGTTTAGGTACTCCAAAGCAAAAAAATTGTTACCTATTTATATCAAAATTTCTAAAGGGGCTTAACAAAATTTTGTTAGAGTTAACTTATTGTATTGCTTAGAAGTAGACCTGATACGATATTGTTTCGAAAGCTGATAAGTATTTTGTGGAGATCTTCACAAAAGCTGAAAGTTACTTACATTCTGTCAAAAAAGTACCAGGAATTCATCATTTGTTTCTAATTCCAAATTCAATTCAAAAATTCTTTTTTGTCGCTAAGTTGACACAACTGTCGTCTATATTGCCGCGAAGTTTGAGCGTCAATTGTTAATTACTTTGTTTACAGTGCGCCATTTTGTCAGTTCATCTCAATAGTGTTTTGCGATTTTTACAATGAATAAAAATATCGAACAAAGAGTTTGTCTCAAATTTTGCATCGCAAATGGAATTTCGTGTTCAGAGTCGCTGGAAATGTTGCAGAAAGCTTACGGGGAATCGACATTATCAAAAACACGTGCATACGAGTGGTACCATGCATTCAAAAGTGGTCGAGATGTGGTGGAAGATTTGCCTCGCTCTGGTCGGCCATCAACGTCTTCAACTAAAGTTAACATCGCTAAAGTGAAAGAAATGGTGACTGAAAATCCTCATTCAAGTTTGAGAGAGATAGCTGCTGAACTTTCTGTGTCTCAAGAATCGATTCGTATCATTTTAAACGACGATGAAGGCCAGATTTGTGGAAAGAAAATTCTTGGATACACCACGACAATGCGCCATCGCACAAGGCCATCATTGTGAATGAATTTTTGACCAAAAACTCAACAAATACCATCGAACAACCACCGTATTCACCGGATATGGCTCTGGCCGACTTTTTTCTCTTTCCAAAACTCAAATTACCACTTTGTGGCACCCGTTTTCAATCGATAGAAGACATAAAAGAGAATTCGCAGCAAGAAATGAAGTCGATTCCGAAAAATGCCTTTAAAAAATGCTTTGAAAATATTATTTCCGAAGGGGCCTACTTTGAAGGAGATACAATAAATTTGGAATAATAATTAACATTTTGTGTATTATAGACCTTTTCCCGATACTTTCTTGACAGAGTAGTATAATAATATAACTTGACTATGGCAAACTAGAACTACCAGATGGCCCTAGCAGTGATGATTGATTCATACCTTACATATGAATAAAGCAACATAATATAGACTTCATGAAATGCAACGCTTGTTTATGGTAAGCCGTTAGTATCTAAAATTCTAAAGCATCACTAAGAAAGGGTTTTCATAAAATCCACTGAGCTAAACCAGGGCGGAAGCTACCAGTAGTAACTCAATACATCTTATTTAGTGTTTCTAGACTGAGTTTAAATTCGAGTTAATCAGAAATACAAGCGGCATATCGGTGCGCAGCCAACTCAGATCTGGTGCAGGCAATCGTTTCCGCTATTCTTTTGTACTCTGCAGCGACCCGCCGCAACGTCGCGGTTGCGGCGCTTTGACGCTTCGAGGAATGCACTACTATTTCTTGGACTAGAACCCTTTTATTGGTAATGGGAAAACCTTTTTAGATCTATGTTTCGAGGTTTATTTTTTATTAGGTGTCTGAGGAAAGGATTTCATCTCTATAGCACTCAAGCCTTTTAAACATGACAACTTGATAGTTAGGAGAATCTAACTTATTGGCATAGTGGATCCAGAAAGCGCAGCGTTCCTCACTAGGTGGACGGACGATCTTCAGCGAGTAGCTTCAGACGATCTTCAGGAAGTCGTTGAAAGCAAGATTGATCATGCAGGAAACCTTTGTCCAGCAGTGGATGTCTTTCGTTTGAAAATTGAAATGACGACGACATTACGAAATACCCTGGTATTACCCATTCCCCGCCTGAACCCATTCCCTCATTGAACAAACTTAGTTGCAAAGAAAAATGTGCCTAGCGGAAAACTAGAGAAAAATTGTGTACAAGTGAGCTCCCCTGTAAGCTACCTTTTGAGTGGAGGCATTTACCTCACAGCGGGAGTAAGGATATTAATCGGCTGTTACTTAACTCGAGTTTACCCAGCACGTTGGGTAGCCTTTGAACGTCAAATACAGGCGGCCATAAAGATGCGATAAACAACTCAGCTCCATTAATCAACGCCATTTAAGGCGTATGTGACGTAATATTACCGCCGGCACCGCCGATTACGAACGCTCAATATCATCAGCAAGACGGCTGGGAGTGGACAATGCATCCATATCCATACTAATTATACTAATATTATAAATGCGAAAGTGTCTGTCTGTCTGTCTCTCTGTCTGCTACGCTTTCACGGCCCATCTGTTCAACCGATTTTGATGTCATTTGGTAGAGGGATAAATTTTATCCCGGGGAAGGACATAGGGTAAGTACCCTATGTCCTTTATGTTTATCCCGGAAAATTAAGGAGTTTCCCAGGAATAAAAAAAATTTCATCCACGCTGACGAAGTCGCATGTATCATCTAGTCTAGTAGTTTATACTCGTAAATGGCAATGTCAGGAATTAGAAGTCTTTTTAGTACAATCTGTTTTTCGAAGGTTTGAAAAGTAGATTTTAGTAAAAATTTAAATTTAGTAAGCCGGCGTGAAACTTAGCAGGTGTATTATTTAAAAGTAATTTTGCGATCAAAATATAGCATATATAATGGTGTATTTAAATACTCGTATCTATGATCGCTACTGTATTGTAAGCAACTGAATGCAATATTTAAAACATATTGATTCCATCGACGATCGAAATGTTTTATGGTTCAATAATTATGATATCTAAAGCAGGCTAAAATAATAAAAAATGCAATAACTTCATGTGTTAGTCGGTAAAATCGATTATTACTACGAGTTATGTTAAATCGGCTCCCGAAATATTTCTTGTCAATTATCCTAGGTTTTTTTAAAAACTGTTACCAGAAACAACAAAAATATTTGATCGACTCTCGTTTGAAATAATATTTCTTGCCAATTATCCTAGGAATCTTTTAAAACTGTCTTTGTTTTCGTCTTTGTGTTTGTTTGTGTATTTTGTCTTTTAAAAACAACACAAATGTTTGATCGACTCTCGTATGAAATATTTCTTGCCAATTATCCTAGGAATCTTTTATTTATTGATTTATTAAATAATATTCTCGGTACGCTTACAGCAATGCCAAAATGCATACCGAATCAGGAATTACAAATTTGACAAAATTCATTAAAACTAAATTACTAAATACGTCTAGCTGTTGGTGCTAAGCAATCAGATCGTTGAGCAGAGTAAGTACTCGTAGGGTTAAAACTGTTACAGTAACAACACAAACACTAACAATTCATGCTCCCTTCGATGGCTATATTCTTTGGATCTAGTGGTGCCATACTTTTGCAAAGAGGCTATTTGCATTATGCGTATACAGAGCCGTCTCCCGCCGGGGGCAGTTCTGCGTCCAATACATTAGTATTCAGGGTGTAAGTTTATTGCAGTACACTAGACATCATCGCGCGTCTCATCACATGGAATTCGGTCTGTATGTTAATGTTTTATGGAATATGGATCACTCACTGCTCATAAATACAGAACATGTACCCTGGATTGCTTTTAATTTGCGTGAAGAAAACTCCGTAACAGTGCCCCTAGAAAAACTGATTTGTAACACACATTGACAGAAAACACCAATTTTCGTCAAAGGAACTTTTTAGTTTAACTAAATCACACTATTTCCTCCCCAAGTCTTTCCTTTGTTTAAATGACATATTTTGCAAGGTAGTAGGTACCTATTACCACATTGGATATTATCCTTGCAGTGGATCGACGCCTATACAAATTGCAGACCACTGGCTCACCTGATACACTTAACCTAATCCTTCGTATACACGTCCAAGCTGCACATTCTTTGTGCTAGAATGACTGAATTTTGTGCTGAAAATTGTGCTAACTTGGAGATACCCTCCCCTTGCTTGATTTGCGTTGCTGTCTAGACATCTCCATTGGATTACTGTTGGTAAAGAACATATCTACCTTGTATCGGAAGCATAGAATAGGTAATAGTACAGTCGGAAGTCGATCGTGAAAAATATCGTGATAAATTCGATAAACTCGAGAACTACTTTACTCAAATAGTTGTTTATTTGTGAACAACAAATCTTCTCCACTGCTCCTTCTGTATTTTATTTTACCATTCCCCTATCTCCGGTAGCCGCGTTCGTTTTGACGTAATTTACTATACATTTTTATTCCCTCAGCATTTCTATGACATTGTAGAGTCGAGATTACCTCTTGCAAGTAGAGAAAACGTTTCAAACTTAAAATATTTTTGATTTTCATATAAATTTTATGTTTTTATGAAACATAGTGCTAATAAATGCTTCATAGTAGGACCACGAGGAAACGCCCGAGCTTCTGACTAATCGCGCTAGTGAGTAAAATCCAAATAAAAACTTCGTCTAAGCGCATAATGCCATTATCTCGAAATAGTATATTACACATCTAGGGCAGTAAAATAAGAAATGTCTCAGATCACATGTAATTGTTGTCCGAGGCGAAGCCGAGGTCAATAAACATGTGATCTGAGGCTTTCTTATTTACTGTCCGTGGTGTGTATACTATTTTTCTCCTCGACGGAGGCGGAAAGCGGCATTTTCGTTTAGCGCAGCGGGAGGAAAATTGACGCTTTCCGCCCGGAGGTGAGAAAAGTCCTTTTGTCCGTCAGTTTTTTTTTGTCTCCTAGTCGACTAGTCGATGATAATCAGTTTCTTTTCATCATAAAGTCATCGACCCACCACTACAAGGAACCCATCCTAGCAGTGGCAGGATAATATCTGAGTCAGCCAATCTTTTCCGTTAAGCCTGATCCCTTTGTGCGCCGTTGCAATCCGACGCTGCTTCGTGGTTGTGTTCGCTTTGAACTGCCTTGGAATGTTTTTCAATGCCTAGTCGAGATTATCTTGGTGCTTGAATTGGAGAAAAGATGTGAGTTCTACTTATCGAAATTATAAAATTTCAATAGTAAGTGTGATTGTACTCAATGATTTTCTGTTCACGCATCATGAGCACTAGTTCCCAGTTAGTTGGGTACTAAATTAAGTAGAACGTTAGTTCTTTATGGCAGGATAAAACGCGGGTCCTTGGGTTGGAAAAATTGTACGTGACAGAAAAGCGTTAGTCTCTGTCTCTCTCCTTCTAGTATAGATGGAGACAGACGCCTACCTTTTTGTAATTATTTCGGTTATGAACGTTTTGAACTTTCGGATTGGAGCCGCATTGGCTCGGACGGATAGAAGCCGATCATAAGTAAAATATGTTCTAGATATTGAAGGTTCGAATCCCGCTATTGATTTTTTTTAATAGACTGGCGAAAACTCTAGCAAACAGAACTAACGTTCTAACGGGGTGTCCAACGACACCACAACACTTGTTTTTAAAACCTGTTGCCAAAATCAGGCTAAAAGCCCTTGTAATCTTTTTGATGAATGTCGTCACAAACAGCTTTAAGGCAACTTAATAATTACAAAACCCCTTCTTAATAAGGGAGAAGTCGTTACATTAAAGACCTCCAAATGTACAAATTCAAGCACTCTCTAAAAGGTATTACGCTCATAAGGTTGAATGGCATGACTTCACAGAGTTTACCGTCACGAGTAGAACCGTACCACCGAATATGTAGGTAAAAAATTATTCCACGTCACATCTATATTTTTTTAATACTTATTTGTTATACAAGAGTGAAAAGTTGTTTTTTAACCGCGTGCTCAATTTTGATGACCGAGCAAGCAAAGGATTCTAAAATTGAATCACGAGCGGAGCGAGTGATTCAAAAATTAGAATCCTGAGCGTCAGCGAGGGAATCAAAAGAGCACGAGGTGAAAAATCTTTTCACTCGAGTGCAACACGTAACTTTTCATCCCACCTAAGCGAGGAAATGACTAAATGCAAAATAAATCACAAGGTAACTTTTCATCCCACCTCAGCGAGGAAATGACTAAATGCAAAAAAAATCACAAGATTAAATTCAATTCTGTTAATTTCTTCGTCACTAGAATCACTCATTTTAGGTTTTTCACTTATTTTCAATTTTCTTGTTTTTAATCGGTTTTAATTTTAAACAATATGACGTGAAAGAAAATGGTGCGCGCAAAGCAAATTAAAAAAGTACACCAAGAAGGTTACGAGTGTGAGTTTTTAACAAATTAAAAACAATTGTATGGAAATTCGGCACCATAGAGGTACAAGTAAATAGGTTTTAATGATGTTTTGAATTCACAAACTTCATAGACGAGTGATATTTACTAATATGCACACGATGTTCTAAATTCAATTTACTTTATCCTCTAGAGGATAATAACGGCTTTTACCATCAGATATCGAAGAATAAAAATACTCTTTCCGAGATGGTGGGATGAAAAAATTATTTTTGTACAAAATATTGTCTTAAAACTAATAGAAATAAAGTGGACAAACGTTATAAGATTCCTACATCCATGGTTATTAGAAGAAGGACACTAAATATTTATACTAATTATAAATGCGAAAATGTGGGATTGTGTGAAAGAGGATATGCGTATAAAAGGGGTGAATAATAGGTTGACGGATAACAGAAGTGAGTGGAAGAAGAAACCATGTTGTGCCGACCCCCCATAGTGTGGGATATTGGTCAAGAAGAAGAAGAAGAAGATAAATGCGAAAATGTGTCTATAGGTCTCTGCTACGCTTTCACGGTCCATCTATTCAACCGATTATGAAATATGGTCCCCAGACCCCAGGGCCGCCAAACCTTACTTAGTTTCTGAGTAATCAATATTTGTGATATAAGTAAGTAGCTTTGGTACATATATTTAACGTACGCATACTCGTTATTATTGGCTGGGCCAATTTATAGTTATCAGGTGCTAAAGGTACCTTCTTAAAACATAACTCACTTTTCTTGACATCTGAATGCTGATTATTATGTAGGTTTTTTTTACAGAAGTAATTAAGATAATAAATAAATAATCGATACTACCAGACTGTCCCATCGGCGGTGATATATCCGCCTCGAGCTTTTATTAGGTACTTATTGCCTGGAACGTACTATTAAGACTATCGTCTAGTGACGAAACGCGACGCGAGTAGGTATTATCAATAATGCTATCTGTTTCACAACGCTTCGCTGCCTTCTCCGTATCGTGTGATAGAGAGAGTTGCAAGTCCAGTAGGCATATGCCTACATTTTAATCTTGAAATATTGTTTCGGGTGATAACGTTTTAACCCCCCAAACGTTTACTAAATTAGACAATTTTGGTCTCATTAGATTCAATACACCTTAATCTAGGCTCATACGTTTTATTTTTTTAGTATTTTAGTTTAGTTAAATTTAAAAAAATTCAATACTCGAGGAAGTTTTTAGGTCAAAAATATGGATATTTAGACGCTAATAACGTTTAACATAAGCAATATTTCTTTAAAATTAAAACGTACGAGCATAGTTCTTCATTGTATCTGCAACATTTCTAAAAATTATGAAAATTGGACAACATTTACGGGAAAAAAACGTTATCGCTTTTTGTATGAAAATTTACAACTGAAGATCCTCTTAAGTAGTCTGTGGTAAGTATTACCAATAAAATATTATTTGGATGTAAATGAAACACATAGTGATGGTATGGATTTAAACATCTGCAAGAATATAAAGCAGACTAAACAGCTCCCTACCCATAATGGGGATATTTCTAAATCTAATGTAGTATAATGGTTCGGGATAGAACTAGCCGAACGCATGATACTGATATGTAGTCAGCTAGTGTTTAATTAACGATGCGGATTTGCATATTACCGAACGCGATATGTTTTGGCGATATCAGACTAATTTGTACACCGCCGTCATAAGCCCGATATGCCCTTTTGTGCAGTTGAATGGAACCGATGTTCGATTAAGTATGCGTTGTCCTAACAAAAACAAAATATAAACTACTAGGTGATGCCTGCAACTTCGTCGGCGTGGTCTAAGTTTTTTTAGATTCCCGCGGCAACTTCTTAATTTTCCGGGATAAAAAGTAGCCCATGTCCTTCTCCGGGATACAAACTATCCCTATACCAAATTTCATCAAAATCGGTTGAACAGATAAGCCGCGAAAGCTTAGCAGACGTACAGGCAGATAGATGCACTTTTGCATTTATAATATTATGTATGGATTATTTTATGGTACCTAAGCAAGTCAAGTAGTCAGTACAAACCGCACAAAGTGATGCCTCCTATTCCGGAAGAGCGATGATGATACTGATGACCGGCCTTCTTTTTACCGGACTGCACATGGTATTTTGTTCGTCAGTCTTTTGCTTCTATCTCAACCCCTCGCCGGCCTACTCTACTCTCTTTTACTTTTCAGAGTGTGAATGGTTTTGACCGTAGACCATGACGCTGGCAATGCGCAGATTCACAGATTTCATTGTAGAGAACTCTCAGGCATAGAGTGGACTTTGAAGGAAAACGCCGCGAAGAAACATTGTTCGCGATTTTTTCCTTGAAAGTTTACTGCCAAAGCGATATTAATTGCTTAAAACGTGGACGTGGACTTACAGGGATCGAACCACTGACCACCTCCGAATAATAAGCCGCTTAAAAACATACCCTTTATACCCTTTGCTCCCTACAGAGCATAATACCAGCTCTTAAATAGATACAGTAAAAACCAGACTGTAATAAACTCGTAAAAAACATTGAAAATCAATAGGTACATCAAAGGAAGGCTCCTGCCTTTCGCAAACGAAGCCAATCGGCGATCAGCGGTGCCCGAGTTGGCGGCTCTGCTGCAAATTATTTTTACACTTCAACTTTTCACTTTGTAGCTCTTTTGACTTCAAGCTCAAAACTGTGCGCTTGTGTTTCCAATGGACCACGCTCAAAAGAGCTGCGAAAAACATTTTTAAATCTACTAAGTAGGTACCAATTAGCCCTTGACTGCGATTTCAACTGGAAATTAAATAACGAAGTAGTCGATGGTAGCGGATAGAGCTGGTAGCAATAAGAAAGAAAAAAAGGAAAAACAATTTATAAGACCATGGTGGTGTCACAGACAAAACATAGAACATAGTTGTAACAATTTCGCCTGTGACACCACCAAGTAGGTATGAGCGTACAGTTCAGCGTTAAGCCTGCCACCTTCTTTCCACCAGACCAGGGAGGTAAATAATAGGAAAATAAGCAGGGAATCCTCTGTACTAGGAAGTTAGAAGGGACTAAGGAACGTCGCCAAAATAAGTAAAAATCCTCAATTGACAAAACTACAATCCAAAATTGACAATATTTTCAGTTCTAAATGTTAGTTAATTTCTAGTACAATCGTGGGTAATTTTTTTATAATAGTTGTTGAAAGCTCCGTCATCCCAATAAGAAGTTTGTTTCCGGGCCCGTGGCCCCGGTTCAGCGGGCTACCCTCTTCGAAAAACTGACAAAGTATCAAATTGAGTGTCTACACGAATGGAATTTTCCCAGGAATTTCTTTAATTAATGACTAAACTTTTATTTTCAGTTCATTTTATTTGTAATTTGAAAACTGCGGAGAGTGTCTAACTGGAACGCTAAAGTTTTAGGAGTTAAAATTACATCGGCAAGTTTATCTATAGACTTGCATGGATGTCCTTGCCTTGCTTTGTCCTTGATGCCCTCTTTCGGTGTAAGAAAAACAACTTTCTAGTCCAGATTCCCAAAATTTTAATATATAGTAGGCAATAATTCAGGTTTTAAAGGAACAAGAGTAATTTTTTTGCCGTCTCTTTTTATTTCCGTGGAATTTTAGCAATTTTATATACTACAAGTATTGTACTATACTGTACTATACTACTACTGTACTACTGTACTATACTACTGTACTATACTGTATACTATTGTAGTAGGCACTTGGACAAACACATATATTCTTTTTATTATGCAAAGGGTGTGTTGACATTCGAAATTTTCCTAGCGTACCGTATCTCTCTCTCCCGACCCATAATATATTTTCATTAGAAAGCGAGACGCGACGTTCGCTAATTTATTGCAGGACTCTATGTTGAATTTAATAAGGCGTTGACGATTTACACCAACTTCGTCTTTATTTGTTTGTGCATCTTGGAGCTTTCCCTCTGTAACCCTGTCTTATTTATTCTTCAAGGAGAGAACAAACAATAACAATTTTGAAATTTCTTGACAGAATTCAGGAAGATTTATTATACGACACTGTTCATATCTTAATTATTTGTTAACTGGTGCTTGAATTGGAATGAGATTGAAACAAATGTTAGGTACGTGTACTAATGACTAATGATGGGACTAATGCCCGTTTTCACCCACAATGCCTGAAGTAAAGTAGGTTTCACGTACAAAAACTGCCACCTACTGACCGTAGGTGTTCCCTAAACTTTAGGCATTGTTGGTGAAAACGGGCATAAATCTCTTTTCAATATTTCTAAAAACAAAGTCGCTTAGTTGCCAAGAATAATGATTTTGAGTTTGAGATTGATTTTTGAGACTGGGTTTATAGTTGATTTTAATACTAATTTCGTCATGAGAATATTTCACAAATTGTACATTAGGTATTAAGCATTTACACGGAAAAGGTAAGTTCACCTATTTGTGCAAAGCTGGGGGCAGTCAGCTTGTAGTCAATATTTATGACTACAAACAAAAGATTTGGAAAATAGCAAAGAAATATCCATTAACGTCATATTTCTGGACAAATGCGTCCTTCGAGAGAGGGATGTAGGATTCGGTTCGACGTGCCTTAGTGAATTCGAGGGCTCATGTATTTCTCTATAATTTCTCCTGAGATCAAATAAAAGGTACCTACCTTTCCTCGCGATGTCTTCCTGTAGTGTAGAGCATGTGATGAATTTTAAATGGCAAGGAAAGTGCACGTATGGTACCTTTACCTACCTCTTGATTGAAATCATACTAATATTACTAGTGGTTCGCCCCGAACTGAGACCTCGCGGTTTCACAGAGCGCCATCTATTGACATCAGTGTGAAGTTCTGTTAAAAATATCATCATCATTAAAAATTAAATAATTTCGTTTCCTTATAATATTTATCTAATTTTAGTATTTGTTGTTCAAGTACAGGATATAATTCAAATAATTGATCAAGTTTCAGGCTTGAGAGTTCAGAAAATTGAGAGTTCTGAGGTCAACTTTGGACGTTAGAAAATCGCTACTTTGAAAGCCTCCCATTTCGTCAATTTTAGGGGAAAAATTCAAAAAAAAATATTTTTGGACTCTATTCTTAATTATCTTTAAAATGATATACTGCAACCCTATGTAACGCTATAAAAAATATTTTACTTCGCATTCGCTTCTATGAGAGCCCCCCTGAAATAAAGATTTTTAAAACTTTTTAAGCCATGTTCGGCGGGAGGCCATCGATTTACATATTATATTTAAATTTGAAGTAATAACGTTCAGCAATTCAGAAGTTATAAGGCTCTGACAGACGGACGGACGGACAAGTGCCAATTCACCCAAGTAGACTCAGAGACCTTCGCTTCGCTCGGTCAATAAATGCGAAAGTGTGTTTGTTTGTTGGTTTGTCCTTCAATTACGCTGCAACGGAGCAACGGATCGATTTTTTGGCATGGGTATAGTTGAGGTCCTGGAGAGTGACATAGGCTACTTTTTATCCCGGAAAATTAAGAAGTTCCCGCGGGAATCAAAAAAACTTAAACCACGCGGATGAAGTCGCGGGCATCAGCTAGTCTTGAATACTTTTACCTATTCACTTTTTTGTATTAAGTACAGAACATTATGACCGTCTTCGTTTGTAAGGCATATCTGGCAATACTGGTGAAATTATTATTGATACTCCCGCACAGTTCTTTTAGCTTACTCTTTTTTTTTTGAGAGAGGAGGCATTTAAAAAAATAAGGGTAACAAGTATAGCAAACATTTTTGACGTAAATCAATACTAGATGATCTTCCATCGTCATAGACAGCGAATGACTTGATAGAAAACTGATAAAACCATCAACGACTTCCATTATAAATATAATAATGTATTGAGGAAAGCGTCGTTATCGCCACGGGAATATTCGGGAAGACCCCGTAGGAATGCTGACTAATGCCAATCTATTACATCTACATCTGCTCCACTTACAATTCGATATACCCGGATATCTATTTTCTTATAATAGAACTGTAACTGGACGAAAGTTTTTGTCGATTTTACTCTATGCCTCCGTGACTTCCCTTATTCCAGGTCTTTTCTGCCACGTGTCTGCAAATTATGAAACCAGCTTCTATCTTCTGTGTTCCCTTATGACTACAATATGGTGCTCTCCAAAGGGAGGAAGAACAAATTTCTGAAAAGTTGCAACGCATTGGCGGTTCTTCTGGTGCAGCAAATGCTCATGAGTGGCGGTAACCACTTCTAGGCAAGTGCGTTCCAACCTAGACAACATCATTGCTTTGCACTAAGCATGATTGTCGTCAAGCGTAAGAATATCTCGCAATAAAAAAAACAATGCTCTCGGATTATTACAGCGCACCTGATTTTGCAGACGTCACTCGCGTTCCAGTACTCAAAAATGCACATCTGGTGCTCTGCGCCTCCTTGCCGACTCTTGCGCAATCTCCGGCAAACCACTGTTTACCCCGGAAATGGGGTATTATGAGTGACCGCGGCCTCCTTTCTCGTTCAAAATTGCTTTATACCCCAAGGAAATCATGCCTTATTCAAGTATCATCTTAAGGTGAATACCTCCGTCAGGTGAAATGGTCCCTAATAAATTACATCTAATAATACCTACCTAAATACATAATATAATATCTTCTCAACGATTAAAATAGCTTTCAATCTGATTATAGGACCGTATTTCCGTCATATTGTGACGTCATAGCTGGAAATATATTTTGGATTCAATGTATCCATACTATACTAATATTATAAATGCGAAAGTGTGTCTGTCTGTCTGTTACGCTTTCACGGCCCATCTGTTCAACCGATTTTGATGAAATTTGGTACAGGGATAGGTTGTATCCCGGGGAAGGACATAGGCTACTTTCTATCCCGGAAAATTAAAGAGTTCCCGCGGGAATCAAAAACCTTAATCCACGCGGACGAAGTCGCGGGAATCATCTAGCTACAAATATTTTTTCAATTGATTCGTAGGAACTAGGAACTACAGGCTGCCTGTCCACCATCCTTTGACATGAACAAGTAATACTCGTAGTTTATTTAAATATTTAGATATTATTATACGTACCTATGTATATACATACATAGGTACCTACATACATACATGTATTTATTGCAAATTGTAGTTCAAAATTAACAGAACACAGATAGATGTCATAGCAGCTCAATTCTTAGCTCTTAACTAGTTTTATGAAATAATACGTTGTTTCCGTCCTCCATATTTTGGACGACATCCTTGGAGCAGTGATTAGGGCCGTGGTCTTTGGAATAAGTTTTTTAATTCCCACGGGAAATCTTTCATTTACCGGGATAAAAAATAGCCTATATCACTCTTCAGGTCCTCAACTGTACCCATGCAAAAAATTACGTCGATCTGTTGCTCTCTTGTGGCGTGATTCAAGAACAAACACATTTTCGCATTTACCTATAATATTATAAGTATAGGTACCTATGATTTACTCCAGTTTGTGGTTTTATAATCTGTGCTAAATGTGTATAAGAAGTCAGTTTAAAGAACCCCAATTGAGTTATATTTAATCCTGCGACCTCGCATGACCTGTCGGTCACAATTCGTAATACTCTGCAGAATTAATTCATAAATTTTATCTGGGTCACTCCGCAGCTCGGCCACTTCGTATAGTTTGTGGATTTTCTTCTATGTTGCGTTGGGGATGAGCTACCTTTTGTTGAGGAACCTTTGTTGTCTCTTTTGTCTACTCTTTATAGAGCAAAGTTGTGAAGAAAGTAAACCTAATTAAATCTAGTTTTTTTAAAGTTCCGTAAGGCCGTTTTGGCCGCATATTTTGACACTTGCCAATTAATCCCTTCCCCCGGAACCTCGCTACGGATCAGACGTGTTTTACGTGTGCTTTTTATATTTAAACTTTATTTTTAAAATCAAATTCGGTAAAATAAATATCGCGGAGTACCAGGCGCTTATAAAAAATGAAGAGTTTATCGCACCTGAAGATGCACGCACACTATGCATGACGGTTACTACATCAACCCACGACTCACCCCAGAGGAGAACAGAAAGTATTACCTACCGTGCCAGTTCCCAATAAGAACGAGCGAGACGACGCGACGGCTGCGGCTGCGCCTGCTCAACCTATCTGTACGAGAACATATCGTGTCGACGCTTCGAGCTTCATTTCTTCTATAAATTGGACTTTATTTCATACGACATAAAAGTGAGTGTTTACTGGTGATTATTTAAATCATACGTTACTTAAAGTGCATTGCAATGTCATTCTCTCGATATGACTAAAACTCAACCTTATTAAATAAGCAGTTGGATCAACAGTGCCTTAGCTTGCAAATCTTAGGTAATACTTTGTAATAATTGACCGCCGCGCCGCTGTGCCGCTGATGCTACTTAGCGCATTGGACACGTACCTACCTACCTACACAGATTCAAATAGTGCTGTGCATATCAATAAAGCTCATTACCTTTCACCATGCCTCAAAAGAAAACACTAGCACTGCCCCAAGCGGGCTTACAAGCCGACTCGGACTCAAATTTAAGTTCTACTGCGATGACAGACACTGACACTCAAGAAAGTACTATCTCCAAACCTCGGTTACGAAAGAGGCAGCATGATGATGAGTTGAGTGTTTTTATGGCAGACATGAAGAAGATGTTTCTTGATTTTAAAACACAGCAGGAGGAAAACTTCAAGGTTTTCCAGAAAACATTGTTAGTGACTATTGAGGACATCAAAAAGCAAAATGGAGAAATTAGATCTTCAATTGAATTTTTATCTAAACAATACGACGAGATCAATTCTAAAATCGACAAAATAGAAAAAGAGAAAAAAGAACACAACTTAAATATAGGCCAGTTGGAAGAAAAAATTGAAGTATTGGAGAAAAAATTTAAACAATCGAGCCTCGAAATAAGAAACATTCCCACCAAAAAATCGGAGAATAAATCACAACTATTAGATCTGATTCGCAAATTAAGCTTGACTTTGAAGGTACCTGTGGAAGGCTATGAAATTCGCGATGTGTACAGAATGAACGCTAAACCTGAAGCAAATAAGCCTATAAGTCTGGAATTCGCCTCGGTAATTCTAAAAGAGAAATTCTTACAAGCGTTCAAAAGTTATAACAAGGAGCACCGAGGCAGTGACAGACTGTCTACTAAACTTCTGCAGCTTGATTCCCCTCCCCAGCCCATTTTTATCTCAGAAGCCCTCACCTTTAAGTGCAAAAGACTCTTCTACCAAGCACGAGAGTTTGCCAAATCAAACGATTATCGCTTTTGCTGGACTTCCCATGGTAAAGTCTATTTGCGCAAAAAGGAGGGGGCTCCTTTCAGCTATATTCAGTCTGAATATAGCTTGACAACCCTAGCAGGTGGGGAGACAAAATGACTAGCTGCCGATATAAACAGGGCTACATTTTATTATTGTTACTTATGCATGCTTATTCTTTACATGTATTCATATCACAGCTTTATTTTATACACGTTTGAAAAGTGCAAATTAATAAATATACTCATAAAACTTCAATTATATTGTAATACGCGACACCTTTTACACATTTACTGTGCTACAAAATTAAATATTATCACACACTCACTTAGTACACTAATCACACCTGTCCGAAATTCCCATTATATCTCAATTCCTCGTAATATATTGCGGACTAAAACCAATGTTAGTTTTTACTACCATACACACATGCACACAATAATTACGAATTACTCCAGAAATCATTGCTACATTAATAAACAATTTAAAATGACTAAGACTGTCGGCCAAACCAATACTCATTCTGTTATTTCAATCCACCTTTTATTAATACCTACGCCCCGAATTACTCCGCTGCTCGCAACACAAACTATTGAGACGATACCGTTATTAATTTTTCTTAATCACAATGCGTAACGACAATGATATACTAAATGAAGATATAGACATAACATACACGATACCCTGCCAGCAAGTGGATGACCCAAAATGTTTAAACATTGACGGAGAAAAAAGCTTCAATATCTTATCATTCAACATTAGAAGTGTAAACAAAAATCTTGATACATTTTTAATTTATATAACAAATCTTAAAGTGCACCCTGATATTATAGTATTATCTGAGTGCTGGTGTAACGAAAACTCTATCCCACCACAAATAGATGGGTATAATATGTACTTCACTAAGCGGAGCTACAATCAGAACGACGGAGTTATCATGTACATAAAATCAGACATTGCAGCTAGCGTATATGAGATCAGTATAAAGGAAGCAAACTGCTTATCAGTTAGAGTAGGTAATATGTCAATTTTTGGTATTTACAGACCGTATTGCTTTAAAGACGCTACCCCATTTTTAGAATCGTTAGATACCACCCTCAAAATCACTCGAACTAGGAATATAGTTTTAACCGGCGATATTAACATAGATTTATTGTGTACAAATAATCATACCACATTAGAATACTTAGAAATTATTGCCTATCATGGACTTTTACCAGCAGTATATCTGCCTACACACGGCAAAACATGCCTTGACCATTTTATGTGCAAGCTAGGTGGGGTACCGGAGAGTTATATATTTGAAACGAATATCACGGACCACCTTCCAGTCTTACTATCTATTCCAGGTTGCCCGACGCAACGAAACCCAACTACCGGACAATATACACGGTCTAAAATAAATATGGAAGCCATAGGAAACTGCATAAAAGATTTTGACTGGAAAACATTTTTTACGATAACAGATACAAATGAAGCGGCAACTACTTTAATAGATATACTACATGAAATTATTATTAACAACACTGAAACATTAACTGTATCACGTAAGAGAAGACCAATGAAACCCTGGATCACCACAAGTTTACTCAAATGCTTCAAAAAAAGAGACAGACTTCATATACTTGCTAAGAAAAACCCAGAAGACCCAGTGCTAAGACTAAAATATACAACATATAGAAACACTTGTAAGGGAATCGTGAAGAAATTAAAGATTACATATTATAAAAACAAACTACTTGAACATAACGGAAATAAAAGAGAAACCTGGAATACCTTAAAAGAAATTTGTTACCTAACTAGGAAGAAAACACCAGCCAATGAACTACTAAATATAACACCCTCGCCGGTAGACTCACTTAATATAGTCAATAAATTCTTTACAACTGTTGGAAGTGACCTAGCTAAGAAAATCACAGATATAATAAATAAGAGCGAGGAACAACTAATCAAAGAAGCTAAAACAGACATTCGCCAACTACATTCGATGCCAATGTACCTCACAAATGTTATAGAAATTAAAAGTATCTTATCTAAATTAAAAAGTAAAAGTGCCCCAGGACATGACAATATTCCAACAGATCTGCTAAAAAGGCACTGTGAATTTCTTTGCAAGCCAATTGAACACCTCTGTAATTTAAGTCTCATGAACGGAAAATTTCCAAGCGTTTTTAAACAAGCAGTTGTTATACCTATATATAAAAGTGGCGAGAAAGGAACAGCATCGAATTATAGACCAATCTCGTTGCTTAGTACACTGAGTAAAATACTAGAAAAAATTGTGAACTCCCGGTTGATTAAATATCTAGAACAACAGAATCTTTTAGCAAATAACCAATTTGGCTTTCGTATGAAAAAATCCACTGAAGATGCAGTAATTTCTTTTACTAACACTCTGTCAACCTATATGGATCAGGGAAAGAAATGTGTCGGAGTGTTTCTGGACCTAAAAAAGGCATTCGACACAATCTCAATACCACTGCTACTTTTTAAGCTGGAAGAGCTAGGGATTCGAGGAACTCCGCTAGATTGGTTCACTGATTACTTAAAGGATAGAAGTCAAACAGTGAAAGTTGGGAATGTCAGCAGCAAAAGTAACAACATAACGCATGGGATCCCTCAGGGCAGTACTCTAGGTCCAACTTTATTCTTAGCTTATCTAAATAATATATGTAAATTAGAAATTACTAACGGTCACTTATTTGCTTTCGCTGATGACACCGCCGTCCTTTTTCATGGTTCAACATGGGAAGAGACATTTAAAATGGCTGAGGAAGGAGTGCGCAAAATAACCAGAAATCTAGAAATTAATCTGCTCACTGTTAATGCATCAAAAACGAATTATATCTGTTTTAGTATAACACGAGCGTCACAGCCCCCACTAAATTCTGAGCTAAAGTTGCATACCTTTCCATGTAACACAGCAGAAAATAAACAATTCCCTTGTTCTTGTGAAACTCTGGAAAAAGCATCACAAATAAAATACCTTGGTATAATTATAGATGAGAATCTAAATTGGCAACCCCAGATATCAGCGGTGGCCAAAAGAATAAGGCGTTTATTACACGTATTTAAAAACCTACGGGACATTGCGGATAAAGATTTGCTGTATAACGTCTATAACGCTTTAGTTCAGTCCATCCTAACCTACTGTATCCCAGCATGGGGAGGAGCTGCCACAAATCATATGATAGAAATAGAACGGGCACAGAGAGCCATCATCAAAGTTATGCTACGGAAACCGCGTAGATTTCCAACTGAACAGTTATTCAAGGAATCACAACTACTAACTGTTCGTCAACTGTATATAATGCATACCATTCTACGATATCATGCGAACAACTCCTTTCCTATGTCACCGGAACACAAAAAAAGGCGAAAGACACACATTGCCTTGCCTAGAACCAAAACCACATATGCCAGACGACAGTTTAACTATCTAGGGCCATATTTGTTTAGATGTGTCAACAAAAAAATTAAAATCACACATTTAAGGAAGCATGGTCTTAAAAAATGTCTAAAAAACCACATATCTAAATATAATTACGAGGAAACAGAAAATCTATTGAATACATACATTGCACAAAATATCATTTGACCTTAAAACAGACACAGGCACTCGCGTACACGCTCACTAGCACACACATAGCAACTCACACATTCATACATTCACACACACACACACACACACACACACACGCACACGCACATACACTTACAAACACACACACACACACACACAATATTTTGTATTTGTTAACTAAGTTAATTAATTTTAAGTTCAACCAGTATATTGTATGGGAAGGCACTGGCTCCTAAGATACGGGATCTCCTAGTTTAGGAGCCAGGACTCCATTGAGGTGAAATGTACAAAATTTAGTAAATAAATAAATATTCATTCATTCATATTCAATCAAAACCTATAGGTTATTTTCCGTTGACTTAGACCTTGAAATTTGGCAAGAAGCAAGGTCTCACACTTTAAGTACATAGGTACTTGTCTTGTAGTGTGAAACCTTGAGAAAATCCGAAAATCGATAATTAGAGTACCGTACTGACTACGGCCAAGCCCTTCTCATTCCGAGAGGAGACTCATGTTCAGTAGTGAGCCGGCAACGGGTTGATAAGAGAGAAAGGCAGCTGCAAAGAGTAAAGAGATTGAGTAATCCAAAGAGCACCTACTGAAATCAATTGGTAGTAAATTAGTAGAATTCAATACAACTAGAAATACATTCTATATAAGTTGGTGTTTAACTTTCGTAACAAGCAATCAGAATTTAAATTGCATACCACCAAGTGAAACCATCGAAAGTTTCCGAGAACTGTGGATATAACTTAAACGCTATGAAATTTGATTCGGTGGCGCTTTCCACGTACCTAGGAGGCATAGCGGGAAAGTAGAGGTCGTTATTTAAATTAGTTAACTATAAAAGAAAGCCTTTTTAAAAACAAGACTTTTTTCATTGTTAACACATACAAAGGCAATCAAAAAAGTGAACATTCTAATCCTTAAAAGTCCTTGTTCTAGTTCAAAGTCAAGACCGCCTAGTGGTCACCATATCATCGCTCTGCATCTACAGTTGTATGATTTTTATAGTCCACAAATAAACTTTCTAAAGAATAATATGAATCCATACTTCCATACTAATTAATATATATATAGCTGCTCGTGCTGACTGACTGACTGATTGATCACCTCTCCTGTAAAATTTTGTATGAAAATTTTTTTTTTCACTTATCGTTTCGTATAAAAGACAAAAATTCATTCGGAGGAAAAATACGGAGAGAGCTGATGATTGAGGATTTCGAAGACGGATGAAGAGCACCAGCCAGGGTATCGAAGATAGGTGGGGGGTGCTCGACCAAATGTCACTCGAAACTTCATCCAATTGACAGTTAGCTGAAAAAAATTTCAAAATGGCGGATTTAAGATGGCCGCCATACAAATTTCGACGGTGTCTATCTCGGAGAGTATGAGAGATGGAAGAGTGGTTTCTTGGCAAAATATGATCAGGACATGAGGGTCTACTTGATGAACAGGAAAAAAATTCAAGATGGCGGAATTTATTTTTCCATAGAAAAGGGTATTGAAGATAGGTGGGGGGTGCTCGACCAAATGTCACTCGAAACTTCATCCAATTGACAGTGAGCTGAAAAAAATTTCAAAATGGCGGATTTAAGATGGCCGCCATACAAATTTCGTCGGTGTCTATCTCGGAGAGTATAAAAGATGGAATAGTGGTTTCTTGGAAAAAGATGATCAGGACATGAAGGTCTACTTGATGAACAGGAAAAAAATTCAAGATGGCGGAATTTATTTTTCCATAGAAAATGTATGGCGAATATTGAAGAGGCTACAAGTGTAGAACTATGCAAGACTACGGTTCCTTTTCAAGATTTGTTTTTGTGGAAGAAATCTCATTTTGACGAATGGTTCGGAGAAAAAAATATGGAGAGAGATGATGATCGAAGGTTCGGATGATGGGTGAGGAGCACGGTCAGGGTATAAAAGATAGGTACCTACTTAGGGGCTGCTCAAACAAAAAGGGAGGGGCGGGGGGTTGGTGGTCTTTGTTTTATGTTTTTCCTTTATGAGAATTTTCTTTTACGTCGGACGCTTGGCGTGCTGGCGCTTCCACTGTGCTCTGCACTAGCATAGCAGTGTGTTGTTCAGATCAGAACACGTAGACAGTAAACCAGCTGCCCGATTATGTAAGAATTGTCGATCAAATCGTCAAAGTTCGGCGTCAAAGTAAAATAAACCATAACAGCATCGAATTAGAGCTCAATTTCGTGTTTCGAAATTGAGCTCTAATTTAATGCTGTTATGGTTTATTTTACTTTGACGCCGAACTTTGACGATTTGATCGGCCATTCTTACATAATCGGGGGGCAGGATAGTAGGACAGCGAGTAAGTAGACAGTGGACCACGCGCTCCAGTACGCGGTCCGCTTTAGCGGGCCGCGCAGCCACGCGCCATACTAGTTAATATATATATAGCTGCTCGTGCTGACTGACTGACTCATTGATCACCTCTCCTGTAAAATTTTGTATGAAAAATTTTTTTTTCACTCATCGTTTCGTATAAAAGACAAAAATTCATTCGGAGGAAAAATACGGAGAGAACTGATGATTGAGGATTTCGAAGACGGATGAAGAGCACCGGCCAGGGTATCGAAGATAGGTGGGGGGTGCTCGACCAAATGTCACTCGAAACTTCATCCGATTGACAGTGAGCTGAAAAAAAATTCAAAATGGCGGATTTAAGATGGCCGCCATACAAATTTCGACGGCGTCTATCTCGGAGAGTATAAAAGATGGAAGAGTGGTTTCTTGGCAAAAGATGATCAGGACATGAGGGTCTACTTGATGAACAGGAAAAAAATTCAAGATGGCGGAATTTATTTTTCCATAGAAAAGGGTATTGAAGATAGGTGGGGTGTGCTCGACCAAATGTCACTCGAAACTTCATCCAATTGACAGTGAGCTGAAAAAAAATTCAAAATGGCGGATTTAAGATGGCCGCCATACAAATTTCGACGGTGTCTATCTCGGACAGTATAAAAGATGGAAGAGTGGTTTCTTGGCAAAAGATGATCAGGACATGAGGGTCTACTTGATGAACAGGAAAAAAATTCAAGATGGCGGAATTTATTTTTTCATAGAAAAACTATGCAAGATTACGGTTTCTTTTCAAGATTTGTTTTTATGGAAGAATTCTCATTTTGGCGAATGGTTCGGAGAAAAAATATGGAGAGAGATGATGATCGAAGGTTCGGATGATGGGTGAGGAGCACGGTCAGGGTATTAAAGATAGGTAGGGGCTGCTCAAACAAAAAATACTCGAAACTTCATAGAATTGGCAGTGAGCTGAAAATAAAATCCAAAATGGCGCATTCAAGATGGCGGCTATCTCAGACAGTATTTAAAAGATGGAAGAGTGTTTTTTGGGTAGAAAATTATCAGGGCCTGAAAGTCCACTTGATGAGCAGAAAAAATTAAGATGGCAGAATCTACTAACATTGAAGAGAGTAGAAGAAGTTAGGAAATATGCATGATTTTGATATGGTTTTTTTACAAGATTTGTTCTTTATGGAAGAATTATTGTCGGTTTGCCATTAGGAAAGTCAAGTTGCCCAAGTTCAATGGCACCCAAAGGTATTGATACAAGGGGGTGAGGAGGGGGGCAGGGAGGGGGGGAAGGGGGGGGGCGGGGGGTTGGCGGTCTTTGTTTTATGTTTTTTCCTTTATGAGAATTTTCTTTTACGTCGGACGCTTGGCGTGCTGGCGCTTCCACTGTGCTCACTAGCATAGCAAACCAGGATAGTAGGATAGCGAGTAAGTAGACAGTGGACCGCGCGGTCCACAACGCGGTCCGCTTTAGCGGGCCGCGCAGCCACGCGCCATACTAGTTAATATATATATAGCTGCTCGTGCTGACTGACTCATTGATCACCTCTCCTGTAAAATTTTGTATGAACACTTTTTTTTTCACTCATCGTTTCGTATAGAAGACAAAAATTCATTAAGAGGAAAAATACAGAGAGAGCTGATGATTGAGGATTTCGAAGACGGATGAATAGCACCAGCCAGGGTATCGAAGATAGGTGGGGGGTGCTCGACCAAATGTCACTCGAAACTTCATCCAATTGACAGTGAGCTGAAAAAAAATTCAAAATGGCGGATTTAAGATGGCCGCCATACAAATTTCGACGGCGTCTATCTCGGAGAGTATAAAAGATGGAAGAGTGGTTTCTTGGCAAAAGATGATCAGGACATGAGGGTCTACTTGATGAACAGGAAAAAAATTCAAGATGGCGGAATTTATTTTTCCATAGAAGAGGGTATTGAAGATAGGTGGGGGGTGCTCGAACAAATGTCACTCGAAACTTCATCCAATTGACAGTGAGCTGAAAAAAAATTCAAAATGGCGGATTTAAGATGGCCGCCATACAAATTTCGACGGCGTCTATCTCGGAGAGTATAAAAGATGGAAGAGTGGTTTCTTGGCAAAAGATGATCAGAACATGAAGGTCTACTTGATGAACAGGAAAAAAATTCAAGATGGCGGAATTTATTTTCCATAGAAAATGTATGGCGAATATTGAAGAGGCTACAAGTGTAGAACTATGCAAGACTACGGTTCCTTTTCAAGATTTGTTTTTATGGAAGAAATCTCATTTTGACGAATGGTTCGGAGAAAAAAATATGGAGAGAGATGATGATCGAAGGTTCGGATGATGGGTGAGGAGCACGGTCAGGGTATTAAAGACAGGTACCTACCTACTTAGGGGCTGCTCAAACAAAAAGGGAGGGGCGGGGGGGGTTGGTGGTCTTTGTTTTATGTTTTTCCTTTATGAGAATTTTCTTTTACGTCGGACGCTTGGCGTTCTGGCGCTTCCACTGTGCTCACTAGCATAGCAGTGTGTTGTTCAGATCAGAACACGTAGACAGTAAACCAGCTGCCCGATTATGTAAGAATTGTCGATGAAATCGTAAAAGTTCGGCGTCAAAGTAAAATAAACCATAACAGCATTGAATTAGAGCTCAATTTCGTGTTTCGAAATTGAGCTCTAATTTAATGCTGTTGTGGTTTATTTTACTTTGACGCCGAACTTTGACGATTTGATCGGCCATTCTTACATAATCGGGGGGCAGGATAGTAGGACAGCGAGTAAGTAGACAGTGGATCACGCGGTCCACTACGCGGTCCGCTGCAGCGGGCCGCGCAACCACGCGCCATACTAGTTAATATATATATAGCTGCTCGTGCTGACTGACTCATTGATCACCTCTCCTGTAAAATTTTGTATGAACATTTTTTTTTTCACTCATCGTTTCGTATAGAAGACAAAAATTCATTAAGAGGAAAAATACAGAGAGAGCTGATGATTGAGGATTTCGAAGACGGATGAAGAGCACCAGCCAGGGTATCGAAGATAGGTGGGGGGTGCTCGACCAAATGTCACTCGAAACTTCATCCAATTGACAGTGAGCTGAAAAAAAATTCAAAATGGCGGATTTAAGATGGCCGCCATACAAATTTCTTCGGTGTCTATCTCGGAGAGTATAAAAGATGGAAGAGTGGTTTCTTGACAAAAGATGATCAGGATATGAGGGTCTACTTGATGAACAGGAAAAAAATTCAAGATGGCGGAATTTATTTTTCCATAGAAAAGGGTATTGAAGATAGGTGGGGGGTGCTCGACCAAATGTCACTCGAAACTTCATCCAATTGACAGTGAGCTGAAAAAAAATTTCAAAATGGCGGATTTAAGATGGCCGCCATACAAATTCCGTCGGTGTCTATCTCGGAGAGTATAAAAGATGGAAGAGTGGTTTCTTGGCAAAAGATGATCAGGACATGAGGGTCTACTTGATGAACAGGAAAAAAATGCAAGATGGCGGAATTTATTTTTCCATAGAAAATGTTTGGCGAATATTGAAGAGGCTACAACTGTAGAACTATGCAAGACTACGGTTCCTTTTCAAGATTTGTTTTTATGGAAGAAATCTCATTTTGACGAATGGTTCAGAGAAAAAAATATGGAAAGAGATGATGATCGAAGGTTCGGATGATGGGTGAGGAGCACGGTCAGGGTATTAAAGATAGGTACCTACTTAGGGGCTGCTCAAACAAAAAGGGGGGGGGACGGGGGGTTGGTGGTCTTTGTTTTATGTTTTTCCTTTATGAGAATTTTCTTTTACGTCGGACGCTTGGCGTGCTGGCGCTTCCACTGTGCTCACTAGCATAGCAGTGTGTTGTTCAGATCAGAACACGTAGACAGTAAACCAGCTGCCCGATTATGTAAGTATGGCCGATCAAATTGTAAAAGTTCGGCGTCAAAGTAAAATAAACCATAACAGCATTGAATTGGAGCTCAATTTCGTGTTTCGAAATTGAGCTCTAATTTAATGCGGTTATGGTTTATTTTACTTTGACGCCGAACTTTGACGATTTGATCGGCCATTCTTACATAATCGGGGGGCAGGATAGTAGGACAGCGAGTAAGTAGACAGTGGACCGCGCGGTCCATTACGCGGTCCGCTTTAGCGGGCCGCGCAGCCACGCGCCATACTAGTTAATATATATATAGCTGCTCGTGCTGACTGACATATTGATCACCTCTCCTGTAAAATTTTGTATGAAAATATTTTTTTTCACTCATCGTTTCGTATAGAAGACAAAAATTCATTCAGAGGCAAAATACGGAGAGAGCTGATGATTGAAGATTTCGTAGACGGATGAAGAGCACCAGCCAGGGTATCGAAGATAGGTGGGGGGTGCTCGACCAAATGTCACTCGAAACTTCATCCAATTGACAGTTAGCTGAAAAAAATTTCAAAATGGCGGATTTAAGATGGCCGCCATACAAATTTCGACGGTGTCTATCTCGGAGAGTATAAAAGATGGAAGAGTGGTTTCTTGGCAAAAGATGATCAGGATATGAGGGTCTACTTGATGAACAGGAAAAAAATTCAAGATGGCGGAATTTATTTTTCCATAGAAAAGGGTATTGAAGATAGGTGGGGGGTGCTCGACCAAATGTCACTCGAAACTTCATCCAATTGACAGTGAGCTGAAAAAAAATTTCAAAATGGCGGATTTAAGATGGCCGCCATACAAATTCCGTCGGTGTCTATCTCGGAGAGTATAAAAGATGGAAGAGTGGTTTCTTGGCAAAAGATGATCAGGACATGAGGGTCTACTTGATGAACAGGAAAAAAATGCAAGATGGCGGAATTTATTTTTCCATAGAAAATGTTTGGCGAATATTGAAGAGGCTACAACTGTAGAACTATGCAAGACTACGGTTCCTTTTCAAGATTTGTTTTTATGGAAGAAATCTCATTTTGACGAATGGTTCAGAGAAAAAAATATGGAAAGAGATGATGATCGAAGGTTCGGATGATGGGTGAGGAGCACGGTCAGGGTATTAAAGATAGGTACCTACTTAGGGGCTGCTCAAACAAAAAGGGGGGGGACGGGGGGTTGGTGGTCTTTGTTTTATGTTTTTCCTTTATGAGAATTTTCTTTTACGTCGGACGCTTGGCGTGCTGGCGCTTCCACTGTGCTCACTAGCATAGCAGTGTGTTGTTCAGATCAGAACACGTAGACAGTAAACCAGCTGCCCGATTATGTAAGTATGGCCGATCAAATTGTAAAAGTTCGGCGTCAAAGTAAAATAAACCATAACAGCATTGAATTGGAGCTCAATTTCGTGTTTCGAAATTGAGCTCTAATTTAATGCGGTTATGGTTTATTTTACTTTGACGCCGAACTTTGACGATTTGATCGGCCATTCTTACATAATCGGGGGGCAGGATAGTAGGACAGCGAGTAAGTAGACAGTGGACCGCGCGGTCCATTACGCGGTCCGCTTTAGCGGGCCGCGCAGCCACGCGCCATACTAGTTAATATATATATAGCTGCTCGTGCTGACTGACATATTGATCACCTCTCCTGTAAAATTTTGTATGAAAATATTTTTTTTCACTCATCGTTTCGTATAGAAGACAAAAATTCATTCAGAGGCAAAATACGGAGAGAGCTGATGATTGAAGATTTCGTAGACGGATGAAGAGCACCAGCCAGGGTATCGAAGATAGGTGGGGGGTGCTCGACCAAATGTCACTCGAAACTTCATCCAATTGACAGTTAGCTGAAAAAAATTTCAAAATGGCGGATTTAAGATGGCCGCCATACAAATTTCGACGGTGTCTATCTCGGAGAGTATAAAAGATGGAAGAGTGGTTTCTTGGCAAAAGATGATCAGGACATGAGGGTCTACTTGATGAACAGGAAAAAATTCAAGATGGCGGAATTTATTTTTCCATAGAAAAGGGCATTGAAGATAGGTGGGGGGTGCTCGACCAAATGTCACTCGAAACTTCATCCAATTGACAGTGAGCTGAAAAAAAATTCAAAATGGCGGATTTAAGATGGCCGCCATACAAATTTCGACGGTGTCTATCTCGGAGAGTATAAAAGATGGAAGAGTAGTTTCTTGGCAAAAGATGATCAGGACATGAGGGTCTACTTGATGAACAGGAAAAAAATTCAAGATGGCGGAATTTATTTTCCATAGAAAATGTATGGCGAATAGTGAAGAGGCTACAAGTGTAGAACTATGCAAGACTACGGTTCCTTTTCAAGATTTGTTTTTATGGAAGAATTCTCATTTTGACGAATGGTCCGGAGAAAAAATATGGAGAGAGATGATGATCGAAGGTTCGGATGATGGTTGAGGAGCACACTCAGGGTATTAAAGATAGGTAGGGGCTGCTCAAACAAAAAGGGAGGGGCGGGGGGTTGGTGGTCTTTGTTTTATGTTTTTCCTTTATGAGAATTTTCTTTTACGTCGGACGCTTGGCGTGCTGGCGCTTCCACTGTGCTCACTAGCATAGCAGTGTGTTGTTCAGATCAGAACACGTAGACAGTAATTTGATCGGCAATTCTTACATAATCGGGGGGCAGGATAGTAGGACAGCGAGTAAGTAGACAGTGGACCACGTGGTCCAGTACGCGGTCCGCTAGCGGGCCGCGCAGCCACGCGCCATACTAGTTATATATATATAGCTGCTCGTGCTGATTCACTCATTGATCACCTCTCCTGTAAAATTTTGTATGAAAATATTTTTTTTCACTCATCATTTCGTATAGAAGACAAAAATTCATTCAGAGGCAAAATACGGAGAGAGCTGATGATTGAGGATTTCGATGACGGATGAAGAGCACCAGCCAGGGTATCGAAGATAGGTGGGGGGTGTTCGACCAAATGTCACTCGAAACTTCATCCAATTGACAGTTAACTGAAAAAAAATTCAAAATGGCGGATTTAAGATGGCCGCCATACAAATTTCGACGGTGTCTATCTCGGAGAGTATAAAAGATGGAAGAGTGGTTTCTTGGCAAAAGATGATCAGGACATGAGGGTCTACTTGATGAACAGGAAAAAAATTCAAGATGGCGGAATTTATTTTTCCATAGAAATGGGTATTGAAGATAGGTGGGGGGTGCTCGACCAAATGTCACTCGAAACTTCATCCAATTGACAGTAAGCTGAAAAAAATTTCAAAATGGCGGATTCAAGATGGCCGCCATACAAATTTCGTCGGTGTCTATCTCGGAGAGTATAAAAGATGGAAGAGTGGTTTCTTGGCAAAAGATGATCAGAACATGAAGGTCTACTTGATGAACAGGAAAACAATTCAAGATGGCGGAATTTATTTTTCCATAGAAAATGTATGGCGAATGTTGACTGGGATTTGGAAATTATGCAAGACCTTTTCAAAGTTTGTATCTTCGTACTGTCATTCTGACAGATGATTCGGAGAAAAAATATGGAGATCGAGGGTTTGCAAGATGGGCGACGAGCTAGCTAGCTAGAGAGTAGGGTATTAAAGATAGGTGGGGGCTGCTCAAACAAAAAAAAAAAGAGCTGAAAAAAACTCTAAAATAGCGGATACAAGATGTTGGCTATATAAATTTCATACAAATTTCGTCGGTGTCTATCTGGGAGAGTATAAAAGATGGAAGAGTGGTTTCTTGGCAAAAGATGATCAGGACATGAAGGTCTACTTGAAGAACAGGAAAAAATTCAAGATAGCGGAATTTATTTTTCCATAGAAAATGTATGGCGAATAATGAAGAGGCTACAAGTGTAGAACTATGCAAGACTACGGTTCGTTTTCAAGATTTGTTTTTATGGAAGAATTCTTATTTTGACGAATGGTTCGGAGAAAAAAATATGGAGAGAGATGATGATCGAAGGTTCGGATGATGGGTGAGGAGCACGGTCAGGGTATTAAAGATAGGTACTTAGGGGCTGCTCAAACAAAAAGGGAGGGGCGGGGGGTTGGTGATCTTTGTTTTATGTTTTTTCCTTTATGAGAATTTTCTTTTACGTCGGACGCTTTGCGTGCTGGCGCTTCCACTGTGCTCACTAGCATTAAGCATAGCAGTGTGTTGTTTAGTTCAGAACACATAGACAGTAAACCAACTCCCCGATTATGTAAGAATTGTCGATCAAATCGTAAAAGTTCGGCGTCAAAGTAAAATAAACCATAACGGCGTTGAATAGAGCTCAATTTCGTGTTTCGAAATTGAGCTCTAATTTAATGATGTTATGGTTTATTTTACTTTGACGCCGAACTTTCACGATTTGATCGGCCATTCTTACATAATCGGGCGGCAGGATAGTAGGACAGCGAGTAAGTAGACAGTGGGCCACGCGTTCCACTACGCGGTCCGCTAGCGGGCCGCGCACCCACGCGCCATACTAGTTAATATATATATAGCTGCTCGTGCTGATTCACTCATTGATCACCTCTCCTGTAAAATTTTGTATGAAAATATTTTTTTTCACTCATCGTTTCGTATAGAAGAAAAAAATTCATTCAGAGGCAAAATACGGAGAGAGCTGATGATTGAGGATTTCGAAGACGGATGAAGAGCACCAGCCAGGGTATCGAAGATAGGTGGGGGGTGCTCGACCAAATGTCACTCGAAACTTCATCCAATTGACAGTTAGCTGAAAAAAATTTCAAAATGGCGGATTTAAGATGGCCGCCATACAAATTTCGACGGTGTCTATCTCGGAGAGTATAAAAGATGGAAGAGTGGTTTCTTGGCAAAAGATGATCAGGACATGAGGGTCTACTTGATGAACTGGAAAAAAATGCAAGATGGCGGAATTTATTTTTCCATAGAAAAGGGTATTGAAGATAGGTGCTCGACCAAATGTCACTCGAAACTTCATCCAATTGAAAGTGAGCTGAAAAAATTTTCAAAATGGCGGATTTAAGATGGCCGCCATACAAATTTCGTCGGTGTCTATCACGGAGAGTATAAAAGATGGAAGAGTGGTTTCTTGGCAAAAGATGATCGGGACATGAAGGTCTACTTGATGAACAGGAAAAAAATTCAAGATGGCGGAATTTATTTTTCCATAGAAAATGTATGGCGAATATTGAAGAGGCTACAAGTGTAGAACTATGCAAGACTACGGTTCCTTTTCAAGATTTGTTTTTATGGAAGAAATCTCATTTTGACGAATGGTTCGGAGAAAAAAATATGGAGAGAGATGATGATCGAAGGTTCGGATGACGGGTGAGGAGCACGGTCAGGGTATTAAAGACAGGTACCTACTTAGGGGCTGCTCAAACAAAAAGGGAGGGGCGGGGGGGTTGGTGGTCTTTGTTTTATGTTTTTCCTTTATGAGAATTTTCTTTTACGTCGGACGCTTGGCGTGCTGGCGCTTCCACTGTGCTCACTAGCATAGCAGTGTGTTGTTCAGATCAGAACACGTAGACAGTAAACCAGCTGCCCGATTATGTAAGAATTGTCGATGAAATTGTAAAAGTTCGGCGTCAAAGTAAAATAAACCATAACAGCATTGAATTAGAGCTCAATTTCGTGTTTCGAAATTGAGCTCTAATTTAATGCTAATTTACCCTAACCGTGCTCCTCACCCATCATCCGAACCTTCGATCATCATCTCTGTCCATATTTTTTTCTCCGAACCATTCGTCAAAATGAGATTTCTTCCATAAAAACAAATCTTGAAAAGGAACCGTAGTCTTGCATAGTTCTACACTTGTAGCCTCTTCAATATTCGCCATACATTTTCTATGGAAAATAAATTCCGCCATCTTGAATTTTTTTCCTGTTCATCAAGTAGACCTTCATGTTCTGATCATCTTTTGCCAAGAAACCACTCTTCCATCTTTTATACTCTCCGAGATAGACACCGACGAAATTTGTATGGCGGCCATCTTAAATCCGCCATTTTGAAATTTTTTTTCAGCTCACTGTCAATTGGATGAAGTTTTGAGTGACATTTGTTCGAGCACCCCCCACCTATCTTCAATACCCTTTTCTATGGAAAAATAAATTCCGCCATCTTGAATTTTTTTCCTGTTCATCAAGTAGACCTTCATGTCCTGATCATGTTTTGCCAAGAAACCACTCCTCCATCTTTTATACTCTCCGAGATAGACACCGACAAAATTTGTATGGCGGCCATCTTAAATCCGCCATTTTGAATTTTTTTTCAGCTCACTGTCAATTGGATGAAGTTTCGAGTGACATTTGGTCGAGCACCCCCCACCTATCTTCGATACCCTGGCTGGTGCTCTTCATCCGTCTTCGAAATCCTCAATCATCAGCTCTCTTCGTATTTTTCCTCCCCATGAATTTTTGTCTTCTATACGAAACGATGAGTGAAAAAAAAAGTTTTCATACAAAATTTTACAGGAGAGGTGATCAATCAGTCAATCAGCACGAGCAGCTATATATATATTAACTAGTATGGCGCGTGGCTGCGCGGCCCGCTAAAGCGGACCGCGTACTGGAGCGCGTGGTCCACTGTCTACTTACTCGTTGTCCTACTATCCTGCCCCCCGATTATGTAAGAATGGCCGATCAAATCGTCAAAGTTCGGCGTCAAAGTAAAATAAACCATAACAGCATTAAATTAGAGCTCAATTTCGAAACACGAAATTGAGCTCTAATTCAATGCTGTTATGGTTTATTTTACTTTGACGCCGAACTTTTACGATTTGATCGACAATTCTTACATAATCGGGCAGCTGGTTTACTGTCTACGTGTTCTGATCTGAACAACACACTGCTATGCTAGTGAGCACAGTGGAAGCGCCAGCACGCCAAGCGTCCGACGTAAAAGAAAATTCTCATAAAGGAAAAACATAAAACAAAGACCACCAACCCCCCGCCCCTCCCTTTTTGTTTGAGCAGCCGCTAAGTACCTATCTTTAATACCCTGACCGTGCTCCTCACCCATCATTGGAAACTTCGATCATCATCTCTCTCCATATTTTTTTCTCCGAACCATTCGTCAAAATGAGAATTCTTCCATAAAAACAAATCTTGAAAAGGAACCGTAGTCTTGCATAGTTCTACACTTGTAGCCTCTTCAATATTCGCCATACATTTTCTATGGAAAAATGAATTCCGCCATCTTGATTTTTTTTCCTGTTCATCAAGTAGACCTTCATGTCCCGATCATCTTTTGCCGAGAAACAACTCTTCCATCTTTTATACTCTCCGTGATAGACACCGACGAAATTTGTATGGCGGCCATCTTAAATCCGCCATTTTGATTTTTTTTTTCAGCTCACTGTCAATTTGATGAAGTTTCGAGTGACATTTGATCGAGCACCCCCCACCTAATTCAATGCTGTTATGGCTTACTTTATTTTGACGCCGAACTTTTACGATTTGATCGACAATTCTTACATAATCGGGGGCTGGTTTACTGTCTACGTTTTCTGAACTGACTTCGGCAACTTGGCTTTCCTAATGGCAAACAGACAATAATTCTTCCAAAAAGAACAAATCTTGTAAAAAAAACATATCAAAATCATGCATATTTCCTAACTTCTACTCTCTTCAATGTTCGTAGATCCTGCCATCTAATTTTTACTGCTCATAAAGTAGACTTTCAGGCCCTGATAATTTTCTACCCAAAAACCACTCTTCCATCTTTGAAATACTGACTGAGATAGCCGCCATCTTGAATCCGCCATTTTGGATTTTTTTTCAGCTCACTGCCAATTGAATGAAGTTTCGAGTATTTTTTGTTTGAGGAGCCCCCACCTATCTTTAATACCCTGGCCGTGCTCCTCACCCATCTTTCAAACCCTCGATCATCATCGCGCCCCATACAATTTCTTCTTTAAAAACAATTTTTGAAAAGGAACCGCATCAAAGTCTTGCATAGTTCTACACTTGTAGCCTCTTTAATATTCGCCATACATTTTCTATGGAAAAATAAATTCCGCCATCTTGAATTTTTTTCCTGTTCATCAAGTAGACCCTCATGTCCTGATCATCTTTTGCCAAGAAACCACTCTTCCATCTTTTATACTCTCCGAGATAGACACCGTCGAAATTTGTATGGCGGCCATCTTAAATCCGCCATTTTGAAATTTTTTTCAGCTAACTGTCAATTGGATGAAGTTTCGAGTGACATTTGGTCGAGCACCCCCCACCTATCTTCGATACCCCGGCTGGTGCTCTTCATCCGTCTTCGAAATCCTCAATCATCAGCTCTCTCTGTATTTTTCCTCTTAATGAATTTTTGTCTTCTATACGAAACGATGAGTGAAAAAAAAAATGTTCATACAAAATTTTACAGGAGAGGTGATCAATCAGTGAATCAGCACGAGCAGCTATATATATATTAACTAGTATGGCGCGTGGCTGCGCGGCCCGCTAAAGCGGACCGCGTAGTGGAGCGCGTGGTCCACTGTCTACTTACTCGCTGTCCTACTATCCTGCCCCCCGATTATGTAAGAATGGCCGATCAAATCGTCAAAGTTCGGCGTCAAAGTAAAATAAACCATAACAGCATTAAATTAGAGCTCAATTTCGAAACACGAAATTGAGCTCTAATTCAATGCTGTTATGGTTTATTTTACTTTGACGCCGAACTTTTACGATTTGTCCGACAATTCTTACATAATTTGGCAGTTATTTACTGTCTACGTGTTCTGATCTGAACAACACACTGCTATGTTAGTGAGCACAGTGGAAGCGCCAGCACGCCAAGCGTTCGACGTAAAAGAAAATTCTCATAAAGGAAAAACATAAAACAAAGACCACCAACCCCCCGCCCCTCCCTTTTTGTTTGAGCAGCCCCTAAGTAGGTACCTATCTTTAATACCCTGAGTGTGCTCCTCACCCATCATCCGAACCTTCGATCATCATCTCTCTCCATATTTTTTCTCCGAACACTTCGTCAAAATGAGAATTCTTCCATAAAAACAAATCTTGAAAAGGAACCGTAGTCTTGCATAGTTCTACACTTGTAGCCTCTTCAATATTCGCCATACATTTTCTATGGAAAAATAAATTCCGCCATCTTGAATTTTTTTCCTGTTCATCAAGTAGACCTTCATGTCCTGATCATCTTTTTCCAAGAAACCACTATTCCATCTTTTATACTCTCCGAGATAGACACCGACGAAATTTGTATGGCGGCCATCTTAAATCCGCCATTTTGAAATTTTTTTCAGCTCACTGTCAATTGGATGAAGTTTCGAGTGACATTTGGTCGAGCACCCCCCACCTATCTTCAATACCCTTTTCTATGGAAAAATAAATTCCGCCATCTTGAATTTTTTTCCTGTTCACCAGGTAGACCTTCATGTCCTGATCATCTTTTTCCAAGAAACCACTCTTCCATCTATTATACTCTCCGAGATAGACACCGGCGAAATTTGTATGGCGGCCATCTTAAATCCGCCATTTTGAATTTTTTTTCAGCTCACTGACAATTGGATGAAGTTTCGAGTGACATTTGGTCGAGCACCCCCCACCTATCTTCGATACCCTGGCTGGTGCTCTTCATCCGTCTTCGAAATCCTCAATCATCAGCTCTCTCCGTATTTTTCCTCCGAATGAATTTTTGACTTCTATACGAAACGATGAGTGAAAAAAAAATTTTTCATACAAAATTTTACAGGAGAGGTGATCAATGAGTCAGTCAGTCAGCACGAGCAGCTATATATATATAAATTAAAATTCAAAGTCCTGACTGACTGACTGACTGACTGACTGACTGACTGACTTATATATCAACGCACAGCCCAAACCGCTGGGGTTAGAAACTTGAAATTTTGACAGTAGGTTCCTTTTGTGATGTAGGCGCTCACTAAGGAAGGATTTTTCAAAATTCCACCCTTTAGGGGGTGAAATAGGGGTTTAAAGTTTGTATGAAAGTCCGTCATTTCTCAAGTTATATCAACGAAACTTGGTATTTTGGCTTTCGGTAAAAAATAAAGAAATACGTATTTGACAGTTTTTCGAAATTCCACCCCCAAAGGGGTAAATTGGGGTTGAAAGTTTGTATGAAAGTCCTTCATTTCTCAAGTTATAGCCCTGAAACTTAGCATTTGGGCTTTCAGTTAGATATGAAGAAGTAAGTACTTAACCATTTTTGAAATTTCAACCCCCAAAGGAATGGAATAGGGGATGAAAGTTTGTAAAAAAGTCCTTCATTTCTCAAGATATTTCTCAAGTTATATGAACGAACCTTGGTATTTTGGCTATCGGTAAAAAATAAAGAAGTTACGTGTGTCAAAATATTTAAAAATTTCACCACCAAAGGGGTTAAATAGGGGTTGAAAATTTGAATGAAAGTCCGTCGTGTTTCAAGGTATCGCCCTGAAACTTGGTATTTGGGCTTCCGATTTAAATGTATGAAATACGTATTCCACAGTCTTGAAATTTCTATCCCGAAGGACGTTAAATAGAGAGTTTTTCCTTCAATCACGCCGCAACAGAGCAACGGATCGATGTGATTTTTTGCATGGGTAGGTATAGTTGAGGATCTGGAGAGTGACGTAGGCTTCTTTTTATTCCGGAAATGAAGGAGTGCCTGTGGGAATTAAAAAAACTTATACCACGCGAACGAAGTCGCGGGCGTCCTCTAGTATATTATAAATGCGAAAGTGTGTCTGTCTGTCTGTCTGCTACGCTTTCACGGCCCATCCGTACAACTAATTTCGATGGTACAGGGATAGGTTGTAACCCGGGGAAGGACTGGCTCCTTTTATCCCGGAAAATTCAGGAGTTCCCGCAGGAATTTAAAAAAACTTAATCCACGCGGATAAAGTCGCGGGAATCATCTAGTTTACTATAAATAGTTGATATTAATCTTTATTCAATGATATTGAATTGAATACAATCACTTTCGTACTAATATCTACTAGAAATGTGCATAAAGTGAAAAGTATTCTCATTCATTGAAGCGTGACAAGCTACGAACATAATCTCGGGACAGAACACAAAAGCTGGACATACCACAATACCTACCGATCCGTTAATATCCATACTAATATTATAAATGCGAAAGTGTGTCTGTCTGTCTGTCTGCTACGCTTTCCTGGCCCATCTTTTCAACCGATTTTGCTGAAATTTGGTGTAGAGGTAGGTTATATCCCGGGGAAGGACATAGGCTACTTTTTATCCCGGAAAATTAAGGAGTTCCCGCGGCAATCAAAAAAAACTTAGTCCACGCGGACGAAGTCGCGAGAATCATCTAGTACGCTATAAGCGGGCTAGACATAGCGACTCAATATGGAAATTCAAAATCGAACGCCGTCGATAGTATTGCATGAAATCTATTATAGTTAATCCTGCTACGGGTTTAGTGTTGCCGTGTTAGGTGAAAACTGGAACTGAGTGTAATTGGCGTATCCTGTTTTTTTAAAGAAATAAATCGGTAATTCTTGCTGTAACTCAGTTCTGAATTTATAAGTGACTTGCTCATTCTTTTTAGTTCCCGCTGAAAAAACGTAGCTTATGTTACTCTCCAGGTCCTCAACTATACCCACGCAAAAATCACGTCGATCCTTTGATCTATTGCGATTTGCGACGTGATTAAAGGACAAACAAACACACTTTCGCATTTATAATATTAGTATGATAAAATATCGTTTTTTGGTTGACTAGATGATGCCACCAACTTCGCCCGCTTGGATTTAGGTTTTTTAAAATCTCTTTGGAACTCTTTGATTTTCCGGGATCAAAAGTAGCCCATGTCACTGAACAAACTTGGTCTACTTAATCGTCCAATCGAAATAACGGCAGGCAACTTATCGCTTATGGCAAGGAGCAACAGAGCAATTCAAAAAATTCACGACAGGCAGAAATTCGTTTGGTAAGAGCTTGTCTATTTAGCCTTAGTCCTGAAGGGATTTAAAGGACATATCATACTTACATAGCATACTTACAATTATTTTGTGGCGGTCTTCGTAGTCCGCACATAAACCAATAGATGGCACTACTAGTAGTGCACGAAGAACACGAAGAGCCCAAATCGCGATTACGATATTTTCTCTGAATTACGCTATGTTGACTTCCAAAGATCAATAGCTGTCGGACCAGTGGTCCCCGAGCACAACAACCACTCGGAGGATGATCATCCTATTGTTACGGTCGAGCCATATCACCTGCTCCCGTACAATTTAAAGCTTCCAAACAATTGGAGAAGAATTTGCAGGATTTTAGCTACTGACTCCCATCAGGCTTCGGGATACGATTCAAAGCGATATATTGAGCTAAGCAAGTGTTTCCAGACCAACTGAAACCTCAAGAGTAGGTAGGCAATGTTGGATCTAAATTAATCTAAACATTTATCTATTTAAATGCCTATCCATCGAGAGTCTGCGGATTCCATGGGATCGTAAACTGATTAAAACAATTAAGATAACATATTGCAGTTATCAATTCTTGTCCCGGATTAATTGAAATCGATGTTGTAGCTGAGCGGAGGAATGGCGCCATTTGTAACTCATCTGCGGGCTGGCTTGAAGATACATTACTAAATGATACCCCTGACTTCGTCCGCGTGGTGGTTTTTTTTTGTATTCCCTCGGGAACTGGATAAAAATGTCTCTGTACTTACTAAATTTGATCAAAATCGGATGAAAAGAAGAGTCGCTAAAGCATAGCATGCAGACAGACAGACCCACTTTCTCATCTAAGTTGAACTAGACGATGCCCGCGACATCGTCCGCGTGGATTTAGGTTTTTCATTCCCATGGGAACTCTTAAATTTTCCGGCATAAAAAGTAGCCTATGTCCTTCGGGATACAACATCAAAATCAGTTGAACATATGGGCCGTGAAAACGTAGCAGACATACAGACACACTTTTGCATTTATAATATTAGTATGGATATTAGTATTTAAAATTGAGAAGGACACACTTTGATAATGTTTTAATTGTTAGTTAAAATAGAAACAAAAGATTATTTTAAACTACTTAATTCAGAAAAGATTTTTTAAATATTAAAACAATCGATGGTGCTCGCGACTTCGACATTTAGCTTTGAAAAATCTCGGGAGAAGTCTTTGATAATCTACTTATGTCCTTCCCCGGGATACTTTTCCATGTCTGAAACACACGTCAATAAGTATCCGTTGAATATATTGGCTGTTGTAAGGTAGCAGACACTGCACTTTCGCACTTATAATATTAGATTTTTTTTTAGGCTTTTTCTTAGGCTTTCGTGATAGGCTTGCGTTTGACGACAATCATGCTTAGTGCAAAGCAATGATGAGGTCTAGGTTGGAACGCGCTTGCCTAGAAGATGCCTATTCACTCTTGCCTTGAAGGTACTTAAGTTATATGTGGCAGGAAACACGTGCGATGGGAGGGTGTTCCACACCCTAGCGGTGCCTAGCGGTGGTGGTGGTGGTGGAATTTGCTCAAAAATTCCTAAGAGCTGTGACCTCTTTCTGTTATACATTTAACTAAATGTTAGGAGTTTTATCCCAGATCCTGCCGATCTATCTCTTGTAGGTATACCTAGATTAGATAGCCTTTTGAAACATTCGGAAGGTGCCCACTTTAAATTCTTGTCTGTTGTTTTGAAAAAATGGCATGGCAAATAATATTGAAAGCCGTTTTTCCCAGCTATCAATATATCATTACTCGCTGTACGCCATTTTTGTCGGCCACCACAACGCCCGGGGGAAATCATGCTATTGGCCGACACGGGCCGACAGCAGCTCCAGTTGTTTTTGATTATTATCTAAATCTTTTTCCTACGTGAGGCTTTGATTCTTTCAATTAAGGCTCTGTCATAGCGTAAAACGGCGTATTTAAAGCAGTGTATCTATCAAACGGTGTTATATATATGCTTGAAAAAATAATATGTTCTTTTCAAGACCTTTAAGCAGCCATTGACGCATCTCAAAACACAATTTAAAAAATTCTCCGTACCGAAAAAATCTTTAAACATACCCCTTAGTTTACCTTTTAAAGCAATTTTTCTCCTTATTGAAACTAATATTTTCCAATTTCTAAATCAAATACTTACCACCACCACCACTACAGCCCATTAACGTCCCACTGCTGGGCACAGGCCTCCACTCTCATAGGAGAGTGGGAATCAGAGCTTAGACCCACTACGCTGCTCCAATGCGGGTCGGCGGGCTTTAACGACTATTATCATGTTAGTGATAATAACCGGGACCGAGACCGGTTAGTATATTTGGGTGGTGAAACACCACCCAAATATACTAAGCACTGTAAATACTATTAACTAATAACTCCTTCGGGGCGCGTCTTCGAGGATTGAACTAACCAAAGCAAGTAGATGAACACGTCTTATTAATGAAAGGCTCATAATCTCTTCTCGTAAATTGCGTCATTCATTTCAAGTTATTTGTCACCACCGCAACAGCTTTATTGGCGTATTATCACGATTTCCCTAAGTGATTGTGCAGATGGCGCCCTAACGTGATTTCCCTCGGGCCTCGAGGTGGGCGGCGAAAAATGAGCAACGAATAACCGGGTCGACGAATAAAATAATGATCGTAATGATGATTTAAAAAAAAAGTAATGAAAACTGTAAGTGGAGAATTCTTGTGCATTAATTTTAATTGCAGAGGAAGCTTATCCATACTATGTATACTAATTACTAATATTATAAATGCGAAAGTGTGTCTGTCTGTCTGCTACGCTTTAACGGCCCATGTTTTCATCTGATTTTGATGGTAGAGTGGTTACATGCCACGACATATATCTAGGCTACTTAAATCCAAGAAAAAAATTAAGAATTCCCCTTAAATCACGCGCACGAGTTCGCGGGCATTGCGGGGCTGATTCTGTATAACACAATCTCTAAACTAAACTAAAATGGCAGCTTTAAATCTGGTTCTGACCCTTTCCGTAGGGAGTATTATGAAAGGTTTAGCAATATTTGTAATGTTCTAAGTTTAGTTTAGTTTAGAGATTGTGCACTACAGAATCAGCCCCATTATCTTGTTGCCGATATTCGATACCGAGACGATATTTTTTGGAATTCTTCGCCTTCGAGTCTGTCTGTCTGTGACGGCATCACGATTAATCTGCTAGACGATTTAATTTAAAAGATAAAATACACTAGGTCTACATAAAACCAATTTTGTAAAGATAGGCCGTGAAAGCGTAGCAGACAGACAGACACACTTTCGCATTTATAATCGCTAGTATGGATTTTTAACTCGAAATCATTCCTGGTCTGGCCTGGTGGGAGGCTTCAGCGGTGGCTAGTTCCCTGCCACCCTACCGGCAAAGACGTGCCGCCAAGCGATTAAGCGTTCCGGTACGATGGCATGTAGAAACCGAATAGGGGTATGGGTTTAATATAACTGCCATGCCCCTAACAGGTTAGCCCGCTACCATCTTAGACTGCATCATCACTTACCATCAGGTGAGATCGCAGTCAAGGGCTAACTTGAGTGGATAAAAAAAAGTTAGGTCAGATCACGGAGCATTAATTAGATGAGATAGGGCAGGTCACAGAAAAGTACCTGGGGTCTAACATGGGGCTAGGGAGTCTCGGGACCATAACATGTAGTGGATATTTCACCGATTTTAAAGCACTAATTGTATGGTTAAATTGACTGAACATTTTTTTATTTTTAGTTTTTTTATATTTATTGGCTTTGGCGGCGTTGTCAGCAATATTCAGAATCTGAAGTCGTTGGTTCGGTTGTAAAATTTTTCTTTTGCTATATTAGAATCAATTCAACCAATGGTAAAGTCACAAACTGGTAGGTACACGTAATCTGATGATGATACGGCTACCATTCCTGTCTAGTCCAAAACAATACAATCAAAGTTTAAGTCAAAGTGATACAAGCATGGAACTCGGAATCTGCTTATGCTTATGGATACAAGTACGGAAAGAGATGAGAACAAGGAAGCTCGACTAACTGTGTAATAGTAAGTTACGACCTACGACCGCTATGGGATGTTTGTCTTGACGCGTCTGGGTCGTTCACCCGCGCACTCTACCCCCAGTGCGAGTTCGCACTTCTCGAAATCTGTGCTGGTTTTCGTAAGTCTTCATTACTATATTTATATCAACAACGGATAACGTCTTCAAGTCGTACATTTGTTACTATATCGATAAAGCTAGCTGTAAAATGTAGATCTGTCCTTATTGATGTATGGTCACACATACCTACTCGTACCTGCATGAAGAAACATGGTTTTCGAAAACCTAAATAAATCGTAATCGACATACACAGTACCTACCTAAGTGGTTATATGTATAATTAGTGTTAAATATGTATAGCTTTCCTTTTAAAATGCGATTCCTCTTTGCAAATATTCAGACTCCAACTCAATTGTATCTCTTATGATAGGTACATCTTATATTTACTCTACAAAAGTCAGGAAAATTTTTGAGGAGATTCTTGATGACTGATGTACGCAGAGACTCGTAAATCGAATTGACATCGCGAAACTATATCAACTCGTGCTAAGGGCACAGGACTGGGCAAGGGAGTACGGGATCTCAAGAGACGTAAGCAGGAGGTAGGTAGATAAGTTAGGGAAGCCCTAACCAAAATAAATACTGCCTATTGACATTGTTTTCTCGGAAAACTCTTTGCACTTTATCAGAACATTTACTCTTAGGAGCTTAATTTCAGATTTGTGAGAAGCTAGCTGCCTAGTGCTTAGGCTTGAAATCACGGAGTAAAAGTTTAATTTGTTTTTAGTGAATGTATTCCTTAAAAAGCGGTAAGTAAGTAACTAGTACAAAAGTTTTTCAGTATTATACACAACGACCTCAATTTACATAGTCGGGCCCTGTTAAACAAAGAATGTGGACTTATTTTACTAACGCTATCTAGTCTGAAAAGCGGGACAGCGCTATGGCGGGAACAAAGACAGCTATACAGGTGTGGAGCGCGCTCTACAGTTCAGACGTCCAATTATTTTCTATGAAAGGGCCCATCTAGTACCTACATATATATCGATAATTATACAGAGAAGTTTCCCTTCAGACGGTAGTAACATATAAAAATCATTCATTACCTTTATAGGTCATTTCAGTATTTATAGTTTTGATTTAGTACCTAAAAGAAAAGCACTAAGCAAGTATTATTTCACCCACGCGATGCTAGTCCATTTAAACAGTCTAGCCTCGTAAATGCCACGTAGATAAAATATTGAAGATTTTCCATTGAAGCATTAAAGAGTTTGAATATCGCTTTGCAGTGCTGCGCTCCAGCGGAGATTTATCCCAACAATGGACTTAATATCTGAGGCTCATGAAAAAACGCATTCAATATTGTGCCACAGGTAAGCTATCGTACAGTTCAGCCGCTTTTCTACCAGAGATGTGCTACGTTCCGCGTTGCTAAGCTATAACCCACCAATAGGAGCGCTTTTCTATCAAGCGATCTCAGCTATGAATCAAGCGCTGCTATGGGTTTGACACACATCACACAAATTCTAGCATACTTGAAATTCGGCAGTTATGGTTTTATTTTTTCTTGATACGTAATAATTACGTCTTTCATATAATCAATCAATCAATATTTATTTAGTTAAATTAGGTCTACTGTACCGACCCCAAATAATGGGAAATGGCTAGGAGAAAGAAGAAGAAATTAGGTCCACTGTACACTTATTGACGTCCAATTACATACTTATAAAACATGATGGTGATAATCAGTTACGGTATCTTAAAACTAAAGCTACGAGGGTAAAAGTACTCGTAATTTTAGGAAAGAGACGTACATTGTGAGAGCTGATTCGTGGTGCCAAAGCATTCAATTTGCGAAATTTTTTTTCCGAACTGTGCGATAGCTGCACTACGATTTTTCCATACAATCGCGACTCAGCACAAAAGGGGAGCTTTGAAAGCAATTAAAAATGCTACTGTTTTTGATCTACGTGCAGTGAAATGTGGACTATGTTAAAAATTATTATTTTTCCCATTTTATGTACTTTTGCTGTATTATTAGTACCTATTCTGTGCTTCTGCGTCGTAGAAACCGATTAGGGGTATGGGTTTAACATAACTGCCAACCTCTAAACAGGTTAGCCCGCTACCATCTTAAGCTGCATCTATTACTATTAAATCCAAACACGGTTTATCCATTTTAATACTTTAATTAGCAATTATTTACACAGACACACGTCAATAGCGTTACGCCATAGTCATTACTCCACAGAGCAGTGCTGCCACTCTACAAAACCATTGCAGGGATACCATACATAAATTGTATTTAGCTTTCAATCTAACAGTTCGGTCATCCTGACCCAAACTTCGTCCCGAAGTATACATAATTTGAACACTTAATTAAAATCACGATGATTGCTGATGCTACTCTGCCATTTGTAGTATTAACGCTGGTCTTTAACGCCTGAGACCCCAAATGTTAAAGCACTGGCATTATAACCCTTAGCCAAGTACAGTTGCAGATAACAAGACTATGTTTTAGGGTAAAAGAGCATCAGTCTCCATCGTCTTTTCGCGTTACAAAACATCACCTAATAAGTAAATATGGATTTATCACCCATGACACATCTCATCATATTATTCTAACTCTGGTGAATTTACGTGTAGCTATACTGAAGTAACTGAATTGCCATATTTCACAAACAACAAAAGCTTCCTTCAAACACATGTTCATTTTGTAAACATAAACTTATTCAGAAGTAGCTTTCCAGCATTACACAGAGTTTTCCGTTAATTACCTAAGCGCATAATATTATAAGTAATCATTTCCCGTTACTCATTTTGGTTAACCCTATGCAATTCACTGACAATAATTAATCCTTAGGTAGTGATAAATGAGAAACGAACTTTAACTTTGTCTGATCAATAACATCTTAACATTGCTAACTCTAAACCCAAAGTTTCAATTCTATAAGTGTAATGCGTAACAATTTCGACATTCTCATGGAAATGAGAACACAATCATTTGATTAAATAATAAATAAGATTCTTATAGTCTACTGGTGTTATTATACACCTATAATTAATTTTCCTATGAGTATACTCATGTTCACTTTGTTACTTTCCAGAATGGTTATTATTACTCATCCATTACACTTAGTTATGCTTTCCTCTCTACACATGGCATAAATGACATATACCTTCTCTGTAAGCCTTAGCCAGGCTAGCATATGTTACAATTCACCCCCAGAACTTTATCTGACAATCGGTTACAATTGGTTACAAAACTCAATAAAACCCGAAGACCTGAGCCACGTTCTCTATAATGAGCCATTTTGTATATTTTGCACATGCTCCATCTTTTGAGCAAATCTCTACGTTCCTAATTTCATTTGAAATGTTGAAGTTTCAAAAGCACCTTATTCCCACCGGAAGAATAGATTTACCTTATACCGTGGCCCTGCATTGTATTGTTCGTTTTAAGTTAACACAACAGGCAACTCAACTGCCCGGTACTGCCTTCATCAGCTCTTGCCAAATTTCAACGTTTCGTAAAACCGAACTCAAATGTTGATACTATTCAATACAACATACCTTGGCATCTGCTTGGTAACTTATATCATTTTGACTTGTGCAGTCGTGATAGTGTGGTGAAAACGTATATAATATAATATAATATAGTATAATATAATATCATAATATAAATATAATAAAATGTTAACAAAATATAAATGTGTAGTAGTGTACCTACTTGGTTGTTCAATATTTTGGTAATTTACTTTTCACTGTTCCTCCTCAATCTAATTATGGTATTCATATCACTTTTATGAATGAATATCCCAAGGAACATCATAGAGCGAGTCTCTTTACAAGATAAGTAAATCTCTTTACACGATATTTTGTTACATCGCTCAACCTGCATAGAAATATTGTTGCTCTCACATGAATCTTAGTGAACTCCAAATGGCATCAAAACATAACACCGATATAAATCGCGTCCCGTAACTTGACCCAAAATGGCGGTCGTCTGCGCAGGTACATCGCACTACAGGACTACGCGGAGCATGCGCGGGAAGCAAGGGTATGGTAACGTGCGGCCCCTCGCGGCGCACCTGATACCGCACTTCATTTGACACCCGAAATGTGTTACTGTGCATAGCTCAACTTACGCGGCGGTTATATTACTTGTTTGCCACTCAGTGCCTCGCATTTAAAACAATAGTTGATATCAGTGGATATCATCTGCGTATTTTTTTTTTTACAGACCTATCAAGCCTTTATGTCACCTAACCATGACACTCACTGAACATCATCATCATTGCGCTTTCGCCTGAAAGCGGCTGAAAAGCAGAAAACAGCTGTTTTGCTACTTAAATATTATCATGCCCCCAACGGCGAGTAATAGATTACCTGTACTAATCTGGCTAGCCCCGCGGGCAATTTACCTAAGCTTTGCTGTATTTTGCAACTCTCGCTACCGAAAATCGAAACGTAGCAGCCCCGCAGGCTAGACTTTCCCAGTCTACTGGCATCATGGCCCCTGTTTTCCACACCAGCGATATATTCAAAATGTAGTAAAATATAAGAGGTACGGAATTAACTTACATGAGCGGTGAGCCCCACGGGCAAGAAACAACCACATGAGTTATGCGGTCAGCGTACATGAGCTCCACTGGTAACTTATTAGTGATTCGCCATCTGCTCATCAGAATCCGCTAGGCTTTACATACCAGCCCCGAGGGCGCTAATGTCCACACTTGAAAGTATATCATATAAGCCCCGAAGGCGAGGTGTGTCGGCCCCGAAGGCAAGGTTCATCGGCCCCGAAGGCAAGGTTCATCGGCCCCGAAGGCAAGGTATGTCGGCCCCGAAGGCAAGGTTCGTTAGCCCCGAAGGCAAGTGCATTGGCCCCGAAGGCAAGTGCGTTGGCCCCGAAGGCAAATGCGTAGGCCCCGAAGGCAAGTGCGTAGGCCCCGAAGGCAAGTCCATTGGCCCCGAAGGCAAGTACGTAGGCCCCGAAGGCAAGTACGTCGGCCCCGAAGGCAAATACGTAGGCCCCGAAGGCAAGTACGTAGGCCCCGAAGGCAAGTACGTAGGCCCCGAAGGCAAGTACGTCGGCCCCGAAGGCAAATACGTAGGCCCCGAAGGCAAGTACGTAGGCCCCGAAGGCAAGTACGTCGGCCCCGAAGGCAAGTACGTAGGCCCCGAAGGCAAGTACGTAGGCCCCGAAGGCAAGTACTTTGGCCCCAAAGGCAATTGCGTTGGCCCCGAAGGCAAGTGCGTTGGCCCCGAAGGCAAATGCGTAGGCCCCGAAGGCAAGTGCGTAGGCCCCGAAGGCAAGTGCGTAGGCCCCGAAGGCAAGTACGTAGGCCCCGAAGGCAAGTACTTAGGCCCCGAAGGCAGGTACTTAGGCCCCGAAGGCAAGGTGCGACAACCACAACGGCTAACTGCCCTTTACTGAAAAATAATTTAAATTATACTGAAGGCACTCTGTGTGAAGTAGCCCCGCAGGCATGTGCTGTAACACATAATATAACTCCTCAGGCATGTTCTATCAGCTGTGTGCCCAGCAAGCTGATCCGGTACGCAGTAGGCATACGCTATACGTACTGCAGCCCCTTAAGGTATGCGCTCTGTCGCCCCGGAGGCGTGTGCTATAATTTGCGTTGGAGCCCCTTAAGACATGTGTTCTGTAGCCCCTTAGGCATGTTGGCTTATCTGCGCTGTAGCCCCTTTAGGCATGTTTTGAAACTTACCAGTAGCCCCGCAGGCATATGCATGAATTGGCACTGAAACCCCTTAGGCGTGTCTTACCACTGAGCCATAGGCCCCTGTTAGGCATTTCCCTGAAACTAATCTGCAACCCTGCAAGTCAATGTATTAGTTTGTACTGAAGCCCCTAAGGCATGTTACATTTACTGTTCTGTACTCTGCACTGTTCTGCCGTGCAGCCCTGCGCCAATATGCGTTAATTTGTATGAAAGCCCCTTAGGCATGTGACATATACAGTAAGTGTACCCCACTTTAGGTATTTAGCTAAAACTGATCTGCTGTGCAGCCCTGCTGGCGCATGCATCAATTTGTTCTGAAGCCCCTCAGGCATGTGACATTTACAATAAGTGTACTTCACCTTTAGGTATTTTCCTGAAGCTGACCCATGGCCCCGCAGGCATATTTATTTCTATTTTGTTTTTACCTCAACAAAAATCAAACCAAAATATCACAAATGAGTCACTCCCAAAATACCGTTATGTTTTCATATTATACACCCTGTTCATCTCAACCATATGAATTATTTGCAATATTATCATTACCGGTCCACCAGTACCATTCCACCCCGACATCCTCTTTATTTTATTTTTCTCCAGAGTAACATTTAAATCTTTATTCAACAGCCGGGCTTTAGCTCCCAAATTCATAAGAAACAATTTTACTCTTCTCAGACCAGGGCGCGTTTGGAACCCTCGTAACATTAGTTTTAAGATACCTATGTTAATTATCACCACCACGTCTTATACTTTGTATACTTGACGTTCATTAAGTGTACTGTGTAAGTACCAACTTTGAATGAATATATTTTGACTTTGACTCTTTAACTATAAAAGTTAAATCTTAAACTTTGCATCATTCTTGTAACTCCTTGCACCACATAAGATGACTGTATATAAATCTCCTTGCACTAAAAGGTGCCATTGCCTTTTACAAACTTGCCAATCTCCTTTATTTTCCCTCTAAACAAAAATTATAATTTTCCTTTTTTTTTTTCAAAAATGTGGCATCCTCCTTTATCTTTCCTCTAAACAAAATGATGACTTTCCTTTTGCAACAATGGACACTCTCCTTTATTTTTTTGCCACTTATCCTTTTTGACTTTAGAGTCATCATCCATTACAATTAAATTGGAATTTACCAAAATTACCACTTAGTTCCTTTTGCATTTATTTGCTAACACGACTGCAAGATATGCGACCCGGACTCGGCCCATATGTTATATAGACATCATTCCATACCATTGTTATTCAAGGTGCAGGTTAGGCAACCACCATAACATAATATGCCACTAGCTTTTGGTCTTGGCCAGAGAACATTGCGAAGACCACACTAAAACTCAAGAATTAATTTATTAATTACACCTGTAAAATTAAAAATATTATTATCTTGGCAAAACCTCTGCTATCTTAACAGACATAAGCCCGTACATAGCACCATAACCATGGTACCCCAGGTGTGAGTACCATCACTGATGTGATATCTCTCTTTTCCTTCAGTCTCTCCGCATAATGAGAAATCATATGCTCTATCAGGCAATAAAGCACACCGCTCCAGACAGACACTGTGAAATACTTGAGACAGACAACATACTTATTATTAAATACCAACTTCAGTATAACCGGGTCTCAAAACCTGTCATAATAATAATCATCATCATAATTCACACCCAGTTCGGCTAACCCATTTTCCATCCAGGCAGATTTGATATATTATTTCAATTCACATTTTCCGAACAAATGTATCTATCTATGCCACCCAATCTTTATATATAACACCCTTCAAACATGTATAACTCCGATATTATTTATACTAAACGGCTAAACTGTAACTTATTTATTATTTCAACTGGGTATCCGTTCACTCTACAAATGCAATTTTCACTTGTAAGGACCTTTAATGGGTTATACTTGCTTTAATGGAATGTATAATATTACAGTTACTTTTGACCTCTGTTCATTTACTCAAACAATATTAGGTATATATGATTCACATAACTCTCAGAATAAATTGAATATTCACTATCAATTTAGGTACAAGATTATCAATTAAACTAATTTCCAACTAAATAAATTAGTAAATACCTCTTCAATAAGTTACATAATACTTATACCATGTTATGTAGTCGACCAACTACCATACCAACCTATTATAGCTTTGACTTAACTCTTTAAATATCTCATAGGTAGATCATGTTATGAACTACCTACCAGTGTAATTCACTATGATCTTTCACATAAAACTTAGATACTTAAGTACTTAATGTAAGCAAGTACAACCTGCAAGTACTTACTTATCTCCCTCTGTAGGTATGGTCTATCTATTTATTATACTAGTTATCTTTAGACCTTTAGCCCGCCAACCCGCATTGGATCAGAGTGGTGGGTCTAAGCTCTAATTCCCTCTCTCCTATGAAAGTGGAGGCCTGTGCCCAGCAGCGGGACGTTAATGGGCTGTAGTCATAATGGTAGATACCTTTATAACCTTTAATCATTTCTTTCAAATAAATATTTTAATAAACTCACCGTTTCCATGTACCCTACACACAGTACCACTAGGTAGGTCTCTCTCCAGGCACTTTACATGCTGAATGGAATTGATATAGTAGTAAAACCTCATACCTCATTGACCTTTGGTAATTTGTATGCAAGTACTTGATAAGTACTAACTATTCCATTGATACCTCTTTTTAAGTTTTCCATGCCAACTTTCCAATGCAATTCCGATTGCCAACCCACGTAGGTATTTATGTACTTACGATCATTTCACAATACGAGTTTTAGCACTCATTAATTATCCTTCTTGTATTTTATAGTTCAACCTTCCGTCATGACAACAATTAATAATTCTTTTCTTTTTTTTTTGCTTCACGTATTACGTCACGGTCATGGCGTCATAACATCTTGAATTACAATTTGTACCATTTTCAGGATAGGTCCGGATAAACAATTAATTAGCACGTGAAATACATTATCCCTCTTCTGAGATATTAAATCCAAACACGGTTTATCCATTTTAATACTTTAATTAGCAATTATTTACACAGACACACGTCAATGGGGACTATCGTTTCTTTGCTCACCAGTTGGCGCCACTGTTGACTAAGGTCAGAGGTATAGCTGTCAAAGGCGACTTTATAAGATCGGCGCCAAAACAAAGTTTTAAATCTTGAATCTCATTATGTTTATTAATATTTATAACTATCATCATATCGAGTAGCTAGTTCCGCAATGTTGTGCAGTTCCGTTTTGTTCGGAAAAAAAGGAGAACACATGTTTCCAAAAGATAAAACTGTTCTAAAACAGTGGCTAGTGGCGTTTCGCAGGAATTCGCAGGATTCTGAGGAATTAATTATATAGGCACTTAATAAATAAAATAAAAATAAATTAATTACTTATTAAACTTATATTTATCCTTCCCTTTCCCTTTAAAACACACTGCTATACAAAAAAATATTAATCATTGTACTTAAATCCATACAATGGATATGATACTGAAAGATGGTTGAGTTGTTAGTTGAAACTACTAAACAATGGTAGATACTAGATTAAGCTGGAAAATTTTCTAGCAATAGCAGGTATCATGTATGTATGATAGTAGGGGCTACTTTCTTTCAAACAGTAAGTATTCATTATTGATCGTTTTTATGTACTTATAATAATTATCACACTGATAAACTCATCTTTTATAGAGAAAGTACATTTCACTTCCAATACTGTTAGTTAGTTCTCCAATTAATCCTTCTGGAGAAACCTGAAATGAAACATCTAATATTAATCAAGAGAAATACCTACTATTATTAAATTCTGGTCATCTCACACATAGTAATCTGATCCCAAGATAGGTGTGTTCTCGTTAGTGATACCTACTGTGGGTACATAACCAGAGACAGGTATATTTCAATATCACGTAGTAAAAGTGTGTCCTTGATGTGCATGAAACCCTTAACCTTTCATGCAGAAGTCTTAGTAAGTAAATATAATATATAATACCTATATTAGGTAAATATATGTAAAAAGAAAAAACACAGCTGTTACCTCGCAAACAAGCATACTTTTGGCAAAAAATAAGTTTGGAAACAGTAAACAAACTAACCTCTGAATTAGCTGCTCTTTGAGGCCGCCTATTTTTGCGCCTCTTTTTCTTAATTCCGCTTTCAAAGCGTTCACATTCATCGCCAAATAATCCATATTTGCGATAATTTCACGAAGGAGATCACTTTTCAACAGGTAAATTAAAGAAATTATAATTTATGTCACGAAACCCGCCAAAACCAGTGAAAAGTGAATGATATTGGCCCTCACGCGACACCAGCGCCCCTAGCGGCAAATTCATACGCGATAGCCCCCATTGCGTTACGCCATAGTCATTACTCCACAGAGCAGTGCTGCCACTCTACAAAACCATTGCAGGGATACCATACATAAATTGTATTTAGCTTTCAATCTAACATTACTATCAGATGAGATTGCAGTCAAGGGCTAACTTGTAGTGGATAAAATAAATAATTATTCGCTTTCATCTAAAACAAAAACCGACGTCAAAACTATACCTTTATGTACCAACTTAAACTAAAAAAAAGTAAAAAACATTATCATTATTAACATTATTATTATTATTATTTTGTTTTTTGTTGATTTTCTCAAAAAGCGCTAAATCAATTTCGATAGAATTTATAAGGGACCACCTCTGAAGTCTACCAAACAATAAAAACATACAGCCGAATTTAGAACCTCCTCCTTTTTTGAAGTCGGTTAATAAGAGAAGTGTGCTAAATTGTTAAATTTTCTTATTATAAAACCGTTCTGTATTACCACTAGCCTCATTTGCCTGGTAAAGCTGTAGGATTACTAATAAGTAGGGGCGAGGAATCGATGCCGTGGCGCCGACTGGCCGACGACCGCTCCGTAGGCGGCGGCGCTCCAATACACGCTACTGGCACTCTACCATCGCTTGAAGCCGCATTGTTTCAATATTGATGACGTTCGTGTTTTAGAATTATAACCCTTATTTTATAGACATCAAGGTACATGATATGAAGCTGTCAGTTTGAAATAATACTGCTTTAAGTGATGGTTGTAACTCCCCTCTGGTTGCTAGGCTTACAGGATATGCCTACCTACATTTATTATAGTTTAACTGTGATGTCAGTCGTTTTACATTACAAAATTACTTATCGATTGAATGCAACTAAGGCCCACTTGCACAAGGACTCTTAAATTGATTTAGTTAAATATTTTAATGCTGTCCCTTTTTGGCAACTACAATAATATGCATTTGCCAAAAAGGAACAGTATTAGAAAATTTTACTAATTATCAGTTAAATGTCCTTACGCAAGCGGCCCTAACTGATCCCCGATTGTTTAAGCAAATCGTAATCAGTTATACGTTGGTCAAACTGATAATTGGCCTTATTTCGTACAGTAAGCGCGCGAGTTGAATGCAGAGTAAATGTATAGTGTCACCATACACGTTGCTCTGCGTTCAACTCGTGCGCGAACTATACGTTTGAATGCCTCGTTGGTCTAGTCTAGTGGTTAGCATGTTCGACTGCGGCCGGCGATGTACCGGGTTCGAGTCCTGGGTCGGTCCATGACAAGTATGGGTTTTTCTGACAAGAAATTCTCAATACTAGCCCAAACTTCCGCGCATAACGGCTGATCTCTCTGGAAATAGGCCGCCTTGGCCGAAGTTAGGTCTGGAGGACATTATTATTACGTAAAATAATGTCCTCCCGACCTAATTTCGGCCACGAAATCTACAGAGTACCTACAGTGTAACAATCACCTCTGATTGGTTAACACTCTTCCGCTGTTGGTCAAAATCCATTGACGCAGCAAGAATACCACAAATTCAACCAATCACAGCGATTGATTCTGTAACAATGATTGATGCAGGGTTTATAATAAGGCTATTTAAACGTTAAGGATTTCATAGGTACCTTTTGATTAGCTAGCTTCTATGAACTGCCTCATATACTTTTAGTTGTTTGAAAAACGTAGCCATGCCTTATAACTCTTAGGTTTGCAACGATTAATAATTATTGTCAGAAATTAGTGATAATCTCCGAGGCAACGGGCACGGAGGAAATGAAACAACCAAATTCGATCGACAATGGCATTCGACTCATATGTGTTTTCAAAACTAGGCCATTCGTCCATCACCACCAGTGATCAGACTAGACAAGCACCCCTATTCTCTAACTCAGTGGCTAGCAAAAGATGAAAGTCACTGACATACTTATATTTTTTATCCATTGAAGGTTTGTTTTTAGGGTTCCGTAGCCAAATTTGGCAAAAACGGAACCCTTATAGATTCGTCATGTCTGTCTGTCTGTCTGTCTCTCTGTCTGTCTGTCTGTCTGTCTGTCTGTCTGTCTGTCTGTCTGTCTGTCTGTCTGTCTGTCTGTCTGTCTGTGTGTCCGTCCGTATGTCACAGCCACTTTTTCCCGAAACTACTTCCCGAACTATACTGTTGAAACTTGGTAAGTAGATGTATTCTGTGAACCGCATTAAGATTTTCACACAAAACTAGAAAAAAAACAATAAATTTTGGGGGTCCCCATACTTAGAACTAAAACTCAAAAAAAATTTTTTCATCAAACCCATACGTGTGGGGTATCTATGGATAGGTCTTTAAAAATGATATTGAGGTTTCTTATATCATTTTTTTCTAAACTGAATAGTTTGCACGAGAGACACTTCCGAAGTGGTAAAATGTGTGTCCCCCCCCTGTAACTTCTAAAATAAGAGAATGATAAAACTAAAAAAAATATATGATGTACATTATCATGCAAACTTCCACCGAAAATTGGTTTGAACGAGATCTAGTAAGTAGTTTTTTTTAATAATTTAAAACTTACCTACTACAGGTTTGTACTATTTGAAGCGGGTGGATGAGGAAGGCAGAGGACCGTGTTTGGTGGCGCGCTCTCGAAAAGGCCTATGTCCAGCAGTGGATGCATACAGGCTGATTGATGGATGGATGGATGGACAGGTTTGTACGGAACCCTCGGTGCGCGAGTCCGACTCGCACTTGGCCGGTTTTTTTTTTTCTTCCATAGCAAAGCTTTAATGGATAAAAAATGTTTCAGTGACTTTAATTTTTTGATAGCCACTGGAGCTAGAGAATAGGGATGCTGGTCTAGGTTTCAATGACTTAGTTGAAGTATAATTAAAAAATTATGCCCCGTTTAAAAGTACAACCCTTTGAAAAGTGAGAAAATATGGAAAGAAGTTTGTGTGCGATTTTCCACTCACGAAAGCTTCTCAGCTAAAGCGCATTGCAAGTCCATTAGTTAATTATCACATAGAGTACCTACGTACGCGTCTGTCTGTACTCTGTAGACTGCGCGTTTGCTACTAGTTCCTATTCTCTGCTCTCAGCTGATTGCTGTTGCGTATTAGGTACCTACTATAGTTAGATTCTCTTACTTGCTTTTATGTTTTGCTATGGAGCAACGGATCGACCTGATTTTTGGCATGGGTTATTTTAAATGGCTGTGAGTGACATCGATGAAGAAGATGCACGGACTGGACGAAACTTAGGGTTGCTTGTTTGAATACCGAACCCTAAAAATGCATTAATTTTAACCGGATTCCCCGCCATTTTTGCGCTGCGCATTATTGCCTAGTATAGGGATGAATAATTAAAGTAGTTACACACTCCGCCGTGCTCGAGCTTACGCCCGATTAAGCCTCCACGAGGGACATCAAAGTGAAACTATCACATCGCTGGCTCACTCGTATACCTATTATACCTATTACCTACGTTTTGACTGTGATCTAGTGGTTAGCAGTTTCAACTGCGAGAGTCGGGCTAAAAATAGTGGGTGATAGATCGTTTTTACCTGCATCAACCATTGTTACAGTCTCAATTGTTTTGATTGGCTGAATTTATGGTATTTTGGCTGCATCAATGAATTTTGGCCAATAGGCGTCAGACACGAAACTAGCGGCGGCCGAGCGACGGCGAGAGCGGGGCGATGGGGTCCGAGAGCTGGCGACGAATTTCGGGAAGGTCCTTTAGGTAATCTGAAATTGTGGAAAAATATAATTTGGTTCATTGGTGAATCCAGTTCTGCCAGTCTGGTAGAGCGTTTGCGGTTATTTCGCTACTGCGCAGCATATAACATTTGCAAAAATAATCTGAAAAAACATTTTTTTGGCAACTTGATTTTTTTATCTTTAAATTTTATACTACGAGTATATAGAATTCGAAAAAATAAATCCCTAATAATAATAATAGTTTTTGTCGGTTATAAAGTATTACCAGACCTCTTACAAATTGTTCTCGAAATTCATCGCCAGCTCTCCGACTAATCGCATCGCCCCGCTACCGCCGTCGCCCCGCTACCGCTCATTTCGTGCCCGTACACATAGTGGAAGAATGTTAACCAATCAGAGGTGATTGCGATCGTTACACTGTAGAGCTGTCATTTCTAGACAATCGCCCCCCCGATCTTTCTCCGATTCATCATTGACCTTAGTTAGGCCAGTATTACACTTCAAGTAAGTTATTACTTAAGTAGCGTAGGTACTTAAGTAACTTTACTTAAATACTTACTTCACCGCAAGACTTCATACAATTCTTGCGATTAAATTAAATAAATCTCTACTTAAATTTTAAATTTGTTTCGTGCAACTCGGCATTAGTAGATATTTTATTTCTAGCAAGAAATAAAATGAAATATTTTTATTTTATGTAGGACAATTCAGGACAGGAATCAACGGGAATCTTGATGTCATACTTTATTCTTGTCATGTTAATCCGTACTTTTTATTATTATCTTCGAATCAAGTTTTGCAACCACACTTAATTAGCGATCAAAACGTTCGGCAGGAACGAAATTAGCTCCAAAACGGGTTTCTAAGCGAACATGCAACCTGCGGTCGTTGAACCGAGCCGGCTAAAGCACAAACTTTTGCACGAAAGCTGTCCTTATTTTATTACACACTAACTTATGCGCGCGGTACTACCAGGCGTAATCAGGTTAAACTATGAGAGCGTTTTAATTGACCTCCTTACTCCTTGACTGTGTATACTACAGAGAGGTCAATTCATAGTTGTGTAGCTACTACTAGTTTAACCAATTTGATAAATTGGGTTTTTCTGGCAAGAAATTCTTAGTAGGTACTAACCCGGAGTTATAAAGTTAGAGGTGCTTCTAACGCGTGCTTCTATATTATATTTGTTTCTATAGTCGAAAGCGATTAAAAATCTAACCATAGACTATTCACTTATTTTTTTCTCTTCGCTTAAACATTATTATTCAGAAGAGAATATACACGAAACGTATGTAACTTGACTAGGGAAGCTGATCTCTCTTATGTCCTGTCTAATTGCCATACCATCGGATTTTTGAGAGTAAGGGAATAGAGAACGACGCTTTGTTTGCGCAATGCGCCTACTTACTCTTGACTAGCACTATATTCCCGCAGATGAACGATTCTTTTTGATTCGACTATTCGTTTTTAAAATACCCAGTGTAATAAATAGCACATAATAGGTACCTAATAGTACAGGTAATACCTAGGCGTGATTTTTACTTGAAACAAGATAATATTTTTAAAAAAACAAGGTTTTATCGTCCTTCACATTGAATTTAGTGTGACGTCATTTTATTTTTCGTATTCTTCTCAGCAAACCCTTTATTAAATTGATACCCATATCATGGGGGTGCATAAGAAATAACTAGTCCGCCATCTTTGGGAGTCCGCCATATTGGATTTAGAACGACGTCACTTAGCTTTTCAGCTCAATCGGATAGATACCGGGAAGAGGGTCAAATTGATCTTGAAAGGTTTGATTACAGACGTATGTCTGTACCGGGACAGGTGAAACAAAAATATAAAAGATAAAAAGATGGTTTCATTTGGACGGGTTAAAGACATTAATATAACTACATATATGTATTAATATAAGACTTGAGCTTATATAATAATGATGATTTCTCTACGGAAGACATAAAATGTTTCTTTGCATCAGTAAAAATAAAATATGGATATCGTTTAAGACGCTAGTGAAAGTCATCCATTTACCATTGTTTCAGCATAATGGGGATAAATGCGGGATGAAACTCGTCGCGTCGCGTCCGCTGGAATCTGTTTCGATTTCGTGATCCTTTGTTTTGGATTGTCGACGTAATGTAATATTCATACTCTCTTTTTGACTTATAAGTAAGGTTCTATCTGACACAAACAGGTCCGTTTGGGTCTTCTTAGCATTGAGTCACTGTTTCCCTTTACCTATTCGATTTTATTTGGGATCCGCACATTGGCATGAGCATTCAAGGTTTTTTTTTAAATCGAAGAATAGGCGTGCGCTTGACGACAATCATGCAATGCATACAAAGCAATGATGAGGTCTAAGTTTTAGCGCGCTTGCCTAAAAGATGAGGTTTTAAGAAGTAGACTAAGTTTTGTTTGCCACGCTTTTCTATGGCAGCTGTGAAATGCTCGAATGTGCCCGAAGTGAAAGGAACGCCGAGCTGCTCGATGGATGCCTGAAGTTGCTAAAATCTCAGCCATCCAGGTACTAAACAGGATTTAGTCAATGGGTATCTATTTACTTTACCCATGCAGGGTATATATTAAGACTTATACGAATGGGTAGGAAACTTAATAACTCATATTATGACATCGATGGCACTATCTTGTCCAATAATATAACAAGCCGATTGTAATGAATTTTCGCGAGAGGGAAGGATCATAGAACTAATAGGTAGGTACTAATAGGAGGACTGACAGGGAAATTTAGCCATTTGGTGGATATAGAAACAGATTAGACTAACCTGAAGCCTACGATTAGGAGTTAGAGACCAGTATTAACAAATAAAACATAAAAAATAACCCCCGACATATTGAAGTAACAGGATACCAATTCCACTCAACTAGAAAAGAGCTGATGATCTTCCGAGTTTCTTGATAATAATCTTAAATAAAAATAATAATCTTGAATCATTGCTAAGAACACTCTCGAAACTCGATCAAGTCACCTTTCATACAAAAACATAACTAAATCAAAATCGGTTCATCCGTTTGGGCGCTACGATGCTGCAGACAGACACACAGATCAACACGTTAAACTTTTAACCTCTTATTGCGTCGGGGGCTAACAAAACAAAGACCACCACAGTTTATTTTGACTTTTTTTTAAAACAAATTAACAATGCACTCAACTCTTTGTTTGCTCTCGCGAATCCTTAATGACAGCCTGTCTGCGAGCCAAATGCAATTGTTCTATTACCTTCAGCAAAATAAAAAACCTGAGGACCTTTTATACAGCGTTTTTGTGCCGGGCACTCAATTTCAGAGCGTTCACGACTTACTCCTGCAGTTCATTATGATAGTAATAGTAGCTTGGGAAACTCTAGACAAAGGAAATTTCGAAAATTAAAAGTTGGATGTGATTGTCACAGTATAATAAAGACGGTTCATCAAAATGTGGTATGTCTGTGATAATAGGAATTCTGAAAAGGCATTTTCTATCCTAAAATAAAACGGTAATTGAACGATTTCTGTACAATTTAAAAAAATATTAATCCGCCACAGTAGACACATCTATGTGGTAAAGTGCGTGTCCTTCACCAATAGCATGCGAACACCCACCACCGAGCAATTCGCACCTTGGCTTGACTTAAAGTCTTGCACAATCGTGCATTGTCGAGTCAACATCTCCTGAGGATGCTCCGGTTTCGGAGTGAAACGTACGTTGAGAGTGATTTGGAAGATTTGTGTGGTGTGGTGCTGTGCCGGTGGTGGGTGTTCGCATGCTATTGATGAAGGACACGCACTACAACCACATAGATTTGTCTACTGTGGCGGATTATAGCGAATTATACTTCTCGTTCATTCATTATCATGGACTTCCGCAAAGTAACGCCTGCTTCGATTCAAAATATTAATACAATTCTTATTTTTTAAAGATTTTAATCGGAGAAACAGGAAGGTTTAATATCGATACAGAGCCAAAATAAATAAAAATTTTGCTTGTCTGTTACGGCATCAGGCAATATGGAACTGAATGCAACTTGCACACTTACTTATAGTTAAGTGACACTTAACATTAGGGTCATTTAATTACTAGATTGGAAAGGTTGTAAAGGTTTTACAATCGTGCATTGTCGAGTCAACATCTCCTGAAGATGCTCCGGTGTCGGAGTGAAACGTACGTTGAGAATAATTTGGAAGATTTGTGTGGTGTGGTGAATATCGCAAGATACATGTGCAAGATACGCGTTACGCGGTAGGTAGAGTTTATTTGTTATGCTGATTATTTTACGCTGTGTCGAGATCGCAATGCACTGTCAGCTACAATGGCTCTCAAATTAAAATATGAAAATTATTTTTTAAATTAAGAGTACCTACTACTTATAGCTCTTTAATTAAAGAGAGCAGCTTTCTTCAAGCATTCTCTGAGTGTATTTCCTTTGTTTTTCGTTCAAACATAAAGAAACAAAAGCTGTGATTGTCTACTATGTACTTAGTTAAGACTCTGTCTTCATATTCGGGGGTCAGAGGTTCGAACCAGGAGCCCATCACTACCTATTTCACTTTGGTGGAAGGCCTCGTAAAACTGTATACAAGAGTTCTCCTTTATGTTAAAAATGGTAATTTTACCATTACATATAGGTACACCAAGTGTGATTCTTAATTCATTTCCTATATCAAAAGAAAATTCTCTGAATGAAAAGATCTGTAAGAGTCTTTAACACGCCATATCTGTCTCTATCAAAGAACTATCTAATACAAAATGAATCAAACTTAATGAAATAACTTTGTCGCTACTCGCTACCAAAGAACTATCTAATACACAATGAATCAAAAAGACTGTAAGTTGCTTTGTACTCGTAAGAAGATTAAGCATTTCCCAGCGTAAGGTTTGCCTCTTAAAGTTGTATTCAGCGATCAGAAGCAGTCCATTAAGCCCACTACGCGATATAAAAGAATGCCGACCCGCGCGCTCGACCGGAAGAATCGATTCCTGTCTTCTGGAACTATTTCCACTGATAATGCACTGTTGTTTCTTCAAGTACGAACTTTATCCAACTCTACTAATATTATAAGCAAATGTAATCAATGTAAATGTAAGCTCCTAATCATACGTACACCCTCGACTCTTGTTCTTTTGTAGACTTAATTCCTATAAAACGTGGTTGCCTGGAAGAGATCGCTTCAAAGCGATAAGGCCGCCATTTGTACCGACTTTTCTTTTTTAAATTTTATTGTTCTTTATATTTTTATTTTGGTGTACAATAAAGAGTATTTCATTCATTCATTCATTCAAATGCGAAAGTTTGTGAAAATGTATGGATGGATGTTTGTTACTCTTTCTTGCAAAAACTACTGAACGGATTTTGATGAAATTTGGTATTCTACATACCTACATTTAGTAGTCTATACATTGGAATACAACTCATTTTTACTTTACCTTTTAATTTAGATACTTGTCACTTTACTCTTGATCTATCGGATCGAGAGTAAAGTAAGAGAGTGAGAGGTCTGTGACAACGCAGGGCACAGCTAATTAATTTAAAAAAAAATGTTATATTCCTTTGTAGATAATTTAGCAAGCGCTAAACACGGAGCTTGAAACCTCCTTGGCGCTGTGGTGGACCCTTTGTCTTATAAGTTGGAGGTCCAGGGTTCGGCAGTGACAATTTGGGTATTTATATTTTTTAAATTGCCGGTCTGGTCTAGTGGGAGGCTTCGGCCATGGATATTTACCATCCTACCAAAGACATCTACGTCATCGTTTCAACGAATAGACTTCCACGGCTGGACGAAGGTCTCCTGCATGGTTCTCCATTCTCCACAGAACACGCCGTCTTTTGCCGTCAGTTAAGACATCTTGCCAAGCAATTTACGATGCCGTGTTGGCGATTATTACAAGTTCATTTTTAAATTAGTCGACCTCTGCCGCTGCCGATATGCGCCACGTCTGACCAGGTAACCGGCGACCTAATTAATTCCACGAATTGCTCCCTCCAGCCGACCCGAAGTCAAATAAACAGCTCTATACAATAAAATAGTCGTTGACCCCACTAAATTACATTACCTAACGAAAGCGTTATGTAATCATTTGCATTTGCGGCATCGCTATTCACCGTTTATATAGAACTCCGAAGATACACATTTTGTTACAGTATAGGTTCAAAATAAAGTAACTAGGTATAATATGCAAGTTGCATATGCAAGTGGTGACGTACAGCTATGTAATGTAAAAAAGCCTTTAAATAAAAGATTTAAAAAAAAAATGGTATTCTGTGCTATTATAAGTAAATGGTAAGTTTCGTCGTTTCGTTTAAGTCACTTACGCTGAGTTGCACGAAACTATTTTAAAAATTTAAGTGTTGGTTAAACTAATTTAATCACAAGACTCCATACGATTCTTGCGATTAAATTAGTCTAAGTACCACTTAAATTTTTGTATTTGTTTCGTGCAACTCAGCGTTACCTATCACCCCAAAATGGCATTTTTAAACTTAGGTATTTTATTGTAGGTAAGTACTTATGTTGCTTTTAAAAGCATCCGCATAATAAGTAATTAAATAATTGTACAATAAATTGCATGTTTTAGCGAAAATAAGACCATTGACTTAAAAAGTTGAACCTGATATTTCTAATTTCTTTCAACAAATACTGAGGAGATCAGCCGAGCGATCGCGTAACTTCTGCATCAATCATTGATACATCGCAATCACCTCTGATTGGTTAACACTCTTCCACTATTGGACATAATCCATTGACGCAGCAAGAATGCCATAAATTCAGCCAATTACAACAATTGATACTGTAACAATGATTGATGCAGAAGTTACGCGATCGCTCGGCTGAATTCTGAGAGATTATAAATAGTCCAAAATGGAGCGGCATGAAAAAAAGAGTTTTTACAATTTTGTTTTGGAATAGTTATCTCTACTGCAGTGTCTCTACATAGGTACTGAATATCTTAAGGTTTGTACATCAATGGTACATAATCCATCTTACAAATTCTATCAAGCCAGATGAGCAAATTATGCGAATTCCAGCATGGAAAAAGGAGTACGGTACAATTTGGTTTTGGCATTCGAGCCGAATTACCACCATTAATTTTGCACAGACACTGTACGTATAGAAGACAACATTGTATCTACGTATTGAATATCTTCGACTGGTGTGCGTCAAAGGTGTTCACCCATGAATTCTGTCGAGCAAGGGGGGCCCTTCAACACGCTATCGGAATTCGGAAACCTAGAAAGGTTTGACAAGACCATTATGCGAATCCATCCCCTACGCAAGTAACTCGACACGCATGCGCGGTTCTAGCCATTTCACCCGCAGTTACGTCCCTACCCGTCGACAGTCCACACGTTAGCTGCTTCGACGCGGTGACGCAGTGACGTACCATATCGATAAGTTATCGACAAGTCATCGGATTGTCGAAACGTGGTGTAGTGTTACGGGCAGTGATGTATGCGGTGAATGGATTGCGACTTAACTAGTCTGGATGTGATGTAAGTGTCTTGAGTATTAAGTTGGTGTTATGTACACGTTTTTTGTTCATATTTAAGAAATAAAGGCGTTAATGTAATAGTGATTCAATGAGGAGGAAGAAAACACAAAAGTATTATGGTAAAACAAACAGAAAACGTATTCTAGCACAACGGGACTTAGAAAGTTATGTATGCGTTAAAACCACTCAATAAGGGTTATGTGATGGGAATGTCACTGTATTCTGAACCAATTTGCTAGATTATATATACAAATGTATGCGAAACAATTGCTATAATATAATCTTATTGAGGTAAAGGAAAGTAATCAAGTGGTAAGGTTTAGAGTAATTTCGATTGAGGTTAACGATGATGTTTACTAGCAGTGGTGAATGATGATAAAGCGTATTTTAAGGCTGTTTTTATACAATGAAAGTTCTTTAGAGGTGTTTTTTTCTGGAGATGGATTTTCGTATTGTGAGTGAATTGCTTTATTTTCAAAGCTCAATTTTAACTCTGTTGAAAAAGGTTTAAGTAATATGACGACAAATCTGCAGGTAATGAAAAATGCAGATATTCACGCAAATACCGCCTTGGTTCCACATTTCATGATAGGTATCCAGCCTCCAAGAAATTAGCGATCACATATTTGCTACGATATCAATAACTAGCTGATGCCCGCGACTTCGTCCGCGTGGTTTAAGTTTTATGTGATTCCCACGGGAACTCCTTAATTTTCCGGGATAAAAAGTAGCCTGTCACTCTCGGTCCTCAACTATACCCATGCCAAAAATCACGTCGATCCGTTGCTCCGTTGCGGCGTGATTGAAGGACAAACCAACAAACAAACACACTTTCGCATTTATAATATTTGTATGATTTATAATTCATATTAGTATGATACATCAATATTGTACCTAAATATTCTGATTCACTCAAGTTATGCTTTTTGCTAAATCGCTGCATTTCAGATATCTATAGTTCGCACGCGAGTTGAATGCAGAGCTTTTGTATGTGTCACCATATATAAGCTCTGCATTCAACTCGCGCACGAACTATAGATAGTGTCATAGTTTAACTGCCTCGCTGATCAGTGATTAGCATGTTCGACTGCGGATAACGAGGGGCCGGGTTCGGTTCCCAGCGTTATCGCCCTTTCGTTAAAACAAGGCCACGTTTTCTCCATATGTGGTCTTCTTCCACCTCCCTTTATTCCAGGTCTTTTCTGCCACGTATCTGCGAATTATAGAACCAGCTGCATCTTCTGTGTTCTCTCATCTATATTTATAAAATTCAAAGTCCTGACTGACTGACTGATATATCAACGCACAGCCTAAACTGCTGGTCCTAGAGACATGGTAGAGTGTGTTCTTTGTGAAGAGTTGTAATCCACTAAGAAAGGGTTTTTTGAAATTCCACCTCCAAAGGGGTAAAATACGGGTTGAAAGTTTGTATGAAAGTCCTTTATTTTACAAGTTATATCTACGAAACTTGATATTTTGGCTTTCGGTAAAAAATAAAGAAGCACATGTGTCACAATTCTCAAAAATTCCACCCCCAAAGGGGTTAAAAAGGGGTTGAAAGTTTGTATGAAAGTCCGTCGTTTTTCAAGCTATTGCCATGAAACTTGGTATTTGGGCTTCCAGTTTAATATTGATTATGAAATACTTATTTCACAACAGAGCAACGGATCGACGTGATGTGGGTAATTGGGTATAGTGTACCTGAAGAGTGACATAGGCTTCTTTTTATCGCGGAAAATTAAGGAGTGACTGTGGGAAATAAAAACTTATGCCGAACGAAGTCGCGGGCGTCCGCTAGTTTTTACTATATGGGGCTTTTCAAAGAACGGATAAACAAATTTCTCAAAAGCCAGCAACGCGTTGGCGGTTCCTCTGGTGCCGCAATCATGGGCGGCGGTAATTACTCAACATCGGGTAACCCACCTGCTCGTTTGCTCGCTATAATGTGTTTGTTTTTTTGGTTTGTCTTTCAATCACGCTACAACAGAGCAACAGATCGATGTGATTTTGGCATGAGTATAGTTTAAGAACGGGAGAGTGACATAGGCTACCATTTATCCCGGAAAATTACGGAGTTCCCATGGGAATTAAAAAATCTTATTCCACGCGGACGAAGTCGCAGGCATCAGCAAGTATTATATAAAAAAAAAGATATATATGTGAATTTGCTCCTGTCATAAAATTATTTATTTTAAATACTTTTATGTCAGGAGCAAACTGAAATTCAGCGCTGGGTATTGTAGCCAATGCCCAGCACAAGACTGAGTTTGCGACCAATTTTGTTGTTGCTTATAGTCCTTAGTCGTTATTTTTTTCTTTTAAAGACTCAAATGTTTGAGTGCAGCAATGTACACAATAAAGGTTTTATTTATTACTAGATGATGCCCGCGACTTCGTCTGCGTGGATTGTTACTTTTTGATTCCCGCGGGAACTCTTCAATTTTCCGGGATAAAAAGCCTATGCCCTTCCCCGGGATGGTAGCAGACAGACAGACACACTTTCGCATTTATAATACTAGTATTTATTGACCGAGCGAAGCGAAGGTCTCTGAGTCTACTGGGTGAATTGGCACTTGTCCGTCCGTCCGTCCGTCCGTCTGTCAGAGCCTTATAACTTCTGAATTGCTGAACGTAATTACTTCAAATTTAAATATAATATGTAAACCGATGGCCTCCCGCCGAATATGGCTTAAAAAGTTATAAAAATCTTTATTTCAGGGGGGCTCTCATAGAAGCGAATGCGAAGTAAAATATTTTTTATAGCGTTACATAGGGTTGCGGTATATCATTTTAAAGATAATTAGGAATAGAGTCCAAAAATATTTTTTTTTAAATTTTTCCCCTAAAATTGACGAAATGGGGGGCTTTCAAAGTGGCGATTTTCTAACGTCCAAAGTTGACCTCAGAACTCTCAATTTTCTGAACTCTCAAGCCTGAAACTTGATCAATTATTTGAATTATATCCTGTACTTGAACAACAAATACTAAAATTAGATAAATATTATAAGAAAACGAAATTATTTAATTTTTAATGATGATGATATTTTTAACAGAACTTCACAATGATGTCAATAGATGGCGCTCTGTGATACCGCGAGGTCTCAGTTCGGGGCGAACCACTAGTTATTATAATAACATATGGTTACATAAATCGTCATTGTTTCAAGCGGCCGCTAGGAGTCGCGCTCGCCAGAATGTCAAGGAGAGTGTTGACGCAGAGTTTTCCAGCTGTTTCATAACCGGTCGGCGTTTCAAGGACTTTAGTTTCGTGTTTCGGTAACTATGAGAGGAATTTTTGGTTTTTCAACAAAATCGGAATCATTTTAGACTAGACGCCCGCGATTTCGTCCGCATGGATTGAGGTTTTTTTTTGCTTCCCGCGGAAACTGTTTAATATTCCAGGATAAAGCAGCCTATCTGTTAATCCAGGGGTATAATCTATCTCCATTGCAAATTTCAGCCAAATCCGTCCAGTCGTTTTCGCCTGAAAGGGATAGAAACATACACACACACATACAAACTTTCACATTTAAAATATTAGTGTGATTAATTGCCTATTTCGACGACTTCCTGACGCAATGGTAAGCGCTGTGGTAATTATTTTGTTCGATGGTAAAGCCGCAAGAAATCCTGGGTTCGATTTCCGGTATGCAAAATGCCCCATTTTGTAATTTCTGTTTCTGGGGGGAAGTTTTGGGTGCAGTGAGGCCGTAACAGCCCCCTACTGGCAAAAACGTACCACCGAGCACTTTTCCGGTACGTAGGAACCGATTAAACTCATAGAAAGTCTAATTGACCGAGCGAAGCGAAGGTCTCTGAGTCTACTTGAGTGAATTGGCACTTGTCCATCCGTCCGTCCGTCCGTCTGTCAGAGCCTTATAACTTCTGAATTACTGAACGTAATTACTTTAAATTTAAATATAATATGTAAACCGATGGCCTCCCGCCGAATATGGCTTAAAAAGTTATAAAAATCTTTATTTTAGGGGGGCTCTCATAGAAGCGAATGCGAAGTAAAATATTTTTTATAGCGTTATATAGGTTGCGGTATATCATTTTAAAGATAATTAGGAATAGAGTCCAAAAATATATATTTTTTAATTTTTCCCCTAAAATTTACGAAATGGGGGGCTTACAAATTGGAGATTTTCTAACGTCCAAAGTTGACCTCAGAACTCTCAATTTTCTGAAAGGCTGAGGCTGAAACTTATCAATTATCTGAATTATATCCTGTACTTGAACAACAAATACTAAAATTAGATAAATATTATAAGGAAACGAAATTATTTAATTTTTAATGAGCTTCCATATTTTTAACAGAACTTCACTATGATGTCAATAGATGGCGCTCTGTACAAGTTTCTCTGTACCGCGAGGTCTCACTTAGGGGCGAACCACTGGTTAAATTTAGCCAATAAATAGGTAAGTATAGATTCTAAGTTTGTTTTAAGGAGTGAGTGCCCGGGTCTCGTTGAACCAAGGTTGGCTTAAATCTTGGTTGGCACCTTGGATCCATGAGAGCTGTGGTACTCCATGTATGTTTTATTCAGTGTAATTTTTTGGCTAAATAAAAGATTTTTTATTTAATTATTTGTTAAATTACCACATTCCTATCAAGTAAACCCGCATCGATTGATAGACGAACGTACCAATAGTATTTTAAAGTTGAATAAATCAATTGACACGCATAGGCCGCCGTATCTAATATTTTTCATCCCACCATCTCGGAAAGAGTATTTTTACTCTTCGATATCTGATGGTAAAAGCCGTTATTATCCTCTAGAGGATAAAGTAAATTGAATTTAGAACATCGTGTGCACGTAAGTAAATATCACTCGTCTATGAAGTTTGTGAATTCAAAACATCATTAAAACCTATTTACTTGTACCTCTATGGTGCCGAATTTCCATACAATCGTTTTTAATTTGTTAAAAACTCACACTCGTAACCTTCTTGGTGTACTTTTTTAATTTGCTTTGCGCGCATCATTTTTTTTCACGTCATATTGTTTAAAATTAAAACCGATTAAAAACAAGAAAATTGAAAATAAGTGAAAACCCTAAAATGAGTGATTCTAGTGACGAAGAAATTAACAGAATTGAATTTAATCTTGTGATTTTTTTTGCATTTAGTCATTTCCTCGCTGAGGTGGGATGAAAAGTTACCTTGTGATTTTTTTTGCATTTAGTCATTTCCTCGCTGAGGTGGGATGAAAAGTTACCTTGTGATTTTTTTTGCATTTAGTCATTTCCTCGCTGAGGTGGGATGAAAAGTTACGTGTTGCACTCGAGTGAAAAGATTTTTCACCTCGTGCTCTTTTGATTCCCTCGCTGACGCTCAGGATTCTAATTTTTTAATCACTCGCTCCGCTCGTGATTCAATTTTAGAATCCTTCGCTTGCTCGGTCATCAAAATTGAGCACGCGGTTAAAAAACAACTTTTCACTCTTGTATAACAAATAACTATTATTCAACACTACAGCAGTAGTTTTTCAATTGCGGTTGTCTCTAACCGCAGTCTCCCAATAAGCCGGGTCGAGGCCGCAATGAACAATAAACTAATCATTGAACAATTATCTACTTAGCATTCAACTGACGATAAATATCTGTAACCAAAAATATCCATACTTCTGAATGCGAAAGTGTCTGTCTGTTCGTCTGTTACGCTTTAACGCTTTGACGAAATTTGGTAGAAGTTTGCAGCCCGGGGAAGGAAACAGACTACTTTTTATCAATAAAAATCAAATAAAAATTCCGCCGAAATCAAAAAACAATCCATGAGGACGAAAATTACATCAAGTTAGAAGTTACTAAATAAATTAAAGGGACAGTGAAAGAAAGTTGCCTCGCGAAGTAGTGAAGAAAAAGGACTACATAAATATTTTAAAAAATAAGTTTTATTTCTTGTGGGCATTAAGTATATTAGGTATATCTTATCATAATAAATCTACAATCACCGATTTGTCAAATAAATTCTATTGCGATGAGTCGGAAACAAAATTAGCAGTTACTGTTTCAAAAGGCTTTTTACATAACTTTATCTAGAATTTATTAAGTCAGTAAAGCCTTTTTATATAATTTAACAAAGACCCCTAATACGAGTTTAAACATTTCGAAAACTTCGGTGTTATGCGAGCTTTTCGAATAACAAAGTTTTTGATATGCTGTAAATTTATGTAGAATTATTATGGGAGAATGTGTCACCGAATTTTATTTTCGAAAACTTTTAATCCTTACAAGTACCTACCTACTAGGGTAAAACAGTGAAAGACTGAAATGTTAAAAAATAAGTAATTTAGCCTTTATTATTTTGGTGAACTAAAAAAGTATTACAAGAATGAATACAAGTCTTTAATGTTTTATTAAGACTTGAATGCATTTAAGGTAAATTAAACGTGGAAAAACCAGCGATAAATATTTATTTCGCAACACTAATCTAATGGACCTTAATGTGACGTTTGAAAAGCGTTTGCTCGGAGAATAAATTATTGCGGTTTAAGAAAATTGCTACGAATTTTTCTTTTGAATTTCATTATTTAGTGCCTGCTATGCTGAGGCTGTACTCCTAGGGATGCGTGGCGACTAGTGAGGTGTTTGAAAACTCATCAACTGGCCAATACGATCGCTTTATATTTAGTTACTAGCGATCCACCCCGCCAACCCGCATTGGAGCAGCGTGGTGGGTCTAAGCTCTAATTCCCACTCTCCTATGAGAGTGGAGGCCTCTGCCCAGCAGTGGGACGTTAATGGGCTGTAGTAGTAGTAGTAGTAGTAGTAGTAGATCCGCCCCGGCTTCGCACAGGTAGCACTAATAATCCTAATAGTCTAATAGCTATAAAAATGGTTATTGTGAGTCAACCTTAAAAGATAGATGTATGCTATCGCGGACTTTTATTAGAACTTTTTGAGAGGAACAATTCCACCATAGGTACATTGTTTTCGTGTAACTTTAACTATTTACGCAGCGCACGCCACGTAAGCTCTCAGAAGAGAGGATTTTTTCCGACTTAGTTCACGTAATTGCAATTTTCGTAAGGATCTCTAATTTTTTGAAAATAAAATATAGCCTTTGTTACTCGCTGATAATGTATGTAGCTTTCTAAAAGAATTTTTTAAATCGGTTAAATAGTTTTTGAGTTTATCCTTTACAAACAAATCTTTCCTCTTTATAATATTAGTTTAGATTTCTCTCCGTCCAGTCCTTTTGTGTCACAGACCACAGTAATTTAATAAATCAACTATATCAGCTATACAGTTGTTTGGCAGGGTTATACACTGCGTACCGTTAAAAAAATAATAAGGGTAGAAGGCTAGAAGGTAAAGTAACCTTCTGAACATGAAAAGAGCCTAAATTCTGAAAGCTCCCTACATCTAGTTGCTCTGAATTCTTATCCAACTTGTACGAAATGTCAAGTCAACTGGTTTTAAATTTTTATTTTATTTTTTAAAGTGATTTTGAATCGTCAAGTGAATCTACGCAGAATCTACGCTGGTGGTTTGGAATGACATTCCTACCGAGAAGAACCAGCTAAAAACTTGGTGGTTGCTCTTTAATCCCTTTTTCTGAACCTCAACTAGGTATATCTAGGTAGGTCCAAAAACTAATATGGGTGTGCAAAACTAATAAACAATATCTACGAGTAGGTATAAGAATGAATGGCCAGTGTGAGTCATACACTAGTCATCGAATTTAATGTCCTCGGGAGGGGTGAGTCCCCAAATGAATCAAATAGTGAGGGGATGAACGTTAGGGGTCGGACTGGATATACAGTGATGCGGTCCGGAGATGAGCCAGCTTAATATTGTATTAACCTGATGAATGATAAGAATCCTTTGTTATCTTTTGGGCACAAAATGGCTCCCAAGATTTGAGGTCTTTTTGCGGCAAAATATTAATTTTATTTAATTTAGTACAGGATATTTATTTAGTGTTGCAGAAAAAACGACTATGGATTTATCAATTATTATGCTCACTCCAAAAATAACAAAAGCTGAATCGAACTGTCCCAGCCCGGAGTCGACTACAGCCGAATCGTGTCGAGTCGAATTGAGTCTCATTTGTTAATTTGCTGTCTGATGCAAATAAACTCGACTCGACGCACTTCAGCACGCCGCTAATCGGGGCAGTTTCATAGAAAATCTATAGGTGGCGAATTATTGTGATTCGATTCGACTCCGCTCGACGAACCTAACGTGAACCGAACCTAACGGACGATCAATAACTAAAATCGATGTGTTTTGATGCCTTAAATTCTTTAATTGTTTCTTTTGTTGCTTGATAAGTAAACTTTCTCTACCGCAAGAGCGAATAGGTATTAATTTACCAGCATTTGGCACTTCTTTAAGTAGATACGTATTAAACCATTAGGTACAAGACTAAATTACCAGCGTAAAAGCCTTTTTATTGACTATACAACATAAATAGAGGTACCTATAAAAACCTATCGGTACAGAAAGTGGGGAAATTTGCATATCGGTAATACGACTCGCTTAGATAGCATACTTGCGGTCTGCCTTTACGGTTTCTTCGTGACTAGCAATCGATTCTTGCACGGGTAGAACCTACATTTCTAGTAAATCATACTTAGACGGCGAAAGCGGGCCTATAGCCTTAAGGTCTAGCCCCACTACATAGGGACAGAGGGACGGCGCGGCAGCGGCACGTAGAGGCAAGTATTCTTTGTATGAGTTTGTATGGAGCTGGGCTCACTTTAAGCAACGCAGCACGGTGATGCACTGTGAAATAATTGTACAAAGAATACTTGCCGCGCCGCGCTCACCTCTGTAGTGGGGCTAGACCTTCATGGCTATACGTCGACCTCATGTTTGGTGGTTGCGAGTTTATATTTGGTTTCTATAACTGCAGCTTTCAGTTGTACAGCTCTTATACCTAATTGCTTAGACAGACATATAGACGGACAGATGGTTTGGACGATCGACTGAAAAATAGGCACACGTATAGTTGTAAATATACTAATATTATAAATGCGAAAGTGTGTTTGTTTGTTGGTTTATTGGTTTGTTGGTTGGTCCTTCAATCACGGAGCAACGGATCGACGTTATTTTTGGCATGGGTATAATTGACGAACTGGAGAGTGACATAGGCTACTCTTTATCCCGGAAAATTAAGGAGTTCCGGCGGGAATAAAAAAAACTAAACCACGTGGACAAAGTCGCGGGCATCAGCTAGTAACATATAAATAAATCATTTATTGTCCAGAAATTTTACAATATCAAAAGCTTTAGCGTCTGATGCCTACGACAAGATTAAACTCGTTTATCGTCGCATATATCTCGTGTACGGGCACGAAATGAGCGGTAGCGGGGCGACGGCGGTAGCGGGGCGATGCGACTAGTCGGAGAGCTAGCGACGAATTTCGGGAACAATTTGAAAGAGGTCTGGTAATACTTTATGACCGACAAAAACGTCTGGGATTTATTTTTTCGAATTCTATAAATATAAAATTTAAAGATAAAAAAATCAAATTGCCAAAAAAATTATTTTTCGATTTTTTTTTGCAAATGCTGCGCAGTAGCGAAATAGCCGCAAACGCTCTACCAGACTGGCAGAACTGGATTCGCCAATGAACGAAATTATATTTTTCCACAATTTCAGATCTCGAATTCCATCGCCCCGCTGTCGCCGTCGCCCCGCTACCGCTCATTTCGTGCAGTAGAGAGCACAGGTAGGGAAGGTTTAACACAGCAGTAGAACTATATTAAAAATTGCTTCATAAAAATTCTCTAAAGCCGCTTTGCCGGGCACTGGCTGACCCGAAATAGCCCGGAATTTGCATACCGGTGTTTGGGGCTGTCCAGTACAAACTTGGCAGCTTGATTTACAGTGGGACGTCGTACATTGTATCAGTCGGAGGTCGACACAAACTTGTGACATTTTTTCGCGAGTTTTTTTTAAAAATCCACTACAAGTTATCTCACCTCCCGCTACCATCCTAGACTGATAGATAGATAGACTGCATCATCACTTACGATGGTAATGATGGTTACGATGGTAGGGGCATGGCAGTTATATTAAACCCATACCTACCTACCCCTAATCGGTTTCTACACGGCATCGTACCGGAACACTAAATCGCTCTGCGGCACGTCTTTTCCGGTGGGAGGGTGGTAACTAGCCATGGCCGAAGCCTCCCACCAGGCCAGACCAAGGAAAATTAAGAAAATTATAAATTCCCAAATTGACCATGACACAACCCGCCCGCTACCATCTTAGACTGTATCATCACTTACCATCAGGTGAGATCGCAGTAACTTGTAGTGGATAATAAAAAAAAATAAAAAAAACTGCGCCAGGGAGACAAAAATTCGAGATCTAGAGTGGTCCACTATAGGTTTAACGAGACGAGTCGAATCGAATCGCAATAATTCGTCATAAGTAGCTACTCTTACATTGCAAACTCGATAGATCGTATTAACGAGCGATCACATCAGCATCAAAGTAAAATGGACCCTTTAAAGTCACAAATTCAGCACAACCGATTTTAATTTCAAAACTTATCGTTTGCAGCGAGCTGGTTGTGAACATGGCATTGATTGTGGTATGTTCACAGTTAGTAACAGTTAGTAGCTACTTATTGACTTATTCGTGCCTCGGGGAGCACGCGGTCGCGACTATTAGGTATCACTAACATGATAATAGTCGTTAAAGCCCGCCAACCCGCATTGGAGCAGCGTGGTGGGTCTGAGCTCTAATTACCTCTCTTCTATGAGAGTGGAGGCCTGTGCCCAGCAGTGGGACGATAATGGGCTGTAGTGGTGGTGGTGGTGGACTTATTCTTATACTAGCTGATGCCCGCGACTTCGTCCGCGTGGATATACCAAGTTTCATCGAAATAACTTGAGAAATGACGGACTTTTATACAAACTTTCAACCTCTATTTCACCCCTTTGGGGGTGGAATTTTGAAAAACTGTGAAACACGTATGTTTTTATTTATAACCCGCTGCTCATATACCAAGTTTCAGGGATAGGTATAACTTGAGAAATGAAGGACTTTCATACAAACTTTCAACCCCTATTTCACCCCTTCGGGGGTTAAATTTACGAAAACTGTGAAACACGTGTTTCTTCATATTTAACCGGTAGCTTGTATACCAAGTTTCATCGATATAACTTGAGAAATGAAGGACTTTCATACAAACTTTCAACCCCTATTTCACCCCATTGAGGGTGAAATTTTGAAAAACTGTGAAACACTTACTTCTTCATTTTCAACCAGTAGCTTGTATACCAAGTTTAATCGATATAACTTGAGAAATAACGGACTTTCATACAAACTTTCACCCCCTATTTCACCCCCTTAGGGGTGGAATTTTGAAAAACTGTGACACACGTACTTCTTTATTTTTTACCGTAAGCCAAAATAAAAAGTTTCGTTGATATAACTTGTAAAACATCTTGAGAAACGAAGGACTTTCATACCAACTTTCATCCCCTATTTCACCCTTTTGGGGGTCGAATTTTCAAAAACTGTGAAACACGTATGTCTCCATTTTCAACCCGCAGCTCATATATAAAGTTTCATGGCTATAACTTGAGAAATTAAGGACTTTCATACAAACTTTCAACCCCTATTTCACCCCTTCGGGGGTACAATTTCGGGATAAAAAGTATCCTATGTCCTACCTTGGCACGATTTGAGCCTAGTATAGGCTCAAATCGTGCCAAGTTTCGTTTGAATTCATTCAGTAGTTTCGGCGTGATGCGCGGCCAAGATACAGACAGACAGACAGACAGACAGACAGACAGACAGACAGACAGACAAAAATGAAAAAAATTACAGATTTGGCTTCAGTATCGAATAATGAGTGCCCTCCAAAAAAAATTTTCAAAATATCTTCAATGTACAGAATTGGACCTGTTACAGTTTTATTATAAGTATATAGATAGGCAAACACACGTGTGCACTACCCAGTCATCTTGCAACCTATCCCCTTTCATAAAAAGGTGCACCCTACGAGTGATCTCTTCCAGGCAACCCAGGAAATGCGCGTTCATTTTAACATTATATACCTCTAGAGCAGGGATGCCCAAAGTGGACCTCATGGGGTTGATATCTGTTTCCCAGGGGTCGACATAAACGAAAACTGATTTTGGAGGTCGACGAGGTCTAAGAATCGACCCATATTTTAATGTTTTTTTTTTCAAAAAATAATTACTTACCTACTTAAGTATTTTACGTAATTTGTATTAATAATTATTAATTACATTTGATATAATTACTGAATTTTATGTCTATTTATTTTGTTAAATTTTGATGCGAAAATGATGTCAAGTTTAGGTACCTACTCACTTAACCAACCGCAAAGTTTTTAAATTGGTAAGTATTTTGTATGAATAGGAAAAAACTAGAGATAGGATTTCTAAAGTAATTTGGCTATGGGGGTCTGAGGTATCAGTTCATTTTGGAGAAGGAGTCTCTTGCCCAAAACAGTTTGGGAATCCCTGCTCTAGAGTCTAGACGAACTTTCAATCCAGTTCTTAAAGCTTTCATAGGTACATGTAGGTACTTGCGTTAAATGATGTAACGTCGATATTCAAAGTGGCCCCCCGGCCCCCGTCGCGTCGTCCACGAGCCTATTGGCACTGTCAGATACCGGTTGACCTAGAAAGCGGAAATTTGCATTCCGCTATTAGGGTGCGTTTCCACCGGAGATGTGCTACGTTGCAATTTTTTTTTTCTCTTACCATAAAGTCCCATTACAATATTATAATGGCCACTTTATTGTATACTTCTACCGTCTAGCCTATGGGCTAATGAGTAATATTAATTTACGTTGCAAATGATAAGTGATTTATCTATTTCACATAGGACAACTTGTGTCACTAATTATGATACGTCAAGACTCTACCACCGGTTCGGAAAACTAATTCTACTGAGCTACGGATTCTGCTAAGCTACGGATGTGTGTGTACGACTGGATTTTCGTAGCTTAGATCGCTAGATGTTAGATCAAGTGGCTCCTATTGGTTGGTTTGACACACATCCGTGGCTTAGCAACGTAGCACATCTCCGGTGGCAACGCACCCTTATGCTGGATAGATTGCAGTGCGCGGCTTGCTTTACTGTTTTACACGGCATACAGGAATTCAATTTAAACTCTAGAGAGTAGAAGCGTCCGGTTGTCCACCCGCGTAAGGTCGCTTTTCACTAAGCAAATGCGCATTCAGTAAAAACATGGATACACATTTTCATTTAAGAATTCCTATCAATATTAAATGTGAACGTGTGTTAGTTAAAAAGATCCGGCTGAATTTGTTGTGCGCTCTTCTTACATCAAGTTCAAGGCGCGTTTAGAACCCTCGTAGCTCTAGAGTTAATTATCACCATCACGTTTTATACTTTGTATTATTGACCTTCAAAAAGTGTACTATGTAGGTACCAATCATGAATAAACATTACTTTAAATTTGAAACAGATTTCACACGGACTAAGTCGTAGGCATCAGCTATTATATAATGCAGAGAAGTAGGACTATGAACCACGTCACAGCACGGAGCGCAAAACCACAGCAAAACGGATAACTTTAACTCCCGTTTTTTTTAACTGTCATTTAAACTTGCCTTATGTTTGAAGAAATACTGGCTCTGAAGTAAATATCGTTGTTGCCTTTAATTGCTTTTATTTAAAACCTTTTTTATTATATTATAATTACGATATAGCCTATGATTATCGTGTTTCTAAGAGTAAGTAATTAATTTATCATAGATTTTATATTTTTAATTATTGTAAACTACCTAGTTACCTACCCAAACATATTATTACACTAGCTGATGCCCGCGACTTCGTTCGCGTGGATATACCAAGTTTCATGGATATAACTTGAGAAATGAAGGACTTTCATACAAACTTTCAACCCCTATTTCACCCCTTCGGGGGTAAAATTTACGAAAACTGTGAAATACGTATTTTTTCATTTTTAACCGGTAGCTTGTATACCAAGTTTCATCGATATAACTTGAGAAATGACGGACTTTCATACAAATTTTAAACCCCTATTTCACCCCTTTGAGGGTGAAATTTTGAAAAACTATTAAACACGTATGTTTTTATTTTTAACCCGCAGCTCATATACGAAGTTTCATGGCTATAACTTGAGAAATGAAGGACTTTCATACAAACTTTCAACCCCTATTTCACCCCTTCGGGTGTAAAATTTACAAAAACTGTGAAACACTTATTTCTTCATTTTCAACCGGTAGCTTGTATACCAAGTTTCATCGATATAACTTGAGAAATGAAGGACTTTTATACAAATTTTAAACCCCTATTTCACCCCTTTGAGGGTGAAATTTTGAAAAACTATTAAACACGTATGTCTTTATTTTTAACCCGCAGCTCATAAACCAAGTTTCATGGATATAACTTGAGAAATGAAGGACTTTCATACAAACTTTCAACCCCTATTTCACCCCTTCGGGGGTAAAATTTACGAAAACTGTGAAATACGTATTTCTTCATTTTTAACCGGTAGCTTGTATACCAAGTTTCATCGATATAACTTGAGAAATGAAGGACTTTCATACAAATTTTAAACCCCTATTTCACCCCTTTGAGGGTGAAATTTTGAAAAACTATTAAACACGTATGTCTTTATTTTTAACCCGCAGCTCATATACCAAGTTTCATGGCTATAACTTGAGAAATGAAGGACTTTCATACAAACTTTCAACCCCTATTTCACCCCTTCGGGTGTAAAATTTACAAAAACTGTGAAACACTTATTTCTTCATTTTCAACCGGTAGCTTGTATACCAAGTTTAATCGATATAACTTGAGAAATGACGGACTTTCATACAAACTTTCACCCCCTATTTCACCCCCTTAGGGGTGGAATTTTGAAAAACTGTGACACACGTACTTCTTTATTTTTTACCGTAAGCCAAAATAAAAAGTTTCGTTGATATAACTTGTAAAACATCTTGAGAAACGAAGGACTTTCATACCAATTTTCATCCCCTATTTCACCCTTTTGGGGGTCGAATTTTCAAAAACTGTGAAACACGTGTCACGTATGACTCCATTTTTAACCCGCAGCTCATATATCAAGTTTCATGGCTATAACTTGAGAAATAAAGGACTTTCATACAAACTTTCAACCCCTATTTCACCCCTTCGGGGGTAGAATTTCGGGATAAAAAGTATCCTATGTCCTACCTCGTAGTATGGGCTCAAATCGTGCCAAGTTTCGTTTGAATTCATTCAGTAGTTTCGGCGTGATGCGCGGCCAAGATACAGACAGACAGACAGACAGACAGACAAAAATGAAAAAAATTACAGATTTGGCTTCAGTATCGAATAATGAGTGCCCTCCAAAAAAATTTTCAAAATATCTTTAATGTACAGAATTGGACCTGTTACAGTTTTATTATATATATATATCTTTATATATAAAATTCAAAGTCCTGACTGACTGACTGACTTATATATCAACGCACAGCCTAAATCGCTGGGGTTAGAAACTTGAAATTTTGACAGTAGGTTCCTTTTGTGACGTAGGCGCTCACTAAGAAAGGATTTCTCAAAATTCCACCCCCAAGGGGATAAAATAGGGGTTTAAAGTTTATATGAAAGTCCTTCATTTCTCAAGCTAAAGCCATGAAACTTGGTATATGAGCTGCGAGTTAAAAATAAAGAAATACGTGTTTCACAGTTTTTGAAAATTCGACCCCCAAAGGGGTGAAATAGGGGATGAAAATTGGTATAAAAGTCTTTCATTTCACAAGTTATAGCCCTGAAACTTGGTATTTGGGCTTCCGATTTAAAATTATGAAATACGTATTCCACAGTTTGGAAATTTCTATCCCCAAGGACGTTAAATAGAGAGTTTGTCCTTCAATCACGCCGCAACAGAGCAACGGATCGATGTGATTTTTTGCATGGGTAGGTATAAGTGAGGATCTGGAGAGTGACATAGGCTTCTTTTTATCCCGGAAATGAAGGAGTGCCTGTGGGAATTAAAAAACTTATGCCACGCGAACGAAGTCGCGGGCGTCCTCTAGTAAGTATATAGAAGTATCAAGGTGATATATCTAATGTCCACAGAAAAATTATGTTTACATAATATTATGTGGTTCTACTACAGTTTTGTTGACAGAAAATTAAAATTATCGAGTGCATTCCCGAACTGTTAGTATATGTAATGCCCTTACGGCTTCATTTTCCCTGTCCCTTTTAATATTGGTATCTTCAAATCAAGATCATCTTCTGCATAAGCGCACTCTATGATCAAACCTGCCAGCAAGTTTGATTGCAGCCAAGCGATGAATATATTTAAAAAAACTACGATCGCTAGGCTGTTACATTTGAACGAGCTACAAAATTAAAACTAAAAGCCAGACCGCGGGTCGCGAGTGGCGCGCTTTAGTTTGAAGTGCATTTCCTTGTACAAACCGTTTGAAAATATTAACACCATCGACTTTTCCGACCACTTTCCGAAAAATAAACTGCGAATAAACGTGCTAGAGCGTTGAAAAGAGATTAAATTAATCCATACTAATATTATAAATGCGAAAGTGTGTTTGTCTGTCTGTCTGCTACGCTTAAACGGCCCATCTTTTCAACCGATTTTGATGAAATTTGGTATACGGGTTAGGTTACATCCCGGGGAAGGACATAGGCCTTTTATCCCGGAAAATTAGGGAGTTCCCCCGGAAATTAAAAAAACTTAATTTACGCAGACGAAGTCGCGGGCATCATCTAGTTATTGTTAAAGCAGGGCTATTATTGTTTGACCTATATTTTTGGTGGCAAATTATAAAAAGTTGTACTTAAACATGATGATGGGCCGTAAAAGCGTAGCAGACAGATAGACAGACTTTTAGCATTTATGATAGTAAGTATGGGTATGGATTAGACGATTTCTACATATTATGTGAGATGCAGCCTCTTCCATTGTATTCTGGTGCTATTTTCCCCTAAAACTCTAATTACAGTCAGCCGCTGTCGGGGCTTTGAGGTGAAATGCCTGAACCCTGTCATCAATCGAAAAAATCAATGGAATAAAAAATCAAAGCATTGCCGTTTTAATAAATAGAACAAAACCTAGTTACAAAACATAGGGTACTAGTTAGTATTCTGAGGCTAGCATGTTGTTTTTAACGTACTAACTTTTTTGTATAGCATCCGAAAACATGAAAACGTTGTTATTTTTGTTGCGCTGGGCTAAAAGCAAAAACACACTAAAAAAATCAGCGTGAAATGTGTGCGTTGGATTGTAGTACGGCTTTTCCTGTCGTAATAGTGAGTGTGGCTCCATATTACTTAAAAGTCATCGTTGTTTCAACTGATAGACGTCTACAGCTGGGACGAAGGTCTCCTGCATTGATCGTAACAAAACACGATCTTGTAGTACCGCTTGCATCCAGCTGCTTTCAGCTGATCGTCCGTCCACCTAGTGGGAAGTCGCTCAACGTTGCTCTATCCGGCGCAAGGCCGCCATTCAAGCACCTTGGGACACCAACGCGTGCACGCTCTTTTAACTTGGAGCTTCGCCTATTGCCGCTCCAGCTTAGAGACTCTTCGAGCTGTGTCGGGTACTCAGGTTCTCCTGCTGTAGCTGTATAGCATGTTTTCGCTCTATAATACTAAAAACCATTTTCTACGAAATTCTTGACGACCTCCGTGACGCAGTGTGTCTGCTGTTGTCTTAACGTGCGGAGGTCCCGGGTTCGATTCCCGACAGGGTCAATTTGGGAATTTATGAGTTCTGAATTTTCCCTGGTCTGGCCTGGTGGGAGGCTTTGGCCGTGGCTAGTAACCACCCTACCGGCAGGGACGTGCCGCCAAGCGATTTGGCGTTCCGGTACGATGCCGTGTAAAACCGAATAAATAAATGCCCCTGACTGGTTGGCCCGCTACCATCTTAGACTGCGTCATCACTTACCATCGGGTGAGATCGCAATCAAGGGCTAACTTGTAGTGCATTAAAAAAAAGTCATGACTACGCAATACTACCTTGCGTGCTCTAACTTCTATCTAAGCATTTAAAAAAACATTAATAATGAACGTCAAACTTTTAGATTCAAATTCAAATGTTTTTTATACCTACGAGTAAACTTACAACTTTGAATCGTCGACTAAATCTACCACTGATTTGGAATGCTATTCCTATCGAGAACATATTATTTCAAAATGACTCAAAATACCTACGCAATTAATTTGGAGTTACAGCCGAATTCATCTTTTGTATGGTAAAATCAAGCAAGCCCCTTTCTTTGATGTAACCCCAAAGATTGATTTACGAAATACAATCGGTCGTAATTTCATTTTAACGGGGTTGATTCATCCCTTGCTTGCTTGGCTTCATTTCAAAATGCTGTGGAAATTCTGTGAGGTTTTCTGAGTAAATAGGAACAATTTTACCTACATAAATAATATGCTTGTTGGTAGGTATGCCACAAAATTAACCTCCAAAAAGGTACGGATAAAAAATATTTTAATAGATAAGCTGTTTTATGATGAGCTAATGTTTTAACTATACATCTAGTACCGCGACTTCGTCTCCGTGGGTGTACGTTTCTTCAAAATCCCGTAGGATCTCTTTGATTTTCCAGGATGAAAAGTAAATATATCCATGCAGAAAATCACACACGACAACACTATAATATTAATAACATAAAGCTGCTTAACGTAGGTAAACTTCGTTATACGTTAATTTAACTTAGGAAATTATAAAATGGTTCCCAAAGAGGAAAGAGGTGTTTGGAAATAAGCCTTAAAATATAATGTAATCTACAGCTAACGTCCATTCATACAAATGATTTAATATATCGCCCTAGTAACCGGTAATTAATTTATCCGGAACATTACAATAAGGTTGTGTTGAGGTGGCTCACAGATGGCTAATACACCAACTTGTCTCAGTCCACCCTGACGCTGTTGTTTATTACACACTGCTATACCGCATGCTGAGCTTAAGCTTTAACCCCAAGTTTAATAAGTTAATCTTATACAGGCGTTTGTATCGCCTCAGTCGTCGGTACCGTATATTGTACATTACAATGAAGATGTCTTGCGGTGGCTCACACATAGCTTACACCAGCTTGCCTCAGTCCACCCTGCCGCTGTTGTTTATTACACACTGCTAGTCTGCATGCTAAGCTAAAGCTTTAAACACTACTTTGTTAAGATAATTTTATACAGGCGTTTGTACCGCCAGTTTTCGGTCACGTATTAATAACATTACCATCGTGAACGGTGACGTAACAATGAAGATATCTTGCCGTGCCCCACAGATATCTACCAGCTTGTTTCGGTCCACCTTGATGTTGTATACAGTCTGGCCATAAATACATTCCATGAGGTTGGAAGTGGCGAATTTGCCCATGGAGAAAGTGCGTGTTTCAATTGATTAATGGCCACAAAGTTTAAAAGATTGCATAAAGGCTAACTAAGGCTCACTGCAGTAATAATAAGGTAATACATTAAAAACGATGTTTTCCTTGTAATAATGTTTATGCCATGACCAGGTATTTCACTGCTGTAGCGCGTGCTGAGTTTTAGTTTTAAACCTCACCCTTGCATTAGCCTACGTCTTTATAAACATGATTTATATCGCCTACTAACGTCTGTGAAAGTTAGTCTGTGCTACGAAGAATATTCGCAGCCATCTCGTAGACCGTTAGGCTAAGTGTACACTGGCAAATGAATCCCACAATTTCTTACAAAGGTCAACTTTTTGCACTTTTTGTACAGTCACACGCAGCAAATCGACTTATGTGGCTTGTATGTATATTGTATGCTTACATGTTTTGTATACCTACCTATTAAAAGTTCAGATATTTCATTGATACTTTTGCCATAAACTTGATGGCCAGTTCACCCTTTGCCTTAAGTAGGTATATGTCAAACTAGCTGACCCGTTAGAGCGGAATTTCTTAACCTAGAAAGCTGAAATTTCGCACGGAGGTTCCTTTTATATTGTAAACAAGGAATAAGGCAATTTTTTTTAGAATTTCCACGTGTACGAAGCTGCGGGCGATCGCTAGTGTATGTATAAAGGCCGCTGCCGTAATTTAATAACGTATCGCAACTACTGGTAATATTATAGTTATAAACGTTGAGATTCTACGATTTGGCGGCGACATCTATACTAATATTATAAACTAGATGATTCCCGCGACTTCGTCCGCGTGGATTAAGATTTATTGATTCCCGCGGGAAGTTTAATTTTCCGGGATAAAAAGTAGCCTATGTCCTTCCCCGGGACACAATCTACCCCTGTACTAAATTTCATCAAAATCGGTTGAAAAGATGGGTCGGGAAAGCGTAGCAGACAGACAGACAGACAGACGGACAGACACACTTTCGCATTTATAATATTAGTATGGATGTGAAAGTATGTCTGTCGGTCTGCGACGCTTTAACGGCCCATCTTATCAACCAATTTTGATGCAATTCGATGTAGCAGTAGGTTACATCCCGGGGAGGGCTTTTTATATAGGCTTTTTATCCCGGAAAATTAAGGAGTTCCCAATCTAATCTAATCCACCTCCGAGTTTTCCATATCTCCCTATTTTGTGCCTCTACGGGCCACTCAACTTGGAATTTCTAATTCATCGCGCCATCGTAGCCTCGGCCTACCACGTTGGAGCCATGGAACGTAGCATTCTAGGTTTAAAACTAGCAGATCGTGTAAGAAACTCAGATGCATGATCCAAAACGCTAGTAGCCGACGTTGGCCTTGCAGCAGCTTCTCTCAAGTGGGACTGGGCCGGTCATGTGAGCCGTATGCCAGATGATTTGTGGGCTAAATTCACTTCCTTCTGGAGTTCCCAAGGGAGTTTAAAAAACTTGCATCGTCTAGTAGACGAATAAAATTGCAATCTGAGCTGCACATGCAGTACACCCGTGTGTATCGACCACACAATATGGCTCGCGATCGTTAGCGGTCATTGACCCCGCCCCGGGGTAGGCTGCTTGGCAAACAACCCAATTCGATTGTGCTCCTATGCATATAATGTACTCAGGCTCTATTAGTTTGTGTTTGAATACACAATGCAAGGAATATTATTCACTCAATTGTGGAGTAAATATTTTGCTATGGGATATTAGGCTTCAAACACATCCCTATAGTTATAGGCATCCTTGATTCATTGCACAACCCTGAAGTTCTTCTATATAATATGTATAACCAGCATCAATCTCAATTGTGGTGGTTGGCTGAATTTATGGTATTCTTCCGGCGATACCTAATGGATTTTGGCCAAAAGCGTCAAAAGTGATTGCGATCGTTACTGCGCTACAATGATTTTTACGTAATAAGGCCCCAGGTAAAGCAGCACTATTATACTCGTACATCGGTACGCCTATAGTAAATGTAACGTGTGTACGTTATATCACTTCATTCTAGTTTTACTGTAGGCGCATAGAGAAAGATAAACTAAGTTGATAAATCGTATGCTGTCATGCACCAATTTTTTGTCAAGCACAGATCTAAAAAAAATATAAGTGTAGAAGTGTTAATAGGGCGTGAGATTGACGCTGCGCAGATTTGCAGTGACCCATTGGTGTGCGTTATTATAAAATCAATAAAAAAACATTTATTCAGCCATCTTAACGAAATCAAAAGTAATAAGTTTAATTTTTATTCATTGCTAGAGCATAGCTAGCAGAAGCTAGAGATTTTTTTTTCGTTTTTTTTTGTGTGTTGTTGTATTATGAGTTGCTGAATGTAAGGGACACCTCGCTGTTGTAAAATACTTGCTCGATGTATTTTCTATTATGGTATTTAGAGTTCTGTGGTGCCTTGACAAAGTAGTACCTATTACTTCCTGCCCCCCTAGCATGGGCCGATACAATTTTCTCCCCGAGGAAAGGATATAAATTTTATTCCTAAATAAATAAATAAAAACGCTAAATAACGGCGGATAAAAAGTCCCCCCCCCCCCCCGAGTCCCTGTGAAATGTCAAACGGGGATAAACTTCTCTCCCCTGCCCCCCTAGCATGGGCCGAGACAATTTTCTCCCCGAGGAAAGGATAAATTTTTTATTCCTAAATAAATAAATAAAAACGCTAAATAACGGTGGATAAATATTCCCCCGAGTCCCCGTGAAATGTCAAACGGGGATAAACTTCTCCTCTCCCCTGTGGCCGTGCTCTGAGAAGTGGATAAGTTAATTTTATCTCTTGTCAGTGGATAAAATCGGGGGATAAAATTTTTATCTCCGGCCCATGCTAGCCCTGCAGGTTGCCGTGCTCTGAGAAGTGGATAAGTTAATTTTATCTCTTGTCAGTGGATAAAATCGGGGGATAAAATTTTTATCTCCGGCCCATGCTAGCCCTGCTGGTGTAGCGTCAGATACTTTTAAGTTTTTTGCGCTACTTTTTAAGTGCTTCGTACTGGGATTCTGTGGCGGGATGTTACTTAAAGACTTATGGAGATAAAGAGAGCTTTTAAGAATAAGAGATGTCTAATGTCAGTCATTGGATCGTTATAATATAGTGCTATTTTTAAGCCATCTTAAATTTAATATCGTAATTCGATTAATTAATTATCAACCAAGTAGCAGGGAACCGCTGGATTCAGACGACCTATTAGGTATGATATTTATATTACTAAGCCAATATAACTCTAAGCCATCAGGACTTTAGTTTTTTTTCAAACGATTCCTAATGATTATGTTTTTCTTGTTACAGGTAAGTACATAACGATCGTCTTCAAGAGTCAAGAAAGAATAAATGGTAAATACTTAGTCCTAAAAGTCCTATAATTGGGTTGTTCCGTATACATCCCATTACGTTTCATCCCATTGATTAAAACGCATAGTTCTAAAAAAAGTAAGAGGAACCTGAGATTCGAGCCCTGGAGCAACCAAATAAACAGGTAAAAGTCTTACTACTAGTGGCGTGCACATAGGGTTTGAAGCTAGGGTAGGCATATAGTGTTGTTTGGCTATATTTACTGACTGTCATGGTTTAACATTGTTGTGTTTCTTGGGTAAGCAGTGTTTTTATGTCTCTATGAATTACACGCCACTGCTACCAGGCTATCAGCGCTATGAAAGATACGTGTAGGTACAAAGGTGTTATTAGTGCGAATGCAGCAAAGTACAATACGCGTAAGCCCTAGGGAGCGAAGGGTATATTAGGATCCCTAACTCGATCCCAGCTTACGTTGGCGTAAGTAGACACATAGAGGGTACTTAGCCTCAAATTAACACTAAGCAATTGTTTTAGTTGAGGTATGCTGTAATTAATGTTTAATGGTTTATTGCTTCAACTTAAAGGAGGACTATTATTAGAATGGGCTTAGTTTATTATCTAGGTTTAGGCACGTTTAGGCTATCACTTTAATTCACTTTATAATAATAAAATAATAAATAATGTCCTCCCGACCGAATTTCGGCCACGGCGGCCTATCTCTAGAGAGATTAGCCATCTGCGCGGGATATAATATAGTGCACAAGTGTGTGCTCATACACAGGTGCACTCTCTGTTTCTTTACTCTCATTGCCCGATGGGACTGAAAATTCGACACGACCGGAGTGTGATCAGGCGCAGGACCAACGGCTTTACGTGATTTCTGAGGCACGGTGGTGAAACACCGCCAACTTTTTAACTCCGGGCTAGTACTGAGAATTTCTTATTTAATTATTTCTGGCTAATAAAATCTTCGGATCCCTTTTGCATTTATATGAAAGTACCTAAGTGTATCCCGTGACACTCATTCACGAATTATACGTTCTTTATACCTACTTATACGATGTAAGTCTAGAGGATTATTCGCATTCACTCAATGATATGTGCAACACGTCCTCGCCCCCTTTTCCCTTTTCACCACCCCCCCCCCCCCCCCCCCCCAGTCCCCTGGCACTCGTGTACATCGCATTTTCAAGTCTCGCCAGTAGAAGTGTAAAGGGATTTCCACGCTTTAATAGAAAAAGTACGAAGATTCTTAGAGCTTATATTCGAAACTAGCTGATGCCCGCGACTTCGTCCGCGTGGATTGAGGTTTTTCGGTTCCCGCGGGAACTCCTTAATTTTCCGGGATAAAAAGTAGCCTATGTGCTATTCCAGACTATAATCTATCTCTGTGCCAAATTTCATCCAGATCCGTTCATCCGTTGGAGCGTGATTGAGTAACAAACATACATCCATACATCCAAACTTTCGCATTTATAATATTTATATATGGATAATTGATAAAATGTTTTGTATCGTACTCGTAGTAAAACTGTACCTAATTATGAAACGAATTGTTTTCAAAACGAACTGAAGGCCCTTTAGGCCACTAAATTAGTGTCGTTGTTTTACTGCGGGAACTTAAAAACCGCGAAAATTTGCGTCTCATACATCCCATGTATAGTACGCGCGCGAGTTGAAAGCAGTCGGCGCCTGAGGTGACATATATACATAAGCTCAGGGCGCCTGAGGTGACATATACATAAGCTCAGCATTCAACTCGCGCGAACTATAGGTTCAAAATTCAAAATTCAAATGGTTTTTATTCAAATAAACTTTTACAAGTGCTTTCGAATCGTCGAATGACTCGGCGGTTGCTCTTTTGAAAAAAATCATTTACAATTTCATTAATGTATACTATACATAAGTAACCGCTGTCCTTAGCATTGCTGGAGCGAGTCAAATGCTCTTTTGTCATTTACGTAATCTTCAACAGTATAATAAGCTTTTTTCAAAAGCCTACTTTTAATGGATATCTTAAACTTGTGTAAAGGCAAGTTTAAAATAGATTGTGGAATTTTGTTATAAAATAGAATGCTCATTCCTACGAACTACCTTCGGACTTTCTTGAGGCGGAGCGATGAAGTCACGAGCTTATGGCAGTTTCTAGTTGGCCTATCGTGCAGATCGCATATTCTTTTGTAATTCTGAAGGTGCTGTTTTACAAAGATTAAATTACTGTAAATATATTGCGAGGCTACTGTAAGAATACCTATTTCCTTGAATTTCTCTCTAAGGGTTTCGCGCGATTTTAACTTATAAATTGCACGTATTGCCCTTTTTTGTAATACAAAATTTTTTTGAATATCTGCCGTTTTACCCCATAGCAAGATTCCGTAGGACATACTATGAAAGTAAGCAAAATATACAATTTTTGCAGTTTCAACGTCAGTAAACTGTCGAATCTTTCTCACAGCGTAAGCAGCAGAGCTGAGTTTACCAGCCAGAGTTGATATATGGGTGCCCCATTGAAGCTTTGGATCTAAGGTCACCCCCAGGAACACAGTGGTCTCTTCTATTTTTAAAATATCATTATTTACAGTTAATTTCATGTTTCCTGTGGACAGTATTTGGCAGTATTTGGCAGTGCGAATTCAATGCACTTGGTTTTCTTTGCAATTAAAAGTAAATTGTTTACAGTAAACCAGTTAGTGACTTGAGACATTGCATTATTTACGTCGTCATAATTGTCCTTATTTCTATCGACTTTAAAAATCAAGGACGTATCGTCAGCAAATAGCACAATATCGCAAGTATTTTGGACGCTGATTTAATTAAAGACACACCCGCGGCATGTTCCGTGTCGCAAATCGCGATATATTATAGGTTAGTTTTCCTTAGATTGGAGGTAAGATAATCGCTGAAAGCCTGCATGTTCTTATATTATACTCTTGCTCTCTCTCTTCGTCGTATTCCTTATTGCTGAGGGTCGTGACCCCATTCAATTAAAGACCTTCATTTAGTTTAGTTTAGATTACTAGGAATTATTATCAGATGTTAAACCCTGACAGACGACTTAGCGTGCTCTCCGAGACATGGAGAAGACGGAAATGCCAAATTCGGAGTTCCAGGATCGGTCACCCATTCATTTACTTAACAATCGCAATCGCAATCGTTGTCGTAACTATAGGCTTCTTGTCCCTCATTTACCATTATGTGTATACCCGTGCACACATAAAAAATATATACTCTATCTACCATCCAAAAAATTGTGTCGACCGGTTGCAACATGATTGAAAAACCAACAAACCAACACGCTTTCGCATTTTTTAAGATCTTATTATGTAGAAGGTAATTTGAGGTTAACTACCTTCAAGGAAGTTTTCAAATAATATTATTTCTACGAGTAACTCAACAAATGCGATTTCGCCGGATTGCCACGAAATACGAACAAGGAGCAGAATTGAAGAAAATCCAATTCCCATTTTATTCGACATTTCCCAAACGAGATTTTCCGCAAATTTGCGAATAGCTATAAAATTTAAAAATTATCTCGCTTCGGATAAAGCTTGGGATTCAATGAAAATTAACATATTAAGCCCCACTTGAACAAGGACTCTTAGGGCCGCTTGCACAAGGACATTTAAACCGATTTAGTTAAATTTTGTTATGCTGTCCCTTTTTGGCAAATGCATATTACAGTTGCCAAAAAGGGACAGCATTAAAATATTTAACTAAATCAATTTAAGAGTCCTTGTGCAAGTGGGCCTTAAACTTTTTAATGCTGTCACTTATTGGCAATGCTTAGGGCCCGCTTGTACAAGGCCACATTATTAAATTTATTTTTTATAATGCTGCCACTTTATGATAAGTTTATTCCGGGGTTAAAAGGTATAGAAAATTTAGCTTACATATTATTTAAAATCCTTGCGCGAGTTAGCCTTTTATTAGTCTTGAACAAATTACGTGGTTGTCAAAGTGAACAGCTTTTCGTCTCTCAGTGTAGAATACTATGTTTATTTTAACTTTAGTTCGGGATTAAATTACAATTCTTATTAACTGTCCAATGTTTCCCAAATTAAATTAAGGTACCTGTATAATTTATTCCTGTTTTGTGGTTTTACAATTGGATAATAATAATTTAGAACCGATATAATGGACCGATAATGGAGAACCGATGGACGTTGGGGTCCCAAGGTGCTGGAATGGCGACCCCGCACTGGAAGGCGTAGCGTCGGCAGACCCCCCACACGGTGGACGGACGACATCAAGAGAGTCGCAGGGAGTCGCTGGATCCAGGCGGCGCACGACCGTGGCTTGTGGAGGACCCTACAGGAGACCTATGTCCAGCAGTGGACGTCCATCGGTTGAGGACGACGACGACGAATAATAATTTGTATTGTTCTGGCTGATATTAGGTATTGTGGTAGCGGTGAACGGGATGCTTTGGTGCTAAATGATTATTTATACAATAATTAATTACCCGAATATGATTCGAGCCGATTACGTTAGAGATATACAAAGCGGACATTTAGCATAGATTTCACGTTTAGCTAGACATGTGGCTGACCAATCTGACCTAATTGAAAATGTACATGCAACTTGCGGCTCTATATTCAGCCACTTAGTCTGTTTTATTTATAAAACTAGCTGCTGCCCGCGGCTTCTCCTGCGTTAAGTTCGATATTGATTTTTAATTACTTATGGGTTTAATGTTTTTTAATTCTTTCATAAGGCTGGCGTCCACTAGGCTTGTTGAGCCGAGTCGAACCGAATCTTAATAATTTGCCACCTAACTATTATATTTACTACTAGCTGATGCCCGCGACTTCGTCCGCGTGGATTGAGGTTTTTCGGTTCCCGCGGGAACTCTTTAATTTTCCGGGATAAAAAGTAGCCTATGTGCTATTCCAGACTATAATTTATCTCTGTGCCAAATTTCATCCAGATCCGTTCAGCCGTTGGAGCGTGATTGAGTAACAAACATCCATACATCCATCCAAACTTTCACATTTATAATATTTACTAGCTGATGCCCGCGACTTCGTCCGCGTGGATTGAGGTTTTTCGGTTCCCGCGGGAACTCTTTAATTTTCCGGGATAAAAAGTAGCCTATGTGCTATTCCAGACCATAATCTATCTCTGTGCCAAATTTCATCCAGATCCGTTCATCCGTTGGAGCGTGATTGAGTAACAAACATACATCCATACATACATACATCCATCCATCCAAACTTTCGCATTTATAATATTTATTTGATTTATATTTGACGAAACTGCGCAGCGTGCCGAAAACGCTGAGTCTAGCTTTACCCATAGGACGAAACACATGCGACTTCATGACGACATGACAATTCGGCGTCGGCCGTAATGTATTCCTACGGCAAAATAGCTATATTGGCTGCATTATGCTAAACAGCCCAAACCGTCCAGTGGTTCTTGAACTTGTGTCGAGAAGTCACTCAGTCAGTCACCTTTTTCTTTCATATAATATGTATTTGGAGGATTAAAATCTGGGGAAAGTTCTGAATTATGGACTATAAACAATCTTTTATTCAATTTTTATTCTTCGACTAGCCGATGCTAGTTTTAGTTTTTTTTAATTCCCGCGGGAACTCCTTAATTTTCCGGGATAAAAAGTAGCCTATGTCACTCTCCAGTTCTTCTCCAGTCTCTCATACTTATCCTACAGGTACGAATGACGGGCAAGTTTATGGACTAGAAGTAAATTGCACTCGCGGGAGGATGTTGCAAATGAAGTGCGCACTACCATCCACCCTTTATATTTTATTCCCTTTAATGTTTCTTTTAAGTACCGTTGACATGCTTTACTTCTATTTTATAGAACACTACATTAGTCACAAAGGATTTTACTCGTTGCTTTCAGAACCCTAGTGAAAGTTGTAAGTTCATGTTTCCCCTCATGGTTTGTGTAGTAAAATAGAACCTTATAGTCCAGTCTGTTTGCGTGTCATACCAATTTATGAAAACTTTACTAGCTTTAAGAGCTGTAAATTTCCAATTTAGCGCCATTCTAGTTTGTTAGCGCCAAACACGCATGAATAAAAAAAACGGAAAAGCGACAGTTGAAAAAGAAATTGGCACGATACGTTTTACAGAAGTTATCAGCTCTTTTGTGACTCTATCGGGTCTCGAACCGATGACTTTTTCTTTTCGAGCTTTTCTCTCTGTGTAGTTTTCCTCAGTCTCTTTCACTCACGTAAAACAGTTTTGTCGTGTCAATGAACGATTCTCTATATGCCCTGGAAACGGTCTATACAAATAGAAGGTAAGGCAGGCGGAGAATATCTTAAGTAAACTGCAAGCTGTACTACAGATTCTGATAAACGGATTAGGTATAGCAAGATAAGCCTTGTTGCTCCTCGAATCTATAGGATAAAAGTTAATTAACTGTAAATCGACCTATGTACCGCGTTTTTCAATCCGTGATCAAAAACAAGCGCCAAAGATTAACTTTATTACCCTACTCGTCGATAATACTCGTAAATTGACTTTGGTAAAGCTCTGCACCCTTACTACAAGTTTTTCAAACACACCGATGCGAAGGTGATCGTATTGAAATGTCGAAAAACGTCGATTTCATCAGTGGCGATTCCTCTAAGATTGCGCAGCTTGCGCCGCAATACCAATAATTATGAATAAGTTACTTACCAATTATACTAGATCTGTATAAGTAATATACTAATATTTTATAACATGAAATATAACCATTCACAAAACATAAGTTTATCAATTAAATGATTGCGTTAATCGATAATTATTTAAAATCACGCACGCTCCATGACCACCTCGCACCTTGGTTGTGTGTTGTGACGTGCGCCGCATCGCCACGTGGCTCGTACTGCGCGAATCTTCGAACTCCGTCGGCCCGCTTACTCCCGCTCACTACGGGCCGAAGGCGTGCACTATGAGTTGCGCATGTGCCGTGTAGTATTATTTTCAAAACTCAAAAACCACTCAACCGATTTTAAAAATTCTTTCACCTATAGAAAGCTACATTATCGGCGAGTAACATAGGCTGTATTTTATTTTGAAAAACATTAAATATCCCTACGAATATTGCAATAATGTGAGTGAAGTCGGAAAAAATTGTCTCATCTGAGAGCTTTCGTGGCGTGCGCTGCGTAAATGGTAAAAGTTACACGAAAACAATGTATGGTGGAATTGTTCCTCTCAAAAAGTTCTAAAAAAAGTCCGCGACAGCATATAGCTATCTTTTAAGATCGTCTCACAACAACCGTCATTATGATTTTCAAATTAATTGGTCTAAAACAATGCTTTACTCGCGAAGGTGTTTTCACCAACATAGCATTAATCCTTATCAAAGTAAAATGGTTGTTCATCTGAAGTATTTAATATAGATCAAATTCGCCCTTACACCATTAAATTCAGATGAATATCTTAGAAGATATCATAGTAATAATGTAACGCGCACTATACTAATATTATAAAGAGGTAAAGTTTGTGAGGTTGTAGGGGGTAATCTCTGGATATACTTAACCGATTTTGAAAATTCTGGTACCAACAGAAAGCCACATTATTTGTGAGTGTCATAGGCTTGGTACGAGAACCGAGATTAATCCGAATAATTAGGGAGGTCCCGTGGGAATTTAAAAAAATTATTCCACGCGGACGAAGTCGCGGGAATCTGCTAGTGTAAGATAAATAAAAATAGTATTCTTTATTCTAGTAAGTACAAGTTACCCCTTCACTGCAATGTCACCAGGTGGTGGGTGATGATGTAAGTACCTACTCTAAGATGGCGGGCAAACCTGTTAGGGATATACCTATCAGTTATATTAAACCTATGTAACCCCTAATCAGTGATATATGATGAGGTAAATGTGTTTTATTGAGAAAATACCTAACCATCAGCTAGCGCAAACCCAAGATTGACCACCAGGAATCGCCACTGGATTTCATAGTAAAATTATCCTTAATCCTCTCAATTTTAAGTCGCCAATCAGTACCACCGATATTCATTTTGCATCGTATCCGCTTCGAGTGCTTATTGTGGCTGTATGGACTGACTTGAGTTGAGCTCTAAAACGAAGCGTTTAAGGTTAATTTTCATTAAACGCCAACGTGTTTCGACGCTCGAATACGTTCATCGTCGGTTTGGTTTAAAAACTTGTGTTAAGGGCACTGATATAATCTCTACCAAAATTCCCAGCGTGTTGATGTACGAGTTTTGAAACGACAACGCGTGTCCTCGCATACGATATCATAGATATGCGACAAAAGCATGAATAATACGGTAATAAACTGACGAGAGTGTTGTCGATGACGTGTGTGATGTCCGTCTCACAGTAAAAATTGGTTCGTTAGTGTAGGTTGCCTGGCAGAGATCACTTTAGTGATATGGTCACCTTTTGTTTTTACTTGTATTAGGTAGGTATATGTCACTTGTAATTGTTCCATTTTTTTATGCAATAAAGTTGTTTAATAATAATAATAAATGATTTATTTATTTCACATGGGACAACTTGTGCCACTAATGATATAAAAAAAAGTTATAAGGATAAAGACTCTACTCTACCACCGGTTCTGAAAATTGTAATACTGAGTGGATCTGGCAAGAAATTCAGCAGTTGCTCTTTTCACGATGCGATGAGTAGATTAATCGAAATGGAAAGACGGGAAGGTCACTGTCACTTGACAACAAAAATCAGTTTAAAGCTTAATATTTCGCAAACGGATCCCTAAATCGAAAAATGGTTTTGACACACCCGCCATATTTTTGAACGACCATAAGATGGTTCCTGACTCCTTACGTACCTTATTATGGACCCCTAAAAAGGCAATACAGTAATTTAATTGGTTCTTATCCATCGATAAGTAATAATTTATCGAAAGTTTACAGATATATTGATTATTGTTAAGGGACCGGCGACCACCGCTCGCAACTTCTACTCGAACCGCAAATATAAATTTGCCGGTATATTGCTATCCCTATTTGGCTGAAGACACAATATGATCGCGTGCAAGCGCGATAGCAATATGAGCGTACAGAATTTGTTATACATTTAGTCTTGTTCCGTGAATACCAAAAATGATGAATGAAAAAGTGTTGTGTTTTTAACTTCGTGTTGTTATTCTGTAACTTGACAATATAGGCTATGTTCCTGATCAATTAGTACGTGGGATATCGTTGGTTTTAATATGAAACAAATAAGGAGAAAACATGTCGTTTATGTCGCAAAAACATGCAAAACGCAATGTGCTTACATTTAATTTTGGGAAAGTATTTTGGAAAAATAATTATCCATGGACCTAGATAAATACAAGTTCAATCTTAATAATCGCATAATATGGAGGAAAATATATGCTCGAATTACTAATTATTTTGGTATTACGTTTGTATGAGCAATTCATCCTCCGCTGGCGCCTTAAGGTATTAAATGAGTATTATGTGTATGTTAGAAGCTCATTTACTCCAAACAATCTTAAGTGGGAAAATTTAATCGTATTTTTTCGGGAAATTATAGATATAGCTAAGCGTAAAACGTGCTGTCGGCAATTAGCCGTGAGGAGGCGCGTAATTTCAGTACGCCGTTTGGGCCATAAACGTCGGAAAGTAAACAGATTAACCGAATGGCCCTTTTTATTTCCAGCCAGTTCGAGATAACGTGCCCGACGTTGTTAAGATAGGGAATGTTAAAGGTAACTGGTTCAAAAACCTTTCTATTTATTTACTTGTTAGGTAGGAAAGGTATGGTAAAACGCAGGTTGAATATACAAAGATCTACTACTACTACTACTACAGCCCATTAACGTCCCACTGCTGGGCACAGGCCTCCACTCTCATAGGAGAGTGGGAATTAGAGCTTAGACCCACCACGGTGGTCCAATGCGGGTTGGCGGGCTTTAACGACTATTATCATGTTAGTGATAATAACCGGGACCGACGGCTTAACGTGCTCTCCGAGGCACGGGGGTGAAACACCACCAACTTCCTAACTCCGGGCTAGTACTGAGAATTTCTAGACAGAAAAACCCAATACTTAATTATGGCCCAACCCGGGACTCGAACCCGGGACCTCGTCGGCCGCAGTTAAACATGCTAACCACTAGACCAACGAGGCAGTTATACAAATATCGGTTATACAAAGATCGGATAAAAATAAATAATATTAAAACTAAGTGGTTTTTTTTATTTATAGACTAACGCTTGGCTGCAATCAGACTTGCTGGAAGTAGTAATGCAGCCTAAGGTGCAGCGCGCTTGCCTAGAAGATGCCTATTCACTCTTGATGGTGGAAAAACGGAAGCCGGAAGGGCGTTCCATATCCTAGCGGTTCGAATTAGAAACGAGGAAGCAACTCGCTTCGTACGCATCCGTGGGATTTCAACTATATACGGATGCAGACCCTAACGATGCCTTGCGGTTCGATATAGTAGAAAGGTGAAGGTGAGGTAGAATCAAAAAGTTCTTGGACACAAGACACGCAACTTTAATATTATATACCTAGAATAGAGAAGATGGTCATAAAACCTATTTTTACCTACGGGTAAGAAAAAAAAATGTCTTTTGTACACTACCATATTTTGCGCTTTTTGCCTTAAATTGCGCGCTATGTAATCAAAGATTGCGCGCTTGTAAATTTATATTTTAAAAAACCACAGTGATCTTTCTATTCACTTATTTTAACAACTTGCGTATATAATATAAAAAAAACTTCCGGCTATTGGCGGCCTAATTGTTTTTCTGTCGTACTTTTAGACCTTGCTCTTTGGACTTTATTAGAGAATGCCAAAGAACTTTTCCGCTATAGGTATGATCTACTTGTAAACAATTCATAGACAAAAACTTCCTACCGACAATTTGCTATAGCTTGATGTATTGAGTAACTATGACAATTTAGAATTGATATGATTGTTAAATTAATCCTATATAGGTATGCGAAAAATAATTATTATTTAATTGATTTCGAATATGAATTATTGCAATTGAATCGACTGATGGGTCGTCCAATGTGTAAAGGGGGCATACTACCATCATCGATATATATATAGGTACTAGATGGGCCCTTTCATAGAAAACAGTTGGGCGTCCGACTTGTAGGGCATGCCCCTCACCTGTATAAGCCTGTCCTTGTCTCCGCCATAGCGCTGTCCCGCTTTTCAGTCTAGATGGCGTTAGTAAAAGTAGGTCCACATTCTTTGTTTGATAGGGCCCGTCTATGTAAATTGAGGTCGTTGACTACCATTGCTTACGAGTCGTAAGTATTTTTTTATATTGTTGACGTTCGTGTTTTAGAATTATAATTCTTATTTAATATAGGTACGTCAAGATACGTGACATAAAGCTGTCATTTTGAAATAATACTGCTTTATGCGATGGTAGTAACCCCCCAGCAGGGCTAGCATGGGCCTGAGATAAAAATTGTATCCCCCGATTTTATCCACTGACAAGACTTATCCACTTCTCAGAGCACGGCAACAGGGGAGAGGAGAAGTTTATCCCCGTTTGACATTTCACGGGGACTCGGGGGACTATTTATCCACCTTTATTTAGCGTTTTTATTTATTTATTTAGGCATAAAAAATGTATCCTTTCCTCGGGGAGGAAATTGTCTCGGCCCATGCTAGGGGGGCTGGACCCGAATCTATATCGCTTTCCGGAATACGGAAAGGGATACGGGATGGATACTTAAATTGCTAATTACTTGACGACCTCCGTAGCGCAGTGTGTAGCGCTGTTGTCTTAACGTGCGGAGGTCCCGGGTTCGAGCCCCGGCAGGGTCAATTTGGGAAGGACAAACCAATGAACCAACACACTTTCCCATTTATAATATTAAAAAGTATGATACGGATGATAACTCTAAAGTCTAAACTAACATTCCCGCTTGCTTCCATTAGCTACAATTCTAGAAATGCTTATTCTAGAAATGCTTGCTTATATCTACCTAGATACGGGTCAAACGCCTCGTATGCCGGCCGCGGGTCGAGGACGCTTTATTAATTTGCAGTTTTCACGGTACTTGCTAGTTGCTGCACATCCTTCACAAGAATTATATTGGATTTTGGTTCACTGTTCAGAATTTATTGTTGGAGTAGTTTGTTGAAATAATATTATTACGTACGGACTCGTGCAATGAAATTAAACGTTTATTACAAGGCAGGGTTCCCTCATAAAAACGTTTGATATTTTGATCTTTTTCAGGTACATGTTTTCATATTGTCCTGTGGTGTTTTAAGGTCTAGCCCCACTACACAGGCGCGGCACGTAGCGGCAGATATTCTTTGTATGGAGCTGGGCCCTCTTAGCGACGCAGTTCGGAGGTGCACTGCGACATAATTGAACAAAGAATACTTACCGCTACGTGCCGCGTCTCTGTAGTGGGATTAGTGGTCAACCGATAATAGACGACTACTGCTGGACATATGTCTCTTGCAAGGACTTCCACTTCTTTCTTGCGTCGCCTGTATCCAACGGCCCCATTGCTTTTCGTTTTTATCGGCCGTCCACCGAGTGGGGGTCTGCCAACGCTGCGCTTTCCAGTGCGGGGCCGCCATCCCTCAGCGCTTTGGGACCTCAACGTCTATCAGTTCTTGGAACTATGCCCCGCCCATTGCCGCTTCAGCAGGGCTAGCATAGCCGGAGATAAAAAAATTATCCCCTGATTTTATCCACTGGCAAGAGATAAAATTAACTTATCCACTTCTCCGAGCACGGCAACAGGGGAGAGGAGAAGTTTATCCCCGTTTGACATTTCACGGGGACTCGGGGGACAATTTATCCACCGTTATTTAGCGTTTTTATTTATTTATTTAGGAATAAAAATTTTATCCTTTCCTCGGGGAGAAAATTGTCTCGGCCCATGCTAGGGGTCTAGCTTTGCAACAAGTCGAACTATGTCGGTTACTTTAGTTTAGTTCTTTCTATGAATGTTAAGTTGGTCGTTTGCTACTAAATAAGGAATATGTACGTGAGCAAACGAGAGCCTCCAGCCAAATAAACCTAAGCCTACAGAATACTAAAAATTTAAACAACTCTGGCCATATATTCTGTACCAAATGTATTCCGTTTCACTACACGCTGCATGTAAAAACATTGACGGCACCTTGTTCCTTTAGCAATCTAATGTTAAAAATATATGAAGAAAGAAATATGTTTCAGCTTCATTTTGTATTTTATGTTATATTTCAATTTTCTTTTCTCCTATGTGCTCGGAAATTGCTTCATTATAAAAAAAAACAATACGTAGGTACATTGGCTCTTTTCAGACCTCTGATCTTAAGTAGTAAATCAGATCATTTCCTATACAACACAAGATTTTAGCGCGAGTTAAGTTAACGCTATCTATCAATGTAGAAAGATTTCTTTTCAATTTCTGTTTGTTTCCTCGCAAATTAGAGAAAAGTACACAAATCTCGGCCAAAATGGCAATTCACGGCCTTGTTTACTTACTAAGACCGGCTAGCGCTGTCACTTGGGAAGTCCGCGTCCTTGCAATATTACTCATCCGTAAGTTGCTTTATTTCTGACCTGGGCAGTAATGTACTATTGTCGTCGTCGTTTCAACAAGATTTTCACTGTCTGGCTTTCTGCTACGGTTTCACAGCCCATAGGTATATTAAATTTTATGGAGAGATATGTGGCATCTCGGGGAAGGATATAGGCTACTTTTAATCCCGGAAAATCACGGCGTTCCTACAGGATTTTGAAAAATATAAAATTCTCGCCAATGCGTTTCGTTATTTGTGAAAAAAAATTTCTTCAACGAGCATCTTTTAGGCCCACTTGCGTAACGTTTGATTTAAATATCTCCTAAATAAAATTAGTTAAATGTATTTAATTGTGTAAACATGTTTATCCTAATCGCATTTATGATCGTCTTGCACGAGGCTCTTTTGGATGTCATTTAACTAAATCGGTTTAGCGAGTCGGTAAAGCAGTAATTGCGTTCCATTTCATACCATTTGTGATGGATTGACAGGAAATTGTGTTTGCATTACAACTACGCATGAAATGAAACGTAATTTTTTTTCAAAACGCAATTCAAACTTCAAAGTCCAAAACATCCCAATTACTTTGGAACAGCCATAATAAAATTAATTTAGTAAATATTGGCTTAAAATAATCTGAATTGGATTTAACGCAACAAAGCAGGTGTCGGGGGACCCAATTTTAGTAAAGCGAGGAACAAATAAAGTAATGTTTAGGACGATAGAACTAATTCTTCCATCATATAATGTAAAAAAGCTGATGCAATAAAACAAGCAGACGAACAAAAAAGAAATATTATTTATTTTGTTTTCAATTAACTTCAATCTCTCTTTCTTTTTTAACCCTTTAATTTTCTTGGATATCAAGTGTCCTATGTTTATGCCTAGGATGTAAGCTATCTCTGCAAATTTTCATCAAGATCGGTACATAGGTTTATTGTAGGACATCCACACGCCGCAGTCTTGTGTCACGGATGCAGCCGCGGCTCCCTGCGACTCGGCCCATCTACCTAGGGGGGTCGTGGCTAGCGCTACACTTTCCCGTGCTTTCTTCAAACTCAAACACGTTTATTTCATGCGGGATATACTTATGTATGACTTTTATGATGCGTTTTATTTTACAGTTGTCCCATATATTTGAATCATGTGCTGATCCGTGCTATCTAGCCACAACAATTAGAACTGATAGGTAGGTTAGCAGCAGCTACACACTGAGTATTATAGAAAAGTAGCCTTTTCTATTTCTACCGATCTCTGCATCCAGGCGAAAATATTCTCACAGTCTTCTGGAAAACTGTTGAACAGATCAGTTCGTGCTAGGAGTTGTCGAGGTCTACTTATAATAATATTCTATGATTTCTTCGTTGTCGTCAGAATGTAGTTCGAAAAAATCCATTGTGTGCTCAATAATATTCGTCAAATTGGTCCTCTCTTTACGTTTTACAGAGAAATACATTTTTTTATTTGTTATTAAATTCATAACACAACTGACAGCAATGACAACAGCTTAAATACGTTTAGCGCCGTTAAATAGCCATTCTGGGATGTTTAAATTTGACAGTTCGCTAATTGTACTTAGCAGAAAAATTTACGTTGTGCAAGACGCTAATTGTATTTAACTGTTTAAATGCGTTTAGGACGATTTTAAATACGATTTAAGGATGTTACGCAAGCGGGCCTTTAATCTTTAATATCTCAATTTCTCAAGGAAATTGTTTTTCTTGCTGAAACGGATGTCTGTCGCTTGCACGACAACTAACTTCCGGCCCTGTATATGACATAATGATTATGTAGGAAAATGCTGAAAACAGTTTTTGTATTCTACTATTTACGTATCTAGATTTTTCTCTTCGGCAAGAAAATTGATGTTTGTTTTACATTTCTCAAAAAGAGTCCCTGAAAATTAATTAAAATCTCGTACTCTCGTCATTTCGTTCTAATGAGAATGAACTACAACTTTTCAGAAATAAACTAGTAACGAACAGTTAACAGTTTATTTCTGAAAAGATGTAGTTATTTACCTGGATTTTCATGCTGAAGTCTAGTCATTTATTTAAATTATTAAAATAGTGACTTAAATTTTCCCCTTTCTCTTTAAATTTTCCTTCCCCTGTTTTATATGTTCTAATCTAGGAATCGCAAATTATTAATTACTAGACTAGATGATGCCCGTGACTTTGTCCGCGTTGAGTAAGATTTATTTATTCCAGTGGGAGCTACTTAAATATCCCGAATAAAGCCTTCCCCGGGATGCAACCTATCTCTATAGCAAACTTCATCAAAATCGGTTGAAAGGATCGGCCAATAAAGCGTAACAGACAGACAGAGAGACACACTTTTACATTTATAATATTAGTATGAAAGTATGGATATTCGTATGGATTACACTTTGTTTTGAAAAAAAAACGTTTCGAGACGCGAGAGCAGTCCAGCAAACGTGGCTCCAAGTTCGACATTTCCAATTTCAGTCCTACAACAAACACCTAAGTCGCGGAAGGGTGTTGAAATCGGATCGGAATTCCAATCGGAAGTAAATTCGATCGTTACACTAGCATTCATTACGCAATAGGGCCCCTGATTGTTCTGCTAAAAGCATCTCCTTCCATCTCCGTTTCAGTAGACAGGCATCCTAGCTGTTTTCAGCACAGTAGATAATAATGACTATATCAGTGATGCAGGACTAAATGTTTGTTGGCAAACAATTTCCCGTGTACTTCACTGTGTGCTCTGGCTTCATTTGCATTTCATAACGGGGGCGGGGATCGCAATGTTTTCCTAGCTTTACGGGTTTATTTAGAAAAAAAGTGTGCAAGTTTTTAAATGCGAACTTATTGAAAAATCCTATTACAATGTTCATATTGTAATTGTTCAAATCAATGAAGAATTTACTTGTAATGCAATGAAATATATTTATGATTAATAACATAATAGATTAATCAAACTAGTGGTTCGCCCCGAACTGAGACCTCGCGGTATCCATAAACTTACAGAGCGCCATCTATGTGAAGTTCTGTTAAACATAGTGAAGCTCATTAAAAATTAAATAATTTCCTTTCCTTAGAATATTTATCTAATTTTAGTATTTGTTGTTCAAGTACAGGATATAATTCAAATAAGTGATCAAGTTTCAGGCTCAGCCTTTTCTTTTTAAGCACAAACGAATAAATTTGTACAGAGCGCCATCTATTGACAACATTGTGAAGTTTGTTAAAAATACGTGTGCTCATTAAAAATTAAATAATTTCGTTTCCTTATAATATTTATCTAATTTTAGTATTTGTTGTTCAAGTACAAGATATAATTCAAATAATTAATCAAGTTTCAGGCTCAGCCTTTCAGAAAATTGGGAGTTCTGAGGTCATCTTTGGACGTCAGAAAATCACCACTTTGAAAGCCCCCCTTCTATGAGAGCCCCCCTGAAATAAAGATTTTTATAACTTTTTAAGCCATATTCGGCGGGAGGCCATCGGTTTACACAGTATATTTAAATTTGAAGTAATTACGTTCAGTAATTCAGAAGTTATAAGGCTCTGACAGACGGACGGACGGACAAGTGCCAATTCACCCAAGTAGACTCAGAGACCTTCGCTTCGCTCGGTCAATAAATATTATAAATGCGAAAGTTTGGATGTATGGATGTATGTTTGTTACTCAATCACGCTCCAACGGATGAACGGATCTGGATGAAATTTGGCACAGAGATAGATTATAGTCTGGAATAGCACATAGGCTACTTTTTATCCCGGAAAATTAAAGAGTTCCCGCGGGAACCGAAAAACCTCAATCCACGCGGACGAAGTCGCGGGCATCAGCTAGTTATTAATATAGGTAGAACCTAGGTCAACTCATGTCACTTATGTACCTACTCGTATGTCGAGTCAAATCCGGTTCTATTTACCGTTTGGTAGAGCTGGAGTGAATTTCTTACATAGCTTGTTTAATATGTTATGGCTTAATAAAAAATATTTAAAAAAAAAATTAAAAATTATTGGGGCTGATTCTGTAGTGCACAATCTCTAAACTAAACTAAAATTAGAGAATTACAAATATTGCTAACCCTTTCATAATACTTCCTACGGAAAGGGACAGGAGTAGATTTAAAGCTGCCATTTTAGTTTAGTTTAGAGATTGTGTTATACAGAATTGGCCACATTATTTATTAAAAACTAGCTGATGCCCGCGACTTCGTCCGCGTGGATTGAGGTTTTTCGGTTCCCGCGGGAACTTTTTAATTTTCCGGGATAAAAAGTAGCCTATGTGCTATTCCAGACTATAATCTATCTCTGTGCCAAATTTCATCCAGATCCGTTCATCCGTTGGAGCGTGATTGAGTAACAAACATACATCCATACATACATACATCCATCCATCCAAACTTTCGCATTTATAATATTTATTTGATTATTTTGTGTTTCATTTTAGGAAGAGCAACTGCCGAGTTTCTATGTGGTTTACTCTTTATGGTATGGCAGTGGTAGGTTTGATGATTGGAAAGCACTTGAAATTATTTTTTTAATAAAAATCTTTGGACTTGATTTTACTGCAAAATCACTGTAATTACTACTTACTCTCTACGGTTATAATCTGAAGCGCTGTTCCATCTTTGGACATTAGCAAGACGGGGGAGCGTAGTTATCTCCAAGCTTGCAGAAAATTTAGTCATTCTTATACAAAATTAGTATGCAGCTTGGAGTTGTTACATACGAAGGTGTAGGTAGGTGTAGTAGGGGACTCTGTGGTCAGCAAACGAGTGGGGTTCGATCTACTGTAAGGATAATATATGTATAAATACTTATACGCTGTGGTTATATGGATACGTGTTACTTACTGTGGACATAGTAATTATTACTTAATAACCGCTGATGCGGGAGGCTAAAATGTTTGCGAGCAAACATCGGCCGTGGGCGAGTGTGCTTTGGCCGCCACTTCATTTGCATTATGTAACTTGTACTCATTATGCAACTAAATTAGGTATTTATATCCATACTATTATTGTGGAAAGACCAGCGTTAGACGACCCTTAACAAGGTGGATGGCTGATCTCAAGCGAGTTGCTGGGCACAAAATTGTTGTACAGAGATAGGTTGCATGATGCATCCCGAGAAAGGACATAGGTAATGTATTAATATTATTTATCCCAGGAAATCGAAAAGAGATTTGTTTGTATTTGGTGCTCAAATTATAACAGTAACCGAGGCGTAATTTAACAGCTTGTCATATGGGTAAGTAACTGGACCTGGACCGTAAAGGATGAGCCTGGTTTCCCAGCACGGAGATTCAGCTTATATAAAAAGCTTTATAGCTTTCTTACCACCATTGCATGCTCGACTTATTATAATAATTAGGTTAGGCTAGCTAGTTATAAGTTTTATTGTAATATTGTTTTCAATAAAGAGTAAACTTAAAAAACGGGACCTCATTGAAACCACATTTTGCCTGTACTCAAATCCCCGCACTACACTTCGAAGCACCGCTAATTACCAAATAAAAAACACTGCCAGGTTTAAAAAATAAATTCCCTAAAGCCGGAATACGCGCGTGTTACGTGTTATCTGGCTTTATTGCTTTATTTAAAGGCTTTCAAAGCACATAAGTGCCTTTAACGTCCCATATGCGACAGCACCGGCGTAATATTACGTGTAGTTTGTATTTCACACCTTTTCTGAAAAAGGTTTACCTGATTTGCGTATTTCGCTTAAAAGCTATAAATATTAAGTACAACTGGATAAAATGAGATGATAATTTAAATTCTCACCTATAAATATATTATTTTTATTGCTCATGACAGCGGCGCGCGCAGCGGTGCGATAGTACCTACCATAGATAACGGAAATAAAGGTACCTACGCACAATCGCATAGGATAAAAACATACTAGGGATAAAAAAAATTGCCTGGTGAACCAAAAGTCCACGTAAGTGCACGTCTACTTATAGACTTCTTATCCAGTCATTATTTTAATTAACCACCAAAACCAGAAGCCCTATTATAGAAAAGTGCATCGATTATTGTTGCAATCTCAATTGTTGTAATAGGTTGTGTTGCAATGTATTTTGGCCAATAGCGAAAGAGTGTAAACCAATCAGAATTGATTGCGATCATTAGTCTATACATTATAGCAATAATTTTTACGCTATAAGGCCCCAGCATAAAAACTGCGAAATCGCCATAACTTCCGACTGAAGCTCACAATTCAGTGGAATGAAGAGTCATTATTAACAGTGGTGGGCTCTCTTTATAATATTAATATAGACTAGATTAGATAGACGACTTCTACGCGCGTTTACCTACCATTCGTAGCTTGGTATTTCCGTATTTCAGACGTCCAACGGAGAAAAAGGGGAAAATGTCTATACAGCTCCTAGCAGTAGGAATGGACACCTTCACGTTACGCGATTTATGTTTCCAAGCCCTTAAGCTTCGTGTATAGGGTTGCTTGACCCGTCAGCACGAATTGATTATACATTAGCGCAGGCTGGTACCTACTCGGTCCGTACGACATCGGCTGTTTTACTTTATAGGTACCCGATCGATTCAATTATACGACCTTTTGTATCGCTGTGCCTACTATAATATAGTCGTAAGACTGTGCTATGTACCTATTGTATTCTTTTGGGATCGGGTAATAATAGTATTTAGGGGAGGTCAGCTCAAAGCGGCCACCTTAACTTTGAGTAAAGAAAAAACCTATCAAACGATTGATTTTCCACAAGAATTTTATACTGATGGGAAAGAAGTTTATTAAATTTATGATTTGTGAAATTTAAGATCTCGAAATTGAAATAATATGCATATGATGTCTAAATTACGGAAACTTGTAAAAAAACCGCTTTGCCCGAGCGGCCGCCTAAAGCGGCCAGGGGGCCAAGGGCAACGTGGCCAGCCCCAACGTTACTGCGTATAATTGTTTTTTTTTTTAATTTAACATGCTTGACGAAATAAAAATGTCCAAAAAATATAAAAGAACATTATATAATAAAGAAATATTTAGTATTAATTTTACCCGTATTATACCTACTCAATTTCTAGTTCAATTCAGTTTCTAGTTCTCAGTTTCTAAATAAGTTTAAATTTAACCAGATACAGTTTTGAGTAATTATCATTATTTTACATAAAGAATTATTATAAAAATATCCTCGCACTCAATGTAATTAAAATATCAATGTTTTGTTTTTATTACCATTATATAATATTTTTATAAAAATCTAATTATTTATATTTTCTCAGTCCGAGTTGAGATTTAATTAGAAGGTACCTTGCATTATTTTAATCATAATAATTCTTAAAAGTAGCCTTTCGTTATTCTTTTCTTCTTCTTGCTTTGGAGTAAAAACTTCTTTATAGGTATCTCCCAAGTTTCTTTTTCGCAGATCCTGTCGCAATGTGTCTTCTTAGAGTAGTGCGAGGGATAATGGGGCTGATTCTGTAGTGCACAATCTCTAAACTAAACTAAAATTAGAGCATTACAAATATTGCTAACCCTTTCATAATACTACCTACGGAAAGGGACAGAACTAGATTTAAAGCTGCCATTTTAGTTTAGTTTAGAGATTGCGTTATACAGAATCAGCCCCATTATCATATTACCTACATTTAAGTGCGATAGACTTAACAGAGCCACGTTTATCTTTTATCTCTTTGATCGCCCGTGCCATAAGATTTTCATCCCATGATCCCTGGTTGGTTTTTCTCTTATAATTGTTCACCATCTAAACAAAATAATTAAGCATTATCTATCTAATCCTAATATTTTTTAATAAGGGCAAAGCGGTCAGTTTGCCGCTTTGCCCGGGCCGCTTTGCCCTATTCGGCCATATTATTTAAAAATTCGGCTGCTCACACTTTTATACATTTACGATTGAGCAAATTTTGCACAAATCAAGCCAAATAGATAAGAAACAATACACGTATTATAAAAGAATTTAAATATAAAGCGGTATGATCAAAACAGGATGAACTTACCTTGCATTTTTTTAACAAAACATGTAAAAATAATATTTTCGACACTGTAGCCACGCGATCGTTCCTACCGCTACCGAATGACTACCCGGCGCGGGGCGGGAGGTTCCTTAAGCGACAAAACGGCAACGTCGCATAAATCATTTCAAATAACCGAAAAATGAAGAGTGGCCGCTTTGCCTCCTATGGCCGCTTTGAGCTGACCTCCCCTATGTATGTATACCTACCTAGTATTTGCCCTTTCTACCTTTTTATTTCTGGGAAGGGATTCTTGCTCATTTATACTTAGTGAGGTTGAAATGTTGACAATGGGGCTGATTCTGTTGTACACCTTAACTAAACTAAAATGACAGCAATAAAAATATTGCTAACCCTTTCATAATTCTCTCTGCAGAAAGGGACAGAACTTGATTTAAAGGTGTCGTTTTAGTTTAGCTTAGAGATTGTGATATACAGAATTGGCCATAATGTATCATACCTACTAATATTATAAATGCGAAAGTGTGTTTGTTCAGCAACAGATCGAAGTGATTTTTGGCATGGGTATAGTTGAGGACCTGGAGAGTGACATAGGCTACTTCGTCCGCGTGGATTGAGGTTTTTTGGCTCCCGCGGGAACTCTTTAATTTTCCAGGATAAAAAGTAACCTATGTGTTAATCCAGACTATAATCTATCTCTGTGCCAAATTTCATCCAGATCCGTTCAGCCGTTGGGGCGTGATTGAGTAACAAACATCCATCCATACATGCATCCATCCAAACTTTCGCATTTATAATATTAGTATAGATGTATTTTTAATCATAATAGAACTTATATTTTATGTAAGTATGTATTTATGTAAAGTATTAACCGTAATAGGTAGATAATATAAAGTAAACCTTCAGGTATACCTTTCAATACACGAGATGGCTTGCGGTTAGTATAGTGGATCAGAGTATCCATTAAAAGGGTTCTAAACCACATAAAGCAAACTAGGTACAGTAAAATATAATGTATATTTACCTATAGGTATAAGTATCGCATAAATAGGTCAATATAGTGTAATTTTCAAGGGATTTAGTGACTACGTTCGTGTAGAGTTGTTCTTCAAATCAACGGTCAGTAGGCCGAATGGGAGTTTTTTTTCGTATTCGATCGCGAGAACGTTAAGTTCTACCGTTTATATGGAATTGATCGAGATTCAGCTGTCAAGCGCTTGACAATTCCATACAAATCGTAGTTAACGTTGGCTCTATCGAATGGGAAGAAAACCCTACCACTAGGCACATACAAGGTTTAATAATATAACTCTGAACTTTTGGATAGAAGCAGGCGTTACCTTGCGGAAGTCCACGATAACGAAAGAACTGGAAGTTTAAGAGGATCGTCTAGTTGTAAATTTTCATACAAAAAGCGATAACGTTTTTCTTCCCGTAAATGAAAATTATGTAAATTGTCCAATTTTCATAATTTTTAGAAATGTTGCAGATACAATGATGAACTATGCTCGTACGTTTTAATTTTAAAGAAATATTGCTTATGTTAAAAGTTATTAGCGTCTAAATATCCATATTTTGGACCTAAAAACTTCCTCGAGTATTTTAATTATTTTTTTATTTAACTAAACTAAAATACTAAAAAAATAAAACGTACGAGCCTAGATTAAGGTGTACTGAATCTAATGAGACCAAAATTGTCTAATTTCGTAAACGTTTGGGGGCGTAAAAACGTTATCACCCGAAACATGACCACGATCGTCACTAGACGATAGTCTTAAGCCGCTATACTCCGCCACAATATGACGTAGGTTATGGTAAGTACAGCGCGTATATTGCACTTGTAGCTTGCGATATTCATCACACCACACTTATAATCCTCTAAACTACTCTCAACGTACGTTTCAAAAATTTAAAATTACTACCGTGAATTATCCAAAGCCAAAATGATAAAGGACCAAAGGTGATCGATGGACCCGTTTTCTACTGGAATGGAGACCACGTAGGACGACAACCATCTCATTGGTCCGACGTCGTCAACTCGTCACCAAGATTGCAGGAACAACTTGGAGGCGGTTTGCCCAGCATCTGGAAAAGTGGCGTGCACATGAGAAAGTCTATGTCTAATAATGGATAAAGAAATAAAGAAGAATGAAAATGAATAACCAAAAATTTTCAACGACTAAAAGCTATTCACGACATCCCATCTTGATCTCTTTATCAAATTATTCTCCGACCTCACCTACTCTGAAAAAAACCTCTCACGTTGGAAAAACCGAATTACGCGCGAATTTTACGGAAATTTCAAACAAGCACAAAGCGCTGCCACCATTGAGCTATGAACCATAGAGACTTAGATTCTAGTCGTGATAAGCTTGGACCAACTAATATCCGATACCAGGGATTAAACAAGTCAACCCTAATTCCCAATTGGCCTTTATCATATTTCCGTGCCTCGGCTGTCAGTCTCGATTTTGATTGCTACCTGATGGTATCATCATTATGATTATCAACCCATCGTTCGCAATATATCCCGCGCAGATGGCTAATCTCTCTGGAGATTTGCCGCCGTGGGCGAAATTTGGTCGGGAGGACATTATTATCATGTAAGTCTTTACCATTCACGGAAGGGATAACTACTCTCAGCTAAGAGAGATAAAACGTCGGCGTAGTATGGACAACACGTTTCGTCGTGTCGCGGCAGCGTGTGCAGCTTCATATAAAAGTGAGCGCGCGGACTTTTTATCCGCAGAGATGTTTTTGCTCTCAGTGTAGAGAGGCATTAACATTTTATTCTAAACCAGCACTCAAGAACGAATTTACATTACAATTTACAAGCGCTTCATGGAGAATCGCGTCAGAAAATTGGGACGCGGCGTCGTACACACACACTAATACTATAATATAATAGTCTATAAGCTGGTGGGGTGGCAAAATATTGAAACTGGACATTATTGTTGGGCCAAAATAATATATTACTAGCTGATGCCCGCGACTTCGTTCGCGTGGAATAAGTTTTGTTTAATTCCCACGGGAACTCCTCAATTTTCCGGTTATCCCGGAAAATTGAGGAGTTCCCGTGGGAAATATAAATAAATAAATAAAAGTTTATTGACCAACACTACAATTATTACAATTACATTTAGTTTACACCAATAAAACATAAACTAGGTACGTGTGATCAATGGATAAAAAGTAGCCTTTGTCACTCTCCAGGTCCTCAACTATACCCATGCTAATAATCACGTCGATCCGTTGCTCCGTTGCAGCGTGATTGAAGGACAAACCAATAAACCAACAAACAAACACACTTTCGCATTTATAATATTAGTATGATGTTTCGAAAAGAGAGTATCACAGTTAGGCATTTTAAATACAAATTGAATAAATGAATTTACAGAAAAAAAGAATGAAATGTACCTACTCAACTAAAAGTAAAATTGAGTACCAAACAAAGCCGGAATATTGCTTTAAAAAAGCAATCTCTACAAGGCAAATCATTGCTTGACCGGAAATAATACAAAGTAGCAGAATAGTGCCAGCAAAGTGTTACTTATCCATTTTTTGGCTACATTTCGACCTACATAATTATATAGGTTTTTTTTCTTCTTCATAATCATCAAAATTATTGCTATTCAGTGCGTATTTTACCTTGATGTTTCTACTCAGTAGTTAATTACTATAAAAGGTGACAAAGTAAAATATTTTCATCTAATGACATGGCCGGACAGATTCTAGTGGCGCCCTTTCAGCTTTGATCCATTTACAAAATTTACCATTAGCTCTCATAGTGTAATTTATATTTACGAATGTGTGATGTTTCTGATATGAAAGGGCCTTTGTCTCCCGCTGTCCATTGTCATTTAAAATGGAGGCTTCTCTAAGCCGTGTTTAGTCGGAATATGGAAAATGTTTGCCAAGTCCCCCGTGTTACACTTGTGACAATGGGTTCCCTCGAGTTACAAATATGTGAGGCTTGTGAAAGGTCAAATAAATCTTACTTTTAGGGTTCGATATTGTGGCATTTATCTATATGTAGCTCTATATTGAAGCTGGTTTTTAAATTTTTTTGCATCTATTTGGGTTCCGTTGTAAAAGAAGCCTTAAAGCTTCGTCCCCTCCGTTATTCTGTCAGGCGTTTTAAAATATACCTAGTATCAGAGCTGTATATTTGTTTAGGAAACATATAAAATCTCTTACCGCTACATAAATTTAGCAAAAAAAAAATCATTTTTTTGGGTATCTCCTAAACATGTTGAAGCTAGTTTTTCATTTTCATCTATTCGGGTTCCGTATTAGGTATAAGAAGCCATTTACAATGTACCTAGCATACGAGCTGTACAGTTGTTTAGAAAACATAATATAAAACCTCTTACCGCTACATTGTAGCATATAAAAAATTAGCAAAAAAAAACAATTTTTCGGGTATCTCCTAAACATGAAAAGCTGTAGCCGAAAATAATACATAGTCCACTTGTAAGGCTACGAGTAAACATGTTACGATATAGACATTTTTTCAATTACATTAACATTTTTGAATATGAAATAAATAATACCTTTTGAATTTTATTAGAATTTTACTTACTTATTATTATATTCTGTTTCAGGTATCAGACAGACACAATGCTAAGAAAAGGTTGGTAATTTCATAATACTATTAGAAATCCTACTGTAAGATTAGATTCAGTTAAGTCATAAGTCATAAATATTTATTCAATTTAGGTAGACACACTACACTTATTGACGTCCAGTTACATAAAAATATGATGGTGATAATCTGTTACGGTATCTTAAAACTAAAGCTACGAGGGTTCCAAACGCGCCCAGGTCTGAGAAGAGTCCACAACAAACTCAGCTGGGGTTTTTTATTTTTTCATTATCACTATCTCACAAATCATCTTAACTAAGGAACTATCAGAGCCATTAGAGCAAATTATTGCCAAGCTTCCTTGTCATTTAAGTAATCCTTCACATGGTAATAGGATTTTCCAATGAGTTTACGTTTTACATTAACTTTGAACTTATTCAGAGACATCTTCAACATGTCTTCAGGGAGCTTATTGTAGAAGCGGACACTCTTTCCAACAAATGAATTGCTAGTTTTACTAAGCCTAGAAGCAGGCATTACAAGTTTATTTTTATTTCTAGTATTGACATTATGACAATCACTTTTCTTCTTGAATTTATCAATGTGTTTATGCACGTATACTAAATTTTCAAATATATATTGGTTGTACACTGTCATAATATTGATTTTTTTGAATTTATCTTGAGTTGATAACATATCCAGAAAATCATTTTTAGAAACGTACATACATTAATTGTGTCTAACCATCTCTACCGTCATGATTATGAACCTAATCTAGGCTAGGTACATAATAAGCTTCTTTAGGTACATATTATATTTATGTACATGTTATATGATTTTCTCATTCTGAGAACACTTGCTTAGCTGTAGTCAGCCAGCATTGGGTTGAAACGATGAGGCACGCCATTGTTTAGCTATCTATGATGATACTAGCAAGAAACAGATTTTAAATCTGTAATATATCCACGTAATGAAATCCACCGCACCGCACTCAATATATATATAAAATCGTATAGACTCGTATTGAGTACTAGAGTATGAAAAATATCCTTTTTACGAGTACGCAATATTTTTAATCAACCCAACCAAACGAACCGTGACAAAAAATGTATTAATTTCGTCCTGGATGGTGGTGTAATTACGGAATTTGCATATCGCTGTAATGGGTATGTTTTAAACGTGTTTTAAAGTGTGAAACTCTGTTTTCTTTGCACCTGTAATTTTACGTCACAATTTAGAATTCAAATGTTAAACGCAACGCAACGTAAAATTATATGCCTCTAGCCCTAGAGTTAGTTTCATAAATATTTTGTAAAAAAGTCCAAAGTTTTTCAGCAGGCAGATCTTAAAAGCATTATAAAACAAAACAGCACTTTAATACAAGTTTTTACGACTTGATTAGGGTTTCGTCGTGTCAACTGAACATTAACGTAAATTTCTAAAAGTAACGGCGATAAAAAGTTTATTTACTCACTTGAAATTTTTCAAAAACATCTCGCCGCGTTTATCGAGCTACATTATTTTCTTGGAACTTCACAATTAAAAGAATGAAGTTTCACAACAAAAAATTAACAGAAGTTTTCCACGCAAAGTTTTCAACGACTAAATTTGCCGCTTCGTTCCAAAACAATGCTATAATTCATCTTTTGTGGCTCTCTTTTGTGTTCTTTTGAGTTTATTTTTTGCCGTCTTTTTTTTTGTTTGCAAAACACGTCTCTTTATTAAAATACTTGTTAGGAAAATCTTGTCGAACACAGAACATTTCGGGCCTTAGGCAATATTCATCTTCTACCTACTGTTTTTCCTGGCCTGCGCGAGGTTCTCATTTATTCTATTTATTGACAAAATAAACCCTTGATTGCGATTTCATCTAGTAATTAATACTCATGATGCAGTCAAAGATGAAAGTGTAATATTACTTGGAAGTATAACATGACCGCTTTGAAGCCCTTATGCCTTATCCCTAATAATGGGGTACAGGCCATCCAAATTTCATACCTACTCTGATATTCTATCACTCACACTTGTCGACAGCTGGTTTGTGCTAGCTTAGTTGCTCCTGGAAACCAGTTGTCGATAATCAGGACATCTAGTAGGAGATTTTGTACCGATTTGTATGAAATGGAACAAGGGCCGTCTTTCATCTGTTATTAGGCGCATGACAATTTCATACAAATCGCAGTTAACTATAACGCGATCGAATAGGAAAAAATCTCTCACTAGGCCCGCTAGAGTGAATCAACCCTGCATACACCTACCCTGTACCTACCCTGTAAACAGTCCGTATGAAATTTACAAAGTTTACCTAATAGAGTAAGTTTGGTCGGAAAGGGTGATGTGGTTATATTCGATGTTGTTGTATTGTGTCGGGGGTACAAACCCGTCCAATAGAACACGTGCCCCTGATGGGAGTCTTTACGACCGACCGCCGGGAACCAAAGTTTCCTCGCCAGCAACATAAAGTGAAACACTTTGCTTGTAAAACCTGCTGGGTAATATCGCGCAGTTTTAAGTTTACCATTATTTTAGGAGGTTTATGGCTGTGCAGTATGGCGTTTGAAAATAACTAGATGAAACTGAGACTTCGTCCGAATGATTGATTTCCGAAGTAAAAGGTAGTAGGCTGTGTACCTTTCATCGCGAAATCACATTGATTGAAAAGATGGCACGTACGAGTAATACTGATAGAAAGACGATCAGATACACTTTCTCATTAATAATATTAAGTAACATAGATGTTTTTATTTTTCTATACAATATTAAATTTAAGTGTTCTGACGAACGCACGGACAGAAATGCCCAGGCATTCAAGTAGTCTTAGTGGCCTCGCTTATCTTGGTCAATAATTAAAAATAAATAATTACTGTCGTAAAACAGAGTTAATACGGGTGTCACCTTGATGACGTCACAAATCGAACAGTATAGCGTATCGTGATAGCGAAGTCAAGCTCTGCAACACGGGGAACGTAGCAAAGCGTTAACTTGTAGTGGATTAAAAAAAAACGCTATATTCCTGCGCGCCATTTTTCGGCGCTATCATCTCTGTCTGTCACGTCGTGCCGGTAGCGAGTTTCCTTTATTACTGCGCCGAGCTGGAGGAATTTGGCGGAAAAGAGTATTCGCTTTAGCTGTAGCTGTAATAACTTCTATTTGCAATATTTTAGAACTGTAGATACCTAGACTAGTTACATTTTATCTTTTACGAGTATTGCCATAGTATCGTCACAAATCAATCAGAGTTTGACGACCTCCGTGGCGCAGTGTGTAGCGCTGTTGTCTTAAAGTGCGGAGGTCCCGGGTTCGACCCCCGGCAGGGTCAATTTGGGAATTTATAATTTCTGAATTTTTCCTGGTCTGGCCTGGTGGGAGGCTTCGGCCGTGGCTAGTTACCACCCCCGGCAAAGACGTGCCGCCAAGCGATTTAGCGTTCCGGTAAGATGCCGTGTAGAAACCGAATAGGGGTATGGGTTTAATATAACTGCCATGCCCCTAACAGGTTAGCCCGCTACCATCTTAGAGTGCATCATCACTTACCATCAGGTGAGATCGCAGTCAAGGGCTAACTTGTAGTGGTTAAAAAAAAAAAAGAGTCGTATAACGTATTTCATGTCGCGATCCCAATACTCAATTACGCAGCTGACACGGGAAACGTTGGAAAGCGCAATTTTCCCGCGCGTTTTTTTTCGACAATAGCGTCGGTGTCTGGCGTCGATCACGTGTCGGTAACGAGCTGAAGGAATTTTACAGAAAATTATACACTTGTTACCTCAACAAATAAATTGATTTTGATTTTAATACATTTCTCAAAAAGCGCGCTATAGATAATTCCAATTTCCAACATTATATTAATATTATAAATGCGAAAGTGTGTGTTATTTGTTGGTTTGTTGGTTTGCCCTTCAATTACGTCGCAACGGAGCAACGGATTGACGTGATTTTTGGCATGGATATAGTTAAGGACCTGGAGAGTGGCATAGGCTTTTTATCCCGGAAAATGAAGGATTTCCCGCGGGAATCAAAAAAATCATCAGCTAGTTTTCCAATAAAGCAAAGTCACTTCAGTTTGCAATTATTTTAACAGCAGGTACCTACGGCCTAGTCAAGCTACATTTAATCGTTCACGTGAAGAGACTATAGCAATACTCAGTCACCATCGTATCGTCATAAATCAATCAGAGTCGCGTTACATGATACCGATCCCAATATACAATTACGCAGCTCCACAGCTCGGGGAACGTAGCAAAGCGAATTTTCCTGCGCGCCATTTTTCGGCGATATCGCCGGTGTCTAGCGTCGGTCACGTGCCGGTAACGAGTTTCCTTTATTATTGCGCGGAGCTGGAATTTTACGGAACATTCTAGTACTTTCAACTGTAACCTTAATTACTGTTAATAAACCATAATTCACTTGTATTTGTATTTATTTTAGAACTAAATACGTAAACGTAACTAGTAACTCATTAAATAGATATTTAGGAGAAAAGCTCGATTTTCCAATTATTTAATTGCAGAAGATACCTAGGTAGTAGGTAAGTACTGTCTTATTGTCTTTCTTTTAGGTGACTTCTAGGCGATGGTTAACCTTGACTTGAAATTACGACCTTACAAACTAATTGTACATAACAACGGTAGGGAGGGAACGTATTTCAGCCACAAAATGGATATAATTTGTACTTTTCGGGCAAAACGTGATTTTCCAGCGCGCCCGTTTTCGGCGAAATTGTCGGAGGCTGGCTTCACGTGTAAATGAGTTTTCTTTATAATTGTATGTAGCTATAGGAATTTTACAGAGAATTACTCTGATACTCTGAATTGCCTGTTAATTCTAACGTTAAGGCTCTGTCGTAGCGTAAAATCGGCAAAACGGAGATTTTTATTTATTTTGCGACATACGCTTGCACGATTTCACCCCGGCCCCGCGCGCCTCTGTTTTGATCTCGTGAACTGAGAGCGCCTTAAAAAAAGATATTCAAGTAGGTAAATATTATTATTCAATGATAATTAGATATTATTAGTAACTTATTTTGTCGATTTTCGAAATTGAGAACGTTTTTGGCATGAATGTACTGTTGGCGGATGAAAATTGTACAACGGAACGCAGACGTCACCACAGACTATCCGTGTCTATGGCGCATAAGAGGCCCCGTTTGACATTTGACGTTCCTAGAGTTTTCGCGCGTTTTTGGGTATTTTTGGCGCTATATTTCAAAATGGTTATCAAACTTAAAACTAACCGAGGATGTGAATTTTAGGTCTTTCGAAAGACTCTATTTAATCAATAATCAGTTAGAAATAATTTATTTCACATATAGCCAACATCCCTATTGTCTGAGCGTAATCTGAGCACTCTGTCTACATTCTGAGCAAATAGTAATCATTTGACAGCTTAAAACGTATTACTCGAACTGTTTAAGGAGTTCATACATGCTTTTTGACGAGCAGGCATCTATGAACTCCTCAAACAGGTCGAATTATCCGTTTGATAAACGATTACGATTTCCGTACACAATCGGTTTCCTTACGATGTTTTACGATTCGCGGTACTGACGGACGGACACTTATATATATATATACACACACACACACAGATAATTTCCAATTATCTCACACTTTGAAAAATATCAGTTACTCATATTTTGAGCTCGAATAATACTTACCTACTTAAATAAAAAGATATAGGTAATTATTAAGATATGGAGTCTGCCTTCTTCCTAATACCTCTTTTCTTAAAGACAAAAGATTTTCCTTGTGTGTTTGCTTAAAAATTAATTATCTTTCGTCGAGAACAGATTAACAAGTTTGCCATTGTCACAGAAAACAAAGCCCGAAAGTTTACAGCGTAGGATAATAGAGTTTGCATTATTATTAGTGAAAGGTGCCATATTGATGTCTATTGGTATAAGCTTATACTTAAAGGTCGTATGTAGGTCGGCATTAAGGGGCCGAAAGGCTAGGAGTAGGGTTATAGATGTAACGTATAGCAACCTTTTGGGACCCCAAATCAATTACTTAGTAGGTATTTAGTTTGATGATTAAGTGAAGACTGAAACTGTTATACATATTAAAAGCAACATCAAAGTTATCAGTTATAAGTTATAAGTTAAAGTTATTAGTAACTAGATGATGCCACTGACTTCGTAAGCTTAGATTAATATTTTTTTATTCCCGCGGGAACTCCTTCGTTTTCCGGGATAATAAGTCATATTAAGTATGTTCTTCCCTGTGATGCGACCTATCTCTCTACCAAATTTCATTAAAATCGGTTGAAATCATGGGACTTGAAAGCGTAGTAAGATAGACAGACAAACACACATAATTTATAATATTCAATCATCTTCATTATGGATTTCTTGGCAATTTTTTAGTCTCCTTTTAAACCAGATCTGAAATTTTGTTAGACTAGACCGGACAAGAAAAAACGTTCGCGCTTAGCGTATTGCGTCGCCTGAATCCACCTAGTGGGGGGGGTCTTCCAACGTTGCACGTTTAATGTGGGGTCGCCATACCAGCAAAAACACCTTGGGACCTCAACGTCTATCGATTTCTCGTACTATATATCCTGACCATTGCCGCTTCAACTTAGTAAATCGTCAAGCTACGAGGTCGGCAACTCTAGTTTACGTTTAGTTTTTTCTCTTTCCGCTTTATTCAGAACCTTTTTTGCAAAATTTTTATCGCTACCAAGAACTAAAAACTTTCGGATATATCCGATCCAGAGATGCTCAATTCAATAATTTCCATAAAATATAGCAAAGTGAATGTCCTCCACGGTATAAAAATTCTTAGTAACAGCGACGCGAAGGACGCAATTTTCCTTAAATTCCATTCAAAGTAGCCAAGTGTCCCGAGGGAAATACTTTGCCAATCTAATCTAGCGGTATGGATTACGTGAATTAATAAACGGGAACGGCGGGACTTGTAGTAAAGAGGAAATGTGCTGATAAAATGTTTCACTACAAGTTAGCCCTTGACTGCGATCTCATCTCATAGCAGGCTAACCTGGTAGTAGTTATCTATACTAAACTAATATTATAAATGCGAAAGTTTGAATGGATGGATGGATGGATGTTTGTTACTCAATTACGCCAGAACAGCTGAACGGATCTGGATGAAATTTGGTACAGACATAGATAATTATAGTCTTACTAGCTAATGCCCGCGACTTCGTCCGCGTGCTTAAAGTTTTTTTTATTCCCGCGGGAACTCCTTAATTTACCGGGATAAAAAGTGGCCTATATCACTCTCCAAGTCGTCAACTATACCCATGCCAAAAATCACGTCCATCCCGATTAGTTCGTCGACGTTCGTGTATCACCAACTTTTTAAATACAAACTTTCAACCCCCAGTTTACCCTTTTGGGGTTGGAATTTTCAAAAATCCTTTCTTAGCGGATGCCTACTTTATAATAGCTATCTGAGTGCAAAATTTCAGCCCGATCCGACCAGTGGTTAGAGCTGTGCGTTGATAGATCAGTCAGTCAGTCAGTCACCTTTGCCTTTTATATATTTAGATTATCCCGGAAAAATAAAGAGTTCCCGCGGGAGCCATAAAATCTCAATCCATGCGGTCGAAGTCGCGGGTATCAGCTAGTATTATTAAAAACGTATACTTATCCCTAATCGGTTTCCACAAACATCGTATTGGAACGCTAAATCGCTTGGCGGCACGTCTTGCTGATGGGACCGCGGCCTCAAATCCTCCCACAAGGCCAGACCAGAGTTTAAGAATTGATAAATTCCCAAATTGACTTTGCCGTAAATCGAACTTGGAACCTCCCATTTGTGAGACCAGAGATAAGCACTGCACCAGGGGAGTCCTCAGTGAGGCTTAATGACATCAAATAGATATTATAAATGCGAAAGTTTGGATGGATGTATGGATGTATGGATGTTTGTTACTCAATCACGCTCCAACGGCTGAACGGATCTGGATGAATTTTGGCACATAGATAGGTTATAGTCTGGAATAGCACATAGGCTACATTTTATCCCGGAAAATTAAAGAGTTCCTGCGGGAACCGAAAAACCTCAATCCACGCGGACGAAGTCGCGGGCATCAGCTAGTATTATTATAAAAGAAAAGTTATTTACGTGGAAAATTTCAGGCCAAATAATATATTAATGATCTTCCTGGAATATACGGAATTCAGGTACACACGTGGGACGCTTTGTATGATTCTACACAAAAGCGCCAAAAGTCTCACACGTTAGTAATGTTTTGATGTACGTAACGTTATTTACTCGAGAATTTGCGAGAAGTTTCTGGATCCTCTTTGTTTGTTCGGGATTATTTGTATGTAAGCCGGGATCAAGTAGACGTTACACGCGTATGAAATAAACTCTCGAGTCACGTTGAAAGGTAATTAATTAATTAATTACGAGCACATGTAAAGTTTTGTTACACGTACGCAGACTAATATGTTTGCCATATTTCATGAGAGGTTTTCTTAGGTAAGTATATAATTATGTACATAATTGGTCGTACCGAGACATGAAGCGGCGATAGCCTATTGGCTTAGGCCATTGAATATTACAAGTAAGTACATAATACCTCAATATGGCTTAGGCACCCGACTCCTAGATAGGGTCGCGGGTTCTCTTTCCGGGGCCCGGATTATCGGTGGTATTCTGGATTGAAATGGTACATAAAGCCTTAAAAGTTTTCTTGAGCACCGAAGACGCACCAATTAGTAAAGTGCTCTATCAAAGTCTGTCATATCGGTCAACCATCACTAAGCGAGCGATAACACATATTAGATCGCATTCGCTACATTTTAAAATTCATTTTCTTTTGACAATCCCTCAGCGTTGACCTTACAAATCCTATAACATTGTGTAACACGTAGTCAACCCTTAAATTTTATTGCGTCGCAAAAGAATTCGCCTAATTTTGTCTTCCGTACCCGGACGCCTCGAGCTTTGTCGATATTTCCCTTTGAAATCAACGATTTTGGTAGAATGTTCTACATATAAATAATAGAATCCCACCCACACACATTCCATAATCCATACTAATACTAGTGTTTCGCCCCGAACTGAGACCTCGCGGTATCCATAGACTTGTACAGAGCGCCATCTATTGACATAATTGTGAAGTTCTGTTAATAATACTGAAGCACATTAAAAATTAAATAATTTCGTTTCCTTATAATATTTATCTAATTTTAGTATTTGTTGTTCATGTACAGTATATAATTCAAATAATTGATAAGTTTCAGGCTCAGCCTTTCAGAAAATTGAGAGTTCTGAGGTCAACTTTGGACGTTAGGAAATCGCCACTTTGAAAGCCCCCCATTTCGTCAATTTTAGGGGAAAAATTAATAAAAATATATTTTTGCACTCTATTCCTAATTATCTTTAAAATGATATACCGCAACCCTATGTAACGCTATAAAAAATATTTTACTTCGCATTCGCTTCTATGAGAGCCCCCCTGAAATAAAGATTTTTATAACTTTTTAAGCCATATTCGGCGGGAGGCCATCAGTTTACATATTATATTTAAATTTGAAGTAATTACGTTCAGTAATTCAGAAGTTATAAGGCTCTGACAGACGGACGGACGGACAAGTGCAAATTCACTCAAGTAGACTCAGAGACCTTCGCTTCGCTCGGTCAACTATAAATGCGAAAGTGCGTCTGTCTGTTTGTCTGGCTGTAGGCTTGACTTGTCTGTAGGATTTCACGGCCTATCTATAGGTACAACCGATTTTGATGAATTTTGGTACAGGGATAGATTGTATCCCGGGGAAGGACATAGGCTTTTATATCCCGGAAAATTTAAAAGTTTCCGCGGGAATTAAAAAACCTTAATCCACATTCCACGTGGACCAAGTCGCGGTCATCAACTAGCTATAAAATATAGTTGGTACAAATGAGAAAAAAACAAGTTATTCAGTGCCCGCGGAAAGCATATTCGGGAAGAGAAACTACCGCCATTTTTCACTCCAAACAAGAGTTGGCAACATGAAACAAAGCTACAAAAGTGGACTGCGCCCAGCGCGCTCGTATAGTATTTAACTGTGCAAATTGGCGACAACTATCCTAGTGTAGTTTGCGGCAGTAAAAATGCGCTATATAAATCCTAGTGCGGCTAAACGCTTAGATTTATATAGCGTTTGATTTTATGTAAGCTTATTTATATTCTCTGCCCTGTGACGCATCACCCATGGGCCATGTGCATACCTTATTATACTTGCGTCAAAAAGGCAAGAGTGCGCAACGCAATTTTGCATGATCCCATATCCCATAGCCCAATTATTGTCTAAGCAAATCTTTTTTTTTAAATATATATAGGCTAGCGATTGGCTGCAATCAGACTTGCATGCAAGTGGTGATGCAGCCTAAGGTGGAGCGCGCTTGCCTAGAAGATGCCTATTCACTCTTGATTTGAAGGTACCTATATTAATTGGCAGAGCCATCCCATAGTAATCGTATAATAATTTGACGGCTTAAAACGTATTTCTCGACCTGTTTAAGGAGTTCATACATGCTTTTTGACGTGCAGGCATCTATGAACTCCTTAAACAGGTCGAATTATCCGTTTGACAAACGATTACGATTTCCTTAAACAATCGGGCACAGAATATAAATGGAGCAAACTGAAAATCAGCGCATTGTTGTCAATGTTTGGTAATGTTGAGTTTGCGTCCGACTGTTTATTGTTAATTTTAATTTAGTCGTACTCTATCATTTGTTTCCTATTTCATGAAGGGAGCTTTCCAATTTTCTGCAGATCTTCGTCTATGCAATGTATCCATCTTTTTCTGGGTCTTCCTTTAGATCGTTTTTATCGCGGTTTCATATTTTGAGGTTACACTACAAAGTTAATTTAAGATTCCGCCCCCAAGAAAAGCTTAGTGCTGTAGCCCCAATGCTAATGTAGTGTATCGATCGAATAGTTTGGCAGAGTCCGTGTTCGTGCCACGCGTCGTCGGCCCGGCGGCGGCCCATCGATGCTGAATTGCGTTTTTGAATAAAAAAGGAGTTCGAAATACTGACGCGCGTAAATATTTATTGTTCTTGTTTCATGTGCCTATGTTTTGTTATGCTATGTTACAGTTTTCACAGTATTTTTTTTTTGTTTTATTTCTCAAGTACGACTACTTGTACATTAAAGTGTTAGTGTATGAACGCACGAAACTAGCGGTAGCGGGGCGACGGCGCGGCGGTAGCGGTGCGATGCGATTAGTCGGAGAGCTGGCGACGAATTTCGGGAACAATTTGAAAGAGGTCTGGTAATACTTTATAACCGACAAAAACGTCTGGGATTTATTTTTTCGAGTATAAAATTTAAAGATAAAAAAATCAAGTTGCCAAAAAAATGCTTTTTTTTTGGATTTTTTTGCAATGTTATATATGCTACGCAGTAGCGAAATAACCGCAAAATTCATAGACAGCGGACGCGGTGTCCTACGTCAGCGATAAAGTGAACGTGATATCAAACAGTAGGTAGGTACCTTCCTTCACGTGGCGATGATCTCGTCACTCACCTAGGTCACCCCGTAAGTGAACCGAGTAGAGGCGGCGGGGAGACAGTAAAGGTCTAGCCCCACTACACTTACAGAAGCGCGGCGCGGCGCGGCACGTTGCGGCGAGTAGGTATTATTTGTATGAGGTTGTGCGACGACGCGTGTCGCAGTACAAACTCATACAAATAATATTTGAAGCTACGTGCCGCGCCGCTTCGTGTGGCTTCGTGCTGTTGCGTTGTTTGCTGCTGCACGCCCCGCAGACCGGGGGGCTGATTCTGTAGTGCACAATCTCTGAACTAAACTAAAATGGCAGCTTTAAATCTAGTTCTGTCCCTTTCCGTAGGGAGTATTATGAAAGGGTTAGCAATATTTGTAATGCTCTAATTTTAGTTTAGTTTAGAGATTGTGCACTACAGAATCAGCCCCCGGGTCTCATCCTTGGCTTCTCTTACTATTTTTGCTAAACAAGCGGCGTTTTGCCGGTAGAGGCGGCGGCGGCGTGACGTCGGCGCCGGAGACATGAGCGCGGGCGTGCTACGGGACGCCGCGGGCGACTCCACGCCCGGCTCCGACGGCGGCGAGCGCATCACGCGCCTCTTCCCCAAGTGCCGCCCGCGCAACATGCAGCACCAGCACGACAGGTGACGAGTGACGACATGCTATGCTCTGATTAGGTTTAAAGAGATTTTTTTTTGAAGTGAAACTTCTGTCGTTATGATTTGAAAATTGTAATACTAACTCCGTAATTGTAACTGGTGTCGGAGTGAAACGTACGTTGAGGGTATTTTGGAAGATTTATGTGGTGTGGAGAATATCGCGGGCTGCAAGTTCAAGATGTACCACATAGATTTACCTTCTGTGGCGGATTATAGAGAATTAAACTTCTAGTTTTTTCATTGTAATATTCAAATCATAATTGTCTTGTAATATTTTATTGCAAAGCATTCTGCATTATGCTGAGCTGATGCCTTCTTTCAGGCTGTGCCACACACCGCAAGTGTTGTCAGGGTGCCTCTAGGACTTGGCCATGAGTTTAATGCTCAAGTACTGGAGGCGCCATGGTAACATTTACCTTAGGGTATTGTAATATGTGGCACAATGGTGAGAATAAATATATTTTCTTTCTTCAAAATTCGATGAAATAAAAGCGACACCAAAAAGAGATAAACATGTTCATAATAGGATTTAGCCTGCGAGAGAATGAGATAGAATACAAGTTACATTCATCTCATTATCTCGCAGGCTACCTACTCTTCTGAAGTTTCACTTCTACCGTGTGTGAATTACACGCACACACTTTTTTTTTCGCAAAGAAGAGCTAAGGTTCACTAATAATCTATGCTTAAACATGAATGCTTAGAGAGTAAAATGTGACACGCAGAAATTACTAACTACAAAGTAATCTTATTATTAGATAAACTTCACTTTGAAGATGCTTGAGTAATTTTTTTCTTGAAAAATCTTTTGTTAAAAAGATTTTTCATTAAAAACTTCATTTGGTAATTGTATACAGTAGCGCTAACTCAAGCTGTGTGCTAGCTAGCTAGGACTAATGGTTTTCGAACCCTAAGTTTTAGTCCTAGCTTTTGATAATTGTACCTAATTTATGTTTGTTGTACAAAGTTTGTGTGATTTAGTTTTAAAAGTAATTTGAAAGAACTTTTCCGTTTAATATAATCTAAAAACACTATTGGAACTTTCCCTATTATGTAACTTCACTATAACTTAAACAGAAGTTTTGTGAACGATCTGTTACGCTATTGATCGATCCCAGAACTTCCGGGAAGCATAATTTTAAATTTATATCAAGCACTATCCGGGCTGAGAAACTCTGCCGAAAATGTTATGTGTGCAAGGGTTTCCTAGAACACGTATTTCAATCACTCCTTGCTTGCCCTATGTCCGCTCATCGCACAACTAGGCCATGTTCCGTAGTGAAGTGCAATTAGTAATTTTCAGGTCAAGTGCGATTTCTCACGAGGAAATCTCGGTTATAAACTCAGCCTTAAACCAATATAACGTAAAAGTGTAAAAACGTTAAAGATCGTAACGTTAAAGAAATTAAGCAGGATGCAGACCAAGAGCTAAGCTATGACAAAGCTAATTTTAGCCAGCTGTAGCTAAACTAGAATTTTGTTGTGTGCACATCAACAACTAAGTGAAAGTCAAGTTAGTGTTGTGCGGCAAAGGGTTTGCAAAGGGAAGCGATCGTTGTCGGGAGGGGCTTAGTTTAGCTTAGCTCGCGTAGCTTCGGTTCGCCATACGCAACTAACTAAGCTTCACAATCACAAAATATTTATAAGTTCACATTTATATAAAAGTGTGTTACTTAATTCATATTTCAGATAGTTGACATAGCTTAGTTTAGTATAGTTGACGCTCTGAGTTTGTAAAATGTCCTAAGCTAATACGAGCTACGCTAAACACTAGCTTAGCTCGTGGTCTGCAACCGGCTTACAGAGTAGGTATAAACCGTATGCTGTAAATGAGCGTAATTGTCCCCTCGCGTGTCGATCCCGCTAACTGCCTCACGTAACGGCCTACTTGCTTGGGGAACTTTTTGAATTTCAACTAACCACATGAAGGGGTGGGGTGGGCTGTTGGGGCTTTTAATCAGCGCGTGAAGTAGGGTGTAAAATGCAAAACGATCACGAATAAGGCCCGTAATGATTGTATACTCTTTGAAGGCCCTCTGATTAGTAATTTGCGTTGTTTTCTCGTTAACGAACGCTATCCCACTTCTGATAACCTAATGTGTTGTGTAGCGAGCGATTGTTTTAACTCATCTATGTAGGTTTGTAGACTGTACGTAGTAAGACGTTTTTAGCTCTATGGTTCGTATGTATATAGGAAAAAAAACCACTGTCTTGCTAGATCTTCATAGTCTGGTAAATTCTGATTCGATACGATATGGCTATTATTGCTTACTCGTCGATTATATGACAGAAAACTAAGGCTATGTTTAAATTGTGTATATTTTTATTACCTACAAGAGGCATGGTTAGTAATCTGATATAAGTAAAATTACCATATCTTGCATAAAAATAATACCTATACCTACCAGATTAAATAAAACCTACCATGAGGTGAGATCACAGACAAGGGCTAACTTGTAGTGGATAAAAATAAAACCTCCAACGCTACGAACCATAGAACTATGATTCGTCATATGAACTCAAAATTCAATGGACAATAATTAACCTTACCATATGGCCAGGATGGGCTTTAAGATCATAACCCCACTGCTACACACTGCCCGAGTGACGTGGGAAGTAGCGTGGGACGGAGGCAGAGACGTCGTGTGGCAACGATACTCGCCATGCTCTCGCCACGCTCCTCGTCCTCGCGCATCGCTCCCTGTTTTGTCGGTTTTTTGGGCGCGAGTCAAAGGACTGGCGATATGAGCGCGAGAGACCTCCCACACACTGCCCGCTACTCATTCGCAATCGAGCGCTCGTAGCAGAAGCACGCGCAATCATGCCGTCGCCGCCGCCGCCAGCCGATGAATGGAGTAACGATAAAACGTTACTACCTATATTATTATGTTTTAAATAAATCATGTTGGTACCTATACCTACATTATGATGCGCGTGATTTCGTCTGCGTGAATTAAAAAAGTTCCCGCGGGAAGTTTTTAATTTGCCGGGACAAAAGTAGCTATATTGTGTTATTTCAGACTATAATCTATTGATGCCCGCGACTTCGTCCGAGTGGATTGAGGTTCTTTGGTTCCCGCGGGAACTCTTTAATTTGCCGGGATATAAATTAGCCTCTATGTTATTCCATAAGTATATTAGTATAGAGAAGCTTGTTTTATAAAGTACTAGCTGATACCCGCGACTTCGTCCACTTGGAATAAGTTTTTTTAATTCCCACGGGAACCATTGAAATATTATACGAGAACTCTGTAATTTTCCGGGATAAAATGTAGCCTATGTCGATTTCCGGGTCCTAAACTAAATCCATGCAAAAAATCACGTCGATCCGTTGCTCTGTTGCGACGTGATTGAAGGACAAACCAACATACAAACACTTGGTAGAGGGGATGAAAGTCAAAATATATGTACTTAGTTGTAATTCATTAACGCGTAGTCTGATTTCATTCATTCTTTTTTGTTCGAAAGTACGTAAGTACTTACCTACTTTAAAAATTGATCTGTAAAAATTTCAAGGTCATTGGGTTTGTAGTAGAGATGAGCCGAGTAACACTTTTGCCGAGTAACGAGTACCGAGTTTTACTCGGTCCAATTTTTCCCAACCGAGTACTCGGCCGAGTAACTCGGTTCAATCAAACTTCCATTTCGAGCGCATAAATATTTTTTGATTAACACTGTTGTTTTTTATTATATCTACCTAAGGCCTAATATCACCATAGTCTGTTAGATCATTGACTTCCCTGTTACATTGTAAGTGTCATCAAAAATAAAATTTAAATTTCCATATTGAATTCTTGAGAGATGTGTCAAAACTCAAAAGTTAACTACTAATCCCTTATTATAATGTAATAGAGGTGTTAATGATCTAACAGAGATGGTGAAACTAGGCCTAAATATATTAATTTTCATAAAGTATCTAAAAAGACTGAATAAAAACATAAACAGTATACTCGGGATTTAAACCGAGTTATTCGGCCTAGACACCGAGTTATTCGGCCGAGTACGAGTATCAAAAAACCCGCCGAGTACGCCGAGTACCGAGTATAAACCGAGTACTCGGCCCATCTCTAGTTTGTAGTTTAGAAGTATCGACACTATCATTATACACAGCAATGAACGCCCAAAATATGTAACTTGAATAATGTGTTATTTTATGCATGGGTTGGTATACCTAGTTGAGGACCTGGCCCCTTATTCTCTAACTCAGTGGCTATCAGAAAATGAAAGACACTGACATATTTATTATCCATTGAATGTTCGCTATGAAAATGTTATTATTACTTCATAGCAAACCTTCAATGGATAAAAAATATATGTCAGTGACTTTCATTTTCTCATAACCACTGAGTTAGAGAATAGGGGGGCTGGAATTTTTTCTCGGAGTGTATGTTTAGGCACACAATGGGGCAAATAAAACACTAACTTTAGCAATTAGTGGTTTTAATGTTTATCCGTCGATGGATGTGAAAACGAATGAAATTGCATAATTAATAAAGTCAAGTACAGTGTTGACAAACGCCTGTTAAAGTTTTAGAGCAATTATTGTATGTGATAAACTAGTGTTCCGAAGTGGCCAGGCGTCTGCGCCGGAACACGTTGCAATAAGGAGTTCCCGTGGGAATTTAAAAAAACTTATTCCACGCAGACGAAGTCGCGGGTATCAGCTAGTTTATAATATTAGTATGGATTTTGAACTTAGAGCTTATTATCCATACTAATATTATAAATGCGAAAGTGTGTCTGTCTGTCTGTCTGTCTGTCTGTCTGTCTGCTACGCTTTCCCGGCCCATCTTTTCAACCGATTTTGCTGAAATTTGGTATAGAGGTAGGCTATATCCCGGGGAAGGACATAGGGTACTTTTTATCCCGGAAAATGAAGGAGTTCCCGCGGGAATCAAAAAAGGTAAATCCACGCGGACGAAGTCGCGGGCATCATCTAGTTTTTATATAATTTAATAGGACGTACATTTATATAGTTAAATATGCTAAACAAGGATAGCGCGCACGCAGCCACAGTTTCAACCTCCATTGTGTGTTACGTGTAGCAAGTGCAAATGACCTAGTGCGGAGCGTCGCGATTAATCGCGCGAGTAGAGCTGTGTGTGGCCACGGAGGGCAGCAACGCGGCAGAGCGAGGGCGTGCTACGCGGCAGCGCGAGGAGCATAGTGTAGCGGAGGCATAAGATGTAGTCTCAAGTCTCAACTCTCTAATCAGGGCGTCAGATTCCGTGCAAAACGACTTGTGCTCACGAATAGCTGCTGATTTGTAATTCGCCCTACTTTTCTAAGAGCAGACTTATAATTTTCTTTTTATATGTGTCGTATATTTTTTTGCAAATGACCGACCTAAATATTATTTAGATGTAGGGTTATAATACGTATTACGTAGTACCTAATAGTAGACTTATTCTATGGATAATGGCTTTTCGTAGTGCCACACCAGCCACCATGCACTTTGCCAATGTCACGTGGGAAAAACGCATAATATTGTAATAGTAATTACCTATATAATAAATTTATGTTTATAAGGAAGGCCCTGTAGAGCACTTATACCTAAACTAGCTGATGCCCGCGACTTCGTCCGCGTGGATTGAGGTTTTTCGGTTCCCGCGGGAACTCTTTAATTTTCCGGGATAAAAAGTAGCCTATGTGCTATTCCAGACTATAATCTATCTCTGTGCCAAATTTCATCCAGATCCGTTCATCCGTTGGAGCGTGATTGAGTAACAAACATACATCCATACATCCAAACTTTCGCATTTATAATATTTATTTATACTTACCTAAATTAGTAAATCATACTGATTTCATAATCCATACTTCCATACTAATATTATATCCATACTAATATTATAAATGCGAAAATGTCTGTCTGTATTCTGTCTGCTGCGCTTTAACGGCCCATCAGATTAACCAATTTTGATAAGATTTCGTATAATGTGTCCGTTTTTCTGTCTGCTACATTTTCAAACTCTTTTGTTTCTGATTTTCACGAGATTTTAATGTAGATGTAGCTTGCATCCCGAAGTCGAATATAGGCTTTTCTTTTTTTTTCTGTAATAAAATAACCTGTGCGTTTCTGAGATGCACGTTATCCCATTACCAAATTTTGACAAAATATGTTGATTAGATGTGCCCTTTAAATGTGAGGGCGAAGGATTTGCGGTTTTTCGGCGCGTAAAAGCTTGTTTTTGGGAGCGCGTGTAGGCGAGTATAGGCGCGCCCTTTGCCACACGCGCAACTCTTACGAGCGTTAAGACGATACGGGAGGGCGGTTTTCCCATACAATCGTATTAGTCTGTTTTCTCCGTGCATAATTACAATCTGTGTCCGTGCCATGTCCCTATGTTATGCTTTTTTCGATAAATTAATAATTTTAAGAATATGGAACCTTCAAAAATTGCAAAAAATGACCCAGTTTTCGCGTCATCATCACATATCCCGCAAATAAATTTGACGAATATAATAAAAAAAAAACATACCGACATAGCCTGAGTCCTTCTTAAATTATTCTTGAAAAAAAATTTGGAGGAGGAAACAGAAAAATACGACAGTAATCTATCGGTCCAAGCTGCAGTTGCCCCTATCGGGTGTTATGAAATTCAATTCGAGGACCTCGAATAGGTACCTACCTACCTATTCTCAAAGTTTCCCGTTTATGCCATATCCTCTTAACGCGCTTATAATAAGCTCCTATATTACTGACTACTACCACAGAATATAGGTAATTGCTACTACTACTGACTGACCCACGGGTCCGAGCGAATACGGTGGAAGGTGGAATACATTCGGTTTTGAAGCGCAAAATGTGGCGCGCGTCTAAGCGCGTAAGCCGACAGCTTATACGCGCAAAAAATACGCTAATCTTTTTTTTTAATTTATTTATTTTATAAATTGCACTTGAAACAAATACAAAAATTATGTTTCTCGCCAAACTACACACCGAATCACTACAACCGATCTGAAACCGCCAAAAGACAGACACACTTTCGCACGTATAATATTAGTTTGGATCTCGGGTTTGGATAGTATGGAGAAAGTAGCTTGTAATTGTACCTGCTTGACTACCTAGGATTTTCTTTTGCTTTAGAAAAGATCGCTTGCTAAATTGAACTGTAAGAACATGGACCTCCCCGCGACGGCAGAGAGTGGATGTCAAGGAATTATTGCCACTAAGTAAGTTCTATCTTAGCCCAAACTTAGGTTGGCCGCACATTTGATGCGTTTTCATTGATTGTTAGTATGCGTTCGCGCAGTAATGTACGAATTATCCAGATCTTAAAGGCATAGGTGAAATCCAAACTTTTTGGCAAAATACAATATTTGATTGGCAAAATACAATATTTGATTGGCAAAAATAGTTAATTGAACTTGGCGAAAAAACAACGTCATCCAAGACCATTGTATGTTCCTAAATTCTTGCATGTAATCATCTGTAGTCATTACTTAAGAAACATTACTGTTACTGACAGGCAAAGCACGGCCTAAACCGGTGGATGGAAAAGCCAAGTTTTACGTTCGAAGTCGCGGTAACCATTTTAATTTGTAAGATATAAATAATGTTAACATTTTAACGAAAGGATTATTAAGAGTTAAGGGTTTTGAGGTTGGGCTTTATTTTTCGTGCGTAACAAACTGTTATCCAATGTGCGGCCGGTCTTGGACAGCTCAATGTTCTTCTTAAAACAACCCGTTTGCTTACAGATTGAACTCCGGTCTGGAGGGCCGAGACATGATCAGTGTGCACAACGTGTCCTCCGACGATGAGAGGGACGACCAGCCGGTCATCCTCAGCACGAAGGGAGGGACTTATAAACTCAGGGACTCTAGGTGTGTATCTATGGTTCTTTATTATAATCCCCTTGATACCGTATAACTTGATACCGTTTTGGAGACGATATGGAACAAAGTTTGTTTTCTAACGATGAGAGGGACGACCAGCCGGTCATCCTCAGCACGAAGGGAGGTACTTATAAGCTGAGGGACTCTAGGTGTGTATCTATGGTTCTTTATTATAATCCCCTTGATACCGTATAACTTGATACCGTTTTGGAGACGATATGGAACAAAGTTTGTTTTCTAACGATGAGAGGGACGACCAGCCGGTCATCCTCAGCACGAAGGGAGGGACTTAGAAGGGACGGTAGGATGTCATTCTGAACCAGCGGTAGATTCACTCGACGATTCAAAAGCACTCGATACAAGTTTTTTTGAATAAAAAACATTTGATTTAATAATTATTATTATTTATTGACAAAATTAAAACATACAATAATTATATACTAACTAGCTGATGTCCGCGACGTCGTCTGCGTGGTTTACGTTTTTTCGATTCCCGCGGGAAATCCTTAATTTTCCGGGATAAAAAGCCTATGTCACCGCCTAGGACCTCAACTATACCCATGCCAAAAATCACGTCGATCCGTTGCTCCGTTTCGGCGTGATTGAAGGACAACCCAACAAACCAAAAAAACAAACACACTTTCGCATTTATAATATTAGTATGATGTTACATATAAATTATATCTAATTATTAATAAATTATTAACAATCAATGCAAATTAAATAAATACAGTGAAAAATGGGATGAACCAGATTTGATTTTATTTGGTAGATTAGGCTAGCTAACTAAAAGTTATATTTATCGTTTTCAATAACCTTAAATAACCTATGGGATATCCGAAATAAAAATAAAAATATCCGTATGGGTGGAAAATAAGAATGGGTAACCGTATCCATAAATCCGAAACCATAACCGAAATCTCATGCTCATATCAGGGAACAACCCTACTTTAGACTAGTATCACCATTTTATGTACATCGACAAAATCCTTCTTTCATATTTTCATGAAAGTAAATAGAATGGTAGAGACCTACCTATTGGCTATTTGTTCCTTTCTTTTTAAACTTGAGATTTGTACCCAGAAGTCTGCTTTGACCCCATTCGGCATCGCACGGTACAATTTTATGAAAACTTGGCTGAATTTGTTTGATCGGTTGCCAAAAATCTGCTCGCTATTACTGGTCAAATTCACCTTGGAAATCACATTAACTTAAAATTTGCGGAGAATTATATCCGTTTAAGATGAGATCCGAAACGAGGAAGTTCGCAAGAATAGAAAACTCTCTATGCATCTAAGACTGTATCATAACTTACCACCAGGCGGTGAGTTCTAGTTGAATAAGTCTTTGACGTTCACGTAGCCCAAATCATCAAGCTGAAGTGGCAGTGGGCAGGTCGTGTATGTCGTAGGGACGACTGCCGTTGATTCGAAAGGTACTAGAGTGGAGACCGCGTAGTAAACGTAGTGTGAGGCAAAAAAATAGAAAATCTGAACAAGCAGAAGGTAAGTAATAATGAAAAACTGTAACCCGGGTCTATGGGAAAAAATCTGAAACCCCACTTTTTTGGATGTAGCATCCGTCTTATCCATTTTGACCGTGTAAAATATAGCCTATGTCACTCAGACATAGGCTACATTTTACACGATACATCATAACGAATAGATTGACACCTCATTCATCAAAATCGGCTCAGTACATACATACGTAGACTGCTAAAATCAAAGGGCCACATTCAATTCGGTAGGGATAAGTGTAAATATTTTTTCCACTCATCCCTACCGTAGTGATAGGTGGAAAAAAAATCCACTCTTACCCCCAGGGGGGATACGTTGGTAGGGACTAGTGGAACAGGCCAAATAGAATGGTGGAAATGGCTGAATAAGAAATGCTTAGGAGCTCAGAAGTGGACGTGTGCCGCTGGCAAATATACCTGATGATATTGAAAGAAAATTTTATCAACAAAGAATATAAAAAAAAAAAAAATCCTATCAAGTATTTCGGCACCGATGATTATTTTATGTAGTGAACGGCCGTGGCCAAGCATCCATACTAATATTATAAATGCGAAAGTGTGTCTGTCTGTCTGTCTGCTAGGCTTTCCCGGCCCATCTTTTCAACCAAATTTACTGAAATTTGGTATAGAGGTAGGTTATATCCCGGGGAAGGACATAGGCTTTTATCCCGGCCAGTTAAGGAGTTCCCGCGGGAATCAAAAAACCTTAATCCACGCGGATGAAATCGCGGGCATCATCTAGTACAATCTATAGAATAGTTTACCTGAAGTAGTAATGCTTTACCTGAAGGAACTTGGTTAAACCAATATTAGCTCTCTCACAGCTCAGGTAGCTCGCTTGGTTTAGGTACAAGACTTGGATGCAGACACAAACATTTATACAGCTGTGAAATGTTGCTGTTTACATGGACAACACTGCATTTGCTTGAAACGACTTTATACAAACTACAGAATTCAAATTCGGGTAATAGAAACGGTGATTGGTATCTCCTGTTCTTAAAACTGGAACTATTTCATTCCACGCGAATTTTAGTTTTAGTTGATTTTCTGGGATAAAATGGATAGTTTCCAAAACAACGTAATTACACCATAACAATATGTAAATACGACTGTCCTTAGGTACTATAGTATATACCTAATACTCACTGATCTTTCACTATTCATCTTTGTGAAAACATTATCATACACCTCTTTAACCGCTTCTTTGAATTCCGTGCAAAATCTAATACCTAGGACCTAGGTAATAAATTCTTTCAGTGTATTCTTATAATATACCTATAATTGTCTGACCTAAGTAGGTATACATAACACTGTAGGCAATGTACCCATATGACAATAAGCACTTTTACGGCTAGGTAACTGAACAAACAACCTTTTTCGGATTAGTTACAAATCAGAAAATATGAAAGTTATTTTTGCTGAGTAAACTTACCCCACGAGTGATACAATATTTTTTGGTTACTCAAGTGGTTTGGTAACACTTTAGTTTTTCACTTTGGGTTGCTAACAAATATGGATAGGTACTTACTTATGACAATGTTTGCACAGATGGCCCGGTTTACATAAACCTACTTAATAGATACAACAAAATTGGCAGTCGTAGGGACTGCCAATTTAGTTGAAAGAGAATATTTAAAATAATTAAAATATAACCCTTGAAACTAAGGCTTTAAAGTTTAATTACGAATGTAGTATATTTATATTTAAGACCTTTTGTCTTCGTAACAACGCGAGTTGTCGGTGACGCGAATCCACAAGTTTACCCGCCTACCAAAAAGTGCTCAACGCGGCTAAAGAAGTTTTCACTTACTACAAAAAGAAATGGAAATAAAGGTCTCACACAACCAGCCCACTACTGAGCTAGATTCTCCTCTCAGAATGAGTAATGTTGGGCCATAGTCTACTACGGTGGCCAATTGCGGAGTGGCAGCTTTTCCACACCTTCAAGAACATTATGAAGAACTTTCGGGCATTCAGGTTTCCTAACGTTAAGTTCTACGACCTCCAGCTCGCTGGTCCGATGACCTAAAGAAGGTGGCGGGAAGCGGGTGGATGAGGAAGGCAGAGGACCGTGTTTGGTGGCGCGCTCTCGGAAAGGCCTATGTCCAGCAGTGGATGCATACAGGCTGATGGATGGATGGATGGAACGTTAAGTTCGATTTTAATTTATAAATTGCAAACCCCTATTTTAGCCTCTATGTTGAATTTTCGAAAATCTTTTCTTAGCATATTTCTACGCCATGATAGCATACCTCTATGCCGACTTTTAGCCCGATCCGGCCAATAATATCAGCTGTGTCATAGATCGGTCAACCCATTTAAAGTCAAAGTCATCAAATAAATATTATAAATGCGAAAGTTTGGATGGATGGATGTATGGATGTATGTTTGTTACTCAATCACGCTCCAACGGATGAACGGATCTGGATGATATTTGGCACAGAGATAGATTATAGTCTGGAATAGCACATAGGCTACTTTTTATCCCGGAAAATTAAAGAGTTCCCGCGGGAACCGAAAAACCTCAATCCACGCGGACGAAGTCGTGGGCATCAGCTAGTAAAGTCATAAATATTTATTCAATTTGGGTAGACACACTACACTTATTGACGTCCAGTTACATAAAAATATGATGGTGATAATCTGTTACGGTATCTTAAAACTAAAGCTACGAGGGTTCCAAACGCGCCCAGGTCTGAGAAGAGCCCACAACAAACTCAGCTGGGGTTTTTTATTTTTTTCATTATCACCATCTCACAAATCATCGTAACTAAGGAACTATCAGAGCCATAAGAGCAAATTATTGCCAAGCTTCCTTGTCATTTAAGTAATCCTTCACATGGTAATAGGATTTTCCAATGAGTAAATTTAAGTTTTCCTATTTATAATATTATGTTTAGATCAGAGAAGATATATAGATATGTCCCTTTATTACCTACAAAGTGTAACAATTAACTTGTTTGACAGAGCAACATAATGCCACCGTAACGCAGGCTCGTTAAATACCTTTTCCACTAATTTACCCAGTGGCCATTATCCATGGTATACATCATGGCGCGGGGTGGCCACGAACTACGCCTAGCTGCACCGACCACTCATTAACCGTTGTTTGCGAAGCTTGGGTTTCTTAATACACATATTTTCCACCCCCACACATGTTTTGTACGCATGTTTCACAGGTTTTTTTTACGCCCTACAAGTCTGTTGACTGCGATCTCACCTGATGGTGAGTGATGATGCAGTCTTAGATGGTGGCGGGCTAACCTTTTAGGGGTAACTACGGCAGTTATATTAAACCCATTTTTTTTTATTTATTCACTACAAGTTAGCCCTTGACTGCGATGTCACCTGATGGTAAGTGACGATACAGTCTAAGATGGTAGCGGGCTAACCTGTTAGGGGCATGGCAGTTATATTAAACCCATACCCCTATTCGGTTTCTACACGGCATCGTACCGGAACGCTAAATCGCTTGGCGGTACCTACGCCATTGCCGGCAGGGTGGTAACTAGCCACGGCCGAAGCCTCTCACCAGGCCGGACCAGAAAAAATTCTAAAATTATAAATTCCCGAATTGACGCTGCCGGGAATCGAACCCGGGCCCTCCGACTTATAAGACCACAGCGCTCACCACTGCGCCAGGGAGGTTGTCACACTTACAATTTCAGTTACAAAAAAATCATTTGTAGAAAAGAAAAGTACCTAAGTACTATAACATATTCCAAGACTAGGGTACTTGGAATATGTAATAGTAGGTACTTCTATATACCTACTTTAGGGACCTAGTTTTCACTTTCAATTTAAGTTACAAGAACTCATTTGTAGAACACTAGAGTATATAGTAGATACGTTAATTAAATGTTCGAGGGTAGAACCTTGAACCTGCGTCAATAGATACAGCTTAGATGTACTTATCTGATAATATTTCAATTGCAAAGTGGGCCCAAATGGGCGTCAACAAAGCCGTGCCGGGATCGGGATGTAATCAATTTCAGTACCAAATTTCGTCAAAATATCAACAGGCAGACAGAAGGAAATACCTACCATCGAATTTCTAATATTAGCATGGGTATGAATATGGATTGTGTAAAAGAACAAATTGACACATAGAATACAACTCTCAATTCGAATTTCTGGATGGAAGAAATATTTACATAGCACATAGCCTTGAAAAAAAGCCAACTAAGACGAACTGCATAATTTGTGGTAATCTATCATTGAGCATTGAATTTTGGTTATGGGAATATGAACTTGGTGTTAAGAGTAGGGAACTTGAAATGTACAAAAAACACAAACAGCATTTTTGCCATGTTTTTTAGAAAGAAAGAACACCGGGTGGAAAGAAAAAAAAGTCCTGAAACTGAATGATTCATCAACTCCCAGCACAAACTCTAGGGCCCAGAAAGCTTAAATTATCTAAGTGGTTCGCTTAATAATGTACCTACATGGAATAAGGCTAGATTTTTCAAAAATCTCACAGGAGCAAACCCTCGGACGGACGTTTCATAATATATTCAAGTAAAATATCTTACTTAATTATTTCTTTTGTTCTTTCCAGGATAATAGAAATAGCAGGAGGAAGGGAGCTGTATTCTCAAAGTCGCACCAAAGCCGTGCGCAAGTTGAGACACGGCAACACACACAAACACAATCTCCGGAACAAAGTGCGGTCGCTCACTAAAGACTCAGTTGACTACACGGTTGACAACAATATCAATAATGAAGTAAGTGAATCAGTTTTGTTAGTAGAAACTAAAGTTGAAGTATATAAACCGGAAATCTAGTCGAGGCGTTGATGTGCCTCACACACACACAACCTCTGGCACAAAGCTATTAAGTTCACTCATTAAAATCTCAGTTGACTACACGGTTGACAACAATATCTATACTGAAGTAAGTGAAACAGATTCGTTAGTAGAAACTACTATAATCACAGACTATAATAATTGCAGCAACGAACTAATGACTTCTAGTTACTACGTTCAACGAACTCTAAATAAAACACTTACTACAAGCATAAGTAAAACTTCTAAGCATTATCTAATAAGATGGCAAGATGCTTTAATTAGTTGACAACAATAGTAAAGTAAAGAATCAGACAATCAGAATCAGGAAAAATCCTATGTACAGTGATTAGTTAGACGTGATGGTGATAATTATTAAGGGTATGTATCTTAAAACTAAAGCTACGAGGGTTCCAAACATGCTCGTCTGAGAAGAGCCCGCAACAAACTTGAGGACGCTCTTAAAATAGATTAAAACTTATATAATCATGTGTACTTAATTGTAATATTCTTGGTATTCATTGTGACTATATTGCAAAATTGTTAACACTACATAATTATAATATTTGTATTGTATGCCTTAGTATTAATTATATGATAAAAATGCTGTTTTAGTGTTGTAATTCTAACTTTGTTTTCTGTTCTGCTCAATCTGTAAACGTAAATGTGACTTATCTCTACTTTAGAAACTTTTCGGCACTGTTTGTCTACTATTTCTTTATCCTGTAACCATTTAATTATTTCTGTAAGTAATGACTGTTTGTTGCCAAAATAAATAAATAAAAATAAAATAAAAAAATTTAAAATTACGGAATAACTACTCGAGGAAGTTGAAGCTCAACAGTATGCTATCAGTATCAAGTCCACTTAGTAAATACAGATAAATATTAGTGTCCAGTTTTCATAACATTATGATAAAACATTTTTGTTTTGTAATTCCAGATTTCTATACATAGAATTACCAATGAGCCCAAGAAGATGATATCGCGGCACACCTCCCCAGTCGCCTACACGAACGGTGACCGTGAGCCTGCGTTAGAACAAAATACAATGGGTATACCTAAGAACAGTTCTCCGATACTGGACCCGCACAAGACCAATGATGTTAGCACCAAGAGCAGTCCCATAGCTGTCGTAGCTGATGGTGAAGTTATGGTTTTCGATGAGAATGATGATTGGAAAGGTACTATTTATGTGCTATGTAAATAATTGCTTGATGAACTTAAATAACTTAGTATCAAAAGACACGGTGATCTCTTCAGATTGATCATTCATATTTGCGATGAGCATTTTTGTACTTGGCGTTGGTAGTAGGTACCTAATGATTAATTCCACTAGTTAAAAATAAAGTGTGTTTATTTATCTAGTGTTCATCTGTTACTCCACAATTTACATGTTTGTTTACTTGTTGTTTTACTACTCCTCGTTTTAGCTCATTATTTTTTTCTACCGCAGTCGTAACAAAATTTGCGTTCATAGCTCTTATTTTTTTTGCTTATGTTTAACCCTTTAACGATTTTAAACAATCTTGTTTTCTTTCTTTTTTATTTTCAGTGATATTGAATTCTGTGTCCTTAGGTTTGAGGATGGACCCAGACGCTAGTGACGATGAAATAGATATGAGTGTAAAAAGGACTTTAGATAATATGAAAAATGGTGATAGTGATATTTTGAACAATAAGAGTGAACTTAGTTGTGATGGAAGTGATTCAACGCGTTCTAGAGAAGATGTGAGGCTAAGTGAGGGTAGCCCAACTGGAGTTTGGCTCTCTGGCGATGAGGATAAGAGCAGGTTCACAAGGGTGATAGGTGAACTGCCTATAGCTGAATACGAGGGCTCGCCCAGAAGATACGGAGTTGGATCTCAGAAAATACAAGTCAGATCGCCTAGGCCAGGATTTCCTCAGGTACATTTTGGTATCTAAACTTAAATAATCTAAAATATCGATGAAATGCAGGCCAGCATATGTCTCTACCACTAAGCTGCTTAGACAAAGGAATCTTTTGTTCAATATTTGTTCTTAACTTTACTACTATACTTTCTAATTAAAACTCGAACGAGTGTATGTATGTGATACCAAATGTACTAATGTTGTACTTAACATTGTTTGTAATAAAATCAAATACATAATAAAAATCTAACAGTTGACAATCGAAAAGTTCGATAAATTATGCTTTAATCATACAAATGCTTTAATATTTGGCATACTGCTAGAGTAGGTAAGGTAAACCATTGTAAACATAAAAATAGGAGAAAAGACCCGTAAAGCTCTGATAGTTAAGAATATCAATGAAATTCAGATACGTACTTAATTATTATTTTTTACTTTCAGAGAGTACTTGCTACGGACAGCAGAGACGTAACCCCGCCGCCCAGCTCGGCAGCTTTTGATTATTTATATGAGTTCTCGGAGACCAGGAAAGTTCTAGAAGAGTTCTTCCGAGGTCCAACGCTACCCGGTCAACACCAGAATAGCACTGAAGAGATTGTTAACTTTCAGGTTAGTAGGTTCTTTATAAATAAAGTTTAAGTTCCAGGGTGATTTACCGAAGGTTTATTTTAAAGAGTTTTATAGTCCAACAAACGTATCTGACCCGGTGTCAGCGTTGCTAGTAGAAATGAAAATAAAATTTAAAAAAAAACGGGCACAAATATTAGTTCTAATTTTGACGGACTACAATTCTTCTCAAAAACAAAAAAACAGATTTAATAGAATAATAATTATAATAATAATTGTAGAAACGTTAAAAAGAGTTTAAGCTGCTAATTTTACATTGAACATTGTCCTAGATTCCTTATGATAATGATAATTTTATCTAGGGGACATTATTTCCACTGCTTATTAAAAATGTTCTCTGCTTATGTCATCAGCATTTATTTGATCAACCCGATCCTTTATCAAAAAATTAAGCTTAATAATACTCGTATCTCATGCGCCTTCTTCGCATCATCTTTTAGTAAAACCTTAAAGGATAATAATATTTAATATCTTCTGGTTTATTCCAGGAGTTAGACTATGAACTGCGACGACAGACGCAAGACTGCCCATCGGAGAATGGCATAGATGGGAGCGAATCAGACTGGCCGCAGAACGAGGGCATCGAGTCGCCTCATGCTCTGAATAACCATACCGACTTCTTAGGCTTACAGGTAATTGTTAAACTATAGTTATTAAAATAAAAGATTCACATAATATTTTTGTCGATTTCATCTTAATCTCAACCAATAGACGTCCACTGCTGGGTGAAGGTCTCCTGCGTTGACCTCCACAGTCTTTCTTGTGCCGCTTGCGTCCAGCGGCACCCACCTATTCGCTTGAGATCGTCCGTCTACCCCGTGGGGGGTTGTCCAACGCTGCGCTGTCTTGGGATATTCAAGGATCTTAATCTTTAATTATCTGCATAGTTCTTCTTCTTCTCATTCGTTCACTCTTGGCAGAGTGGTCGTGGCTATGAATGGGTCTTCACAGCAGCTCTTGCGATCTCCCTCCAGCGACTTCTGTTGGCGGCATCACGGGAACACTCGGAGACGGATAGATTTGTGGCAGAACGGATTGAATCCGTCCACCTAGTAGGGGAGCGACCACGTGGACGAGTGCCCTCAACTCGACCTTGTACAACGAGGTGTTCTATCGTACCAGTCTTCCTAGTGATATGCCCAAAGAACTTAAGGATTCGCAGTTGTACAAGCGACGAAAGCCTTTGTGTTATTTTAAGTTCTTTGAGTATGGAGACGTTTGTTCGATGCGCTGTCCAGCTTATTCTTAATAGGCGTCTCCAGCACCACATTTCCAGAGCGTCGATTTTCCGCCTGTCATTTTGTCTGAGGGTCCATGTTTCAGCCGCATATAGAAAGATCGGAAAGACAAGACATTTCATTAGACGAATCTTTGTATTTTTCGTAATTCTTTTGTCTCTCCAGATTTTCGATAGCTTCTCAACGGCTGATCTGGTCACGGCACAGCGTCTTTTGATTTGATTGATTGATTTTCGCTCTCGCAACTCCCGTTATTACTGATAGTGGAACCAAGGTAGATGTAATTGGCGACAACTTCACAGTTATTGATTTGAGTTATCTCGGGTCTATTATTCGTTTTCCTATCAACTATCATAAATTTAGTTTTATCACGGTATCTGCATAGTACATTAAAAAAAAACTCCACCCTTTCGGAACAAAATAAAAAAATTAAGATTTTGGACCAATCTTTGGAAAATATTGTACTTACTTATCGAGAAATTTGTATCCGATCGTTTTTTCTATGACATCCAAAGATATAGATTCAAAAAGCACATTGAAATATTTAAGTTATCATATTAATATTATAAATGCGATAGTGTTTTTTTATGGCTTGTTGATTTGTCCTTCAATCACAGTGCAATGGAGCAACGGATCGACCTGATTTTTTGCATGGGCATAGTTGAGTACTTGAAGAGTGACATAGGCATTTTTTCGAAAAACCTTATTCCACGCGAACGAAGGCATCAGCTAGTTGTTTATAAGTATTTAAATATCTTGCATGCATCCAAAAATCGCATTTTTTCATCTGGCCCATAAACCCGTTGAAGAAGTCTTTGGTTTAGCAGAAGCAGCGCGCAAGGTTCCCCTCGCCCGACGTGGCGGCGTTGCAGGCGGGTGACGACCGCAGCCCGTGCGTCTCCCCCACGCATCAGGCGGACTTGCACGTGGCACTGGCACTCTCCTCCGCGGCCAGCGACACTGCCAGCGAACTGTCCATGGCCATTATGGAGAATGAGCTGGTGGAAATGAAAGGTAACATTACCCTAAGCCTGTTGCACAGTTTCTCATATACCTACTTGTCGAATTAGCATTTAGTTCTTGCATTAGTTCTTTAGTTCGCGCGTTGCTTGTGTTCCTATATCCGTATACATTTGCATAGGTACGTGTAAATGTGTGCGTGTACGTGATTGCGCGTACTACTGACCGCTCCGAGAGGCACGCACACTTACGTCATGTGCTCGTAAATTGCAAGAACTATATCATGTTTTTTTGTGTCAAGTGGACTTGCACGTAGCACTGGCATTCTCCTCCGTGGCCAGCAAACTCCATGGCCATTGTGGAGAATGAAATTTGAAAGGTAATAAAATTAAAGGTATTTAAAATTAACAACCACCCTGATGCATTGACACAACAGCAGTACCTAGTAGACACGGGATATGGACATCGCTTTCTTTTGCTGTTCCGTTTACTTTTAATTATTTAGTATCTTTTAGTAAGACGCGTAGGGTTCCAGGATGGAACCCTACGCCTTACCCTACCTACGTAGGGTTCCAGGATCAGATACTTGATAAAAACCTCTCTGTTGCAGAACCAATCCGTAGAACCTTGCCAATCGTTGAAGACGGTCTATCCTCAGGACACGCGTCCGATACAGACAATAATAACCCAATCATTCAGGTGTGTATTACGTAAGGCCAAAGCAACCTTCTCAAGACAAACTCAACGTTAATAGAAACTTGCTGAAAGAAATGCAATAAAGATACTATGCTTGCTTGCACCGATTTATAAAAGGCATTTGATTAAGTTTAACATGTTAAAAACTGATGTTGCTTATCTATAACTATTTCAGTTACTACTTCAAAAGAAGCTTTTAATAAGGAGTTAACTATTTAAATTTGTCATGCGTGCTAAAAGTCCTAAACTATTAAATTCCTAATTGAAGAGGTGTCTTTCAAGGTTTAAATTGAAGCCCTTAACAATTTCTTATTTATATAAATGAAGTATGGTTTTGTTTCAGACTCATTCAGTGACAATAGAAGAAATTGTAGATAGCGGAACTAATTCTGACCCCCTCATGTTATCTGATGCAGACTTACACTCATTAGATCCACTAGGTAAGATTGATAGAGTACTTTCACATTAAATCCATACTAATATTATAAATGCGAAAGTGTGTCTGTCTGTCTGTCTGCTACGCTTTCACGGCCCATCTGTTCAACCGATTTTGATGAAATTTGGTACAGGGGTAGATTGTATCCCGGGGAAGGACATAGGCTACGGAAAATTAGAGAGTTCCAAGGGAATCAAAAATCTTAATCAACGCAGACGAAGTCGCGGGAATCATCTAGTGTTTTATAAGGATTTAAGGTACAATATAAGATGCAGAAGATAAGATACGAACACATACCTATCAATATCCATACTAATCTTATAAATGCGAAAGTGTATCTGTTTGCCCATCTGTTCAACCGATTTAGTTGAAATTTGGTACAAGGATAGGTTGTATCTTGGGGAAGGACATAGGCTACTACATACTTTTCAACCCGGAAAATTAAAGAGTTCCCGCGGGAATCATAGAAATGAAATCCACGTGGATGAAGTTGCGGGCATTATCTAGTTTATAATATTAAGTCTTGTAAAAATGTTTAAGGTTTTCCTTATGCCGTATTGCAAGAGCATTTATAGTTATGTTATTAGTTTTTCAGCCTACCCACGAATAGATTGACTTGCAGAAAAGTGCGCTCGTTTGGTTGCCTGTCAATAGATGTAAAACATGATAGAGATGAAACGTTTTTTTTTATTGCGAGATAGGCTTGCGCTTGACGACGATCATGCTTAGTGCAAAGCAATGATGAGGTCTACGATGAGGTTGGAACGCGCTTATCTAAAAGATGCCCTCTGATGAAGATTCACTCTTGCCTTAAAGGTACCTAAGTTATACGTGGCAGAAAACACGTGCGCTGGGAGGGTGTTCCACACCTACCTAAAGTTCCACGTGGACCTAAACTTGCGTGTAAAGTCATAGGTATTCATGCATTTCCTCTCGTGTGCAGCAACAGCGCCCCCGCCGCCCGCGCCCGCCCCGCACCGGCCCGCAGAGCCGTCGCCTCACGCCGCGCACGCGCCGCACTCTTCCCACGCGCACGCACACTCGCACACGCCGCACCACCACCACCACGACGACGTGTACCCCAGGTGAGTGACTGCTCTTACCAATCCTCCCAACCGAATTTCGGCCACGGCGGCCTATCTTCAGAGAGATTAGCCATCTGTGCGGGAGATATTATAGTGCACAAGTGTGCGCACTAACACAGGTGCACTCTCTGTTCCTTTACTCTCATAGCCCGATGGGACGGAAAGTCCGACACGTCCGGAGAGAGATCAGGCCCAGGACCGACCGCTTTACGTGCTCTCTGAGGCACGGGGGTAAAACACCGCCGGCTTCATAACTTCGGGCAAGTACTGAGAATTTGAAAGAAACCTGGGACTCGAAGTCGAACCCGAGACCTCGTCGGCCGCAGTCAAACATGCTAACCACTAGACCAACGAGGCAGTCACCTGCAATGCTCTTACGACTAATGTATAGTCCCACAAACTTATCTGACCTGGTGGCCAAAATTGGAACTAATTTTTATGCCTGTTTAGTTTTTATTTTTCATATTATATACAAGTAAACCTGCCCCCCGCGACCAACCCGCACCAGCACGTGGAGATTTTGCTCATCCTCTCCCATCAGCATCCCCTTCTGGAACGGAGGTAGCCATGGCCCGGTTATGCCCGATCTATCGAGTTTTATCATCTATGGTAGCAGAACCCAAGCAAGCCCTGTAGCCTAGGTACAGACTTCAGTCCGATTCAAATTCTATGACGTCTCGGCAACGTCTAGGAAGTTAGCCGCGAGTGTAGGTTCGCGCAGGTAAGTCAACTGAACCCTCCCACTGATACCTAATATTATATTCTGCGCATTGAAACGTACGATTGTATTCCATCAATAAAAAAATATTAACTTTTTAGCAGCCTTTGTACCTATTTCCTCAATAATTAAAAACTTTTCAACAACCTTCGTAAGGAAATAACTTGTTGTAAAGATTATTTACATTGGTCTTTGAATTGGAACCATGCAATCTTAACTTTTCGAGTTAAACTTTCGAAAGTTTCCCGCAACCACCGGGTTTCTTGCTCGTTCTTCTCGGTAGGAATGGCATTCCGAATCAGTAGTAGATTCACTCAACGATTCAAAAGCACTTTTAATGAGTTTATTTGAATAAAAAAATATGAGTTTGATTTTCACTTACTTTCCCATGGTCTTTGTGTCGATTGAATTTCCAGCTGCCCTAAACATGCATTTAAACTCCATAAATAAACTAATTTTTATTTGAAATTATTAGGTATAATTTACAAAGCCAATAGTAAAACTTTCATAACTTTATTTCAGAAAAAGGCCAACATCGGCTCTAAGTACAGAATCAGTGGAAATAAAACCGGCCAGCGGCGATGAAGGTAAAGTACAATAAGACTCTATATTTTAACATACAAAGTTAAAATTAATAATATAAATCTGATGTAAATTTATTTCAGACGAAGCGGACACAGATTTAGAAACGGATAGATTGCTCGGTCAGCAAAGAACGGATGATCAGGGATTTTTTGATGACAAGGTAAGTTTATTACTCGGCCGTAAATTGCCTTATTGCCGGCCTGGGGCCATACTGCCAACGCTTAAAGCAATATTACTCAAAATGACAGTTTAATGTCACGTACCTTGGCGTCCCTAAAATAAGGAATATAATTCTAAAACACGAAAGTCAACAATAATGTAACAATATGGCTTTAAGCGTTGGCAGTATCGCCCCTGGGCAGTAATGCACCTACTATTACTATAACTAAATTAATTAAAATAGCTATACTTTTCCCAGATTCTCTAAACTTTATTAAATTGAGAGGCCCCAAGTTGTGTTATCCTTTTCACAATGTTCCCTGCAGAAAAAGAGCATTACTTATAGATCAACCAATTTAATTCAGAGATTGTGTACAACCGAAACCACCATTCGGTACATGACTAACCTTTTACAAAATATATAACAAATATTCTTATTAACTTGGAAGAAGCTGTATGTTATATTTCTATAGTTATTCTTGAACACTATTACATAACATACAGAGCCAGGGTACACTATAATGTACACCTAGTAAGTAGTACCAGACGTTGGTATTCTTTTATATTAAACTTAGCACGTTTTATTTGATACTAGATGATGCCCGCGTGGATTAAGGTTGTTTTATTCTTGTGTTTTCAACTCTTTAATTTACCGGGATAAAAAGTAGCCTATGTCCATCCCCAGGTTACAATCTAACCCTGTACAAAATTATCAAAATCGGTTGAATAAATAAGCGTAGCGTGAAGCGTAGCAGACAGATATACACTTTCGCATTAATAATATCACAATGGATATATTCAGGTCTAAATATTATGTAAATTACCATCGGCAAACAGCGTACCTATTTCATTTAATAATTGTTTATTTTATTTACTTCTTTACTGTTTAACCTGTTTCAATGGGCACAGAGTTATTACTATTTAGTAGGTATTTATTCCGTAAAAAACCGGCCAAGTGCGAGTCGGACTCGCGCACCGAGGGTTCCGTACAAACCTGTAGTAAGTTTTAAATTATTAAAAAAAAACTACTTACTAGATCTCGTTCAAACCAATTTTCGGTGGAAGTTTGCATGGTAATGTACATCATATATTTTTTTTTAGTTTTATTATTCTCTTATGTATTTTAGAAGTTACGGGGGGGGGGACCAACATTTTACCACTTTGGAAGTGTCTCTCGCGCAAACTATTCAGTTTAGAAAAAAATTATATTAGAAACCTCAATATCATTTTTGAAGACCTATCCATAGATACCCCACACGGGTTTGATGAAAAAAAATTTTTTGAGTTTCAGTTCTAAGTATGGGGACCCCCAAAATTTATAGTTTTTTTTCTAGTTTTGTGTGAAAATCTTAATGCGGTTCACAGAATACATCTACTTACCAAGTTTCAACAGTATAGTTCTTATAGTTTCGGAGAAAAGTGGCTGTGACATACGGACGGACAGACAGACATGACGAATCTATAAGGGTTCCGTTTTTGCCAAATTTGGCTACGGAACCCTAAAAAAAAGGAAATCCATGCAGTCGAAGTCGTAAAAAAAAGGAAATCCACGCAGTCGAAGTCGTGGGCAAAAACAATACCGCAAGATATCCAAGCAATCAAAAAACGCGGAAAAATGTCAGTATCACCGTTAAATCGAAAACGAGTATCTAACGATGGGCCAAAGATAAAGTAGCTGCTAGATTATACAAACATCAACTGATTTCAATAATTTATACGAAATTAATATTCCCGTCTGTTCATAAACTCGATTGCATGACTCATTGGAGCATAAAGTTATTACTGAGTAGCGAGTGTTCGCAATAAACGGTATTCGTTCTGACTCGTAACGTACGACCTTGCTCTCATATTATACTAGGTCATAGATTAAGAGGCATTATGATTGGTTTAGAATAGATTATGCCTACATACGATTTGTCTCTCAGCGGAGAACTAGATTTGAATTGAACTGCATTACCTTGCTCGTAGAATAATGAATGTAGAGATGGATTTATTTAATGCCTATATGTTTTTTGTCTCTCAGAGGCGATTAAAAAAAGCCGTAAATAATATAATAATTGTTGTATTTAAAACTAGCTGATGCCCGCGACTTCGTCCGCGTGGAATAAGTTTTTTTTAATTCGCACGGGAACTCCTCAATTTTCCGGGATAAAAAGCGGGTAGCCTATGTCACTCTCCAGGTCTTCAACTATACCCATGCAAAAAATCACGTCGATCCGTTGCTCCGTTGCAACGTGATTGAAGGACAAACCAACAAACCAATAAACAAACACACTTTCGCATTTATAATATTAGTATGATGACTTTTCCTTTAAAGAAGAAACAAATAACGTATGTATGATATGAAGATAAAAAACCAGCTGCATTTTTTACATACATTTTTTAAACAAAAAGTAGTATTTAAATGAGACCCTGGCATCGGAATTCTGAACCAGCTTGTATGCCAGAATTCATTGCATCGTTCCATTTAAGTACGTCATATAAATTATGGCGCATCTGGAAATACAATTATTTTGATTAATCTCTGCCCACACACGCATAGTCACCACGCTAACCGGTGGTCGAGCAGTCGGCATTATCGTATCCCAAAGCGAGCATGTTTACCTTAGCGATAACGTTTATCGGTGGGAAATGACCAAATGCTACGATAATATTGATTTACCGCTTTATTACATTGAAATTACGTGAGCTGATAAATTAAAACGTGCACTTAGTGTCATAATACAAAATGAGTGGAGAAGAAAAGACGCATTTGGTCGAAGGAGACCAAATCGACATTAATAATACAGTTTTTACACCCAAAGTATTAGAAAAAAAGTCTTACTTAGTTCCAGTAGAAGCCGAGAACAGTGAAAATGTTAATAATATGTGTATATCAGAAAGTAGTAAAGAAAAATGTGAAAGCGTTAACATGGACATTGATAATAAAGTTTATGATTTAAAAATAAATAACGACAGTTTGTTTTTTGTGGCAGGCGAAAGAGAAAATAGTGAAAACAGTAACGATAATAAAAGTGATATCACACAAGAATTTAACAATAAAAGTGAAAATGCTGACTTAAATCAGAATGTAAACATAAAGTGTAAACAAAGTGATATTTATACGGACGCAGCTGGTGATACTGACAGATTTCAAAATATTTACAAAAGTGATACAAACACTAAAAACTGTGAAATAAATTTAAACAAAATTGTAACAGATGTTTATAAGAATAATTCTAAAATTGTTGATGTGCCTGTGAATAATAGTAATAATTCTGAGGAATTACGTGATGGAACAATATCTGACGAAGGAAGTTCTATTATTGAACACTCAAGTCCAATTAGTAATGTAGATGATGATTCAAATGTTAGTGACGTGAGCGAGAAGAGTCATGGTAATAGAGGGAAAAAGAAAAAGGTACTTACGCTATAAACTGCGAATAAAATTCGTCCACGTCGATTTTTCTAAATCGGGATCTAAAAAATCGAGAAACCTCTTTTCGGAGATAAATAAAGAATCCTATCCTTTCTCAAGACGGGCTTCTTTACGTTAAACTCCCTTTTAAAATCGGATGCTTGACTCCAAGAAATAACAAACAAACAGATTTGTAATGTAAAAAGTATGGCTTTAGATCAAAAAGATTATAGAATATTTTTTGGGATGGGTGCCTATGAGCCAGAGGTCGAGAATTTTTTTCGTTATTACTAGTTATACCTAAATACCTACTGTTTAGATATTTATTGAGATGTAGCAGGTTTATCATTTTTATCAGCAAGTGTTAATCAGCTAGAATATTAGGTAAAATGTTAAGGGACTGTAACATTATACCTAACGCAAATAATAAACGCTTTAACTCATTATTTTTATTTCATTATATTTTAATTTATTCAGTGAACAGGTTTCAAGCCAAAATACCGAGTGATAAGCCAAAAAAAGAATACACGAAAGACTAATGTTTAATTTAAAGTATTACCAACTTTCTAAATACTTCGTACATATTATGCTAGAAAGCTATCAGTATTAAATTGCTCACATAATAAATATTGCATGAACAAGTGACGCACTTCACTTACTCATTTATATATTAATAATTAATGAATAAATTTAACTATGGGTGGTATAACTAAATATTTCAGCGATTTCTGGGTAATTTGAAGGCATATTTTGATCAGTACACACCTACCTAATTGGATCGAAAATCGGAATATGCAACGCAATACAAAAATTTACGCTTTCAAACACATTTCTTATCTTATCTCTTTCACAACGTTTCTTGCGGAATAGGACAGCATTACATTCAAGACCTTTCAATTTAGTTTCAATATTATTAACGACCGAATTAGCAACAGTGTCGAAAAATAACTCATAAAATACTATGTGTATTAATATCACTTATAGTTATTTTGTCCTCAGTAAGTATGCAGTGAAAGTGAATACCTGATGCTTCATAATAAATAATATTTATGGTACTAGTGCAGCAAGATGAAAATGCGCCGAGATTTTAATCTGAGTTAAATTTTCAATGCGCAATGCGCATCATTTACATCAAACAGCGTTTTACAATGCATTTGTGAGTAAAAAAAGCATAAAAGCCATTTCCCACAAATTACAAAGGCACGAGAGATTCCAGTCTTGAGAAAATATACCTACGCTACATTTTTGTTAATGTTTTTATAGAGATTTTAATTTCATATTAAAAACTTAGCTGAAGGAGTTTGTTTAAGGCTACATTATAACAAAAACCTACATGCATTATTATTAGCTTAAGTTTTTTATCATTTAACATTGATTTTATCTTGAAAATGTATCATCGAAAGGTTAAAGTATGTCATGTAAGAAAGAGTTAATTGTTTTTCAGGGATGGCGCAAACCGAAGTCTCGGACGGTAATGCCCTCGGGAGGTTCTACGGGCACAGCGCGCGATCACACGCACGATTCGTCCGAGCATAGGGACGAGGACGCTTTACATAATGGAAAGGTATAAACTATGTACATATTCATTGCAATTTACTACACTAATTACGGCCGTATATTGAAACTCGAGGGACGAGTGGCCTAGTTGCGACAACGCATATCAGTCGATTGTGATTGTTAGAGTCGGTAACTGGATGGGTGACCGAATTTGGAAGTCCGAATTTGGCCTTTTCGTTTCCTCCGTGTCTCGGAGAGCACGTTAAGCCGTCGGTCCCGGTTATTATTACTAACATCTGATAATAATCGTTAGTAACCTAAGAGTTGAAATAGTACTCCTAGTCGAGTTGTATGCGGAAGAACCTGGGTTAACCGACCGCATTATTATCCCAAGAAAACCCCTGCCATTATGTGATTAATGGAATGGAGTCACGACCCACAGTAACGGAGAATACGACGCAGAAAAATTGAAAGTCAGCCTATTATATTGTAGAATGTTCCAAACGCTAAAATCTGATAGGACTCTACGCAGATTTTGATATAAAGTTATACACTATCTGTTTTAATACAAATATTGTAATCTTTGTCATTTGGAACCTAGAAAAAGTTTTAGTGTTTAGTACTTATCTCTCTTTGTATCATTTTAGGACAAGGACGGAAAGAAGAAGAGCAAGAATAAAGAAGGTAAATAATATAATTTCTTTAATTTTGATATGTATTTAAATTCTATCTAATATTCTGTATTATTTTTTTTGCTTCATTCGGACTAATAATGGTGAGTTAACTAAATACTTAATTCCCTTTGTTAATTGCTCAATATAATAATATGAGCTCAGAGACGACTATTTAATTGGCGCTAACTATACCACACGTGCCTCGTTGGTCTAGTGGTAAGCATGTTCGACTGCGGCCGACGAGGTCCCTGGTTCGAGTCCCGGGTCGGGCCATAATTAAGTATTGGGGTTTTCTGACTAGGAATTCTCAGTACTAGCCCGGAGTTAGGAAGTCGGCGGTGTTTCACCCCCCGTGCCTCTGAGAGCACGTTAAGCCGTCGGTCCCGGTTGTTATCACTAACTATAGTTGTTATAGTCGTTAAAGCCCGCCAACCCGCATTAGAGCAGCGTGGTCGCTCTTAGCTCTAATTCCCTCTCTCCTATGAAAGTGTGTGGCCTGTGTGTGTGTGTGTGTGTGTGATGTGGAGGCCTGTGCCCAGCAGTGGGACGTTAATGGGATGTAGTGATAGTGGATACCACACCTCATAGATTTTTATTGTATTCCTCTCAACTTGTATTTTTATGTCTTACAGATCTGGCATCAGTGCTGATCGAAGGTGTTTTGTTCCGAGCTCGATACCTCGGTTCAACGCAATTGGCGTGCGAGGGCCAGCCTACGAAAGCGACCAGAATGCTACAGGCTGAGGAAGCCGTGTCTAGAATCAAGGTATGATGATACAACATAGGCAATATCGCTATGTTTATTTATGTAAGTAGAATACGGGAATTCTATTGGACACAATCTCTAAAGCAAACTAAACTATATGAAAAAAAATTGACAGGTCTAAATCTCGTGCTATCCCTGTTATAATGCTTCATTCGGAAAAATATAGTACTAGATTACGACCGGTAAATTTAGTTTATTTCAGAGATTGTGTACAACACAATGGGCCATGGTTAAAATTAATTTAACTTTAACGTTTAAAGTTTTTTGACGACCTCAACAAAAAATAACAATCTTTTGACCGAATAACTGTTTAGGAAATGTCTTGTAAATTTTTGAATGAAGCTTTAATTTGAAGACGATCAAATGTAAAAAAGTACGAAGTCTCTATATCAACCTAAATTGACAGGTACTTAAATATGCATAACGTAAAGTACACAATAGTAGGTACCTTAATAGACTTAAAATGATGGCATAAAGACCTGCCTATTTAGTTTAGTATTCGGTAGCATAAATATCTATACTAAAGATTTATGCTACCGAATTAACTGATTTTAGTCTAAGAAATTTTCCTTAATTTTAGAAATGATTTATTTCTCTAGAGTCTAGACTCTAAATTTTAAAATGAAATTTTTAAGATGATTATTTTTATACTATGATAAAAGTAAAAAGACCCGTAAATGCATTCTCGTTACAAAAATATATAAACATTGCCCGTGTGAATCGGTGACATACTACATACTGTGTTATATTCTTTGTAGATGTTCGCAGAATAAGAGCATGAAATTACTCAATTATTTTTCTTCTTTCTTCTGCAATTTCTTTAGCTGGGTCCATAATGACCGCGGCAGCCTCGCGCGGTTCTCTTTTGCGTGCCTGAGGCTGCCGCGAGTATTCTGTACCCTTATGATGGCTAAAAATAATACATAGGTAATGATTTTATTAGACCTCCGTTTAATATGTACCTAATAATTTTCACACATTACAGCTGAATCGAGCTGTATGCTCATTATCTTTTTATACTGAATTCGTAAACGGTAAAAATGCAGATATTCATGAAGAAATCCTTAGAATTATCTCTGCCAAGTTAGCCTCCTCGTGTGTGAAGCACTGTAATAAAATTATAAACTCTATCCCCGTCTTACTTATTCCTTTGCTCTCTTTTCCTTTTATAACTTTGCATACTCTAGAAAACCGTAGGTACTTAAAGCTCGAAAATTATGGTGCTAATTTCGTTGTACACAAATATCTGAACTACATTGACAACTGATCCTATGCTTTTACCATATTTTCCAAACAATTGGTTTTAAGTTCAACAGAGAAATATAAAAAAAAAACCAGAATTGGTTATTTTTTAACCTTACATCTTATTTTTAACATACCTAGTCAATGTAGCTTACACTAGCGGCACGCTATGATGGCCGGTTGGACAAACGTTCCGTATTAATTGATAACGACTTTGAAGGAAATAATTGTATTACTTTATTGACGATAGCTATGACGATAGTGATGTGCAGAGATTCATAAATTTAAAAAAACTTAATTGTTTTTTGTTCGAGAATAAATTGACCTATTGTAATGTGTCAACCGGCCATCATAGCGTGCCGCTAGTGTAGTTTTAGTGTATGTACTTAAATCACTATTGTCTGTGCACTATTTTACACCGTGAACAATTAATTTTCGTTTATGTAATTTCATGCTCATTAGGTTTAGTGTTTTGAGAATGCTAGTGGGATATTCCTTTGTCCTTTTTGCCCCTTAATTAACAGTACCAATGTATCGTACAGTAGATTTTAATAGTACCTATAAAATGCGTACCAAATGGTCCGAATCCTTGATTTGTCGCCCTGCCAAACTGTTAACGTTCTTGCCCTAGCATCAAACTGATGATTGTTACAATGTAATTATCGCAATTATTTTTAAAGGCTGAATTTATGGTATTTTTGCCAAAACTTTTATGAGGAAAAATAGTACTAAAATCGCCATCTATAAATTAGTTATCGTGTGTATTCATATCTAAATGTTAAGTTATTAGGTATGTTACAAATATCGACGGGACTGAAAATATGAGTGTTACCTTTTTCACAAAGTTTCTTGGAGAAAAGGACAGCACTTTTAGAACTGTCATTCATTTAGTTTTATTTAGAATGTGTCATCCGAATAGGCATCAGCCAGTTGAAATGATTGCGTATTGCATTGATCGCAACAAAATTTAGTACAGTTGGTATCACGAAATTTGAATCTTGGTGTTGAGACAACATCAGCTGATAGAGGACATAATATATAGTCCACTAGAAAAAAATGTGAAGCTCTATTGATTTATTGATTTATTAAATAATATCCTCGGTACGCTTACAGCAATGCCAAAACGCATAGGTACCGAGACAGGAATTACAAATTTGACAAAATTCGTTAAAAGTAATATTAAATACGTCTAGCTGTTGGTGCTCTATGGATAACATATATCCATAGAGCTTCACATTTTTTCTACTTTCGTGATGCCAACTGCAATAGTTGGGTCTTGTCGCGGCAGCCTCTCAGGCATTGTTTTAACAGCCTTGCGTGGACGTGCCTCCACCGAGGCAAGAGTGCATCGCTCGTTCTAGACATTGTGACGGCATGTCGACACTGACCTGTCTGACAAAGTAGTCTCGCAAGGCTGCCACGCTTGCTATGGACCCTGCTAAAAGGGTGGTTTTATTGGCATTGGGCTGGCAGGAGTGGCAAGGAGTTTATTTTTCAGTTCCTACCCCTCGACCCGACTCAGGAAGATCGGATCCCGTATGGCCGGCTAGCCTCCTCTGAAAATATTTGTTGGTCTATGGCTTGCGCTTTTTTTGCTCTGCTTGTTTTTACATAACCATTGCTCTCATTGCATCCTTTTCGTATTTTCAGGTGATTTTTTACGCATTAAACGTGTTTTTACATTTTTTTTGTAGGTAGGTACAAGTGGGAGGGAATTATGCATTTACAAATTTTTAGTCTTTGGGCATGCGAAAAATTATGAGAATTCTATTCAAAATCTATAGAGACCATTATTGATTCAATAACTTGTAAAAACGTGAAGGTACGACTTACATATCTCGTCAGTAAAAGTATGTAAATTGTTTATGTTTAGATGTTAAAAGAGCTGAGAAAAATAACTAGTTATACTTACTTACAAAATGTCAATAAAAGTAAGTGTAAACATTTGAAAATATAATATATATAATACTTATACTCTTTAATATTGGATAATATTATCCATGCATGTCGATAAAGGTGAGTCCATACTAAGCGCATTGATTTGCATTTGAGATAGCCTATATGCGGTCGCTTTGGGCTTGGCCCTTTCTCTATGACATAAAATCGGAAAGTCATAACTGCAGCTTTTCATGTCAAAATAGCGCTTTATACAGGAACTGACTAATTTGACAGCACAATTTGTAGTTACGACCTGTTCGGTGAAAGTAGGCCTAGGTGTGAATGTTTTTGCTAATATTTACTCCAGAATCCTCTTATCGCATGACACCTGCAGTCGGCAAGCTTTGCAGCGTAGCAGTGGAATTTAAGTTCTAAACCCTGGCTTTTAAGGTTCATTTTACTTTAGTATTAACATGTTCCGATGCTTGCATTCTATCAATGTTTTTGAGATGAAATCATTTAGGTACTAACCCTACTGGAGCATTTTTATATGGTTTGAATATTTTAGAAAATGAGGGTACTTGCTTTTTCACGCTCGTTATCATAAATAGCACGAACGCATGGTTCAACTCAAACCGATTCACATTGGCAAGGTGCCCTACGGAGTAAGGAAAAGCTTTGCAAAACACAATTTGAACCTAATTTTAATAACATCAAGGTTTACTTTCCGTTAGGTACGCTTTCATGATACAACGAACGCTCGCTTCTCACATATCATTGTCAACTTGTGTGTTATTCGAGTTGTTTTGCTTGCTTTTGCGCAGATTGAGAAACCAATTGGCTTGTTTTTTGCAATTTTTTCAATAACATACTTTGGATTTTGGGTATCGATTAACGAAATAGATTTTTTGATCGATAATATCACTCGATTTGGCATTTTTGACGCTCGATAGTCATAATCGATTTTTCATTTAGCATTTTGGACGCTACACTAAACAAAAGCTTTAGCTTACGCTGGCTGGTAATGGAAAAAAAATTAACGTAAAATTAAGAACGTATGAATAAAAATCGTGCAAACAATACCATTCAAAATTTATTTAAGAAAAACCTATAAAACAAGCAAAACGACGCGTTGGCTGTCTCGAAAGGTAATGAAGTGCAGTCCGAGAGGTGTAAGCTGAAAAACGCATTTGTGTGAGTGTCAATGTAAAAAGCGGTTTATCGTGGAAAATTTTCAAATTTCCGGGATAAAAAAGTTGTCTATGTCCTTCCCCGTGATGCACCCTATCTTGTGTATGTACAAAACTTCATCAAAATTGGTTTAACCTATAGGCCGTGACAAGGTAACATACAGTAGATAAACATAATAGTCACTTTCGCATTTAAAATATTTATATGGATTATAACGTCCTTGTAATGACTAGTGTTATAATCGGTGTGCACACTCACACTTATGCAAAGTTCATCTTGCACCTCGTGGACCACCCTTTGTACTACGTCAAGCCAGCGTGTTGGGTCAACTTGGCGTGTATTGGCCAACGTTGCCCAGTGCATTGGCCTAACGAGTCCAAGGGCTGCGCCAAGATCCAAACTGAATTATGAGTGAAAAAGACAGCAGCATGCATTTGGGGTATGTGAGAGCGAGAGGAGGTTAGCCGGTGTGTTTGCGTAGTGGGGCTGCGAAGGCCCGTACTCGGGAGTGTACGCTGCGCCCGCGGCCGTATTCCGCCTGTCGTTCCTTGGCTCAGTCGAGGTCGAGGAGGATTCCAGGCGCCGTAAGAAGAGGCCCAAAAAGAATATGGTGGAAGAGGCCGTCACTAAGATTAAGGTGGCCTTAAACGTGACTTTATCAGTGTAGTTTATTATTTTTTTGGCTAGAAAATAAACAAAAATACTGATTGCACACCAGCACTATTTAGCTCGCACTAGGCATCGAAACATAAAACAATCTAAATACATAATTTCATGAAAATCGCCGTGCTTGGTACCTATCCATTGGGCCTGATTCTGTAGTGAACAATCTCTAAACTAAACTAAAATGACAGCATTAAAAATATTGCTAACCCTTTCATAATAGGTACTACTCCCTGCGGATAGGGACAGAACTAGATTTGAGGCTGTCATTTTAGTTTAATTTAGAGATTGTGTTATACAGAATTGGCTACATTGTAGATTTAAAAAAACACGTCTACTGATTTGACTAGTTGGAAACATTCATATTCCTTGGTGCGTATCGATGACCGGCATTCTGTATTCGAATTGTTATTGGCCTAGTGGGAGATTTTTCTCCCGATTCGATCTCGTGAAAGTTAACTACCATTTGAATGGAGTTAATCGAGCGCCAGCTGTCATCTGTCATCAAGCGCTTGACGATGCCATATAACTAAATCGTTATATGGCATCGTCAATCGTCAATCGTTAGTTTAACGCAGTAGGTAAAAAATCTCATACTAGACCCTGGAGTGCGATCGACGTAAAAGTTTCCTACGATGAGAATAATTTGTTTTTAAGTAACTACACACTATAATACAAAGCATTGAATATTATATTACCATAAAATAAAGCAGGTTAGTATTTACAACGAAATAGTCTTCTTCTGAATGAGAACTTACAAAAAACTGACTAAAATTACTCTAAAATCTCACTAGCTTTCTCAAATATATAATAACATAATTATGTGCATGTTTTCTAATTGAGTATATATAATATATTAATATAACTTGCATGCTTTTTTAACATATAGTTAGTATATATTTATTAATTTATATCATGTATGCTTACATGCTATCATTGGATTAAAATAGGCTTTGGTAAGTTGAATAAGGTATTTTTTACAACTACATAGAAAAATGCAATAAATTATTACTTGAAATTTTAATTGTGGTTAATGAAAGAAATCATAATAAACCGGTATATTTCTTTCATTTCATAAATTTTATTCTAATTTACTTAATTTTAGAAGTTCGAAATTTGAAATTCTAAAATTAAGCTGAATTTTAAAGGTTTTAGTTCACTTTGGAAGCTTCTGATGATTCAGTCCTCAATAAAATTTATTTAATAGGCGTTAAAAGTCATTCGTCCTAGTACATCTAAAGTTAAGTGAAAAAATATATACTAGATGATATCCGCGACTTCTTCCGCGTGTATTTAAGTTTTTAAACATCTCATCCATTTAACATGAAAACTTATACCATAGCCCTAATCGGTTTCTACACGGCATCGTACCGGAATGCTAAATCGCCTGGCGGCACGTCTTTGCCGGTAGGGTGGTAACTAGCCACGGCCGATGCCTCCCACCAGGCCAGACCAGAGAAAATTCAGAAATTATAAATTCCCAAATTGACTCTGCCGGGGATTGAACCCGGGACCTCCCACGTTAAGACAATAGCGTTCAACGCTACTCCAGGGAGGTCGTCAAACTCTTTGATTTCCCGGGATATGAAGTAGCTATGCCAATCTCCAGGTCTGTTACTATAACCATGCAAATAATATCGTATCTGTTGCTCCGTTGCGGCGTGAGTGAAAGACAAACCAATACACGGAAACAAATATTATATAGCATTTTATAATATGGATATTGATTGTATATTCTTATTTGTACTCAGGCACCGGAAGGCGAAAACCAACCAAGCACTGAAGTAGATCTGTTCATCTCAACGGAAAAGATAATGGTTCTGAATACGGAACTAAAGGAAATCATGATGGACCATGCGTTGAGGACGATTTCTTACATCGCGGACATAGGAGACCTGGTGGTCCTGATGGCTAGAAGGCGATTTGTACCTCACGAAACTGACTCCGACCAACCGAAATTGAACCGTACGCCGAAGATGATATGTCATGTTTTTGAAAGTGAAGAGGTGAGTGTTGTATCTAATAAGTATAGCTCTTCCACCAAAATCTCAAGATTCACTCTGAAATTGATCTAAACTGAAAGAAGGTGACATTTAGATACCTGAGTCAGAAGGTTGAGCTAATATCAGGGAACGAAAGTATATCGTAAATAGCCTATAAGTACGTCTTATTCAAAAATATTTCCATTAAGTAAATATATTTAAACTCAGTTTAATGTTTAAGCCTTTAGTATGATTTAAAAAAACACGAAAAGCATACGCTAATTGCTAATTATTTATTACACCTTCAATCGGAATCAATTTAAATGTCATTAAAGCTATCAGTACTATTCAACTCGTTTAGCAGTGACTGTTATTTACTCGTCAGCTACAAAATTGGCCAATAAATCTTTAAAATCATCCTTAATTACATAATTTTTAAGTCAAAGTATCCTAATTACTTCGTTAATATATACGTAATATAAAGGTTTTCAATATGGTGTCGTCCGCTTTCCAGGCCCAATTTATCGCCCAATCGATCGGGCAAGCGTTCCAAGTTGCGTACATGGAGTTTCTCAAAGCGAATGGTATAGAAGACCACAGTTTCGTTAAGGAGATGGATTACCAGGAAGTCCTCAACAGCCAGGAGATATTTGGGGATGAACTGCAGATGTTTGCTAAGAAGGTAACTTATTGATTAAGAGTTAACCCATTATATTATCGTCATCATCTTGACCAATTGCTTCGCTGGCCCACTAAAAAGTCTCGTCTCAGAATGATATAGTCGTAATACTTAGTCTTTTGAGACTATACACACATATACAGACATACTTGAGACATTATAGAGAATTCTATGGTATGCAAGTTTCCTCATGATGTTTTCTTTACAGTTCATTTGTTTTGTTCGTTAAATTATTTGGTTCAGTTTACAGTTTAGTTCATAAGACCGTTTTAATTAATTTAACAATTATTTTATATTATAGATAACTCTACGGTATGCGAGTTTCCTCATGATGTTTTCCTTACAGTTAATTTTTGATTTGTTTGTTGAATTATTTAGTGTAGTTTACAATTTAGTTCTTAAGATTATTTTAATTAATTAATTTAACAATTCTTTCACTACATAATAGCTTTCATAATACTGAAATTGGTACTCAAAAAATTTTTTTGCTACCGCCACTATGCCAAGGTACCCTGAGATTGGCTTGTTATCCGAAAAGACGTATCAACTCTACTCTCTAGGTGTGCGTTGCACCTTAAAACTGTAAGCTTCATCGATAAATTCAATATTCTGTTTTACCTAGGAACTACAGAAGGAAGTGGTCGTGCCCAAATCGAAAGGCGAAATCCTTGGTGTGGTCGTGGTGGAGTCTGGATGGGGTTCTATGCTGCCCACCGTGGTCATAGCTAACCTGGCCCCGGCCGGCGCGGCTGCGAGGTGCGGACAGCTTAACATTGGTGAGTTCTTGTCCGTAAATAGTGATTTTTACCACCTTCCTCCGCTAGAGTGATGTTGCCAATGTGGAAAATAACGAAAGCACCACCACACAAGACTTTTATACTACTCTCAACGCACGTTTCGCCCCGACACCGGAGCATCTTCAGGAGATGTCGACTTTACAAGATGTCTAATAAGGATTTTAACTATATTTCCCATGTTCCAGGTGATCAAATAATAGCAATCAACGGCGTGAGCTTAGTCGGTCTGCCACTGTCCACCTGTCAGACTTATATCAAGAACTCGAAGAACCAGACTGTAGTGAAGCTAACCGTGGTGCCGTGCGCGCCCGTCGTCGAAGTCAAGATCAAGAGACCGGATACCAAGTACCAGCTCGGGTTCAGCGTGCAAAACGGCGTGGTAAGATATTTCTCTGCTTTTTCTTCCTTAAGCCACTTTTTTTTCTTTTTTTTTTCTTCCGTGCTATCTGCCACTGTTTCTACTGTTTATTTTGTAGCACCTTTGTGACTATTATTTGGAACTTTTAGGTTGGAAAGATTGGTAGGTGTCTGAGAACATCTCGGATTGAGGCTGGGGACGCCAATAGCTAGTGCAAAATGGAGTGGTATTTTTTGTTTCGGAAATGTATACTACTGTACTGCTTGATTCTGATTGACCGATTGTTGACGTTCGTGTTTTATAATTATTATCCTTATAATAGAGACGTTAAGGTACCGGACATAAAGCTTTCAATTTGAAATACTTAATACTGCTTTTAAGCGATGGTAAGTCATCAAATAAATATTATAAATGCGAAAGTTTGGATGGATGGATGTATGGAGGTATGTTTGTTACTCAATCACGCTCCAACGGATGAACGGATCTGGATGAAATTTGGCACAGAGATAGATTATAGTCTGGAATAGCACATAGGCTACTTTTTATCCCGGAAAATTAAAGAGTTCCCGCGGGAACCGAAAAACCTCAATCCACGCGGACGAAGTCGCGGGCATCAGCTAGTAAGTCATAAGGCATTTATTTTGCATTTATTCGCAATATGAAGCATTTAGGAAACTGGCCAACTGGTTCAGATTAACTATCTCATGAAGCCGCTTTGGACACATGTAGAAGGGCTACATGTCATACATTTGTAGTACATATTATTATGTCCCTAAGAATCAGGCTCTGCCCGGAATAGCTCCCAAAAGAGCTACTAAAAAAAAATTGGTTGTCTGTAAAGTCGGTTTACGGACGATAGTTTTACGTGATAACTAGAAGTTCTCGAAGAAGCTCGCGTGGCGGCGTACCAGTAGCAGAACTATTCGAACTCTGACGTCACGCGAGATGAGAGATAAATGTGTCACAAGCCAACGCTTGGGTCGATCGTGCCTCTCTATCGCTTGTTCCGCGCTCTCCCTTGCACTCAGGTTCAGGCGGAACGAAACCCTTTTTGTGCGTGCTCATCGATTTATAAGACGTTATCACGTCAATAATGACAGTATTTCTTAGTATACCTACTCTGTTGGCATCTACGTGCACAAAGTGCCGACAGCGTCCACACCGTTAACGTTTGAGATATCGTTAACTCTGTGTCACCAGATCTGCAGTCTACTGCGCGGAGGCATTGCGGAGAGGGGCGGCGTACGCGTGGGTCACCGCATCATCGAGATCAACTCGCAGAGCGTAGTGGCTGTGCCGCACGAACGCATCGTCAACCTACTAGCGACGTCTGTTGGAGAGGTATGGAAACTTATTTTTTTTTATAACACGCCTATATTGCTACTAAGGCATCGCGGAGAAGGACAGGGTACGTGTGGGTCACCGCATTATCGAGATCAACTCGCAGAGCGTGGTGGTCGTGCCACACGTACGCATCGTCAACCTACTAGCGACGTCTGTTGGAGAGGTATGGAAACTTATTTTTTTTTTATAACACGCCTATACTGCTACGAAGTCATCGCGGAGAAGGGCAGAGTACGTGTGGGTCACCGCATTATCGAGATCAACTCGCAGAGCGTGGTGGTCGTGCCACACGTACGCATCGTCAACCTACTAGCGACATCTGTTGGAGAGGTATGGAAACTTATTTTTTTTTTATAACACGCCTATACTGCTACGAAGTCATCGCGGAGAAGGGCAGAGTACGTGTGGGTCACCGCATTATCGAGATCAACTCGCAGAGCGTGGTGGTCGTGCCACACGTACGCATCGTCAACCTACTAGCGACATCTGTTGGAGAGGAATTAACACTTTTGAAAAATTTATCGCAGCGCAGTGTACTAGACAAATTATTGCACTTTATTACGTCGTATCAAGAGCCGTTATATACTTAATTGTAATTGTTCTGTACCTGAAAGGTACTATTTAGTATTCCGTGCTAATACTGACCTTACTATATTTCAGATCCTGATGAAAACAATGCCGACCTCAATGTTCCGGCTTCTAACGGGGCAGGAGAACCCCGTGTTTATATAACGCGACACAAGTGCCTGCTTCGCCCCCTGCCGCCTCACCTCACACGCCCGCACCCCGCTACCAAGCTGAACTCACCCTTTAAGCGTCGGGGCTACCACCCGAATGCTATTATAATGGCGCTAATTAAAAAAAAACTTGTTATCTATGATAAAAAATATATTTAAAAAAAAAGTGAAAGATAAAGTTTTTACAGCGTCTATCTGTGCGGTACCGTAGTTATTAATCCATGGTGACCATTAAAACGACTCGAATAAGTTCAAACAAAAAGTTGTAGAAGTTCTCAAATAAGAAAACAAAGTGACACTTGTATTGGTTTAAGTAAGTCTGTCGTCATCATTTTTTTTTTGGATATGTAGTAGACCAGCCCATGCTAAAAATCGCGTCGAAGACAGTATACTTTCCCACTTTACACGTTTCTAATGCACTTTTGGAATGGAATGTATAAATATATGCAATAGAATACTAATTTCCTGTCTCTCATAAACTTACCAAAAAATCTCAATGTGGCCGATTCTGTATAACACAATTTCTAAACTAAACTAAAATAGCATCTTTAAATCTAGTTCTGTCCCTTTCCGTAGGGAGTATTATGAAAGGGTTAGCAATATTTGTAATGCTCTAATTTTAGTTTAGTTTAGAGATTGTGCACAGAATCAGCCCCATTGTATACTAAACGGCTTGAATTAACAATGCTGACCTAATTTGAACATAGAATATGAATTTGACAGATTTTCGTAAATACTGTGTGTTACGTTTGTTTTTTCGAAACATGGAAGTATTGTACCTTTAAAAATAATTATTAGGTAAGTACCTCCTACTTTCATGATTCGAAAACTTGTACAAGCTAAAAAGTTTGATCGAATCATACAAACTATCATACACACTAATGGAAACTTGATTAAGTGTTTATTTATGATATAAAATAGGGCGATACTTGAATCATATTCACTCGAAACATGATGTGATAAAAATCATTTCACGATCTTGGGTAAAATAATTAAGTAATTATGTACGTGTATGTATGTACCTAGCATGTAACGGGTTAAACATCAAGTTGAATCTACTAAATTTTTTAGCTTTTTTTATGTTACTTAACACGTGTACATCTAACATTATTTATGTTAAATAACATAAAATACAATAAATTACATTGTAACTCAAATACAAAGTCATGTTATATATTACACGGTTTGATTACGGTTACATCACAAATCCATACTTCTATACTAATATTATAAATGCGAAAGTGTGTGTCGGTCTGTCTGCTACGCTTTCACTCCGTTCAACCGATTTTAATATAATTTGGTACAGCGGTAGATGTATCCCGGGGAAGGACATGGGCTACTTTTTATCCCGGAAAATTAAAGAGTTCCCGCGGGAGTCAAAAAAACTTAATCCCCGCGTACGAAGTCGCGGGAATCATCTTGTGTTGTTTAGACTTATATTTTTTTCGGCTGTTTTGGTGGTAAATTAACACCTTGATTATGTGTAATTTATTCTATGGCAGTGGTTAATAGACATCAGTATGAACCAATTGCATCATATAATGCCAAAATAGCGTTTATTATTACATTGGAATAGTTTTACTATGAATTTATATCACCTATCATGTTTTTAACTATGATATTTAAAACATTAGATACGTTCCCCGCGATTTATTTTGGCAAGAATTTAAGTAGGCACTTGCCCTCACTTGCGTACATTGCAGTTAACAACAGTGTAACTCAGAATCTATATTCATCTCTTTCTAACAACAGGTATAGCGTAAATTAACCTTTATGTTCTTTCCCTTTCTCCGCGTACGAAATATTTACGCCGTTTTTTAGTGCAATGATGTTCGCGTATGCCGCGTCTATTTGTAATAAGTCGTTGGTTTTTAAAGAGTTTCTGTTCCGCGCGCGAGTAGAATGGGATGGAACCTTGTCAAAGTAAATCGAAAATGACAGTTCTCAAGTAGTGTTAGCAAAAAAGTTCGGAATATTATTTATAAATTAGTTATTTCTACGATCTATGGGTTATGAAAATGCACAAAAATGTTTCGTTGTTGTAATCCTTTTAATAATAATGTTTAGGTATATTATTTTACTCATTTTCGATTTACTTTGACAAGGTTCCATCCCATTCTCATCGCGCGCGGATTATACCTTAACCTATTGTCTGTATAGGTATGTTATAATAATTATTGTACAATTCATAGTTTGTTCGACATAATAATTTTATTGGTTGTAAAAATACTCAAAACAAATATGTGGTGTTCAATTTTCATGCTTAATTATATTGCTTAAGTGGCTAAAATAAGTGGCTTAGCTCTAAGTTAATATTATATTCAGTGACATAGCTTTTGCACTTGCTTCAGATAGTTTTAAGAGAAATAAAACACACCATGTGAAATCCTAACATTAAAGCAACCTTTTAAAAAATTGTCATGATATTAATTTTCATCTCTTACTGTAGGTAACATGCAATACATGTTACGTAGGTAGTCTGAACTTGCCATTATAGCTTGGTGAATTTAGGCAAGGTGACCGTGTGGTGGCGGCGCCACTGTCTATAATAAATTCCATAGAATTTAAGAAAATTCATAGAATTAGGAATATTATCAATAGAACCCGGACTAAAATAAAAACTGAGTACCTACATCTTTATCTTATTCAGTTTTTGTTCATTAGCATCACGAATCAAACATCGCTATTTGGATTATGAACACATCACTAAGTCTAATAACACCTTTTAAACTAGTCGTAATTCCTAATTCCATGTTTTAAACTGCATCGTCAAACTGCACGTGTCGTTCCGTAAACTTACTTTTGTCCGATAATATTTGTTGTCTTTAAATATGAGGTTGCTGAAAATCTCCCTTGTTCCCACAAGGTTCGCACCCATCAATACGAAGATCCAAACTAGTGACAAACTACATAGACAATATTCCTTCTTTTATAATATTTTCTATGTTAGGATGTTAGGATTCTATCAGGAAAATCTATATGTTAGGATTTTACGATAGAAAAATATATAATACATTTATGGTTAGACGTGGGTTAGAATCAACACAGAGTAGATTCTGTTATTTAGTTCCGATTTGCGCCACAAACTTTTTTTTTAAAATAAATATGAAACATCTGCCATTTTTGAATTACTGTGTTTTTGAATTACTTTGGCAAGTGCAAAAACCTGTGCACGAGAGTGTGTATACGTAGTTATTCCACATAATAATTTATTGTATTACCTATAATTGAGAATCAAAATCGCTCATAACTGCTTAGATATTATTAATAAATAAGTTATTGTCATCATAATAAGAAATGTTTGTACTATAATAATATATTGTTGCGATAACAATACAAAATGCATTAGCCGTTGCCTTTCTGCCATAGACAATAAGTATTTTTCTTGTCATGTAGTCGATTCTTTTTTTCCAAGGGGTTGGGTTCTAGCTCTAGATCTGACGAATTCTAATTTGTGTGAGTAACTTTATCGTCGCCATATATTTTTTGCATTGTTGTTTTTTATATTTTACGTACCTACATCATTTAAATCATTCCACTGTTAGATAATTTATTTCTGAGTGTTTAAGAAAGGACAGTTATTTTTGTTATGGTTGATAATTTGTTTGTATTTTTTTTACAATAATTATTTAATTGTAATCACATTTCGAATAAGTACAGAGTAAAATAATGTATAGCTGTTTTAGTTCGACTGACGAATCTTGATCCGTGTAGCAAGTCGGCTTGACCTTGAATGTCGGGTGAAGTATTCTCGGTCTAGGTGAATCTCGAATTCTCGATGTGATCATTGATAAATAAATGAATTGATTAGTGGATATAATAAAGCATTATTTCGTGTAGCGTTTCAAAAGATATGTCATATTTTGTAAATTTTATAGTGTGGCTATAGCGTAACTATATAATATAACCTATATATGTATGTCCTTATCTTAGCTAAGCTTAGCACTCTGAGGACGAGTTTTATTTATGTATGATAATAATAATTGATAAAAAACTATTTTGACAACCTAATGTAAGTGAACACGTTTTTAGTATTCCTAATCCGCTTGTCTATATCATGTCCCAAGTTTTGATGCTTTCAACTTATTAAGTCCTATTATTGTAGTGTACTTCTTTATATGATATTCATGGTAACTAACCCTTTTCTTTTAGTTTGCTAGACCGGTGTACTAGATCCATACTCTTTTATCAATACCTAATGAATTGTATTATGTTATATAAATTTGAAGTTATTCTTCGGAAGATGGCTGATTAGTCTCCATTTATTACATTTAAATTTTAATTAATTAAAAAGTTTTTTCAAAATGTATTAATTACTCGAAAATATATTTTTCTTACCTAGACAAGTTTGGTAAATATTTTTAAGAATTGCCCTGAGAGTATTAGTACTTTTATTTTATTTTATGTACCTAGTCACTGGTCACGCCCATTATCTACTCATTATGAGTTTAAAAATAACAAAAATATATAATATTATAGATTATATAATACAGTCTGATATGTAATTTTATATTGCTAGCTGTTGTGAATAAGATTTATTTACATTTAAAAACACAGATAATAAATAGCATTTTATTGTGAAAGCTGATATGTAGGTACACTATAACATGTGAAATAACTATTGTTGTTCTCATTTCTAAGAGTATTATTCTAGTCTGCATTAAAGTTAAGAATAAACTGAACAAATTTATTTGATTGTTTTATTTTAAATAAAACTCGATAAGATAGACTACACTGCATGTGCCGAAAAATCCAACGGGTAACTATCAAGGCTGTTCAATTACACTATATATCAATGGTTCTACAGTATTCTAAGTTTATGGTTTCTACCATGGAGGAAAGTTATTCCTGCAAGGGTTTTACAGTCCATAATTCACTCTTGGCTTGAGCTGCATTACATAACTTCACAAATTACGTCTACGTGCACGTGCTTGTCACGCAAGCGGTGTACCCAATGACGAAGGAAGTAGGTACTAGGTGTACCATGTCTCATACAGTTTGATACAATTACATCGCACCGGTAGGCACGTGCACGTCTACGCGGACGCAGGTGGTATATTTCAGCCTTTATTTTGCCTCTAGTTGTAAGGTTAGGTACCTATTCTGAGTGTCCGTGCTACCACGTAAGGCTATTCTGCAGTTCAAATAATTTAATCATAAATATAAAACTTTAGGATTGTTCTGTTTTTATTTTATTTTAGATAAACTGAACATTAAACTCATGTGACAACACGTACTTACTTTCACGTGACTCAGCCTTACAGCTAGATTTAAATTAATAATGTGTATGTATAGTGCAGCTGATCAGTCTTGACCCATTCATGTAGGGTAATAATTATTTTATTTCGTTCCTTATTTATTTAATCGTATGGCGTTTGCTTAAAGGCGTTTTTATAAAAAGAACGCTTATTTCGCCTGCAAGTTCGTCGCTCGTTTAGCACCACCCAGGGGACACGTGCAGGGAGGTAGAAGGTAGTTCCTGCAGACGTGAGCGACGGGGCATCCCCCAGCGACGGGCCGTCCCCCATCTTTCGTGCCATTGGTTGAAACATTCCAAACATACCATTGGTTGAAACATTCCAAACATGTGCGATAAGTACCTTTCTCATATCCCTTCTTTATTCACTACGCGTATCTACAAGGTACAAAGTCAAACGAGTGGTGTGAGTCAGTAACACTATTACAACTAGGTAGGTTACAATTATCTACAACCACCCACGCGTTCTGAATCTCTTCAATGAATGATAACCTATTAATTAGTATTGATATGAGAGATATGCTTCTATTCTAGAACGGACATGACAAAATAATTATGTCAAAACATCTGTGCGAAACACTGTATCGTTGGAGGGAATCGACGTTTTGTCCTGTAGCGCTGGTGTGCGCGCTCTATACACCTGCACATAATATGTATGGAACCCAACGACCTCAATTTACATAGACGGGCCCTGTCAAACAAAGAATGTGGACTTATTTGACTAACGCCATCTAGTCTGAAAAGCGGGACAGCGCTATGGCGGGGACAAAGCCGTGAGTCCGTACCCCCGATTGGCCCTCACGGCATTGACTTACCAATACCTTAGACGCACCATCGAAACGCAAAAAACGGCACGGTCAAATTGTGCACAAATAGATATTGTGAACAATCGCCTCAGTCACGCATGAGTACACTAGGCGACAAAATGTCGTATGTGTCGAATTGTTATTACAAAATTGAACCCTAAATATAAAGCTATGTGGTTGGTTTTTGTGAACCGTTTGGTGTCTCAGTCTATATTATCTATAGCTGTGTTTGATAAGCGATTGTGGACGCTTTTTGAGTATTAATTTGTAGGTAATGTTGTATCCTTAGTTGGTAAATCGATGACTCACGGGCCAACCGGAGAAGACCCCTGCTGCTGGCCGTGAGGGGCACGCCCTACAAGTCGGACGCCCAATCTTTTTCTATGAAAGGGCCCTAGGTACATATTATATTGATGATGGAGCCATATAGGTATTCGCTGATTCCATGTAGAATAAAAACTGCCCTGTTCCATCCTAGTGCGTTTTCACTCCCAAGCGTGGGTGTCCACCTCTTATTATGTGTTCTGTGGTGTCCACTGTCCACGGAGCGGTTGTTACCCGCACCTGCAGTGGTCGAGGGACAGTTGGTATAAACTCACGACACCGCAGGTTTATGCAGTCATGTTGCCGCCGCGGTTGCAAAAAGGCCCGCAAACCATAGAGTAGGTAGGTAAGTTTACCTACTTCACAGAAGAATTACAAGATCTAAAAGATTCTGGGTGCATTCACTGGTTCAGGAAAGAGATCTATATCTACGGATTTTAGAGTAGGTAGGTAACTCCCGAGCGTGGCGAGGGTGTTGCATCTAAAATCCTGAGTGTAGCGCGGGGTTTAGGAGCGCCCAAGACTAAGACAGCATTACCCCTGCATGGAATAGGTACTTACTCTAATTTTCACACCTCGCGAGACAATAAAATCAAGCGGCAATCAATACGGCCTCTGAAATTAGGCGATTGGCACCTTTTGTAGTTTTCCATTTGCAGGAATCTACGTATGCTTTTAGAGCCCCCGCGCACTAGGCAGCCAGGCTGCGGCAGCCAGTCGAACATATTTATGACTGTGTATGGGAGCCCGCGCACTTTAGCAGCCACGAACTCCCGGCTGCGGCAGCCATAAAAGCTGCGCCTGTTGCACGGCAGCCCAGTGGCTGCCCGCAGCCAGAGCGAGTGTAGGGCTGACGGCACTCGGCACTCGGTAGCCACATAGTACATACATTCGCCTACACTGTAGTGTAGGTCATGTGTCATAAACATGGGTAACTCACCAAAAATTCGTGCGCTGACTCAGTAACTCTAACTCAGCGCACGGAGTCAGCTCACTGAGTCAGCTCACTGAGTTAGCGCAATATTGCGCCATGGCGCACCGAGCAGTATCGCGCATAGCCGCACACTTGTGACTCGTCACTCAGTGCGTACCTACTGAGTTGGTAGCTAGTTGGCAGTTGGTAAATGTTAGTTGGTACTTCGTAATAGCGTGTTGCGCGAGTGTGCAATGTGGATGTGCCCTCCTAAGGTTGATTTTTAATAATAATACCTATTAGAACTATAACGCAATGCGCATTTAAGAAGAGACCAGAGATTAGGATTTTGGCTTATGGATGGCGCTAACCCATCACCTACCTAGCCACGTTTCAATTTTGAACAGGTTCTTATGTAAGAACCTATTAATTATCAATCAGCGCGAGCGAACTGCGAAGTCGTAGGATTACATAGTAGGTACACTACGACTTAAGAGTACGTAGGTCGCGACTCGCGGGTCTCGAAAATACCTACAGTTTTTTCTGCTAGTTATAACTTTAATTATACGATCCATCGGATCGTTTATTTAGTATTCGATCACATTGGCGTCAAATTCAAAAGAAAATACTAAAATAGACCCAATAGCCAAAACTTCAAGGACAACCGAGTTTTTTAAGTAAGGGCCTAGTCAAATAAAATAAATATTTTCTTAATAAAAAACAAAATGATCTTCACATTAATTATTGAGATGTTTAGTAGGTATGACACAGAGTCCGAATAAAGTACCTATCCAGCGCAGACGCCCGGCCCAGCTAAACCACAGACTCCACAGAGACAGAGTCAGAGTACTTTTTTATAAAGCGCTCAGCAGTCAGCTCAATTCGTAACTCAGCGCTTGCTACATTCAAGCTACATTGCACAGCGCCCGGCAGCGCTACCACTGAGTCGTGCGCCATGACTCTTTTGCAAAAGGAGTTAGAGCACCCAACTCAGTAAAGTGAGTTAACTCAATTGAGCGGCGTAGCTCAGAGTTACCCATGTTTAATGTGTCAGTCACCGCGCACTTGTCGTAGCAGCCAGACGTATTTTGCGTTCCGAAACTTTTTACAAAATGACTTTCGATAGGTACGGAGAAGTTTATTCGTGAAATTGAAAGCCGTAAAGCAATATGGGATGTAGGTATTTTCAGAAGAATAGAATATCACCAAATTTTCATAAACAAGCTCGCATTCCTATGCGAGCTTGTTTATGAAAAATTGGTGATATTCTATTAGGTATCAGTGCCATTGATTGAATTTCTTATATTTTCCAAAAGGTTATCAAACGATTGCACTGACATTCTCGTGTAATAGATAAAAAACCGGTCTGGGTATTTACGAACATCTTTAGAATAAGAATGAAATAAGCCTTTTGAATGCCGTTCCAGAAAAAGAGGATGAATACTCCTTCCTTTCTTAGATTTACTTTTTTGAGATACGCACAAAATTACAAGTTCTTCCACGTCCATATCGCTCGACGGAAAGGTCACAACTCACAACTGCAGTCCAATCCATTGGCTGCTCAAATATATAGCCTAGGCTGCCTAGTGCGCGGGGGCTCTTAATAATTATTAACTGTCTTAAGATGTTTCTGGGAGCAAATCGTTTGTTTGAGCATCTATTTTAATAGTTTCCGGAGTTATTACTGCAGCTATCTTCGTCAATTGCGGAGATAAGAGTTGGAGGGAATTTTCAATAATCTTTACTCTGTGGTTCGTGCACTGGCGAGTGAAAGGGACGCCATCACTCATCGAAGCGAGATAGCAAAATGTGAGGGCCGAGGGCAAGGAACATATTTTGACGGGGAGGCCGTTAATATTAACAGTAGTCGATGATTAACTATTATGCTAGTCAGTAGTCTCTGATATTATGTACGTCGAAGCGAGAAAGCCGCAGATTTGAACTTTGAACAGCATTTTCTTTGGATGCGGGATCTTTCGAAATTCGAATCACATAATACACCCCATGGTGGTAACGGACTTCAGTACAACATTACAACCCCGCTTATCCTTAGGAATGCAATGACGTACCTACTTTACCTTTAGTTAGCAGGTCTTGTAATAAGGCATTGTCGAGCGAGTGGTGCACAGAAGTGGTGTGAAAAGTTACATTAGGTACATAGTTACCTAGTAACCAATGCATCTAAATCTAGTTTATGTAATAGCAATAGTCACACCACCTTTATCCAATTAAACTGGTGCAATGTAGGTATAGAGATATTACATGAGCGATTCCCACAAATCACACTTGAAGGCTGTCCTCTTGTTATTCTAATACTATTCAACTTGATTCAAATGAGTGATTGATTCGACTATAAATAACTACTATACCTATGTATAGAAGTTTACTTCAAGCCACTAAGATGAAGTGACCTATTCATTCATTTCACTATTCATCATTAGAGTAAACAAAATTTATCCTATTAATATGAAAAATACGAAAGTCTGTCTGCCAACTCATACATTTACCCACCCATCTGTTCTGTTCAATTTTGACATTTGGTACAACAAGGATAGATTGTATCCCAGGGAAACATCTGACATGCAGTCTTTAGTAAAGTAATAATTAACTAGGTACCTAAACTATATAGTCCGTCAAACTTATCTAGCCCAGTGGCCAAAATTGGAACTAATTTTTATGCCTATAACAGGCATAAAAACAAAAACTTAACAGTGCCTTATGGCGCCAGCGGAGGGCTAGTTGCTCATACAAACGTAATACCAAAATAATTAGTAATTCGAGCATATTTCCTCCATATTATGCGATTATTAAGATTAAACTTGTATTTATCTAGGTCCCTGGATAATTATTTTTCCAAAATACTTTCCCAAAATTAAATGTAAGCACATTGCGTTTTGCATGTTTTTACGACATAAACGACATGTTTTCTCCTTATTTGTTTCATATTAAAACCAACGATATCTCACGTACTAATTGATCAGGAACATAGCCTATATTGTCTAGTTACAGAATAAAAACACGAAGTTAAAAACACAACAATTTTTCATTCATCATTTCTGGTACCTATTCACGGGACAAGACTAAATGTATAACAAATTCTGTACGCTCATATTGCTATTGCGCTTGCACGCGATCATGTGTCATCAGCCAAATAGGGATAGCAATATACCGGCAAATTTATATTTGCGGTTCGAGTAGAAGTTGCGAGCGGCGTTCGCCGTCCTCTTAAGTTTTTGTTTTATTTTTAAGGTCAGATAAGTTTGACGGACTGTACTAAATGTAAACCACTTCTGCATGGTTTGTACACCAGTTGAACTTCAGGCTATCAATTGCTCAATGCACCAAGCTTAACAAGAAATATTTTGTCCACCATGCTGACAAGTTGCAGATGGGCGGACTTCACACACCTTCAAGAACATTTTGAAGAGCTCTTTGAGCAGAGCATTTTGAGCAGGTTTCCTCATGATGTCTTCCTTCACCCATCCCACATAACAAGTAAAAAGTTCATGCCCAGAAGAGGCCAAATGTCTACTATAGGCACTATCATCAATTCTAGTCATCATGCAGAATAGTCTGCCATTCTAGTTATCCAAGCCAAATAACGTACGCCAAATTTCAAAAGAATATTGACATTTACCCTCATGACAAACGGATCCTGGGGACTTAGCACAAAATTTGTGGTTATCACATATATGCAATAACTAATTGCAATAATTGTCATAATTGGCTTTTACAGTACTTTTGGTGCAACCATGCGTTTTAGCCGGTAGTGAGTGTCAGCCAATTAGAGATGCCTTGGTATGCACTTGGTAGCCACTGCTTGCTTGCTAATTCTGTTGTTTAAAAGCTCTAAACTAAGCTTAAAGTCCTTTTTTACCATAAACATTCAATCTCATTGATGTTTTTCGCAGAGCTTCGAGCATTTTAGTTTCGATGCTCAAGCTATAAACTAAAAAGGTCTAATTTTATTGCTGTCCATTTAAAGCTCCCTGCGGAAAGGGACACCACTAGATTTAAACCTTTCAATTTAGTTAGGCCAAGAGATTGTGTACAATATAGCAAGGTACAAAGACAACAGGTGGACCTATTTAAATCAAAATGGCGAGGCCCAGCAGACAAAAGGAGTGGGATGATAAGAGGAAAAAATGGGCTGATGACGTCACTGATATAGCAGGAAAAGATTGGATGAGTATTGCTACCAATAGACCCACACATCAAAACAAATCAAAGGGTTTTACAAACAGAAATTAGAAATAAATAATAATAAGAGATTGTGTGTACCGAAAATAATAATTAGTAATTAGTTATTATCTGCTAGGCTTGCAAAGGCCTGCAGGATTCAATTACTCACTATAATAATTATTATTGTAAACTCAAAAATGTACCTACTTTAGATAGTGATGAAATAAAAACTATTAATAAATATCACTGTCAGTTTAAGTAATTGTGACTGATTCACTTTATTTTTGTAATATGTGGCAAATATGTTCCTATCAGGATTTAAAATAAAATAAAGATTAGCGTTTGTTTATTATGTATTTTCAAGTTTCTCACAAAGCCAAATCAAATGTACATAAATACAATTTAATGATAACCTTTTATACAAGACGTAAATAGTACATAAGATTCATTTTTAAATTATTTTATGCAGATAGTCACTGGAAAATAAATTACTCAATATTCAACTATGACAAAACAAAAATCAGTATCCGCAGAGATCAAAAACTGATATTTCATAGTTGCGCTTGCACGCAGATTAGATATATACAAAGGCATTGAACTTTGTGACGATACACTATCCTTTGTATAAAATTAACCAAATTTGATCAACTATTAAAATATATACAATAGGGTCTCAGGAGTTTTATAATTAGCTATTTTAATAATTAGTTATAGTAAAAAAATATGCATACCTAATATCAAAACCAAGCTACATGTGATAGGGTAAATGATAATCTGTGGGTTGCCGGACTACACTGAGACATGGGGGCGAGGCTGAGGGCTGAGGGCGCAGGGCGGCCGCGGCGGGCGCTTCGGGGCCGGCCTCCGCCGATAATAAAAATTTGTCCACAATTGTCTCTTCACAAGTTACTCGATCTAGGTAGTGAAACATAACTTGCACTCTTAAAATCATGATATATAATATGTTAGTTTCGTCCGCTTCGTGCAGCGCGTGTGGCGGGCTCGGGCACGCGGCCGCGCTCAGTTGTCCATGGCGTATCTCCGGGTCCACTCCTTCGCATTTCGGATAGCTTCGCTCTCGTTCACTTTCCACAGCTCGGCGACATCGTTGGCGAGAGGATCGTCGGGGTTGGGCGCCGATAAAAGCGCCTGGATACTCAGCAGCACCGTGCGGATCTGCAGCGCAGGGCTCCATTTGTCTTTCAGGATGTCGAGACATATGCGACCTAGCCGGTCTATGTTCGGGTGGTAAATTTTAGTGATAAACCTAACCTTAGGCGCTGACATAGGATAGTCCTCTGGCAGGAATAGTTCTAATTTGAATAGACCTCCCTCGAACGGTGAGTCCTCTGGGCCGGTGACGATAACGTGGAAGTAACGCGCGTTGTTTTCGCTAGGCACCGCACTGATTCCCGGCACCGGTTCCTGCATCAATCGCTGTGTCTCTTTGATTATTCTACGTGGTAGGGCTGCCATTTTATTTATGCGGTCTAGCGCAATTTGTCAAAAAGCAGGTATTCATATAATTGTTTAAAAATATCAAATTGTTCTTTGCACTTCACGTATTTTTAACAATATTTGAGGCACGTATACTATACTTAAAAATTATAATAGCATTTTACCCATGTTAATGCTGAAAACGCAACTCTAAAACGATGGTAGGTACCAACTTCAATTTTTTTTCTGTGACATAGATAATAGAGTTTTAATTTGCCACAGAGAAAACATGCAATAGAATACGGTGCGTTCACATCACAGACATAAGGAAAATGAGGTCTTTGTACATAAGCGTGCTAGTTTGCTCTCACCACTAGATGGCTGTAAGAAGCGTCGTTTGCTCGACTAGCGTGATGATTTTGCTATTCACCACTAGATGGCAGTAACTAAAGCATTGCTTTAAAAATAATAGGGGGCGATGTAGGGCTAGGGCGGAAGCTTGACAGGATTCCGGTGATTTTAAATAAAATAAATGTTTTTTTCCCTAGCCTCTAGAATCTAGATTCTAAAGTTCTAGACATGCAGAAAGTTTACCTAGGTAATTTAAAAAATCCAAATTGGGTAAGTTTAATATAGGTAAGTACCTAAGTAGAACTACTTATCATGCAAGGTCCTAAAAACCTATTTTGGAAAGCGAAAAAAAACCCTGTATAGGTACAGTACCTAATTAGTGTTGTAAAAAAAAATGAAATTGTAAGAAAGGATTTTGAGGACATCCATTCCCCCATGAAAATTTAGCAGCACCATAGCTGAGGAATCGCCAATGCGTTGATTACGCGCGACTTTGATACTTTTTACCCCGGAAAATCAAAGAATGGAAACGAAGTGATTATCGGGGGCCAGTTTATCATAATTCCAACAAATAAGTAGGTACCGCATAATCTGAGACAGGTTGACGTAATAGCTGACATAAGTTCCTAACGAGCCGAATGCTCCGCGAGGGCTGTCAACTCGTCGAACGTTACGCGTCGAAATCGAATTGAGAACCTACTTCTTTTTAGAAGTAAGGTAGTACATAAATAGGAAAGCCTTTCTGTCAACAGCTGTCTGTTTATGATATAATATTATGCATATTATTTCATATTATATTTGCCGGCGCAAATCTTGCAAATGGAGTAAAACTTGGCCATAGAGGTGTAATATTATTTGGCATTCACTGATGCCATAGACAATTATTAACAGACTTCGGACCACTGACAAGAGTGATGTTTTTTCTAGTTTTTTTTAAATTTAGGGTAGGTATGATCCGAAATACACTGCGAGCACTGAGGTGTGACGTCAATTTAGTATACTGCGAAGCCGTTCCTTTATAGTACCTACCTAAGCTATACTGGTTACTGTTTAAAACGGAACGGAGTCCAGCAGTAGATCACGTGATCAAAGCACTGAGAGCACCTTACCTCGAAAACGCCAGTGCTCACAGTACAAAAATGACGTCGATTAATGACGTCATTTATTTCCCAAGGATACTGCGGCAGTTTACTGTCAGTCATAACGGAACGAATTTCTCCACAGTAAGAGCACTAAACCAGCACAGTACGCTTACTCCCAGTTGATCGATGATTACGATTACGATTGATCGACGTGAGCGTTCGATCGCATTTGCGTCAAACTAAAATAATATATGATAATAATAGATGATTTAGAGCTCAATTTCGTGTATGCATTCACAGTAAGCGCTCCAAACGATACGTTTCGAAATTTAAATCGGTTGCACTGAATTTGTGGCTCTAAATCAATGCAATTAAGGTTCATTTTAGTTTGACGCAAAAGTAATCGAACGCTCACGTCGATCAATCGTATCTGCATTGTTAAAACTGGGAGTAAGCGTACTGAACAATGCTTGCAGTGTATTTCGGAACACAGCCTATATAAGTCGTCACTCTGACGGAGCGTCCCATTGGTGGTAGCGTGGCGGGAAAACCTGGGAAAATCAACTTTTTGCCGCTGACGCCCCGCTTTCACGACGAATCGTTTTTATCTGGCGCAATTCTAATTCTTTGTTTAATTGTTATAATAATAATAATAGTTGTTTCATAACTCGTGGTTGAATTACATAGTTTGGGTTTAGTGGATTGGAGCAATGAATACAGACGTGAGCCATCCTGTGCCTACATATTTAAATAGGTGCATATTTCTAATTTCTATAGATAGGTAGATAGGTACCTACTACCTACTATGTAGGTAACTCGTTACTTATTAGTAAAATGCTTGACAAGTAAATAACATATTTTATTACTATTTATCCTGGAAAATCAAAGAGATCCCACGGGAATTTAAAAAAAACTTAAATAATAAAAAAAAAACACATTGAACCAAATAAAATAAAGGATTTATTCAACTCGTCACATATAATAAAAATAAAAAAACTCAATTTAATCGTCTCCGAATTTCATAGATAAGTACATAAATAAATCCAATATTTTATTTTTATCTTCCAGCAATAGTTACCTAGTTATTCATAATATTTTGGCTAGAAAGTAGAATGGTAGAAAATATAAAGATAACAACCCTAGCCGAGTCAGGCCCCGCCCACGGCGTAAATCTAACAAGGCGAGGACCTATGCGATGAAAACAAGAAATAAAATTCATTCTTTCAAAACATTCAAGATATACGAAATTCTTAACTAGGAGGACCCGCTTTGGCTTTGCGTGGGTGGTCATAACCATAGAAATAGTAACTTGTATCTATTAGCACAGTCTAGAAGAAGAAACCTACGTTCCTCCCTACCAGTCATTCGACGGAGGCGTCTATATCCTACTTAGATAGAGCAACGGCAACGCAACGGCAACGCAACGGCAACGCAACGGCAACGCAACGGCAACGCAACGGAAAGGCAACGGGTGACCTGACGTGACGGAGGAAATAGCCGAATTTCCAATACAAAGTGGGTGTTCCGATATAAGCACTGCGAGCACTGTTCAGTGCCCTTACTGGGGATTTTACAGTGCTCGCAGTGTATTTCGGAACACACCCATTATTCTGTAATGTCTATACCTATGTCAAATTAGTATGCAGTTTCCATCCATCAATTCGTTCCATGGTAGCTGTCATGGTAGCTGAGTATGTCATTCGAATGGGCGTCATATGAATTTACTACTCATAGAGCAAGATCCCGCGACGATCAGACCTTCGTTATTTTATTAAAGCTGAAAGTTTTTCTATGTACCTATGTCTCTAATAGAGGTATCTAAACGATCCCCGATTGAAGTTTGGATCTTATATAATACCTTATATATGGTTTGGATCGCGGTTGCTTTGGAAGGTATCAGGTAAAAAAGGTGGCTCCTTAAAATCGTTAAATATTAATAAAGCTCCGTTTTTTAGGGTTCCGTACCCAAAGGGTAAAAACGGGACCCTATTACTAAGACTCCGCTGTCTGTCTGTCTGTCTGTCTGTCTGTCTCCAGGCTGTATCTCATAAACCGTGATAGCTAGAAAGCTGAAATTTTCACAAATGATGTATTTCCGTTGCCGCTATAACAACAAATACTAAAAATTAAAAAAATATATATATTAAGGGGGGTCCCCATACAATAAACGTGTTTATTTCGTATTTTTTTGCTCAATATTAAAAACGGTAACAGGTAGACGGTTCAAATTTTCACAGAATATTAACTTGTATATTACCTTTCAAAATAAATAATTAAATATCAATAAAGTACATATTAAAGGGGGGCTCCCATACAACAAACGTAATTTTTAAGCAATTTTTTTTAATAATTTAAAACTTACTACAGGTTTGTACGGAACCCTCGGTGCGCGAGTCCGACTCGCACTTGGCCGGGTTTTTATATTTTTCTTTGGAATAATATTTAAAATCGTTACAGTAATAAAAAATATTAATAAAGCTCCGTTTTTTTATATTTTTCTTTGGAATAATATTAGAAACCATGTTGTCCATTGTCAGACACTTATTACGATTGCAACCCCCTGTCAGACACCCTGTTGTTTTATAATTTAAGAGTGTCTGACAGGGGTTTGCAATCGTACTTTAGTGTCTGACAATGAAACGAATGTAAGTAATAATAATTGTAAAGGGCACTTTTGACACTTTTGGTTCTTCATCAACCAAAAGATGTAGGTAGGTAGGTACCTACTTACTTCTTACCACTGATGGTTAAGGTTAGCTACGATACGTGTTACTGACTAGATTACCTACTAGTTTCTGTACCTTTACTACCTACCTAAAACACTGTACAGTGTGTGCCTACCTTTATAATTATTATTGCTTACACATACATGCATGTATGTGTAAGCAATAATAGTAAGTAGTAGTAGTAGTAGTAGTAGTATAGCAATAAATCAGTCCATTACCAACGTCCAACTCTTGGGTTGTACACTCATTTCCATCGCCTGGTCCCAACCAACATTAGATGGCGACCCTGCCAGGATTCGAACCTGGAATCTTCTGATACCAACCTTAGAACACGACCACGACGAATATTACCTAGGGGCCGTCCATTAATCACGTGATGTTTTTTGAGCATTTTTTAACCCCCCCCCCCCCCCCCCCCCACACCTAAAATCACGTGTATTTTTTAGTACCTACAAAAAATCTTAAAATTTTTAGAATATTATCTTTAAATACAGGTATAAAGTATAAACGGTGTACGCGTGTATTCGGCGCCACATTATCAGTATAACTGGCGACTGACAAATGGCAATGAAGCCGAGCCGGGCGAACGTCGCGGTGCGCGGCGCGCGGGGACTTCGTTCGTTGCCTGGCAACGGCGAGTCAAGGTCACACTACTCGCCGCTTTTCGGTTTAGAAATCGCGCGTTTGACGAAAAAATAAATACACGTGATATCTTACTACACCCCCCTCCCCCCTTGTGATATTTCGTGATTTTTGTTAAACCCCCTCCCCCCCTTTCAAGCCTCGCGTGATTAATGGACGGCCCCCTACCTACTTATTTATGCTTTAAAACAAAGGATAACAATATTACTTTAATTCATGTACATCGTGTCGCCTTCATTTTTTAAAATTTTAAATTGTTAACCCGTGGATGGTGTTGTGGATTACACATTTGTTAATATTTTATATTAGTTGTGATAATTAGATTTAATGTGTAATTGTTAATCGTCCCCAATACATAAAATTAAAATTAAATTAAATTAAATTATTAAAATATTAATAACTGCCCACGACTTGATGTTTTTTGATTCCCACGGGAACTCTTTCAATCCAATTCAATTTCCAATTTTCAATTTTCCGGGATAAAAAGTAGCCTATGTTCTTCCCCGGGATGTAAACTAGTATCTCTGTAGGTACATCAAAATCGGTTGAGTAGTTGGGCCGTGAAAGCGTAGCAGACAGATAGACAGACAGACAGACACACTTTCGCATTTATAATATTAGTATGGATTAAAATTAAAAATTAATAATAAAGGATAATAAAATTCATCAAAACCACAGACAGTAGATATTGTTTTTATTGAAAAAAGTAGAAAGTAACACCTATTAGTGCCAATCTCAGTACGTACTAGTTTTCCAACTTTAGCGATGAAATCGAAAAATCATGATTGGATTTGCGTGCATCCCAGCAATCGGATTTTTCCCTCTGACGTCAGATCACTAGCTTCGTGCGACTTTCAGTCGAGGCACGGAACTTATCATTTATCAAGAAATCTAGATGATGCCCGCGACTTTGTCCGCGTGGATTGGTGTTTTATGATTCCCGCGGGAACTCCTCAATTTTCCGGGACCAAAGTAGCCTATGTATGTTCCCCGGGAGGTAACCTACCTCTGTACCAAACCCTTTCATCAAAATCGGTTGAGTAGTTGGGCCGTGAAAGCGTAGCAGACAGACAGACAGACACACTTTCGCATTTATAATATTAGTATGGAAGTATGGAATAAATACGGAGATGCGCATTTCAAATCTACGGCTAGTTCAGTTTACGAGCGATAGTTATTTTAGAGAGATCTATTATTCTTTTTGATAATATGATAAGTTCGGTAAAGGACTTGAAATTCATTCAATTTAGAGTATAATATTATTAAGTCCATATGACGTATCTATCTATACTAATATTATAAATGTGAAAGTCCTCTGGTGGGGAAACTCATACAGAGGACTTGATCCTTTTTGGTTTTTAGGTACTAACATAGATTATGTTAAAATTGTTACTTGCTTAGATTGTAAGTACCTACTAACATAGTCATTAAGATTAGGTATATTGTTACTAACACTAAAGTGGACCACAAAATATGTTGTCTCAATTTAATAAATAAAATTGAAATTGAAAATTTGGATGGATGTTTAAATTACTCAATCACGCCGTAACGGCTAAATGGATCTAGATGAAATTTGGCACAGAGATAGATTATAGTCAGGAAAATTAAACAGTTCCGCGGGATCCAAAAACCCTCAATCCACGCGGACGAAGTAGCGTATCAGCTAGTTATGCATAAAATATTGTGACAAAAAAAACAACCGATCTTTGATTATATACTCCCTAGATAGAGTAACGGCGGCTCAAAAGCGTCGATAAAAATATCAACTAACTGTTAGCCTCTAAAGCGCTCACCACTCCTCAGTGTCAATTGTAACGTCAAGAGATACGCACGCACGGCTCATTTTTTGCGTTAAATTATTTCGGTGAAAATGGCAAGCTGCGCGATCAAAATCTGCAGAAATTACAAAGGACGTTTACGAATAACTAACAAAATCTCTAGGCATCGGTAAGTAACTCAAAACTAATAGTAATTTACGAAAACAAAACTAACAAATTCATAATTATTTTCACAAAATCAACGCGTCGTTGTTTGGTGTTGCCAGTCTTGAATTGCGAATTTCCCCGTATAGTTGTCTTAAAAACTGATGTATGTTCATTTTTACCCGACTGCACCAGAAGGAGGAAATACATCAGGGAAGGTGTGTGTATGTATGTATGTGGGTGTGTTTTAAAAACTGTTTGGCTGAGCCTACAGCCTAAATGGATGGACCGATTGTTTTTGTTTTGCAAGCTTTCGCGTAGTCGGATGTTTTTTTATTTAGTCTATAATATTTTATTCTTTATTTTTAAAGTAAAACTTCTTTAGGCGCGGCTTGAGAGTAACTGAGATTATTTTTCGGATGGAAATAACGCTCTATAGTGTGTTGACGCAATTTACAAACAGAAAAAAAAACTATACGTCTCAAAGGTCGGTATACCTGTTTAACAATATCTATGGACGCTGTATGAATTTTTTTGTAACTGTACCGATTTCGTACAAAATCGATATCTCAGGATCCATAAGCTCACAAAACAGGAAACTGTTACCAAAATTTAAAAAGTCAACGCCATTTTGTATTTTTTTGTTATTGTACCGAATTAGTTCAAAATCGATATCTGGGGCTCCCTAGGATCACAAAACAGGAAACTGTTACCAAAATTTTAAAAATGTCAGCGCCATTTTGAAATTCTTTGTTATCGTACCGATTTCGTTCAAAATCGATATCTGGGGCTCCCTAGGATCACAAAACAGGAAACTGTTACCAAAATTTTAAAAATATTAGCGCCATTTTGAAATTCTTTGTTATCGTACCGATTTCGTTCAAAATCGATATCTGGGGCTCCCTAGGATCACAAAATAGGAAACTGTTACCAAAATTTTAAAAATGTCAGCGCCATTTTGAAATTCCTTGTTATCGTACCGATTTTGTTCAAAATCGATATCTGGGGCTCCCTAGGATCACAAAACAGGAAACTGTTACCAAAGTTTTAAAAATGTCAGCGCCATTTTGAAATTCTTTGTTATCGTACCGATTTCGTTCAAAATCGATATCTGGGGCTCCCTAGGATCACAAAACAGGAAACTGTTACCAAAATTTTAAAAATATCAGCGCCATTTTGAAATTCTTTGTTATCGTACCGATTTCGTTCAAAATCGATATCTGGGGCTCCCTAGGATCACAAAACAGGAAACTGTTACCAAAATTTTAAAAATGTCAGCGCCATTTTGAAATTCTTTGTTATCGTACCGATTTCGTTCAAAACTGATATCTGGGGCTCCCTAGGATCACAAAACAGGAAACTGTTACCAAAATTTTAAAAATGTCAGCGCCATTTTGAAATTCCTTGTTATCGTACCGATTTTGTTCAAAATCGATATCTGGGGCTCCCTAGGATCACAAAACAGGAAACTGTTACCAAAGTTTTAAAAATGTCAGCGCCATTTTGAAATTCTTTGTTATCGTACCGATTTCGTTCAAAACCGATATCTGGGGTTCCCTAGGATCACAAAACAGGAAACTGTTACCAAAATTTTAAAAATGTCAGCGCCATTTTGAAATTCTTTGTTATCGTACCGATTACGTTCAAAATCGATATCTGGGGTTCCAGGGGATCACAAAACAGGAAACTGTTACCAAAATTTTCAAAATTTTAAAAATGTCAGCGCCATTTTGAAATTCTTTGTTATCGTACCGATTACGTTAAAAATCGATATCTGGGGTTCCCTGGGATCACAAAACAGGAAACTGTTACCAAAATTTTAAAAATATCAGCGCCATTTTGAAATTCTTTGTTATCGTACCGATTTCGTTCAAAATCGATATCTGGGGTTCCAGGGGATTACAAAACAGAAAACTGTCACCAAAATTTTAAAAAAGTCAAATCAAATATCTGAGGTTCTAGGGTTAATCAATAACTGTAAAAAAATGAATAATTTTTTAAAATGTTGGTAACAGTTTCCTGTTTTGTGATTCTAGGGAACCCCAGATATCAATTTTGAACGAAATCGGTACAATAACAAAGAATTTCAAAATGGCGCTGACTTTTTTAAAATTTTGGTAACAGTTTCCTGTTTTGTGATCCTAGGGAACCCCAGATATCGATTTTGAACGAAATCGGTACGATAACAAAGAATTTCAAAATGGCGCTGACTTTTTTAAAATTTTGGTAACAGTTTCCTGTTTTGTGATCCTAGGGAGCCCCAGATATCGATTTTGAACGAAATCGGTACGATAACAAAGAATTTCAAAATGGCGCTCATATTTTTAAAATTTTGGTAACAGTTTCCTGTTTTGTGATCCTAGGGAGCCCCAGGGCCCAGATATCGATTTTGAACGAAATCGGTACGATAACAAAGAATTTCAAAATGGCGCTAATATTTTTAAAATTTTGGTAACAGTTTCCTGTTTTGTGATCCTAGGGAGCCCCAGATATCGATTTTGAACGAAATCGGTACGATAACAAAGAATTTCAAAATGGCGCTCATATTTTTAAAATTTTGGTAACAGTTTCCTGTTTTGTGATCCTAGGGAGCCCCAGATATCGATTTTGAACGAAATCGGTACGATAACAAAGAATTTCAAAATGGCGCTAATATTTTTAAAATTTTGGTAACAGTTTCCTGTTTTGTGATCCTAGGGAGCCCCAGATATCGATTTTGAACGAAATCGGTACGATAACAAAGAATTTCAAAATGGCGCTGACATTTTTAAAACTTTGGTAACAGTTTCCTGTTTTGTGATCCTAGGGAGCCCCAGATATCGATTTTGAACAAAATCGGTACGATAACAAGGAATTTGAAAATAGCGCTGACATTTTTAAAATTTTGGTAACAGTTTCCTGTTTTGTGATCCTAGGGAGCCCCAGATATCGATTTTGAACGAAATCGGTACGATAACAAAGAATTTCAAAATGGCGCTGACATTTTCAAAATTTTGGTAACAGTTTCCTGTTTTGTGATCCCAGGGAACCCCAGATATCGATTTTGAACGAAATCGGTACGATAACAAAGAATTTCAAAATGGCGCTGACATTTTTAAAATTTTGGTAACAGTTTCCTGTTTTGTGATCCTAGGGAGCCCCAGATATCGATTTTGAACGAAATCGGTACTATAACAAAGAATTTCAAAATGGCGCTGACTTTTTATAATTTTGGTACCAGTTTCCCGTTTTGTGATCCCAGGGAGCCTCAGACATCGATTTTGAACTAATTCGGTACAATAACAAAAAAATACAAAATGGCGTTGACTTTTTAAATTTTGGTAACAGTTTCCTGTTTTGTGAGCTTATGGATCCTGAGATATCGATTTTGTACGAAATCGGTACAGTTACAAAAAAATTCATACTGCGTCCATAGGTATTATTATACAGGTACCGACCTTTGAGACCTTTATTATAATTTAATTTAACGTAGTTATTTTTATAAGTCTACACTATATTACATTAAATAATAAAACATAATAAATGCGTAATTGATTTTTATTTGATTCTATTTTCTATTCTATAAAAATCATATTCTAACTCAAGAGACAACTAAACACACAATTAAAAGTACAATATTAAACTATTATTTATGATTTTACATGACATAATTTTACAGGTTTTGCCCCATTTATCGGGATAGATCACAGAACATATAATAGAGGTTAGAAAGGCGATGTGGGCGGGTCACGCGCGCCACTATATTGAGCGAACGCTCAAACGTACCAAAAACACACCTCAGTCGGCCGCGGACTGTCTTGGGAAGTTTTACGCGCAAAAAAGTGTTTATAATGCCTTCTTGCGCGGTAATAACCTGCAGAGCTAGAAGCCAAAATGTCAATGTGACTAATGGCAAGATATCTTTTCATCGGTAAGTACATTAAACCTTGATTTTAAATGATTTAATTGAAAATACTAAAGACATTATGTTTTCCTTCACTAGTGTGACTGGATCGCAAATTTGTATGTACATCGCTGGTGCGAACAACGCGCTCCAACAGAGTCATGTACGCGAGCGGCAATGTAAAGCGTAGTGCGTATGAACGATCAACTCCACTTGTTACCTGGTATTACCCAATAAGAGTAACTTGTCGATAGGGCTGAGTAGCATTTTTCCACCGTATCGATAAATAGTTTATTTGTTTCTGAGTTTATTATTATGAACTTTTAATGATAGTTACAGATTTAGATTTTAATCATAAATGTTTGAAATATTGTTATAGTATTTTGTGTTTGTTGGTTTTGTTGTATAGTGTGTTTCAAATATTGTTGATGTATTCAAATAAAAACCATTTGTAAACCATAGTTATTTTTTTATTTTATTTATTTCTTATAAAGAAACAGTAGTTATAAGCAAAAGAAATATCATTATGTCTCCATACATTTTTTAATCTATACTTATAATAAAACTGTAACAGGTCCAATTCTGTACATTGAAGATATTTTGAAAATTTTTTTTAGAGGTCACTCCTTATTCGATACTGAAGCCAAACCTGTAATTTTTTTCATTTTTATCTGTCTGTCTGTCTGTATCTTGGCCGCGCATCACGCCGAAACTACTGAATGAATTCAAACTTGGCACGATTTGAGCCCATACTACGAGGTAGGACATAGGATACTTTTTATCCCGAAATTCTACCCCCGAAGGGGTGAAATAGGGGTTGAAAGTTTGTATGAAAGTCCTTAATTTCTCAAGTTATAGCCATGAAACTTGGTACTTGCGGGTTGAAAATGAAAACATATGTGTTTCACAGTTTTTCAAAATTCCACTCCCGAAGGGGTGAAATAGGAATTTGAGAGTTTGTATGAAAATCCTTAATTTCTCAAGTTATAGCCATGAAACAGCATTTGGGCTTTCGGTAAAATATGAAGAAGTACGTGTTTCACCATTATAGGGGGATTATACCGTGGGATAGTAATATAGGATACTTTTTATCCTGGAAAATTAACTGAAAAACTTATTCCACGCGGACGAAGTCGCGGGCATCAGCTATAAAGAATATACATACATACTTTTTATCGCGGAAAATTAATGAGTTCCCGCGGCAATCGAAAAAACTTAGTCCACGCGGACGAAGTCGCGGGCATCAGCTAGTTTAAAATAAAATAGTATTTAATCTACAGACATAGAGTCCAACTTTACAATATGAATATTGACATGCTGTCAACATCGATAAAAAATATTTTAGTCAATCCCTAGCGTATGTTGCTGTTTTACACGACAACACGCGCAAGTTTAAAGTTTCACTAGTGTGCGTAGCTTCGCCAATCGCAGCGCTTTTTTCTGCCTCACGCACACATGGGAACTCTCGTGTGTATTCGTTTAGATTAGTAGTAGTGAAGAATGGTGGGATCAAAACGGCGACAGCGGTTTCCGTACAAAATTTGCACTAGGGCCTTTCTAACCTCTATTATATGTTCTGTGGGATAGATTCATTAGCTGGTAACTCCCTGATACAAATGACGCTGGTGTAAGACATAGCAATCGCTAAGCGTGTGTGCGTGCCTCACTCACACACGCTTGTAAACATTGGCCAGTTTTTGTTGCGTCGCTCATTGCGTGAGGCGTTATCTAGGGAGTATATAATCAAAGCAACCGATGTATGTAACAAAAGAGATTTATTATTTTGAATGCTTAGAATAACTACATATAGAAGGTATGTTTCCAAACAACGCCTTCTCAAAACGCAAGCTACAAATTCGCTATGTGTGCTGTGTTTACTTGCCTCGTAAACGCAAACATAATGTTGCCAGTTCAAATGTTTTCCCCCTAAAAGTTGGGTAAGTAATTGGTTAGTTTGTTTGTACCATTGTAGCTTCTAAAACTAAGTTAACCAGCTTTTTTCGGACTGCGCGAGCGTCGTATGATGCCATTTAAGGCACCAATTTAACGGCTTACATTTCGCGAGTGTACTCGTACTAGGTTTCTATAGGTAGTTATTCTAAGTTTGAATGGTATCAAATATTACAGCGATATAAAACGTTCGGCAGATGCTCGTTATACCGTATCGTAAAGCCTGTGTTACAACGGATCGTAAGAGCTATAAAATTACAAGGAGATGAGTTGTATTGATGTTCTGACGTCAAATATACTGTTATGAGCCTTTAAATGTTACCTTCATCGGTGTTTTGCCGTATTTTTTCCATTTATAGGGGGGTGTTTCGAGCATACAAGGATATATTATACCTACTTATAATACTAGAAGATGCCTGCGATTTCGTCCGCGTGGATTAAGGTGTTATGGAAATCTTTTGGGAACTCAATTATTTTGGCCTGTTCCACTAGTCCCTACCAATATGAGGTCTAGGGGGTATGAGTTGATTTTATTTCCATCTATCCCTACTAGTAGGTATGAGTGGAAAATCTGGTTAAAAATAGTCTTTGCTCTTCTTCGGATGCAAGTTGCAACCTCTATACTAAATTTCTCCAAAATCAGTTAAACTGAAGGGCGTAACGTGATAGCGTAACAGACCAACCGACAAACTTTCGCTCTTATTTTTAAAACAGTTTCAAATATATTTTTTTTAAATTGGAAAATACTTCTACTTAGTTCTTCTTAAAATATGACTAAAATACATACTACTGATTCCTCTTAAACGCTAAGTACTTATTATGATTTCGTTTGTTCGATATACGGTGCCCGTAACACAGGTTCTCCTAGTACGGGTGCTAAAGCACTCCCTCTGACCTCGATACCCTTTTTGGTTTTCTGTATGTACTGTAGTTATAGTATTAGTACCATATTTAAGAACATTATGTACCTAAGATTGTAAAATTTCAGAGGATATCTGTTTGTATATTTCTTTTGATCAATAAACATTTTTATTATTTTTTTTTTTTTATACTCTAACATTGATTCCAGACTCGAAACGTTATAAGCGTTTAGCCAGTCCATCCCTGTACACATTAGTCCAAACCGAATCTGTCGCTATAATTCGTCCATTCCCGCCTATGTTTGTCTGATTCAATATACTCTGTTGATATAATATGTATATTATTATTTTAGTCCAGACAGATTTTCGTGGATTTTTCTTCAAATAAGTGTGTAATCTTATACTCTAATATTATGATGGATGGATTACATTTGAAGCGCGTACAATAAACATGTTCAAACTCCATAGAAGACAGTCGTCCGTCTTTTTTAGATACCTACATTCCAAGTCAGCTTCGTCCAATTTCGTCCTAACAGATTTTGTCTAGTCTTTTCATTAAACAAGTGTCTCCGCTATACTCTAATATGGAAAGTGGACAAGAAATCCGGAGCGCGTACAACAACGTGTTCAAAGTCCATAAAAGACAGTCGTCCGTCCCCGTCCACGTCAGCTTCGTCCAGAACACTCGTCACTATGTCGTCCCTCTCCTGAGGATGTAGTTCGCCTTTGGTGAGTAGACGCGTCGCTTCGAGCAAATCTTCTCGCCCGATGAACATGTCATCGTCTAAATCGTATATACGGAAAGCGTACCTGCAATATAATGCAAAGTTTTAACACAAAAATTAACACGCGCTCTCGGTCTCGCACCCGCTCTTTTTCTTTTTCCCCACTCTTGCTGTTTTTCCCGCTCTCTCCCGCGCTCTGTCCACCTGTAGCTCCCAGCCCCCCTAGCATGGGCCGAGACAATTTTCTCCCCGAGGAAAGGATAAAATTTTTATTCCTAAATAAATAAATAAAAACGCTAAATAACGGTGGGTAAATAGTCCCTCGAGTCCCCGTGAAATGTCAAACGGGGATAAACTTCTCCTCTCCCCTGTTGCCGTGCTCTGAGAGGTGGATAATTAAGTTAATTTTATCTCTTGTCAGTGGATAAAATCGGGGGATAAAATTTTTATCTCCGGCCCATGCTAGGGGGGCTGTAGTAAATAAATATTGATGCCAACTCTTCTACACCATCTCTTAACTAAACTAAAATAACAGCTCTACTTATATTCGTTTTTCTATCCCTTTCATAATACTCCCTCCGGAAAGGGGCAGCCCCCCTAGCATGGGCCGAGACAATTTTCTCCCCGAGGAAAGGATAAAAATTTTATTCCTAAATAAATAAATAAAAACGCTAAATAACGGTGGATAAATAGTCCCCCGAGTCCCCGTGAAAGGTCAAACGGGGATAAACTTCTCCTCTCCCCTGTTGCCGTGCTCTGAGAAGTGGATAAGTTAATTTTATCTCTTGTCAGTGGACAAAATCGGGGGATAAATTTTTTATCACCGGCCCATGCTAGGCCCTGCTGTAGTAGATTTACTGATTTAGAGCTGTCATTTTAGTTTAGAGATTGCGTTAAACAGAATTGGCCACATTTTATAAGTCTATGGCTTCCACTATCTTGTTTTCGCTCCATCTCTCTTTTACGCTCTCACTTCCGCTCTCACTCCTTTTCCTGCTTTCTCCCGCGCTCTCGCTCCCGTTCTCACTCCCGTTGTAACAGTTAAATTTTTTGACTGATAGCTAACTAATCCAACCCAATCCTTTAAATATTGCTAAAGTCATTGTGATTTTAAGATAAAGTAAAAGCCAGCCTGCGTATAATAGCCTCAGCAACTTATCACAAAGCAACGGTCAGCGGTCCGCGAACAAAACTTTGGTTTTAGCTAGAAAGCTAGTTAGTGGATATTTTCCTCGCGCACCGCTCATCTTAGCATAATATATCTCTTGTGGACAACGCATGCGGCAGGACTGACTGCTTTAACGACATTCAACTTAATAGTTTGGTCTAGAAACTTGAGTTTTTGCATGTAGATTACTTAAGTGGAATGTAGACTCTTGAAATTCCCAAAATTCCCAAAGTATTGTAGCGGCGTGATTGAAGGACAAACCAATAAACAAACATATTTTCGCATTTATAGTATTAGTATGAAGTATGATATAACTAATCCGATCCAAATTTCAACAGTGCAAAAATTAAACATAATTAAAAATATTGGTTATGAATAAGTTTTTTCATTTCCCGCTGGAACTCCTTAATTTTCCGGTATAAAAAGTAGCCTATGTCACTCTCCAGATCCTCAACTATACCCAAGTAAAAAATCATGTCGATCCGTTGGTCCGTTGCTTTGTTGCGACGTGATTGAAGGACATAGCAAAGCAGCAAACAAATACTTTCGCATTTATAATATTAGCATGATGAAGTATGATTTAGTTAGTGAATAAGTAAATAATATCTTCCAAAATCAATATAGCTTAAGATAGAGTAAGATAGAAGGGAGGTAAGGCCTGAAACTTTAATCCCATATTGGGTACCGACTCGGCTAATGATTGCGGTCCCTCGGTAAGATAAAGCTTATCCGCTTCTATTAAGCTTTATTTATTTTAATCATTTTAGATTCGTAATTAAGTTTAATTAGGAATGTTGTATATTTATGTTTAAGAACTTTTGTCTTCGTAACAACGCGAGCATGTCGGTGACGGTAAGTAACGCGAATCCTCAACTTTATCCCCTACCAAAAAAAGCTCAACGCGGCCAAAGAAGTTTTCACTTTAAAAATCCCGTTGTCCTAGGTGACCGAAGAAAACGCTCGACGACACGAGATACAACGCGACGTAGGTATGCCTCGCGAAAGGTCAGCTACTGTTGAATACTGTCGCGTCGCGTCGCACCCAGTGGCGCTGTCGCGTTTGTTGCTGACCCGTGGTCTTACGTGAGCGACAAACGCGAAAACGCGACCCAATACTAAGTCTAATAGACCGTACTACATAAAAATTACCATGCTTTAATATCCCTTGGAGCTGCTTCGCTGAAAACCGACATCATGTCCAAGAAGTCTTCGAAGGTCAAGTTTCCGGAACCATCGTGGGAAAACACTTGGCAGATGCGTCTCTTGAAAGGATTCTCCTGAAATTAATTCAAAGGTTTTTATTTTATTTACTTAGTGCATTGTTATACAAAAGGTTCTAACTATGGGCTTGTTTACTTTATATCTTTATGTTTGTGTGGCAATAAAGAATGTATCTATCTATCTATCTATCTATCTATCTATGGGCCTCATAATAAAGCTCAGAATCACTCAGGATAAATAGAGCTTTTGGGTTCCTTTAGTGATAAAATCAGAAAAGACCCAAAACAGGAGATCCAAATTGACTAACTTTAAGCGTCAGTTAAGTTCTTGAAGACCTCCGTGGCGCAGTGTGCAGCGCTGTTGTCTCACGTGCGGAGGTCCGGGGTTCGATCCCCGGCAGGGTCAATTTGGGAATTTATAATTTCTGAATTTTCCCTGGTGGCTAGTTACCACCCTACCGGCAAAGACGTGCCGCCAAGCGATTTTTTTTATAATTTTTTTATTCCACTACAAGTTAGCCCTTAACTGCGATCTCACCTGATGGTAAGTGATGATGCAGTCTAAGATGGTAGCTGGCTAACCTGTTATGGGTATGGCAGTTATATTAAACCCATACCCCTAGTCATTACCTATTAGGGGCCATGACCCTAACAGGTTAGCCCGCTACCATCTTAGACTGCATCATCACTTACCATCAGGTGAGATCGCAGTCAAGGGCTAACGTGTAGTGGATAAAATTAAAAAAAAAAAAAAAAAGTTAAGTGGCAATATTGTGGCCAATTCGAATTCAACATCATGTCTCCAAACCAGATTTAAACGACAGCTCTAAATCTATTACTGTCTCTTTCCGCAGGGAGTATTACGAAAAGGATAGGTAGGTATCTAGAAATATATTTAAAACTGTCATTTTAGTTTAGTACCTATAGTCATTGTGTACAACAAACTACAGAATTAGCACAGGAGTTAGCCACAATGGGTGGGGAAAATAGTTCCCAAAACCAATAGACGTATGGGTTTCAAGGTGCTGAAATGGCGACCCCGCAATGGAAAGCGCAGAGTTGGCAGGTTACAATAGCAACTAGTAAAAAATATGTTTAATAAAAATTGTAAGTAGTTGAAATTAGTCATTGAATGAAATTATTGTACCGTTTCCAACTATTCACATCTAGAACATTCGAATGATCGTCATTATTTCAGTGCAAATGAACGTGTCTGGAATAATGCTCTCATGATAACACTCGTATTTTGAAACTATGAATTTGCCTGCAGTAAAGCTTTGTCATGCAGTAAAACAATACCTAGTTGGTAATAACTGCACAAAGCTTGGTCTCTCTATGCAAATAAAATACTGACAAACATAATCATTATCACAGTACAGTTGAAAGCACTCTGTCTAGTTTGAAATTTTGATTGAAGTTTTCTCTACGTAGACTCCCACTAAGTTCAGAATTTGTATTCACGTGAAGCAGGGATGCGTGAATTAAAATAATGCGAAATGAATTAAAACATTATAAATGCGAAAGTTTGGGTGGATGTATGGATGGATGTATTATTAAATCCAAACACGGTTTATCCATTTTAATACTTTTATTAGCAATTATTTACACAGACACACGTCAATAGCGATATGCCATCGTCCTTCCCCCACAGAGCAGTGTTGCCACTCTACAAAACCATAGCAGTGATACCATACATAAATTGTATTTAACTTTCAATCTAACAGTTCGGTCATCCTGACCCAAGCTTCGTCCCGAAGTTTACATAATTTGAACACTTAATTAAAATCACGATGATTGCTGATGCTACTCTGCCATTTGTAGTATTAACGCTGGCCTTTAACGCCTTGCACTCCAATGTTAAAGCACTGGCATTATAAACCTTAGCCAAGTACAGTTGCAGATAACAAGACTATGTTTTAGGGTAAAAGAGCATCAGTCTCCATCGTCTTTTCGCGTTACAAAACATCACCTAATAAGTAAATATGGATTTATCACCCATGACACATCTCATCATATTATTCTAACTCTGGTGAATTTACGTGTAGCTATACTGAAGTAACTGAATTGCCATATTTCACAAACAACAAAAGCTTCCTTCAAACACATGTTCATTTTGTAAACATAAACTTATTCAGAAGTAGCTTTCCAGCATTACACAGAGTTTTCCGTTAATTACCTAAGCGCATAATATTATAAGTAATCATTTCCCGTTACTCATTTTGGGTAATCCTATGCAACTCAATGACAATAATTAATCCTTAGGTAGTGATTAGTGATAAATGAGAAACGAACTTTAACTTTGTCTGATCAATAACATCAATAACATCATACCATTGCTAACTCTTAACCCAAAGTTTCAATTGTATAAGTAATTCGTAACAATTTCGACATTCTCACGGAGATGAGAACACAATCATTTGATTGAATGATAAATAAGATTCTTATAGTCTACTGGTGTACCTACACCTATAATTAGTTTTCCTATGAGTATACTCATGTTCACTTTGTTACTTTCCAGAATGGTTATTATTACTCACTTGTTACAGTTAATTATACTTTCCTCTTTACACATGGCATAAATGACAAATACCTTCTCTGTAAGCCGCCAGGCTAGCTTATGTTACAATTCATCCCCAGAACTTTATCTGACAATCGGTTACAATTGGTTACAAAACTCAATAAAACCCGAAGACCTGAGCTACGTTCTCTACAATGAGCCATTTTGTATACTTTGCACATGCTCCATCTTTTGAGCAAATCTCTAGTTCCTAATTTCATTTGAAATGTTGAAGTTTCAAAAGCACCTTATTCCCACCGGAAGAATAGATTAACCTCATACCGTGGCCCTGCATTGTATTGTTCGTTTTAACTTAACACAACAGGCAACTCAACGGCCCGGTAATGCCTTTATCAGCTCTTGCCAAATTTCAACGTTTCGTAAAACCGAACTCAAATGTTGATACTATTCAATACAACATACCTTGGCATCTGCTTGGCAACTCATATCATTTTGATTTGTGCAGTCGTGATAGTGTGGTGAAGACGTATATAATATAATATCATAATATAAATATAATATAATGTTAATAAAATATAAATGTGTAGTAGTGTACCTACTTGGTTGTTCAATATTTTTTTTGTAATTTACTTTTCACTGTTCCTCCTCAATCTAATTATGGTATTCATATCACTTTTATGAATGAATATCCCAAGGAACATCATAGAGCGAGTCTCTTTACAAGTTAAGTAAATCTCTTTACACGATATGTTGTTACATCGCTCAACCTTCATAGAAATATTGTTACTCTCACATGAATCTTAGTGAACCTCAAATGGCATCAAAACATACCACCGATATAAATCGCATCCCATAACTTGACCCAAAATGGCGGTCGCCTGCGCAGGTACATCGTACTACAGAACTATGGTATGGAACGTATGGTAACGTGCGGCCCCTCGCGGCGCACCTCATAACGCACATCATTTGACACCCGAAATGTGTTACTGTGCATAGCTCAACTTACGCGGCGGTTATATTACTTGTTTGCCACTCAGTGCCTCGCATTTAAAACAATAGTTGATATCAGTGGATATCATCTGCGTATTTTACAGACCTATTAAGCCTTTATGTCACCTAACCGTGACACTCACTGAACATCATCTTCCTTGCGCTTTCGCCTGAAAGCGGCTGAAAAGCAGAAAACAGCTGTTTTGCTACTTAAATATTATCATGCCCCCAACGGCGAGTAATAGATTACCTGTACTAATCTGGCTAGCCCCGCGGGCAATTTACCTAAGCTTTGCTTTATTTTGCAACTCTCGCTACCGAAAATCGAAACGTAGCAGCCCCGCAGGCTAGACTTTCGAAGTCTACTGGCACCATGGCCCCTATTTTCCACACCAGCGATATATTAAAAATGTTGTAAAATATAAGAGGTACGGAATTGACTTACGTGAGCGGTGAGCCCCACGGGCAAGGAACAACCTCATGAGTTATGCGATCAGCGTACAGCTCCACTGGTAACTTACTTGTGATTCACCATCTGCTCATCAGAATCCGATAGGCTTTACATTCCAGCCCCGAGGGCGCTAATGTCCACACTTGAAAGTATATCATATAAGCCCCGAAGGCGAGGTGTGTCGGCCCCGAAGGCAAGGTTCATCGGCCCCGAAGGCAAGGTTCATCGGCCCCGAAGGCAAGGTTCATCGGCCCCGAAGGCAAGGTATGTCGGCCCCGAAGGCAAGGTTCGTTAGCCCCGAAGGCAAGTACGTAGGCCCCGAAGGCAAGTCCATTGGCCCCGAAGGCAAGTACGTCGGCCCCGAAGGCAAATACGTAGGCCCCGAAGGCAAGTACGTCGGCCCCGAAGGCAAATACGTAGGCCCCGAAGGCAAGTACGTAGGCCCCGAAGGCAAGTACGTAGGCCCCGAAGGCAAGTACGTCGGCCCCGAAGGCAAGTACGTAGGCCCCGAAGGCAAGTACGTAGGCCCCGAAGGCAATTGCGTTGGCCCCGAAGGCAAGTGCGTTGGCCCCGAAGGCAAGTGCGTAGGCCCCGAAGGCAAGTGCGTAGGCCCCGAAGGCAAGTACGTAGGCCCCGAAGGCAAGTCCATTGGCCCCGAAGGCAAGTACGTAGGCCCCGAAGGCAAGGTGCGACAACCACAACGGCTAACTGCCCTTTACTGAAAAATAATTTAAATTATACTGAAGACAGTCTGTGTGAAGTAGCCCCGCAGGCATGTGCTGTAACACATAACACATAATGTAACTCCTCAGGCATGTTCTATCAGCTGTGTGCCCTACAAGCTGATCCGTTACGCAGTAGGCATACGCTATACGTACTGCAGCCCCTTAAGGTATGCGCTCTGTAGGCCCTTTAGGCATATTTTGAAACTGACCAGTAGCCCCGCAGGCATATGCATGAATTGGCACTGAAGCCCCTTAGGCGTGTCTTACCACTGTGCCATAGGCCCCTGTTAGGCATTTCCCTGAAACTAATCTGCAACCCTGCAAGTCAATGTATTAGTGTGTACTGAAGCCCCTAAGGCATGTCACATTTACTGTCCTGTACTCTGTTCTGCCGTGCAGCCCTGCGCCAATATGCGTTAATTTGTATGAAAGCCCCTTAGGCATGTGACATATACAGTAAGTGTACCCCACTTTAGGTATTTAGCTAAAACTGATGCCCCTCAGGCATGTGACATTTACAATAAGTGTACTTCATCTTTAGGTATTTTCCTGAAGCTGACCCATGGCCCCGCAGGCATATTTATTTCTATTTTGTTTTTACCTCAACAAAAATCAAACCAAAATATCACAAATGAGTCACTCCCAAAATACCGTTATGTTCTCATATTATACACCCTGTTCATCTCCACCATATGAATTATTTGCAATATTATCATTACCGGTCCACCAGTACCATTCCAACATCCTCTTTATGTTATTTTTCTCCAGAGTAACATTTAAGTCTTTATTCAACAGCCGGGCTTTAGCTCCCAAATTCATAAGAAACAATTTTACTCTTCTCAGACCAGGGCGCGTTTGGAACCCTCGTAACTTTAATTTTAAGATAGCTATGTTAATCATCACAACCACGTCTTATACTTTGTATACTTGACGTTCACCAAGTGTACTGCGTAAGTACCAACTATGGATAAATACATTTTGACTTTGACTCTAACTATAGAAGTTAAATCTTAAACTGTGCATCATTCTTGTAACTCCTTGCACCATATAAGATGACTATAAAAGATCTCCTCTATAAAAGATGCACTAAAATGTACCATCGCCTTTTACATACTTGACAATCTCCTTTATTTTTTCCTCTTAACAAAAATGATATTTTTCCTTTTGCAAAAATGGACATTCTCCTTTAGGTTTCCTTTTGTTTTTTTTTTTCAACTTATCCTTTTCGACTAAAGAGTCCTCATCCATTACCATTAAATTGGACTTTACCATAATTACCACTTAGTTCTTTTTTTGCATTTATTTGCTAACATGACTGCAAGATATGCGACCCGGACTCGGCCCATATGTTATATAGACATCATTCCATACCATTGTTATTCAAGGTGCAGGTTAGGCAACCACCATAACATAATATGCCACTAGCTTTTGGTCTTGGCCAGAGAACATTGCGAAGACCACACTAAAACTCAAGAATTAATTTATTAATTACACCTGTAAAATTAAAAATATTATTATTTTGGCAAAACCTCTGCTATCTTAACAGACATAAGCCCGTACATAGCACCATAACCATGGTACCCCAGGTGTGAGTACCATCACTGATGTGATATCTCTCTTTTCCTTCAGTCTCTCCGCATAATGAGAAATCATAATATGCTTTATCAGGCGATAAAGCACACCGCTCCAAACAGCCATTGTGAAATACTTGAGACAGAGAACATAGTACTTATTAATCAAATGCCAACTTCAGTTGAATCGGGTCTCAAAACCTGTCATTTCACCATCATCATAATTCACACCCAGTTCGGTTAACCCATTTTTCATCCAGGCAGATTTGATATTATTTCAATTCACATTTTCCGAACAAATGTATCTATGCCACCCAATCTTTATATATAATGTACTTACTCAATTATATACTTGCTCTAGCCCTTCAAACATGTATAGCTCTGATATTATTTATACTAAACGGCTAAACTGTAACTTACTTATTATTTTAACTGGGTATCCGTTCACTCTACAAATGCAATTTTCACTTGTAAGGACCTTTAATGGGTTATACTTGCTTTAATGGAATGTATATAATATTACAGTTACTTTTGACCTCTGTTCATTTACTCAACAATAAACTCTCAGAATAAATTGAATATTCACTCTCTATTTAAGTACAAGATTATCAATTAAACTAATTTCCAACTGAATAAATTAGTAAATACCTCTTCAATAAGTTACATAATACTTATACCATGTTATGTAGTCGACCAACTACCATACCAACCTATTATAGCTTTGACTTAACTCTTTAAATATCTCATAGGTAGATCATGTTATGAACTACCTACCAGTGTAATTCACTATGATCTTTCACATAAAACTTAGATACTTAAGTACTTAATGTAAGTACAACCTGTAGGTATTGAACTTATATCACTCTGTAGGTATGGTCTATCTATTTATTATACACACCTAGTCATCTTTAGCCAGACAGACCAGATAAACCAATATAATTATTATTCTCTAGTATGTACCTTTAGCCCGCCAACCTGCATTGGATCAGAGTGGTGGGTCCAAGCTCTAATTCCCTCTCTCCCATGAAAGTGGAGGCCTGTGCCCAGTAGTGGGACGTTAATGGGCTGTAGTGGTAGATACCTTTATACTCAACCTTTACTCATTTCTCTCAATTATATAGGTATTTTAACTAACTCATTCCATGTACCTAAACACAGTACAACTAGGCCAATGCTCTAACTGAATGAATGCAAATGGTAAACTTACCTAACTCCCAGATAGAATTAGATTATACAACCTTATTTATTCGCTGTGACCTTTGGTAATTTGTATGCAAGTACTTGATAAGTAAACTATTCCATTGATACCTCTTTTTAAATTTCCATGCCAACTTTCCAATGCAATTCCGATTGCCAACCCACGTAGGTATTTATGTACTTACGATCATTTCACAATACGAGTTGTAGCACTCATTTATCCTTCTTGTATTTTATAGTTCAACCTTCCGTCATGACAACAATTAATAATTCTTTTCTTTTTTTTTGCTTCACGTATTACGTCACGGTCATGGCGTCATAACATCTTGAATTACAATTTGTACCATTTTCAGGATAGGTCCGGATAAACAATTAATTAGCACGTGAAATACATTATCCCACTTCTGAGATATTAAATCCAAACACGGTTTATCCATTTTAATACTTTTATTAGCAATTATTTACACAGACACACGTCAATAGCGATATGCCATCGTCCTTCCCCCACAGAGCAGTGTTGCCACTCTACAAAACCATAGCAGTGATACCTTACATAAATTGTATTTAACTTTCAATCTAACAGTATGTTTGTTACTCAATCACACCAGAACGGCTGAATGGATCTGGATGAAATTTGGCACAGAGGTATAGTCTGGAATAACACAATAACTACTTTTTTCCAGGAAAATTAAAAAGTTCCCGCGGGAACCATAAAACCTCAATCCACGCGGACAAAGTCGCGGGCATATGAGGCTATTAGTTAAGACATGGCTTCTCTAGTTCTCTATCACGTTCTCAAGGTTATCAAGTTCTCAAAGCCTGCCAATCCGCATTTCCCAGCGTGGTGGGTTATGGCCAAAACCCTTTTCATTCTGAGAGGAGACCCTCGTTCAGTCTGTACTTGTAGTGGGCCAGTAGATGAATATATTCAAAATTATGATGTTGATAATCATGATCATGATAATGTTGATAATGATCTTGATACCTTTAATTCAGGCAGTTTTTCTATCTCCTCCACGGGTACTGCTATGGTGTGTGCTTGGTTCTCAGTCATTCGCTTCGGTACTAAGTCAGGATTCACTTCTCTGAACCTCTTGAAGACTCTAAAAGAAAAGCGGAAAGTACACTTTATTCACGGTTGGATAATGGTTAAAATTAGGTATTTTAGTTGAGAGAAAACAATCGCGCTATTTTAATAGCCGCTAAAAATCTCGAAATAAGTATGGTCGTGAAAAATCATTTTCTACTGAGTAATTAGTACCTACCTACCTACTCGAGTTTAAAAAAAATCACAGGCAGTATTTTAGTAAATGCTTTTTTCAGGAGGTTCGGACTTTATCTATTTGACAATTAGGATAAAAGCGCTGGGCTCAGCCTCAGCTGCTAAGTACCTATTTGTAGTTAAGCCTGAACAAAGGAATATGTTGGATCAACGACCTTTTCTTCTTATTTTGTTTAATTTACATAGACGGGCCCTGTCAAACAAAGAATGTGGACCTATTTTACTAACGCCATCAAGTCTGAAAAGCGGGACAGCGCTATGGCGGGGACAAAGACAAAATACAGGTGGGGAACGTGCTCTACAGGTCGGACGCCTAATTTTTTTCTATGAAAGGGCCATCTAATATCGATGTGTTTGATACTTTTATTTACCTCTAGGGTTTGTACGCACTGAGATAAGCCCAGGTTTCAAGTTTTCAATTGATTTTGGCATCACGTGTGACGTCCTCCGACCTCGCCCGCGCTACTCGTAGGTGCTTCAGATTATCCTCAAAGCCTTTAAGCCGATTTGCTGTACGCGGCGGATTGAGCCATTCAATTTCACTATCACAAGATTTGCATTTATTGAGAAAATTAACTAAGTATCAATCATTTATTGGTAGAACAGCGTAAAGAACATAAGGACCGGAGACCTAAAGTGATACGAAGAGTGCGAGTAGGATAGATATAGCACTGTAGTGTACCGGGAAAGAGATGGAAAAATCAAAGAATAATGTTTTAGAATTAACTTTACTTAATTCTATTTTAATTTTGGACCAATATTTAGAAAATGTGTGTAGCAAGAAAATTGTAGCCAATCGTGTTTTTATATTATAATTTAAGTAGAACTGAAAAATCTAATTTATTGTATTTATGGTCTGTGGCCTTTGTAAAAATAGGATTCCATAAGGAAGACCGCCTACATATATATATTTATAAAAACTCTTAGGTACTTTATTTCCCGTATCAACAAATATTATAACGTTGCTCGTTGTGTGGTTTCACGTAAATAAATTGCTTTATCTTTATCCGTGTTTAATCTATACTTCTATTCTATAATAGAAGTATCCGCGTTTAACACGGAACACGCAATATAATAAATGCGAAAGTTTGGATGGATGTATGGATGGATGTTTGGTACAGAGATAGATTAAAATCTGGAATAACGCATAGGCTATTTTTTATCCCGGACAATTAAAGAGTTCCCGCGGGAACCAAAAAACTTCAATCCACGCGGACGAAGTCGCGGGCATCAGCTAAAACACAAAACTCCGAGAAAACACAGATCTAAGTGCTATCTGTGTTTTCTCGGAGTTGTTTACTACTCGACAAAAGAAAACACTAAAGTAAAACAGCGATTCAGGCCAAAACACCAGCAGCGAAATAACAGTGTACTTCATCTCAGTAATCGGATTTTTGGTGTGAACTTGCGCTTAGCTTTCCACTATTGTAACCATTTACGTGTCGTAAAAGCTCTGGAATGTTCTGAGTGAGACGTGCATACACACTACGGAAAAATATATATGTCTGCGTGTCGCTTGACAAAAAGACCGCGCGTACACTAATATAACGGAGCTGTACAGACTTGCGCGGCACGGCGAAACGTGTTTAATAAATTAATAGCTTTAACTAATTATCAAAATAAATAAGTAGTAATCTTACCTAAGAATTTCTTTCCTAGTAAAAAACGTACAGTCCTGTTTAAAATTAAATACACGTATAAAACAACAGAAGCTGATGTAAATTTTAAAGTTAGTTCACGAAGTTTCCCGAATAACTTTCCGTTTATTTAACACTTCTTCGAAGTAGTACAGGGTTTCGAACATTGCAGCATATTCTTCATTTACACTACCAACTAATAACTTAGGTACTGTAAACATGAAGTACAGTCGCGGTCTGAAAATGTTTACCACTTTAAGGTTCATAATTGCATACACACATCTGTGCCAGAAGTTTGATATAATAGGATTTGATGAGGCATAGATCATAGATTTTTAACACATTGTATCGATCGCTGCTGTAGGTGGCAACTAGATTAATTAATTAATTATTAAGATTAGGTAAATGTCATTTTAGCGGAGCCTAAATCCTAGTCATAGGGATTGCCGATAGAACTGAAAACGAATAAGTATTTAATTTTTTTTAAATGAATATAATTAATAATAATAATTATTAAAATATAAACCTTAAAACATTAAAGTTTAATTACGAATGTAGTATATTTACATTTAAGACCTTTTGTCTTCGTAACAACGCGAGGTGTCGGTGACGCGGATCCACAAGTTTACCCCCTACCAAAAAGTGCTCATCGCGGCTAAAGACGTTTTCACTTCAAAAAAAGTCATTAATCCTCTTATTGCTAAAATCGATGCTTAAAAACTATTGCAACTAACAAACATTTTCAGACCGCGACTGTACTTGGTCTTTCCCAAGTGTAATTATTATGATTGTACCTGATAATCTTCCAATTGCTGCTCCGTAAATGTTACTACCTTGTTTCCCATTTTCGATCAATAAAAACTTATTTACTAGGCTGAAATGCCTTAGATCGTTGCCTCTTCCAAAAAGTGAGAATGATTACTTTAAATAAAAAACAAAAAATAAATAAAAAGAGCAGGCTAGTGCCAGCCTGTTGCCTCGACGGCCAAACACTGCCTGTTGTTAGCGAATTCGTATTAGGGAGTGTCTATTACAGAGTAGGCAAAAAATACAGAGCTTTCGTTAAAAAAACTAAAAAAAGTATAATTGCAGGTTTAAATTTCTAGACTACGCTACTATGGCAGATGGAATTTTGTTCAATATACCTACACGAAAGAATTAATTTCAATTTAATTGAAAAAATATAAATTAAAATCTGAGGACAAAATAAGCAGTGAATTTTAAAACGACTTAAATGCATAAATTTTGTTGAAAAGCTGAAAGTAACAAAAAAAATTGAGGAAAAACGTTAATTTTTCCACCTGTCTTAGAAGCAGACATTGGGGCTGATTCTGTAGTGCACAATCTCTAAACTAAACTAAAATTAGAGAATATTAAATTAAAGATTTTTTTTTTTTTTTTTTTTTTTTTTTTTTCTTAAACAGGTTTACAATTAGGCTTACAAAATAACTTTTATCCTACAAAACTGTTTTCACAGTTTGACTGTAGGCATACAGTCTCAGTTACTATAATATAATATAATACTTAATACTATACATCATAATAATTACTTATTACTTATTACTTAATACTAAGTATACTATACTTATTACTTACTTATTAATACTTATGCAGGTAATGTTTCTAATAGGTACTTTCTTAGTAATATTTTAAATGTAGACGTTTTTTTCTCTGTTCTTAAGTAGGCTGGCAAGCTGTTTAACAAATATGGGATGCGTTTTTGGAGGGTTCGGTCCCCGTAGTAGTTGCTAACCCTTTCTTAATACTCCCTATGGAAAGGGACAGAACTACATATAAAGCTGCCATTTTAGTTTAGTTTAGAGATTGTGTTACACAGAATCAGCCCCATTAGTATTAAGATGGCATTGAAAATGAACATTCAGATAATGTGGTCGATTGTTACCCACAATCACCGTTCGTGGTACCCACAATCTCCGTTCATAGATTGGATTTTTGCACTAAATAAATATCTTTATTATGTCTTTTTTTATGAACTCTCCGTCTCTGTCCGCGCATTGCTCTATGTGCGAGTTAGGCGGGCGGCGCCGCGCCCTTGCTTAATAGCCTATTCGGCAGTATTCATTTGCCGTGTCGTTATTAAAAACGTATTGGAAAAGTAATCAAAAGTATTAAAAACGTGTATTGAATTGCCTAACAAATAAAATAAAATACGTATGACAATTTTAGATCACGATTTTCCCTTACGGGTACAGTATTACCTATGTATTACATGAGTTTTACCATAGACTTATTATATTTTACAATAGCGTAATTGAAAACTAGTTAAATCAGCAACTTTTTCCAAAAGTCAAATCGTGCTCATAGTACCTAAAGAATTTTTCATCCCATGTATTCGAAAAGGACGACTTGGTTCGCCTTTATGTGCGCCCAAAGGTGGTGTTTTCTTTAAGAAACTTTTAGCGGGCAGTAATGAGTTTTTAATCCTCTTTATACTCGTAAGTGCGCCGCAATTATCTTTGCCGCGCACTTATTGAATTTGGAACATCTTAGTGTTCAGCGCCAACGCAAATTCGTTGACCTCCGTGGCGCAGTGTTAGCGCTGCTGTCTTAACGTGCGGAGGTCCAGGGTTCGATCCCCGGCAGGGTCAATTTAGGAATTTATAATTTCTGAATTTTAACTAATGAAAGGGCTATATGGATATATATATTTAAAAAAAAAAATAAAAAAAAAAATAATAATAATAATAATCACCAAACTTATAGATATACATATCAACAGGAATGATATTCTTGCCCAGGAACAGAAAGGATGCCGGAAGCGCAGCCAAGGCTGTAAGGAGCAGCTTATAATAGATTCCGTAATAATGAAAAAAGCTCACGCGCGTAAACAGGATATCTGCACGATGTACATAGATTACCGTAAGGCTTTCGATTCAGTACCGCATAGTTGGTTAGTTCAAACTTTACACCTCTACAAGATCCACCCTACAATAATAACTTTCCTCTCCTATACAATGCAATACTGGAGAACAAAGCTTAAAGTAGGAAAAGGAACAGATACTATAGAAACTGAGGAAATACCAATTAGAAGAGGAATATTCCAAGGAGACGCACTCAGCCCTCTCTGGTTTTGCCTTGCACTGAATCCTCTGTCACACCTCTTAAATAGAGTTAAGTCTGAGTTAAATATGTCAGAAGATCAGCCAAACCTCTCCCACCTCCTTTACATGGATGACATAAAACTATACAGCAACAATGTAACTTCCCTACACAAGCTAGCAGACATAACTCAACAATTTTCCAGAGATATACACATGGAATTTGGCATCGATAAATGCAAAACATTTACATTCAAACAGGGTAAACTACAGTTAAATGACTACGTCCTAAGTTCAGGTGAAAAGATGGATGCACTAGACCAAAACGAGTCATATAAATATCTAGGCTTCCAACAAGATAGACAAATTCGCCAAAATGACACGAAAATAGATCTCACTCGCAAATTCAAACACAGACTCAACTCAGTACTTAAAACACAATTAAACTCCCGTAACACCACAAAAGCCATAAATTCTTATGCTATCCCGATACTTACATACTCATTCGGAATAATAAAATGGTCACAAACTGATCTGAAAAAACTCCAACGCATTATTAATACCACCATGACTAAACACCGAAAGCATCACCCACGTTCATGCACAGAACGATTAACACTTCCCAGAGAAGAGGGAGGCAGAGGTATAATAGACATAGCTAATCTACATAACAGGCAAATAACATCACTCAGAAAATTCTTTCACGATCGAGCAGAGGATTCTGAACTACATAAATTAATAGTAACAGCTGATAAAAACTTAACACCCCTTAACTTATTAGACAGGAACACCCAACCAAGTGAGCGTTTAACTGATAACAAAGACAAAATACAAGCATGGACCCAGAAGTCTCTACACGGAAGGCACCGCTGCGATTTACAGCAACAACATGTCGACACCGAAGCGTCGAACGAGTGGCTCAAACGAGGCGACCTATTCCCTGAAACTGAGGGTTTCATGCTTGCCATCCAAGATCAAGTTATTGATACCAAAAACTACCAGAAACATATAATCCGTAATCCAAACGTCGTCGACACATGTAGACGATGCCATAGCAGTACAGAAACTATACAGCATATAACCGGTGCATGCAAATCCATAGCACAGACAGACTACAAACATCGCCACGATCAAGTTGCAGCCATAATCCACCAAAATCTGTCGTTTCAATATAAATTAATAGAAGAAAAAGTACCGTACTATAAATACCAGCCACAGTCAGTTCTGGAGAACACCAGCTACAGGGTGTATTGGGATAGAACCATAGTGACTGATAAAACCATATATTATAATAGACCCGATATAACTATATTAGATAAATATATAAATAATTCAGTTCTCCTAATAGATATTGCAATCTGTAATACACACAATTTAGCTTCTACATACACAGAAAAGATTGCAAAATACACCGACTTATCTATAGAAATTAAAACTCAGTGGAAAGTGAACAGCACCAAAACTGTTCCTGTGATTATTTCATCTACAGGAGTTATCCCTAAAACACTTCATAATAGTTTGAAAGCACTAAATATTAATTGCAAAACCTATTTGCTTCTACAAAAGGCCGTAATCTTAAATACATGCCGCTTAGTACGTAAGTTTTTATCACAGGAGTAGGTAACCCTAATTATGCACTTGGCTCCGGCCCGTGCATAATTATTTTCACCTTCATTTAATGAAGAGAATAAAAAAATTAAACTAAAATAATAATAATTTAATAAATATTATTATAAAGGCGAAAGTTTGGATGGATGTGTGGATGTATGGTGGTATGGATGTGTGTTACTCAATTACGCCCGAACGGCTGAACGGATCTGGATAAAATTTGGCACAGAGATAGATTTAAAAAAAAAAAAAAGATTATAGTCTGGAAATAGCACTTATGCTTTTTATCCCGGGAAATTAAAGAGTTCCCGCGGAAACCAAATTTTCTCATACAGGGTGATGAAAAGTAGAGTGTATCATTCGGGCGCAAATATATTTTTGGCTCGGGCGACGTACTTTGAATCCCTCGCTACGTTCAGGATTCTACTAAAGAATCCCTCGCTACGCTCAGGATTCTACTCTAGAATCCCTCACTTCGTTCTGGATTCAAAAAAGCGCCCTCGCCGTAAAAATATTATTTTGCTCCCTTATAATACAATCTACTATTGCCAAAGCCACTAAAAGAAATAGCCCTGTAAGTCAGAAACCCAAGTCACGTCATCGCAAGTTGCAAGTAGCAACCATAGATTTATTTATAGCGCAGCGAAACAATCCAAAATCTCCATAGATTAACCCACTAAACTAACCACAAAACACCTCTCTTAATGGGAGGGTTTAGGTAATAGTCCACCATGCTGGCAAATCGCATCTGTCGCAAATCACACACAAGTTTTTTTTTTTGAAGTGAAAACTTCTTTAGTCGCGTTGAGTAAGTACTTTTTGGTAGGATGTAAACTTGTGGATTCGCGTCACCGACACCGACACCTCGCTGCCCCATGCTGAATGCTCGCGTTGTTACAAAGACAAAAGGTCTTAAATATAAATATACTACATTCGTAATTAAACTTTAATCCCTTCGTTTTGAGGTTTATATTTTCATTTTTTTTTAAATATTTAAAATAATTCAAAAAACCAAAAATATTTTAAATATTCGTTTTTACTTCTATCGGTAGTCCCAAAGGCTGCCAATTTTTTTTTAGAATAAAAAGGCGAGCTACGTTCGTAAGTATGTAGTTAAGTTCTAACGGGGTGTCGTTGGACCGCCGTAAGAACTTAACTGCTTACTTAACTCAGGTTTTTATTTTATAGGTACGATAACAACTATAATAAACAGTACGCGCGCGAGTTGAATGCAGAGCATAAGTATGGTGACACATACATAAGCTCTACATTCAACTCGAACTTTAACAGTATTTGCGAATATTTCAGTGTGATGTAGATGTAATTTAAATTTGAGAGATGCGAATTACTATGCACATAATTATAGTTTGCTGGCCCCAATACCACGGGCCATCTGCATAATAAACCTGCCTATAGTAGTGCTCAAAATAATTGGACCATGGGTTGAATTACACATACACTAGCTGATGCCCGCGACTTCAGCCCCGTGGTTTTAGTTTTTTTTATTCTCTTTATTTTTCAGGAATAAAAAGTAGCCTATGTGTCATTCAAGACTATAATCTATCTCTGTGGCAAATTTAATCCAGATTCATTCAGCCGTGATTGAGTAAACACGAAACACCACCCATCCATCCATCTACTTACAAAATAGCTGATATTATACACAGCAGTTCGGCTCTATACCCATTAAAAGTGGAAACATCAAACAAGGTGTGTCATGTGATACTCACTCAAATTCACTGTGAAAAGCAAGCAAGCAATGCACCTTTCGCCACACCAACCTTCCAAAATACTGTAAAAGTGCGTTTCAGTCCGACGACGCCCGAGCATCCGAATACATAGGTAGAGGTACATATTAGATGAATCCCACACTGCGATGCGCCCCGCGGCAGATCGGGGAGCTGCATGTAGATGTTAGAGCTGAAGTTAGATACAGCCAAATCGGTAATACTTCATTTTTACTATAGATCATGGACGTTTTGGTCCATTTAACCCTTGACGCTAAAGTTTCGTCGCGTCAGTATGATTAAAAAACTTGTGATAAGGGTAGGTACATACTGCTCCTAAAGTTAATTTGCGTGACACGTGCTATGAATCATGAGGCTTCATATGAATCATATTGTATCACATTGGCGCCAATTCTGTTTAGCACAATCTCTAAACTAACCTAAAATGACAACTTTAAACCTAGTGCTGCCCTTTTCCGTATTATAAAAGGGATAACAATATAAATAGAGCTGTCATTTTAGTTTAGTTTAGAGATTGTGCTAAACAGAATTTGCCCCAATTGTAACTCGTATCATACGATATCGTACGTATCGGATGTACTATGCAAATGGCATCTTCCAAAATTATCAAATTAGACAAACCATAATTCCACGCGTGGAGAGGGTGTGGTACTTAATCGACTGTATGTAAGTTGAAACAAAATGGCGGTCGTCTCCGCAGGTACATTGTACTACAGTGCCGAGAGGAGCATGCGCAGGGAGCGAGGGGTATGGGCTCGCGGCGCCCCTCATGCCGCACTTCGTTTGACATCCGAAATGAGTTTCTGCGTAGGGTTCAACTTACGCCGCGGCTACTATACTGAGCGTATTTTCTTTAACTAATATACTTACCCGTTGTCCTAAGTGACCGACAGAAGCGACGCCATAGGAAACTGACGTATCTACATTTTCTATGGCATCGCATTGCGCCGTGTCGCTTCTGTCGCTCACCTAGGACAACGGCAGGGCGATTGTCTAAAAATGACAGCTACAGTGTAACGATCTCTCTCTCACCTCTGATTGGTTAACATTCTTCCACTATTGGCTAAAATCCATTGACGTTACAAAAATACGATAAATTTAGCCAATCAAAACAATTGAGACTGTAACAATGATTGATGGAGGTTTTACATAATCACCCTGCGGGTTACCGTCAACGCCGCCCGCGAGCTGTCGCGGGGCGCGTCGCAGTGTAGATTCGCCTTATTTAATCAGTGTCTCAAGAGATGTGGACTCAATAATAGACTTATAATATTAAATTGGACTCAACAATGCACAATTGTTTTACAACAAGCACAAAGTCTTAATATAGCTTCTTGTTTCGTTATCATTAATTGCTTTCGCAAGTACGGCCTGTGACATACGACCATCTCTTCAAGCAGTATTACTAAATAAATGCCAGATTTCTCCGTAGCTCCCTAAAATAAAGACATTATATATTTTGTGAAACAAGAGCGTCAATTTATATTACTATAATATTGCTATCATGATAATAAGCCTCCCTGCTTCTTTTTGACGAGAAGACGTCATGACTAATTATTAATCTACCGAAAGTTGCTTAACCTACTTAATTATATTCTCCTGGTACCTACCTTAATGATTACTACTACCTATATAAAATTTCAAAATTCAAAATTCAAATGTTTTTTATTCAAATAAACTTTTACAAGTACTTTTTAATCGTCGAGTGAATCTACCACTGGTTCGGAATGCCCTACCTACCGAGAAAAACCAGGAAGAAACTCGGCGGTTGCTCTTTTGAAAAAAATAATTTATAAGTTCATTAATTTGTAGATACATCTCGTAAGTAACCGCTGTTCTTAGCATTGCTGGAACGAGTCAAATACATGGCTCCTTTGTTAGTTAGTATTCTGTATTACTACTTATAACAATAATGCATAATAAGATTACGTCTAGCTTTTCTTTAAAGAGCTGACATGCTACACTTGTACTATGAGACTCGCTAGAAAATAGCCGCAGGGAATGTATATATAATGAAGCTTTCATACGGTCGGCCTTTGTAAAACCCACGCTGGGATAAAATTTTCATTTAGTTATTGCAAACTACGAGGCAAAATATTTGAGACTAGCTGATGCCCGCGACTCCGTCCGCGTGGTTTAAGGTTTTTTGATTCCCGCGGGAACTCCTTAATTTTCGAATATAAAAGGATAGAAAGGTGCCTATGTCACTCTACAGCTCCTCAAAAATCACGTCGATCTGTTGCTCCGTTGCGGCGTGATTTAAGGACAAACCAACAAACAAACACACTTTCGCATAATTATAACATTAGTATGATTGGTATTGGGATGCCGCAAGAGTATTTAAGTGAGGTTACGTAGATTGTCGTAGGCGGATTCGATAAATGAACAATGAAAATTCTATTTGCTTGGCTTCCCCAGTCCCCGAATGACGCAAATAAAGACTGGACGTTTGGAGTAGAAATGTTGTTCAATATTATACGAATACAGAAGTTATTGATATACCTACGTAGCAGTCTATCTATTTACTTGTTTGTACACACAATTAATTACTTAACTCAGAAACCTCCATGTAATATAACGTTTAATTTTCTATGAAGCATAGGTAATGATAGGTTTCTTTGTGTGGATTTTGAAAATACATAAGTATAATAATAGTACATTATAATGTTTTGTCTAGGATTTGAAGTTTACACGGTAATTTCGCAATGAAAATTCGTCTTAAAAGTGAATGACACGTTTTTTAAAAGTTTTTTAAAATATTAAACTCAATGAGTTTTTGTACGCCAGATTTTTATTTTTGTTCATAGTACCTACCTATGTTGGCGTACAGTATTAATATTAAATGTCTTTGATGTCGCCATAACCTTGCCATAACAGTTTAATAGGGATGATGACAACTCAATCAAATCAGCAACTCTTTATCAAACTTAAAAACGCACTTCTAGTATGGTTATGGAAGTTGTATGAAATTCACAGTTTTGACTTGTGACGTCATAAAATTTCAACGCACTTTTTTTCTTTAATCTATATTTTAAAATGGTTATCAAACACTTAAAACTAACCGAGGATGTGAATTTTAGGTCTTTTGGAAGACCCTCAATTTAATAATAAAATCAGTTAGAAATAGAATTAATTTTTGATTTAAGTAGGCAATTATCCCTATTATACATATTATACGATACATATATAAAGCATTTGTTTTTAGAACTATGCCCATCCAGAGCAGGCGTCCAGGCATTCCATCTCCGAGGCGAAGTTGTTGGTGTCCGGCTTGGGGGGCGGACAGTGGTCGGCCCAGCGGACCACGTTGCAATTCATGCGGCGCCAGTCGAAGACCCACCTACAATGTAATCAATAGTACAGTTACAACTTACAGTAGTACAGTATAGTATTACCATTTCAACTCCTTACAATTGAGTATTACTCACACTTACGTAAGCACGAATACTCTCAGAATAAGGGTGCGATTCCACCAGAGATGTGACGTTGTTAAGCTATGGATGTGTGTCAAGCCTACCAATAGGAGCGCGGCGCTGACTGCCTCGTTGGTCTAGTGGTTGGCATGTTCGACTGCGGCCGACGAGGTCCCGGGTCCGAGTTCCGGGTCGGGCCATAATTAAGTGTGGGGTTATCTGATTAGAAATTCTCAGTACTAGCCCGGAGTAAGGAAGTTGGCGGTGTTTCACACCCGTGCCTCGGAGAGCACGTTAAGCCGTCGGTCCCGGTTATTATCAGTTATCACTAACATGATAATAGTCGTTAAAGCCCGCCAACCCGCATCGGAGCAGCGTGGTGGGTCTAAGCTCTAATTCCCTCTCTCCTATGAGAGTCGAGGCCTGTTTCCAGCAGTAGGACGTTAATGGGCTGTAGTGGCTGGCCAAGTGACATCACATACCTTCGAGAACATTATGAAGAACTCTCAGGTATGCAGGTTTCTTAAGTAAATAAATAAATCTTTATTGACCAACACATTACAAAACAAACAAATTTATCACATAAAGTACCAATGCAAATACCTACTTAATTAAACCTAATTGTAACAATGAGCCATCTTAATACAGCATGATAGGTTTTACCTTCCTAATATTCTAAATTTTTAAATTATTTTAAATTATTAGGCTTAACTATTGACTCACACCTGAACTGGAAAGAACACATTAACAATATCAAAGCAAAATTATCAAAATTCTTGTACGCGCTCAATGTTCTAAAACGTAATACCGATTTAAAAACTGCCCTTACCGCATACTATGCATACGCACAGTCCTGGCTGAGATACGGAGTCATGATGTGGGGAAATAGCGTCAATTCCGAAGAACTATTTATCATGCAAAAAAAATGTATTAGAGTAATTTTTGACCTCGGCAACCGGGACAGCTGTCGACCATATTTCATAAAATATAATATTTTGACCTTACCTTGCCTATACATACTAGAAGTTTGTTTATTCGTGAGGAAACATCTAAACTTTTATACACAAAAAACATACAAATCGACTCGACATAAATCTAAACTGGCCTTATCGCAACACAGAACGAAACTATTCTCTAATAGCCCACATTACGCATCAACAATAATATTTAACAAAATTCCCGATTGCATTAAAAATATTGAATCCGACATTAAATTTAGGAAAGAGCTACAGACCCTGTTAACCCAGAAGGGATTTTATGAGGTTGAGGAATTTTTAGCCACCTAGTTTGTACCTAGTTTGACATAATTTAATAATTAATTGTATTGTAGCTACTTGACATATTTTTACTTAATAATTTTATTTGTGAAATCTGATATTGTAATGTTCTAATTTTAATGAATATGCTGCTATGTGATTATCTTATGTTTAATTTTAATAAATTTAATAACAATGTAATAATTAAGATAAGGTAACTTAATGTAATGCATTTTTAACTATTGTAATTTATTTAATGTGTATGTACTTGCTTTGCCCTAACAGGGCTGAAATGCAAATAAATAAATATATATAAATACTAGTATGGCGCGTGGGTGCGCGGCCCGCTAGCGGACCGCGTGGTGGACCGCGTGGCCCACTGTGTCTACTTACTCGCTGTCCTAATATCCTGGTTTACTGTCTACGTGTTTGACGACCTCCGTGGCGCAGTGTTGAGCGCTGTTGAATTAACGTGTGGAGGTCCCGGGTTCGATCCCCGGCAGGGTTTGGAAAATTTATAATTTCTGAATTTCCCTGGTCTGGACTGGTGGGAGGCTTCAGCCATGGCTAGTTACCACCCTACCGGCAAAGACGTGCCGCCAAGCGATTAAGCGTTCCGGTACGATGCCGTGTAGAAACCGAATAGGTGTATGGGTTTAATAAAACTGCCATGCCCCTAACAGGTTAGCCCGCTACCATCTTAGACTGCATCATCACTTACCATCAGGTGAGATCGCAGTCACGGGCAAACTTGTAGTGGATAAAAAAAAAACTGAACAACACTGCTATGCTAGTGAGCACAGTGGAAACATCAGCACGCCAAGCGTCCGACGTAAAAGAAAATTCTCATAAAGGAAAAAACAAAACAAAGCTGGCTTTCCTAATGGCAAACCGACAATAATTCTTCCATAAAGAACAAATCTTGTAAAAAACCAAATCAAAATCATTCATATTTCCTAACTTCTTCTACTCTCTTCAATGTTCGTAGATTCTGCCATCTTAATTTTTTCTGCTCATCAAGTACAGACTTTCATGCCCTGATAATTTTCTACCCAAAAACCACTCTTCCATCTTTAATTATACTGTCTGAGATAGCCGCCATCTTGAATTCGCCATTTTGGATTTTTTTTTTCAGCTCACTGCCAATTGTATGAAGTTTCGAGTATTTTTTGTTTGAGCAGCCCCTACCTATCTTTAATACCCTGACCGTGCTCCTCACACATCATTCGAACCTTTGATCATCATCTCTCTCCATATTTTTTTCTCCGAAACATTCGTCAAAATGAGAATATTATAAATGCGAAAGTTTGGATGGATGGATGTATGGATGTATGTTTGTTACTCAATCACGCTCCAACGGATGAACGGATCTGGATGAAATTTGGCACAGAGATAGATTATAGTCTGGAATAGCACATAGGCTTCCTTTTATCCCGGAAAATTAAAGAGTTCCCGCGGGAACCGAAAAACCTCAATCCTCGCGGACGAAGTCGCGGGCATCAGCTAGTTCTTCCATAAAAACAAATTTTGAAAAGGATATATATCCGCCATACATTTTCTATGGAAAAATAAATTCCGCCATCTTGTATTTTTTTCCTGTTCATCAGTAGACCCTCATGTCCTGATCATCTTTTGCCAAGAAACCACTCTTCCATCTTTTATACTCTCCGTGATAGACATCGACGAAATTTGTATGGCGGTCATCTTAAATCCGCCATTTTGAATTTTTTTTCAGCTCACTGTCAATTGGATGAAGTTTCGAGTGACATTTGGTCGAGCACCCCCACCTATCTTCAATACCCTTTTCTATGGAAAAATAAATTCCGCCATCTTGAATTTTTTTCCTGTTCATCAAGTAGACCCTCGTGTCCTGATCATCTTTTGCCAAGAAACCACTCTTCCATCTTTTATACTCTCCGAGATAGACACCGTCGAAATTTGTATGGCGGCCATCTTAAATCCGCCATTTTGAATTTTTTTTGAGCTCACTGTCAATTGGATGAAGTTTCGAGTGACATTTGGTCGAGCACCCCCCACCTATCTTCGATACCCTGGCTGGTGCTCTTCATCCGTCTTCGAAATCCTCAATCATCAGCTCTCTGTGTATTTTTCCTCATAATGAATTTTTGTCTTCTATACGAAACGATGAGTGAAAAAAAAAATGTTCATACAAAATTTTACAGGAGAGGTGATCAATCAGTGAATCAGCACGAGCAGCTATATATATATTAACTAGTGTTTCGCTCTGTGCGCGAGCTGCTAAAGCAGCTCACGAGATGTGGTAAGACGTTAGTACTAAGTAGTACAGACTTGACGTCTTTATTGTATTAAACCGAATTTATTTACTTAGATACACAATTCACCTTTAAGTAGAAATATTTTAAAAATGGCGCTGATTTTTTAAAACTTTAGTATCACTTTCCTGTTTTGTAATCCCAGGGAGCCCTAATATCGATTTTGAACGAAATCGGTCAATTAACAAAGAATTTCAACATGGCGCTGATTTTTTAAAATTTTTGTAACAGTTTCCTGTTTTGTAATCCCAGGGAGCCCTAATATCGATTTTGAACGAAATCTGTCAATTAACAAAGAATTTCAGATTGGCGCTGTTTTTTTTAAACTTTGGTATCAGTTTCCTGTTTTGTGATCCCAGGGAGCCCTAAATATCGATTTTGAACGAAATCGGTCAATAACAAAGAATTTCAAAATGGCGCTGATTTTTTAAAACTTTGGTATCAGTTTCCTGTTTTGTAATCCCAGGGAGCCCTAAATATCGATGTTGAACGAAATCGGTCAATTAACAAAGAATTTCAAAATCGCGCTGATTTTTTAAAACTTTGTTATCAGTTTCCTGTTTTGTAATCCCAGGAAGCCCTAAATATCGTTTTTGAACGAAATCAGTAAATTAACAAAGAAGTTCAAAATCGCGCTGATTTTTTTAAATTTTGGTACCAGTGTCCTGTTTTGTAATCCCAGGAAGTCCAAATATCGATTTTGAATGAAATCGGTACGATAAGAAAAAGTTTCAAAATGGCGCTGACTTTTTTAAAATTTTGGTAACAGTTTCCTGTTTTGTGTTCCCAGGGAACCCCAGATATCGATTTTGAACGAAATCGATACGATAACTAAAAATTTCAAAATGGCGCTGACTTATTTAAAATTTTGTTCATAGTTTCCTGTTTTGTGATCCCAGGGAACCCCAGATATCGATTTTGAACGATATCGGTATGATAACAAAGAATTTCAAATTGGCGCTGCCGTTTTTTAAAATTTGGTAACAGTTTCCTGTTTTGTGATCCCAGGGAACCTTCGATATCGATTTTGAACGAACTCGGTACGATAGCAAAAAATTTCAAAATGGCGCTGACTTTATTAAAATTTTGGTAACAGTTTCCTGTTTTGTGATCCCACGGAACCCCAGATATCGATTTTGAACGAAATCGATACGATAACTAAAAATTTCAAAATGGCGCTGACTTATTTAAAATTTTGTTCATAGTTTCCTGTTTTGTGATCCCAGGGAACCCCAGATATCGATTTTGAACGATATCGGTATGATAACAAAGAATTTCAAAATGGCGCTGCCGTTTTTTAAATTTTGGTAACAGTTTCCTGTTTTGTGATCCCAGGGAACCCCCGATATCGATTTTGAACGAAATCGGTACGATAACAAAGACATTCAAAATGGCGCTGACTTTTTTAAAATTTTGGTAACAGTTTCCTGTTTTGTGATCCTTGGGAACCCCAGATATCGATTTTGAACGAAATCGGTACGATAACAAAGATTTTCAAAATGGCGCTGACTTTTTTAAAATTTTGGTAACAGTTTCCTGTTTTCTGATCCCAGGGAACCCCAGATATCGATTATGAATGAAATCGGTACGATAAGAAAAAATTTCAAAATGGCGCTGACTTATTTAAAATTTTGTTCATAGTTTCCTGTTTTGTGATCCCAGGGAACCCCAGATATCGATTTTGAATGAAATCGGTACGATAAGAAAAAATTTCAAAATGGCGCTGACTTATTTAAAATTTTGTTCATAGTTTCCTGTTTTGTGATCCCAGGGAACCCCAGATATCGATTTTGAATGAAATCGGTACGATAAGAAAAAATTTCAAAATGGCGCTGACTTATTTAAAATTTTGTTCATAGTTTCCTGTTTTGTGATCCCAGGGAACCCCAGATATCGATTTTGACGAAATCGGTAAGATAATCTTTTATACATTATTTTACAATCTCAAAAACTGAGCATTATTGTAGCCGCGAGTATTGTTTCGGCGCCTAAATAGGTACATAATATTTACCGCGGCCAACAGCAGCGCGGAATGTGGCGCGGAGGCATAGATAAGTAGTAAATAAATAATCATCTAATATTTTCAAGTAACAAAATTGGTTAGTTGGCTATAAAATCGAGCGTAGAGCGTAGAGGTATATAAGCGTGCATATATATGCTGTACTGTGACGAGTTTTATACCTATAGTTGAGCTTTATACCTACAGTTGATCGCGGGGTAAATGTTTACCGGGCCTTAACAAAGACAGTACACAAAAGCAGAATAATAAAATAAAAGCAAAATAATAAGTGTCTGCAACCCCTGCGAGTGTACCCACAAATCAGGTATTAGTTACTACGTAAGGTTTACCGACACTATGTTACCGAACGCACTTTAGTCTCTTCAATATTCGTCATATTTTTTCTATGGAAAAATTAACTCCGCCATCTTGAATTTTTTTTCCTGATCATCAAGTTTGCCAAGAAACCACTCTTCCATCTTTTATACTTTCTGAGATAGACACGAAATAAATTTGTATGGCAGCCATCTTAAATCCGCCATTTTGAATTTTTTTTCAGTTCATTGTCTATGGGATGTAGTTTCGAATGACATTTGGTCTACCACTTCCCACCTATCTTCAATGCTTCGATCGGTTCATTTCGGCAAATTGGCCGCCATCTTGTTTTTCCGAAATGTCATTATTTTTCCCTACTCCCATCCTGCACCCGAACATATCTCCTATATATAAACTACCCCGTTTCGGATCAGTGGCGCAACGGTTCAGGGTCGAAAAATCAAAAATTTGAAAACACTACAGCTCGGCCGCCATCTTTTTATTTTCCAAGTTTTTCCACTTTTTCTATTGATCGTTTACTAATTTCTATAATAATTGCGAGCTGTAACGAAATCGGTTGGAAAACAAAAGAGCTGCAAGAATCACGTCGGCCGCCATCTTGTTTTTCCGAAATGTCATAATTTTTCCCTACTCGAATCCCACACCCGAACACATCTCCTTTACATCATTGTATCGTTTTCTGTCTCTTTCTATGAGAACAATAAATTATGTCAATGAGTTCTAATCGCCATATAATTTGGTATGAAAAAAAATATTCCGCCATCTTGAAATTTTTTTCATTTCGCTAAAAAGACGTCCTCGTCCTGATCATCTTTTGCCAAGAAACCACTCTTCCATCTTTTAAACTCTCCGAGATAGACACGAAATAAATTTGTATGGCGGCCATCTTAAATCCGCCATTTTGAAATTTTTTTTTAGCTCACTGTCAATTGGATGAAGTTTCGAATGACATTTGGTCGAGCACCCCCCACCTATCTTCAATACCTGGACCGTGCTCTTTACCCGTCTCCGAAATCCTCAATCATCAGCTACCTCCATATTTTCTCAAGTTTAATTTTCTGACTTGTACACGAAGCCATCAGTGGAAAAAAAAAATTTCATACAAAATTTTACAGGAGGAATTTTTTGGGGTAAATCTCGAAAACTACCCCAAATGTGGCAACACTGTTTAGATATCTCGATACTGCAGGTCCAGTTACACAATCGATCCATGCATGTCAACTTTCCCAAATGTTGCCAACTGCCTCAAAAACGTGATCGAAATTTTGAAAAACACAAAAAGAATACAAAATGGCCGCCACCTCGTTCCACAGAAACATTTTAGATAGTTTCATAATTTTCCCGTAAACTACAGGATATACCGCTCCTGATGACGTTTAAATTTTTCATCTCGCTCGCACCCAGCCGAAATGATCGCCCCTGAAAAAAGACCATGTCGAAAATCACTTTTACTTTGATAAATTCCAGTGTTGCCAGACCTCGGCGACGAAAATACCCAAATGTCATTTGTACAAGTGGGACACGTGGTTGCTCGTACTCGAATTTTGCAAAAAGTCCGTATTTCGATTTTTTTATTTTTGGGGTAAATCTTGAAAATTTCCCGAAAAATGGGGTAATTTTTTTCCCCAATCTATACCTCAAGTCTGTCCACACAATCGCACCGTACAAGTCGAAACGCTCCGACGTTGCCAACTGTGAGAAAATTGAATATTAAAATTGCGTTTTTTCGTACCTCAAACAAAAAGGCCGCCGCGATAGCCGCCATCTTGAATTTTTAAAAACCACTCCCATTCTGTCAAAATACAGGATAATTTTAGGCGAAAAAAGAAAAAAATATCATGCTCGACCACGCCGTTTCGGATCTGTGGCGCCGCGATTCGGGGTCGAAAAATCAAAAATTTGAAAATACTACAGCTCGGCCGTCATCTTGTTATTCCAATTTTTTATACTTTTTCTATTGATGGTTTAATAATTTCTTCAATAATTGCGAGTTGTAACAAAATCGGTTGGAAAACAAAAGAGTTGCAAGAAACACGTCGGCCGCCATCTTGTTTTTCCGAAATGTCATAATTTTTCCTTACTCGAATCCCGCACCCGAACACATCTGCCTCACATCATTGTATCGTTTTCTGGCTCTTTCTAGGAGAACAATAAACTATGTCATTGAGTCCTAATCGCCATAATAATATAATTTGGTATGAAAAAAAATATTCCGCCATCTTGAAATTGTTTTCATTTCGCTAAATAGACCTCCTTGCTCTGATCAGCTCGTGCCAAGAAACCACACTTCCATCTCTTATACTCTCCGAGATAGACACTGACGAAATTAGTATGGCGGCCATCTTGAATGCACCATTTTGGAGTTTTTTTTAACTCATCGCCAATTGGATGAGGTTTCGAGTGACATTTGTTCGAGCACCCCCCACCTATCTTCAATAACTTGGCCGTGCTCTTTACCCGTCTACGAAATCCTCAATCATCAGCTGTCTCCATATTTTTCTTCAAATTTAATTTTCTGACTTGTATACGAAGCCATCAGTGAAAAAAAAATTATTCATACAAAATTTTACGGAAATTTGTGGGGAAAATCTCGAAAACTACCCCAAATGTGGCAACCCTGGTTAGATATCTCGATACTGCCGGTCCAGTCACACAATCGATCCATACACGTCAACTTTCCCAAATGTTGTCAAATGCCTCAAAAATGTGATCGAAATTTTGACAAACACAAAAATAATACAAAATGGCCACCACCTCGTTTCACAGAAACATTTTGCATAGTTTTATAATTTTTCCGTAAACTACAGGATATACCGCTCCTGATGACGTTTCAATTTTTCATCTCGCTCGCACCCAGCCGAAACGATCGCCCCTGAAAATAGGCCATGTCGAAAATCACTTTTACGTTAATAAATTCCAGTGTTGCTAGACCTCGGCGGCGAAAATACCCAAATGTCATTCGTACAAGTAAGACGCGTGGTTGCTCGTACACGAATTTTGCAAAAATACGTATTTCTATTTTTTTATTTTTGGGGTAAATCTTGAAAATTTCTCGAGAAATGGGGTAAATTTTTTCTCCAATCCATACCTCGAGTCTGTACACACAATCGCCCCGTAGAAGTCGAAACGATCCGACGTTGTGAACTGTGAGAAATTTGAATTTTAAAATGGCGTTTGTTCGTACCTCAAACCGAACGGCCGTCGCTACAGCCGCCATCTTGAATTCTTAAAACCACTCCCATTCTGTCAAGATACAGGATAATTGTAGGTGAAAAAAGAAAAAAATACTATGCTCGACCACGCCGTTTCGGAACTGTGGCGCCGCGGTTCGGGGTCGAAAAATAAAAAATTTGAAAACACTACGGCTCAGCCGCTATCTTGTTTTTCCAATTTTTTCCACTTTTTCTATTTATCGTTTACTAATTTCTTCAATAATTGCGAGTTGTAACGAAATCGGTTAAAAAACAAAAGAGTTGCAAGAATCACGTCGGCCGCCATCTTGTTTTTCCGAAATTTCATAATTTTTCCCTATTCGGATCCCGCACCCGAACACATCTCCCATACATCATTGTATCGTTTTCTGTCTCTTTCTAGGAGAACAATAAATTATGTCAACGAGTCCTAATCGCCATATAATTTGGTATGAAAAAAAATATTCCGCCATCTTGAATTTTTTTTCTTTTCGCTAAATAGATCTTCTCGTCCTGATCATCTTTGGCCGAGAAACCACTCTTTCATCTTTTATACTTTCTGAGATGGACACCAAATAAATTTGTATGGCGGCCATCTTAAATCCGCCATTTTGAATTTTTTTTCAGCTCATTGACTTTTGGATGAAGTTTCGAATGACATTTGGTCGAGCACCCCCCACCTATCTACAATACCTCGGCCGTGCTCTTTACCCGTCTCCGAAATCCTCAATCATCAGCTGTCTCCATATTTTTGTTCAAGTTTAATTTTCTGACGTGTATACGAAGCCATCAGTGAAAAAAAAATTTTTCATACAAAATTTTACAGGAGGACATTTTTGGGAAAATCTCGAAAACTACCCCAAATGTGGCAACACTGTTTAGATATCTCGATACCGCTGGTTGAGTTACACAATCGATTTATACATGTCAACTTTCCCAAATGTTGCCAACTGCCTCAAAAACGTGTTCGAAATTTTCAAAAACACAAAAAGAATACAAAATGGCCGCCACCTCGTTGCACAGAAACATTTTACATAGTTTCATAATTTTCCCGTAAACTACAGGTCATACTGCTCCTGATGACGTTTAAATATTTCATCTCGCTCGCACCCAGCAGAAATGATCGCCCCTGAAAGAAGACCATGTCGAAAATCACTTTTACTTTGATAAATTCCAGTGTTGCCAGACCTCGGCGACGAAAATACCCAAATGTCATTTGCACAAGTGAGACACGTGGTTGCTCGTACTCAAATTTTGCAAAAAGTCCGTATTTCGATTTTTTTATTTTTTTGGTAAATCTTGAAAATTTCCCGAGAAATGGGGTAATTTTTTTCCCCAATCCATACCTCGAGTCTGTACACACAATCGCCCCCTAGAAGTCAAAACGCTCCGACGTTGCCAACTGTGAGAAATTTGAATTTTAAAATTGCGTTTTTTCGTACCTCAAACAAAAAGGCCACCGTGACAGCCGCCATCTTGAATTTTAAAAAACCATTCCCATTCTGTCAAAATACAGGATAATTGTAAGCGAAAAAAGAAAAAAATATTATGCTCGACCACGCCGTTTCGGATCTGCGGCGCCGCGGTTCGGGGTCGAAAAATCAAAAATTTGAAAACACTACAACTCAGCCGCCATCTTGGTTTTCCAATTTTTTCCACTTTTTCTATTGATCGTTTCCTAATTTCTTCAATAATTGTGAGTTGTAACAAAATCGGTTGGAAAACAAAAAAGTTACAAAAAGCACTACGGCCGCCATTTTGTTTTTCCGAAAAATCATATTTTTTCCCTACTCCCATCCTGCACCCGAACACATCTCCCGTACATCATTGTATCGTTTTCTGTCTCTTTCTAGGAGAACAATAAATTATGCTAATGAGTCCTAATCGCCATATAATTTGGTATGAAAAAAAATATTCCGCCATCTTGAATTTTTTTTCTTTTCGCTAAATAGATCTTCTCGTCCTGATCATATTTGGCCGAGAAACCACTCTTCCATCTTTTATACTTTCCGAGATAGACGCCAAATAAATTTGTATGGCGGCCATCTTAAATCCGCCATTTTGAAATTTTTTTCAGCTCACTGTCAATTGGCTGAAGTTTCGAATGACATTTGGTCGAGCACCCCCCACCCATCTTCAATACCTGGACCATGCTCTTTACCCGTCTCCGAAATCATCAATCATCAGCTGTCTCCATATTTTCTTCAAGTTTAATTTTTTGACTTGTACACGAAGCCATCAGTGAAAAAAAAATTTTTCATACAAAATTTTACAGGAGGAGTTTTTGGGGAAAATCTCGAAAACTACCCCAAATGTGGCAACACTGTTTAGATATCTCGATACTGCCGGTCGAGTTACACAATCGATCTATACATGTCAACTTTCCCAAATGTTGCCAACTGCCTCAAAAACGTGGTCGAAATTTTGAAAAACACAAAAAGAATACAAAATGGCCGCCACCTCGTTCCACAGAAACATTTTACATAGTTTCATAATTTTCCCGTAAACTACAGGATATACCGCTCCTGATGACGTTTAAATTTTTCATCTCGCTCGCACCCAGCCGAAATGATCGCCCCTGAAAAAAGACCATGTCGAAAATCACTTTTACTTTGATAAATTCCAGTGTTGCCAGACCTCGGCGACGAAAACACCCAAATGTCATTTGTACAAGTGAGACACGTGGTTGCTCATACTCGAATTGTGCAAAAAGTGCGTATTTCGATTTTTTAATTTTTGGGGTAAATCTTGAAAATTTCCCGAAAAATGGGGTAATTTTTTTACCCCAATCCATACCTCGAGTCTGTACACACAATCGCACCGTACAAGTCGAAACGCTCCGACGTTGCGAACTGTGAGAAAATTGATTTTTAAAATTGCGTTTTTTCGTACCTCAAACAAAAAGGCCGCCGCGACAGCCGCCATCTTGAATTTTTAAAAACCACTCCCATTCAGTCAAAATACAGGATAATTGTAGTCGAAAAAAGAAAAAAATATCATGCTCGACCACGCCGTTTCGGATCTGTGGCGCCGCGGTTCGGGGTCGAAAAATCAAAAATTTTAAAGCACTACAGCTCGGCCGCCATCTTGTTTTTCCAATTTTTTCCACTTTTTCTATTGATCTTTTCCTAATTTCTTCAATAATTGCGAGTAGCAACGAAATCGGTTGGAAAACAAAAGAGTTACAAGAATCACGTCGGCCGCCATCTTGTTTTTCTGAAATGTCATAATTTTTCCCCACTCGAATCCCGCACCCAAACACATCTCCCGTACATCATTATATCGTTTTCTGTCTCTTTCTAGGAGAACAATTATGTCAATGAGTCAGTCAGTCAGTCAGTGGTAATTGAGCTATATATAGTATAACTAGTATGGCGCGTGGTTGCGCGGCCCGCTACAGCGGACCGCGTAGTGGACCGCGTAGTGGACCGCGTGGTCCACTGTCTACTTACTCGCTGTCCTACTATCCTGCCCCCCGATTATGTAAGAATGGCCGATCAAATCGTCAAAGTTCGGCGTCAAAGTAAAATAAACCATAACAGCATTAAATTAGAGCTCAATTTCGAAACACGAAATTGAGCTTTAATTCAATGATGTTATGGTTTATTTTACTTTGACGCCGAACTTTTTACGATTTGATCAACAATTCTTACATAATTTGGCAGTTATTTACTGTCTACGTGTTCTGATCTGAACAACACACTGCTATGTTAGTGAGCACAGTGGAAGCGCCAGCACGCCAAGCGTTCGACGTAAAAGAAAATTCTCATAAAAGAAAAACATAAAACAAAGACCACCAACCCCCCGCCCCTCCCTTTTTGTTTGAGCAGCCCCTAAGTAGGTACCTGTCTTTAATACCCTGACCGTGCTCCTCACCCATCATCCGAACCTTCAATCATCATCTCTCTCCACATTTTTTTCTCCGAACCATTCGAAAAATGAGATTTCTTCCATAAAAACAAATCTTGAAAAGGAACCGTAGTCTTGCATAGGTCTACACTTGTAGCCTCTTCAATATTCGCCATACATTTTCTATGGAAAAATAAATTCCGCCATCTTGAATTTTTTTCCTGTTCATCAAGTAGACCTTCATGTCCTGATCATCTTTTTCCAAGAAACCATTATTCCATCTTTTATACTCTCCGAGATAGACACCGACGAAATTTGTATGGCGGCCATCTTAAATCCGCCATTTTGAAATTTTTTTCAGCTCACTGTCAATTGGATGAAGTTTCGAGTGACATTTGGTCGAGCACCCCCCACCTATCTTCAATACCCTTTTCTATGGAAAAATAAATTCCGCCATCTTGAATTTTTTTCCTGTTCATCAAGTAGACCCTCACGTCCTGATCATCTTTTGCCAAGAAACCACTCTTCCATCTTTTATACTCTCCGAGATAGACACCGTCGAAATTTGTATGGCGGCCATCTTAAATCCGCCATTTTGAAAATTTTTTCAGCTAACTGTCAATTGGATGAAGTTTCGAGTGACATTTGGTCGAGCACTCCCCACCTATCTTCGATAACCTGGCTGGTGCTCTTCATCCGTCTTCGAAATCCTCAATCATCAGCTCTCTCCGTATTTTTCCTCCGGATGAATTTTTGTTTTCTATACGAAACGATAAGTGAAAAAAAAAAAGTTCATACAAAATTGTCCAGGAGAGGTGATCAATCAGTCAATCAGCACGAGCAGCTATATATATATTAACTAGTATGGCGCGTGGCTGCGCGGCCCGCTAGCGGACCGCGTACTGGACCGCGTGGTCCACTGTCTACTTACTCGCTGTCCTACTATCCTGCCCCCCGATTATGTTAGAATTGCCGATCAAATCGTCAAAGTTCGGCGTCAAAGTAAAATAAACCATAACAGCATTAAATTAGAGCTCAATTTCGAAACACGAAATTGAGCTCTAATTCAATGCTGTTATGGTTTATTTTACATTGACGCCGAACTTTTACGATTTGATCGAAAATTCTTACATAATCGGGCAGCTGGTTTACTGTCTACGTGTTCTGATCTGAACAACACACTGCTATGTTAGTGAGTACAGTGGAAGCGCCAGCACGCCAAGCGTCCGACGTAAAAGAAAATTCTCATAAAGGAAAAACATAAAACAAAGACCACCAACCCCCCGCCCCTCCCTTTTTGTTTGAGCAGCCCCTAAGTAGGTACCTATCTTTAACACCCTGACCGCGTGCTCCTCACCCATCATCCGAACCTTCGATCATCATCTCTCTCCATATTTTTTTCTCCGAACCATTCGTCAAAATGAGATTTCTTCCATAAAAACAAATCTTGAAAAGGAACCGTAGTCTTGCATAGTTCTACACTTGTAGCTTCTTCTCATTGCTTCAATATTCGCCATACATTTTCTATGGAAAATAAATTCCGCCATCTTGAAATTTTTTTCCTGTTCATCAAGTAGACCTTCATGTTCTGATCATCTTTTGAAAAGAAACCACTCTTCCATCTTTTATACTCTCCGAGATAGACACCGACGAAATTTGTATGGCGGCCATCTTAAATCCGCCATTTTGAAAATTCTTTCAGCTCACTTTCAATTGGATGAAGTTTCGAGTGACATTTGGTCGAGCACCCCCCACCTATCTTCAATACCCTTTTCTATGGAAAAATAAATTCCGCCATCTTGAATTTTTTTCCTGTTCATCAAGTAGATCCTCATGTCCTGATCATATTTTGCCAAGAAACCACTCTTCCATCTTTTATACTCTCCGAGATAGACACCGTCGAAATTTGTATGGCGGCCATCTTAAATCCACCATTTTGAATTTTTTTTCAGCTCACTGTCAATCGGATGATGTTTCGAGTGACATTTGGTCGAGCACCCCCCACCTATCTTCGATACCCTGGCTGGTGCTCTTCATCCGTCTTCGAAATCCTCAATCATCAGCTCTCTCCGTATTTTTCCTCCGAATGAATTTTTGTTTTCTATACGAAACGATGAGTAAAAAAAAATTTTTTCATACAAAATTTTACAGGAGAGGTGATCAATGAGTCAGCACGAGCAGCTATATATATATAAATATATATTCTGTTCTAATACACCGCCGCGCTGATTTCTTTATTGTTATAAGAGTAAAAAATTGTAGAAATTAAAAAAATATAAGTACCTTTCTTCATACGGCCACCTATCCCTCACAGTCCATTCGATGAGACAATGCTTCTCCTGCGGCTTCACTTGACATGCCTCAGCCGTGACTTGAAAAAAAGGGTTTTGTTTCGAGTAAAATTATTATTTAGATAGATAAATATAGATGTTTTATTTGCTCACGAAAATAATTTACAATATTTGCTTACAGAAGTGAGTGAATCTATTGTCTTTTAAAATCGTTCGTGAACAAATAAGGTTTCTTACTATACAAAAAGCCGCAGCAAGCTGCAGCGCTGGTTTTCAGGAGGAACCTTGAAGTGTCCTTAGACGTGTTCCCCACAAATATGCTCCTTATAACTAAACCACATTAATTACATAATAATCCATACTAATATTATAAATGCGAAAGTGTGTCTGTCTGTCTGCTACGCTTTCACGGCCTATCTGTTCAACCGATTTTGATGAAATTTGGTACAGGGATAGGTTGTATCCAGGGGAAGGATAGCCTATTTTATCTTGGAAAATTAATGAGTTCCTGTGGGAATCGAAAAAACTTAGTCCACGCGTACGATGTCGCGGGCATCATCTAGTTCAACTATAATTAAGAATACCACCACTACAGCCCATTGACGTCCCACAGCTGGGCACAAGTCTCCACTCTCATAGGTGAGAAGGAAAAAGAGCTTAACCCAACCACGCTGCTCCAATGTGGGTTGGCGGGCTTTAACGACTGTTATCTTGTTAGTGATAGTAACCGGGACCGACCGAGTGTCGGTTTTGTGGTATGGACGTGACTCTCAAATATCTCTCTAAATCGATACAGAATGTATATAAATTGTATTTAAAACAATACATACCTCTCGCTTCAACACGATAAGCCGATATTCCGACCACACACACAAACCACCAAACCGAGAGCATTGCGCACGATTTTAGATAAAAAGGGGTTATCAATAGGTGGCGATTCGCACTCGCTTTATATACCCAATACAATTAAATCGATTACGAGCCAATTTCCATTGAGTATTATAGTACTCGTTTCTTACGAGTGGAATAATTAAATTCATTACTTAACTTAATTTTTCTACCGTGAAAAAACCATTCAATTTTCAATTTAATTTCTATTTATTTATTTAAAACATGTAGGACATACAGGTGTCTCTTATGTGACGTCATGTTTTGACTCTACCTCCAGTTCGGAAAGGAAATTCTGCTGTGAAGAGGCGGCAAGAAACTCAGCAGTTGCTCTTTTTTAAAACAAGATATTACAATACGTATGTCAGTATATACCTAAATTAAATACAATAGTGTAAGTTATTATACTATAGAGAGCTGGACCCAAAGTCGATTTCTTCCATACAAAAATTATACTTTGTCATTAATAAATAATTTTATCCTACCTTTAGGTACCTAAGCAGTTAGATACGCTATTACTTATTTATGTACTTGAAGTCTGTAAAAACAACTTTTGATCCGAACCTGGGATCGACTTCGTCGTTCGCAGTTGAGCAAGTTAACCACTATAAAACCAAAGAGGCAAATAATAAGGCAGGTATAGAAAGTGTCTTGCTCTAGTTTCATGTAACACGACCAAATTCAGGTGACAGTGATTTTACTTACAGTCGTATCAAGGTGATAACATTTTATGTTTGATAGATTTATAATTTAACAATCAGTGCAGACGAATTTTTGATCGATACCAACACCAGCTCCGACAGCCGTGATCGTCTAGTGGTTAGGACCCTACGTTGTGGCCGTAGTAACCCAGGTTCGAATCCTGGTCACGGCAGCTAGCAGCTGTCGCGGCGGAGCTGTATTTTTATTATAAATATTTTTCTATAAATTATCTATCTTATATAAATGAAAATGAATGTTGCTAAGCGCATAACTTCCGAACGACTGCACCAAATTGGATAATTCTTTTTTTTGTGTTCGTCAGTCAGGACAAGGTTTGTATAAAAAAAATTAAGAGTTCCCGCGGGAACCAAAAAACCTCAAATGGATGTTTGTTACTCAATCACGCCAGAACGGCTGAACGGATCTGAATGAAATTAGGCACAGAGATAGATTAGAGATAGATAGATCTGGAAAAACAGATAGGCTACTTTGTATCGCGGAAAATTAAAGATTTCCCGCGGGAACCAAAAAACCTCAATCCACGCGGACGAAGTCGCGGGCATCAGCTAGTAATTAATATAATTACTGAAAAATCATGGAAAATACTTCATCTATACTAATATTATAAATGCTAAAGTGTGTCTGTCTGCTACGTTAAACGGCCCATCTTATCAACCGATTTCGATGAAATTTTTTATAGAGATAGGCTGCATCCCGGGGAAGTAAGCAGTTCATCATCTTTATAGTAGGTATTAAATATGTGAGTAGCACTGGTTTTCTAGTAACTTCCGTTTTCCTAGTCTGATTAAGATAGTGGTGTTTTACAGCGTTTATTTATTGTGATACTACTATATTTATTCTTAGACATAAAAAAGCGCTTACGAAAGCTAGATCGATACTATTACAATACAATACAAAATAGTAGCTTCATAAAAAAAATGTCATAAATATTAAATATGTAGGCATAATTTACAATTAAAAAATAAGTACTTGAGTACTTACATACATACATACTTTTACTTGTACTTTTTTTTTATAGGTAAGTACATAATATTCATCTCATATATCGATGATAAAATAATAATGTGAGGGGTTAATGACCATAAAATATTTATTCTCAAACTCAGTAAAATAAGCTTCAGTTTCAGCTACCACCTCCTCGTTTGATGAAAAACTTTGCCCCAAGCCATTTCTTCACGTTTGCGAGAAGGGCTCAAAAAGTTGCAGGGGCTTTGATGTCGCCTATCGCGCACAAAACACTCGAAAATTGGTGTTCTCCATTTTCAAACAATACTTTAAGTACTTGTTATACTTTATACTATTTTCTTTTATTCGTTTTTTGTGTAACCTTTTTGTTTCTAAAAAGCTTTTGTAAGGAGCCCTTTATTACACAAAAATTAATGAAGGAAAACTTTTTATTCAAACTTGTTTAGAATGGACCTTTATGTTTTTATTTTAGGCACGTAATTAGTCTATAGTAGAGCTTTCAGCGACATCGTCCGCGTGGGGTTTTTGGTTCCCGAGGGAACTCTTTAATTTCCTGGGATAAAACGTAAAATAAACGTGCTGTTCTAGACTATAATCTATCCCTGTGCCAAATTTCATCCAGATCCGTTCAGCCGTTCTGGCGTGATTGAGTAACAAACATCCATCCATAGATACATCCATCCATCCAAACTTTCGCATAGTAAGTATATATTATAGTATAGTATTGTCGTAGCGGGTTTCAATCCATATAGTAACCATAGGCCTTTACCAATCTTAGGTTAGAGGATATTGCTGCCCTTGTTCGTTTTTTTTTAAACTAAATAGTTTTAGTTTGAGTTCCAACACTAGACCCACTTGTATAAAAACTCTTAAATTGATTTACTAGACCCACTTGTATAAAAACTCTTAAATTGATTTAGTTAAATAACTTAATGCTGTCACTTAATGGCAACTGCATTATGCTCTTGACAAAAAGTAGCAACATTACAAAATTTATCTAAATCAGTTTTAAAACCCTTTTGCTAGCGGCCCTTAGAAATTAACAATTTTATGATTAGGTATGCCATATACGTGTTACTTTACTCTTTTGACTGCCTTGTCGGTCTAGTGGTTAGCATGTTCGACTGCGGCCCACGAGCTCCCGGGTTTGAGTCCTGGGTCGGGCCATAACAAGTTATTAGGCTTTTCTAACAAGAAATTCTCAGTACTGGCCCGGAGTTAGGAAGTTGGTGGTGTTTCACCCCCGTGCCTCGGAGAGCACGTTAAGCCGTCGGTCCTGCGCCAGATCTCTCTCCGGTCGTGTCCGATTTTTCGTCCCATCGGGCTATGAGAGTAAAGGAACAGAGAGTGCATACGTGCGTCCTGTGTACGCGCACAAACTTGTGCACTATAATATCTCCCACGCAGATGGCTAATCTCTCTGGAGATTTCACCATTTGAGAGAGAGAGAAAACCATTTGATTGAATTTTACAAGAATCCAGTACGTTAATTAATTTTATATAGATCATAGTTGGACTCCATTAAAATAAATAGCAAACGAACTTTTACAAGAGGCACAAAGTATCGATTAATTGGATGAAAAATTATAAAGTAAAAAATAACAAGATTTTCCATCACAAAGCATTGAAAACCAATATTCGTTTTCATTTTTGAACTGCAAAACATGCTTTATACATTTTAATTCCGTATAAAGGCTGTTACACATTCGACCCGCGAGTCGTGACGTCTCGCGTTCTTCTGCCTGCTCAATACTAGCTGGTTCACATAGATTTTTATTTTCGGCCTGGGCAGTCATATTCTATTTCTTGGGTTTTATTACTAATGTGAAACTAGATGATTCCCGCGACTTCGTCCGCGTGGATTAAGATTTCTAATTCCCGCTGGAACTCTTTAAAAAAGTAATCACTGTCCTTCCCCGGGATACAAAGTATCCCCAAACCAAATTTCATCAAAACGGTTGAACGGATAGGCCGTGAAAGCTTAGCAGACAGACGGACAGACAGACACACTTTCTCATTTATAATATTAGTATGGATTATTTACCGCCAATAGCGAGAATTAGTCGTCATACAACTCAGGTTCGCTTCATGTTTCTTGTCTATTCAAGCATTAAGAGAAAATATTTGCAGTGCATTCTAACCACAGCGTCAAGACAGCAGCTGCCCATAGCTTTGCTCTCCTGCGAAATGCTGAGATATACGAGTATATTTATTATTGCTTACTTCGCGGCTCTATCTGCCTGAGCCTGTGCGGTTTCAATTTAAAATAAATAGATACTCTATATCTCTCCATCTATACTAGAATGAGAGAGACAATTATTAACACTTTTCTGTCACATACATTTTTTTTCAGTCGAGTCGAGACTCCCGCCTTTTTTCCTGTCATATATAGAAATTTTGTCTTGCAAAAAGTCAGACTAATGTGCACAATGCTTTACTGCATTCACTCAAGCATTAAATTGGTACGACTGCAAATTGTGGCACATTCTCATTTATAACAAGGTATTGGATATTTTCGCCGGACCTTTCACCAGCTCCGACAGCCGTGATCGTCTAGTGGTTAGGACCCTACGTTGTGGCCGTAGTAACCCAGGTTCGAATCCTGGTCACGGCAGCTATAGCAGCTGTCGCGGCGGAGCTGTATTTTTTTGAAAAAATAAGTATAATAAATTGCTCCTTCTTCGCTTGAATTTAAATTCCTAAAATCACGATGGTCCCGAAGTGCTGAAATGGAGACCTCTTACTGGACAGCGCAGCGTTGGCAGAACCCCCCACTCGGTGGGATTTGACTTACGGATATTCAGTTTTCAGTCAACCTTGTATTGCATATTGTGCCATACTACACCATACCACACCTTGTTCAATCCTCTCACCAAGAGGTTGCCTGGTGGAGATTGCTCTGTAAGCAATAAGGCTGCCTTTGCATACGTAGTTTTAGCAGCTGTACTATTGCCTATTCTGTGGTTTTGTTTAACTGAACTTTTCGTATTCTTTCTTGTAAAGTATTTATCTATCTATCTCGCAGGAAAAGCACTCAAGCAAGCAATACGCGTCACCACCACCATTCAAAATACACCATAAAAATCTTCCAAAGCAATCTCTACATCCCTCACCTCATTCTTAGGAGATTATATCGACTCTACAATGCACAATAGCAAAATGTTACATTTGTAAAAAAAAAGCAGAGAATATGCAAAGTGCTGGGAAAATTGCAGGAAAATTGTTCCCTAAACACCAAAGTCACGTGTCAAGTTCAAATTACGTCCCGTATTAATTGATCCCTGTAGAGTTGTATGGACGTTTTGTCACTAATTCGATGCCCAACTTCATTATTCTTTGATGGCCCTTTGTTATTTTGCGTCAGAGAAAAGCTGGTAGAACTTATTAAATTAATTGCTGCTGTTTTTCAAAAGTATTCTTTGTTGAGAGGTAATTCCGTACTTTAATTTAATTAGCTCATCAAAATTTATGATGACCTCCCTGGCGCAATGGTCTTATAAGTGGTAGCTGGTCCCTGGTGGTAACGTTCGATCCCCGGCACGGTCATTTCGGAATTTATGATTACTCTGTTTTGTTAGCTTTGGCCATGACTAGTTACCAGTTACCACCCTATCGGCAAAGACGTGGTAGCCACAGACCATACGTGCGTGTAGCCAAGCGATTCCCGATAAGAAGCCGTGTAGAAACCGATTACGAGTATAGGTTTAATATAACTGCTATGCTTTAAGGTTAGGCCGCTAAAAGAAAAGTCCTGATGTCTAGCTACCATTTTAGACCGTATGATCTCTTACTACTGGCACTTGGCAGAATATCGCAGTCAAGTGCTAACTTGTAGTAGATGTAGAATAAACAAAATTGATTCAGTCATGTACCTATTAAATAGCGGTTATGGCGACTATGACCGAGTTTCTTGCTGGCTCTTCTCGGTAGGAATGGCATTCCGAACCAGCGGTAGATTCATATTATAACGATTCAAAAGCGCTTGTAAAAGCTTATTTGAATAAAAAACATTTTGAATTTTGAATTTTGAATTTTATGGGGAGTTCGGATCTCTTCGAAACTATTGATGCTGCCTCACTGTACATAGTATTTGCGCTGTGGTATTAGGTAAGATTACGGACGTTAACGGCAGAAAACGTATAAACCGTTCTGTCGTCAGAATAATTACACGTTTATGTCGCCATTCGCGAAAACAATAAAACAAATATAACAGTTTCATATACTTTATTGCCTGACAGATTCACAGTAAAATGATCGCACATCTAAATCGCGCTATTCATTACGGCTTTTACGCCAATGACGTGTGTACTACTTTGCATGTGAGCGTACGAATACATTTGAGATGCTTTCATTTTTAAACCACCTCTACATTATAATGCATTTTTGTATACTGATTAGTGTTACAGGGAAAAATTAAAGCGCGTGGTATATGGCATCACTGCCTCTACGGCGGTCAACTCTGGTGAAGGGCTGGCAACACTAGTCTAGGAACTCTAGGAGATATCGGCGTATAATGTTTGTGTGAATTGTTAAATTAAAGTATAATTAAGTGGATAACCAGTGTTGCTTTCTAATATAAACCAAGAAAAGAAGAAGAAGATAGAATGTTGACGTCGTTAGCAGGGAGGTACGTGCCCGAAGGGCTGAATAACTGCGGTTGGTGCGGCTCGTGATGATAGATGGGCGATTACTATAAAATCTCTACTATCGTTCATATTCTTGCGTAAACTATACGAGGCACTGAAAGTCAGGAATATACAGATGGAGACAACTTATACACTATTGTTTTCACGACTGACGGGAACTGCGACGAACGTAATTATCCACCGTGCCATTGATTCGTCAGTCAACTTTTTGCTTCCTTTTGCTTCTTCAGTGCTTATAATACTTACCCATGCGCAGCGAAATCGCCATTGTTGTAGAGTTATTTTTACCTGAGATCATTACTATACGTGCAACATGCATAAGACCTGAGGGTTTACTACGATCGCTTAAATCTTCTTAAGCGTCAGGTTTCCGAGATATTATAAAAAGGTTTAGGATAAGATATTATCAAAGGTTGATAAGATAATAATATCAAAGGTTACACTCGAATCGAGTACCTATACATCTACTCGATTATGGCATCGCCAGCACAGCTTTGATAGCTTATATCTTGGAAACCTGACGCTTTAAAATATTTTTCAATACACTTGCTCGAAAAATGCACTTACAGAGGCAGTAAACAGGGCTTGTAAGTTAAATTTACTGCCCTCGTGCAGTAAATTTGTAGCTTTTTTTTATTTTTAGAAGTCCAGTTTACTTCTAAATAAAAAGAAGGTTCGCTAATGATATTGACTTTGTAAGTAGGAAACTTAAAAAATAATAACATTTAGATGTAGATTGATGAAATTAATTCATGAAATTAAAAATTGTAATCAATTTAATTTTATAATTTTTATTACAGTGCTTCACACACGAGGAAAGTTTCTAAACTTACTTAAATATACATATCAAAAATTTCGGAACCGGCAGGATTTGAACCTGCGTCACTCTGGGAATCGCGCCCTGAGCGCCTTGACCTCTCGGCCACGGTTCACTTACCTGCCAGTGACGAAATTTGAGATATGCATCTTTAATCCAGTCTTTTTACGCGACTGTTTATGCCATCCAGTAGCGATATATTAAAGTATCGAAACTACTTTCAAAGGCCCATATTCGATGGAACTCTTTGAACTAGGAATGACACATTTTGCGTTTTACTAATTTTATAATTTCACCGTCAACCGATTATCAAGTGAACCGTGGCCGAGAGGTCAAGGCGCTCAGGGCGCGATTCCCAGAGAGACGCAGGTTCAAATCCTGCCGGTTCCGAAATTTTTGATATGTATATTTAAGTAATCAATTTAGTTAATTAAAAAATTGTTTTAAGTTTTATTTAATCAAAAAAGTAAAGGCTGAATAGTCCAGGTTGGGAGTTATGAGCTAGAACCTAGAGCCATTAAGCCAATTAAAAAAAAGCCATTACAACAACGCGCCGTAGATACTAAGGCTGTGTTCCGTTATAGACTGCGAGCACTGTTCAGTGCTCTTTACTGTGGAGAAATTCGTTCCGTTATAACTGACAGTAAACTGCTGCAGTATCCTAGGGAAATATATGACGTCATTAATCGACGCCATCTTTGTACTGTGAGCACTGGCGTTTTCGAGGTAAGGTGCTCTCAGTGTTTGTCTCAGTGCTGACAGCGTTCCGTTTTAAGCAGTACCCAGTATACCTAACTATAAAGGAACGGCTTCGCAGTGTACTAAAGTGACGTCACACCTTACAGTGCTCTCAGTGTATTTCGGAACACAGCCTAAATCTTTAACCTGTGCGCGCTATTTTTAAAAGTTTCATTGAGTTTTTCTTACAAATTATTAAATAATATGAGTGGTTTAAGTGTTGTGGAATAATAAAATTAAATCAACAATTAGGTATTTTAGATGTGAGAAAAAAATCGCGCTATTAGTAATAGCCGCCAAAAATCTCGAAATAAGTACGGGCGTGAGAAACCATTTTCTAGTGAGTACCTTGTACCTACCTACTCGAGTTTTATTTTCAAGTTTTCTCACAAATGTATAGAAAAATATCGTGTGATACACGGGCGTTAAGGTTTTAACAAACTCGTGACGATGGTTAGCCCTCGACTGGCGTCATCGGGCTGACATTAGTCAACTCGTATGTAAAAACCTATTTACCGCCCTTATATCACAAACTACTATTTTCTCATATAATACTTGCTTGTATTGATGCAAGCCATGATTAATACTGGTTGTATAAATGGCCGTATAAAAATATTCTAATCCCTTTACGTCACATAAGAAGATGATGATGCGTTGTTAAGGTTTTTAAAAACAGAGCGTGCCAGTAAAACAAATATAACATTTTCATACACTTTATTGCTTGACGGATATTCACAATAAAATCCCGAACAACGTTCATAACGCCGTCCGAGACGCTCTTGCGTAGACTATACGAGGCACTGAGAGACAGGAATCACAGATCGAGAGAGCTTAGAAGATATTAATTCGTTTCACGACTGATGGGTACTGCGACGTTTATATATACAAGATATACTTACAATGCTAGAACAGGATATGTTGTCACAAAGACAACCAAGCAACGTACACATCCCCGCTGGCTATGTTTGAGTTATCCAACGAAAGCACCATCGTTACAGGAATTGACGTTGCATTTATCTATAAATGAACTTCTTCTAACAATGAAGCAATCAATAGGATGATTGATATCCTTCCGATACTAAAATATCTACAATAGAAATACTACAAGAAATCCCTACTAATATTATAAATTAATGCGAAAGTGTCGGTCAGTCTGCTGTGCTTTATCGCTCATCTTTTCAACCAATTTTGATAAAATTTGGTACACATAATGGTACACATTTGGTATGGTTGTATTCCGGGGAAGGACATAGGCTACTTATAACTATAACCACAAGTTTAAGGTTTAAGTATAAAGAATGGATAAACTGTATAAACACTGTCCAAAAATCATCTGAAAAAATTGTTATTTATCGCAGTACCCATACGTTGTGAAACGGAATATAGATGGACATCAATATAGAAAGCTAGAGGGAGGAGGACGGGGCGAGCGGGCTGGACGAGCGAGACGGGGATGGAAGGCTCCCAGCGCCGCCTCGTTCGTGGACGAAGGCCTTTCTTCCCGAACCCTGAGTTGAGGAATACGCCACGCAGCGCATGCAGCGGTCAACGCGTGTCTATTCAGTAACCAATAAGCTGCAGCGTTCAGCGCTGAATGCGCGTGACCGAGTAACAACGCGTACTGGCACATTACCAGCGGAGCGTTCACGCCGAACGCGCTGCATATAACTATAGCGGCATGCGGACACCAGCATGCGGCAAACACTAACGCAATCCCAACTAAAACGTTCCCCAAACGTCTTCGAGAACGTAACGTTGACGTTTGAGGCTGTGGACCTAATAGACTCGGCTGGAGCTTCTTAGATCTTATATCCCCTCCATCGACTGCATCTCTTCTTTCTCTAGCTCCCACTCCTGCTACTATAATAACGTGTGTTGGTCTTCGAATTAGTGGGACTGGTAAGGGGAGTTCCCCGTGTGCGGCCCTGGCCGTCAGTGAGAGCGCAGTGAGCTTGACTCGCACGGCCCAATGACAGCGAGTGACGGCGATGACCGGTATGCAGTAGGTGATGACTGCGTGCGCTGCGGCCAGTGGTGGACAGGATAGGCAGGTTGCTATTACTGTCATGGCACCTTGGGAGAAAAAGACAGGATGTTTAAGTATCGAATTTTTTATAATACACTAGATAATAAATGCGAAAGTTTGGATGGATGGATGTATGGATGTATGTTTGTTACTCAATCACGCTCCAACGGATGAACGGATCTGGATGAAATTTGGCACAGAGATAGATTATAGTCTGAAATAGCACATAGGCTCCTTTTTATCCCGGAAAATTAAAGAGTTCCCGCGGGAACCGAAAAGCCTCAATCCACGCGGACGAAGTCGCGGGCATCAGCTAGTAATACACTAGATGCCTGGCAACCTTTGAAAAAAAGTTGCTGATTTGACTAATGTCCGAGACCTCCACGCAACTAGGTATTTGGATAGAAACGCCCAGGTTATTTTCATTAGCAAATATAGCAAGTGTAAATTAAAAATTAAAAATAACCCACTCTAGAGCAAGTCACCTTTCAAATAAAAAAAAAACGAAATCAAAAACGGTTCATCCGTTTGGGAGCTACGATTACACACAGATACCAAGCAGATACCACCCCTCGTTTTGTGTCGGAGGGTCTAGTTCTACTTTTTTTAGAGATCCTAACTTTTGACAACCTGTTGATAATTAAAAACATCAATAATTAATTAATGTTTAAGAAAAGTTTTCTTAAACTAATTTTAAAGTAAGATAAGAAAGTAAAAAGGTTCTAGCTATGATAAATTTATTTATTTTATTATTATTAAAACAAAATGGGATCCCAATAGAAGCGCGCCTTATATCAGGCTATTAAGTTGATTATAAAAGCCATTTGGACGATTACAAAGCCAAACTTTGGGGTCTAAAAGTTTACATGTTTGAGTGATGTATGTTTAAACTCCGAAACTTTTACCTTTTAATTTAAAATGTTGTGGGTAAATGTAATAGAACAGGAAATTAATTTTCATGTGATCAATTTTTCAGACAGTTTCAAAGTTATTTTAAAAACTTACACAATACGTAGGTAGATGTTAAATATTGTGTAATTTTGACAGTTGTTTTCTGCCATACCCCTAACACGTTACTCCGCTACCATCTATGCATCATCACTTGCCACCAGGTGGGATTGCAGTCAAGGACTGACTTGTAGTGGAATAAAAAAAGTACTTCCTGTCGTAGCCGCGTCAGCGCTGAAAGCGAGGCTGTTCGTTTAGAGAATAAAATTAGTATTTTATGTCGGAAGTTGGTACAGCCTACTTGCAACAATCAATGCTATTGCTAAAACAATCGATATTGATATTCAAGCAACTTTGAACTAAGACTGTATCTTGATGGGACTTTGAACTTTTCCCTTTTCCAGTGCTTCGGTGTCGGCACAACGTCTTCGCTCCAGGTTATTATTGCGCCATCTGGTAGACCGTAAGTATTTACTTGCCGCATTATTATCTCACTAAAACTCCTTTCGTTATATCATAATATAATATGTAAGAGATTTTTTTTATTCCACTAAAAGTTAGCCCTTGACTGCGATCTCACCTGATGGTAAGTGATGATGCAGTCTAACATGGTAGCGGGCTAACCTATTAGGGGTATGGTAGTTATATTAAAACCCATAGACCTATTGTTGTCGGTATCTATCTACATGTATGTGTAACTCTGCATTCAACTCGCGCGCGAACTATATCTCACCTAGCAATAAAGCTGTCAGCCACACTAGGAACACGGCTAGAAAGGGGCGTGCACACAGCGTGCCGCGTCCGCGCCGCACCGCACCGCATCTGTCCGCGGCCATCGCCACTAGCGACAGCGTGCTGGCGGCCACGGGGAATGACTGCCACAAACAATAAATAAATTAACTTACTTTATTTTAGTTATTTTCCGTAATAGGTGTGAAGATTTTTAGGTTTTAAGAGGTAACTTTCTGTAAATTGGTGGGTTACTCAATGTAAAATCCCGAAAAAAGGCATGGAATAATGGCATTAAGCTGAATACTATGAGAAGATTTCGGGGTCGAGGGACACACAGGAGCAAGTCACCGCATCTGTGTTAAGCAACTGTGACACGCGTGGACTCACTTCGGTATAATGCGTGACATATGGCACGGTAAGGAGTGTATCCTAGCGGTACCTGTCACGGTGATGAGCACAAAGGAGCAGATCGCCGCATACACGTATTGCAGTTGCGGCACGCGTGTAACAGTGACTTAATTCGGTATAATGCTGGACATGGCACGGCAACTGGTGTATCCTAGCGATACTCGTCACGGTGGATGAGCACACAGGAGCAGGTCACCGCATACGTATTCAGCAGCTGTGACACGCGTGGAACAGTGGTAATAATAATAATAACAGTGACTTACTTCTGTATAATGCGTGACATGGCACGGCAACTGGTTTATCCTAGCGATACTGGTCACGGTGTGAGCACATAGGAGCAAGTCGCCGCATCCGTGTACAGCAACTGTTACACGCTCGGAACAGTGACTCCCTTCGGTATTATGCGTGACATATGGCACGGTAAGGAGTGTATCCTAGCGATACTGGTCACGGTGATGAGCAAATAGAAGCAGGTCGTCGCATACAACTTCAGCATACAGTGACTCACTTCGGTGCAATGCTGGACATGGCACGGCATCTGGTGTATCCTAGCGATACTGGTCACGGTGATGAGCTGCACATAAGCGCAGGTCGCGGCATACCTACGTAAGTAAGTTCAGCAGCTGTGACTCGCATGGAACAGTGCCAACAATAACAGTAACTCACTTCTATATAATGCGTGACATGGCACGGCAATAGGTGTATCTTAGCGGCGCGGGTCGCGGCGAGGGGCGCGCTGGCCGCACACACGAGCAGGTCGGCCGCACACACGCTCAGGAGTTGCGGTGTGCGTAGACGGGACGCACCGCTTGACGCTAAAGCGGCCATTAGACTAACATTACCTATAAAGGAGAAATAAGCATTAGATTAGCAGAAACAGGCTGTAAGCAACCTCTTTTAATAGAAGTTCTAGAATTTGTTTGGACAAAAGCTTTAATCTTACATCGTGACCTTGTGCTTGACATTTTCACATCACAACCAGTTACCACGCCATTATATCATGTACGTTGTCTAGGAATCCAAGTTCTTCTTCTTCTTTCTTTAGGGGGTGTGTCAGTCTTGTATCTGTACCGTACCTGATCCATTGTGATTGCCATAACAACATAACAAATCCTTAAAGAAGATAAACTCTACAATACAATATTCTATTTTAAGGCTAGCGTTTCGTACAGTTAGCTAATGTTTTGGAATAGGATTCCTCTATACTTGTAACATATATAAAGGAATAGGTAAGAGGGAGTAAGAGCTCGTCTCTTCTAAAACTGAACGCGCTTCACTAAGTAGGTAATAGTTGGCGTCATTTATATGCTCAAGTTGGCCAACAGATCTGAAGAATAGAATTTATACTAGTATGCCTAAACGACCAATAACGACGTCCACTTTGTCAGTAGGTATTGCTATAACACCTTCTTGTGCGCGTAACTAGATGTGAGGTGCGTTCAGTTTGAGATTAGACGACCTCATCTTGACTGAATTAGTTCTCACCAATAATACCGATGACAGAGACGAAGATATAGAGAGTGAGGAGTGCCACGATATGCGCCTGTACCGTGGAGTCGCCCTCGCCCTCCTCGGTGGCGTTACCGTACATCACGCCGCATCACTGGCTCCTGACGACAAAACAAACCATCAATACCGACGATTAAGACGAACATAGAGTGAGCAGTGCCTCGATATGCACCTGTCACGTGGAGTCGGCCTCGGCATAAAAATTACTAGTCCGCCATCTTTGGGAGTCAGCCATATTAGATTTAAAATGACGTCACTTAGCTTGCTATGCATTGTCATCCAAGCTAAACGTGTAGGCTCCGTGTAGGTATGCAAAATTTCAGCTCAATGGTTGACGACAGCAGTTGTAAGATTTGACGCAAACCCACAAACATTGTACTTAAGTTAAATAAATAAAAGCTTGGAATAACATCTTGCACGCAGAAGCGGAGATTTTATTTACTACTTCGCTACTCAATACGCTTTTTTAAATGTAATTAGTGCAAGTGATTGTTTAAAAGCAAAGAAAATAAAAAAAAACTTGACAAAGTTTAGGATGAAGCTATGAAAAGTTTATTTTAAAACAGCTGTCTCATCCGTCTCCGATATGTAGAAAAAATTGTGAGATTTGAAAAGTTTTAAAACCATTATAACAGAAGCGGTCTAGACGGTGTTATCGAGTTGCGCAACTCGCTAGCACTCAAGTTTTATTTCCTACTTATTTTTAAACGTCGGACATCTTGGGGATCTTTTACGACCCTGAACTACAGTGGTGGGATGGTAGCTTTACAGAATAGCTTCAGGGATCAAAAGAAAAGTGCAATAATTTTGTTAATAGCTTTTTATTTTCTTTTACTTTATTTACATTTTATTAACGGGTTATTGGAGTTTACCTCCTTTAGAATCGATTTGCATATATAAGCCCGTGTGAAAATTTATGGGGAGTAAAATCAAAATTACTCCGTTACGTTATTGACTTTATGTTTCCATGGTAATACACCACTTACTTATGTTTCCATGACTATGTAAAGTATTTTGATGAATATAAGTTATATAATTAATATAAATGTATCAAGCATGCTTTCAGTAATATGTACACATAAAAAAAAATATTTACCCTCATTTACTAATCTATATATTTTATAATCGTTCGTAAAGAGTAAACTCCATCTGAGCTGACACACATAACTTTTTTTACATCCATACCAATTTTATTAATGCAAAATACTATATGTGTACAAACGTGTAGGTACTTTAATAATGAAAATAATTATTGGAGTAGGTACCTACTACCTACACGTAAAAAAGTTATGAATCTTTTTCATACCATTGGATAATATATTTTCAGGAAACCTGATTTGTTGCTAGAGGGCAAATAGCTTAAAAGCCATTGTAACAGAATGAGTCTAGACGTTGTTATTGAGTTCCCAGCTCGCAAGCACTTTGTGCCGCTATTTCCGACAAATTTTTAAGCGTTTAGAAACCACTTTGGACACTGTGCAGTTGCGAGAATCACATTTAGAAGATTGCATTAATTTTGTTTATGGTAGTATTTTGAAGTAAAATAGATACATAACTAGAATATTTTTTTCTACCTACCTATTCAACTGTTGTCCAACTCAAATACAATTTATTTATTTGTGAGGAGTATATACAGAAGGTATCATGTTTTCTACCACAGTGTGGGGTACAAATCTATTATTCAATATTACAAATTTCTAGCATAAATTATTAGGAACGTATCAAAAAACATCAGCAAAAAAAACAAAAAAAAGAGATTACAAACTGCTAGTCTATTACTTACTATTACTATTACCTATTCTGTGCTATTATCTTACATTATTAAAACACCATGCAAATGACCCATGGCACATCCTTAATGGCGCCTTTATGAAATAATAAATCGAAACGAAACGACAAAACAAAGATAATTAAAAATTATATCAAACCAATTTTAACTGTCATTCATTTCAATTGTCAAAGAATAATTCTAAAGTTATAGTTAAATTATAGGTTTTTTAATCCAAAAAAATTGAAGCAATTTCATAGTGAGTGTTTTATCGTTGCATGAGGCAAGTATCGCCGAATATAAAAGCGAATTTACTCAAATACAAAATTAATTATGTCAAAGACAATAAAGACCAATACGAAATTACATACGAAATTACGAAGACGAATAAGAAATTATATACGTATTATATTGTAAGTAGATACTTAGTTTATAAGGATTTATAAGATATTTTTCAATAAGTGGGACGACTAATCAAGCTTTTACCCCATAAGACCTCGTCGATCGTGAAACTCACGATGTGGAGGACGGGGCCGTTGAGTAGACCGGGGACTACTCGGAAAAGTACTTCTTGCCTGATAATCATATTTTACATTACCAACGGTATGAATAATATGACTCGCGGGAGTAACTATATGAGCAATTTCCCTCTGTAATTTCTTTGATTCATCTTCAATGCTCTTCAATAAGACTTTGTAGGTACTCTTTCATAGTGATTCGTCCCACCATTAAATTTTTCCTTTGTCCAAATTGTCGACCATTGATACCTCTTCGCAATAAATTCGCTTCGCCATTTATATCGTCCCTTATATCGAAGTATAGGTAAGCTTTGGTATCGCTAAGAGTTGCATGTTCCGTGTATTGAATCTTTGACAATAAAGCAATACCAAAGAATACTAATATTAAGTATATAATCATTATAAAACACTAGTGGTATTACAGTGTTCAAACAAGTTAGTAATGAAATTTTCAAGTAGGTAGGTGAAATGAAGTAATAATTGAAATTTCGTTTCGTTAATTAAGCAGTTATTGAAAATCCAAAGAATGTTGTTGATTTTATAAAATTATTGTTTACAAATTATGCCATACGCTATGGCCTATGGCCATTTAGTCTTATTAGTTTTCACTAGGTAAGTATAGGTCGTCGTCTTCGGTACTTCGTCCGCGTACAATTTCTGATTTCCTATGTGATTTTGAACTTTTCCCGCTGCAAAAGGCCCGTCTATAGAGGCTATTTACAGCTTTTGCGGGTTTTTAATATTTAAAGCAATAACCTAAATGCTGATTTTCATGTTAATTCTTTAAAAACATAGGACTTGCATGTTACCCGCATTTACCCCATTTTGGTTAGAGTTCCGTAAAATTGCTCATACAGGTTTATTATTAAATACTCTTATCTTTAATACCGATTTTCATGTCTTGTAAAATACAATCGTGCATTGTCGAGTCAACATCTCCTGAAGATGCTCCGGTTTCGGAGTGAAACGTACGTTGAGAGTGATTTGGAAGATTTGTGTGGTGAGGTGCGGTGCCGGTGCGAATTACTGGGTGGTGGGTGTTCGCATGCTATTGGTGAAGGACACGCACTGTACCACATAGATTGGTCTGCTGTGGCGGATTATAGCGAATTAAACTTCTCGTTCATTCGTTGTCATGGACTTCCGCAAAGTAACGCCTGCTTCGATTCAATATTTGCTCAAAACTGTTTCTTAACTGATGTCTACGTCAAACCTAATCAATCATCAATTTATCTCGGAAAAATAAGGAATTCCTGTGGGAATTAAAAAAACTTATTCCATGCGGACGAAGTAGTTATATAAGTACCTAATTAATAAAAAATACAACTCCACCGCGACAGCTGCTAGCTGCCGTGACCAGGATTCGAACCTGGGTTACTACGGCCACAACGTAGGGTCCTAACCACTAGACGATCACGGCTGTCGGAGCTTATACAAAGCCTGTTGAAATTTTCGAACCCATTCCAACAAGATATTAATCCTATAAATTGTAATGTTTATTAAAGTATAGAGAGCTACGTTATTAAAGTTGACATTTTACTTTGGTTGGTTTATAAGGCTTTATGCAGACGGGCGACTTTATGCTTATGAATTTATAATTTCTAAAATTATAGTAGTATACTTAGTAGGCTTCGGCCATGGCTAGTACTTGCTACAGCAGCACTCTACCGGCGAAGACGTACCCCTAGCGATTCAGTGTTCCGGCGCGGAAGTTCCGTGTATAGAAACCGACTTAGGGGCAAGTTCTTTAATATTATAAATGCTATACTCCTACCAGGTTAGTCAGCTACCAACTCAGAGTGCATCATCATTTACCGGGATAATATGGCTATGTCACTTACTATAGACGTGCAATTGCAATATACACTTCGATTCGTTGCTCCATTGCAGCGTGATTGAAAGATCTATCATAAAACCCAGTTTTTCACATCTCTCATAAAGCACACTTTCACATTGGTTTAAAAATTTTTAATTCCCGCGGGAACTCTTTCATTTTCTGAGATAAAAAGTAGCCAATATAAAATAAATATAATAATATAAGATAAAAGTAGCCGCCCCGTGACGACATTATTATCTTGTTGTCTGATATCTGTGATAAACCTTATTTGTAAGTAATTGGAGCACTTTCTCCTAACCGCGCGGCTTACGGGCAGGCAAGAATCTGTCTCGGTATCTGACTACCGATATGACGGCTCAACCCATCTGGAGGAATGTACAAAAATCTGACTGAAGTATGAAGTCCCTCGCCTATCCAACTGACTTCACTGGACTTTGGAGAGGTTTAAGCCTTATTTAGAAAACATATACTTACATGGGAAATTTTTAAATACATATTATTATTTAAAAATTTCCTTTAAGGAAACTTCTCTACATAAAAAAGAAAAACTTTTGTTTTACAAATTTTCGCAAAACTTATGTACTTGTATTTTTATTCACCAAACTGTACACTCTAAACAATCTTCAGCTCTGCGTTTTATAAGCGATTAGCGAGTAGTCGATCGATAACCACATACCACGCGTCGCATAGGATGAGTAGGCCAATTGAAAATTTGTATATTAGAAACAAGAAGAATTGTATGATGTAGAAAATAGATAATATGCACTGAAAAACATAATAATATTACGATCACTTGATCAACTGTTTTGATTCGATAGAACGATCGCATGGGTCTACGGTCGTTGTAATTGAGATCTCTACAATGTCGCAAGTGTTGGTAAAGTGCTCGTAAAATTTGATCGCTGACTGGTAATTGCTTGTGATTTATTGAAGTGCGATATTGCGGTTTCAGCCCAAAATGTCAAAGCGCAGACCTTAAGGGCCATCTCGCACAGAAACTGCTTTTACCTAAGACGATTTAAGTAAAATTTTGTGTTGCTGTCACTTTGCATTGATGATTAGTGATTATTATTACTGGGGGGCGATTGGCTAGAAATGACAGCTACAATGACTACCAATCACCTCTGATTGGTTAACATTCTTCCACTATTGTCCAACATCCATTGACGCAGCTAAAATATCCTAAATTCAGCCAATCAAGACAATTGAGACTGTAACAATGATTGATGCAGGTTTTACATAATCGCCCTGCTGGGCTACATTTCGACGACCTGCAATTTTTTAAATTTAATATTAAGATGTTATGTCGTAAAACATGGCAGTTTTGAAGTTATAGCCTTTAAGTTTCTCACAAAAATCGGCGTACATTGTACCAAAATTCCGCATTTACTTACGGAAAATTGCGTATCAAAATGTAGCACGCGAAGGTACACTTACATACGAGTAGATAGTTGGAGCAGTCTAAAATGTATAGTAAGAGAGTTTACATTTTACGTTTTGTTTCTCGATGACAATGTTGCATGGAAGCAACCGGCTTCGCATCCAGCAAGCCACAACTCAGTGTAATACCTACTTGTTACGTAGCGTATGCATTTAATATTAAGTATATACAAATTGTTACATTTTTCTGTTTTTGAAAAGAGCAACTGCTGAGTTTCTTGCCGATTCTTCTCAGTAAAATGATCTTTCCGAACCGGTGGTAGATTCTTACAATTTATCATAAGTGGCACAAGTTGTCCTACATGAAATAAATCATTTCATTTCACTAAACTCATTGTATGTGAAACATAACAAAAGAAAATATTAATTACTCTAATATATTCGTAGGCACTGAGTGAATTATGTTGAGTGGAGTAATATAGAGCATGTTATTTACGTAGCATCTCGTTAGTAGACGCGGCTTCGGGGACCGTATTAAGTATTTATGTTCACTCTTTGTGCGTTTTGAAAGCTCTCTTAATGTTTCTGAAATGCATATTTTAATTATTATAAAGTGACCTACTTTAGAACGCTTAATGGCTGTGTAGGTATGATTAAGTGATGTACTTAAATATGTTGTTACAAATAACGCCTTTGGTTTTTTACGCCACTACAAGTTAGCCCTTCACTGGAATCTCATCTAATGGTAAGTGATGATGCAGTCTAAGATTGTAGCGGACTAACCTGCCGGGGGCAGTTATATTAAACCCATACCCATCGGTTTCTACACGACATCGTATTGCCATAGGGGTATAGGTAAGTATTGGGTATTAGGTCTTTCGTCCAAGCATATTGGCTTCACGGAAGATCAGCGCTATATCCCAACAGATATATTATAGCACATGCTGAGTGAAGACCATTTTGAGGGTCAAGTCACATTGCGCGTTTCTTTTTCTTTATAAAGTCTTATTTTATTATTAGTTATATCTTGTAAGTAGGTACTTGTATTATCCCCGAATAAAGATTTTCTTTCTTTCTTTCTGACTAGAAATTCTCAGTACTAGCCCGGAGTTAGGAAGTTGGCGGTGTTTCATCCCCGTACCTCGGAGAGCACGTTAAGCCGTCGGTTCCGGTTATTATCACTAACATGTAGTCGTTAAAGCTCGCCAACCCGTATTGGAGCAGCGCGGTGGGTCTAAGCTCTAATTCCCTCTCTCCTATATGAGAGTGGAGTCCTGTGCCCAGCAGTGGGACTATTTTACCACTACAGCCCATTAAGGGCTGTAGTGGTAAAATAGTGCCGGGGACCTAGGCTCATAAGACAACAGAGCTCACGACTGCTATCACCTCTTTTTATGAGTACCTATGTAGCAATTTGCAATTTGTACGGCAAAAAACAAAATTACATAATAATTTTTTCTTTTTTCTCGCTCTTCAATTTGACCTCCAGTAACCCTATTTACGAAGGCCCGGGGATCCTAAGGCTATTACAGCTTATTTAATAATTTATATTGCTATATTTTCCTGCTGTATTATGAGAGAGGTGAATGTGTTATTGTAAATTATATATGAGTAGGATATGTATGTTTTTTATCCACTTCAAAGTAGCTCTTGACTATAATCTCACCTGAAGGTAAGTGATTATGAAGTCTAAGATGTTAGCGGACTAACCTGTTTAGGGGTATGGCAGTTACAGCTCCTAATCGGTTTCTACACAGCATCGTACCGGTCCGCTAAATCGCTTGGCGGTACGTCTTTGCCTGTAAGGTGCTAACAAGCCACGGCCGAAGCCTCCCACTAGACCAGACCAGAGAAAACTCCCAAGCAATTATAAATTCCCAAGCGAACATTGCCGGGGATCGAATCCGGGACCTCCCACGTTAAGACAACAGCGCTTATAATATTTTATTAAAATTAAATTCGTCTGTCTGTCGTATTATAATATCTTCTTCACTTTCACGGCCCATATAATCCGCGTTTTGTTTTCGTTTCCGCGGGACATCGTCTAGTCAAATAAATATTATAAATGCGAAAGTTTGGATGGATGTATGGATGTATGGATGGATGTTTGTTACTCAATCACGCTCCAACGGCTGAACGGATCTGAATGAAATTTGGCACAGAGATAGATTATAGTCTGGAATAGCACATAGGATACTTATTATCCCGGAAAATTAAAGAGTTCCCGCGGGAACCGAAAAACCTCAATCCACGCGGACGAAGTCGCGGGCATCAGCTAGTAATTTATATAATAAGCAAATAAAGTTTATTATATAACAAACGAATAGTATTAGGTAATACATATTTTGTTTTGTCTATTAATTACGTTGAAGTAAAATAGTTTCAGATTTTCAGTCAAGCGGTTAAAATGAAACAATTTATGAACAATGAGCATCCAAAGAGGAATGTAATAATGAAAGCAGACGTACCAACTTGTTGCTGGTGAAATTGTCTACAGTACAATAATTTCACTAGCATATGTAACGAAAGTATTTCTCAATTACATTTAATTTATTTGACTGCAAACAAGAATAATTTGTTCAAGCTATAAGTAGTCACAAAATAGATAGAAAGATAGATAGATATATAAATTATTTTGTGTGTGTGTGTGTGTGTGTGTGTGTGTGTTGGTTTGTTGGTTTGTCCATCAATCACGCCGCAACGGAACAACGGATTGACGTGATTTTTGGCATGGGTATAGTTGAGGACCTAGAGAGTGACATTTTTTCCCGAATAATTAAGGAGTTCCCGCGGGAATCAAAAAACTAAAATCACGCGGATGAAGTCGCGGGCATCAGCTAGTAAAGATATAAATTAAACACTTAATAAGTACAAAAAACAAAGTGCGCAAGGGCGGTCTTAACTCTTATCACAAAAAAAAAAATACTGACTATTACTAATTCTAGTTATATTTCTAACTGCAGCGAACTAAATTGCTAGAGCTAACAATCATACAAGAAACCTAGAACTAAGTATAATAATATTATTACGTAGATTGCAAACATCTTCTAAGAATCATACTAGTTTTGCAGTTTGATTTCAATTAATTCTCTGCCAGTTAGCGTCTGATAGTGTTACCAAACGTTTTGTTACTCTTGAAGACAGAATTTTTCACTGAGTATCCTATCGGATATTTTAATTTATTACAAAGTGAAAAAGTGGGCGTAAATAAAATATGCCGAATGATAATTTTTTTTTTGGCCTCTATTTTTGTCCTCCGACATGAATATCGGAGACCTTCAATAGCTGACATGGCTTCATGTTTTTTATTTGCCCTACTCTGTTGAACGATTACTTTATTTTTATCTGCCCATAATTAGCCAGCTTCGGCTTACAATGCGATGGCAACCCAGAATTGAGGCTCCCACGGCTCTTTATAGACTTTAATCCCTATCAGAAGAATATATCTATACCTATTTGTATACAAAATTTCGTCAAAATCGGTTGAACAGGGCATGAACATGAAAGCCTAACAAACGGACAGACATTCGCATTTATGATATTAGTAAACAGTAACTGATTAAAATGATGAAGTAAGAATTTGCGTACATCAGGAATTCCCTGAAGGAATGGCTTACGTGGTTACCCTAGTATGAATAGATAGCAAAACAAACTTAATTTAGTTACTGTGTAGATATTCGTAGACTGTAGTGCCATAGATGCCAATTTCTAGACAGTTATTAAACAAATTCACTTTAATTTAGCAGTATCTACACTAATATTATAAATTCTAAAGTATGGATGGGTGGATGGATGAATGGATGGATGGATGTATGGATTCATGGATGGATGTTTGTTACTCAATCACGCCAGAACGGCTGAACGGATCTACATGAAATTTGGCATAGAGATAGATTATAGTCTGGATTAGCACATAGGCTACTTTTATCCCGAAAAATAAAGGAGTTTCCGCGGTAACCAACAAACCTCAATCCACGCGGACAAAGTCGCGGGCATCAGCTAGTAGGTAGTTTATGAAATGTTTAGTGCAACAGCCTTTAGTAAATTCGCAACTTAGTCAATTTGTAATATATATTCACCCTCAGTATTTTTTCGAAAATCAAAACCTACGACTCAACCATAAGAGGTTAGCAGTGAAATATTAAAAGTCCATTATTTTACTCCTTATTTTATTTTAATTTATTATTTTACTCCTGTATACAGAAAATACACGTATTTTATCATCGCTGAACGCACGAAATATATTTTTATGATCATACTTTCCAACTATAAAAATCCATCCACGTCGCCTAGAAATTACGCTGTTTGAAATATACGGATTCCTTCCACACGGACGCACCCCCTAAATTAAATTAACTTTGTAATCCAGATTTCAGAGTATAATGTGGCCGTCGTATTTTAAAATTAAATTTATGTTTCACAGTCCGTGAATTTATTATTTACTAGCTGATGCCCGCGACTTCGTCCGCGTGGATTGAGGTTTTTCGTTTCCCGCGGAAACTCCTTAATTTTCCGGGATAAAAAGTAGCCTATGTGCTATTCCAGACTATAATCTATCTCTGTGCCAAATTTCATCCAGATCCGTTCATCCGTTGGAGCGTGATTGAGTAACAAACATACATCCATACATCCAAACTTTCGCATTTATAATATTTATTTGATATGGACTAGATGATGCCCGCGACTTCGTCCGCGTGGATTAAGGTTTTTTGATTCCCTCGGGAACTCCTTAATTTTCCGGGATAAAAAGTAGCCTATGTCCTTCCCCGGGATATAACCTACCTCTATACCAAATTTCAGCAAAATCGGTTGGAAAGATGGGCCGGGAAAGCGTAGCAGACAGACAGACAGACAGACACACTTTCGCATTTATAATATTAGTATGGATTTAAATCTCTTTTCACATGTTTTTCCTAAGCTCAGAAGCGGACTATAAGGCCGTACGGTCAGAGTCATCTGATTTCTTTTATTAATGCTTTTATGTCTTTTTTTCAGACGTGAATAAAACAAAGTAAACAAGAAACCAGCAACCCAACCTTATTTTTTGAAATAAAATGAAAATATACCTTAATTAAAGGTATTTGACGACCTCCCTGGCGCAGTGTTGAGCGCTGTTGCCTTAACGTGCGGAGGTCCCGGGTTCGATCCCCGGCAGGGTCAATTTGGGAATTTATAATTTCTGAATTTTCCCTGGTCTGGCCTGGTGGGAGGCTTCGGCCGTGGCTAGTTACCACCCTACCGGCAAAGACGTACCGCCAAGCGATTTAGCGTTCCGGTACGATGCCGTGTAGAAACCGAATAGGGTTTAATATAACTGCCATACCCCTAACAGGTTTGCCCGCTACCATCTTAGACTGCATCATCACTTACCATCAGGTGAGATCGCAGTCAAGGGCTAACTTGTAGTGGACAAAAAAAAAAACCCAATAAACAAAAATAATTAATAACTAATAACCTCAGTATAACTTTTATACGTAATATACTGAACAAGTTTTATTCTAGGACTTTTAAAATTCTGATTTTCTTTTCTTTTTTAAATTCTTTCAAAACTAAAAATATTAATATTGGCTGCTCTAAGGATCAATCGACTAGTGCCTACAGAGTTGAATGTCTAGAGTGAACAGGGAATACAAATTTTTTTTTGGTGAATATATTCAGTTTTTTTAAATTAGTTAAAGAGAAGTTTTTCAGTATTTCGTTGATAACTTGTTAAGTGGCCCTCTGAAGCTCTCATCACTTATACCATAGAGGTCGTCCGTATCATTGGAAAACTTTAATTACTTAGTATACAGTTTGCGCATCCAATCATGCGAGTGATATTATCTTAGCGATCCCCTGTCAACTACAGGCGATGTTTGAAGACCACGGACGTCATCATAAATTCAACATAGCGATTTCTCTACATATCACCACCCAATAACCATCAATTTGCAAGACGGCATATCCACACTAATATTAAAAATGTGAAAGTGTGTCTGTCTGTCTGTCTGCTACGTTTTCACGGCCCATCTGCTCAACCAGTTTTGATAAAATTTGGTACAGGGGTAGATTGTATCCCGGGGAAGGGCACACACAAAAATAAACATACCTACGTAGTACGTACCTACTCACACGTACTCACAATATGAAATCTATATTCAAGAGATTTTAAGAATATAATTTCAACTAGATTGAGATTGAGACTTCATGGATTTAGTTTTTTTTTAATTTTGATTAACACGGGAACTCATTAATTTTCCGGAATAAAAAGCAGCCTCTGTCCTCCTCCAGAATGCAACGTAAGTATGTGTCCCAAATTTCATTATGAACAGCTGATAAGCGTAGCATACAGACAGACAGATACACTTTCGCATGCATATATTCGCATGGATTTTTCACTAAACATATTATAGTTAAAAATGTTACCCACAGGTATTTTTATCAACGTTTAAAAACATTTTGAAACTATGTGGAACTGTGCCATAACAAATTTAATTAACGAAGGTTATATAAAAAGAAGAGAAATTCAAATTCTATTTCAAACATTGTACCTCGTGTATCGAGCTCTCATGTTTTTATACGACTGCCTGTAAAAAGGAGTATATTGTTTTCAGGGTTCATGTATGTATGTATGTATGTGAGTTTGTATATTCCACTATAACTTCTATACGCCTGAACGGATTTTGATGAATAGAATCCTTAGCTTATTAGGCTAGTAAAATTTTAAAAAAAATTGATAGGGTGAGCATGGTCCCGCAACAAAGACTAAATTTGATTTTTTTTTCCAAAATGAGATTAACTACCTATATTGTCATCATCAAGAAAATGATGAGTAGATTCCAAAAATATATAAGACTATATTTCAATATCCAGTGATTCACAAAAAAATATCATTTAACTATGGCAGTCGTATTTTTTAATTCTTTGAGTTATATTTACTTGTATCAATATAAAAGGGCTTCATCATCCCAATATTGTGACTTGTGGCAGGCTGGTATTGACACAGAGAAATAAATCCTCCTTGAGATGGCGCGTTACTTCGTTATTATAGTCAATATTTGCCTATAAAATATTTGTTCCTCTCTTAGCCAACCTTTAACGTTGAAAATGTGACCGTTGAGAAAAATAATCCTCCCGACCGAATTTCAGCCACGTACACGTAGCGGTGATAGTCTAGTGGCTAAGACATCCAACCTCCAGTATGGGGGTTCGATACACAGGGACGCCCATCCATTGTGCGTTTAAAAAAAAATATCACTTGCTTCAAACGGTGAAGGAAAACATGAAACATCGTGAGGCAACCTGCATGCCCGAGAGTTCTTCATAATGTTCTCGAAGAATAGATATAGTATCGGTGGCGTGCACGACATAGAGGCATAAATGCATTGCTTACCCTGGTTAAAAAAGCTCAATGCTTATTTTTCATGATGCCCTGCCTGAAAATAGGTATCTACCTAGTACCTAACCAATGCCTACCCTGACTCTGAATACTGTGCACGCGATTGTATAGTATCTATCTTGTTAATCCACTACAAGTTAGCCCTTGACTGCGATCTCACCTGATGGTAAGTGATGATGCAGTCTAAGATGGTAGCGGGCGTTACTGTTAGGGGAATGGCAGTTATATTAAACTATTCGGTTTCTACACGGCATCTTACCGGAACGCTAAATCGCTTGGCGGCACGTCTTTTCCGTTAGGGTGGTAACTAGCCACAGCCGAAGCCTCCCACCAGGCCAGACCAGGGAAAATTCAGAAATTATAATTCCCAGATTAACCCTGCCGGGAATCGAACCCGGGACCTCCGCACGTTAAGACAACAGCGCTACACACTGCGCCACGGAGGTCGTCTATGTATCTATCTATCTTTAAAGTATCATCTGCTGTCGAACGATATACGCGCTACCAGTTACATAGTCACAAGAGCCCTCCATTTTATTAAGTCAGTAAAAAATAATAATACCTACCTAGTGGATGGAATATTTAAAGTAAATATTATTTTCTTTGAAATTGGCTCCTTCCTAAGCGGAGTTATCAACGCCGAAGACGTGACAACAAATGAAAATTATAATAATACTTGTCATGGAAGCTAAGAAAATTTTCTTTTTTGTATTTTTTTTATATTTTACGAAGGAACTTCAGGTAATTTTAATGAAATTCTCGCACAATAACTTTTTATTGTATGTTTAAATCATTTAATGAATTTACTTACTTACACTCACTCACACATTGGGACTGATTCTGTATAACACAATCTCTAAACTAAACTAAAATGGCAGCTTTAATAATAATAATAATATAATAATAATAATAAGTTTTTATTTAAAGGCATAAAGAACCCAGTATAAAATAAGTCAATACAAAATATACAGTATGTATATAAAACATTCAAACTTACGGCTAACTGAAACGGTTAAAAAACTCATTTCAGATGTCACACGTCAAAAGACACATACATAAAAACATTGAAACTTACGGCTAACTGAAATGGTTAAAAAACTCATTTCAGATGGCGCAGGTCACAGGTACTTTCTACTTTCTGTTCTTGTCACGGTGCACAGACAGCCAATAGTCAAAAATAGGGCTAGGACCCTCACAGATGACCTTGAGGATTCGATTGTTAGAGCTCTGAAGCCTTTCCCAGAAAGACGCCACACGAGCTCTCACAATACAATAGAAGTCGGGCACTCTCGCTTCGGCAAACATTGTAGAAGCACTGCAATACCGTGGCAGCCCCATGAGTATTCGGAATGCATCGTTATATTGCACACGTATTGCAGTGTATGATTTTCTCAAAAAGTTAGTCCATAGCTAGTTCTGTCCCTTTCCGTAGAAAGTAATATGAAAGGGTTAGCAATATTTGTAATGCTCTAATTTTAGTTTAGTTTAGAGATTGTGCACTACAGAATCAGCCCCAATTCTGTTTAACACAATCTCTAAACTAAACTAAAATGACAGCTCTAAATCTAGTGCTGCCCCTTTCCACTAGTAGTATTATGAAAGACATGACAATATAAATAGAGCTGACATATTTAGTTTAGTTTAGTACAACAGAATTGTGTCCCATTCCGTGGCGAATATTATTTATATCATTATTTTCTCTAACATTTTAGTTTAGTTTAGTTATAGTACAACAGAGTTGGCCTCAATCTCTCACTGACTGACTGATCAGTCCAGATCTTCCAGCACAAACCCTTGGACCTAGAAAGCTGAAATTTTGCACAGAGGTTCCTTTATAATGTAGACAAGGAAGACGGGTGGATTTTTCGAAAATCCTAAGGGAGCGAAGCTGCGAGCGCTAGTGAATAGATTAAATTCATCTATCTTGGTAGCTTTAAGATATCTAGCATAATCGTAATATATCTCATAATATATCTCATAATAATTCGTTTACTCACACCGCAACAGAGCCACGAATCAACAAGATTTATTGCATGGGTATAGTTGAGAATCTGGAGAGAATAAAGAGATCTACTTTTTATCCCGGGAAAACAAGCAGTTTTCACCGGATTATGAAATACCCAAAATCTCAAAGGAAGAGGTGACTTGACTCATCTATCAACGCACAGCATCATACAACTGTACCCTTACTCTGAGATTGATCGAATTTAAAATACGGTCTCACTAAGTGAGGTGAATCACATTTGCGTCAAACTAAAATGGACCCAAAAACTCTTGATTTAAAGCCACAAATTCAGTGCAACCGATTCAAATTTCGAAACGTATCGTTTGGAGCGCTAGCTGTGAATGCATAGACGAAATTGAGCTCTAAATTAATAATATTAAGATTCATTTTAGTTTGATGCAAATGTAATTCACCTCACTTAGTGAGACCGTATTTTAAATTCGATCAATCTCAAAGTAAGGGTACTGGCAGGCCTGGCTCACTTGTCACGTGACCTGAGATATTTAACTACTGCTGCGTGGACGCTCGACGGCACTCGTATCAGTCGAGTGTTGCGCGCGGACCGTAGTTATACGTTTGACTTTTACTCAAGTTCTCGTTATGGATAAACAAAGAAAGATCAGTAAACGATATCGTATCACATTAGGTCGTTTAAACTCTAATTATTAAGACCTAACTTATCGCTCTTTGCACTTCCTAAGGACCCTGAAAGGTAAGTTTGTATTATTTGCCTATCTAGGTACATAGTACATACGTACCTACTTAGAGTTCTAAACAAAACTAATATTAATACATAATGTGGGTAGTTTTATTTTTATATCCACACAAGATACAGTTTTAAACAAAAGTAAATATAAACCATTGGTAGTATCCAATATTATAGTGATAGCCTAATGGGTAGACTTTAGCCTCCAAGTCTGGGGTTCGATCCTGGGAACGCACCTCCAACTTAATTAATTAAAATATATCATTTACGGTGAACAAAAATCGTGTGTAAAACTGAAAACATGCCTGAAGTTCTATAATCATTATAAAAAACTCTTAATATGTCTGCCAACAAGAAATTGGCCAGTGTGGAGGAATATATGGCTTAAACCCTTCTCATTCTGAGAAGAGCCTCGTGAGTCGTGCTTAGTAGTGGGACTAGTGGGCCGCCGATGAGTCGATGATGATTAATCCATAATGTGGGTATATTATTTTGTCTCGTAAACTGTGGCATGGGCCCCCTTCCACCCCATATAAGTGTAAAATATTCATTGATATTTCACTACTTGTGGAATATATAATGACTTTTTTTATCCACTACAAGTTAGCCCTTGACTGCAATCTCACCTGATGGTAAGTGATGATGCAGTGTAAGATGGTAGCGGGCTAACCAGTTAGGGGCATGGCAGCATGTTAAACCCATATCCCTATTTGGTTTCTACAAAATCTATGAATAATAATAATATATCTTTTATCTATTTTTAAAGTAATTGTCGTCATCATTGCAACCGATTACCGACCCATAGTAATGATACTGATAGTAAGAATTTAGAAGTAGTCAACCCTAAGGCTACACGCGCCGCGTCTGAAGGGATAAGAGTTACGCGAAAGAAAGAGATATATAGAGGTAGGTATTTAATTATTTTCACTCGCAGCGCTGTGCGAGCTGAATTGCACTTTATTACGACGTAACCTGAGTCGCTGATGGTTAAAAGGTCTTCGCGGAGTAACTCTTCTGTTACTACTATTACCTATTCTGTGGTACTGGGACGGATCGGGCTGTTTGGCATACATATACCTATGTATATTATAGTTATTATGATATTTAAGGCATCCGCCATAAAACATTATTGAAAATCCAACCCCTGTTGGGTAAAATAGGGGTTTGGAAACCAATCAAAGTTGAAATTAACAAAAGCTAGAGTATACTTATACCTACTAGCGACAAGGAAAAAGTAGTAATGAGTTTCCGATTTAATTTCAGAACTGTAGGTTCAAAGTACAGTTTGCAATTTGTCTTGAGTAAAGTTCAGAAGTTTTCACTGCGAACTTGCAACTTTCTTATACCAAGTAAGTATAGGTAGATAATTATCTAGATTGTTTATCTATATCATGCTATATCTAGTTGAAATAAAAACCAAACTTTATTATGTTTTGTTTCGTTTCAGGGAAAATAATCGTTTGATAAGTTAGTTAATCAGTCCTGTCTTTGCACGCTTCTGCGCTAGAGAAACTATAATTAATTATTGTAAGTATTGTGTAACTATTATTTTAAAGTTGCAGTTTTATATGACTTACCTAGAAGTCTCTAAAATAAGGATTATAATTCTGAAACAAGAGCGCCAACAATATAATTAAAATTATTACCTCCTTATCATTACATAATTTGATAATGGGTTAGGCACCCATATACCATACCATGGGTAAGGTACCATGGGTAAGGTATATCTAGATATACCTACTTCTTACTATCATTAAACATTTCTAGCACTAATACTATTTTGTATAGGTAATTAAAGGCATATACCTAGTGTTTGTCATATTAGCTTGCATCAATCAAAAATTTTACGGGTTTTTCAAAAAACTGAAATTCACGCTGACGAATTAGCTCGCACATGAGCTGGTCCATACTTCCATGAATTGATACTACTTAATAGCTTTAATAGGTAAGTGTGTCTGTTTGACGGTCTGTAGGTCTGTCTGTAGCCCTTTGACCGGCCATGCTATTAGTTGATTATGCTGGGTCAAAGTACGTGGTTTTAGCGATACTTTTTATACCGATTGCGATCCCGAGATTTCTTTGATAATTTTATATAAGTATACACACACGTACACAGACGAATTAGAGTACATCATTTAGTCTCGCATTATTTTCAAAGTTAACGTTCTGAAATTATGTAGTGAAATATTTTGATGCCATTTAACTTTGAACTACGCAAATTATATTTTTAAATTTTCAGACAAATGAACGCTGCGAGCAATTAACTTTCAGTGAGTACTACGTAATATTTCGCTACGAGTTCGACAAAAGCAAACACAAAGTTACATATAAAAGAAAAAAGGAAAAGAAAATCGAATGAACATTCATATTAGTTTTTTCGTGTGTCAGAAGCTAAAAGTACTAATACGCAGGCTCAACCTGCTAGGAGACACCGCTCGAGTGTGATTATATAGATCATTAGGATTTGACTCGCTCCAGCTATGCTTGGAACTGCGGTTACTTAATGATTGTAAGTAATTTTTGATTGAAAAGAGCTACCACCCAGTTTCTTGCTGGCTCTTCTCGCTAGGAATGTTATTCCGAACCAGCGGTAGTTTCACTCGAATATTCAAAAGCACTTGTAAATTTTATTTGAATAAAAAGCATAATTTATTTTTTGAGTCACAGTTCAGGACACTAATAAAATAATGTGTATATACCTACGGAGAGGACAGGACGAAACTTCCACGCAAAACATCCGCAATGTAGGAGTTTTGTCCTGTAGCGGTAGTCTGTGCAGCTCCATTTCACCGACCTACCGGCAAAGTCGTACCGCCAAGCGATTTAGCGTTCCGGTACGATGCCATTTAGAAACCGATTAGGAGTATGGGGTGTACTGTAACTATCATAACTCTAGTTGGCCCGCTGCTACTATCTTAGACTGCATCATCATTTACCATCAGAGGTGAGATCTTATTCAAGGGCTAACTTGTAGCAGTATAAAAAAAACAAAACAGCAACAATTCTTATTGATCTCTTGATCAACTTGCAAAATCGGCTATTGTGGTAAAGCCTGTCTCGTTATATCGAACGATCGGTAGATATATAGTCTATGGCTACGCACGTCATCCATCGTTATTCGTATTCGTAAGTGATGTGAAAATATCGATACATTCGCGTCAGTTGACTGACATAATATCATCTTTAATATATTAATATTGTAGCATGCGATTGGGAGGTAGAGTTGTTGTGTACTAGATGATGCCCGCGACTTCGTACGCTTGGATTAAGCCTTTTTCATTCCTTATAGCCTGCCTCCATGTCCTTCACCGGGATACATACTATCTCTGTACCAAATTACATCAAAGTCGATTAGTTAGTTACCGTAGCTAGTTACCATCCAACGGGCAAAGACTACCGCCACGCGATTTAGCGTTCCGGTACGATGCCATGTAGAAACCTACTAGGGGTATGGATTTAATATAACTACCATACTCCTAACAGGTTAGCCCGCTGGCATCTTAGACTGCATCATGACTTACCATCAGGTGAGATCGCAGTCAAGGGCTAACTTGTTTATTAGAAAACATCATGATGATGATTTGAATGAGCCAAAAAAATGATACTGCTTAAAATTGATCCAACCGAGAATCAAACTGCAAACAGGGTATTCGAATTCCAGAGAGAGCATTTAAAAGTTTGCCAGCGTCATCAATCAAGGGAGGTTTATTTCCACCGAGATCAACAGTAATCTGAGCACGAATACCACCTATTAGATTTCCACCGATCAAGGTTGGAGTAGCCATGCCATAGCTTAAGCTGGGAAAGTCCTGATCATTTCAACCCTTTTCCGGCTCACTGCTGAGTACGAATCTCACTTTCGAACGAGAAGGGGTTGACCGTAGTTCACCACGCCGCGCAGGCCAGGTGTAGAGTGATTTCCACCAATCCACACTGTGTGTGTGTGTGGTGTGTGAAGTCTTTCACACACCTTTGAGAACATATTTTGTCTAAACTTAATTTTTTTTTTTAATTTATTTTGCACCAAAAGTTATAAAATACGTAGACAACCAGAAACAAGGAAGCACTTATCTCTCTACCAGTGACTCTTGGCAGTGCTAAACGAAGAGTAGGAACAACTATTATTATTAACTTAAAACGTTGAAGGAGAAAAAGTGCAACAAGTGTTATTTAATTTCTTAAAACGCAGGTAACTCCGAAAAGTTAGGCGTGCGTGCCTGGGGAACGAACGCTGACCCCATTCCATTATTTACATAATGGCAGGGGATTGTAATTGCTTGGGATAATAATGTGGTGGGATTTCAGGTCCTTCCGCATACAACTTAACTAAGAGTACTATTTACACTCTTAGGTTACTAACGATTATTATCAAATGTTTAGTGATAATAACCGGGACCGACGGCTTAACGTGCTTTCCGAGGTACGGAAGAAACGAAAGGACCAAATTCGGACTTCCAAATTAGATCACCCATCCAGTTACCAATCGACTGATATGCGTTGTCGCAACTAGGCCACTCGTCCCTCACCGTTATTCGTTCACCGGTTCGGAAAAATGTTTTCATCAGATCATCATAAAAAAGTGGAAAACTGTTAAGTCCCTGGATTCCAAAGAAGTGGTAACCCTACATCTCAACAAAGTACTTTATGTCGCCGTTAATACACTGTATGTGCCTCTCTTACTGAACAGGGGTCACGTTCGTGGCATTTATCTTGTTTTTAAAGACCCGAGACTATATCACACCCATCTAAGACGTATTTGTAGCCTGGTTGGCTTCGGCCGTAGCTAGTTACCACCCTACCGGCAAGCCGCCGCCAAGCGATTTAGCGTTCCGGTACGATGCCGTGTAGAAACCGGTTAGGGGTACGGGTTTATAACTGCCATGCCCCTAACAGGTTATCCCGCTAACATCTCAGACTGCATCATGTGATGACTCACCATCTAGTGAGTTAGTAGTCAAGGGCTATCTTGTAGTGTAATAAAAAAAAACTATTACGCAAAACTCCTGAAAATATTAAATCATCATTAAAAATCATTACCGGCTCACTACTGGGCACGAATCTCCTCCCGGAATGAGAAGGGTTTGGCCATGGTCCACAACGCTGGTCAAGTGTGGATTGGCAGGAATTATCAGCGAATATAATTTTTTCCCGCGAGAATCTCTTATTATCCGGGATAAAAAGTTCTATGGCCTCTGTCCTTCCCCGGGATACAAACTATCCCTATACCAAGTTCCGTCAAGATCGGTTGAAAAGATGGGCCTTGAAAGCGTGGCAGACAGGCAGACAGACATACAGAGACACTTTATCATGCTAATATTATAAATGCGAAAGTGTATTTGTTTGTTGGTTTGTCAATCACGCTGCAACAATGGATCGGCGAGATTTTTTACATGGATGTAGATGAAGACCTTGAGAGTGACATAGGCTACTTTTTATACCGGAAAATTCAAGAGTTCCCCCGGCATTAAGAAAAACTTACATCACGCGGAGAAGTCGCGGGTATCAGCTAGTTAAAACTGTGTCGGCGGCATCGACCACACAACCAATAGACGCCTAATTACTATGCTTTCGTAATGCAAACAATTCAGTCAAATTACTCAAGTAAGCGGGCGCGGGGTACTAAACGCTGATTGGTCTACTCAAGGTCAAAAAAATCATAAATCAAATGGGATGGGCTTCTAACTCCTAATAATTATTTATCGATAATTAATTATCGATATACTCTAATTAATATTTAAATAACTCGGTAGATTTTGTTACAAGGGCGTGGAATTATATAAGACCTATTAAGTCTGATGTGTTGTCTGAAAGTGTTCGCCCTATATGAGGAGTCTATTCGTTGTATGGTCGATGGTCGGCGGTATGTTGATCGCTAATCAATCAGGCTTGCTGCGTAGAAGAGCGCGGATAATAACCATGTTGATTAGTTCACGGACAATGGATACTAATATAATAGGTAGCTCAGCTCATCTAAATCATCTACTTGATTAGCACAAAACCGCAGGGGATATCAAATAATATTAATGTATCGGTTTTACTCAGAGCTTCGATTATTATTAGTGTTTCAGTCTTACTATATGACTTTCAAATGCCACTTGTGAAAATTCGCTCGTTAGTTAGTTCAATTTTTTTTCTGATTATTAAATAGTGGACCTGCCAAAAGTCGTTATTTCCAAGTCTCCTGTATAACTTTATATTTGACAACTTTTGATGACGACACAATTCAGTAAGTATTTCATACAAAATACTTAGCGCGCGTTTTGAAGTTTGATAAAAGTCCATGGGCCCCAATCATGTAAGAATGGCCGATTATACGTTAAAGATTTTCGTCAAAGTAAAATAAACCATAACTGGATTGAATTAGAGCTCAATTTCGTCTGCCCATTCTTATACGTTTAGGTATGTACGATACCCTAAACGTATAAGAATGGGCAGACGAAATTGAGCTCTAATTCAATGCTGTCATGGTTTATTTTACTTTGACGAAAATCTTTAACGTTTGATCGACAATTCTTACGTAATCGGGGGGCTGATTTGACTATCCATATTTGTCAAATACCCAATTATAGTGAGAAAATATGACCCGTCCCGGCTTTGCACAAAACCTTTGAGCATTTCCTTTTTCGTATAGCTACTAGATGATGCCCGCGACTTCGTCCGCGTGGATTAAAATTTATGATTCCTGCGGGAACTCTTTTCCGGTATAAACAATAGCTTAGCTTCCTCGGGATGCAAACTATGTCTATACCTAATTTCATCTAAATCGGTTGAAAAGATGCGCCGTTAAAGCGTATAGTAGACAGACACACTTTCGCATTTATAATGTTAGTATGGATTACTTATGCTGAGATCTATAGAGCATACGTTGACTTTGCTCAGGCTTTACTTAGAGTTAAAACGAGATGGACTTATGTGAGTAACATAAATCTGTCACGTTTTAACCATGTCTTAAGTCTGAGCAAAGTCAAAGTTCGTTCTATAGATCTTATAATAATGTCCTCCCGACCGAATTTCGGCCACGGCGGCCAATCTCCAGAGAGCTTAGCCATCTGCGCGGGAGATATTATAGTGCACAAGTGTGTGCGCATACTTACACAGGTGCACTCTCTGTTCCTTTACTCTCATAGCCCGATGGGACGGAAAATCCGACACGACCGCAGAGAGATCAGGCGCAGGACCGACGGCTTAACGTGCTCTCCGAGGCACGGGGGTGAAACACCGCCAACTTCCTAACTCCGGGCTAGTACCTACTGAGAATTTCTTGTCAGAAAAACCCAATACTTATTATGGCCCGACCCGGGACTCGAACCCGGGACCTCGTCGGCGCAGTCGAACATACTAACCACTAGACCAACGAGGCAGTCATAGGTCTTATACTTAGTACGGGACAGTATACGGGAATATAGACGGATGATTTTGTAGAGACCAATGAGTTTTGGTCATAATAACGCTAAATAAATTGTGTGAGAATATCAATGTCTTCCCTGACAGTATCATCCATCAAAAGCCACGGCTCATTATCGTGACGATTTTCGTCTGATCTTTCGAAGTTTATTAACCGACAATGAAAATTTTATTAAAACTAGCTGATGCCCGCAACATCGTCCGCGTGGATTGAGGTTTTTTCCCAAATTTGCCAAATCAATCAAAACGCCAATACGCTCAGCCGTTCTGGCGTGATTTAAGAAACAACCATTCATCCATCCAAACTTTTGCATTTATCATATTAGCAGTGGCGTGCACAGAGTTTGAAGCTAGGGTAGGCGTTAGTTAGTCAGAACACCTATTTACTAGCTGTTTTGATGAAAAATGAGCATTGACGTATTTCCATTTAGGTAAGCGGTGCTCTTATGCCTCTATGAACTGCACGCCACTGCATATTAGTATACAAGTGTTGGTAATGGCAACACTGTATGGTACGTAAAATACCTACGTAATTAGTGTGATTTGACTGGGAATTAATTTTTTCAACTGTGTTTTCAATTTTGTAATTTTAGTATCGGGTCCTGCTGCAAAACGCCGAGCTAGCAGGCAGCTAAAGAGTAGAAAACAGAAAATAGTATCAATAAGTTTAGGTATAGGTATTTTATTATTTTACACTAGATGATGCTCGCGACTTCATCCGCGTGGATTAAGGTTTTTGATTCCCGCGGGAACTCTTGAATTTTCCGGGATAAAAAGTAGCCTATATCCTTCCCTGGGACTCAACCCAATTACCCATCCCTGTACCAAATTACATCAAAATCGGTTGAACATATGGGCCGTGAAAGCGTAGCAGACAGACAGACACACTTTCGCATTTATAATAGTATGGATGCTATTCAAAACTTATAGTAGGTAAATAATCCTACTTATCTGGTTAACAAAACATGCCCTTGAGAATTGGTGCCAATAATACAGCCGTTGCGCGTTGAAGGTCCAGCCCCACTAGAAAGGCGCGGCGCGACGCGGCACGTTGCGGCGAGTATTCGTTGTATGAGGTTGTATGGATCTGGGCCCACATAAGCGAAGCGGCACGGAGATGCACGGCGCGACGCGGCCTCGTACAATCAACCGCCACTCCTAGCCCGAGATCCCGCTGTAGGATTGTTACATGTAGGTATGGCAAAGTAAACTAAATTACTTAGACTCAAACAATTATTTTAATTAAAAATACTAGCGGCCACATTTTGATTGGCAACCTGGCAAATATATATTCCCCCATTTATAATTTATACATAATAATTAGTTTTTGATCACGTACTCGATACATGTAACAATCCTGCAGCGGGATCTCGGGCTATCCGTGCATCTCAAGTGGGGATAGACCTTGAACAGCCGAGCTGATTTTCTTTGAAAAAATAATTGGTGTCAAAATTTTCAGAGCCGGCGGGGTTGTTTCCGCGGTAATTACTGTTAATTTGCATTGCAAATCATAGCGTTTCAAATGCAGGCTCGTTAGGGTCCGTAGGGGCGTTGTTCGTTCTTTCCCCAATCCATAATCAAAATTAATAATAATAACTATTATACTAATACTAGACGATGCCCGCGACTTCGTCCGCTCGGGTTTATCAATTTTGTATGAAATTTAAATAAAAAGATACGACTTGAGAACCTTCTCCTTTTTTTGGAAGTCATAGCTAAGAATACTTGACACACCCGCGTTAATTCAGGCTGTAAAAATTACAGAAAAATCTTTGATTTTCCGGTTTTAAACGTAACCTATGCCACCCTTCAAGTCCTGAATTAAGTAAATCCACGCAAATCACTTCAATCACTTGCTCTGTTGCGACGTAATTGAAGGACAAACCAAATAGACACTTTCACATGACGCATAGATAATATCATAGTAGGTATGTAAGAATGGATTTTGGATTTAATTTCAGGCGTATACAAAATTCCTCTCGTAATCAAATTTTCGCGCCCCTTTCACCGGAATATACTCGTAGATCACGTCCTTATCATTTATCTTATTCGAAAATACTTTTTTTTTTTTTTTTTTTTTTTTATTATCATAGGAAAATCAACAGCGATTCTTATAAACAATAACTTAAACACTAAAAAACAGGATTAATATGGCCAATAACAGATTTTCTCAAAAAGACAAATTGCAATTAGTAAGAGTGAGTTTACATAAAGTTATAGTTACATAATTATATCGAAATAATTATTAGTATATGGCTACATACAAAGTAAAAGTAAGTAAACCAACAATGAGTTTGTGAAACAAATGACTATATTATAAAAGAAATTTTAAGAAACATAGTGTAATATTTTAGCTTGTGACTATGTGCACATTTGTGTGTGTGTGTTTGTGTGTGTATGTGTGTGTGCGTGTGTGTGTGTGTGGGAGTGTGTACGTGTGTGTGCTCGTGTAATGCGTGCTATTGGTGTAGTTGTGAAATGTGTCGCTTAGATATTTTTAGAGTGACGGAAGAGGTCAATTTCTGAATAGATTTTATTATAGGTACGAGTAATTCTAGTTATTGCGGAATTTTGGGAGTCCTTTTTCCTTTTAAATGCTACGTGGAGGAGTGAAGTGTGTCGAGTCCGTTTTAGAGGTGCAACTAATTTAATTTTAGACAAAAGGTACGAACTATCAACTTTTCCGTTAATTAAATAGACTTTAGAAAACTCTTTAATGGAAAATACATTAAGTACAAAATAATATTCTGTTACAAAGCTTTTCTTGTTTTATTTTTGCGAGAAAATAATAATGTCCTCCTGACCGAATTTCGGCCACAGCGGCCAATCTCTAAAGAGATTAGCCATAGCTGGTAGCATAATTTGTAAACAATAATTTTCAATTTCCCAAGATTGTGCTGATTGCTTCGTGATTATAATCAACAACATTCTTTGGATTTTCGATACCTACTTAATTATCGAAATGAAATTGCAATTATTGCTTAAATTCATTTACCTACTTGAAAATTTCATTACTAATTTGCTTGAACACTGTACAATACCACTAGTGTTTTATAATGATTATAAACTTAATATTACTGTTATTTAGTATTACTTTATTGTCAAAGATTCAATACACGAAACAGGCAATTCTTAGCGATACCAAAGCTGACCTTAGATACTACGTTAAAAGGGACGATATAGATGGCGAAGTGAATTTATTGCGAAGAGGTATCAATGGTCGACAATTTGGACAAAGGAAAAATTTAATGGTGGGACGAATCACTATGAAAGAGTACAAAGTCTTACTGAAGGGCATTGAAGATGAATCAAAGAAATTGCAGAGGGAAATTGCTCATATTGTTACTCCCGCGAGTCATAATATTCATACCGCTGGTAATGTAAAATATGATTATCAGGCAAAAAGTACTCTTCCGAGTAGTCCCCGGACGACCCGGAGCACTACTCGAAGGATCCGTCATGATTATGAAAATATGCCTAGAAGGTAAACCGTAAAAGCCAGATAGATCCTTTTTGAAAAATCTCAATTTAGATACTTAGAAAGTAGAAATATCTACTTACAAATATACTACGTGTATGTTAACTTATTGGTCTTTATTGTACCCTACTTTGTCATAATTAATTTTGTTTTTGAGTAAATTATGTTTCATTTGACTCGAAAATGGTATAGTTGCCTACTGTAGCGGAAAATTGTCTCACATTGTGAATATTTCGAATGATACTTGCCTCATGCAGCGATAAAACACTCACTATGAAATTGCTTTAATTTTTTTTCGGTTCCCGTGAGAACTCTTTAATTTTCCGGGATAAAAAGTAGCCTATGTGTTATTCCAGACTGTAAATCTATCTTTGCGCCAAATTTCATCCAGATCCGTTCAGCCGTTCTGGCGTAATTGAGAAACAAACATCCATTCATCCATCCATCCATACATATATCCATCCAAACTTTGGAATTTATAATAAAAGTAGGTATAGAAGTATAGACTAGAGGATTCCCGCGACTTCGTCCGCGTGGATTTAGGATTTTTGATTCCCGCGGGAACTCTCTAATTTTCTGGGATAAAAAGTAGCCTATGTCACTCAGCGGGAAGCGACTTTGTTTTATACTATGTAGTGAAGAGTGCCGACTTGAGAACCTCCTCCTTTTTTTGCCAGTCGGGTATTTTTAGCCAACTGCCAAAAATTTATGGCACACGTGACTTCGCACCCGCGTTAATGTAGGTTTTATTTAGGTAATAAAATTCCAGAGGCCTCTTTGATTTTCCGGTATTAAAAGTAGCCTATGACACCCTCCAAGCCCCTAATTATATCCACGCAAAAAATGACTTTAATCTGTTGCTCTTTTGCGGCGTAATTCAAGGACAAACCAAACAGATACTTTCGCATTTACGAGTAGATATAATATTATCATAGTAGGTGTGTGAGAATGGATTTTGGATTTAATTTCAGGCGTATACAAAATTCCTCTCGTAATCCAATTCTCGCGCCCCTTTCACCGGAATATAGATCACGTCCTTATCATTTATCTTATTCGAAAATACTTTAGAAAACTCTTAATGGAAAATACATTAAGTACAAAATAATATTCTGTTACAAAGCTGTTTTATTTTCGCGAGAAAATAACGGCATCTTTAGACCTGCGTCAACGTAGTTCTAGCAATTTCTTCAGAGGCTAGTTTTTTTTTTTTTTTTTTATTTTTTTTTTTTTACAATATGTAGAAAAATCAGAAACATAGTGGACAAGGAAACACTTATCTCTATAAGAGATCTCTACCAGTGACCCTGTACAGTGATTTACATAATATAGCAGTTATTTCATATATACATTCTTCTTCTTAATATTATGTATATCAAATCTTGCTGCTAGGTACTTGAAGATTTGGAGAAAAATTATGGGAGAAGTGCCCGTTAACCAGTCAGAGGGGATTAAGAATGTTACACAGCAGCAATCTTTTTACCGTAATAAGACCCCTAAGGTGCAACACTTCACGCAAATGTTGCCGTTGCGCGTGTCTGTCGTCCCGCGTTTTATCTACCCAAACCTTTAATCTCTTTCATTTCATCAGAAATGGCTCGCTCGATCAATTATTACAATGTAAACCTCCAAAACGCCGTGAAATTAACCGACGAATCGTGAAGCTGGTAATTCCCAACTTTTGATCGTCGAACTTTTTAAAGGTACGCGTATTAATCGTTACGGTTGTAAAATCAACGTTACAGCTAAACTTTGGTGCTCCGTGCTCATCAGTTTAAAGTTAAGGGTGATTTATGAGAAAGAGTTCGCTCAAATTATAAAGCTTTTAAAAGTAGGTTTCTTTATAATATTTTTTACTAACACTTTTGGACCTTCCCAACTTCGAAACGTGCAATACACGTCATGGACGTACGAGTATGTGTTTACACACATACTTGAAAACGTTTTAGACAAAATAAAACCATACATTTTGCAAAGTTTAATGCTGTAAGCTGTAAGGTTGGTTTCATGTAAATTCCATGAAATGTGATAAATGGTTCGGAGTGGGTGAACGGAATTTCTCTACGGGTAACTACCCACTGTATTTAATACAAAAAGGCTTGCGAAAGGTTAATTCTGTAGTATCCATATCCGTACAAATATTATAAATGCGAAAGTGTGTCTGTCTATCTGTCTACTACGCTTTCAGGGCCCACTTTCCACCCACACGCTTTCTTTTCAACCGATTTTTTAGGTATAGAGATTGGATCCCGGGGAAGGACATACTCTACTTTTTATCCCGGAAAATTACGGAGTTCCCGCGGGAATACAAAAAACGTAGTCCACGTGGGCGAAGTCGCGGGCATCATACATGTTATAAGTCCACTCGTGCAAAACCGGGTGGGACTAGCTAGTATTAAACTAACCTACATTAGTGTGCTATGTGTCAACATGAAAATTGTAGTCTTACAAACTCTAGATAAAACAGTTGGGTTATTTGAATTAGAGCAGACAGGATTCTCATAGCTGTAACTTTTGGGAGTTTTATTGCTAGTCGAAATTCAAAATACGAGTAATAAACTCTGCCAAAGCATAAAAAGTATACCTACTTAAGACTCTAATAAAATTACGAATAAAATTCCATCAGCACTATTATAATAAATATGATAATAAACTAAACATCCGAATTTCGGTCCCCAACCCGCTCAGGGTCGAAAACATTGTACCCAATAATGAAATTCTAAGCTAATTTGGGTCCGACAACCCTTTCGTAAATATCCCTGAAAGATGATCTGTAAAATAAATCGCATACAATAGATAGAGGGATGGTACCTACCTACTTAAGCATACGTGAGCTTGCTGTTTTGTAAACGGTTCGAGTTTATCTCTATTCTTGAACGAATAAACCTATTGCTAGACACTGCTGGAATAAAATTAAAGAAGTTGATGCTGATACCACAGTCTTAGGATATACGTTCTTTTATAATAATCTGCTCCAGACCGAATTTCGGCCACGGCTGCGTTTCTCCAGAGAGACTAGCCATTTGCGCGGCAGATATTATACTGCACACGTGTGTACTGCACAGGTGCACTCACTGTTCCTTTACTCTCATAGGCGGAGTGGACGGAAAATCCGACACGACCGGAGAGAGATCAGAAAGACTGACGGTTTTACGTGCTCTCCGAGGCACGGGGTGAAACTTCCTAGCTCCGGGTTACAGAGAATTTCTTGTCAGAAAAACTAAATACTTGTTATGGCCCGACTCGGAACACGAATCCAGGATCTCCTCGGCCGCAGTCGAACATGTTAACCACTACACCAACAAGGCTATGCTGAAAACGCCTTGCCAGTATACAGTCCCGAACTTACTTTGTAACTCGCTTGTTACGTCGTGAGAGTTAACATTTTTATTACATTTTGCAAACCATCATAACAATTTGGAAGCCACCGAGTATGTTCTTATTTCTAGCAAAGTGAGCAATGAAAATGTATAAGTGCCGTGTACAAAGAGCGTTTTGTGAGCTTGGAATTGTTTGATAAGGATTCTTTGCAAACAATTTTGAAAACAATGGCTTTACTTTCGCAATACAAAAATTGGTACAGATTGATGTACGTTCATACATCTATACCTACTAACATAATAATAAGCTAGCTCCTTATTTTTCCGGGATAAAAAGTAGCCTATGTCCTTCCCCGGGATACAATCTATCCGTGTATCCAATTTCATCAAAATCGGTTGCATAGATGGGCTGTGAAAGCGTAGCAGACAGACAGACAGACACACTTTCGCATTTATATTTATTTATACCTATATATATTTCTGTTTCACATAATATATAATATTTGTATGGAAGTATGGATCTGTAAACGGACGATTTCTGTACATTACTTTTTGAATTTTTTTTATAATAAATAAATTGTTTGTTAGTATTTAGGAATCCACCACCATTACAGTCCATTAACGTTCCACTGCTGGGCACAGGCCTCCACTCTCATAGGAGAGAGGGAATTAGAGCTTAGACTCATCACGCTGCTCCAATGCGGGTTGGCGGGTTTTAACGACTATTATCATGTTAGTGATAATAACCGGGACCGACGCGACGGCTTACCGTACTCTCCGAGGCACGGGGTGAAACACCGCCGTGTTCATTAGAAATAGATAAAGTATTAACTAGCTGGTGCCCGCGACTTCGTCCGCGTGGTTTAAGTTTTTTTTGATTCCCGCGGGAACTCCTTAATTTTCCGGGATATCCTATGTCCGTCTCCTGGTTCTAAGCTACTTCCCCACAAATTTTCAGCCAAATTGGTTCAGCTGTTCTTGAGTTATAAATAGTGTAACTAACACGACTTTCTTTTTTATATATATATATATATATATATATAAATAAATAATAAATAATAAGATATAAGATATAGGTATAGTTATAGGTAATGAAAATGTAATTATGATTTATAATATTATTTAACGAGAGCTCGCTACACTAAACACACTTTAAAGTTTGTAACTTTTTGTTTTATAAATAAACAAATTTATTTTCATTTCAAACAACTCTGTTTTGTGAGAAAGAAATAAGAGGAGTAAATTCTGTTTGGACAGCAAGGGCCCGAAAATTAAGAACAGCAATAAAGCATATAATAACAAAGGCTGTTGTGGTTTCCATTTCAAATAAAGTTTCAGTTTATTCAGAGAGCCGTCTTGCTGCCTAAATGAAAAGTAAAATCGATTAAAATATTTCGGGCGTATACTTATTTAACGAGATTGAATTTTATTATTGGACTCTATTTGCAAACATATAGATGCACATTAGGTGCTCAAACTGTAATTACTGAAGACACTAAAACGATATACTCTACGTACACTATGTAACGTAGATCTTTCGTAGTCTCAAGCTATATACGTCCACAGCTGGACGAAGGTCCCGCCCATTGCCACTTGTGCTTAGTGACTCTTCAAGCTATGTCGGTTGCTCTGGTTCGCCTACGGATCTCCTCATTTCTGATTTGATCACGCAGAGATACTCCAAGCATAGCTCTCTCCGTCGCCCGCTGAGCAACCCTGAGCTTTCTTATCAGGCCCATATAGGTTGATAACTATGGGCCTGACGTAGATCTTTAAGTACAATATTAATTATGAGAAACTTTTAAGGCCAACAAGCAGTCAGTATTTATTAAAAAATTGTACCTAACCCGACTACAGACAAAATTTCAGAGACCGTCACTCTTTTTATCGGTTTTATTTAGTTTTGTTTTTGTTTGGGTCAAATTTAGTAAAAATGCGAAAGTGTGTCTGTCTGTCTGCTACACTTTAAAGCCCCATATTTTCAACCGATTTTGATGAAATTTGGTGCTGAGATAGGTTGTATCCCAGGGAAGGATATCTTTTATCCCGGAAAATGAAGGATTTCCCGTGGGAATTTAAAATACTTAATCCAAGCGGACGAAGTCTAGACCTCTAGCCTTTTTATATATTTGACGAGAAACGATAATTAATTTAATTCATCGAATAAAATAATACAACAAAGCCTAAACGAAAGAATTATCTCCAGTTCCACCTTCCACGGATCGTGAAACCCTTTTTTAAGATCACGTGAAAGGATTAACGCATTGAGACCCATCATTTGATTTTCCACGTGGGAAACTTTCAAAGCAATTTTCCTTGTCTACGTTAAATAAGAAAATTCTTCGTATAGTTGGAAATCAGGGTTTTTCATGGTCTTTCAGTACAATGGCCTTCCATTTTGACTTTTTAAAATTGTATCAATCAGGTTTATTCTCAGACCGTGCTCACTTTGGATGCGAATTCGTTCAAGTAGGTATGTAAATGTTAATTTCATAGACCTATAAATTAATAGCCTTTGCTTCAAACGCCACGCCACTGCCGCTTGGTCGAATTAACCACGGGACGCGTGATATCGGCCATATTCGCCTTAACCCCTCTAGCCGCGATCTGTGGCAGTTTCGCCATTAATTATGATATTGTGTTGTCATGCTGATCGACTTTTTCATGCACTAGTGTCAATAAATGACAAGGCACTCTCCCCTAAACCAAAAGTTAGTCGAATGTGATTTCATACATTTTCCTTACGATTCCTATCCCGCGTTTATTTCATCCAAGCACTGCCGTAATATTATAGTTTCAGATAGTATGGACTTTTGTCTGTTATTATTACAATCGCCAAACGTCAAGAAGTTTAGTAACGTTAGAGTATCAAGTCACACAAATCTGGAGCAATGCCAACCTGTCACGGTCTCAGCGGCGATGCGGCGCCTTCTTTGACAGTGCTGACTCCCTAACTGCCTCGTTGGTCTAGCGGTTAGCAAGTTCAAATGCGGATGATGAGTTCGATTCCTCGATTTGGAGCTGATGCACGCGACTTTGTCCCCGTGGTTTGATTCCCGCATTGCTTTTTGTCCCTAAGAACAAAAATAGAAATAAAAATACAGCTCCGCCGCGACAGCTGCTAGCTGCCGTGACCAGGATTCGAACCTGGGTTACTACGGCCACAACGTAGGGTCCTAACCACTAGACGATCACGGCTGTCGGAGCTGGTGAATGGTCCGCTAAAAATATCCAATACCTTACTACAAAAGCTACGAGAGCACTTTTTATTCTAATTTAATGGTCAATAGCCGTAAAAAACTGATTGAATCATAAAGCGCTTGAGAATTCGATCTTTCTTTACTTACTTTTTATAACCAAACGTAAAAAATGCTCGAATCGAAAACAGGTAAAAGTACCTACTTATGTATAACATCGTGCATGAGGAATTTTAGAGTTTTATTACGTAAAAATTACAGCTACAGTGTAACGATCGCAATCACTTCTGATTGGTTAACATTCTTCCGCTGTTGGTCAAAATCCATTGACGCAGCAAGATATTTCAGCAAATCAAAACGATTGAGACTGTAACAATGATTGATGCAGGTTTTACATAATAAGGCTAAGTACTTCATGCCAATGGGTGTGAACTCGGTCAAAGTAGTGGAATTTGGGCTAAGCCCTTCTCATTCTGAGAGTTGACACAGAAGTTATTATCATTATCATTTTATCTTATCTGGGACAGCACTTGATGTTTTATCAGTTATTATAACTCATACGTTCTTCTGCAAACTTACAAATTGACTTGTTTAGACTCATACAAATAATATTTGCTGCTACGTGCCACGCCGCTCCGTGCATCTCAAGGGGGGTGATACCTTAAATTTTAATATACAGTACATATGTTAAAAATCACATGGCGTCGGTTAAACTGTATAATTTTTTAAAAGGGTTTATTTACTCTCGAATATTTTAGCATAAATTAACGAATTTTATACGTTTTTAATTCATTGTTTCTGAGTTATGAATGTTCTTAATTAATATTTGAGTGAAATCATATAAGTAGGGACGACGACCTCCGTGGCGCAGTGTTGAGCGCTGTTGCCTTAACGTGCGGAGGTCCCGGGTTCGATCCCCGGCAGGGTTTGGAATTTATAATTTCTGAATTTCCCTGGTCTGGCCTGGTGGGAGGCTTCGGCCGTGGCTAATTACCACCCTACACCATGCCGTGTAGAAACCGAATAGGAGTATGGGTTTAATATAACTGCCATGCCCCTAACAAGTTAGCGCCGTTACCATCTTAGACTGCATCATCACTTACCATCAGGTGAGATCGCAGTCAAGGGCTAACTTGTAGTGGATAAAAAAAAAAGGGAATTATTTAACGACTATGACTCTATGGTGAAAATGGTCGCTTACTGTGGTCTTCATGAAAACGCTCAAGGACACTCAGTGTGGGATCTATAGAGCGAACATTGACTTTGCTTAGGCTTAAGACATGGTTAAAACGAGACAGATTTATGTTACTCACATAAGTCCATCTCGTTTTAACTCTAAGTAGGTAAAGTCTGCGCCAAGTCAAAGAACGCTCTATAGATTTCAGCATCAGTGGGCGGCGGAGAGAGCTTTGCTCGAGGTTGCTTTACACGATCAAATCGGACTAATGTTACTATGAAGTAACCGACATAGCTCGCTGCTCGACGTGTTGGGAAGTTGAAGCGGCAAAGAGCGGGGAACATAATTCGAAGAACCGGTAGACGTTGGGGTTCCAAAGTACTGAAATGGCGCCCCTACACTGAAAAGCGCAGCGTTGGTAGACCCCTAATGATTGAACGGACGACCTCAACAGAGTCGCAGTAAACCGCTAGATAGGTACAGGCGGCATAAGACCGCAACTTGTGTATAGCCCCACAAACTTCTGACCCGATGACAGCCTCGCTGTTATTACATATTTTATTAAACACAAAGTTGCTAATCCGACCGAATTTCGGCCACGGCGGCCAATCTCCAGAGAGATTAGCCATCTGCGTGGGAGATATTATAGTGCACAAGTGTGTGCGCATACACAGGTGCACTCTCTGTTCCTTTACTCTCATAGCCCGATGGGACGGAAAATCCGACACGACCGGAGAGAGATCAGGCACAGGACCGACGGCTTAACGTGCTCTCCGAGGCACGGGGGTGAAACACCGCCAACTTCCTAACTCCGGACTATTCTTTCTTGAGAATTTCTTGTCAGAAAAACCCAATACTTATTATGGCCCGACCCGGGACTCGAACCCGGGACCTCGTCGGCGCAGTCGAACATACTAACCACTAGACCAACGAGGCAGTCACTCCATAACTAATCCATACTAATATTATAAATGCGAAAGTCTGTCTGTCGTCTGCTACGCTTTCCCGGCCCATCTTTTCAACCGATTTTGATGAAATTTGGTATAGAGGAGGTGGTCTATCCCGGGGAAGGACATAGGCTACTTTTTATCCCGGAAAATTAAAGAGTTCCCGCGGGAATCAATAAATCTTAATCCACGCGGACGAAGTAGCGGGCATCATCTAGTAATTAATAAAAACAAAAACTAAACCGTCATAAAAATTCATTGTCGCTGTCATCACATTTGAAGTTGCTAATCAAATCAAATAAATATTATAAATGCGAAAGTTTGGATGGATGGATGTATGGATGTATGTTTGTTACTCAATCACGCTCCAACGGATGAACGGATCTGGATGAAATTTGGCACAGAGATAGATTATAGTCTGGAATAGCACATAGGCTACTTTTTATCCCGGAAAATTAAAGAGTTCCCGCGGGAACCGAAAAACCTCAATCCACGCGGACGAAGTCGCGGGCATCAGCTAGTTATACCTAAATATTAAAAATAAAATAAAAACAAAAACTAAACCGTCATAAAAAATAGTTCAAATTTTGGCCACCAGACCAGATAAGATCATCAGGGGAGATCGCACTCAAGGGCTAACTTGTAGTGGATAAAAAAATAAAAAAAAAAATTGTGGGACTGTAAAGTTCCCTACAAGAGACGTCCAGGTATGGACGTCCAAGTATGGACGTCTTTCGATCGACGATGAAGGAACGTTGACGACAAAGAATTTATCAAGTTTCAGTTTTGACACAGCTGTGTCGTATTGTTATGTTGTATAAATCCTTAACAAAAGGGTTTTTTCACGTAAAAATATATACCAAGGAGCGAACAACCATATTATGGATGGCAGCTTTAGGGATGAGTAATGGGTGGAATATTTTGCAAGTCCACGACCCGCCGCGACGAAATGCTACCATTATTTCTTTTCTCACATTCCCCTGTTGTTTTAGGCAAATTGGATGTATCATTAATTATTTTGGTGAAGCAAAAGCAATAAAGGAGGCTGTGAAAAAAATAATAAATAAAGTAGGCATTAAAAATGATTATTAGGTACGTGAAAATGATTGCCACAGCGCACTTTCTACCAGAGATGTGCTAGGCCACGGATGTGTTCCAAGCGGGAGGGAGGTGCACCTCGGTGGTGGTGCCCTTGAAAGAGGAAGTCGGGGCGGCATGCCCCCGGAGGAGGGTCCGCCTGGGCGGATGTCACTGGTTGGGTCGCGGATGATTGCGCAAGTGTTCCCGTAACCCTGCCTTAAGGCGATGCGCAGGAGCGCCGCTTTGTTTTAGTGGGTATTCTGGAGTCCCAGTGAGTCCCACATACCATCTCGGAAGCATTGCAGTTTCACATTGCCTTGCTCCCGAGAGGGATGGCTAAAAGCATTTCCCAGCGTTAAAAAAAAAGGTACGGATGTGTGTCAAACCCACCAATAGGAGCGCTTGATCTAACATCCAGCGATCTAAGCTATTGATGAGTTTGACACACACCCTTAGCTTAGCACATCTTTGGTAGAAAGCGCACTGTAGCAATCATTTCTACGTAATAAAGCATTTTTAATGCTACTTTACTTACTATTATTTTTCTCTGGTGGAAACTCACCCTGAAGAACGTTTCTTAAATGGCTGATTGAAGGATGCTCTCAAGCGAGAGAACTAGGAGCCTCTAGAAGCAAGTGGCACAACCGTGTTCTGTAGAGATCCAACCAGGAGCCCTCCAAAGTTGAAACGACGAAGACGGTATAAAAATATATAATAAATAAATAAATAATTGTTTATAGCTCCAAAAATCCTACGAGTAATATTTGTATTTTACAAAAAAGTCTTATCCGTAGTTACAATAGTGGTGGTTATTTTTTTTTATATCCACTACAAGTTAGCCCTTGACTGCAATCTCACCTGGTGGTAGGTAAATGATGATGCAGTCTAAGATGGTAGCGGGCTAACCTGTTAGGGGCATGGCAGTTATATTAAACCCATACCTACCCCTATTCTGTCTCTACACGGCATCGTACCGGAACGCTAAATCGCTTGGCGGCACGTCTTTACCGGTAGGGTGGTAACTAACCACGGCCGAAGCCTCCCACCAGGCCAGACCAGGGAAAATTCAGAAATTATAAATTTCCAAACCCTGCGCGCCACGGAGGTCGTCAAAATGGTATATAGTAGGTACGGAGGTGATGGGTATATAGTAGGTATACTATTATTATTAGTACGTACCTGTTCATGAAAGAAAACTTGTAGGTACAAGTTACAACAACATTGTAGTTGACAGTTATTTTTTATCTGGGCTTCTGAAGCTGAACAAAGGTGGACCTGTGCTTCAGCTTCGGTGAAACAGAAGCGACAGTAACTTTAATGTAGCATAGAATACCAGTCATCTTCAACAATAGTCCGTTAAAACCTTTGTTATGGGTATGCAATAAACACAGACTCTCATAACAAACGAGTTAATGCTATGCAAAAAGACGGCCAAATCTAATTATTCACGTAAACGTTCGCATAACAAACATTTGTCTCTCAAAATCCCGATTCACTGGCTAACTCAGTATTGCATTAGTGGCTCTGCAAGCGGTTTTAATGAATGAGAACGCATAAACCGCAAACTCGTGTTCAAATCCGCTTTTGGCTCAATACTGCAACTGCCCGCGCTTGCAATTCACGAACGTGCGTGAATTTTATTTGTATATAGTCCCACAAATTTATCTGACCCGGTGTCCAAAATTGGAACAATTTTTTTTTTTTATCCACTACAAGTTAGCCCTTGACTGCAATCTCACCTGGTGGTAGGTAAATGATGATGAAGTCTAAGATGGTAGCGGGCTACGCTGAATCGCTTGGCGGTACGTCTTTGCCGGTAGGGTGGTAACTAGCCACGGCCGAAGCCTCCCACCAAACCAGACCAGAGAAAATTCCGAAATTATAAATTCCGCGGGAATCAAAAAAAATTAAACCACGCGGACGAAGTCGCGGGCATCTTCTAGTATAATATTATAAACGCGAAAGTTTGTATGTATGGATGTATGGATGTTTTTTACTCTTTCACGCCAGAACGGCTGAACAGATCTGGATGAAATTTGGCACAAAGATAGATTATAGTCTGGAATAACACATAGGCTACTTTTTATCCCGGAAATTCCCGCGGGAACCAAATAACCTCAATCCACGCGGACGAAGTCGCGGGCGCAGTCTTTTTACATATTTTATTGGCAACATTGGTAAAGCATTTGAAACCGCAAATACATTACCTTTCAAAATATTGCAAACACTAGAGCTAAGCTTAAGTACTACATAAAGAAATGAAATTTAAAAATTGGGAATTTCTGTTCAACTTTGCCATTAACGCTTTCGGAGGATAAAACCTGGCTAAGACCGGATTTACTTTGTATTTTATCTTTATCCCTGAATAAATTGAAAAGAGATTTGGCAAATAAATTGAAGTTTCAATATCTCGAGAGCGATATTATGAAAGGATTTCACCAAACAGTCGTAGAAAAGAAAAGAAAGAAAAGGAAAAGGAGACACTCTCTCTGCACCCTGTTCCCATATTTTTAAGTAAGTACTACGTATAAGTAGTTACTATTCTGTACTACAAGTTTGCCCTTAAAACCACAGCCTTCATCTGGTTGGTAGGTTAGACGCTAGTGAGATAACCTGATAACAATATGTCTGTTATATAATACTAGCGGTCGCCCGCGACTTCGTCCGCGTACAATTTCTGACTTCCTATAAGATTATGAAATTTTCCCGCTGCAAAAGGCCTATCCGATTTTTGACGACCTCCGTGGCGCAGTGTTGAGCGCTGTTGCCTTAACGTGCGGAGGTCCCGGGTTCGATCCCCGGCAGGGTTTGGAAATTTATAATTTCTGAATTTTCCCTGGTCTGGCCTGGTGGGAGGCTTCGGCCGTGGCTAGTTACCACCCTACCGGCAAAGACGTGCCGCCAAGCGATTTAGCGTTCCGGTATGATGCCGTGTAGAAACCGAATAGGGGTTATGGGTTTAATATAACTGCCATGCCCCTAACAGGTTAGCCCGCTACCATCTTAGACTGCATCATCACTTACCATCAGGTGAGATTGCAGTCAAGGGCTAACTTGTAGTGGATAAAAAAAAAAAAAAAAATATCCCCAAAAGTCCTACCGCTAGTAGGTAAATATCGCGACTTCGTAGTTCATACCCATGGAGAGTGGCGTGCACAGTGTTTGAAGTCTTCGCGACTTCGTCCGCGTACAATTTTTGATTTCCTTACCCTTACTCTGAGATTGATCGAATTTAAAATACGGTCTCACTAAGTGAGGTGAATTACATTTGCATCAAACTAAAATGAATCTTAACCTTATTAATTTAGAGCTCAATTTCGTGTATGCATTCACAGCTAGCACTCCAAACGATACGTTTCGAAATTTGAATCGGTTGCACTGAATTTGTGGCTTTAAATCAAGAGTTTTTGGGTCCATTTTAGTTTGACGTAAATGTGATTCACCTCACTTAGTGAGACCGTATTTTAAATTCGATTAATCTCAGAGTAAGGGTACCTATGAGATTATGAAATTTTCCCGCTGCAAAAAGTCTATCTAAAGAGGCTTTTTATATAGCTTATGCAGGTGTTAATTATTTAAAACTTATAACCTAAATCCCGATTTTCAAGTAGGTATCTAACTTCAAAAACATAGAACTTTCATACAAACTTCCAACCCCCATTTCACCCTCTTTGGGGTAGATTTTCGAAAAGAAGTACTTTTTCGAAAATCTACATGTAACAGGTTATTCATACAGGTTATTATTATTTAAAACTGATAACCTAAATCCCGAATTTCTAGTCTGTAACTTCAAAAACTTAAAACCATCATGCAAACTTCCAACCCCCATTTCACCCTCTTTGGGGTAGATTTTCAGAAAATTTTATTATTTTAAACTAATAACTTAAATGCTAATTTTCATGTGTCTAACTTCAAAAACAACGGACCTCATCGCATCGCATTTTACAGCATCGTACCGGAACCGTATTGTACCGTTTGCCACAAGCCCACAATAATAACAATTACTTACTGGTAGGGTGGCAAGCCACGGGCAAAGCCGCAGGAAAATGGTAGTATGCCCCCTGACCAGCCGAGCGATCGCGTAACTTCTGCATCAATCATTGTTACAGTATCAATTGTTGTAATTGGCTGAATTTATGGCATTCTTGCTGCGTCAATGGATTATGTCCAATAGTGGAAGAGTGTTAACCAATCAGAGGTGATTGCGATGTATCAATGATTGATGCAGAAGTTACGCGATCGCTCGGCGGATCAGAGAAAATTCAGAAATAATAAATTCCTGAATTACCCCTGCCACAGATCGAACCCGGGACCTCACACCTTTGCGGTGTTAGCAACTAAGACGCCACTGTTTGGCTCTACAACGCTAGGACACCCGACGGACAAGATTCCCCGACATTAGCTTACTTAAACACGGGATGATGCGACGCCTGTTACCCATGGCGCGTTTACATTAGATCGCTTTGGCCATATTCGAATGAAGCCAGTTAATGAAAACTGTATCTAATTCGGTAGGCCGCATTCGATGACCGACCCAGTGTATTGTTACTGTGTATTGACCGTATTCGGTCATAACTCATAACTCATTATGCAAACTTACTGCTGGCAGAATACGGTCGACGCATTCAAATACCGACCTAATAAATATTGGACGTTCTGTGCGTACGTTTCCGGACGTTTGTCAGGTCCCTAGCGTGTTTTCGCTCTAAGGGCATTTTTACATTGTTAATTAATATAGACTCACCGATAACGGAGCTTTTTTTTTTGAAGTTTGTTTCCACTGACCGACACGATACCGCTACATCGTTGCTGATAATGTATGTGTTCCGTGAGTTGGCTACGATATTATCGTTATCGTGTCGGCCAATGAAAAAACGCTCTAAAGCATTGCTCAAGTTATATCTGGTACTGTAACCGTTAACAAACAAGTGAAAGTAATTTAAAATTTGCTGAAGCTGTTTCTTATATTCGCCGCTACTACCACCAGCTCCGACAGCCGTGATCGTCTAGTGGTTAGGACCCTACGTTGTGGCCGTAGTAACCCAGGTTCGAATCCTGGTCACGGCAGATGTCAGCTGTCGCGGCGGAGCTGTATTTTTGTTTCTATTTTTGTTCTTAGGGACAAAAAGCAATGCGGGAATCAAACCACGCGGATAAAGTCGCGTGCATCAGCTCCAAATCGAGGAATCGAACTCATCATCCGCATTTGAACTTGCTAACCGCTAGACCAACGAGGCAGTTGGGGAGTCAGCACTGTCAAAGAAGGCGCCGCATCGCCGTGACAGGTTGGCATTGCTCCAGATTTGTGTGACTTAATACTCGCATAACTAAACTTCCTGACGTTTGGCAGTTGTAATAATAACAGACAACCGAAGTCCATACTGCCTCGTTGGTCTAGTGGTTAGCATCTTCGACTGCAGCAGACGAGGTCCCGGGTTCGAGTCCCAGGTCAGACCATAAATTAGGTATTGGGTTTTCTAACTTGAAATTCTCGGTACTAGCTCGGAGTTAGGAAGTTGGCGGTGAGTCACCCCCGTGCCTCGGAGAGCACGTTAAGCCGTCGGTCCCGGTTATTATCAATAACATGATAATAGTCGTTAAAGCGCGCCAACCCGCATTGGAGCAGCGTGGTGGCCAGCCCATTAACGTCCCACTGCGGAGGCCTGTGCCCAGCAGTGGGACGTTAATGGGCTGTAGTGGTGTTGGTGGTGGTTGGTCCATACTATCCATGAAACTAAATGACAGCAGTGCTTGGATTAAACACGGGATAGGAATCGGCGGAGGAAGCGGCGGAGTTGTATTTTTTTAATTTGGGACGCTTTATTCAGGTTCAAATGGCTTGAATTATTACATGACTAAAGGCTGTTCCTATTTTATGTGCATCTTGGACTAGATAGTAATCGTATTTCGTGGCTTTTTCATCACTGACGATGAAAATAGTGCAAGAGATACTCGTATAAGGGGGCAAAAGTAAGCGGTAACGTTTTAATATTGTTGACGTTTGTGTTTGAGAAGAAGTGCTCAACGCGGCTAAAGAAGTTTTCACTTCAATAATCTTTACGAGATGATACCCGCGATTTCGTCCGCGTGGATTAAGTTTTTTGTATTCCATAATTTCAGGATAAAAAAATAAATTATTATGAGACTCACCGCCGATTGTCGTAAGATAAGATAAGAAAAATCTTTTTTAGATCGGTCAAAAAGTAATAAAAAACTTATCAGACAGAAAGCGTATGAAATGAATGATGGCCAGAAATCTGTTGTAAATATGAGTTCACGACCCGACTCGACAAGATGTTTTAATAATAAAAAAATATTCCATCCCTACTTTTCTTTTTGACTGAGTTTTATAACGGCAACTAATTTAATTACTTTGTACTATACTTTAGAGCTTTGTTAAGGGGAAAAAGAAAAATTGTATGGCTAAGTATTATAATAAAAAATCGGCCAAGAGCGTGTCGAGCCCCCGCAGTGCAGGGTTTTGTAGTTTTTCTTCCTTTACGTGTAGGGGAAGTGCCTTAAAAAAATAAATATTTTTAAAATTTTATTTTACCACTTTGCCCGCGTCATTAATATGTACTTACTAGCTTATGTCGGCGACTTCCTCCGCGTGGATTGAGGTTTATTGATTCCCGCGGGAACTCTTTAATTTTCCGGTATAAAAGTATATGCCTATGTGTATGGCCTATGTGTTATTCCAGACTACAATCTATCTCTGTACCCCAGATCCGCTTAGCCGTTATGGCGTGATTGGGTATATATTATATATTATATAGTATATTGGGCATCCATCCATCCATCCGAACTTTCGCATTTATAATATTAGTATAGAAGTTTATATATCTATGCCAAATTACAGCTTTCTAGTACTAACAGCCTCGCTGATTTAAGCCGCGGGACAGACAGACGGACAGACGAAATTATAAGGGTTCCTTGTTGACTACGGAACCCTTAGGTAAAATATTAAAACGTAAAATAATAAATTTCCTCATGCCAAATTATAATAAAATATGGTAGCCGTGGGCGGGATCCATTTCTTTGAGAAAATAACGAATGTTTTTAAAGGACAGTCACTAATATCGTAAAAATGCGAAAGTGTGTTTGTCTGTTGGTTTGCCCTTCAATCACGCCGCAACGGAGCAACGGGTCGACGTGATTTTTGGCATGGGTATAGTTGAGGATATGGAGAGTGGCATAGGCTACTTTTTATCCCGGATAATTAAGGAGTTCCCGTGGGAATTAGAAAAACTTATTCCACGCGAATGAAGTCGTGGGCATCAGCTAGTTTTTGTATAAAAAAATCCAAAAAGTTAAGTGAGATACGTCGTGTACGAATTTGAAACCCGTAGGTAATAATATTGCAAGAGCACGCCGCGCCGGGTTGTCCTTCAATCATGCCGCAACAGAGCGACCGATTGACGTGATATTTTGGATGGGATTTTATTTTGTATCTCCATTATACCCAGGGATTTTAATAAAACTAAGTCCTCGCGGATCAAGTCGCGTACCTACTATTCCCCTTTTAGTATAGACATTCACATTTTTAGGGTTCCGTAGCCAAATTTGGCAAAAAAGGAACCCTTATAGATTCGTCATGCCTGTCTGTCTGTCTGTCTGTCTGTCCGTCCGTATGTCACAGCCACTTTTTTCCGAAACTATAGGAACTATACTGTTGAAACTTGGTAAGTAGATGTATTCTGTGAACCGCATTAAGATTTTCACACAAAAATAGAAAAAAAACAATAAATTTTGGGGGTCCCCATACTTAGAACTGAAACTCAAAAATTTTTTTTTCATCAAACCCATACGTGTGGGGTATCTATGGATAGGTCTTCAAAAATGATATTGAGGTTTCTAATATCATTTTTTTCTAAACTGAATAGTTTGCGCGAGAGACACTTCCAAAGTGGTAAAATGTTGGTTCCCCCCCCCCGTAACTTCTAAAATAAGAGAATGATAAAACTAAAAAAAATATATGATGTACATTACCATGCAAACTTCCACCGAAAATTGGTTTGAACGAGATCTAGTAAGTAGTTTTTTTTTAATAATTTAAAACTTACTACAGGTTTGTACGGAACCCTCGGTGCGCGAGTCCGACTCGCACTTGGCCGGTTTTTTTTAATACCGCATAGAGAAATTTAAATGCGAATACTTTTCAATTCGTTTTGAAGCGAAGCTGTGAGCGTGTGTGCTCATGTTGAAAAGCAGATGGCTTCATTCCTCTGATAAGAATCTCTGCAAGGAAATAGAGTATATTGAAAATATAGATAGCGGGATTACCGATATTTAGTTTAATAATAATAATGTCCTCCCGGCCGAATTTCGGCCTCGGCGGCCTACCTCCAGAGAGATTTTGACGACCTCCGTGGCGCAGTGTTGAGCGCTGTCGTCTTAACGTGCGGAGGTCCCGGGTTCGATCCCCGGCAGGGTCAATTTGGGAATTTATAATTTCTGAATTTTCCATGGTCTGGCCTGGTGGGAGGCTTCGGCCGTGGCTAGTTACCACCCTACCGGCAAAGACGTGCCGCCAAGCGATTTAGCGTTCCGGTACGATGCCGTGTAGAAACCGAATAGGGGTTTGGGTTTAATATAACTGCCATGCCCCTAACAGGTTAGCCCGCTAACACCTTAGACTGCATCATCACTTACCATCAGGTGAGATCGCAGTCAAGGGCTAACTTATAGCGGATTAAAAAAAAAAAAAAAAGATTAGCCATCTGCGCGGCAGATATTAAAGTGCACAAGTGTGTGCGCATACACAGGACGTGCACTCTCTCTACCTTCTCATAAGTCCGATGAGAAGGAAAATCCGACACAACTGGAGAGAGATCAGGTGCAGGACCGACGGCTTAACGTGTTCTCCGAGGCACGGGGGTGAAACACCGCCAACTTCCTAACTCCGGGCTAGTACTGAGAATTTCTTGTGAGAAAAACCTAATACCTACTTGTTATGGCCCGACCCGGGACTCGAACCCTGGACCTCGTCGGTTGCAGTCGAACATGCTAACCACTAGACCAACGAGGCAGATATTTAATTTAATACAGAGAGAGTTATAATATAATCCTATAATTCCGTATCGTTCATTTCACTATGGAGATTGACTGTGGGGGTACGGCAGCTAGCTATATTAAACCCCAATCGTTTTCTACACGGCATCGTACCGGAACGCTAGATCGCTAGGCGGTATGTCTTTCCCGGTAGGGTAGTAACTAGCCACGGCCGAAGCCTCCCACCAGACCAGACCAGAGATAATTTCGAAATGACCCTGCCGGTAATCGAACCCGGGACCTCCTATGCTATATGACCACGCTCACCACTGCACTAGGGAGTTCTTCAAAATTATAAAGATACTAGATGATGCCCGTGACTTCGTCCGCTTCGATTAAGGTTTTTGATTCCCGCATGAACTCTTTAATTTTTCGGGATAAAAAGTAGCCTATGTCCTTCCCCGGAATACAAACTATCCATATGCCATTCATCAAAATCGGGAGATGGGCCTTGAAAGCGTAGCAGATAGATAGACAGACCTACAGACACACTTTCGCATGTATAATATTAGTATAGTAATTATGGATTATAAAAATCAATCGAAATCTTTCTTACTTACCAACAAAATTAAATTAAATTCAATAGTTATTTTATTCAAATAGACTTTTTACAAGTGCTTATGTAGGTTTAGTGGTCGATGGCTTATGAATAGTCGAATGAATCTACCAAAAATAGAAAAATATAAATATTAGAAGTCTCCCAACAATTCAAGTGGATACACTTACGTCACAGTGAAATAAAGCATTCCATAAAGCAAGCCCCCCAATCATGTAAGAATGGTCGATGAAATCGTTTAAGTTCTGCGGCAAAGTTAATAAACCATAACAGCATTAAATTAGAGCTCAATTTCGAGTACCCATTCTTATACGTTTAGGTATGTACGATACTCAAACGTATAAGAATGGATACACGAAATTGAGCTCTAATTCAATGCAGTTATGGTTTATATTTCTTTGACGCTGAACCTTTACCATTTGATGGACAATTCTTACATAATCGGGGGGCTGGTCCCTCAGCGAGGCGGAGGAACACAAAACCCTTTCATCCACAAATATAAATAACACTAACCCGATGAAATAACTTTGTGCAATTCTACTTAGAGGTCATCCATAAAGTACGTCACACGTTAAGGGGAAGGGAGGGGGTCGACGAGGTGTGTCATTGTGTGACAAGGGGTGCGAGGGGTCCTAAGTTTCGTGACGTCACATAACAAAATCTTAATAGAGTGTTAAAATGCCAAATTGAACTATTAACGAAAAACACTTACATTACACTTGATAAATTTACTGAATTTTATGTCTATTTATTTTGTTAAATTTTGATGAGAAAATGATGTCAAGTTTATTCACATAACCAACCGCGTTTTTGAATTGGTAAGTATTTTTGTATTACTAGGAAAAAAACTAGAGATAGGATTTTCAAATTAATTTGGTCTCAGGTATCAGTTCATTTTGGAAAAGGGGTCACTTGCGCAAAATAGTTTGGGAATCCCTGCCTAACGTACCGAAACCGGACATTAGCGTGACATAAAATACGTCGCATCTCATAACTTGGATGAAAGAGAAACGGCCTCTTTTAGAGACGCCGTAATCTTCATTAGACGCGATGAATATTTAAGTGGGGAGCTTAATTTCTCCCGCTTTGAACGCTTCACTGGATTTGCAGTAATAGAAAGATAATGGAAACAGTAATTTTAGGAGAAATCTTAGGCTACGTTCGCACTGCGAAACAAATTCGCACGATTTTTTCTCGCAATTCTGTAGCACTAGAAATCATATGGAGGTATACGCACTTGCGAATGAAATTTGCGCGAAAATACTCTCTGGTTTGATACAAATTTCACGCCGTACGGTAAGAATTATATTTAATCGATTTTTTTGTGCTGTATGGAGACGCTTACCGCATTCGCAGCTCGAAGTAAATAAATAAATCTTTATTTGGAATTACCAAAGACACAGTGAAGATACAAAGACAAAATTACTAGAAAAAACTTAGGAACTAGACTGTCCAAAAAGGGCATCGGCTCAGCGGTGTAGATACACCATAACAGCGCTGATTTTCAGTCGGTCTCTAAAAAGTTTTCGTCGTCCTGGACCGGCCCGGGCCGCCCGCCAACCTGACATCGCATCACTAGTAATGGACCAACATAATCTTGTGATTATTAACTACTTAGATTTAAACAATGCGTATTAATAGTAATATTTATTAACTACTACACCGCTTTACATATATTAAAAGTAATATACCAATTAAAACTATAAAAAAGTTGGCGCCAATATTGTGTGGTCTCGTATGGTATAATAACTATGTTTTAAATCATTTCTGACCAAGTAGTAAAAAATTCATTAAATCTATGTTTCTGACAAACCTTTAATTATTTATTCGTCTGTGGCTTAATCTTGGCAGTAACTAAGTAGGTGAAATCCGTAAGTGAAATATAAATTGCGAGGATAAAATTCGCGCGCACGTTTTTCGCAGTGCGAACGTAGCCTTACGCTGTATTTTCGGTGGGCAGCACTGCGTTCTGCAGTTGTGTTTTCGGTTTAAGTAGTGGAATATCTACGACGACCCGCCCAGTTCAACTAACTACTCTACATGAGCGATAAACGCTTACTTGTTTGCGATTCCGCGTATCCGCTAATGACACTCGCCCCACCTGCCGCGTTTTCCACTCGCCACCAAAAACCTTTCATACAAAATATTAGTATGGTGCGAGCATAGAGGTATAATATAATATATGGTGCGAGTGTATCGCAACCGCGGGTCCGCCCGCGCCGCCCCGCTTCCGCTGGACAGCGGTGAGCGGAAGCGGAAAAAGTACCGTTCCGTATCTCAAGAGGAAAAAAGGAGCCCTTATAGGATCACTTCGTTGTCCATCTGTCTGTCTGTCAACCTCCTTTTCTCGGGAATGCGTGGACGTATCAAATTGAAATTAATATCAATTTTTCTGCCGCCGCCGCTCCGCTGCCGCTGGGCAAAAAATTTACCGGATAATCTTTAATGCTGTATTTTGCCTATAATTGAATATTGTGTTAGAACTAGACATAACTGTATTATTTTATTATAATTAATTGTTTGTAAGTACAATATTTTTTGGCATATCAATAAACAAAATAAAATAAAATAAATCCTTATATTTGTATTGCTATGGCTGCTCTGCTTGTTGGATGCTTATGACCTTCATCCGCTGCTAGTTGCTTCAATGGCATCATGGCGAGAAAAGGAGCGGCTGTCATGCCATACGTAGTAGTAGGGTTGTAACGGAGGCGTTCTTAGCGGAAGCAGAGGCGGATGCGGAGGTGAATGGATTTACCTCCGCGGATGCAGAGGTTAACGGAAGCGGAGGCGGAGGTGGATTTCTCCGATCACATCGTCCATTTTCTGTGCTTTAGGATGCGATGAATCCCACATTTGATTTTTTTTTGGATTCTTCTAAGGACAGTTGCCTTTTTGCTTGATGTAATGATGTAACTGACGTCACCTGCTTCGATTTGTACGTCTCGCATTGTAAGTCAACGTAAATAAACCTCCGTTACAACTCCGCAAAAAAAACGGCGGAGGTGGATGCGGAAGCGGAGGTACGATTTCTTGCGAAAGTTCCGCACTTACGGAGGCGGAGGCGAAGTTCCGTTACGACCTTATTACGTAGCTGCATGCATCTGTTAATCGCGTAACAACTGAACCGTTGAACTTCGCCATAATATTTTTTGAAAGCGCTGATGATCGCTACTGATGAGTACTTGTCTGTAGGTACATTGTTGTATTATGCATATTTATATTGCTTCCATCTTAAGACGAAGGACATAAGATCTTGTTGTTTTGGGTCATCATTAACCCATTTTACCTAGTAGCAATGTCATTCTTATCATAACGGATCCGTCGAGTAGTACTCCGGGCCGTCCGGGGACTAATCTGAAAAGTACTCTTTGCCTGATAATCATATTTATTACTAACGGTTTGAATATTATGACTCATTGGAGTAACAATATGAGCAATTTCCCTCTGCAGTTTCTTTGATTCATCTTCAATGCCCTTTAATAAGACTTTGTACTCTTTCATAGCGATTCGTCCCACCATTAAATTTTTCCTTTGTCCGAATGATCGACCATTGATAACTCTTCGCAATAAATTCGCTTCGCCATTTATATCGTCACTTTTATCGTAGTATAGGTCAACTTTGTTATTGCTAAAAGTTAAGTTCGTGTATTGAATCTTTGACAATAAAGTCATACTAAATAATAGTAATGTTAAGTTTATAATCATTATAAAACACTAGTGGTACCTATTGCAGTGCTCAAGCAACTTAGTAATGAAATTTTCAAGAAGGTAATATAATTTAAGTAATAATTGAAATTTCGTTTCGTTAATTAAGTGGTTATCGAAAATCCAAAGAATGGTGTTGATTATAATCACGAGGCAATCAACACAATCTTGGGAAATTGAAAATTATTGTTTACAAATTATGCTACGCTATCGCCATTTAGTCTTAATATATTTTCCATTAGTTACACAAAGGTAGGTGGTAGTGGTACGCCTTGATTTGATTTTATAGAATAAAATTCATAATCGAAATCCATTATCATACTAATATTATAAATGCGTATAAGTGTGTTTGTTTGTTGGTTTGTCCTTCAATTACGCAGCACGGAGAAACAGATAAAAAAAAAAATTAACCACGCGGACGAAGTCGCGGGCATCGGCTAGTAATATTATAAGTACAAAATTGTGACGTATGGCGCAGTCGAACATGCCAACCACTAGACCAACGAGGTAGTTAATGATTCAATATCAAGAGAGCATAACCTCGGGCAAGACTCCTAGCTGCGTGTCACTCGTGCCTTCATATGCAGATGGGGGCGGCAATCAAGGGTAGCAATCTGCGATATTAATATTCAAAGATGCCCTTTATAATTTACATATCTGAGTATATTCATCAACGCAAATTAAATAATTTAGACATTTGATGTGCGTTTGTAGTACTTATAATAATCCGTAGTACTTATAGTAATCCGACCATTAATAGGTAAGTAGGTACTAGATTTAAGGGCAAACACACACTACGGACAGGACAGGATAACCGTCCGCGAAAACATCGGCGTTGTAAGAGCAACATGTTTTGACTTTTTTCCTGTCGCGGTACTCAGTGCAGCTCCATATTATGAAATTGAGAGCAAGAGATGAGAGCGAAACACACGAGCGAAACAAACTTAGTAATAAGCAGATACCCAATTTTGTGAGGTGGTGTAAGAGACACACAATAATTATCTATGGTATTTTCTTATCTGTGACTGTGACTAGATAATGCCCGCACCTTCGTCTGCGTGAATAAAGTTTTTTCATTTCCGCGTTAGCTCTAAAATTTGGCATACAGAGGCCGTTTTTAAGTAAACTTATGTACGTCACACTAATTTCGAAATTGTTTGACCCGTCCCTCGACCTTGTCACAGTTGGTCACATTTGTGAGACCCCCCTCCTAGTGTGACGTCACATATCTTGCAATTTTACATCTAGAAATTATTAACAGCACTTCTGAAATTAGTTTTAAACCTTACAGACACAGATAGTATATACATATCATATATGTAGATTGTATAAAGAAACTTAGGACAGCTCCCACCCCTTGTCACACTTCGTCGATCCCCTCCCCCACTCTAAACGTGTGACGTACTTTATGGATGATCCCTAAGAAGGGATTTTTGAAAATTAAACCTTCATCGAAAGCTAGTTAATATTTATATGAACACACCCTTATTGTAGTATGACGCACTGAAACGTTGAAATAGGTCCTGTACATATTTGTATTGTAAATAAAATCACGGGAATCCGCGTTCGAAAGCTCGTAAGAAAGGGATCCAGCAAACATTCCCTCATGAAACTTTGCTTCGCAATTCATAATTTATGAGTTATGAAGAATGTGCCTCCGACGATGTTCAAAATTATATAAATACTAGCTGATTCACGCGACTTCGTGCGCGTGGAATAAGTTTTTTTAGTTTCCACTAGAACTCCTTAACTTTCCGGGATAAAAGAAAGCGGTCATTCTCTAGGTCCTGAATTATATCCATTATCCATGCAAAAAAATCACGTCACTCGTGATTGAAGGACCATCAACATACCAATAACCCAACAAAGAAACGATTATGACTTTCCTATCATTTTTATTTAGCAACTATCGATTCTAATATCCTTATACATCTGCCGTTGTTATCTATTTTATTCCACTACAAGTCAGCCCGATGCTATGCTACCGTCTTAAGGGACCGGCGACCACCGCTCGCAACTTCTACTCGAACCGCAAATATAAATTTGCCGGTATATTGCTATCCCTATTTGGCTGGAGACACATGATTATACATTTAGTCTTGTTCCGTGAATACCAAAAATGATGAATGAAAAATTGTTGTGTTTTTAACTTCGTGTTGTTATTCTGTAACTTGACAATATAGGCTATGTTCCTGATTAATTAGTACGTGAGATATCGTTGGTTTTAATATGAAACAAATAAGGAGAAAACATGTCGTTTATGTCGCAAAAACATGCAAAACGTACTTACATATACTTACATGTACTTACATATAATTTTGGGAAAGTATTTTGGAAAAATAATTATCCAGGGACCTAGATAAATACAAGTTCAATCTTAATAATCGCATAATATGTAGGAAATATGCTCGAATTACTAATTATTTTGGTATTACGTTTGTATGAGCAATTCACCCTCCGCTGGCGCCTTAACCACCTGGCTTGCGGTGATAGCCTAGTGGCGGTTAAAACACCCGACCTTCAGAAGGGGGTCGTGGGTTCGATCTCCAGACACGCACCTCAGAAATACTAGATGATGCCCGCGAATTCGTCCGCTTGAATTACGTTCTTTATGATTCCCGGAGGAACTCTTTAATTTTCCGGGATAAAAAGTAGCCAATGTCCTTCCCCGGGATGTAACCTACCGCTATACCAAATTTCATCAAAAACGGTTGAATAGATGGGCCGTGAAAGCGTAGCAGACAGACAGACAGACGGACAGACAGACACACTTTCGTTCCGTACCCAAAGGGTAAAAACGGGACCCTATTACTAAGACTCCGCTGTCTGTCTGTCTCCAGGCTGTATCTCATAAACCGTGATAGCTAGAAAGCTGAAATTTTCACAAATGATGTATTTCCGTTGCCGCTATAACAACAAATACTAAAAATTAAAAAATATATATATTAAGGGGGGTCCCCATAAAATAAACGTGTTTTTTTCGTATTTTTTTGCTCAATATTAAAAACGGTAACAGGTAGGCGGTTCAAATTTTCACAGAATATTAACTTGTATATTACCTTTCAAAATAAATAATTAAATATCAATAAAGTAAATATTAAAGGGGGGCTCCCATACAACAAACGTAATTTTTATTTTTAATACGTCATAAATCGTAAAACTTACTACAGGTTTGTACGGAACCCTCGGTGCGCGAGTCCGACTCGCACTTGGCCGGTTTTTAATATTAGTATGGATATGGATTAATTGCTTCAAACGGTGAAGGAAAAGTAGAGTAGTAGAGTGGTAACTAGCCACGGCTGAAGCCTCCCACCAGAGCAGACCATAGAAAATTCAAAAGCAACCAAATTCTGTGAAACGTGCATCAATCTCCATTGTTACCGTCTCAGTTGTTGTGATTAGCTGAGTTCATGATATTCTTGCTGTGTTATTAGAATTTAACCATTAGTTTAATTTAACCAAGAGTTTCAAGTAGGTACCAATCAGAGGTGATTGCGATCGTTACAATGTAACAATCATTTCAATTTTTGATGCCAATTCCAATCTCAGGTTGACTTCGAATAGAAACCCGCACTAAAGGTACGGGATAGGCCATTCAATATAAAAATGTTTCTTCAACTCATAGAATCGTACAGATACATTGTACCTACGGGTGTTTGCTTAACCAGACCCTTCAATCCGAAGCATTCATACCCCACTTGAGATAAAATGTAGGCGTATAGGAAAATCTAAATCTGAATACCATTCAATTTCGCGTCATACAGGAGTGGTCTCGAAAAGCAGATGGCTCCACGCCTGTATGCAATGAGCAAGGTCATCCCGTAGAAGGGGAGATACCGTAAAAACGGAATGTTTGCCGCTGTCAAGTTACCTGACCAGTGGGTCAAAAAATGTGTGAGCAGAGAATTTTTATTGAACGACAAATTAGCTCTCAACTGACAATGAGTTCTAAGGTCGAAACGTGCTAAGGTTTTAGATATATGTGCCATTATTGCTCCGGTGCTCAAATGAAACATATGTTGCTAGTGCTTTGGACGATTTGTGTGGTGTGGGGTCGTGTTGGTTGCTTTTCCTTCATGTTTGAAAGAGGGAGGGCGGGCGGTGCATGTCCCATGATGCACGCGTTGTAGCACAAGGATTTGTCTGTTTTAACGGGCTGTATCGAATGAAGTCTTTAGTTTTACTTACTAAGTTTATTCAAAAATAATTGTACAGGATATTATACATACAATATTAGTTAGGTCCACTCTGAAGCGCATTGGTCTATGCATGAACGTGTTAACCTATATGAACATAATATTGTAAGAAAAATAAACAACTTCGTACACTGAATGGTGCGTCTTGACATGTTTAGATAAGCCGCTTTCAGATTAAATTAATATTCTCTCAGTGTACGGCTTTACGAGAGCCTGTAGAGGATTGGCACGAGTAAGCTCGCGTTTCTTTTTCCTTTTACTTAACCTGCTAATAGCTAGGGGCCTAGTGGGAGATTTTTGCCCATTCGATCGCGTTAAATAGTTATTTGTGTTACATGGGGCCAAAGAAAATTTTTGTTCCCCGAGGGCGCTATTTTGAATTCAGAGCGAAGTGAAGGATTCTATAGTAGAATCCCGAGCGTAGCGAGGGGTTCTAAAGTAGAATCCTGAGCGTAGCGAGGAATTCAATATACGCCGCCCGAGAACAAAAAATTTGGCCCCGAGTGACACACACTATTTTTCATCATTACGTATGAGAAAAAGCTAGGAGTATCAACCTACTATGTATGGACATTACCTATAGGTACGTTTAAGCATCAATCAGAAGATACTCCTATCAACCTTCTATGTAATTGTATAGACATTATTTAGACGTATATTTAAAGTTTAAATAAAATGTAAAGACGTATATCCGATCAACAAATTAATCACGTGACTTCGGACCAATCAGAACAGAGAAATGCAAAGTCGTATATTCGATCAACAAATTGATGATGTGACTTCGGACCAATCAGAAGAGAGAAATGAAAAGTCCTATGGGCCTACAAGTTACACTTTGCTCCCGCTATCCTCTGAAGGCAATATGTGTTATTCGAATAGGTATGATGAAAAGTTAATTAGTTACGATTTGTTTGGAATTGTCAAGCGCTTGATTACATGATGATTGATGACAGATTAATTATATAGATGGCGCTCGTTCAATTCTAATTGGAGCTAACAGGTTAACCATCTCGGACTGTATCATCCATTACCACTAACTAAAACCTATTTTTTTATTGATTCACAAGGAGTGGTCTCTTTTATTGTTTTTTTGTTAATATATAAGAATTTAGTTAAAGTTAGTTTAATATTTAGATTTTAGTATATTGATATATAAATAACTGTTTATTTTAGTTTCTTAATATATCAGTATAAAAAGTTTCATATTTTTTTTATTATCGAATAAGAATTTCAAAAATAGGGTACAATACAGACCAATAAGTATGGTAGCGTCAAAACATGGAGTAACATAAGAGACACCTGTATGTCCTACATGTTTTAAATAAATGAACTGAATTGAATTATTTAATATAGACGTAGTATATAGTATATTGAATTATTTAACATAGACGTAGTATATTAGTACACTGGCGTACTACCTCGTTGATGGCGTTGGGCTAAATAAGCGCCAGCTTCTGAGCTCACCTGAGGCGTGGATCAGTTTTTGGTAGGTACACGACATTGATAAAATTCTTCGTGTCCGATGACTGGACAATTAGCGAGTTCCCACGGGAATAAAAACCCTAAACCCACGCGGACGAAGTCGCGGGCATCGTCTAGATATGACCGGCCCGTATGGTGTTTAATACAACTTAAACCAATGCGGCTTTACGGGACTTTTTATGACAAAGGCTTATAGACCCTTTTGAAAGAGGATCAAAGGAATGCGATTACATAATATAAAGTGCTGAAACTATCTCAGTGCTAGCCCGGAGTTGGAAGTTGGTGGTGAGTCATCCCCATGCTTCGTTGAGCACGTTAAGCCGTCGGTCCCGGTTACTATCACTAACAACCCGCCAACCCGCATTGGGGCAGCTTGGTGGATCTAAACTCTAATTCCCTGTCTCCTATGAGAGTGGAGGCCTGTGCCCAGCAGTGGGACGTTAATGGGCTGTAGTGGTGTAGATAGAGAATAAGGGGGCTGGTCTGAGAAGAGCCCACACCAAACTCAGACGGATATTTGTATGTATGGTTGGTATGTGAAGAAACTGATTATAACCGATATGGATTCAATATACCTAGCCGCCATACTCCTAAGGTAAGCCTTACCACCATCATCGTCCCTTACCAGGAGATTCAGAGATCGGAGTCATTATCTTGTAGCGGAATAAAAAATAAAAAAATGATATTTACCATTACATTTTATATACTAGCTGATAAACTATGTGTTATTTTAGACTATAATATATACCTGTGTCAAATTTCATCCAGCTGAACAGATCAGCCGTTCTGGCGTGATTGAGTAGCAAACATCCATCCATCCAAACTTTTGCATTTATAATATTAGTTTAGAAGTATGGATTGTATGTCAATCCACTGTTAAGCAGCGTGGTGGACTATAATAATAAAAAAAACCGGCCAAGTGCGAGTCGGACTCGCGCACCGAGGGTTCCGTACAAACCTGTAGTAAGTTTTACGATTTATGACGTATTAAAAATAAAAATTACGTTTGTTGTATGGGAGCCCCCCTTTAATATTTACTTTATTGATATTTAATTATTTATTTTGAAAGGTAATATACAAGTTAATATTCTGTAAAAATTTGAACCATCTACCTGTTACCGTTTTTAATATTGAGCAAAAAAATACGAAAAAAACACGTTTATTGTATGGGGACCCCCCTTAACATATATATTTTTTTAATTTTTAGTATTTGTTGTTATAACAACAAATACTAAAAATACAACGGCAACGGAAATACATCATTTGTGAAAATTTCAGCTTTCTAGCTATCACGGTTTATGAGATACAGCCTGGAGACAGACAGACAGACAGACAGACAGCGGAGTCTTAGTAATAGGGTCCCGTTTTTACCCTTTGGGTACGGAACCCTAAAAAGTTTTTATTATAGGCAAAAGGGCCTAGTATACAATACAAATATACAATAAGTAAATAAAAATAGAAAACAATAAAATAAAAGTAACTACTATAGGTAAAACTTATAAAACTAACTAGGAATGTTAAAAAAAATCTTCCCAGGCGTCATGGTCACAAAAAACCTTTATCTATTTCTTATTGCTATTGTGATGCACAGATAGCCAATAGGTTAAAGTATTGCCGGGCATACTGTCAGACACCATCTTGAGGATGCTGTTCTGAGATATCCGGAGTTTCTCCCAAAAGAAAGCTACTCTTTTCCCCATAAAGTACGTCACAAGTGGTAGTACGTGTGACAAGGGGTGGGAGGGGTCCTAAGTTTCGTGACGTCACATTTCAAAATCTTATACATCTAGTGTTAAAATGCCAGAACTATTCACGAAAAACTTAAAAATATTTCCAACTCTATCTGTATCTGTAAGGTTTAAATTGTTTTGTTGGCGAGTTTTCTAGATGTTTCTTGATGTAAAATTGCAAGAAATGTGACGTCACACTAGGGAAGGGGGGTCTCACAAATGTGACCAACTGTGACAAGGACGGGGGCCCTCCCCCGTCCTTGTCACAGTTGGTCACATTTCGTCTGCCCATTCTTATACGTTTAGGGTATCGTACATACCTAAACGTATAAGAATGGGCAGACGAAATTGAGCTATAATTCAATGCAGTTATGGTTTGTTTTACTTTGACAAAAATCTTTAACGTTTGATGGACAATTCTTACATGATTGGGGCCCAGGCACTCGACTTCGACTTGTCGAAAATACCCGAGGCACTACAATATCTAGGCAAACCCATAAAAATGTGAAAAGCATCATTGTGTACGCACACGTATTGCCGTGTAGGACTTTCTATGGTCTCTTCAAAAACTCTTCTATTCTTGGGACGAAACTCTTGACGAAGGTCTAACGTAATGATGACCTAAGAGAAGGTCAATACAATATCCTAGCTATTAGAATTCATGGCGCATGGCTGTCGTTCATTTGCATAATGTTGATTGCTCAATAATTATGTAGCTTCTTATGTTTCCGGCGCCGTCTCATCTTCTAAAAGCGCTTGTCCCAGTTTTAAATATTTCCAGCACTAGATATTACCGCAAACATGTTGTATCAATGTAGTGCGGGATGTCAAAATATACTAATATTAATTATAAATGCGAAAGTGTGTTTGTTTGTTGGTTTATTGGTTTGTCCTGCAATCACGCTGTAACGGAGCAACGGATCGACGTGATTTTTGGCAGGACCTGGAGAGTGACATAGGCTTTATCCCGGGAAATTTTTGACGACCTCCGTGGCGCAGTGTTGAGCGCTGTTGCCTTAACGTGCGGAGGTCCCGGGTTCGATCCCCGGCAGGGTTTGGAAATTTATAATTTCTGAATTTCCCTGGTCTGGCCTGGTGGAAGGCTTCGGCCGTGGCTAGTTACCTACCGGCAAAGACGTGCCCCTAAGCGATTTAGCGTTCCGGTACGATGCCGTGTAGAAACCGAATAGGGGTATGGGTTTAATATAACTGCCATGCACCTAACAGGTTAGCCCGTTACCATCTTAGACTGCATCATCACTTACCATCAGGTGAGATCGCAGTCAAGGGCTAACTTGTAGTGGATAAAAAAAAAATTAAGGAGTTCCCGCGGGAATCAAAAAAACTTTAACCACGCGGACGAAGTCGCAGGCATCAGCTAGTTATTAATAAAATAAATAAATAATATTTATTTGCAGGAATATGGGTACAGATTAGGTCAAAGTAGTAAAGTAGGACTTTACGTGTATTGCTGAAAATACTTAAAGAAACTCAATGCTATTGGCTTAAACTACAATAAATTTTCCATGGTTATATAAATACTTAAAAAAACGTTAAATTAGCTGATTTCAGAGATAACAGAGCACGTGGATTTTTATGAATTGGTAGGCTAAACCGTTGGGCTAAATAAGCGCCAGCTCTTGGTTCACCAGTACCGTGGACCAACCTGTGGGAAACAACATTGATCCCAACTAGTACCTTTAAGGAAAGGGTGAAACTGCAGTACCTATCCCAACTAGTATTTTAAGTGTGAATGTGAGTTTGTTCGTTTGTTTCGCTTTCACGGCTCATCTTTTCTACCAATATTTTGACGAAATTTGGTACAGATATGGGTTGTGACCCGAGGAAGAACAGGCTTTTTATTCTGGAAAATTAAAGAGTTCCCGCGGGAATCAAAATACCTTAAACCACGCGGGCATCAACTAGTATTACATTAATAAAGTCTATTACAAAATTTATGACTTTTTTGAAGATAAATAAGGCAGCCGTCTCTTTACTACATCAATGATATGCTGTGTCCCACCCCACAACCCACCTGAGTTCCAATATTGCAATACGAACTACTTACTTATATCTATTGACATTATTTTATTGCATAAAAGAATAATAATTCTGAAATTGGAATGCAAAATAAATTAACTAGAATCAAATAAATATTATAAATGCGAAAGTTTGGATGGATGTATGGATGTATGGATGTGTGGATGTGTGGATGTATGGATGTATGGATGTGTGGATGTGTGGATGTATGGATGTATGGATGTTTGTTACTCAATCACGCCCCAACGGCTGAACGGATCTGGATGAAATTTGGCACAGAGATAGATTATAGTCTGGAATAACACATAGGCTACTTTTTATCCCGAAAAATTAAGAAGTTCCCGCGGGAACCGAAAAACCTCGATCCACGCGGACGAAGTCGCGGGCATCAGCTAGTATTTAAATATAATTCACGTCTTAGGCCTCAAGAGTCATTAGCGAGCAAAGCTTTCGCTCAGCTGGACTAATAGGCTGTTACATTAGAGCTGAGGTTGTGTGGCCTACGAGTATTTGATGCGATGGTGTACACTGAACGCTTTCCTCGGCTCAGCTCCGTTGACCCATGCCGGAAACTGCGCGCGGTTGAGGTGACCTTTGACCTGTATACATAGAGCTACGCTATAATACTACCACCGCGTATATTCACCAAACATTCGGACCCGCTCGTTTCTGTAGTTACGGATTGACATCCATAACCAATTAACTTCAGTATAGTAAACTTATCTGACCCGATGGCCAATATTGGAGCAAATTTTTATGCCTGTTAGTTTTTGTTTTTGTTTTTATTTTATTTTATTTTATTTTATTTTATTTATAGATACTAGCGACGCTGTGGCGACGGGTCAGATATGTTTGTGGAACTATACTTAGCTTAATTTGATCAGCTTATTGCTTTGGATAACAGTTTAAGTATCAGTTAGTTTAAGTAATGGTGTTAGCAGAACTGCCTCGTTGGTCTAGTGGTTAGCACGTTGAACTGCGGCCGACGAGGACCCGGGTTCGAGTCCCGGGTTGGGCCATAATATAACTAAGTAATGGGTTTTTCTGACTAGAAAATCTCCCGGAGTTAGGAAGTTGGTGGTGTTTCACCCCCGTGCCTCGGAGAGCACGTTAAGCCGTCGGTCCCGGTTATTATCTCTAACATGATAATAGTCGTTGAAGCCCGCCAACCCGCATTGGAGCAGCGTGGTGGGTCTAAGCTCTAATTCCCTCTCTCCTATGAGATTGGAGGTTTGTGCCCAGCAGTGGGACGTTAATGGGCTGTAGTGGTGGATAGCAGAAATGGTGACCTTAAGGTCAAAGATTCTGCCGTTTGCCGTCTTGCCGGTTCTTCTTAGTAGAACCTTCTTAGTAGAACCGGTGGTAGAGTCAAAACATGAAGTTACATAAGAGACACTTGTGTGTCCTACATGGAATAAATGAATTGATTATTGAGTGAGTATTTAAAAAAATGATAGCGAGGTCCCACTTCTGCGACATACTTAGTCTCTTGGATCTGGATTTCATTTTATTTCCGAATTCCATAATCCCCAACGCTGTATCAAAGAGATCGCTGCTTAGAGATAATCCCGCTATTGTCTTTAGGCAAAACCTTCGATTCATTTCTCATTTTCATCTATAAAAGATCTTATGTCAGTTTTAGCAGATAACAAGCTATGATTAATTAAAAAAATTAAAAACACGACTGCTCTTGTAATTAAAAAAATTATAGCCAGTGTCTCTCGGTATGACGTAACTATTCGATACCCGATAGGGTACATCCAAATTTGTTCAGGCATTTAGAAGTTATGGTGGAATAAATGGTGGAATAAATAAACTCCCATACATACGAGTACCAACATGAACCCTGAAAGAATACACACCTTTTTTTGAGCAGTCGTTCAAAGATCGTTGGTTTCAGCCAGTTAACCATTCTGGGACAATACTGTACTGACGTCAGTTTACAGCACGTAAAACTCGTTTTATTCAGCCAGCTATCCATTCTCCAACAGTACAATAACAATACTAGGTCCATTGCAGCAAAAAAATAGTAACTTTACAACCAATTTGGCTAACTCACCAACTGACAAAACGAAAAACAGCCTTTTGGAAACTGAGCCTGTTGATCCAACGTAGTTGCATTGCCATAATGTGTTCGCCGATACAGTAAAAATGTTCCACATTCACAGATTAGAAAAAACGCACTATAAAAAGCAAATATCTACAGATAGAGCACTTAAATTTTACAAAAAAAAATACACAAAAAGATTAAAATGAAAAGCTCAAAAGTTATCCGGTTTCAACGCGTCCGTTCGATTTTCAAGTAAACATTACGCGATTTCAGAAGACGTCCTCCCTCCACGCTGGCTGTGGATGCACTAACGGAATTCTGGATAGGGGCTGTTCACACTTTCAGGCTTTTGTAAACAAACCCTTCACAAGCGTAGCTGCGTAGAGCTTTCGTAGAGCGTTTTCCTTGCCCTCTCCGCTCGAGCTTAACCGTGCGCCCGTTCCTCTAGATTAGCAAAGTATAGGCTACTTACACTTAGTGGTTGATTTATGGAATCACTTGCTTTTGTCTAGAACTTTGTCTGCGTAGATTTAGTAAAGAGCAACCGCCGAGTTTTATGCTGGTTCTTCTCGGTAGGAATGTTATTCCGAACCAGTGGTAGATTCACTCGACGATTCAAAAGTACTTGTAAAAGTTTAATTGAATAAAAAACATTTGAATTTTAAATTTTTAGATTTTTTTTTAGGAAGGGAACTCCTTTATTTTCCGGATATATATTACCCTGTCTATTTTCAACTGGACAAATCACACAACATCTTTTGACAAATTTTGATTGAAAATTTTATTCAAATCGGTCAATTAACGATTAATGAAGTAACAAACGAACAATTATGCAACACATTTTCGGATTTATTTATGAAGTCAATTTAAATATTTAAATATTTAGTACTTGTTTTGTGTTTTTAGGGTTCCGTACCCAAAGGGTGCCAACGGGACCCTATTACTAAGTCTTCGCTGTCTGTCTGTCTGTCTGTCAGCAGGCTGTATCTTATGAACAATAATAGCTAGGCGGTTTTAAATAAATTTCTAAATTTTCAGGGAATGTGTATTTCCATTGCCGCTATAATAACAAATAATAAAAACAAAATAATATTAAAAAAATACAGAATAAAAAACAACGATCTGTGAAGATATCGGCAAGAATCCGTATTTTGTGAGTTGTGAAGCTGGCGAACAAAACGGGACCAGTCCATTATAATTGAGTATTGATCCAGTTGCGTCGATCTCTGTAATAATTTTCAGTCAACACCGGCTCTAAGCCTTCTTTGCGCGATCAAATCAGAAAGAGGAGATCCGCAGAAGAACTAAAGTAACCGACATTGCTCGACGTGTTGCGAAACTGAAGTGGCAATGGGCGGGGCACATAGTTAGAAGAACCGATAATGGGGTCCCAAAGTGCTGGAGTGGCGACCACGTACTGGAAAGCGCAGCGTTGGCAGACCCCCTACTCGCTGGACGGACGACATCAGGAGAGTCGCAGGGAGCCGCTGGATCCAGCGCGGCGCAAGACCGCGGCGGGTGGAAATCCTTGCAAGAGGCCTATGTCCAGCAGTGGACGTCTATCGGTTGAGGATGATGATGATGATGACCGGCTCTAAGTAGGACAAAAAATGGCTTTAAAAAGTGCGTTCTCAAACGAAATCGGATTAGTCGGATTATCTATGTTCTCCTCCATACAGTACGTAATAACCTCCATCGTCACCGTCCTGTAAAACTTACCTAAGTTCGCGGACTAAGTACTTAATTGGGTTTTGTTCCCCAGCTCTTTAGTTCTGATGTCATAGAAGAAGTTATTATTCTATAAATGTTTAAGTTGAAGAGCAAAGTCCTTCACTAGGACGAAAAAATACTGTATAAATTGTACTTTCACTGAAGAACACTAGAAGAAACTAGTGAATAACAAAGTAGTAAGGATTAAGAGACAAAATGGATGAACTTTTATGGCTCTGGATAAGTTTGTTACTACACCCTTATAATTCAAAATAAGATAATGCCAAACTTTATATTCAGAAGAACGCGTCGGGAAAAAATTGGGTAAGGTTCAGTAATATTTTTAAGAACATATAAGGTTTCATACACTTTAGGATTATGAAAAAAGTTTCACGTCGAAAGAATAGATAGATTGGAATTTTCTGAACCTTGAACATATTATTATGAGGATGGTGCTTAGGTAAAGTGCATGATTAGAATAGAGTATAGCGATAGGTTAAGGCTGCCTTTCCACCAGCGACGTGCTACGTTGAGTCAAACTGCAAAATTTTTTTTTTGTTTTTTTTTATCCACTATATTTTTATATATTTTTATTGATAGGACATACCCGATAGGACATTGCAGTTTCCCAATACGTCTTATCGGGCTACAATATGACATTTAAATGACTTTAGTCATTTAAATGTAATATTGTGTGTCTTTTTTATGTATTTACATATACATAAAAAAATCAATACAAAACAATAAAAAACACATATTGATTAAATTTAAATTAAATTACAAAATAACAAAAATACGCAATGTAAATTAAATTAAAACTACCTGTTCTCTAATAACAATTTTATCAGTTTCGTGAGCTCGATCAATGGATGGATGCTTGTTACTCAATCACGCCGTAACGGCTGAACGGATCTGCACAGAGATATCTTAAAGTCAGGAATAACACATAGGCTACTTTGTATCCCGGAAAATTCCCGGATTTCCCGCGAGAACCGAAAAATCTCGACCCACGCGGACGAAGTCGCGAATATCAGCTTGTATTATAAATGTTAATTATAGATGTTTGTATACTTGTAACTTTGTATTTTTACTCCTTCACGCCATAATGACCGGTTTGATTGAAATTTGGAAGGCTTAAACCCTGAATATTTTTTTTTAATTTTTTTTATTGGTGATAGGCTTGCGCCTGACGACAATCATCCTTAGTGCAAAGCAATGATGAGGTCTAGGTTGTCTAGCGGTTCGTATCAGAAACGTCGAGCAAAAACGTTTCGTGCGAGCAAATTGGACGAAAGTATATATATTATATGGTATTTCTTAGATAATATATAATTGATCAGTAAGACGTATCCTATCCTCTATGGCTACATTTACCCCCGGAAGATGAAAGAATCTGGGTATCATTAAATCAAGAGTGAATAGGCATCTTCTAGGCAAGCGCGTCCCATCTTAGGCCGCATCATCACTTCCCATCAGGTGTGATTGTGGTCAAGCGTAAGCCTAAAATGAATTTTAAAAAAATTGGCAGTCATAGGGACTGCCGATAGAAGTGAAAAAAAAATATATAAATAAACCTTTAAGGTTTATTTATATTTTTTTTTTCACTTTTAACTAACACTAACACTAAGGCATTAAAGTTTAATTATGAAAGTAGTATATTTAGTTGTAGTAGTTTAATTATGAAAGTATTATATATATTATGAAAGTATTATATATAGTTTAATTATGAAAGTATTATATATAGTGGGTAGGTCTCAAATAAAGTAGACATAATTTTAATTGCTCTGTTTATAATATTCATAAATAATAAAATAGTGTGTATTATAATACAATATTAATATGTACCTGTAGTTAGTTAAGTCTGCCAGTAATCCCACATTTATTTGTGCAAAAATAAACCACACTTAAAATTATATCCACTGAGTGTTAAGATAACCTCACTTTTCACTAATTCATTACACAATGGAGTCTATTAAAACAACCTTAAGTGAAATCACAGACCACTTCAATGCCAAAATGGAGGAGTTTCAGAAGGAACTGAAGACTGCTATCCCTGCCACAAGTCCGACTTCAAACTTAAATTCACAGTTTGGTTCTTTCCGATCCTTTGTCTTAACTGCCTTAGAAAACCTGCAGCTGCAAGTGGAGCTTCTGGCAAGGCAGCAAGACGAACTTGAGATGCGGTCCAGGAGGAAAATATTGCTCGTCCATGGTGTTGCGGAGAAGGACAAGGAAGAGCCCTGCATAATGATCTCCAAGTTGTTGTCTGAGCAGCTTGGGTTGCCACAGCTTTCTCCGGATGCTATTGATCGATGTCATCGATTGGGCCGTTCTAGTGATGACAAACCTCGTGCGGTGCTCATCAAGTTTAGAGAGCAGACTTTAAGGAACACAGTTTGGTCGGCTAAGACTAAATTGAAAGGCACCGGCGTTACACTGTCCGAGTTCCTCATAAGAAGCCGCCACAAGATCTTTTTGGCGGCGCGACAGCGATTTGGCGTGACGAAGTGCTGGACCAGGGACGGTAACATAGTGGTGATCGACTCAGACGGTAAGCGGCATCGCATAGCAACAATGTCTGACTTGAACGCCATTCCAACCTCTGTACAGGGTGTATCTAGGCCTCCCGTTGCGCCTGCGACTGCGGCTGTGGCTTCAAAGGACGCCAGGAGCGCCAACTCTCGGGTCAAAAGAGTGATCAAGAAGTAGTGGATAGGTACAATAATTATTGGCTCCGTGTTAAAGCGTCTTTCCTGTAGTGTGCCTGTAGGTATATTATATTATTAAAATGTCATTGTCTTCTATATTAATGTTTTGCTTTTAGTTTCTATAGTTGTATAGGTAGTGTATTATATTTGTAAAAGTTGGTGGTACTATAAAATTGTTGTTTATTTTACTTTGTCAAATTGTTTAGTCAACTGACAGTGACGTTCAGGGCCTTTGCACTTAGAACATTTTTCGGTTGTATGGGGGTGTTAGTTCCACAACTCCTTAAAGGATGGCGCTCATGGCGCTTATCTTGTACTGAAAATGTGTGTACCAAAAGTCTGTGATCAGGTCTGTGATGGCGCTGAAGTAAGTGTTCGTTCAGAAGTTTATGTTTTAGATCAATTTAATGCTTTTGCCATTTAAATAAACACATAGCTAATAATATGTAAAACAATTTTTTTGAGCAGATTATGAGTTATCTTAGATAATTTATAAAGATTTATCTGTTATAAATTTAGTGAGTTTATAAGTTTAATGAAACATTGGTGTTTTAATTTCTAAACGTGGCCAGCCGCCATTTTAAAGTTTGACAAGTTTGACATTGACGTGTTCTGGCATGCCGGATGCCGGGTGGACGAAATTATTATTTTTTTGTTTTATATATTCGTTGAAATGTGAAACAATATATTATTTTAGTGTGTATTATGTGTGTACGATGTGAAAAACATAAAACTGTGGAATAATTGTTATAATTCATGTGTATTCTTTGTAATTGAGAATATAAGAGAAAATAATCAACATGCGTTTCATTTAGTAACATCTGAACACCATCTTTTACAATTTGTGTTTATCGTATAATAATTTATCTTAATTATTACAAGGTCACATAATTCTATAGTTGCAGAATTAGGTGATCTTGTAATAATTAAGATAAATTATTATACGATACACAAGGACTATAATAAATAGTACCTACTATAGGACTGTAGTAGTGTGTGTAGTGTGTACTGTGTAGTAGTGTGTGTAGAGTGTATACATATTTTAGTTGGACAACTTCCCGATAGATGTCGCTGTAGATGGAAAGTCGAGTAGCAACTCTATACCAGTATATATAATGTACTCTGTGGTGACGTTTGACAATAGACAAGACGTATGGACTGACACTTGACAGTTCGTTCGGAAAGTTTAACGGCAGTCGTAATTCCTTCCTCCATGTTTAAAGTTGTTATCGTTGTAAATGTAAAGCCTGCGGCACACTATGGATATTTTTATTTAATATTAAGCACCCTAAAGTTAGTTTTTTATTGTTGTTGTTTTTAATTTAAAATTGCTTCTATTGTGGTATTTTGTGCAAATGATTAGTTTTTCTTTTGTTTTGTTAATTCTATTGGGCAGCTGGCGGACTAAGAAATTAATAGGTTTTTATAGACACTTTGGTCTTTATTACTATTTTAATTAAGTATATTATTTTATTTATATTTTTATTTATATATATTTTTTAACATTATGTCGTCAAACAGTTTGGATGATATGGATAGCGACCTTTTTCTATCTGCGTCTAGTGGTGAATTGTCCAGTGATGTTAGTTTTCACAGTACATCTATCCTTCCGCTTAATGTCTCCCTTGATTCATGTTTCTCAGATTGTGTGAAAAACTTCAATGTCGTTCATATTAATGCACAAAGTATCCCGGCTCATTATCCCGATATGCTTGCGTCTTTTGAATCCCGTAATTTACATGCCATTCTAGTCTCAGAGTCCTGGCTTAAAACCTGCTTACCCTCAACGTCTTATTCGCTGCCAGGATTTCGGCTTATCCGCAACGATCGTGTTGGTAAGGGAGGTGGTGGAGTAGCGATCTACTTGCGATCTCATATTCCTTTCACTATTGTCAGTTCGTCTTCACAGCCTCCAGTACCTGACGCGGCCGAGCACTTACTAGTGGAAGTTCTCTTATCGCACACTAAAATCCTTCTTGGGGTGTTTTATTCCCCTCCTTCTCACCCTAATTTCTTTCACTCTTTTGAAGATTTATTAGAAAAGACGATCCCCTTGTACAGCCAAACTATTATTATGGGAGATTTTAATACCTGCTTACTCAAGGACGATCTTCGTAGTAAGAAACTTTTGAGTGCAGTGGAATCGTGCAATTTACATGTACTGCCCCTTACCGCTACGCATTTCTCTCCGGGCTGTACTCCCTCTCTTCTTGATCTAATCATGGTCTCTTCTCCAGACCTTGTCTTCAAACATGGGCAGTGCCCTGCTGATGCATTTTCTTATCATGACTTGATTTTTCTATCCTATAAAATACGTCCTCCAAAAGCAAAATCGAGAATTCTTCTGCAGCGTAACTTTGCAGGGATTGACAAGGATCGTCTTTGTGATGATGCTAGGCTTTTAGACTGGAATGCTATCAGAGTTGTCGATTCGATTGATAGCAAAGTCGAGATTTTTAACACTTTGGTGATACAACTCTTTGATACACATGCACCTATCAGGCCGATTAAAATGAAACACCTCCCAGCTCCGTGGTTATCAGATGAGATAAGGATCTTAATGGACAAAAAAAATTCTGCTAAATATAAATATAAAGTTAACGACTCTGATGCCAATCGGCTAAAATACCATAAAGCTCGGAATCGCTGTAATACATTTTGTAGAGATGCTCAACGACGCCACATTCATAAGTCAGTCGAAAATGGCGATACCGCCAAAACCTGGAAATTTCTTGAGTCACTCGGAGTAGGTAAATCATCCCATAAACCTTCTATTAATATTGATATTGAACTCCTTAACAAACATTTTTCTACTTCCGATGCAATTGATAGTGTCGAGAAAGAACGCACTCTTAATATTCTTTCATCCTTCTCAACTCCGGACTTTTTACCGTTTACTTTCGAGTCTTTCACCGAATGTGATGTTAAGAAGATCATAATGTCCATAACATCGAATGCGGTCGGTACTGATAGCGTCAGCCGTAACATGATCGTTCCTATTATTGACATTGTAACTCCTATTCTAACCCATATCCTGAATTATTCTATTAATACTAGCAAATTCCCTGAAGCTTGGAAAAATGCTCAAGTTGTTCCTCTTCCTAAAAAGTCTAACCCTTCTTCTGTAAATGATTTTCGTCCCATTTCCATTTTGCCATTCCTTTCTAAAATCCTTGAGAAGTTGGTCTATCAACAGCTAAATTTATTCCTAAATAAGAACTTACTTCTCAGTCCGTTGCAGTCTGGATTCCGTCCCGGTCATAGTACGGCTACAGCTTTAGTAAAAGTTACCGATGATATTCGGTGGGCGATGGACAATAAACAGCTCACAATTTTAACCCTGCTCGACTTCAGTAACGCGTTTAATACCGTGGATTACGACATTTTGCTGAGCCTGTTACGTTCTATTAACATAGCTCCATCGGTGATTGACTGGTTTCGGAGTTACCTCAGAGGTCGTCATCAGCGCATTAAAATTGACGAGACTGTTTCGTCATGGTGTGATGTGACGGCCGGGGTACCTCAGGGTGGTGTGTTGTCTCCTTTACTGTTTGCTATCTTCATTAATTCTATTACTCCGTACATTTCTTCTCTCTACCACATGTATGCAGATGATATCCAAATTTATCGCTCTGCAGCCCTGGGTGATCTCGATGCTGCTGTTTCTGCCATTAATAGCGACCTTGCTGCAGTTGCTAAATGGAGTAAGCAGTACGGGCTTCATATTAATCCAGCAAAATCACAGGCAATTATCATTGGCAGTCCCGGATACATTGCTAAACTGGATTTGCGAGGCCTATCTCCCGTCTGTTTTAATGGCTTTATCATTCCATACTGTGATTCTGTTAAAGATCTTGGTATATATTTAGACCCACAACTGTCCTGGTCTGTGCATGTTAAAGAGTTGAGTAGGAGGACATTTGCAACGATGAACTCTTTGCGACGGTTGCGCTCTGTCTTGCCAATCCCAACTAAAGTTATGTTGGCACATTCTCTCCTTCTCTCTATTCTCGATTATGCTGACGCAAGCTATCTTAACTTGACTGAGGACAAACTTAACAAGCTTGAGCGACTCCAAAATCTTGCCATCCGGTTCATATTTGGTTTGCGTAAATATGACCACATATCCGAATTTCGTCAAAAGCTCAGGTGGCTCCCTATTTGCCGTCGCCGGGATTTGCATGTACTTTCTCTCCTGTACTGTGTGCTATTTCACTTAAAAACTCCTTCCTACCTCAAGGAGAAATTCAGTTTTCTTGGAGTGCAATCCGACTTAAGACCGTGCCGAACTTTAACTTTGAAAATCCCTCCTCATAAAACGAAGTTTTATAAAAACTCGTTCGCTGTACAAGCTACTGAGCTTTGGAATGCACTTCCATTAACTATACGCCAATCAAAGTCACTAGACATTTTCAAAAATGCAGTAAAAAACTATTATCTTTCAAATTGAAGACATTATTAAATTATAATATTAACTATTTATCTTATTTAAACTGAATTATAGTATATATATTAGTCTATTATTTATAAATATATATAATAATATTGTTGTTTATTTTTTATGTTTATTATTGGTTTATGTATTAGTATGTAACTATTTGAATGTATGTATGTTATAGGATGACACCACCTGCAGTCCTTTTTTCCTTATTTTTTCCTATTCCTAAGGTTGCCTGGTAGAGATCGCTAGTAAGCGATAAGGCCGCCTTTTGTATCATGTCTGAGTGTTTTTATTTCTTTCTATTTTTTGTTTTTTTGGTGCAAATAAAGAGTATAATAATAATAATAATATTATATTCAAGACCTTTTATCTTCGTAAGAACGCGAGCATGTCGGTGACGCGAATCTGGTAACGCGAATCCACAAGTTTACCCCCTACCAAAAAGTGCTCAACGCGGCTAAAGAAGTTTTCATTTAAAAAAAAAAAACAAAAACAAGGCATCATCTAGTGTAGGTAGGTAGACGGCAAAGTTACGCATGTCGCGGTTATATATGAAAATTCGCCTTAATTACGTATTCAGGCAGTTGAGTTTGACGGCGTCACAGAGTTATATACTCGTGTGACGGCGTTACACGAATGAGTTCAGTCGCCATATAATTATGATGATATCGTTTTGCGGCGTGCTTTTAGGGATAGAAACGTTTCTATTTTGAAAATTACATGCATAATTCAGACTGCTAATTTATGTATTTCTAGATGATGCTCGCGATATCATCCACATGAATTAAGTTTTTTTATATCTCGCGGGTATTCTTAAATTTTCGGGATAAAAAGTCAGGTTACCTTTACCCGGGACTTAAACTATTTCTGAACCAAATTTCGTCAAAATCGGTTGAAAAAATGGGACGATAAAGCATAGCAGACAGACAGACACACTTTCGCATTTATAATATTACTATGGATTAAAACATAACACAAGCCCACTGAGATCAATATAATGACGCTAGTTCTTTGCTAGGCTTTTGGCTAGGCATCTTTTTTTACGCCTATGTATTTAGATTAAAAACAAATAAAAAAATCCTCTGAAAAGAGAAAAATATGACATAACACAGAAAGAGAGTGAGAGAGATTTTAACAGTTATGTTATTATAGCAAGATGTTGCCCGCGACTTCGTCCGCGTGGGTTAAGGTTTTTTGATTCCCGCGGGAACTCTTAAATTTTCCCGGGATAAAAAGTAGCCTGTGTATGGGGAAAGGCCCCGGTAGGAAATTTGGTACGGATGCAAACTATCTCTGTACCAAATGTCATCAAAATCGGTTGAGTAGTTGGGCCGTGAAAGCGTAGCAGACAGACAGACACACTTTCGCATTTATTAACCGACTTCCAAAAAAGGAGGAGGTTCTCAATTCGGCGCGTATGTTTTTTTCTTTTTTAATATTAGTATGGATAAATAAATAGCTTGAAAAAAAGTAACTGTTCATTCATTCATTGAACGTCGTCAACCGAACAAAAGACAGTGACAAATTGCTTCAGCAAATATTTCCCGCGGGGAATTTACTGTGACAAATTGTCACATCGATTGTTGTCCTACCGACGTTTCTGCAAAATAATGTTGTTCTGTGTTCATAAAATAAGTAAATATTTTCGAGTTATTGTTACATGAGTTTTTGTGTTTAGACTTAGGTATAATACGTAGGTTACATACCTCTCACCATTACCAGAACCCCCATATTCCATACAAGTAAACTGATAGTGATTTTACACACTATTTCAAGAGTACGCAAACCGATATAAAACATGATAATGAACTGAACTTTTATCAGATGTAACGACTTAATGAACAAAAAAAAAATTCACTTGGTTAATTTACTAAAGATTTAGATTTAAAATATTGCATACCGTAAGATGAAATTTGACCGGACGCAATATTATAATAATTAAGAATAAGACCACTCTGTACCCAAATTTGTAATACAATTTGTTGATTGATTAATTATTATTACTGAATTATCTAATATTACCAAAGAATACTTTTTAGTGGACAACGCTATCTCCATACTTCCATACTATCCATACTAGGCCCGCCGCGACTTTGTCCGCGTGGATTGAGGTTATTTGGTTCTCGCGGAACTCTTTAATTTTCCGGGATAAAAAGTAACCTATGTGTTATTCCAGACTAAATTCTATATGTGTGCCAAATTTCATCCAGATCCGTTCAGCCGTTCTGACGTGATTGAGTAACATAGGTACATCCATCCATCCATCCATCCAAACTTTCGCATTTATAATACATATTAGTATAGATAATGTGTATACCACACCTTTGAGTATAATATTTTATCCTGGAAAATTAAACAGTTCTCTAGGGATTATAAAAAAAACCTAAATAAAATTACTCGTTAAAAGTTGGAATGTTACTCTTAGTCGGGTAGTATGCATGCAAGTTCTTTGACCAGGAAACTAACCGTATTTTTTTTACTAAACTAAAAGCTGCGATCTCACGTTGTGGTAAGTGATGATGCAATTCAAGAAAGGGGTGACAACCTTCAGAATAAGAATTAAGAATAGTTTTAAGAAGCTTATACACTCTGACCTAGTGAAAAGACAAAAAAAGTAAAAATTATAGCTCCGCCGCGACAGCTGCTAGCTGCCGTGACCAGGATTCGAACCTGGGTTACTACGGCCACAACGTAGGGTCCTAACCACTAGACGATCACGGCTGTCGGAGCTGGTGGTAGTACCAACGAATTTTAACTCCGTATTTAAATTACTTTCGCTTATCAATTCGATACGGTCACGAAGACCCAGAAAAACCAATCGAAATCTGCTCCACTTTCAATCAAATTATGTACCCACTTTTTATCGCGACGGTGTTGTAAAACCCTTACAAATTAAACAGTTACCTAACTTTCTTGCATTCAGTATAATAATATCGTACTTTTAATTTGTTCGTGTTAAAATTTGCTTTGAATGCAGTTAAGTATTTGGATTCTAGAGATACCAGCTCCGACAGCCGTGATCGTCTAGTGGTTAGGACCCTACGTTGTGGCCGTAGTAACCCAGGTTCGAATCCTGGTCACGGCAGCTAGCAGCTGTCGCGGCGGAGCTGTATTTTTTAAATTTTACTACATATTATAAGTACTACTTGACCCGCTGCTTGGCGCGAGTGGAATTTCTAAAACTCCTTTAGAAGTCTAAGTTCAGGCTCGCCATCGAATAAAAAAATGCTTAAATAGGGCTTTCTAGACTTTTTTTATCTCTTTCTACCCAGTGAGACAGCAACCCAAGCTAATGTTACAAATGTCCGTCTGTCTGCTTCGTTTTCACAGGCCATCTCTCCAACCAATTTTGACACGATAACTTCAATCCCGGGGACACACATAAGTTAGGTGTTACCCCGAAAAATCAACAAGTTCCCATGGGATTAAAAAACCTAAATCCACGCAAACAAAGTCGCTGGCATCGGCTAGTTATTTATAAATATATGCACAAAATATTCTTGAAAACACGAGTTTTGCTCAGAACTTACTTAAGAAATGAAGTTTGCATAAAAATTTGACCCAACCCTAAATTAACTCAAACATGAGCAGGTACCTGTTATTTTAATTACTTCAAAGGCGTAATAATACCCAAACATTCATCAAGTTTCACATGGATCACTGAGAAGCCTAATTCGTCTTGTAAACTAAGATTTTGTAAGCAGCCGAACACCAAGTCGGGCCTTTAGCTAACTACAGGGCTGTGAACAATTAATTAATCTGCTCTAATATCAAGAGTAAGTAACCCTATATTGGCACGCAAAAAAGTGAATCGGTTATTGCTATTATGTATTATGTTATTCCCTATTATAAATAATAAAAATGCGAAAGTTTGGATGGATGTATGGATGTATGGATGTATGGATGTATGGATGTTTGTTACTCAATCACGCTCCAACGGCTGAACGGATCTGGGTGAAATTTGGCACAGAGATAGATTATAGTCTGGAATAGCACATAGGCTACTTTTTATCCCGGGAAATTAAAGAGTTCCCGCGGGAACCGAAAAACCTCAATCCACGCGGATGAAGTCGCGGGCATCAGCTATAGTGTATATAACAAGAATACTTTTTATTCCATGAAACTAAATTATTGAATGAAAACTATGAAATACATTAAAATGATACTTTAATATTATAAATGCGAAAGTGTGTTTGTTTGTTGGTTTGTTTGTGTGTTGGTTTGTTCGTCAATCACGCCGCAACGGAGCAACGGATCGACATGATTTTTGGCATGGATATAGTTGAGGAGCTGGAGAGTGACATAGGCTACTTTTTGACACGCAAAATTAAGGAGTTAGTTCCCGCGGTAATAAAAAAAAAACTTAAATCACGCGGACGAAGTCGCGGGCATCAGCTAGTCTAAATTAAAACTATTATGTATTACATCATAAAAACATTTAAAAAAAGCTATCATCGTCCACCGATTAAGATACTGAACGACCAAAATCCACATGGATATCATCAACCCTATGTACCTACCTACACTTAAAATAATAAGGTTACCGGTACGTAATGTGAAAGGAAACTATACAATTGGTCGAAATCAGTCAATTTATTTGATGAAAGATTAAAGGGACCCCTCGTTAGCCGCGTCGGAAAATGTCTTTGACCAGTATCCAGCGGGTCCATTGGACGTATCGGACAATGAGATTTGGGACCCTTTATTGTCTTTTTTCTTGGGAACTTGATTTGGTGGTCAGCGTTCACAAGATTTTATTTACAACAAAAATAGTCGAAAAGAACTTAATACTAAGACAATAATTGCCCGAAATATTTTCACACAGAGAAAATTACACACACACACACACACACACACACACACACACAAACACACACACAAAAAATTACACAGAGATTTTAGTGCAGAGAGGCACATGATGGTGCACATGATTTCTTTTTTACCCGAGACTTCATTCGCGTCGATTGAAAATCCACACGTTCTTTCAATAGTTCTCCTTCTTATCCACCGGATAAGATGGGAACCATTTAATTTTTGGAAAAAGAAATGACCGTACTATTTCTGTGCCTCGTTAAAATCGTTTTTTCTCGTCGGCATGTTTGAAATTTTTTCAATTTTTTTAACAGAAAAAATTCCCGTTATTTCGTTCTCGTAGCTATTTGTGGTTTTTTGAGAATTCTAAATCCAGGGGATAAAAGTAGAACCATTTAATTCGAATATAAAGCACCGTACTGTTTTTGTGCCAAACGTTAGAATCGATCCGTGAACATAGAAAAGATACACTTTGGTATTTACATTATAGAAGGATTTTATAGTTATAGAGGATCAGTAACTATGGATAGGTATAGATTTATCATCACATTTATCGAAAGGGTAATTTTTTTTATCCACTACAAGTTAGCCCTTGACTGCGATCTCACCTGATGGTAAGTGATGATGCAGTCTAAGATGGTAGCGGGCTAACCTGTTAGGGGCATGGTAGTTATATTAAACCCATACCCCTATACGGTTTCTACACGGTATCGTACCGCTAAATCGCCTAGCGGCACGTCTTTACCGGTAGTGTGGTAACTAACCACGGCCGAAGCCTCCCACCAGGCCAGACCAGGGAAAATTCAGAAATTATAAATTTCCTGACCCTGCCGGGGATCGAACCCTGGACCTCCGCACTTTAAGACAACAGCGCTCAACACTACGCCAGGGAGGTCGTCATTCCCGCAAATTGCCTGAAATCCTTTACAAAATGCATGCAACAAATTCTTTCACTTCAGATATTTGTAATTGGGTATTTGACAACTAGTCAAATCAGCAACTTTTTATCAAACTTAAAAACGCACTTCTAGTAAGAAGTTGTATGAAATTCACAGTTGTAAGTTGTAACGTCATAAAATTTCAGCACACTTTTTTTCTTTAATCTTAGATATTTTAAAGTGGGTATCAAACTTAAAACTAACCGACGATGTGAATTTTAGGTCTTTTGGAAGACCATTTATTAATGAGTTAGCCCTGTTGTCAAATTATACCCAATTGAACTTTTTTTTCTTTTCTTTTATCAACTACAAGTTGGCCCTTGACTGCGATCTCACCTGGTGGTAAGTGATGATGCAATCTAAGATGGTAGCGGGCTAACCTGTTAGGGGCAGTTAATATTAAATCCATACCCCTATTCGGTTTCTACACGGCATCGTACCGGAACGCTAAATCGCTTGGCGACACGTCTTTGCTGGTAGAGTGGTAACTAGCCACGGCCGAAGCCTCCCACCAGGCCAGACCAGGGAAAATTCAGAAATTTTAAATTCCTTAATAATTGATCCTGCAGGGGATCGAACCCAGGAACTCCGCACGCTAAGACTACAGTGCTCAACACTGCGCCACGGAGGTCGTCAAACTTCAAAATGAACACACTCGAAGCTACCTTATACAAGCAATTTGGAGGCACTAGTGTTAGGTGGCTCATGCTCATTGCTCGTGCGAACAGCGGTCGTTCGCGGTCGAAGACGGTCGTACTCGTAACAATGCAATTTGTTCGCCCACTTCAACGAAGGGAACGAGATTTAAGCTTACCAACGCTAGAAATTCGAAAATGAGCAGCATTTTTCAGCGCCTTGCTTATTACTTTGAAATGTGTTTTAAAAAAGCACATCAGGATTTTCCGTTTGTATTTTTCTCGAACTAAGGGCTTCCGTAATCAATAATGAATTAAAAATCAAACAATACCGAGCATTTATAACGTGCGTAGATAAAAATTTGTGAAGTATACTTACACCTGGGAGCCTATCGATTACTTGGACTATGTACCGCGCACATTGCCATTTCAGCTTCGAGACTTTTCGAACCTTTGTCATGTTCTCCTAAAAACCTTATGCCTTTATCGCGTCATAGAACTCTCCGAGATAGTCCAATCCACGAAGACGCGCCCCACTATTTTTCATCTCATTAGGAAAGTTGCTCTACTTACATTAAAAGGTACATCATGTATCTAATAATGACCACAGGTATTGTTTTACATGTACCGTACATGTAAAACAATATCTTTACAGTAAAAGGTGTACCTACTGCATACTATATGGTGCCATCACAATAAATAACAGTGATCTGTGAGGCGAGTCTTCGTGAATTTAACTACATTATATACTATGTAATAGTACTTACTTAAATCAACTTACTTGATTACTTAAATCAAGATATACGATTTCCTACATAATAATTAATTAATTAATCCGAAAAGCACAATATTATAGGTTTCCAAATGTATGTCAGCGTATAATATAAGCCTGATATAATCAAAGGTACACAAATCTGCCCCGGGCCCTACTTAGTTACCCTCTTATCCCTTTGTTATTACTACTAATGTAGTAACTATGTAACCAACTTCTGATAGCATGGGGAACATAAATAAAAGTGTTTGATTTAGGTTCATATTACTATATAACTTTCGTGTTTATATTTATTCAATATATTAATAGTCCACAATATTCCTTTAGCCTAAATAATAAATCATCGAATAACTTACGCGGGGAAATGGGGAAAATCAATCCTTCAGAAACGACCCATCCTTTGGGACAAAAATATAACGAAAATTTTGTGTTGCGTCATTGCATCGTATCGCTTTTCCATGTAACGCCCCTAGAAGCTGCGCTAGTGTATTTTTTATTCTTGGTAAATTTACTACACAATTTTCGGATTGAGTATGCTGCGCTGCGCTGGCCCTATAGCGTCACTGGGGGTTGGGCGTGCGCTAGGCATCGCTGTGTGAGAAATTGGGTGTGCGCCCTAGGGCTCGAAGACATCGGAGGGCAACGTCTTCCTAAGGGCGCCTCCTGCGGGTCTCGGTTGTTGGCTTAGGATGACGTTAGGACGGATGGGAGGTCGGTTGGAGGTGGAAGGTCGGTTGGAAGAGGAGGTCGGTTGGAGGTTTCCCCAAAATTAGCGTACAAGACACTGTTATTGGCTCGTTGTCATTTGCAACCGTCAACTAAACTCACACTCTCTTTATAGTAATTTAAAACATTTCCTCTTATAGCGAAATGCATTAAAGTTTTATAACGGTAAGGTATACTGGTGTCTGGGAACGTAAAATAAAATATTTTATGGGAAGGATTTTATAGCCTTTAATGCAGAATGCAGTGAAAAACCAAATATAAACAAGGAAATATTTATAAGTACGTGTCCTTTTCAATATAGCTAACGCCATTATATTCCTATTAACATTGGTAATAATTATTATTTACGAGATAAGTACATAGGTACTATTTTCATACCTATTTTATAGTTTTAATAAAAGCTTAAATTGTTATTTACATATCGTCGTTGTCGTCGTCAACCGACAGACGTGGACGTCCGCGAGCGAAGTATGTAGGTCTGTTGTAGAAACATCCACACAGCGCGTTTTTGACTGTAGGTAGGTCTACAGTAAATTATTCGGATGTTAGTTAATTATTAGGTATAATTTTCAACAGTAAAACAAGATCCCCGAAATGAGTTGCTGAGCAAATATTATTCTAAATGGCGGTTAACCACTAATGTCCTTATGTCCCCTAATGTCCTAATGGTGATATAGCAATAAAATTTCGTTTCGCCATTCAAATTGAAATAGAAACCCGACAAACATACGTTTTTATCACCAATACAAAATTAATAATTGCCCCTGACTTCTGCCCAGTGGCATAGTTATTTTTCCGTGGGGCTAAGATATATTTCTCATGTAAAAGACGACTATAGTCTATACTTAATGATCATGTCCGGAATGCCAAAATATCTATTTACCGCTTACCAACAGATCCGCCTGCCAAAAGCTAAGTACAAAAAATCTAGCTATTCAGACCCTAAGTAATTCAATCAACATTCTGCGGAATTTTTGGGATTTTTAATTGTGTAAAAGTTGTTTATCTAGGGGTGTTACAAAGTCCCTTTTATCAATCAAGGAACAGGAAGCTTAATTCACTATAATTGCTGGATCATTGCGCGGCGCATATCGCAAGCTATACATATATGATGATGTCCTCCTGACCGAATTCCGGCCACAGCGGCCAATCTCCAGAGAGATTAGCCATCTGCGCGGGAGATATTATAGTGCACAAGTGTGTGCGCATACACAGGTGCACTCTCTGTTCCCTTACTCTCATAGCCCGATGGGACGGAAAATCCGACACCACCGGAGAGAGCTCAGGCGCAGGACCGACGGCTTAACGTGCTCTCCGAGGCACGAGGGTGAAACACCGCCAACTTCCTAACTCCGGGGTAGTAGGGGAGGTCAGCTCAAAGCGGCCACCTTAACTTTGAGTAAAGAAAAAACCTATCAAACGATAGATTTTCCACAAGAGTTTTATACTGATGGGAAAGAAGTTTATTAAATTTATGATTTGTGAAATTTAAGGTCTCGAAATTGAAATAATAAGCATATGATGTCTAAATTACGGCAACTTGTAAAAAAACCGCTTTGCCCGAGCGGCCGCCCAAAGCGGCCAGGGGGCCAAGGGCAACGTGGCCAGCCCCAACGTTACTGCGTATAATTGTTTTTTTTTTTAATTTAACATGCTTGACGAAATAAAAATGTCCAAAAAATATAAAAGTACATTATTTATTAAAGAAACATTTAGTATTAATTTTACCCGTCTTACTCAATTGCTAGTTCAGTTCAGCTATTACGTAAGAATTGTTCATCAAACGTTTAAGATTTTTGTCAAAGTAAAATAAACCATAACTGCATTGAATTAGAGCTCAATTTCGTCTGCCCATTCTTATACGTTTAGGTATGAACGATACTCGAACGTATAAGAATGGATACACGAAATTGAGCTCTAATTTAATGCCGTTATGGTTTATAAACTTTGACGACGAACTTTAACGTTTTGATCGGACATTCTTACATGATTGGTACCCTGTTCTCAGTTCTCAGTTTCTAAATACTTAATTTGAAATTTAAACAGATACAGTTTTGAGTAATTATCATTATTTTTAAAGGAATTTTTTTAGGAACTTTAACACAGGTTTAGTTTTTATTAACATTTGAATATTTTTAAAAATCAACAAATACTTAGGTACTGCTCTTACATTAACAATAACATTTTGTTCTCAGTCTGAGTTTCCACTAACTAAAAAAACCGGCCAAGTGCGAGTCGGACTCGCGCACCGAGGGTTCCGTACAAACCTGTAGTAAGTTTTACGATTTATGACGTATTAAAAATAAAAATTACGTTTGTTGTATGGGAGCCCCCCTTTAATATTTACTTTATTGATATTTAATTATTTATTTTGAAAGGTAATATACAAGTTAATATTCTGTGAAAATTTGAACCGTCTACCTGTTACCGTTTTTAATATTGAGCAAAAAAATACGAAAAAAACACGTTTATTGTATGGGGACCCCCCTTAATATATATATTTTTTTAATTTTTAGTATTTGTTGTTATAGCGGCAACGGAAATACATCATTTGTGAAAATTTCAGCTTTCTAGCTATCACGGTTTATGAGATACAGCCTGGAGACAGACAGACAGACAGACAGACAGACAGACAGACAGACAGACAGACAGACAGCGGAGTCTTAGTAATAGGGTCCCGTTTTTACCCTTTGGGTACGGAACCCTAACTAGTAGGTATTCTCATTATTTTAATCATATGGTCTTACAATTTCTTTAACCTTAACTAAGTAGTAAGTAGGTAGTATAGTATATTTTAGACATCTCAGTCATCAAACTGTTTTTTAAAGCTTTAGGAACTTAACACAGCCTGTTGTTATTCTTTTCTTCTTCTTGGTGTGGAGTAAAAACTTCTTTATAGGTATCTCCCAAGTTTCTTTTTCGCAGATCCTGTCGCAATGTGTCTTCTTAGTAGTGCGAGGGATATTATCATATTACCTACATTTAAGTGCGATTCCACGTTTATCTTTTATCTCTTTGATCGCCCGTGCCATAAGATTTTCATCCCATGATCCCTGGTTGGTTTTTCTCTTATAATTATTGTTCACCATCTAAACAAAATAATTAGGTAAGCATTATCTATCTAATCATAATATTTTTTAATAAGGGCAAAGCGGTCAGTTGGCCGCTTTGCCCGGGCCGCTTTGCCCTAATCGGCCATATTATTTAAAAACTCGGCTGCTCACACTTTTATACATTTACGTTTGAGCAAATTTTGCACAAATCAAGCCAAATAGATAAGAAACAATACACGTATTATAAAATAATTTAAATATAAAGCGGTATGATCAAAACAGGATGAACTTACCTTGCATTTTTTTAACAAAACATGTAAAAATAATATTTTCGACACTGTAGCCACGCGATCGTTCCTACCGCTACCGAATGACTGCCCGGCGCGGGGCGGGAGGTTCCTTATGCGACCAAACGGCAACGTCGCATTATCATTTCAAATAACCGAAAAACGAAGAGTGGCCGCTTTGCCTCCTAATGGCCGCTTTGAGCTGACCTCCCTGAGAATTTCTTTTAAGGACCTACACGTATCACATAGATTTGTTTTGGCGGATTATAGCGAATTAAGCTTCTTGTTTCTTAATTACATTAAATCTTTTTTTTGTGATTGAAGAAACCTTATATTTTTTAAGATCTCTGTTACTTTAGTTCTTCAAAAATGGGAAGATCTGCAGAAGAACTTAAGTAACCGACATTGCTCGACTAGTTGCGAACTTGAAAAGCTGAAGTGGCAATGGGCGGGGCATATAGTTCGAAGGACCGATAGACGTTGGGGTCCCTAAGTGCTTGATTGGCGACCTCGCACTGGAAAGCGCAGCGTTGGCAGACCCCCCCATTCGGTGGATGGACGACATCAAAAGAGTTGCAGGGAGACGTTTGATCCAGGCGACGCGACGCAAGACCGCGGCATGTGGAAATCCTATGTCCAGCAGTAGGACGACGAAGAAGTTTTTCAACAAGGTTTCACTCAAGAGGCTACCTACGTAATTGTTTTTCAACTTTCACTTATGCAGAAAACCAACGCTTAAGTAGAAAAGTAGGTCCTCATTAAAAGTATTTGCTTGAAGAGCTAATATAAATGTTCTGAAAAGTTGCCGAAGTTGCGGTTTTCCTTACCTACATTAACTTCGGTGTTTGGTCTTGGCTTGGTCTTTGTAAAGCCCATTAGCATGCAAATTAACTTTTTAATTAGACCTCTACGCTGATTTTTCTTTTCATTACTCCACGTTTCTCTCCTAAGTAGATACTTACAATACGACTCAACACAGTAAGTATTCAAAGAACAGTGTTTACTAAAGTTTCTTTCAAAGTAATTAAATATTTAAAGTCACATTTTTTTTTATTGCCTGTGGAAAAAAATGAACAAAATTACTCTAAAATTTTATAGACTATCACTAGAATAAAACACAGCCTGGTGTTTGAAATTTGCAGCCCTGCAAATAGACCTACGTATTGTTATTTAGCATAATATTATAATTAGTGTAAAGCGTAGGTACCGAATGTATTTTGTCTTTATCCTAAGGTCCGACGGCATTGGTGTACGGTAAAACTCAATCGAATTTATGTTTACACCAAAATGAAATGGTTCTGTAAATATAAAATAATGAATGAATAATAAATAAATCAATCAAATCACATATTATTCGGATTGCGATTGTAAAATTATATACTGTTCTGTATATGTATATTGTTATTTAACGAGTACGATCAAAGGGCATGAAAACGTTAAAACAACAAGTGGATAACCGACGGGGTTCGCAGAAAAGCATATTCCAACTTTTCTCGGAAAAGCTTCTAAGCTTCGTTACGCGAGAACTCGTCGGAAAATTGGGTTACGCTTGAACAACTTGATGGCAAATCATACTAATATTATAAATGCGAAAGTGTGTTTGTTTGTTGGTTTGTTGGTTTATTGGTTTGTTGGTTTGTTGGTTTGTTGGTATGTCCTTCAATCACGCCACAACGGAGCAACGGATCAACGTGATTTTTGGCTTAGGTATAGTTGAGGACCTGGAGAGTGACAGGCTACTTTTTATCCCGGAAAATTAAGGAGTTCCCGCGGGAATCAAAAAAACTTAAACCACGCAGACGAAGTCGCGGGCATCAGCTAGTGTATTATAATATAGGTACGTAGTATGTATACATATTCAAATTCAAAATTTTGCCAAAAAGGAATACAATAGTAAGGTGTAGATACATATAGTAACCGCAGTTCCAAGCATTGTTGGAGCGAGTCAAATCCGCGCTCTTTTATCTTTTACATAACAGTATATAAGCTTTTCACAGAAGCATACTTTTAATGGATTTGAGGTCGGTTGCTCTTTGTGGAAAAGAAACTCCGGTGAATGTCAACACTATGATCAGTAAACATACACACAGATCACAAATATAACTAAATAAGCACTGTGCGTACAGGTGTATAATAATAGCTGCTTGGTCTGGTTTACAGCAAGGGCCGGAGATCTCTCTTTACCGCTTGGAGAAACCAGAGAAGAATGATTTTAACGCAGTTTCAGAACATCTAAGTAAGTTCAAAGTTCAAACCCGTTCTAAATTCAGCCAGATTTTTTAAACTTGTGTAAAGACAAGTAAGTCTAAAGGATTGTGGAATTTTGTTATAAAGGAGTATGCTCATTCCCACGACCTTTGGACTTTCTTGAGGCGGAGCGATGTAGTCATTATAAACCTCAGTCTCATCATTACTTACAAATTAAAATATTATAATCGAATGATTAAACCTACAATTTTGCAAATGAAATTACCTCCAGCGGGTAACATACTAAAATTACTTATCCTACTAAATGTGCTTGTATTTTGCTGATCATTCGAGCCCCAGAGCACTTACCAGGGAGATTATCTGCTTACTGTAACAAAAATAGGTACATCTACTTAGCTGAAAAGCTCCTATTTCCGGAAAGTAGCGTTCGGGAAATTGCATTAAACTCAAGCAGCGTTGATGTTTGCCGATGCATCCTCTATAATAATAAAAGCTCTTGCATAATGTTATATTTGGCATAGTATTAGTAGTATTTCTCTCAGGCAGGCAAGTTTCTTCACGATGTTTTCATTCACCATTGAAGTACCTAAGTGGTCGTATTGAGGCATTATTAATGACTATATCCTTCAAACTTATCTGACCCGGTGACAGCGTCGCTAGTAGATAATGAAAAATAAAATTAAAAAAAAACTAGTAGTGTGGGTCTTCTCCGTTTGGCCCGTGAGGGCCAAGCGGGGTACGGGCTTTGAGGCAAAAAAAAACTTATCAGGCATCAAAATTAGTTCCAATTTTGGCCACCGGATCAGATAAGTTTGACGGACCATAAATGCTTCAAACGCACTGTTTAACTCCGAAAAAATAGAAGCCGTCTAAATCACTAGGCTTAAGGTTATCACTGCTCTATATGTGAGAAAAATCTTTGTAAGGAAGATACAAATTGAGGTGGTATTTTCAGAATACTTATCAATTGACATTCATAAAGGTGTGTGCCCCTACCTAGAAAAAGTAACTACATATTAACATCATCAGTGATTTGACATAAAAGCAATTAGGATTTAAAAATGAAAAGTACAAAGCATACAATTTACTTGGAGAAAGACATATTATGGACCTACTGTACGATCGGGCAGGAACAAATGTGAGATCGAGTAAAACTTGTGATTGTGAATAAATTTCCTTTTAATACTTTACACGAAATATACATAAATTTTCTATTTATAATGGTTTTTTTACTGTTTTTTCACACGAAAGAAAATGCCGCTGTCAACCAGTCTACAAGATGACAGATAAAGTATAAAATTTTTCTTTTTTTTTTTTTCATAGAACCATAGAACTTAGAACTGTCACACATCAAGTGACCATAGATCTCGTATACATATTGACCATAGATGTGACTCAGCATAAACATACCGACCTCCATGAACAAATTATGGTAAATGAACATAATTTGTTCATAACAAAGGTTACAGTTTAATAAATATTATTAATATCTAAACCAAACACGCACATCTTCTCTGTTACAAATTAAGAGACTTTACTCTATACATAAATTAAAGACAATAAATTAAATTAACCAATGTTGACTATGGACTAAGTACTATAATGCAATAACTGTATATAATGCAATTACTACTAAAACCAAAATGAAAAAAAAAACAAATATATAATAGGTATGTAACAAAAATTTAGAACTCAACGTCTATCCAAGTTACACTACACACTACAACTAAATAATTCTAATCTGTGACTGGCAAAATGCACAGTTTAGATACAGGTCTCTTAAAAATACTGCCCTTACATTTTATGCTCACCACTCGAGTTATATTGTCTAAGCCTGGATGTTTTTGTACAATTATTCCATAAAGCCATTTTGCTGGAGGTAGGTCATCTTCCCTCACAAGCACCAGGTCACCGAGTTTGGGCTCGGGGTTTTGGTATGCCCATTTGTACCTATGTAAGAAACGAGTTAAATACTCATTTGACCAACGACGCCAGAACTCCTGTGTCATTCTTTGTGTCAGTTGCCAGCGGTTCAAACTACTAATATTAGATGTTTCATAATTTAACTCTGGAATCAATACCAGTGGTTCACCTACCAAAAAATGACCAGGAGTCAAGGGACAAGGGTCACCAGGGTGTTGGCTTAACTGAGATATCGGTCTCGAATTAAGACAGGCTTCAATTTGAGCCAACACTGTTGTTATCTCCTCAAAGGTCAGGGTTGAAGATCCAATCACTCTTCTGAGGTGGAATTTTGAGGAACGGATTCCGCTCTCCCATAATCCACCGAAATTCGGGCTGTGAGGCGGGATAAAGTGCCACTCTGTATTGTTCGAGGCCAACCAGTCCGCCACTTCAGCTGTTATACTTGATTTTTCTGAATTAAATAATCTTTTCAGTTCGCGCGAAGATCCAACAAAATTAGTGGCATTGTCACTCCACAAGTGGGCACAGTGCCCACGCCTGGACACAAATCTTTTAAATGCAGCCAAAAATCCTTTGGCAGTCAAATCACTCACGGCTTCCAAGTGGATTGCTCGCGTTGACATGCACACAAACAAGCACACATAGCCCTTATAAGCATGATGTCCTCTTCCCTTTGTGGTTCGGATGCTGATGGGACCAGCATAATCAACGCCACTGTGTAGAAATGGTCGACTGAAGTTCGATCTTGCTGGAGGCAATTGTCCCATAAGCTGATGACTCCCCTTGGACGAGTAGCGCAAACACACCACACACTTCCTGACAAACCACTTCACTTGATTTTTTGCATCAAGAACCCAATATTGTGATCGTAAATAGTTCAACATCAGTTGAGGTCCTCCATGAAGAGTTTTGCTATGAGCATCAGCGATGAGAAGATTAGTGATATGAGATCTCCGCGGTATTATCACAGGGTGTTTCATACCTTCAGTCAACGATGACCTTTCAAGACGGCCACCCACTCTGACAATACCAGCACTGTCAAGAAATGGATTAAATAAGGTAAGTGCACTTTTTTTATTAACCTTCCCTGTTTCCTTTAAATTTTTTATTTCTTCGTGGAAATGTAAATTTTGATAATGCTTAATGCACACATTTCGAGCTTCTTCCAATTCTCTATTTGTAAGCCATGTGGTAGGTTTAGGTTTATCTTCTTTATTTATATTTCTTAAACGTAAAAACCTTCTGCAATAAGCAATAATTCGGATTAGTTTAGTTAGTGAGGAATACTTTGAAAACAAACTATCATCCTTTGTACCCTGCGATAAGGTATTAAAAGCATTAATTTTATGCACCTTTTTTTCTTCCAGATTTGTACTGTATAGATTTTTTCCTTTAAAGTTACAAACTTCTTCATCCCTTAACCAGTTAGGGCCATTTGTCCACAACTGCATATTAATCTGCTCCGGATTTGCACCACGCGAAGCACAGTCAGCGGGATTATCCTTCGATTGGACATGCGACCATTGACTGGAATCTAATACTGATAGAATTTCTGAAACTCTGTTTGCCACAAATGGTTTCCATCGACTCGGATGGCTAGACAACCAAGCCAAAACGACAGACGAATCAGTCCATGCAAAAATATTCTCTTTTTTAATCCTTAATGTGCTAGAAACTTCTTGCAGTAGCTTACTAAGCAAAACTGCTCCACACAATTCTAGTCGCGGAATGGTAACTTGCTTAATTGGCGCAACCTTGGTTTTCGATGACACTAGATTGACATGAACCTTTCCAAATTTATCAGACGCTCGTAAGTATACAACTGCCGCGTATGCATCATTGGAAGCGTCACAAAATCCATGAAGTTCCAATTTATCCTCTGTTGTTGTATTCAACCATCTTGGAAGTCGAAACCTCACCAGCTGGCTTAGTTCATCCCTAAAACTAACCCAGAGGTTTAGAAGATTGGGTGGCAATTCATCGTCCCAATCGATTCCAGAAATCCATAATTGCTGTATAAATATCTTTGCCTTGATTATCATGGGTGCTATCCAACCCAAGGGATCAAATAATTTAGCAATATCTGATATGACATTTCTTTTTGTTACAGGGTACTTCAGCTGCGGTAAATTGACCACATATTCAAATTCATCGCTGTTCCGGTTCCAGGTAAGTCCTAAGATTTTTAATATTTTGTCTGTTTTGATTTCTAAGTTACCTTCACTGGTCTTTCCCTCTTCTTGTATTTCGCTTAATAGCTCTTCACTATTGCTTGACCATTTCCTTAACAAGAAACCTCCTCTTTTCAAAATTTCATTCATTTCCTTATACAGTTTTTTACCTTCATCTACGCTTTGACAGCCTGAGAGTAAGTCATCCATATAAAATTCATCCTTTATTTTTTCAGCAGCTACTGGAGAATCCTTGCCTTCATCCAAGGCTGTTTGCTGCAAGACCTTGACTGCCAGGTAGGGTGCCGCTGCTGTTCCAAAGGTGACAGTCAATAACCGATAACTCTTTATTTCAGATTCCGGGTTCATTGGGTCTCGCCACAATATCCGCTGGAAATCCACATCTTCCCTGGATACCTTGACCTGTCTGTACATCTTTTCGATGTCTGCCACTAGACAGACTGGATAAAGTCTCCAACGCATTAACAGAGTACGCAAGTCAGATTGTAAAGTCGGCCCTATCATTAGATCAGTGTTCAAGGATGCACCATTAATTCCAACACACGAGGCGTCGTAAACTACCCTGACCTTGGTAGTATCCTTTTCTTCTTTTACAACTGCATGGTGAGGAAGGTACACTGCTCCTGGTTTATCTTCCTCAGCATCAGGTACGATCTCCATGTGCCCCAGATCTAAGTACTCCTGTATTACCTTGCTATACTCCCTTTGTAATTGTTTATCTTTCTCTAGTCGTTTCTCTAACATAAGGAATCTACGCAAGGCAATTGACTTAGAGTTGCCATATTTACAAAGTGGATCATCAGACTTGAAAGGTAACTTAACAATATACCTCCCAGATTCATCTCTTTTTGTAGTTTTAGAAAACATTTCTTCGCATTTTTGTTCTTCTTCAGTCAGAAAAATTTTATTTTCTTTTGGTTCCGCTTCTAATTCCCAAAATTTTCTTAACAATTCATTTTCATTGATTTCAGAGTGAACGTGCAAGCTGATTATTGAAGTACAACACTTCAGTGAATTGTCTATATTGTTTTCCACCTGGCCAGATATTATCCATCCTAGTCTTGTATTTTGGGCAACTGGATAACCTGCCGGACCCTTCAAAATTCCATCGAGTAAAATTTGTCCGTAGACATCCGCACCTAACAGTATATCAATCTTATTAGGTGTATGGAATAAAGGATCTGCTAATTCAATTTTTTCTAATTCTTTCCATGCTTGAATTTCCACCTTTGTCTCAGGAAGGAAAGAAGTAAGCTTTTTTAAAACATGGGCCTTAATAGTAATGCTAAATGATGGATCCCGGAGTGATTGCAATTTTAATGATACAACAGCCTTAGATACAACTGACCTATGGTGATCATCTCCTAATCCAAACACATTACTGGTTGTATATTTTTTCTTTAAACCAAGAAGCTGGACTGTGGCTTCCGTGATAAAAGATGCCTGGGACCCCTGGTCCAACAATGCCCTTACGGTTATACTGTAACCGTTTCTCACCTCGGCCTTCACCAAGGCCGTTGCCAATAATACTTGACTGCTAATATTAGAGAAACATGTCACAATATTGTGTGTCCCAGTTTCACTTGTACTGCCTTGTTTAGGCTCTGTGATACTACCTTGCCCTAACGCTTGTGCAGGTTGATGCACAATGTTACTACTCTGTCCTAGTGCCTGTGAGGGTCGATGAACCCCTTCCCCTGGCTCTGTGCCCCTAGGATGCAAAAGAGAGTGATGGCGCTTATGGCACCTTGCAACTTGACACCTAGTTGACTGGCGGCAAGAAGATGCAGAATGGAATGGGGCCATGCAATTAAAACATAAACGATTAGTTTGCACAAAATTACGGCGTTCATCTACATCTTCCTTACAAAATTTCTTACAATTGCTTAGCTTATGATTCTCTTTACAAAATATGCAAGATACTGGATTTGTTATGTGGAGTGCCTTAACCTGCGGCTTAAATTTATGATTCTGATTTGGTTTGTTTACTAAAAACTCTAAGGATCTAAACCTGCTTTCTAAAAACTCATTAAATTTAGATAAATTTGGTAACTCGTCATTTAATTCACTTAATTTAACTTCCCATAGTTTTCTGGTCTCACTATCAAGTTTTAAGCATAGAATGTGAATAACCATAATGTCCCATGATTGAGTTTCAATGCCTAAATTATTAAGCGCATTCAAACATTCATTGCTAGTATCTAATAGCTCTTTAATTGCTGATGATGATTCTGAGGTAATGTTTCTTTGGCTCATAAAGCGCTTCAATATACAATTTGAGAGGTACCGCTTGTTATTAAAACGCTTTTCCAATTGAGACCAGCAAACTTGGTAGTTTTGAGCAGTGATTGGCACATGCCGTAACAACTGTTCTGCTTCACCTGTTAAATGACTCTTTAAATAATGTAATTTTTGCACATCATCCAAACTACTATTATTATGAATAAGTGATAAAAATAAATCTCTGAAGCTCACCCATTCGTTATATGAGCCAGAGAAAGTAGGTAAAGTTATTTTAGGTAGTTTGATATTACTTGATTCAAACTTAGAACCAGAATCCGAGCCGGGGTTTGAGTTAGAATTTTGAGGTACATTAATTAATTTCTTTAAATAAGATGAAAGTTCTGCCTTATAATCTAAGTAAGTATCCTCAGTCTTTTCATAGAAACCATCGGTAAAATAGTCATAAGTTTCATCAGCGACTGCTAACGTTACTATTTTTGCATGATACTCATTAAACATGTTCCATGACTTTTCTAAGTTTTCCAAACGAGCCTCAATGTAGCTCTCTGTTATTCTACTTTTTGAAGACTTTTTTAAATTAATGAGACCTCTTGAAATGTTGTTAAAAATATCATTTTGCAATTTGATGTATGACTCCATGATTATGTCTTAACCTCAAAGTTCAAACCTTGTGTGGGTACCAAAAACTGCCGAAACATTCACTGACCACTTTGACTTGCACTGAACTATTCACAATACACTGCACTTTACGATATGTTTTCCAGCAGAACACTCACGCCTGCAGAGTACTCCCGCCTTGCCTCGATACTTGCCACGCGCCATCCATAGCCGCCATCCGGTTCGAAAAGGAACAAATGTACGATCGGGCAGGAACAAATGTGAGATCGAGTAAAACTTGTGATTGTGAATAAATTTCCTTTTAATACTTTACACGAAATATACATAAATTTTCTATTTATAATGGTTTTTTTACTGTTTTTTCACACGAAAGAAAATGCCGCTGTCAACCAGTCTACAAGATGACAGATAAAGTAGTTGTTGTTGTTGTTTGGTGTGTGGCTTATATTTGTGCCAGCACAGCACAATTTACTTCGCCAATGTCGCGTTGCTTGAGGAAAACACGAAGGAGATTGATCGGTTTCTATACTACTATTTCTGAATGCTCCTTAATCGCAAGACAATAGTAGGGTTATTTTTAGTATTTGTTAACCTACAACAACACAAAAGGGGAGGATAAGTTATTACATATAATAAATATAGATAATATCTACTGTAATATTTACAGGTCTACTTAAAAGATAAACTAAAATATTAAGATTATAATTTTATTTTGTTAGATTTAATATATTTACATAAAAATTTAACATAGGGACTAAACACTAACGTTAAAAGACATTCCACACTTATAGGCCTAGGAATCTTAGGAGGGAGGACATCATAAAGTTTATGTACAAGTTTTGGGCAGGAAAAGAGGATATGAGATGCCGACCCTTCATCCAAACCACATTCACACTGAGAGTGATCTCTAATCCTTAATTTGGCCAGGTGGACTGGTGTGCAGGAATGACCAATACGTAGTCGAGTGATGGTTGAAGCAACATAACGAACCATATCTTGATGAAAAAAGAACCAGGGTCTTCGAGGTATTTCAGGTTGTATAGAAGCATAATATTTACCTTTAACCGATTTTGATTCCATCCACAATTCATTCCAGGAGTTATGAAGATGAGTTTTAGCCAGAGCACGGAGGTCCTGAGTATGGTTTTTGAAATGGGTTGGTGATCCCATTTCAGTGGCGAGTTTTGCATAGGCGTCCGCATTCTCATTACCTTTTATTCCAGTGTGACCTGGTATCCAAGCCAAAGTGACAGATAATCCCTTCTGGTGGCAGGAATGTAAAGTTTCTTTGATCTTAAAGATAGTAGAAATTAGTGCTCTACTACGGAAAGGGTTTCCTTTGATTGCTTGAAGGCAACTCAAGGAGTCTGTCAGTATAAGTGAGTGTTGTATGTTATGGGACTCTATAAAAAGGATAGCTTCCAGAATAGCAATAGACTCTCCAGTGAATACCGATGTTTCAGGGGGGCATTTGAATTGTAAGGTTATTCTATACTTTGGAATCCAGCAAGCTATACCCACACAACCATTAACAGATAACTTGGAAGCATCTGTAAAAACAGCTAGACATTCTGACCAGTTATTCTGGTAGATTTCATTGAATTTAGAGTCTGCCTCCACTGTGTCTTTATTGAGTCCCAGATTAGCAGTAGTGGGGTTATACATTAGTCCTGCAAAAGGAGTGGAGAACAGAGGGAGTTTGGGGGTTGAATGCAGTGGGTGAGGTAATTGGGTGTATTTGAGAAAACTTTTAAGGAGGCAGGGCGGTTCTTGGTTGGGTTTTATGACTGCTGCAAGGTTATGTAGACTATTTAGTAAAGGGTGGGAAGAAAGCTGCAAAACCTTACAAATGAAGCGATCACTGAGATATTGGGCCCGTAGAAGAATTGGAGGCTCAACACATTCCACTTGCAGCACATTGGTAGGGGAAGATTTCATTGCTCCAAGGATTATCCTCAGGCATTTATATTGAACTTTATTTAATTTCTCTACAGCTGATTTATTAATAGGATTTAAAATGAATAGTCCATAGTCTATATGGCTGCGGACTATGGCATTATATAATAGTTTTTGTGTGTACGGATGGGCACCCCACCATACACCAGATAAGGCTCGAAGGATATTGATGGATTTTTCACATTTGCGGATTATATCATCAGAGTGGGCTACGCCATTCAGTCTGGAGTCTAGAACTACGCCAAGGAATTTGGTTTTGCTTGCAAGTGAAATGGGCTGATCCTCAAAGAGAATATTTGGGAGAGGGATTTGTCTTTTTCTAGTGAAAATGACAGCCTTGCATTTATCGATTGAAAGTGTTAGCCCATGATCTGATAACCATTGTCCTAGATAATGCAGAGCAGAGTTTAACCGAGTAGCAATTTCGTCCATGGAGTTGGAGCTAGTATATAGAGCTATATCGTCTGCATATTGCAGAATATTACAGAAGCTCTCTACAGACAGTTCGAGATCATTAGTATAGATGTTATAGAGCAGTGGACTCAGAACAGAACCCTGGGGGAGACCTTTCCAGACCATTCTGGGGGGAAGAGATTCGGATTTTGTTCTCACCAGAATAGTTCTGGCTGACAGAAGGTTGCATATGAATTGAGTCAGTCTCGACGGGATACTCAGCTTTTGCAGTTTTCGCCTGAGCACCGGGAGAAGAACGTTATCATAAGCTGCCGCTATATCGAGAAAAACACCCACAAGGTACTCTCCCTTAGCTTGGGCTGTTCGAATGTCTGTAGAGAGAACCCCAAGGCTATCAGTTGTGCCAAGGCCTTTTCTAAAGCCAAACTGAGACCTGGCAAGTAAACCTTTGCTTTCCATTATCCATTCCAGACGGTTTTTAATCAAATGCTCCATAATTTTGGCCAGAGTGGAAGAAAGGGCAATTGGACGATATGAGTTTGGGTCTAAAGGGTCTTTACCAGGTTTCCTTATGGGAATTACAACTTGAGTTTTCCAAGGTCCTGGAACGATTCCTGTTTCAAGAAACCTGTTTAGCATATTGAGAAAGCAGTGTTTCGCTTCATCGTTAAGGTTTACAATAAAAGAATATGGTAGGCCGTCTTCTCCTGGAGTAGAGTCTTTAAGGTCTAAAAGGACGTATTTTAATTCTGAGAAGCTAAAGGGGGCGTCCATAATATCTGAAGAAGGCAGTATGGAGGGAGATTGATATAAGGTTTCACATGGGACAGAGGGAGGGGCAAGTTTATCAGCAAAGGATTCCAACCAAACAGATGGGTCATTCGAAGTTGGGTCGTTGGAGGAAACAGATTGGCGAAATCGTTTCATTTTATCCCATACCAAGGCAGATGGGGATCGAGGGTCCAGGGATTCGCAGAAAGATGTCCATCCTGTCTTTTTCTTTTTTGTGACCATTCTTTTGACCTTTGCATCTGTGTGCTGGTATTCCAGAAAGTTTTCACGGGACATTAACATCGTGTAGGAAAGTTCTGCATCTTTACGTTTATTGATTAAGTTGGTGCATTCATTATCCCACCAAGGAGGAGATGCTATAAAATCGCGTCTAGTCTTTTTGAGCGGTATATGGAGATCAGCTGAATCTTTTAAAATTTTGACAAAATTGTCGTAGTAGGGCACTATATTTTCTACATTTGTCAACCCGGGTAAGCTATCTATGCGAGAGTCAACTGTTTCTGCAAAGGCAGTCCAGTTGGCTTGGTTTAGTTTATATTTAAGTAGAGGATTAGGGTTATACAGAGGGATGGATTTTTGAGCTATAGTGATTAAAATCGGGAAGTGGTCACTTCCGTGTGAACTTGGGAGGGTTTTCCATGAGCAAAGAGATGCTAAAGAAGGAGAACAAAGGGATAGATCGACAGCAGTTCTAGGATTTTGATGAGGGTAAACCCTTCTTGTTGGAGATCCATCATTGAGGATACAGACGTTTAACTCATCAAAAACATCCAGCAAGAGAGAGGAGAACACATCGCAGGAGTGTGAACCCCAGGATGTGTGGTGAGTATTAAAGTCACCCATCACAAGGACTGGGGATGGAAGGGAGGATATAGCAGATTTCAGTTCGGGGATAATAGAGGGATTGGGATGAGGGATGTAGATTGAAAGAAAGGATATGTCAAGGGCTCTCACAGCAACAGCATTAAACTGTTGGGAGTGAGGGGGAAGAGAAATAGAAGTATATGCAAGGGAGCGCCTAAGAAAGATGGCACTTCCTGCATATCCGTCATCCCTGTCATCTCCCAGGCATGCAAAGCCCGGAACCCGAAAACGGGAGTCAGGCCGAAGCCATGTCTCAGAGATGGCAAGAACAGCAGGTTTGTATTCATTTATGAGGAAGAGGAGTTCATGTTTCTTTGGGCGGAGACTTTGGCTATTCCATTGGAGTATTTCCGTGCAGGCCATTGCTAAGGATAGAAGCGATTTTGATGATAATTTCGGCAACGTTGTTCGGTAGGGGGAAGTGATTTAGTTTTTCAAGGATATCTGTAAGGGATTTGGTGAGGTGATGTATATTATTATTATCTAGTGATGATGAGGCATACGTATGGTCGGTATTAAGGGCACAGCCATTGGGTACAGAGGAGGGTACATTTCTGGTGATATCGTGGTGTGCTTGTCGGTCATACCCCTTTGTAGGTTGAGGTCTGGGCCGAGGGGTGCGGAAGATTGTTTGTTTGTGGGATCTTACCGGAGCAGGAGCAGGTCGAACTCTGGAGTTGGGAGTAGGGCATGTAGGAGAGAAGGTAGGGGGGGTGAACATAATATTGGTCATTTCAGCATAAGTAGGATGTGCAGGGGGGAAGCGGGAGGAGGCATCTTGGTATGAAAGGTTTTCATCTGACATTAGCTGTTTTATAGAGATTTGCCGAGAGTGTTCTGGACAATTTTTGTTGGTAGCCAAATGTTTTCCAGTGCAGTTCACGCAAGTAGCATTTTCATTGGGTACCTCGCAGGACTCGCCTGTATGAGGTTGGGAGCATTTATAGCACCTGGGTTTGGACCTGCATTGAGATTTAATGTGTCCAAAGCGACAGCAGTTCAGGCACTGTATTGTAGGGAGTCGGTAAGTTTCCACAGGGAGGGAAGTGTGATAGGAGAAGATCCTGGGTGGGAGGGATTGTCCTCTAAACGTCAAAACTACAGATTGGGTTGGAATCCAGGTCACAACGCTGTCAGTCACATCCTTTCGATTAAGTCGACGAGCTTTGAGAATCTCCCCACAGCCTGTAGGGAGGTCTAGAGATTCAATGAACTCTTCAAGGTGCCAGTCAACTGGAACACCTCTTACCAGTCCCATGCGGGTAATGTTAAAAGTGGGAATAGAGGCAGTATATTTAGATAATTTAAGAATGGGGTTTTCTAAAAACTCATTGGCCGCTTGAGCACATGAGAACTCAACAGACACCTTGTTTCTGCCAACATTCTTGACGCCGTCATTGAGGATTGACTTTATTTGGTTTTTATGTAAACACTGACCAAACTTAATCGCTCTCATGGAAGCTCCGGCTGAAGGGTCGGATACTTCTCGGGAAACATGAACAATAAATGGACCTTTATCATTATTTATGTACTTATTTGGGGAGTCTGAGAGTGAAGGGTTGACGTACACCGATTGGATGGAAGGATTCGTTGAACTGGGTTCTGTGACAGTTTTTTTTGTGGAACCTGTTTTGTTGTTTTCTGTGTCATCATTGGTTCTTTTTTTACCACGCGAGGTTGTTTCAGAGTCCATTGGTACGGACTGTGGGATCTCAGTAGATTCTGTCGTAACAGTTACATGTTCCCCCGGATCGGGGGGTTTAGGCGGAGGATCCACCTCCATATTCCCTCCACCAACTTCCACCAACACTTAAACTAAAAACTTACCACCTAAACACGAACTATTGTCTATCTACACGCAAAATAATTAAAAAACAGCTCACTAACACGTGTTTTCAACACCGCAAACGCAAGCGAAGTCCCACAGATAAAGTATAAAATTTTTCTTTTTTTTTTTTTTTTTTTTTTTTTCATAGAACCATAGAACTTAGAACTGTCACACATCAAGTGACCATAGATCTCGTATACATATTGACCATAGATGTGACTCAGCATAAACACCTACGAAAATAGATAATTCCTACAACAATAATATTATGCTTGACTAGATGATGCCCGCGACTTTGTCCAAAGCCTTAATTTTCCGGGATAAAAATTAGAATATTTAGGTACCTCCACGGGATACAACATATTATACACTAAATTTCATCAAAATTTTGAAAGCGTAACAAGGCAGGCAGACAAACTCACATTCGTATTTAGATATTACTAGCTGATGTCCGCGACTTCATCCGCGTGGATTAAAGTTTTTTGGTTCCCGCGTTTTCCGGGATAAAAAGTAGCTTATGTGTTATTCCAGTCTTAATCTATCTCTATGCCAAATTTCATCCAGATCCGTTGCCGTTCTGGCGTCTGAGTAACAAACATCCATCCATACATCCATCCATCCAAACTTTCGCATTTATAATATTAGTTGGTATAGATAATATTAGTAAGGATGCTGACGAATTCGCGTAGTATTCAATTTATCAACGTCAAAATGGATGAACATATTACCTACATAATATATTTTTATGTATACTTGAGAAATAATAAATCGTAGTAGCGGTCTCCTTATTTTTCCGCCCTATCAAATAAACCGTGGAACAAAGACATTTCCCTCAACATTTAATAAAGCTCTATTACGTCCACTCAGTCGAATAAACTGGCTTTGTTATTCTCTATTTACTAATTAGTTTTATTTTTATTTTCATGTGCGATTGTTTCTCGGGTCGGGTACTAAAAATCTACTCCTAGTAGAGATCTTCTTAACTCGGGTCGGGCCCTAAAAATCTATTCTTAATAGAGATCTTCTAAACTGGGGTCGGGTCCTAAAAATCTATTCTTAGTAGAGAGCTTAGAATAACTACATATAGAAACCTAGTACACTCGCGAAATGTAAGCCGTTCAATTGGTGCCATAAATGGCATCGTACGACGCCCGCGCAGTCCGAAAAAAGCTGGTTAACTTAGTTTTAGAAGCTACAATGCTACAAACAAACTAACCAATTACTTACCCAACTTTTAGGTGGAAAACATTTAAACTGGCAACATTAATGAAACATTAATGAAATTGTAATTTTTTTTTTTTTTTTCAAAAGAGCAACCGCCGAGTTTCTTGCTGGTTCTTCTCGGTAGGAATGGCATTCCGAACCAGTGGTAGATTCATTCGACTATTCATAAGCACTTGTAAAAAGTCTATTTGAATAAAAAACTTTTGAATTTTGAATTTTTTTTTGAATTATGTTTGCGTTTACGAGGCAAGTAAACACAGCACACATAGCGAATTTGTAGCTTGCGTTTTGAGAAGGCGTTGTTTGGAAACATACCTTCAATAGGTAGTTATTCTAAGGTAGAGAGCTTCTAAACTCGGGACGGATCCTAAAAATCTACTCCTTAGTAAGAGATCTTCTAAACCCGGGTCGGGTTCTAAAAATCTATTCTTAGTAGGTATAGAGTCCTACCCTACTGCCGGTTACAACATTGTCGAAGAGTAAGATCGGCAATCAAAAGGAGCAATGCCGCCAGCATTTTGGGAATCGATAATGATTTTCAGAGTCATATAGATTACAGTTTTTTTATTCTTAAAATATATTAATATTAGCAGGTACCTACATTTAGTTTTGAAATAAGTTCTGTATTATATTGTACTAAGTACTTACCTAATCGAAAAAAGTGCTTTAACGATGTTTAAGATCCAATCTAAAACATTACGTCTTACACGTAGTACGAAGCATGACCATGCAAGTATTTTCATTATTCTAAAGTAAAATAAAACTTTAGCCAAAGAAAACAGATGAATCGAAAGCCTTTGAATTATTTACGGTTTCTTATTTCGGAAAGAAACTTTGCTCTTTTATTTGGAAAGGCGTTTTAAAGTTTACGACTCATCAATTATTGGGGAAATTGCGGATTACTCGACTGAAGACCCAATTTCACGTTTTAAGAGTGTTACTTTTCGGGTGTTAGGTGTTCTCGCCTGATGGTAAGTGATGATGCAGTCTAAAAATAATGCTAGCGGGCTAACCTGTCAGGGATATTAAGTTATATTAAACCCATACCTCTAGTTGGTTTCTACATATACGGCATCGAACGGAAACGCTAAATCGGAAACGGAGGTACGTCTTTGCCGGTAGGTTGGAAACTAGCCACGGCCGAAGCTTCCCATTAGACCAGATACCTATTGTGCGCTGATAGCGCCACAAAATTGCAAGTGCCAATAACAACAGTTTAAGTTTCAAATCAACCATATATAGGAACGCATGTACTATTTATTATACATACCTAATGCGCTCCGGTTTCCTTCGGATAGAATGTCTGCAAATGTCTTCTAAAAGGTGCGAGCTATACGGCTTCTAGTAAACCCAAAAAATCTAGACTTTCTAGACCCAGCGCTTTGAGTTGAGCATACTTGTGCCTTGAGAACTCGGAATTTCAAACTTTAATTATTTTGGTGTCTGGATTGTTTTAGTAAGTTGTTAAGATGATATCTATACTAATATTATAAATGCGAAAGTTTGGATGGATGTATTGATGGATATTTGATACTCAATCACGCCAGAACGGCTGAACGATCTGGATGAAATTTGGCACAGAGATAGATTATAGTCTGGAATAACACATAGGCTACTTATTATCCCGAAAAATTAAAAGTTCCCGCGGGAACCAAATAAACCTTAATCCACGCGGACGAAGTCGCGGGCTGATGCCTGATTGCTGGTGAATGGTGGTATGGACTAATAGGGAGGACGTTAACTTTCAGCTTTAATAAAATAACGAAGGTCTGATCGTTGCGGGATCTTGGACCATAAAGGAACAGAGAGTGCACCTGTGTAATGCGTACACACTTGTGCACTATAATTATCTCCCGCGCAGATCCCTAATCTCTGTGGAGATTGGCCACCCTGGTCGAAATTCGATCGGGAGGACATTATTTATTATAAGACCATGTACGTGCCAGCTAGTGAGCAAACATCAAGGGTGTCGTCGTCTCGCTGTATATTCAAATTCAAATGTTTTTTATTCAAATAAACTTTTACAAGTACTTTTGAATCGCCAAGTAAATCTACCACTGGTTCGGAATACCATTCCTACCGAGAAGAACCAGCAAGAAACTCGGTGCTTGCTCTTTTTAGATAATTCATTTACAATTATTATTACGTAAATCAATGTGTACATAAGTAACCGCTGTCCTTAGCATTGCTGGAGCTATCAAATCCAAGCTCCTCTATCATTTACATGCATCATTACATACATTTACACTGTGCACATACTAGACTAGAGGCACGGCACTGATGTAATCCATCCTGAAAAAGATTGGTTACGAATTTTGTTTGAATCCCTACCTTCTCTACGTGTTCAAACAAATCCAGATTGTACGTGGGATCAAGCTTCCTTTTGTTTCTATTTGAATAACTACTCGAGCCGTTTCCATTTCAAAGCAATAGCTGATGCCCGCGACTTCGCCCCCGTAGATTGAGGTTTATTAGTCCCCGCGAGTACCTACTTTTGAATTTTCCGGGATAAAAAGTAGCCTACGTGCTATTCCTGACTATAATCTATCTCTGTGCCAAATTATTTCATTCGATCCGTTTAGCCGTTCTGGCGTAATTGAGTAACAAACATCCATCCATCCATGCATCCATCCATCCATCCAAACTTTCGCATTTATAATATTATAAAGTATAAAATATAGATTGATTAATATTATTAATTTCTGATGAGATAGCGCTATGTGATGCGATAGCGCCATGTTGAAATACATAATTCGTATAAAACGTCTCCGTTCGAGACTATAGAGACGATGATTAGATGTAAGTGTAAGTACCTTAATATTTTGATAACGATCACACGCACACATTTACACGTATACAAATGTATACAGATAGGACTTTAACACAATCATGAGCCACGCGCTCTCGTGAATTGCAAGAACTGTATTGGAGGTGAATACTTCGGATTCCGTGGACTGCTAAGCGCATAAACGCGTCTATTCTTTTGCAACTGAGAATTACTGATCCATATTAATATGGTACCAAGGGCTACTCTCATATATCGTCCACATCATACGGCATGGGGACTACAGTCTTAAGAAGTTTATTTCCACAGGCAACACAAAAGTCAAAAAAGCGAGAGGCAGCTCACCAACTTAGTTTATCTCATAGTTAGGGGAATCCAAATAAGGGAATCTCGTGACCAAAAGAAGCCTGGAGAAAAAAACGTTCGAGGGTAGGTTCTGGCCATAGACCATACGATCTTCAGTGATGAAGAAACGACCGGAGATAGAGATCTTTTTAAATTAGATATGCCTGTTTTCGGTAGGTATGATGTTCATTGTTTATATCCAGCACACTAGATTTTAATAATACCTTAGACTTAAGAGAATAAGACTTCGGTTTCCTAGTCAGGAGGTCCGGGGTTTGATCCCTGCGTACACATAGGTTCCTATAGTTAGTTATTTGTTTTTTAACAAGCATTTTGTGACACCAAGTACAACGTCTATCGTTTCTTCGAACTATGTGCCCCGCCCACTTCAGGTTTAAGGTATTTTTTGTGTAAAGTTTCCTCAAATAATGATTTTTCTTTTCTTTCTTTCAATTACCCCCAGGTCACAGGAGGTTTGAAAGGAAACAATTACTGTCATATAGGTACAATTCTCCATTAGTTATAAAGGAAAACGAGAGTGTGGTTCTTTTCAATCAGTAAGTACGTTTCCCCAGAGGCGGGTATTGTTTGTGAAAATACGAACAAAATACAGATCTATTTTGATACATGTTGTTTAGGCATGGAGTACAAGGAAAACTTTATTTGATAGGTACTTAGTTATAACATTTTTCCTTAAAAGAAATTCGAATAGACTAGGTTTATAAAAGCCTTGAAGGTGGAAAAATTCTATAGGTAGGTACCTGATTACCTGGCTATAAGAGGTTAAGAAATTATAAGACTTTTGGAGAAAATTACATTCGATCACATTAGCGTTAAAGTTAAATGAACCATAATACCATTAGAGCTCAATTACGTGTATTCATTCAGCGCGGAAACGTTTCGATATTAATATTGTACTGAATGGGCTTTTGCACAGTAATGTTGGCTTTTGGGTCCATTTTACTTTGACGCCAATGTGATCGAACGCTCGATTAGGATGAATAGAATTCGGAATGTTAAAACTTAGACTACGGGTACAGGACATAACGTCTGCTCGAAACGTCCGCGGAGGGGAACGTTTTGCCCTGTCACACTTGTGTGTGCAGCTCCATATAAAGCTGAGTTACACGAGACTTTTTTTATTTTTCTATGGTCTACCAGACTTTTTAGGGTTCCGTACCCAAAGGGTAAAAACGGGACCCTATTACTAAGACTCCGCTGTCTGTCTGTCTGTCTGTCTGTCTGTCTGTCTGTCTCCAGGCTGTATCTCATAAACCGTGATAGCTAGAAAGCTGAAATTTTCACAAATGATGTATTTCCGTTGCCGCTATAACAACAAATACTAAAAATTAAAAAAATATATATATTAAGGGGGGTCCCCATACAATAAACGTGTTTTTTTCGTATTTTTTTGCTCAATATTAAAAACGGTAACAGGTAGACGGTTCAAATTTTCACAGAATATTAACTTGTATATTACCTTTCAAAATAAATAATTAAATATCAATAAAGTAAATATTAAAGGGGGGCTCCCATACAACAAACGTAATTTTTATTTTTAATACGTCATAAATCGTAAAACTTACTACAGGTTTGTACGGAACCCTCGGTGCGCGAGTCCGACTCGCACTTGGCCGGTTTTTTTTATACCAAGTACCTACTTACGTGTTTTCGATCTTAGAATAAACATTAAACTATAGTACCAAAATTTTGTTTCTAAAAAAATAGAATAATCTCTCTTCATAATTAAACGTATCTTAGATAAAGATCTATAAATAGAAAGAAGAAAAAAATATTTCTTTAAAGTTATAATTTATTCAACGAAAGAAATGAAACTGTAATATAATAAATTCAGAAAGCATCTTTGTAAACATGCTATCTCTTAAAACAAGATTTCTTCAAGTAATTATTCCAACAATTAGTAAGTATTACTTTCTTCTACTTTGTAAGTTTTTAGAGATTTGTTCCGATTGCCGTGGAGAGTGGAGACCCTGGGGTCGTGGAGTCTTTGTGCCAAAAATTTTTTGCGAGATATTTCACCGCGGTTGATTGCCTCATCTGGTGACAGAAGGGCTGGCTCATTTTTTGTGCAAAGGATCAGCCTGGCTGTCCAGCGCGGAAATGCAGCCAGCATTCTTGCCACCATTCCACGCGGGCATGATTTATATAGTAATTAGGTTAGGCTAGCTAGCTTTAAGATCTATTGTATTGTTTTCAATTCATAGTATTTAGGTAGATAAATATGTAATATTATAGAAATTCCAAAATTTAGTTAGTTACGCTATAGCTACTTAGGTGTTTAGGTAGTTAGTTGAAAAAACAAGTAAACTGTTTGATTTGAAAGATCATAACAGAATACAATACATTATTATTTATTATACACATTATTACGCACCAAATAAATAAATAAATAATAATAAATAAGCCTTTTATGTTTCTTGTCTTCACATTTTTGTTTTTCATTCATTTTTATTTTCTGCTAACTATATCATATCACCACAACATTATCAAGTTTTCAGTAACTTAATTATTACAATAAGTAAAATAACTAGATTAACAATAATTTAACAAATATATTTTAACTGTGAAGTACACTATTTATATATTAACATTACATTATTTTTATATTAACACTAGCTGATGCCCGCGACTTGAGGTCGAGGATTGAGGTTTTTCGGTTCCCGCGGGAACTCTTTAATTTTCCGGGATAAAAAGTAGCCTATGTGCTATTCCAGACTATAATCTATCTCTGTGCCAAATTTCATCCAGATCCGTTCATCCGTTGGAGCGTGATTGAGTAACAAACATACATCCATACATCCAAACTTTCGCATTTATAATATTTATTATTTGACTAGCTGATGCCCGCGACTTCGTCCGCGTGGATTGAGGTTTTTCGGTTCCCGCGGGAACTCTTTAATTTTCCAGGATAAGAAGTAGCCTATGTGCTATTCCAGACTATAATCTATCTCTGTGCCAAATTTCATCCAGATCCGTTCAGCCGTTGGAGCGTGATTGAGTAACAAACATCCATACATCCATACATCCACACATCCATACATCCATCCAAACTTTCGCATTTATAATATTTATTTGATTCATTAATTTTTTGTTTTTTTTTTTAAATACTCGATATATTTTAGAGTATGGTAGTAGTATTTATTCAACTATACTCAACACAACACACAAATACAACAACAAATACTTAATTACACAACAATGAATACTTAATTAATTTTACCGACACACTTAAACGCTTTAATCATATTAATAATTATTAATTATTTGTAACAATAACAAGGTAACTAATAACAATCATTTTACCAACTCGATAAGGTTGATATTTCAATGAAGATAGTTTACAATCACCCAGAGGCGTTGATGTATGAACGTTTAATACTTAATACGCAATAAACCAATTAGCGGCATGCATTTTCATTGCTCTGATAATAGCAAATTAATCTGCCGTGTTTGGAGATTCAGTTACGTACAAGAAAGTTTTTTTTCTTATCATAAAACACCTTGAAAAATCTTACTACCATGTAAAGGTTTACTTAAACGACAAGGAAGCTTGGCAATGATTTGCTCTAATGGCTCTGATAGTTCCTTAGTTAAGATGATTTGGGAGATGGTTATTATAAAAAACTACGGAACCCTAAAAACCCGGCTGAGTTTGTTTTGGGCTCTTCTCAGACCAGGGTGCGTTTGGAACCCTCGGATACCGTAACTGATTATCACCATCATGTTTTCATGTAAGTAATTTTTAACGTCAATAAGTGTACCCACAGTGCACCTATATTGAATATTGCCTGGTGGAAGGCTTCGGCCGTGGCTAGTTACCACCCTACCGGCAAAGACGTGCCGCCAAGCGATTTAGCGTTCCGGTACGATGCCGTGTAGAAACCGAATAGGGGTATGGGTTTAATATAACTACCATGCCCCTAACAGGTTAGCCCACTACCATCTTAGACTGCATCATCACTTACCATCAGGTGAGATCGCAGTCAAGGGCTAACTTGTAGTGGATTAAAAAAAAAAAAAGAATAAATGATTTGATTGATTGGTAGATTCTGCTACGATCTAGCGTATATGCTAACTATATTTAATTTAAACTTCTACTATATAAGTTATTTCTACATCTAATAATTAATTTACAGTCCAATAACTGTCAGTTTCACGATCGCCAGTTACAAGAAAGTGAAATAAAACTGTGAACACCTTTCTCTGTATACAGAAAACACTATGAGAGAATAATTGACACGTAGCCTGGACGGTAGATAGATAGAAACAAACAAATAAATTCTTCATTGCCACACAAGTTACATCACGCAGAAAGAAAAATAAACAAATAGAAAGACAGAGTGCCCCAAGGCGGCCTTTCACTAAATAAGCGATCTTCAACATTCGTTCCAATCCGAGTGGGATAGGTGCCGCGATTTTAGTAAAGTATGTGCGTACTATATAGCATTCTAATGATCTAAGTACATAAAAAATTTACTTTATAACAAGAGAGAATCAGATGCATCCCCTATGCATCTCAATCCGCAGCGGAAACCGTGCGCGTTTCTCCGTGAGTGCAAAAATCTTTCACAAGGAAACGGCAGGCATGCGCAAACCGAGTAAAATTATGTTTTACGTTATCTCTATCTGTCTACCGAAGCTATCATGGTTACACATATTATAGGACTGAAAGTTACGCCAAAAGTAGAGATAAAAGCTTTTATACTACACCCGCTCGGAAAGTACCCTCTTGCTTTTGTCAAAACGAGGTAGAAAGTACGTCATTGCTACAAACCAATTAAGCGGGAGGAAAAGATGTATGAAATTTCATTTCTAACGTGCTAAGCGGGGAGAAAACTGTATGAAAATCCATTTCTAACGCGCTGTTGTTTTTTAATTTTAAGTAAATATGGTATGGACGTTGAGAATTTGGATGTCTTACCTTAAGGAAATATAATATTAGAAGCAGCTTCACCATATTTGACATAGAAAAGTCAAATAATAATATGGTGAATGTCGATTGTCGACATCGACGTCGATTATCGATATTGATAGTTGAAAACAATACATTAGAAATTAAAGCTAGCTAGCCTAACCTAATTAAGGACTATTAACTATTAACCTAAACCTTTTTTTTTTTTTTTTTTCTCTTTTTTTTTTCTTTTTCTTTTTTTTTTTTTTTGTTTTTTTTTTTTTAATGTTTCTGTATTTTGAATATGGGTTTGTAAAATTGCCTGAAATAAAAAATATTTATTTTATTTATTATTTTAAACCTTTGTAAGTTCGTTTAATCACTAATTATCGCTTATTTTCCTCGCAGGTGTAGTATAAAGCACTATGTATCACTCGGTAGAAAGTACGATTCCTACCTCGCGTGTATTGCGGCCCTTCGGCTACGCCTCGGGCCTCAAACTACACCCTCGATAGTAATCGGTCACTTTCTCCCCTCGGTGAACAATGTACTATCTTATCTGCGGTATACTCTACGAACCCTTACATGCCGACTATTTTTTTCTCATAACATACCGGATTTTGTGCATGTTAGGGTAAACGAAAAATTTGCCGGCAACGACAACATCTGTCGCTCTCTCTCTCTCGTTGCGAGATATCTCGTTGTGCGCATACTAAGCCTGGGACACGTTTAGCATAATAGACCGTGTCAAATTAAAAGAAAGTCTAAAGTCCTTCATGTGAGGCGTAGATATTTAAGAAAAGCTTCTATGCAGTTATCAAATATTATTTCTACCTGCATTTCGATTTTAAATAAAATATGTCTCGCGAATTTCCGAACATAGGTAATTAATTCTATAATAACTTAAGTAAGTTTCTATAAACAATAAATGTCCGTTTAACACCTTAAAATTGTAAGAATAAGCCACTCAATAAACTAACGGTAAATCACGGATCTAGACAATCTATATTGTAGGTAGGTACAAATAATACAATAGCTGCAAATAGAATAGTTCTGCGAATAAAATGAATAAGGAAGTGATAATTGTCTTAAATGTTGAGTCACTTGAGTGACTTGAGGGACACTTTCAAGTAAAGATTTTTATATAACCCTGTGAAGATGATACTGCCATTGGCGGAATTAGAATGCCATAAGCCTACTTTGTCGTATTAGTTTATAAATTGCGAAAAACCAAATTAAATTTGAATTTCGCGGGCAGACCTGTGTAGTCCACCGTAACGACGACAAATTCTTTAAAAGTTAAGTCAATAATGAATCACGACGAAATCTACATTCTTGTCCACGATGTATCATGGTGCGACTTCGGAGGAGAATCCTTGATTGAAGAGTTCGGAGTTAGTTAAGGGGAAATAGAGAGAGAGAGAGAGGAAATAGATCATTTAGTCCATTATGATACTTTTATATTATAAATGCGAAAGTGTGTTTGTTTGTTGTCTTGTTGGTTTGTCCTTCAATCACGCCGCAACGGAGCAACGGATCGACGTGATGGCACGTGCATGACGACGCATGACGTGGCATGAATATAGTTGAGGACCTGGAGAGTGACATAGGCTACTTTTTATCCCGGAAAATTTAGGGGTTCCCGCGGGAAACAAAAAACTTATACCACGTGGACGAAGTCGCGGGCATCAGCTAGTCAAAAAATATAAAAGGAAAAGTCACTTAATGACTAATCTATCAACGCACAGCTCAAACCACTAGACGGATCAAGGCTATTTGGCACACAGTTAGCTTTTATGACTAAGAAGGGATTTTTGAAAATTCAACCCCTGAGGGGTTAAAATAGGGGTTTGAAATTTTTCAAATAAATACATTTTTGAAATAACTCGTAAATATCAATAAAATCGTGAGCGAAATCGCGGGCAAAAGCTGCGTTTTAAAAATAAAACACAGTTATACACGCATGAAATTTTCGCAAAAGAATATTTTCAAATATTTCAAATGTTTTTTTATGTTCCAAGGTTTCCATTCCAACGTCAACATTTTCAAACATAACTTTTCCAGCTCATTTCGTATTCTTCGCAACGTCGAACACAGACGGCCCTTAACTCCGGTAACCTAGCTTTATGATGTCTCAGTACTCATACAGCTAGATAACCAAAGATAAATAACCTGTCTTTCTTCTAGCTCCTCTCTTCTTTCTTGCTTAAAATTTCTTATAGCTTCTCTTCATATTTAGATTTCCTTAAATAAGTCAGTTTTAAATTAAATCATATTATGATAAAGCTACCTCAATCATTGTTACAATCTCAACTGTAGTGACTTATGGTGGTATTTATTTCTCTATCTAGTAATTAGATTTTGGCCAACAATGGAAATATGTAAACCAAAAGGTGATTACGATCGTTACCCTGTAGCAATCATTTTTTCATAATTAGACTCCTGGTTTAAATCAAAAGTTTTATAGTTACCCTGAAACAAAAGAAAAAGAGCCGATTCCCCAATCAGTATGTCTGTCTTTATCATCCATAATTTGCTACAATTTTCCAAACTTCTTTTTTCTTCTTGATCCATGGAGAAAGTCGAGTTGCTCACCAGAATAGCATCCTGAAATTCAGAAAAAAATCCAATTAATGACAATAAAATTATCTCTATCTACTCAAATCTACTTAATTAAAAGTGGCATTTAGCTGTGAAATACCTTCTTTGATAATTAGTTACATAAACATATTTTCAAGGTGTAAGTTAACCACAAACCTTGTATTATAATGAGAGCATAATAATTAATTAATTCACCAGTAGTAGCATAATAGGTAGGGATCTAGATAATTATTATCTTTACAAGATGTATAATAATATAAGAAAATTTGAAATTCTATTTTCATAGCAAATTATTTACAAATTGAATTACCCAAAGGGTATCCATTTCCAGAGAACATAAAAAAATATCTTTCAAAAGGTCTAAGCATGTAGGAGTTGAAGTCCCAAAGGAATATAATCGACAAATTAACACGAGCAGAAAATAGCGGGTTCTCTACTGGGACTTGTATTATGAATATTAAACCCTCCTACTTTTTCTCGTTAAAATACTTATTAAAATACACTTTTCGTCCTTTAAAGGGTAAAAAGATGCCCTACTATATTATAGTATGTTTTTCCAAGATTACTGGCCCTGGACAGTGGTGACCGCTGTGTGTGAGTAGGTAGTTTGTCCTTAGTTCGTTTACTGGTAGGGGCAATTTGGAAATTTATAAGCTTCAAGTCGTGTCTGGAAAGTCTTCGGCTATGCCCATACCATCCTACCAGCAATAACCTACCGCTAAGCGATTTAAAGTTCCGATACGATGCCACGCCATATCTTACACATGAAACATAGTCCAAGATGAAAGAGAGCCGACTTGACAAGTCATTCTAGACGATGATTTATGAAATTTTGTCCTAAAATTTAAAAAAAATCGGTAAAATCGGTGAACAAATGTACACACATCCATACAATATTATTAATGCAAAAATGTGTCTGTCTGTCTGATAAGATTTGATTTGATTTGATTTGATTTGATTAAGTGATGATGCAGTCTAAGATGGTAGCGGGCTAACCTGTTAGGGGCATGGCAGTTGTATTAAACCCATACCCCTATTCGGTTTCTACACGGCATCGTACCGGAACGCTAAATCGCTTGGCGGCACGTCTTTGCCGAAAGGGTGGTAACTAGCCACGGCCGAAGCCTCCCACCAGGCCAGACCAGGGAAATTCAAAAATTATAAATTTCCAAACCCTGCCGGGTATCGAACCCGGGACCTCCGCACGTTAAGGCAACAGCGCTCAACATTGCGCCACGGAGGTCGTCAAGCGTTGCGTGTTGCTAGTACATTTCCGGCATTAAATGGCTCTTTCAAAGAAGTCATCGCGCCCAACGCAGAGTATAGCGAGTGTAAATGAGTTATGTAAAGTGTAAAGATTCGTCAGGGCCTCAGAGGCCAGTTTCGCTGAATGGTTTTTGTTAGGTTAATAGATTCTATACAACGTAAATACCACAGCTTCTTGACCTGTGAAACCCCCAACTGAGAGAAATAAGGGCTAGCACATACGGTGTTCGTTTTTATTAATATATTGAAGATATATTGGGCATATACTTGGAGATTATCCTTTCTGATATTATAAACGCAAAAGTGTATTTGGTTCTTACCTACTTTATTCGAACAGGCCACAAGAAAGTTACAGATCGACGTGATATTTTGCATGGACATATACACATAGTTTAAGACATGATTAGAGTTGGACAGGCTAATTTTTATCCCAGGAAAAGAAATGCTTCTCGCTTGATTTTTGAAAGCCCTTTTATGCTAAATTAGCGGGCATTAAGATGCCCCCGAGTTATAAAAAGAAAATTTTACAAAATTATTATAGACTATTTATCCAGATACTTTATCATGAGGCCTAAGCCTTCACTTAATACATAAATTTTTAATCTATGTTTTTTTGTTTTACAAAATTTCTGGCAAAATACAACAAAATTCTCATAAAATATATCCTTTAATTTGACGGCCTTCCTGACACAGTGGTGACTGGTTAATGTGGGAATTTATAATTTCTGAATGTTCTCTTCTTTCTTTATGTGGGATTGTACCCACTTGTACCCCCCCGGTGACCATCCTCAGCGCATGATGACGCCGGAGCCTTCCTTGCACGTCGCCCATGCTGGGCTCATCCCTGGGCCAACTCTGAAGTTACAGTACCCCTAGCAGGTTATTCCGCTACCATCTAAGACTATATTATCATGCCTTACCACAAGTTATGATCAAGTCAAGGTCTACCTCGTAGCGGATAAAGAAAACCTTCAGACAAGGCCGCCGATGTGTCTACCACTAGCCTTACAACAGTTTAATGTGTGAATTTACGAAGGCCTAACGTTTTTGTAACGAGGGTTCGCAGTAAAATGGTTTTACTTTTAACACTCGACCGTGACAGACGTACAAGAAACAGCGGCCTAGACGTGTCATTGACGATTTTCCTCTAACATGATAGCTGTAAAGTAACTAAGTACACAAAACTGTCCTAAAGAATGAAGTGCTTTTATTTAATCCAGAGTTTTCCTGATATAATGATGCCCCCGACTTCGTCCGCGTGGATTAAGGTTATTTCAAAAAAAATTGACGACTTCTCTGGCGCAGTGTTGAGCGCCCTCCTCCGGGACCTCCCACGTTAAGACAACATCTTAACGTGGGAGGTCCCGGGATCGATCCCCGGCACAGTCAATTTGGAAATTTATAATTTCTGAATTTTCCTCGATTTAGCGTTCTGGTACGAGGCCGTGTAGAAACCGATTGCTGCCATACCCCTGACAGGTTAGCGCGCTACCATCGTAGACTGCATTATCACTTACCATCAGGTGAGATCGCAGTCAAGGGCTAACTAATGGTGGATAAACAAAACCGTGGGAATTATTTGATTTTCCGGGGGGGAAAGTAGCCTATGTCACTCTTCTTATATAATGAAAATCACGTCGATCCGCAGGCGTTGATTGAAGCTTATACCAAGAAACACACTTCCCTGGTTATTAGTTGTGATTAAACCGGGCCTCGTGTACCTAAGTATTAAGTGTATTGTAGCTAATAAATTCATCCGCGTGGATTAGGGATTTTCCAAAACCCTGTGGGAATTCATTTAGGTACTTTCTCAATACTCAATTTATTTATTAGTGTTGGACATACAGGTGTCTCTTATATTACGTCATGCCGGGAAATAAGCTGTCCCTAACTAAGTTACGTCAAAATTGGATAAACAGGAGGGCGATCGTCTAAATGACAGCTACAGTATAACGGTCGCAATCACCTCTACTTGGTGGATATTCATCCACTATTGGCCAAAATCCATTGACGCAGCAAAAATACCATTAATTCAGCCAATCAAAACAATTGAGACTGTAACAATGATTGATGCAAATTTTACATAATCGTCCTGCAGATGGGCCGTGAAAAAGAAACAGACAATTAATGTTATATTCGTATGGATATAATATATGAAAGTTATCTGTTTTGTTTATTTTTTGCTAAAAGCATCTAAACAAAAAGTTATTTTTTTTTAAAAAGCCTTCATATCTATCTTTTAAAAAGTATCAGATGAGAATTTTTAAGTCTTGTGTTTCTTTCAGTTGTGCGTATTTCCGCAAGTTAAATATTTTCTCGATATCATTTCATAATATCTTCTTCAAAAACTAATTTAACTTTGCCTGTCGCCGGTGAGTAACAAACTGTCAGGTGTTTTTATTTGTTGGTTTATTGGATTGTCGTTCATTCCCGCCGCAACAGAGCAAAGGATCGACGTGATTTTTTTGCATTGAGGACCTGGAGTAAGTCATTACTTAGGCTATTTTTATTCCGGAAAATAAAGGATTTCCCGCGGGAACGGGCTCAAGTTAATGAGTTATTATGTACCTAGTTTGAAGGGCATAATAATGTAGAAGCTTCCAAATAAGTTATTGAAGTAGATTATTCTTGAATTCTCGAATCTTTGGAGTTCAAGGGGCTACCAGACCAGACTATAATATAGGTAATAATTATTAGACATGAAATCTAGTCGGTCCTAAAACAAATCTTCTAGGAAATCACGACATCTATCCTAAAAAAAAATTTTTTGAGAATAAGACAAAATCATTCAAATAATAAAACACATAAATAAACGTTTAAACCGTAATCGAATCTGTCCTATTTGTTGAAAAACTCTCTCAGAAATTACAAGGGGACCGCCGAAACCAATTTCACGAACGTTTTAACCAATACCTATTTACCGTACCTCAAGTCTCAACCCTGAGTCGTTCACATCACGTTTCCACAAGGCATCTTATTGCAAAAAGTCAAGTTATCCAACGCACCACGAGTATTCTAAAAAAATATTTGAAAAAATAAGTCAAAATTATTATAATAATGAAAAAGCAAACATAACATTTAAACCCTAATCGAATTTGTCCTATTTGTTGAAAAACGCTCTCAGAAATTACAAGGGGACCTCCGAAACCAATTTCACGAACGTTTTAACCGATACCTATTTACCGTACCTCAAGTCTCAACCCTGCGTCGTTCACATCACGTTTCCACAAGGCATCTTATTGCAAAAGACAACATTTAGTCAAGTTATCCAACGCACCGCGAGTATTCTAAAAAAAATATTTGAAAAAATAAGTCAAAATTATTAAAATAATAAAAAAGCAAACATAACGTTTAGACCCTAATCGAATTTGTCCTATTTGTTGAAAAACGCTCTCAGAAATTACAAGGGGACCTCCGAAACCAATTTCACGAACGTTTTACCCGATACCTATTTACCTTGCCTCCAGTCTCAACCCTGCGTCGTTCACATCACGTTTCCACAAGGCAATTCCGAGGGACGACAAAAACACCTTATTCAAGCATTGCACGCACCCATGCATACCAATCGACAGAACGCGTACAATCGAATTTAAATTGTGCCTATTTGGAGCGCAGACCTGCGACTGCCTTGCGACAATATTGTCATGTCACATCAGTAAAATAACAATTTAGGTACAAATTAACTGATTAGTAAACTGTCATCAGCTAAGGACAGGTTCCCAAGTATTGGTAAATCTTTGATTAGATTAGATTAGACGTCCAAAGACTAAGACGTTTGTTTAGCTAAGATGTCCGGTCCTCAAGATAGATTGACCAATACTTGAGAACGTGTTGTTAGCTGATTATCAAAATAAAAATCGATACAGCTTTGGTGAGTAGCACTACGAAAATCCACGTAGGTTTAAATTGCGTGCTCTTCCGTCAACATATCAGAATTAAATTAACCCGGGTCAAGGACCCTATTTTGCGTTATAACTAACGTAAAAGAGATTTTGAATTTCCGCTCTATGTAGTTGTATTTTTGTTGAATTAACTTTTTTCCGAATCGCCGGTGGTGCCTTCATTAAGTTTTCATAAAATAAGTAAAAATACTTTTCATTGTTTTCAATTAAGTATGAAAGTTATAATCGTTAGAATATCTTTCTTTATTTGGCCTTCAGTAACAATATATGAAATACTTGTTACATTTCTAATTATAATTGTACCTAATGTTCACATCAATCATGTAAGCCTGCTTGTAAGGAAACATCATAGCAACATTGATAAGTATTAGGATTCGCAAAATACAATTAATTAAGGAGTAGTATTGTATTAACTTGCCTACCAGCATACAATACTTTTATTGAATATTCTGTGCCTATGTGTAGACTGTAGACGCCAGTCAACACTTCGAAATGACGTCAAATTATTGTTTCCTAATCTTGGCGTTTTCGTTTTCACCGTGACAGCTCGATCACATGAGTAAACTACGCAACCACGCGCCATACTAGGTTACATATTCATTCGGAGGAAAAATACGGAGAGAGCTGATAATTGAGGATTTCGAAGACGGATGAAGAGCACCAGCCAGGGTATTGAAGATAGGTGGGGGGTACTCGACCAAATGTCACTCGAAACTTCATCTAATTGACAGTGAGCTGAAAAAAAAAATCAAAATGGCGGATTTAAGATGGCCGCCATACAAATTTCGTCGGTGTCTTTCTCGGGGAGTATAAAAGATAGACTGTTGCAAGTTAATCTGTCGTGTCGTTGTCTTGTCTGATGTGTGCGCACGTGTCCACACTTGACGCACATCGAAGGACGAAATGCGTAACGGCTAACGTCGAAAGTTCGTGACATCCTGTTAGCAACTAACTTCTATTTTATGGCACAATTACTGGCACGTAACTTTTAATAGCATTTTCTTAGTTCTGCAAATCCGCAATGAAACTTCCTTGACCCATCAGTTGGAAGTTGGGATCCTTCATAGAGACATAGCTTATCCTGGATTTATTGCAACAACTTCGTGGTCGAATATATCTAGTTTATCACATAAATTGGCTAACTTTGCTCTACCAGGAAGTTGATTATGTATGTAAAGATAAAAAACTGTTATCATGTGACAATAAAATTCTATGATTTTATTAGTTTTTTATTTTCGTGTAATTTTCGAAACCCCTAAGTAATATTTGATGTTTTAAAAATAACAGAAATTCATATTTATCAATTTTAAATTTCCGCGTGAAATTTAGTTTTTTAAACTCCCACGGGAACTCCCTAATTTTTCGGGTTAATGTATAGACTATGACACTCACAAATAATGTGGCTTTCTATTGGTACCAGAATTTTCAAAATTGGTTCATTCGTTCATTGGTCCAGACCCACTACAACCGCACAAACTCACAAACTTTACCTCTTTATAATATTAAGTTCTCTTTACATACAAAGTTGTTAGATAGTCCCACACGTTTTTTGACGACCTCCGTGGCGCAGTGTTGAGCGCTGTTGCCTTAACGTGCGGAGGTCCCGGGTTCGATCCCCGGCAGGGTTTGGAAATTTATAATTTCTGAATTTCCCTGGGTCTGGCCTGGTGGGAGGCTTCGGCCGTGGCTAGTTACCACCCTACCGGTAAAGACGTGCCGCCAAGCGATTTAGCGTTCCGGTACGATGCCGTGTAGAAACCGAATAGGGGTATGGGTTTAATATAACTGCCATGCCCCTAACAGGTTAGCCCGCTACCATCTTAGACTGCATCATCACTTACCATCAGGTGAGATTGCAGTCAAGGGCTAACTTGTAGTGAATAAAAAAAAACACGAAGCTTATTAGAACATCACACATAGAGACAGAGATAGAGATAAAAAGATATTATTAAAAATCTTGCAAAAAAAAAAACCACAGTCGGCAGTTTCGCAATCCACTTTCAATATAATTGGCCAATTCGATCGGACGCATAAGCTGAACGCGACCCGAGTCCGGAGCAGACATGCCCATTTAGAAGCAGTGTAATTGATGTAGAAACTTCAGTAATAGCTTATTTTAATTTAATCGGAGAAACCGGTCCGTTGCCGGAGGCTCTTGCCTTTTGCTGGGTTTAATTCGAAAACACACACACAAAGTTTTGTCTATCTTTACAAAAACTGTGTACAGACAAAAATCACGGTCCTTTTATATGAAGCTCCTACCACCTACCGCGACAGTGGGGCTGATTCTGTAGTGCACAATCTCTAAACTAAACTAAAATTAGAGCATAATACTCCCTGCGGAAAGGGACAGAACTAGATTTAAAGCTGCCATTTTAGTTAAGTTTAGAGATTGTGTTATACAGAATTGGCCACAGTATCGGACAAGACAAGGCCATGTTTCCTGCCACGTAGGTATGACTTGTGTACCTTCAATGCAAGAGTGAATAGGCGTTTTCTAGGCAAGCACGCTCCAATCTAGACCTCATCATTGCGTTCAAGCATGATTTTCGTCAAGCGTATAAATATCTTGTAATTTAAAAAAAAGGATGAAACGAGTGACGTGCAAAAACCCATAAAGCAAGCGTTAAGCGCGGACATTTTGTGCTGTCCTGTCCGTAACGTGCTTTCGCACTTAGGGCGGTAGGGTAGGTAGGGTGGTAGGTACTGCATTTTGGGTTTTAACCCGCCGGGATTTTTTTACAACCCATCTCCGGCCCACTACTGAGCCGGAACTATTCGGCCATAGTCCACTACACTGCCCAAGTATATGGATTGAGAACATTATGTATAGCTCTTGAGCATGTAGGTTTCCTCACGATACTTCCCACCCCTGTGTCTACCGAAACAGACCTACTCGTAAGACAATAATTTGAAATTCCAAGGTTGCCACAAATCGTATCCGAAACCTTCTACTTAGAGCTTCCGACTCCGCCTACGAGGAGACTTTTAAAAACAAACTGTATTTACACAATTTTTCTATAATTTTAGTATTCTCTAACCAGCTGATGCCCGCAACTTCATCCGCGTGGATTGAGGTTTTTTCCTTCCCGCGGGAACTTTTAATTTTCCGAAATAAAAAGTAGTCTATGTGTTATTCCAGACCGTTATCTATCTCTTGTCAAATTTCATCCAGATCCGTTCAGCCGTTCTGGCGTGGTTATTATTATATTAGTATAGATTCTCATGGACCCCACGTGCCTGTATACCTATAATTAGTCAAGTTAACACATTCTGTACACCTAACTTAATTAATTACAAGTATCAGGTACAGTCACGTACCTACACCCACGGCATCTAACAAGCTCCTTTGAGTTGACCCCCCTCGTTAGCTTCACAGAGAAATTACATTATAACTGACAATATAAAGCGTGGAGAGGGATGATATGCCTAATATGTTGTACCCGTTACCTACCCCTTTGACAAGGGTTGGTTCGTAGACCGTAGTTGAGTGGAAAAACTTCCCAATATTAAAAAGCGCCATCATGGTTTATATTGTGTTCGGCATTAAATCATACTTTAATATTATAAATGCTAAAGTGTGTTTGTTTTTTCGTTTATTGATTTGTTGGTTTGTCCTTCAATCACGCCGCAACAAAGCAACGGATTGACGTGATTTTTAGCATGGATAAAGTAGAGGCAGGTCCTCTACCGAGAGTGACTACCTTTCATCCCAGAAAAGTAAGGGGAATCAAAAAACCTTAAACCACGCGGATGAAGTCGCGAGCATCAGCTAGTAATCATATAGACGGGTGATTTTAAAATAAATAATAGCCTCTTTATCTTATGGGTATACAATACTGAAGAATTACAATCTCAGTTAAAAATGAAAATAATAAAATTGGCTGTTCTTAGATTTTTTAATATTTAAATTGACCGTTCTTAGATTTTTTAATTATGTAACATCAATTAAATCAAGCTCAAGACTATGAAATAAAATTGTTTGTATACTTACTTTATTCCGTGATAATGATATAATTGAAGGTTGCTTCCAGTGACGACGTCACGACTCACGCCCGATTCACCGACTCGGCAGTCCTCATACTTCTCTCAGCAGTTGGTACCTTTAACAAATAATTGAAACTTTTAATAGGTACTTTCAACAGCATCATAATAATTTGACATCTATCGATCATGTCTTTAGCGGTAGCGGGGCGACGGCGGTAGCGGGGCGATGCGACTAGTCGGAGAGCTGGCGACGAATTTCGGGAACAATTTGAAAGAGGTCTGGTAATACTTTATAACTGACAAAAACGTCTGGGATTTATTTTTTCGAATTCTTTAAGTATAAAATTTAAAGATAGAAAAATCAAGTTGCCAAAAAAATATTTTTTCGGATTTTTTTTGAAAATTTTAAATGCTGCGCAGTAGCGAAGTAACCGCAAACGCTCTACCAGACTGGCAGAACTGGATTCGCCAATGAACGAAATTATATTTTTCCACAATTTCAGATTGCCTAAAAAGACCTTCCCGAAATTCGTCGCCAGTTCTCGAATTCCATCGCCCCGCTTATACTATGACCCAGTGTCAGCGTCGCTATTTTTTTTTTTTTTTAAATCTACAAGTCAGCCCTTGACTGCGATCAGACCTATAAAAAATCTATTAAAAATTAAAATAAAAACAAAAACTTATGAGGCATAAAAATTAGTTCCAATTTTGGCCAGATAAGTTTGACGGACTATACTTATAGGGAATCTTAACTCCATAAAATTAGGAATGGTGTAAAAAATCTTAACCGATATTCGCTGATAACTAAAAAAAACTAACCGACAAAGGTAGTTTAATTTATTTAAACAGCGTCAAATCTGTATTCAAAGTTAAGTTAAACTAAAGGTTAGGCTAGATTGTGAGATAGACTACCATGATGAAGAAGAAGGAGTTCCTAAAATATTAAATCGAGAGGTGGAAAAGGCAATAGAAACCCAGAAAAAAGAGAAAGCATCAGGACCAGACAATATAAAAAATGAATTTCTTATACAGTATAAGCTACCATTAACACAAGTACTTACGAAACTATTCAACCAAATTTTGGAACACGAGATAATACCGACGCAATGGACTGTGTCAAATATTATTTTACTGCATAAGAAAGGAGATAAGAAAAACATTAATAATTACAGACCTATTAGTTTGACATCAAATATCTATAAGGTTTTTGCAAAAGTTATATTAAATCGAATAACAAAACTGCTTGACGAGAACCAACCAAGAGAGCAAGCGGGATTTAGGGAAGGTTTTTCGGTGCTAGACCATATACACGTGGTAAGACAGCTGATTGAAAAGTATTCTGAGTACAATATAGTTTTTTACTGTGCTTTTGTAGATTACAGCAAAGCTTTTGATTCTTTGATACAAACAAAAATATGGGAAGCGCTACGAGGACAAGGCATACATAATAAATACATAAGACTTATAAAGAATATTTATTCTCAAAGTAAAGCGGTGATACAATTAGAAAAAAAGGGATCAGTCATAAGAATAGAAAGGGGAGTACGGCAAGGAGACCCTCTTTCGCCTAAACTATTTTCAGCCGTATTGGAACAAGTATTTAGAAAAATTAATTGGGATGACTTTGGGTTTTTGATTGATGGAACATCTTTGAATCACCTCAGATTCGCAGATGACATAATATTGTTTGCCAAAAACGCGCAGGAGCTAGAACTAATGCTGAATGAGTTAGCATTTAGAAGCAAAGAAGTTGGTTTGAGCATGAATCTGGAAAAGACAAAAGTTATGACAAATGGGATAAAAGAGGAAATAAAACTAGATAATAAAACTATTGACTATGTAGATAGCTACCCATACCTTGGTCAAGTTATTGCAACTGATCAACAAATGTCAAAAGAAATTGACAAAAGAGTAGCTAGTGCTTGGAATCGCTATTGGTCCTTCAAAAATATTATGAAAGACAGAACTATATCCATGTCTGTAAAAAAGAAACTCTTTGATACCTGTATACTACCAATTCTCACATACGGATGCCAAACCTGGGCATTGACAAAGCACCACCTGCATAGACTCCAAGTCTGTCAGCGATCAATTGAAAGAAGCATGTCTGCAATCAAGCTCAATGACAGGAAAACAATACAATATATTCGACATATAACAAAAGTTGAGGACGCAACACTGAAAATAAGAACTTTAAAGTGGAAATGGGCAGGCCATATGATAAGGGGAAAAGATAAGTGGAGTAAACTGGTTACATTGTGGCAACCTAGAATAGGAAAGCGTAAAAAAGGACGACAAAGAACCAGATGGGAAGATGAAATAGTCAAGATAGCTGGCAAAACTTGGACAAGGAAGGCAAGGGATAGACATGTTTGGAAAGGGTTAGAGGAGGCCTTTGCCAGAGGGCAAGCAGACACCGACCAGGCGAAAGCAAAGGAAGTTTTCGGGAACTGATGTGGTTTAATGAGAGTTTAGTTAAAATATATTGTGTGTAAATATGTAAAACTTTATGTAACTATATTGTAAATTTAGTGTCTGAAATAAAGGCTTTATTATTATTATAAAGGTTAGGCACTTAAAATTCTGTAGGTACGCTGACGGATGACTTGTGAACACAAATGAAGGAAATACTATACAAATTCGCTACACGTTCTATATTTAAATTTCGGAAACTCATTCGAATTACCGATGTTTAGATTCGAAAGAAACATGGCGGAGGACATTTTAAATTCAGAATCAAGTACAGATTAACCAAGGATTAACCTATCGATTCCACTAGTGTCGACTATGATTTAAATACTTCCCAATAGTTCCCAAAGTGACCCGGAGTCAGAGTCGCTAAAAAATAAATTAAAAAAATAACGAAAAATAAACTGGCATAAAAAATAGTTCCAATTTTGGCCACCGAGTCAGATAAGTTGGTGGGACTATACCATATTATGTTTAGATTTTAAGTACTATCTAGGTTGTTAAACTATAATGTTCAATTATTATTATGTGTTACGCGCTAAGGGCTGTCAGAATACTTCTGAAAGATTTTCACATTCCAAACTTATTTGAATCGATAAACATTCCACGTAATTCACATCGATCACTCGAATCGATTCATTGATATTATTATAATCGGATACAGTCTATTCATTCACCGTGCGCTGCAATCCATTATAACAGGCGCCATTGCCTTAACTGGTGCGATAACGTCATAATAATTACTTCTATTTGCATTATTTTCCTAATGCACCACAGTTACTTTATACAATAAGTAAAATGACAGTACATTGAAGAATTATAAACTAGATATTTATGCTTACGCGCCTTCGTCCGCGTAGATAGAGTTTTTAAAAAGTCCCTAATAAGAGCTCTTCGATTTTTCAAAACAAAAAAGAGCCTATGTCACTCTCCAAGTCTTCCACAATACACGCACGCAAAAAGTGCAAAAAAAAATATTGCCCCGTCGCGTTGTAGCGTGACTAAAGTACAAACCTACAAACAAACCCTCATTTGCATTATATTAAAAGTATAGAATTTTGAAAATGGTTTTCAGATGCATAAGTAGTAAGTACCTATCTAGATAAACATAATATATTATCATATTATGAGATTAGAAGGTACAATATATTTGAACATCGCTATTAGAATAGATAGTCGAAACTCATCCATTATTAACAGACCTTATTAACAAGAAAAAATTTACAATTATTTTGCTATAATCCGCCTACAGAAAAAATCTGTATGGTCAAATATGTAGTTACAAGCGAAGCACCGCTTACCTTCCCAACCAAGCAAGAAAGCCAAGTTCCCAAGCAAGCAATGCCACCACCACTCACATGCACCACCACACAAGACTTTTAAACTACTCTCAACGCACGTTTCGCTCCGACACCGGAGCATCTTCAGGAGATGTCGACTTCACAATGCACGATTGTCTAGAAGTCGACATCTCCTGAAGATGCTCCGGTGTCGGAGCGAAACGTGCGTTGAGAGTAGTTTAAAAGTCTTGTGTGGTGGTGCATGTGAGTGGTGGTGGCATTGCTTGCTTGGGAACTTGGCTTTCTTGCTTGGTTGGGAAGGTAAGCGGTGCTTCGCTTGTAACTACATATTTGACCATACAGATTTTTTCTGTAGGCGGATTATAGCAAAATAATTGTAAATTTTTTCTTGCTAAATCATGAACTTCCGCAAAGTAACGCCTGATTCTATCCAATAGACCTTATTAAACTAAACTGACTATACTTGAACTTATAAATATTTTATTAATCGCACGAATCGATTAATTCAATTAACTAATTAATTACAATTAATTCATTCATCCATGTGTAACATTATAAACACTATTTAATTACTTACATAAGTACAATTGTCTGATTTATTTTATGTTATTAATTTATTGTCACCTGATATTGACGCTTATTTAAATTAATTATGTTATAAATTCGTTTTTTTTTTATTTTAGCTATTAATGAAGTCTGTTATTATTCATTTTTTAATTTACATATTTTTATAATATAGAATAGAATATTGTTAACTAAAATATTTCTACCTATCTATAGGTAGGTTAGCTGCCTCTTCACTGCAATAGTACCATAATTATATTAGCAGGTAAAATTATCCCAACAAGAAAAGAGTTCCAAAACATCTCGCAAAAAACAAATGCGGCTAAAATTATGGCAGTCTCATCCTTTTTGTAACGGGTTGAAAACAACACAGGTTGACTTGAAATTTGTTTTAGCCTTGTTTCCAGCTGACCCAGGTGCTACAAACGGAAATGGCAGGTGAATTTTGAACATCGACTTGTGCGTCAAATAGCAATATAATTGACTAATAGGGATGATGCCTACAACAAAAAAAAAATTCTAACTGATTATTACATAGAGGGTCTTCCAAAAGACCTAAAATTCACATTCTCGGTTAGTCTGATAACCATTTTAAAATACAGATTAAAGAAAAAAAGTGCGTTGAAATTGTATGACGTCACAACTGTGAATTTCATACAACTTCCATACTTGGAGCGCGTTTTTAAGTTTGATAAAGAGTTGCTGATTTGATTGAGATGTCATCACTCATCATCCCTATTGAAATGGTTACTTTGTATATAATAGTTGTAGTACCTACCTATCTTACATCAGCTGAATGATATAAAAGTTAGTGGATACCGCTTACTCTCCTACGGACAAGTCTTTTCTCGGAACGACTATAGTCCACCACGTTGGCCGAGTGTGGATTAGCAGACTTGACACACCTTCGAGAACATTATGAACAACCTTCACCGTTTGAAGCTACTGATATTAATATATTTTTTTAAATAAGTATTAGTAAATAAAGATTATTTATTCTCTTTACAAACTATTTTCTAAACATATAAAAGTAAAAGGTGACTGACTGACTGACTGATCTATCAATGCAAAGCTCAAACCACTGGACAAATCGGGCTGAAATTAGATATAGTACGCGCGCGAGTTGCATGCAGAGCTAATGTATGGTAGCACATACATAAGCTCTACATTCAACGTACCTACTATAGTTAATATGACGTAGACATCCGCTAAGAAAAGAATGATTGAAAATCCAATCCCTAAGGGAGTAAAAGGAGTGGTTTGAAATTTGTGTAGTCCACGCGGACGAAGTCGCAGGCATACCTAAGCTTGTCATTGATGTCTAATTTTTTTTAAATCACAACACAAAAAGTTCCCTTCAACTTGGACAGATGTTCACAAATACTATTAATCCACTCACGATAGGGTCGTGTTCACTTCACAGGTGACTGAACATTACCAGTCTACGTGACCTACCCCTCCCCCTGCGAATATACTACACATGGAACCCAGAGAGTGATTTTAGGGAAAAATGAGGGGTCTTCATATTGTGGTCGACGGCATGTGGAGCAAGGTAGGGCAGGTGGGTCTACCTGCTTGAAAGAAAAGCTACCTGCGAGGTCCGGTTAAGTTTTTTGTTATTATTATTGGCCCTGGTCGAAACCAAAATTCGGTCTTAATGCTGACCAGTAGGTAAGTTTACACACACCTCGTACACTTTTTGAATAATATTATTTTTAGTCTTCGTCAGTAAGAAAACATATTTTGTGTTTCGATGGTTCAGTTGAGAGTTTTCTTAGCTATGATTTAAGAAAATCTGTACAGCGGTGTGAAGAAAATCAGCTCTTATTGGTTAGGGGTCTCACCAAACCTATCGATGCGGAACCGGCTCAAGCCAGTCAGAATAGCTTTGTGAGCTTTATGTCTACGGCATTATGAGTGAAAAGACAGCAATTTAACGCCGTTTCCGCGTCATACCGGCCGGGGCGGACGACGTCTTTTTCACTTTGAATTTTAACCTTATAAGAGTTAGGTTAATTTGCACGCCAGCATAGACGAAACATGTTTGGACTATTCTTGGACTATCATCATAATTAATGTACAATATTTCTAGCAAATAAACGATTGATTAATACCATATACATAAAGCTTTTTCTGGCCCGTTCATGGTCGATAGATGTGGACATATCCTTGAAGTTATATCAATGTGTCGAGATTTTTAAATTCTTAATTTATGTCATTTTAAAACATCCTCGCGAACGAACCGTTAGCGTCAGCTAATTTTAAGCTATTTTTAAATATACTTACATACAAAAATTGTATTTAAAACCAATTAATTCATAACTCTACAAAATCCACCCCTCTAACAAATCCATCTCCTTCAATAATTTACAAACCTATTTCATCAAAAGTCAAATAAAACTAATTGCGATTCACAATCATAATATAATCAACTGAAATAGCGAGTGGGCGAATTTGGCTTCATTCCCTTTGTTTGAATGTTACAGAAGCTCGCGGAAGATTCTGGAAGGTGGCTAATGAGCCGTGAAACGACGAGAAAGGTAGAATTGACTATTTCATTACTTAAGAGTTAAGATTCAAGTTGAAACGATTAAAACGCTTTTACGTTTGACAGTAAACTAATTGCGAGTGACTTACCCTTATTAATTCACTAGATGATGCCCGCGACTTCATTCATCGTCGATTTAGCGTTTTTAAATCCTGAGGGAAATTTCTAGACAGTTTTTCAGTATTGATTCCTAGTCTTCCTATGCCTATTTCGCTCGATAGGTCCCTAATGGTATATCGATTCAAATCACTGAACCGGTTGACTTAACTTGAGCTGAGTTATTTTGCAATACCTGCCCTTATATACACCCGGCGTAAACTCATACGCCATAATACTTTGCACCTAAATAAAAATTCCATGAAATATCCTCACACCCAATGTTGTACTTCAAAAATTCGTACCTGGCCTTTGTTATAAGCTCTTTATGACTGCACTCGAACAGTTTCAAGAAATGCTGTGTCCATTATCCTCTTTGTTCGACGGACAATTATACCGCGGAGTCACTGCAGAACCACTCGATTTTGAAAACTTTTCTCAAAAAAGATACAATGGATACTTTTATGAGCAGGTAGTTAAAGACTGTGAAACTCCTCCTAAAGGAGATACATATTTTATGGATAACATAAGGGTATTTGTAAATGTAAAAAAAAGAAGTACCTGCCAGTTTTTTATAATTATACATAACTATATAGCAAAATAAGATAAGAAGATAGATTAGCAAGAGAGGATACTCCATCATAAGATAAAAAATATTTACAAAACATATGAAATGAAATTTGTGGATATTGAAGAATCCATCCTTATAAAAGATTTGTTAGAGTAATCATTAGCAGTCGAAAAGGTTTGTACAACCTTTTTCAAAAAGGAAGTAAATAGGTACAACAAAATACCTAAGTATATGAAAATGCTTAGATGTTAATTCACCTATTACGTTAATCAAATAAGTTTCTTTTACCTTCTATTTTGAATTTTGTGATACAATCAAGTAAGTTGTGTTAAGGTGGAGTAACGATGAGTTAGGCACTGGGTAGTATTTACTAAAGTATTTAAGAAAATGCAGCATTCTGTATATGTATTATGAACATGCTGTTAATTGCTATGATTAACGTTTTGTCGAGATTTCAGGAGAAAAGATGTAATTATATTAATAAAAAATTAAAATTATCTGACAATAGCACAACTAACAGAAATCGCCGTTCACTAACAAAAATACTATTATACAGTTTTAATAAGAGCGTCTACAAGAAAAGCAATTTCGTGTAACACAACACCTTATGACGATGAAAATAAGAAATAAATTGCTATCAACATTTTAGATCAACAAATTGAGGTTTCCTTGAACCGTATATTCACAACAATAGAGTTCAAATTATCTGTAAAAAAAACTAGTTAGACCGTGCGAACAAGCCTTGATTCCAGCAAAGATATGACTATATTCAGACGGGCGTCGTCCCGTGATCGTGATGGTACTTCTAATGCGCTCTATTATGATGTTCGCGTTAGGGTGGCCATAATTCTATATAATTTTCATACATATTTAATAATTTAAACGGAACTGTTGCTATGACGGTTTCTGAGCTTGTAATTCGATTTTGAAGTAAAACAGTTACATTTCTTGAATAATTCGTCTTATTTCTCACAAATAATACTTTTTTCGTATAGTTACACAAAAAAAACATGATTCATAAGCAACTATAATATTTTTACCTAAGTATTATAGGTACATTTCGTGGTTAAGTATCATCATTTTTTTAAACAATTTAGATGGACATAACTCATGTTGCCCTTCCAAAAAAGCTTAAAGCTATGAGTAGGTAAAACAAAAGTCCATTGGTGGTTTTTAAAAATATGGCCTTTTGAATTCAATCTACTAGATGAGGCCCGCGACTTCGTCCGCGTGGATTTAGATTTTTTGATTCCCGCGGGAACTCTTTAATTTTCCGGGATAAAAAGTACCAAATTTCATCAAAACCGGTTGAGCAGATTGGCCGCGAAAGCGTAGCAGACAGATAGACACACTTTCGCATTTATAATATTAGTATGGATATGGATTCAATGAATTATTTAGGTTAATCATTTAATTTTATGTTCATTTAGGTTACTTTTCAATTAATAGTTACTAACATAAGATACTGTTAAAAATAAAAACTAGATGAACGTCAAACGGGAATCGAAAATGGTAGTGGTTGTTAGTAAGAAAATAATTACTATTTCCACTTAAAAGAAGACATGCTTGTCATGGAAAGTTTTTAAACAGTCTTACTTCATATGAATTTGCATTTACTATTTCGAGCACCTTGTACCGCTATTCAAATGTCAGCGACCTAACAAGTACGTAACTAAAACTTATATTAAGTATTATATTCGGAAAAATATGTGGAAAATATGGAGTTATACTGCAAAATATATTGTGAATAGTTTTAGAACAGCATTTATTTTCTTTTTTTAACATACCTAATAAGTGAATTAGTAATCATTTGAATAAGTGGTGGAATTCAATTAAAATTTTTACTTTAACTTTTGTCAAAGTCAATAAATAGTTAATATTTTATTCAAAATATGTATATTTTTATAGAATTTTGAAATCGTAACCACCAACCGTAATCGTAAATATACCACTGGTACAGAATGCTCAGTCTATTCTCTTTAAAGATCTTTAAAAAATCGTACGTGTAGGATCGATCCTGGCGTAATGGCTACATATATTATGTATTTGCAAAATACCCTTCGTTCAGCAGTTCCCAAATGCTATAAAAACATTTTATACATTATAAACTAACAAAATAGTCTTCAAACGTAAACCACAGTTACCGAAGCATTTCTAATTTAAATTGGGCATAATGTATAAGAAGGAACCCAGCCCACGCTCCGCTCGGCCCGATCCGTTTCACACGAGAAATTCACGGTCGCTGACTATGTAAATGGAGTAACAAGTGACTAATTCTTGGACTACAGACCAAAGTAATGCTAATGCCCACGAAATTTCAACATCAAAGAACAATCGACGCTAAATGGTTTCTTTACGAAAACTGTTTCAGATAACACAGATGGCTATTTATATTTAGAAACACCAAATTCGTTCACAACAAACAGATATTTTTTTTAGTTTTGTGAACAAGTGAAATTATTCTTTACGATCCTATTTATTCGATCGTAAAGAATAATTTCACTATTCCTTACGATCCAATAAATAGGGCTGTACTTTCAACTGTGCTGGGATGGCTGTCTGCACCCAACAGGTAAAGCTAGAAATATACTCTTGTGTCGTGTTGAACCGTGCCGCATCAGACACGCTACCCTTCTATAATGTGCTTGATAGTGTGTTTCTACTCATACTAAATGTGTGAAACCGATATGCTTCTGAGTTCTGACACATCACGATTCACGAGCATATTTCCAGATTGTATGTAAGCAGACTCTAACTAGGAATACAGACAACATTTTTTTTCACCATTGGCATCACCGGCATCAGCCAGTTTAAGAATAGTTTCATAAGATTCATAAGATTTATTCAGATAAAGAGATCACAAGACAGAAATAATTACATCAGTAAGTGGGACAGTGATTTCCGCACTAGGATTCCCTGTATCGCGGAAATCACTTCCTTCCGTGGGTAACAGAAATAAAGTAGCTTAGAATCAACTTAATAGTATGCAACTTATTAGTTTTAGTTTTAGTTTAACTTACATTCGTTTTGTGTGTGTGTGTGTGTGTGTGTGTGTGTGTGTGTGTGTGTGTGTTGTTTGTGTTATTGAGTACGTGGTGTGTATGAGTGAGAACTTGTCACAGCGAGCTAAAAGCAAAAAAGTTTTGAAGTGACTTTGTCCAGCTGTGGATTGCATCGATGTATCGGTTGAGACTACGATACCAAGTTTTTGGATATATTAACAACGTCCATTGCAAGTCCGGTTTTAAACTCTTTATATCCCATAATAATTGTTAAAAATCATATCCACCGTAGTTTAATAGTTAGATTTTTCCAGCCACATTCTTAGGCGGATTCACACGAACACACACATTCACGGTCGCTGGGTATGTAAATAGGGATTCAAATGTTAACACTACGAAACTCTGAATTATAAGAACAATGCGTAACGGGCCGCCCTCACCAAATGGCTATCTACATCTTGGAAAATTGTTAATGGACTCAAATTGACTTAATCACGAAGACGTGGCAACACGCTTTGAAAAATATACTTAGGTACCTATTTTTGATAGTTTTTTTAAGGTTTCGGTGGCATAAACACTTTAATTATGACTAGAAAATGTTCTACTCTAAAATTTGATTTGAAGTTTTATTATATTTGATTATATTTTGTTTATGGGCCGATAAAATGGCATGTTATGTAGTTCGTAAGCCACAAAATATAGCTTGACTTGAATTTAAAGCAGAAGGCATACTAATACATTTAAGTGATGGCGCTTAAATCCGTATTGTTTTAATATTGTTGATGTTCGTGTTTTAGAATTATAGGTAAACCTTATTTTAGGGACGTCAAGGTACGTAACATAAAACTGTCATTTTGAAGTAATACTGATTTAAGCGTCGGTAGTAACCCCCCAAAAGGCACAGACAGACCGTGATTGACAATAATTATATGTAAGGTTTTCTGTCTTATTAATTTATAGCGTTTTAGGTACCTGTCGCCTTACACAGAAACGAAAATCACCACGACCGAACGAAAAGAACCACGTTACCTAAGTTTTTTTAATGCAACGCTTTTTAAGTAATGTTTATAAATGATAAATAGTGATATGATAAATAGTTTAAAAGTAATGTAGTCAAAAAATTAAGCTCTAATAAAACAGCAAAAAGTTGTACGCTTTTTACTAAAATAATTCCAACAATTATTACTTACGATAGCAATAATTTTCTTACCACGCAAAAAGATGAATGAAGACGTACTCGCTACACGAACAAAAAGCAATCGCATGCCAGAGTTTTAAAGGCGCAAAGCTATTTTTACAGTAACATGTAAAACCTGTACTGGGAAAGGAATGCAAGGTCCTAGCCAAGTGTCGGCTTTAACTACAAAACTTGGCTACCCATCTTCGATATAAATGACATACACTTAATGGAAATGGCTGAAAAATTTAGAATTATTTGGAAAAAAGATATTGCAGATACCTACTTCTTACTTTTATAACTTACTCACCTAGGTGAATTTAGTGTAAGTCTACGGCATCGTAAATATACAGATAAACATGACTTTTTAATTAAGTCGAATAATGTACGTCTGTTTAAGTATTTTTGTCTACAAGCTTCAAACCAAGGACACTGTCTGTTACTCCTTACCGAACCTGTAAGTAAACTCTTAAAGCGGTAGAAAACCGAGTTTTTCTTACAAAATAACGAGTATGTCCTCATTTCGAACAACTTGATCGTAACTGGGCGCTATAAACATTAACGTTACAAAACCTGGCCACTCAAACGTTAGTTTCGAAGCCTTAATTTTACGACCAGCGATTACAGTAATCATTGAGTTCGTAATCACGAAACTATAGTAAATCGAGAAAATTGTGATCACATGATTAGGGTATTAAGCAAGTACCTACCTAAAATAAAGCTAGTGTTTTCGAATCTCGTATCAAGCGAATCTACGAATGTTTAAATATCTACCGATAAGAAGGTTTAAAGGTTAAGGTTTAAACGAATGTTTAAATATCTACCGATAAGAAGGGAGCACGAAACTCATTAGTTGCTCTTTAAATAAAATAAAATTGTACGTAACAAAATATGATAGGATATACGAATAGCTAATAATGATAGAGCATTTAAAAATTATAAAACCCTATAAATAAAACGAATAAATGCAATTTACGGGAAAAACTTCGTTTTTTACGATTAACTTTGGATGTAAGACATTTCAAATAAATAAAGTTCACACAATTCTACCAATGTTAATGAATAAAGGTACAATAACAAATTCATTAATAACAAATTCCACGGTAAAAAAGTTTCATAACTCAATAAAAACAATAATTACACTAACAAAATTATGAAATGTAAATTCCATTCGAGTCATCCCACCCCTCGTGCTACAAAAGACATCAACGCGCGCTCGACGGTTTCCAGAATAATTACCTATTACACGTTACGCTACTCGCGTCTTTAGCCAGACGGAAAATAAATTATGATTAACAACTAAGAACTAAGTAGGTACGTACTTTTATGTATTAAATACAAAAAAGGACACTATCTGAGTGTGATAGCCGTTTCATTCAGAAACTATTAAGTATGAATAGATAGATATTTTTGAATCTAACCTATCAAAAAATCTGAAAAGAAACGTCATCAATTCAGTTCCGACACTGAAAACGGTTCTGCTCTCAAAATGAGAAGGGATAAGTTAAGGCCATAATATGTAAGTCTGTGGACTTATGCGCTAAGTGCTGACCAAGTACGGATCGCCGGACATCAGTCATCACACACATTTTGAGATCATGTTTCTTTTCAATACTTCCACTGCCTGCCTAGGCCCTACTCTGGACCCCCAGCTATCACCGCTTTTATAAAATTGTAATATACCGATCTGCCAAATAACAAAGCAGATGAAAAATGTTATCTTCAGGTTTTAGAAATTGATAAGCACCTAAATAAAACTGATCGATATTATAATGCATAGTTTACATCAGTAGTGATACAATTAAGTCACCTACTAAAACAACTTTGTTTGTAGTAATTTTATTAATCAATACACTGTACCTTAGTGTTTTATTAACAGAACACTAATTGTAAAAGAACCACTTGCACCATTGTGTGACTAAGTTAACTAAGTAGCCATTTACCTACCTAGTACCTACCTACAAAATGTTTCCGCGTGTATTTTTTTAATAAACCTCCATGTTTTAGTTTTTTCATTGCCATAAGGTTCTATCTTCTGTACTGGTTTTAGCACAAGTTTAAAAACGTAAAATTTTTCATCTTACGTCAGTCACTTTAGCTAACATAAATATTTTAATTTTTTTTTTTTTAAAGAGAAAAAAATATTTATGTTATGTAGCTAGGTGCGGTAGTTAAGTACAGCATCTTAACCTAAACAATTTATAAATGAGGTAAGAACAGAATTTAATAGAATAGATTCTATTTTACAGAAAACAACAAATTTTCATTACTTCTGGAAATATTAATTTTTTCGTTAAAAGATGTTGATATTTCGTTAAAATACTGTAAGTACCTACGCAGTTTTGATTAGTTTGCAGAGCACAATGATACAAAAGACGTTTATAATAAGCTGCTATAAGCATCAATCATTTTCGCGTTTTCTCATTTCACCGGCGCCCGCGTTACAGAACCAGGAAATCGGTTAACGACAGTCAACGAGGGTTTCACAAGTTATTCATTAAGCCGCCGGGCGACTTTGCGCACTTTCTAATATCTAGCTTTTCTTTTAGTTGCAGGTGCGACTAGAATATCTGTGATAACTAATATAGGCTTCACATATTTATATATTCACATAAGTATTTATTTATTTTTCATTTCATTTCATCTCTCTCTTCGGTCGTGTCTTCATTGCTGAAGATCGTGATCCTGGCCGGATCCCAACCTCGAACGGATCATTTGTTTCCATTGGCTTCTGTTGGTCGCCATTCTCACTATGGTATGAAACTTCGACGCGTTAGACTCCCTCAGTTGGTCAGACCATCTAGTTGGTGAGCGGCCATTTCATTTCATAGTCTTCTTTAAAGTTACTAAGTGACCTTTCCCAACTGCTCTCGGATAGATCTGCAGCGCTATTCTAAAAATGAAAGCCATGGACATCCATTGATTGTTCGCTATGAAATAAAAATAGCATTTTCCGAAGCAATTACTCAATGGATAAAAAATATATGTCAGTGGCTTTCATTTCTTATAACCACTGAGTTAGAAAATAGGGGGGCTGAACGGACTTTTCGTTACTGCATGGATTAATGTGAAATTAAAACTAGTTAAGTAATTAAACTCAATCCAATTCAAATGAAAATGCAAAAATGAGAATGAAATGATTTATTTCACGTAGGACAACTTGTGCCACTTATGATAAGTCGTAAGAATCTACCACCGGTTCGGAAAGATATATGTATGTTTTTCATTCAAATAAACTTTTAGAATGCTTTTGAATCGCCGCGTGAATCTACCAGTGCACTGGTTTGGAATAACATTCCTACTGAGAAAAACCAGCAAGAAACTCAGTTAGAGTTTTATATTTAATATTATTTTAAGTTTATATAAAAATTAACATTAAAATTAAATTAAATATTATGTTGGGGTGACAGAAAAATTAAGATACTGCATAACTTGATGATACGACATACGAGTCATAACCATAGCTAACTGTCACCTAAGACCAATATATGTATGTGGCAGTTATCACGTACAATAACTGTCACATTTTGGGATTGGGTGTTCAATAAATTATCAGCTTTTAGGTCCAAGGGTTTGGGCTGGGCGTGGATGAGTTAGTAAGTGAGTGAGAACTTTTCTTTTTATTGCATCAGATCAAAAAGAAAAGAACCACAAACTTATCGGACCCGGTGGTCAAAATTGGAATTCATTTTTACGCCTGTTCAGTTTTTGTTTTTAATTTTATTTTTCCATAGATACTATAGCGACGCTGTCACCGGCTCAGAGTTTGTAGGACTATTCAGATAAATAAACTCAAGGTACAGCTGTTGTTTTGTAAAATCCATACTAATATTATAAATGCGAAAGTGTGTCTGTCTGTCTGACTGCTACGCTTTCCCGGCCCATTTTTCAACCGATTTTGCTGAAATTTGGTATAGAGGTAGGTTATATCCCGGGGAAAGACATGGGGGGAAGGGGGGAATCAAAAAACCAGAATCCACGCGGACGAAGTCGCGGGCATCATCTAGTAAAAACTATTTCGTAACTACTTAGGTAGTTAAGTAAAACGGAAAATTTTCCACTTAAATGCTGTAGCACACAAAGCCGGTTACTATACCTACACATTATTATAAATACCTACTTCAAAAACCAATATTTAAGACACAATGTCCGTGATTTGGTATTGTGTCATAAATTACTTTTATTACTGCTGATATTTTTTGCAATAAAACTTTAAAAGGTGTTTATTTGAATCGGTTGTCATGCTGAATTATCATTTTACGCGCGGCTTAAAATAAATCCCTTCGTACCTAGGTATATAATATCACTTGGGTAGTTTAAGCGTGATTGCAAAACGAAAATAACTAGGTATTTAATTTATATACCTAGTTCCTGCCTTATTAAGTTGGATAAGTTGATTTTCCAATGCAATATAAGGAAAAAAGAAAATTTTCGCGCTGTACCTACTTCTTGTATTTTATTCACTAATATCACCATTTTTACTTCTAACTCTTTCACTATAGGATCGAAAATATCACAAAAGTTAACCTACAATGTTAGTTATGCAAATGAAAATATTTTTATGAAAATTCTTAAGGGGGTCCGCCATTTTCTTAAGTTATTTTTTAAAAAACATGTGCGCGTGAGCAGCCTACCTACGAATTTTGTAAGTTAAAACAAAGAGACACTTATAGCTATTCACGGCCAATATTCAGAAGGATTTTTCCGGGCATGCGTCATGAGATTTCGGCGTGAGTTCGCCGCGGTCAAGGCCTGCGTGGGCACAATCTCAACCCGGATGCGATAATACGAGAATATCGCTTACTTTGTAACATAATAAAGCCGACAAGTTCAAAAATTAGATAAAAAGTTAAACATAACAAAAGGAGATAAAGAAATTCAACAAAACAAAGTGTGAAAATTTTCTTACACCTTCCGGACGGAAAAATTTCCTGAGAGACAAGACGAATAAAGCAAACGAAACTGCGCTACAGTACAATAAATAACTAAATAGCTGCCTACCTACTTAAATTTCGGGTATACACTTCATACCTACCTTATTTAAACAATTTGGTTTTCACTTAACCTCAAAAAAGGTGTGATGACCGGTTCGCGAACTTTCAATTCGGCACGACATGAGATCTGAATTTGAGAGTCAATATTTGAAAATGAGACCACAAAAACAGCTATATCGCAATGTTATATTACTAGTGCTGTGAGCGTTACCTACGCATAAAAAATTTCTTCCCACTGAAACTGAAAATAACTGTCACACCCGAGATTTTTCTGAAACGTTTAGGATACAAACTGGAACAGATAGGTTCTGAACAGGATGTCCTATATTGCTACATAGTATCAAGTATTGCGTCTGTAGTAAAAAGGAAAACTCACCTGCGCAGAAAACGACGCATCCGGCGATTTGATCTCTGATCAAACTTATGCCGCACGATTTTCGTAACATGGCGGGCGGACACACGAACTGCACGTTGTGAAATGCACCCGACCCGTAACCTGGAGGGAAACGCGAGGGTTTTGACTTTTGAGGTTCGGTTACGGCTGCGGCCGGCGGGCGACGGGAGAGTCAGCGCCGGGCGACGCGTGGAGGCAGAGAGCCTCGCGGCAATGCGCGGGCGGCGTCGGCCGGCGACTGCCCGCCTCACGCCCCGGACCCCGCCACCCCCCTCCACCCACCCCACCCCCGAACTAGCGCGAGCACTAGGTGACCATTGACCATTGACCACCTCGAAATCCTCGACCACAGATACATTAAACTCGAAATTTGAATCGGCTGTGACGGTTGGGTCTAGACCAATTTTCCGTTTGCCGCCTTTTCGCGAGACAAATATGGCCGAAATTCCATAATGGCGACCGCGCGGACCGGTTTAGGTTCAACGCGATTTCGCGAACGTTCCGAAAACTCTTGTCTTGTCGTGAGTATCAATAAAAAATGTATACGTCCTCTCGGTTCAGGCAGCCTCGTAATACTGAAATAACCGGTTATCAAACAACTAATAATATTCGAAGAAATTCGAAGCCGTTGCGAGCCATTCGTGTAGCCACTAGGTATTCAAAAAAAGGCGTTTGTTCATATCGGGTTAATTACTTATGAATACAGAGTGGCAGCGCCGCCGGTTGGCATATAATATGAACTCAGGCGCTCGCGCTGGCCGCAATAAAATATTTAAGCAAAAAAAAAATTTTTTTGCTGAGGTCAAAATTCGTTCATCTGAACATGATTGAAATAATGGAGTGAACGAGGCGAACGTAAGCTAATGTACGCAACTGAAGTAAGGACACTGGACAGATTGACTGATCGCGTTGGGCGAACTGATATAAGTAGGTGTAAAGACATTTCAGATGCCTTTACCAAGACGTTAAGTTTGGGACATTGGGATGCTCCATTTTTGTGATGAACACCGCCCAATTTACAAAATGTCATATTATACTGTTACTGTCAAAGGAATGGATTAAAATCATAGGTTTATATACGTTCAAATCCTAAGGTACTAAAATTCTACATCAATGCCTACCTATGTAAAACCGCTAAGCGAATCAGGCATGATAAATAGAAAATGAATAAAAAGTTGAAAGGAAAATTACATCCACCACCGTACCATACGTACTCGTACCTACCTATTACGTATTCAAGATGCATTTCTCTAGCAACATACCACAACTTCTATGAGGACAGTATTCGTAAATCCGTTCAAAGTTTCCACGGTAGGTATCAGAAAATCTTTGTGTTTTCAGGAACTACGCGACCTTGTTTCCCTTTCAATTTTAGTACTCCACAAAATTACCTACGGTGAAGGAAAACATCGTGAGTAAATCTGCATGTCCGAGCGAGGCCGCATGTCTGCATGGCCACTTGGCCAGCGAGGATTATTATGAGACTAGCTGATGCCCGCGACTTCGTCCGCGTGGATTAAGTTTTTTTTATTCTCTCGGGAACTCCTTAATTTTCCGGGATAAAAAGTAGTCTATGTCACTCTCCAGGTCCTCAACTATACCCATGCCAAAAATCATGTCGATCCGTTGCTCTGTTGGGGCGTGATTGAAGGATAAACCAACAACCCAACATACCAATAAACCAACAAACAAACACACTTTCGCATTTATAATATTAGTAGATATGATTCATGTTCAGTAGCGTGCCACCGATGGGAATGTGGTTAATGATGATGAAAAAACTATTACCTATACTCACTAGTCACACAATAATTACTCCATACTAGCTAATGCCCGTGACTTTGTGCGCGAGGATTAAGTTTTTTTTTATTCCCACGGGAACTCCCAAATTTTCCGGAATAAAAAGTAGCCAATGTCACTCTCCAGGTCCTCTACTATACCCATGTGAAAATCTGATCCGTTGCTCCGCTGATGATCCGTTGCTCTGTTGCCGCATGATTGAAGGACAAACCAACAAACAAACAAACACACTTAGTACGGCATTTATAATATTAAAAGTATGATCCGAACCGTGCCTTTGCTGTTCGTGGACTAGACCAGAAATAGGTTGTATGGCACACAGCGAATTGGATGTCGTATTGCGGCTATATTGCGTAAAGATATGGGTTGTAAAGTGTTTGAGATAATTCATATCTGTCATAAAATTGCTGAAAAAAATCAAAATCACTTTAATTGCACAAAAATTACTAAGTACACGTGAAAATCTTTTTAAGATTCCAAAAGTCTCACATTTCCCACAGCACCAAAAACTCAACCGAGGTTGCGTACTGAAGTGCCAATAGCCTTTTCGGTATATCGTATTTTGTACATAATATACTAACTGATTACATTGAGTTTTGAGATTTATACACATACATATAGAGCTTAAAATGAGATGACTAGTGTGAGATAAAAGTAACTGTAATTTCTTCATGTGCGGTACAAGAGATCTCCGCATATTTCCACTTCACGACAACGACATGATGGCGCGTTAAATTAGGTCCGCTTGACCGCATACGGCTGCAGCCGTTTTCGGTCACCGATGCAAATGTAAACTGTAATTCGGCTCGCCGCATTCGGTCGCAGGCCACAGCTCATTTGTATTGACCGACCTAGTGTAAAAGTTGTTACGGTTGGCCGTATTCGGTCATACCGACTTATGGAAACTTGCCGTAAACCAAATATCTACGGCCTACTCATTCAGTCAGCCTCACCAACCGGTCAAACCAAATGCGGCCGGTGCGTTCGGTTATCGATTAAATGTAAACGCTCCATGACATTACATATTAAATTATATGTAAGAGCAAGATCATAATTTATGCGGCTAAATCAGAGGAAAACACTCAGAAGCGCGCCAATATAGCTACTCTGCTCATAAATTTTGTGCTAGGCCAGGCTAACATGCATTAGACATTGAGAATGTTGCAGAATTGGTGGCACGCTTCTGATGTTCATACAGTGAGAGGGACAGCAATAGTTCTGACAGAAACTTCTGATATCATGCGGCCGGGCATAATCTCACACACGGTAATGGATGTCGTGCAATATGTATGCCATTTTTATCGTATGGTGTAAAAAGGCTTGAAAAAATACGCGGTCAGCGTTTTTTGCTGCCATCAATGGATCATCATTCTAAATGATGAGACAAGCGGCTAGAATACGCCCGAGAGGTATTGAATGATTGATTTACACCTGGATATTCTCAGCTTCAGCTCGGCCGTTAACATCGCCCAAAAACTGGTTTCGGGTGCCTTTATGGTCCACTAGAGTGTAAGATCTGGTCTCCAGCCCGGATTAATAGACCAACATCGTCTAAGAACAGTCCTAAGTCATAACTCGACCGTTTTTTCAGAATGTTTTCGTAGCTGATGTCGGTTTATTAATAGGTAGGTACGGGCCTAAGAAACCACACCTATTCTTTCAATATAGACATTTCGGTGATATCATTAATTTTTTTTTAAATCCACTACAAGTTAGCCCTTGACTGCGATCTCACCTGATGGTAAGTGATGATGCAGTCTAAGATGGTAGCGGGCTAACCTGTTAGGTGCATGGCAGTTATATTAAACCCATCCCCCTATTCGGTTTCTACACGGCATCGTACCGGAACGCTAAATCGCTTGGCGGCACGTCTTTGCCGGTAGGGTGGTAACTAGCCACGGCCGAAGCCTCCCACCAGGCCAGACAAGGGAAAATTCAGAAATTATAAATTCCCAAATTGACCCTGCCGGGATCGAATCCGGGACCTCCGCACGTTAAGACAACAGCGCTACACACTGCACCACGGAGGTCGTCAAAAATTCTTTCCATACAATATATCAATACTACTAGCTGCTGATGCCTGCGACTTCGTCCGCGTGGATTGAGGTTTTTCGGTTCCCGCGGGAACTCTTTAATTTTCCGGGATAAAAAGTAGCCTATGTGCTATTCCAGACTATAATCTATCTCTGTGCCAAATTTCATCCAGATCCGTTCATCCGTTGGAGCGTGATTGAGTAACAAATATACTTACATCCATACATCCAAACTTTCGCATTTATAATATTTTCAATACTATTATTATAAATGCGATTTAATTTTCAACCGATTTTGATGCAATTTGGTTCAGAGGCAGCGGCGGCTACGTTCCGGTGAAGGAGCCCCCAGTAAGGTGGAGCGATGAGATCCGGAGGGTGGCTGGCACCGATTGGATGCGGAAAGCCGAGGAAAGAGCACGTTGGCGCTACTTGAAAAAGGCCTATGTCCAACAGTGGATGCACAACGGCTGATAATGATGATGATGATGATGCGTAGGTATCCATTTATTAACCGGCCATAATGAAAAATGAGCGCTATTTCCTCTAGAGTCTAGAGTAAGCAGTGCTTTTATGCCTCTATTCACACGCCACTGGCCTAAGCTTACCTACTCTAACTCGCACATGGACGTATCTATGTACCAACCTGCATTAGATATTAAACTTTCTAGTCCACAATGGAGGGCGGACTCGATCGTGCCTTGTGTCTTGCCCTCTCGTGACAACCGTGACACGTGACTCATCGCTGGCTCTAACCTACAATACCTACTAAGACAGGGTAGGTGAACCTTTAAGTATCAACCACAGGTATCAACGTGCCATTTGTTCCAAATAAATGTTTAATGACGTCATAGTCGTGCCATCAAATAATTTTGACTTTGTGATTATTGAGAAAATAATGATAATAAATACTATCAAGTTATCAACTCAAAACTCTTTATATAGGTACCTACTACAACAAAAATACATTTTGCAATGTTTGTTTTTCTTAACTATAATGATTTTTGTGTTTGGTGACGTGCCTAAAATATTGTGTCGTTGTGCCATTGGTTCGCTATCCCTGTACTAGGATGTGGCATAATATTAACATAGGAAATGCTGCCGCTGATGGCTGTATTTTAACTAAGCAAGGGGCTTATTACGTACTAGCTGATGCCCGCGACTTCGTCTGCAAAGTTTAATCCTTTTTTCCAAGGTCCAAGGTTACCGCGGGAACACTTTAATGTGTTGTTCCAGACTATTATCTATCTCTGTGCCAAAATCACCCAAATCCGTTCAGCCGTTCTAGCTTGATTGAGAAGCAAACATCCATACATACATCCATACATCAAAACTTTCGTATTTATAATATTACTAGCTTAATGCGCGACTTCGTCCGCGTTAATTGAGGTTTTTTGTTACCCGCGGGAACTCTTTAATTTTCCGGGATAAAAAGCAGCCTATGTGTTATTCCAGACTATAATCTATCTCTGTGCCAAATTTCATCCAGATCCGGTCAGCCGTTGGGGCATGATTGAGTAACAAACATCCATACATCCATCCAAACTTTCGTATTTACCGAATTAACCTTAGGTCCTAGTCCTACAGTTTAATAGGAAAGCTAACGTTAAACATCACGTAAAATGCTTTAGATTTTATATCGAGATGAAAGTTTAATGTGAAAACTTTCTAGTTTCCAGTCCACAATAGAAGGCGGGGTGACGTCGCTTCGTGACTAACCCTCTCGTGACTGTCTGTCCGTCAGACTTCCCTGTTTGAGGCTAGAAAGTTAGAATACCTTCATATTATTTTCTCTACTCTTACTACTCTGCATTCAACTCGCGCGCGCGCTTTTCTTTTTTTAATTGACGTCAAAAAAAAGAGCTTCATTTCGACGCCTGGATCTATAGGGTAAAACTAAACTTTCGTAAAGTTCTGTTTCTGTTGTGATGTGTCACAACTCATCGTCATCATAATTTTTAACTCTACCGAGTAAGATTCCCCTCTCGGAATGAAAAGGGTAGATGCCATAGTCCACCACGCTCGCCAAGTACCTACCTTTGGGCGTGCGAGACCTAGCTACGTACTTCTAACTACACATTAGTAGGAATCACTGTAAATGTAAATGAATTATCTAAAAAAAAAAAATACATACGCGCCGAATTGAGAACCTCCTCCTCATTACAGGTATAATATTATACCTCTATGATCCTCCTTTTTTGGAAGTCGGTTAAAAAAGAGCAACCACCGAGTTTCTTGCTGGTTCTTCTCGGTAGGAATGGCATTCTGAACCAGTGGTAGATTCACTTGACGATTCAAAAGTACCTACTTGTTAAAGTTTATTTGAATAAATAAACTGCCGGGGATCGAACCCGGGGCCTCTGCACGTTAAGGCGACAGCGCTCAACACTGCGCCACGGAGGTCGTCAAAAACTTATAAAATAAATTCCTCAAGTAAATTTGCGGTAAAACCGCTTAGAGGCTTAATCATAGTACCGAGAATTAATCCTTAACTCTAATATTGCCAAGCTCTTTTAAAACTAATCCACCAAAGCCTGCTGATGTAATTGGCCCTTCTTTCTTTACAGCCTTAGCAATACGCGAAATATTATTTAGTACTAGGGCCAAACTACCATCGCTTAAAGCAGTATTGTTTTATTAAGTATTCTCTCTTCTCTTCTGCTCTTCTCAGACCGGCGCGTTTGGAACCCTCGTAGCTTTAATTTTAAGATACCGTAACACCACCATCATATTTTTATGTAACTGGACGTCAATAAGTGTAGTGTATCTACCTAAATTGAATAAATATTTATGACTTATGTCTTATTGTTGACTAGCTGATGCCCGCGACTTCGTCCGCGTGGATATACCAAGTTTCATCGAAATAACTTGAGAAATGACGGACTTTTATACAAACTTTCAACCCCTATTTCACCCCTTTGGGGGTGGAATTTTGAAAAACTGTGAAACACGTATGTTTTCATTTCTAACCCGCAGCTCATATACCAAGTTTCATTGATATAACTTGAGAAATGAAGGACTTTCATACAAACTTTCAACCCCTATTTCACCCCTTCGGGGGTAAAATTTACGAAAACTGTGAAACACGTATTTCTTCATTTTTAACCGGTAGCTTGTATACCAAGTTTCATCGATATAACTTGAGAAATGAAGGACTTTCATACAAACTTTCAACCCCTATTTCACCCCTTTGAGGGTGAAATTTTGAAAAACTGTGAAACACGTATGTCTTCATTTTTAACCCGCAGCTCATATACCAAGTTTCATAGCTATAACTTGAGAAATGAAGGGCTTTCATACAAACATTCAACCCCTATTTCACCCCTTTGGGGGTAAAATTTACAAAAACTGTGAAACACTTATTTCTTCATTTTTAACCGGTAGCTTGTATACCAAGTTTAATCGATATAACTTGAGAAATGAAGGACTTTCATACAAACTTTCAACCCCTATTTCACCCCTTCGGGGGTAAAATTTACGAAAACTGTGAAACACGTATTTCTTCATTTTTAACCGGTAGCTTGTATACCAAGTTTCATCGATATAACTTGAGAAATGAAGGACTTTCATACAAACTTTCAACCCCTATTTAACCCTTTTGGGGGTCGAATTTTCAAAAACTGTGAAACACGTATGTCTTCATTTTCAACCCGCAGCTCATATATCAAGTTTTATGGCTATAACTTGAGAAATTAAGGACTTTCATACAAACTTTCAACCCCTATTTCACCCCTTCGGGGGTATAATTTCGGGATGAAAAGTATCCTATGTCCTACCTCGTAGTATGGGCTCAAATCGTGCCAAGTTTCGTTTGAATTCATTCAGTAGTTTCGGCGTGATGCGCGGCCAAGATACAGACAGACAGACAGACAGACAGACAGACAGACAGACAGACAGACAGACAAAAATGAAAAAAATTACAGATTTGGCTTCAGTATCGAATAATGAGTGCCCTCGAAAAAAAATTTTCAAAATATCTTCAATGTACAGAATTGGACATGTTACAGTTTTATTATAAGTATATAGACGTTCGTGCTTATAGAATTATAATCCTTATTTTAGGGACGTTAAGGTAAGTGTCATAAAACTGATATTTAAAAAAAAAATACTGCTCTAAGCGACGGTAGTAACCCCCCTAATTAGCAATTACTTAATCTTTATAATCAAATAAATATTATAATTAATGCGAAAGTTTGAATGGATGTATGCATGTATGGATGTTTGTTACTCAATCACGCTCCAACGGCGAAACGGATCTGGATGAAATTTGGCACAGAGATAGATTAAAGTCTGGAATAGCACATAGGCTACTTTTTATCCCGGAAAATTAAAGAGTTCCCGCGGGAACCGAAAACCCTCAATCCACGCGGATGAAGTCGCGGGCATCAGCTAGTCACAAATAAGTTGGACCGGAATTCCACCTGGGCCGGAATATGTGTTGACTTTTATTTATATTGCAGAATAGGCTTGTTCTTGATGATATAATCGTGCTTTAATAAGCAATGCAGAGGTCTAGGTTGGAGCGCACTTGCCTAGAAAATGCCTATTCATTCTTGCCTTGAAGGCAGTTATCTACCCACTTATGAATTTAAAAGTCATTTTATTTCTCTATAAATCAACTAAACTATATATAGGGCTAACTTGTAGTGGATAAAAATAAAATAAATAAATAAATAATCAGTAAAGTATATTTTACTTGACTTTTTACTTTTAAGGAACTCCGTCAAGACTCACGAATGACAAGTATTTTTTTTTTATAAAGTTATGCTGCCAGGTTGATCCCATGTGAATTTCGCGAAGATCATTTAAATGTGTGAGATCGGAGATGGAGGGGGAACTCCCCGACGACGGGTAGCAGCAAATGAATTGCATTCAATGTAATTGCTTAATAAATGGTAGATTCTTAACTATAGTACATAGATACACGCTGCAGCGCACTCGTGTGAAGCCGGGACGGGTATTATAGCTTAAAAATATTTGTTGTTCGTTTGAAACAAAAGGCGATAGTATTCGATTCAGCGGAACCAGAAACCGGCAACCTTGTAACGAGCACCCAATTTAAATGCCCACAAAAAGTTTCCAAATCACCGCGCTCTTATGCCTCGAGAGCTCATTGTGTAGGCGGACTTCTTGGTGGGGTGGGGAACAAGTTATAAGGGAAATAATTAATTAATTTAAAAAAAACAAGTTATCTATACTAATATTATAAATGCGAAAGTTTGGATGGATGGATGGATGTATGGATGGATGAATGTTTGTTACTCAATCACGCCAGAACGGCTGAACATATCTGGCTGTAATTTGGCACAGAGACAGATTATAGTCTGGAAAATAGGCTACTTTTTATCCCGGAAAATTGAAGAGTTCCCACGGGAACTAAAAGACCTCAAACCACGCAGACGAAGTCGCGGGCATCAGCTAGTCTCTCAATAAATTAAGACTAATATAATGCGCAAGGTGGCAATTTATCACCAATAATCTGTACTAGTTATCATTATAAATGTGAAAGTAGGTACGTCTGTCTCTCTGTGTGTGTATGACGCGTTCAAAGTACATGTGCTTGTAGGGGCACACATACCTACATGGATGACGTAACATGACGCGGCCACGTTAGCCAATCACGTGCCGCCGCCTGAATCACGATTACGAAGTTATTTCAGAGTTGTACTATATATAGAACTTTCAACCTACAACAGTCGGCCCAGCTGGCAGCCCCGAGCATGACACCGGCTCGGTAAGATCTTCCTATTGTCTCGGGAGCGTATACTCGTACCATTCGCTCCCGACATGCTCAACCGATTTTACGAAATTTGCTACAGAGACAGGTCCGGGGAAAAACATAGGCTAATCCCGAAAAATCAAAGATTTGGGATTTTTAATAAACCTAATTTAATTTATTATACCTTAATCTAGTAATGATATTATATGAGAGTTCTCCATTGCTGTTTAAAAAACTCTATGGTGGGGCTTTAAGGGGAAAAAGTAAAATCCCTCGGTATTAAGACTTTTTATACAATAACTAGAGGACGCCCGCGACTTCGTTCGCGTGGCATAAGTTTTTTTAATTCCCACAGGCACTCCTTCATTTCCGGGATAAAAATAAGCCTATGTCACTCTCCAGATCCTCAACTATATTTAAATCGGAAGCCCAAATACCAAGTTTCAGGGCGATAACTTGAAAAACGACGGACTTTCATTCCAATTTTCAACCCCTATTTAACCCCTTTGGTGGTGAAATTTTTAAATATTTTGACACACGTACTTCTTTATTTTTTACCGATAGCCAAAATACCAAGGTTCGTTGATATAACTTGAGAAATATCTTGAGAAATGAAGGACTTTTTTACAAACTTTCATCCCCTATTCCATTCCTTTGGGGGTTGAAATTTCCAAAATGGTGAAGCACTTACTTCTTCATATCTAACTGAAAGCCCAAATGCTAAGTTTCATGGCTATAACTTGAGAAATGAAGGACTTTCATACAAACTTTCAACCCCAGTTTACCCCTTTGGGGGTGGAATTTCGAAAAACTGTGAAATACGTATTTCTTGATTTTTTACCGAAAGCCAAAATACCAAGTTTCGTTGATATAACTTGAGAAATGACGGACTTTCATACAAACTTTAAACCCCTATTTCACCCCCTTATGGGTGGAATTTTGAAAAATCCTTCCTTAGTGAGCGTCTACGTCACAAAAGGAACCTGCTGTCAAAATTTCAAGTTTCTAGCCACAGCGGTTTAGGCTGTGCGTTGATATATAAGTCAGTCAGTCAGGACTTTGAATTTTATATATATAGATTTATTTTAACGATTAACTTTCGTGAGTGACATTCATTATAAACAAATGATTACAATAATTTATGTCAAAAATCTAGAAAATAATATCATCTTATAAGGCAAGAAGTGATCACAGCTGTAATGATTTGCAGTAAACAACTCCTCAATGACAACCTATTAGCACGTATCATATACCTACCCAATGCCACGTCATACTCGTATTTACCCGATCTATTGTGTTTATCTACTTGTTAGCGCGTTGGGTTAAAATATTTATGGCTATGATGTCACGTGAAACGGTAGTCCATGACGATCTGTGGTTTTTATAAACTAATTGATTGTAAACAACTATTAGAGATTAATTAATACCTTCTTCTTCTTGAGTATTTTCCTGCTATACACAATAATTAAGTGAGAGGTATGGGTGAGAATCTCAGATATATTTTTAAATCCAAAACTCAAAAATCCAAACAAGTCAAAAAAAAGCTTAATACAGGTTGACTATTCAATTGCTTAAGCTTGTAACTTGCACATTAAGTGTACAGATGATTCTAACGCTAACGCTGTTTACACCAACGCATCTTCATCGATCAATAACCCCTTTTCTATGAAACATTACGACTACGTAAAGACCCTCTGCGTAGCTTCCAACTTACCTATATCTAGCATAATAATAAATGGTTTGAGATAAAGCTAGCTATAATTTTACCCATGACTCACTCAAGAAATTATTTCTCTTAATGTATAAGTTATATATTTTATAATGCATCGAACTATCTTTACACCGTGATAAAACCTAAACTTCACGTCATTTACATTTTCATCAAAATCTTACAATTTCCGCTAGCTCCTATGACTTGCGTTTGTATTATGTAGGTTTTATACGTTACACGTGTAACCAAAGGTGTAACCAATATTATTTGCATCGGCCATCAACCCTGTCATTTAATTATGTCAATTATTACTTGACGTTGGTTTCATGTTTGTCATACTTCTTTAAAAAGAATTCCTCCTCTTCCCTCTACCTCCTGTAACTCACGCTGGTTTCACATAGTAGGTTATGACACGTGTAATCAATATGTATATAATATTATTTATATATTGTAGCAAGATAATCTTTAATTTAACTGTCGCGGTCGGCTGAAGTTGAAAAAGAGGAAGTAAAGTTTTACGCTATCGTACGCCTTGATAGAGGTTCCAAGCTCCCGCTTCCTCTTGTAACTCATGCGTATCTAAACACCATGATATTGATTCCAAGTTCCCGCTACATCATTATTATACAAAACTATATGATACCCGCGTTTACGTAACTAGTGGATGAGGGTATTTTAGATTCCTACGGGAACTCCTTACTTTTCCGGGATAAAAAATAGCCTTTGTGTTATTCCAGACTATAAGTGTCAAATTTCATTCAGATCCATTCAACCGTTCTGGCGTGATTGAATAACAAACATCCATCCATCCATCCAAACTCTCGCATTTATAATATTACTAGCTGATGCCCGCGACTTCGTCCGCGTGGATTGAGGTTTTTCGGTTCCCGCGGGAACTCTTTAATTTTCCGGGATAAAAAGTAGCCTATGTGCTATTCCAGACTATAATCTATCTCTGTGCCAAATTTCATCCAGATCCGTTTCGCCGTTGGAGCGTGATTGAGTAACAAACATCCATACATGCATACATCCATTCAAACTTTCGCATTTATAATATTTATTTGATTATAAAGATTAATTGCTAATTAGGGGGGTTACTACCCCTTTTTAAAATGACAGTTTTATGACACGTACCTTATTGTATGGATAATAATATCTAACCTCTTGGTTTGATTGTGGTTTGATTATAGTAAATTTAATAAGGCCTCGGTATTGGGTTGTTGCCTATGTCAAAATAAATTATATTTTTGTGAATACTTATTAGACATCCGATCTCTCAAAAGACGTAATATTCACATCCCCTGTTAGTTTTATGTTTGATAACCATTTTAAACCATCGATTGAAGTAAAAAAGTCCGTTGAGTTTCGATGCCGTCTCAAGCAAGTATTTCATACAACACCCTATTCGAAGGGCGCGTTTTGACGTTTGAATTAAAGCAAATTGGTTTCAGCTTCCCGCCCCCTCTTGTGACTCACGCTGGTCTCACGTAGGAGGTTGTTACGCTACATGTGAACCAACGCATCTGCATCGGTCATCGACCCCTCGTTTGGATTATAAAGACTGTGAGAAGGCTGTGACGTCAGATTCGCAGCCAAAATACCTCGTGCTTGGACTTGAATACCATTTTGTTTGTTTTACGAATTTCTTGTTTCTATAGCCGTCGAGAATCGCTAATAGCGAGCGTTTTTCTTCGAATACTCGTATTTGTATGTAATTATGTATCTTTAGGTTTTTTCTTGAAACCTAAGTTTTTGCGGTATATTGAATGTGAGTTGTATTCTAAACTAGCTGATGCGCGGGAACTCTTTAATTTTCCGGGATAAAAAGTAGCTATATGTGTAACAAACATCCATCTATCCATCCAAACTTTCGCAATTATAAAATTAGTATTTAGTATAGATGAGAATACTATTCAATTTCCGGTAAGTATGGAGACTGCAATGGTGATACAGTGTTGAAAAATTTCAAGTTGGCTCGTAATAACTTCTAAAAACCAATCTAAGTAGGTACATACTTACAAATAATTTAAACGACATTTGAAAATTTTACCAGGCAAGCACGTGTATTGTTCACTTAAACTGACTGAAAGTGACTAATTTCTACAATATTGTGAAATTGAAATAATTATACTAATTACATTTTCTTTTGGTCATACAATAGTCCACCATTTCAAAGAGCTCTTTTGCACAGATGTTTCCTCGCGATGTTTCCCTTCTTTTTTTTTTTTTTTTTATTTTTTTTTTTTTATCCACTACAAGTTAGCCCTTGACTGCGATCTCACCTGATGGTAAGTGATGATGCAGTCTAAGATGGTAGCGGGCTAACCTGTTAGGGGCATGGCAGTTTTATTAAACCCATACCCCTATTCGATTTCTACACGGCATCGTACCGGAACGCTTAATCGCTTGGCGGCACGTCTTTGCCGGTAGGGTAACTAGCCATGGCTGAAGCCTCCCACCAGGCCAGACCAGGGACCACCTTCCCCATAAAATCAAATGACATTTAATTAGTAACTAGCTGATACCCGCGACTTCATCCGCGTGGATTGAGTTTTTTCGTTCCCGCGGGAACTCTTTAATTTTCCGGGATAAAAAGTATCCTATGCGTTATTCCAGGATATAATCTATCTGTTTACCAAATTTTATCCAGATCCGTTTAGCCGTTCTGGCGTGATTGAGTAACAAACATCCATCGATCCAAACTTTTGTATTTATAATATTAGAGTATAGATTAAACACATACACAGTTTACTCTGAAAGTTAGAAATGCAATGCCCGCGAATCGAACCCCCAACCATCCGTAAGACGGGCGACGTATAAACCTATAGGCTATCAAACCTATAAACCTAAAGTTACACGGATAAATCTGCAATTTAACTTTGATCCTGAAATTAGTTAAACACTACGCCAACACCAATTTCCCGAGGTAATCTTAGTTAAAGTTAGCTGCACTAAAACGAATCGGGGCAAACCGAGCGGCCATTAACAGATCTCGATTAGTGCGTACACGACTCTGGATCGTTAGTTTAATTAACAAACTAAAGTTACTTGTCCGCCTTAGGGCGAGTTCATTAAGCACGAAACACACTAGGATCAAATACTTTGCTTGGCGGATAAAAATTCCGCACAACCCACTTTTATATGGAGAAAGACAAGCGCGTCAGGACAAAACCATTCCATTTCGACGCGGCCATGCTTCAAGCAGAAATTGGTCCTATCTGGTCCATAGTAGGTATGTGCTGTAAAGCTGACTCTACATCGGTTAGATTCAGCAACGACCCGAACGAAACGAACGTTCGTCCTTTCACAATTTTGCCTCGTGGAAAGTAAAACAAGTTAATACGTAGTTATCCTTTTTAATCCTAGAAACGTCAAACCAAAATTTTTTAGGTAATGTTAGTTACAACTAACCTAATATTCTGCACTTCAAGTAGGTATGTAGTAGCTTTTTTATTGTTATAGAAATAAACATTTCTCAATAGTTACTCCATTATTATATCGAATCGATCCAAGTCAAAATCTATACTTAGTTATTTTTTGTTGAAATCTTTATAAAAAGCCTTTGGACTATAAAATATTTGCTAAATATTTATGAATACATACTACCGAAGACCAAAAACTATAAAATTACGTAGACGAATAAAAAGAAAAAGACCTTGCACGAGATAGCGCGCTTTCTATTTATAACATTGCAACTCTATAGAATAGAGCGGCTAGAGGCAGCGCAATGCTTGCTTTAATGGCCGGCACACGTGACATGGTGTCGATGAACACTTATTATGCTGTACCAGACGTGATATCAAAGAATATCTTCGCAGAAATATTATATTTAAAAGGCATGTTATAAAATGTTGCTTTGGCTATGTAACTTAAAACAAGAGGTAGGCACGACTTTATGGACATCCTATTTATTGTCGTAAGTCTTCTACATGGTTTCGTACCATTGATCAGCTTTGGTTATTCTTACAGGAGGAAGGTTTAAGGAAGCGCCGTTGTTTTCTAAGCTACCAACAAAATTTTACAAAATACTTTCACAGAGACTTAAATCTGCGTGTAGGCATAACACAAAAAAAACAAGTCTCTTTAATCTCTGCCCATGAATCTCTTATTGCAAAATGAATATCTTTCCATAGTAGATTTTTCTACTTTAAAAAGAGCTACTGCTGAGTTTTTTGCCGGCTCCTTTCAGTAGAACCTACTTTCCGAACCGGTGGTAGAGTCATAACGTAACATAAGAGACACATGTATGTTCTACGTCATGTAATAAATAAATTGAGTAGGGTGAAGTAAGGCGCAAACGCGCTGAAGATTTCATTGCGAAGGCATATTCATTATTTTGTTAGAAAGGCGCGAGTTCTCTCATAGGCTGGTTGTGTGTAGGTATAAAACAAAAAGAAATACATCAACCCTGTTTAATCTCTGCCCGTGAATCTCTTGATGCAAATTGAACATCCCAGTGCTTATCTCGGAGGGTGCAGTCAGGCGCAGTCGCACTGAACATTTGTTGGCGCGTGCATATTCAGGCTCGTTATTGGAAAGCGCTCGCCCGTACAAGGCGTGGAATGCTACAATAGCCTTAAGGCTTGGACAAACATACAGCGGGACGGCAACTGTACGGCGCGGCGGGACGTTAGTTACAATCATGCAAAAATAACGCCCTATCCTCAAAAAGTGGATTCTAGTGGATTAAGGGATCCTTTCCTACATTTTTCTAATATTATAATTAATTAAAGTGTATTTGTCGGTTTAAGCTTACATCACTAATTACCTATGCGACGGAGCAACGGATCGATGTGATTTTTTTTTTCAGGGAAATATTGAAAGGCCTGGAGAATGACAAAGGCTTCTATTACCCAAGATAATCAAAGAGTTCACACATGATGGACGATAAATTTTTAGACGATATAAGCTGCGTAGTATAGAGCATGTCACACTGCCTAACGGAAAATCACGCGAATGAAGCAGCACGATTACTGCGCGCGCTTCGTATTATAAACGGTTCTAGTTTCTAGTTCTACAATTTCTAGGGCTGCGTTGGTCACGTTGCCGTCGCACATAGCGAGTAGCGACCTAGTATGATGTGTCCAAGGCCTTAAACCGGTACATCTGAATGAGGACTTTTTGGACGACGAAGCTGAATTTATTTGCCATACTATTAAAAGATAATTGACCTTACCTGTAAATTGGAAAAGGTTGTAATACCTAATTAGGAGTTTCTGTTATATACTATGAAATCGTTAATTTGGAGAATATGAAAATACCTAAAAGTCTATTTTAAAGAACAAAATCTCAACTGCCTACGTCTTTACTCGTCTTTTTATCATCTAAGAATTTGTCTATCTATGATTCAACTAAGTATTATCCAGTGTCGCTACCTAAGTATATAAACTAAAAATGGCACATGCATCGAACTATTGACAACAGCAATTTTATCACCTTGTATTTAAAGTTTGGTGCAGCGATTTGTATCTTCATAGTGTAAAGCAAATTATGCATCCTATCTATATACAGTATCAGAGATCTGCATACACAAGGTGAAAGTTGTTGTCTCTCGCAATAGGTATCTATTTCATCTGAACGCACCCACAGATAGTTATTTCATATAACTGAATGCAAACCTACATTTAGTTATATGAAATAAACATTAAATGCTTCGCGTGAAACATAATTTCTGGGCGGTAGGTACAGGTGATAACATAAACTTTAAACTCTTTATTCAATATGACTCATGTAAAAAATATTGTTATTTCTGACCAAAGCAAATCTTATCATTTGTTGGTATTTACACTCATCGAAGGACTAATTAAGAAACCCAAGTATCGTATTATATTATTACTAGCTGATGCCCGCGACTTCGCCCGCGTGCTTTAAGTTTTTTTTATTCCCGCGGGAACTCCTTAATTTTTCAGGATAAAAAATAGCTTATGTCACTCTCCTCAACTATACAAAAATCACGTCGATCCGTTGCTCCATTGCGGCGTGATTGAAGGACAAACCAACAAACAAACACACTTTCGCATTTATAATATTAGTATGATTATCAGGGTAGTAGTAAATAGTAATGAACAGCGCTGCGGTACTAGTGGAGGAAAAAAACTAGAATAAAACGGCACACGAAATTATTATTTTCACTCGACACCGGAAAGCACTTTTAAGCTTTTAAGTGACTTTTGTGTTTGACATTACTTCACACCAGGGTTGCCAAGTGGAAATTATTTTACTAAATATAAACCGAGGTGATCTCTAAATAAGTAACTGTGGGGATAAACTTCGCAATCGTGAGCGGGGTCAGATGTTAGGTGTTCCAATTAAGCTTGGACAAGCGCGACGGCTACCATTCCGTTACTAACTTTATTTGCATTACATTACACCCGAGGTACTATTTAATCAGGGCTGTGTACACAGGAAAAGTTATTATAATTTGTCTGGCATTTCTGTAGGTATAATATTTTTTAATTATGTTAGTTATTACCGTTAAGGCGATAGACAAAAATAAATCTTCTAGGTAAGTAAATTATTCAGGTACCTAAGTAATGTGTTTTCTGCAGGTTCTTTCTTTGGGACTTTTTTAGCTAATTATGGAACACTAATGACGCCCGCGACTACGTCCGCGTCTACGTCCGCGTGGATTTAGGATTTTGAAAAGTCCCAAACCAAAGTACCACGTTTCGTCAAAATCAACTTTCAAGACAAACAGACAGGCAGACAGACGGACAGACAGACACACTTTTGCATTTATAATAACTATATTAGTATGGTTTTTTTTTATCAGCTACAAGTTAGCCCTTGACTGCGATCACACCTGATGGTAAGTGATGATGCAGTCTAAGATGATAGCGGGCTAACCTGTTAGAGGTATGGCAGTTATATTAAACCCATACCCCCTAATCGGTTTCTACACGGCATCGTACCGGAACGCTCAATCGCTTGGCGGCACATCTTTGCCGGTAGGGTGGTAACTAGCCACGGCCGAAGCCTCCCACCAGGCCAGACCAGGGAAAGTTCAGAAATTATAAATTCCCAAATTGACCCTGCCGGGGATCTACCCGGGACCTCCGCACGTTAAGACAACAGCGCTCAACACTGCGCCACGGAGGTCGTCAAATAGGAGGTTTTAGGAATGTCAAGGTACGTGGCCATTAAACTGTAATTTTGAGTAATATTACTAAAGTATTGCTATTTGCTTTACGTGTTTTAAGGCCCCTGGTTATTACGCCAGTATCACGCATTTATAAGGCATTCAATAGATTGTTTTATGTATATAGCCTACACACTGCCACAAAATAATACGGTAGATATTATGCAAAATGTATATAAAGCAACTCAGATCTCCAAACAAGGTGTATAATATTTACGCCTAGACCTAGTCTGCGGTCGCGCCTACGTCACCGGCGTGTAATGCGTCGTATCGTGTGACCCGCAAGGCCACCGCGGCCGTTACACAAAGACGCCGGTGTTCCCGAAACGAGACGAATATAAAAACATTGGACGGCTTAAGATTGCTAGTTAGGAAACAGTCATTATAGGTATTGGTGCTAATTTGCTTGTTCTCAAACATTCTTCAAACTAAGTAACCTTATGCTCGCAATTTCGTCCGCGTGGATTGAGGTTTTTTGGTTCCCGCACGAACTCTTTAATTTTCCGGGATAAAAAGCCTATATGTTATTCCAGACGATAATCTATCTCTGTGCGAAATTTCATCCAGATCCGTTCAGCCGTTCTGGCGTGATTGAGTAAAAAAACATCCATCCAAACTTTCGCATTTATAATATTAGTATAGAGTTATAAAGAACTTAGCCATAAATTTATGACAAATTCAGTATCTTTTATCGAATTTAAAGAGAACCGGTGAAAATATTATCCAATAACTCATGAGCTAAACTCGGCAAAGGGGAAATTCACCGTGAGTCAAGTAATTTACTTGCAGCAGACACAAATTGCTCACGACGAATGCCCTGTGAACTTCACGTCTCGCGTGGTTACCTTTATCAACCTTACGAGTGTAGACGGGGAAATGTGGAAGAATTATTTTAATGACATAAAAGCAATTTTTTAGACACTAAATCATAATAATCAAATAAATGATTGTTACATTGAGCGTACCTACGAGTATGTCCTTTTTTGAAACATGCACGTAGAGGTTAATGTATGTAACTCAGCTTTAGACAGCGTAAAACTATATACAAATTAATAAACCTAATTTTTTTTAGACACTTAATCATAATAATCAAATAAATGATTGTTACGTCGAGCGTACCTATGTCCTTTCTATATGAAACATGTACGAAGAGCTTTATGTAGGGAACTCAGCTTTAGACAGCGCAAAACTGCATACAATTTAATAAACCTAATTTTTAGACACTTTGTGATAGTAATCAAATAAATGATTGCTACATCGAGCGTAGGTATTACCTATGTCCTTTCTAGTTCGAAGAGCTTTACCTATCTTTATAGACAGAGTAAAACTGTATACGAATTAATAAACCTAGTCTAATTATATAATCCCCCATTTAGAATGGCAATTGACTACTTAATAGTGTTGAGTGAATTTCACAAATGTAGCCGAGCGCTATAACTTTTAAGTAGGTAGGTACCTACTCCACATTCTCTTACCAAATGCGGATATCTTATAATTTACTGGCAGCAGACACAAATAATTTGCTCACGACGAATGCCCTATGAACTTCACGTCTCGCGTGGTTACCGTTATAGTCTAGGCAACGGGGCGGTCTGTTGTATGGAGACCCCCACATTGAATCCTCAGTCGATGAAACTTGGCAGGGTTTTAGTATTGTATGATCCAAAACTTACACAAAAATATCCACCAAAAAAAAAAACCAGAAGTTAGGTTTTTATACCTAAAAGTACAAATAGCTTAATATTTTGAACTGAATAATATCTCGCTCCATTTTTTTTTTACCAAACTAATTAATAGCCTTATTATGAGGTACTCGATAAAAATCCAAAACATTATTTAAACGGACCTATTTTTTTTTAAAGTGGTTTCCTTTTTTTGTCCGTAATTTCGGCAAAAAAATTGCTCATTCGATTTTTTATTTTCACATGTCCTTAAAATGCTGTTTAGCATAACGTATAAGAAAATCCAACAAAATATTTATACCAAAATCAATTTATCTCACTTCAAATTAAAATTATTTATAACTCGGTATGGAAAACTTCTCATACCTATTTCTTTTCTTTATTATAGTAGGTAGGCAAATTTACACTCAAAACCTAAATATCCAACAAAATGTCCATGCAAAACACCGAATTAAACCGAACGTATGAAAACTAAACTGCGCTTACGCGATAATGTATCTTAATCCTTCTTCAATTGGGTATAGTTTAGCGTGCGTGAGCGAAGCGTTGAAATCACAATCATAACATCATAATCATATTATTACTCCAGTGTGGATACTACGGGTGGATATGGTTGTCGTCACTCGTTAGCACTTACTGTCTTCTACAATGCAATAATAGCAGGCACTGGGCAGCACATCAGGTTTTACATTAGGGCTGCGATATTTTCGCACTGCCGGCCGCCCCTATTTCTATGGCGCGTTAATTAATTTCCATGATATCTTCTAAGATATTCATCTGAATCAAATGGTGTAAAGGGCGAATTTGATCTATATTAAATACTTGAGATGACTAACCATTTTATTTTGATATGTATTAATACAATGTCAGGAAAAAACACCTTCGAAAGTAAAGCTTTGTTTTAGACCAAATCATAAAAATGGTTATTGTGAGACAACCTTTAAAGATAGATATCGATGGGTCCCTGGAACAAGACCGCAATATCCATTGCAGCAGTATTCCGATCAAGCCATTTTCGTAATCTACGGACCCCAATACACCTTGTGAATTTTTTTCAGAAATTTAAAATGAAACCTGGCCGAATTACCAAAATCACTATGGTTATTGCTTCGTTATTTCCCGTTCATCATTCGAATTTTGTTTACCGGAATAATCGTACTATGTCCAATGATACAAGTTTTTTTTCAACCTTCTACAAGTAACGGCCATTCTGGCTTTGTTCCCGGAAATAAACTTTGTATGTCGATTCATAATCAACATTGCTGTACAAATATATATATTTTTTTTACACTTTCACTAATAAGATGGTGTATCTTCTTGAGAATGATCTCCTTACATTAAATACAATAATGTTGTTATTTATTTTTAATACATACTTCAACATTGTAATATTGTTTCTGGTTTAATTTACATGAGACTGATGATGAATTATTATAATATTAATAATTTACTATTATGATAATGATTTATTATCAAAGTCTCACGTAATTTAAAACAGAAACAATATTACAACCCTTAATAATAATGAAAAAAGTCCATAATAGTATTTTAACAGGTGGTAATAAGGTAAGTGCCTTTAATGGTTGGGTTGGGTTGGTTGGGTTTGGCATCCTAAAGTGGACCCAAACTGAACTGGATACCCTGGATCAAAAGGTTCGAAAACTGTTGACCACATACCGTATGCATCACCCGCGCTCATCTGTTATGAGATTGTACATCCCACGCAAGTATGGAGGACGTGGTTTTTTGAATATCAAGAACCTAATCGTGAGATCTGCAAACTCAGAGATCATTTTCTCAAGGTGAACGTGGGTATACATAGGGATGTGGTTGCAGTTGATAAGGGTTTCACCCCGCTTTCCTTAGGCAAAGAGAACTGGCGCAAACCAATAGTACTTAGTACTTCGGATCGCATGACGGTATGGGAGAGCAAGGAGTTGCATGGTAGATTCTACAAGGCCCTAGGGCGGATGTAGATCCAATAGCATCTATATTTTGGTTACAATTCGGTGACCTCTTTGGGAAAACCGAAGGTTTTGTGTGTGCAATTATGGATGAAGTTATCAGGACGAATAACTATCGGAGACACATACCTAATGAAAGATGGCACTGTTGACATATGTCGTGCGTGTCACCTTCCTGGGGAGTCCCTCAGACATATATTGTCTCCGGTTGTTCTCATCTTGCTAATGGAGAGTACTTGCACAGACATAATCAAGTAGCCAAAATAATCCATCAACAACTGGCTCTCCAGTACGGTCTTATTGATACTGAGGTACCATACTATAGATATAACCCTGTGTCAGTTCTCGAAAATAGTAGTGCCTTGCTCTACTGGGATCGGTCAGTTATCACTGATAGGTTTATTGTTGCCAATAGGCCTGACATAGTGTTAGTCGACCGCTCAGCGCGCCGAGCAATAACTAATCGTTGATGTTACTATTCCACATGATGATAACCTGGTGAAAGCAGAAAAGGGAAAAGTATCGAAATACTTGGACCTTGCTCACGAGATTACCGCCATGTGGAATGTTGACTCAACGATTATTGTACCGATGGTTGTATCAGTTAACGGTCAGTTTATTGCGAAAAGTTTCAATCAACACCTCCAAAAGCTTTCGCTTGGTTGTTGGATTAAGGGTCGGATACAGAAGGCAGTTATTCTTGAGACGGCGCGAATTGTGAGAAGTTCCTCTCTCTGGAGCCCTGACCACTGGCTGCTTGGGTTTTTAAGGCCCCGCAGTGGGTGGAAGTTTTATAGGATTATTTTTAAATGTGTTTGTGTAGTATTTTTATATATTTATGTAAAACGTGTTTAGAAATGATTTTATAAAAATCTGTAGAAATAAATGAGAGCGAAAAATGTAAAAGGGTCACCGTCGTACAAATTTTAGATCGTACAAACATTTTAATAACCAAAGACTAACTATATTATATATTATATTATATTATACAGGACTAATAATATAATTTATTATGATTATTAACAAATTAAATATAATTCCACTACATTATTTACAGATATTTACGTAAATATTCAATAAAAATGTACTCATTCCAGTACAACAATATTCATACAATGTACACAGCATTCACGAGTACATTATCTAGTCGATCATCAAAATTCATGTAATATCACTGCAAAACGCTATTACTGTATTCGCCATACATACTTCAGAACAGCGCACAACGTTGCAATAGACTATTGCTGTTTGATTGATTTCGCAATTTTTACCGGAATATAACCACAATGGACTCTTACGGAAACGTCTTTCAATATCTGTAGCGGCAATATCGTTTTTGTAGTTTTTTAGGTCTTTCCGTAAGCACTGTAATCTTGTGTACATTTATATGTTACTTCAAAAAAAATAACGCATCGTTTGGTATACAAACCGTTTTGATGCGCCTCGTAATTTAGTAATTATTCAAGATTTTCACTAAATCTTTTTTCCTGTAAAATTGTGTTTTGTCGATTGTGGCTTTGTTCCCGGCACCCATCGATATTATATTTTATCGCGGATTTTTTTTAGAACTTTTTGAGAGGAACAATTCCAACTTTTACTATTTACACAGCTCACACCAGCTCTCTGTGGATGAAGCTCTCAGATGGGACGATTTTTTCCTACTTCATTCACATTATTGCAATTTTCGTAGGGATTTTTAATTTTTTTTAAATAAAATATAGCCTATGTTACTCGCTGATAAAGTAGCTTGCAATAAGTGAAATAATTTTTTAAATCAGTTGAGTAGTTTTTGAGTTTATCCATAACAAACAAACAAACAAACAAACAAAACTTTCCTCTTTAAAATATTAGTATAGATAAACAATATACATAGCATTACAGAAGATAAATTCAACATTAATAAAAACCACTAACTGTAACGACTTGCCTTCAAGGTATATTTCCATAGTTAAATTAAGGGCCCATAAAAAATCTTATTTTTGAGCTTTGTTTGAATAAATATTTATTTCTGGTTATCCTTAACACAGATCTAAAAAATCTAGCTAGGATAGCTAGTTCTTGATCTTGCAACATTTCATCTACATTTTTTGATGTAAGCACAATAATATTGTAAATCTTCAAATAGTTCCAAGATCAATAATTATAATGTATCGATAGTAACATAATTATTGAAAATAAATGATTTATTTATTTGTACTAATTATATTATGTTTAAGTTGGTATTTTGCACGCCAGAAATTGGCAAACTGCATAAAGCCTTATCCTCCTGAGACCCACAATATAAAAGGGCTTTCTAAACCAAGACCCAATGTACTAAAATTAGAACTAATAAAAATATGGCGTATAGACCCAGACCATCTTCTTAGTATATCTTTGTCGGGAGATGAGACTTGTGAATAATATTTTATGGGTGGTATTATATTGACCTAAGGATGCTCGAACGATACTGTAAACATATTTAGACTTTTATTGTAATTTGTAAGTATATATATCTATATATATAAAATTCAAAGTCCTGACTGACTGACTTATATATCAACGCACAGCCTAAACCGCTGGTCCTAGAGACATGAAATTTGGAGGGTGTGTTCTTTGTAGGTATCCACTAAGAAAGGATTTTTCGAAATTCTACCCCCAAAGGGGTAAAATAGGGGTTGAAATTTTGTATGAAAGTCCGTCATTTTTCAAGTTATATCCATGAAACTTTGTATTTGAGCTACCAGTTCAAAATGAAGAAACACGTGTTTCGCCATTTTTGAAAATTCTACCCCCATAGGGCTGAAACAGGGGTTGAAAGTTTGTAGGAAAGTCCGTCATTTTTCAAGCTGTAGCCATGAAACTTGGTATTTGGGATTTCGGTTTGAAATGAAAAAATACGTGATTCATAGTTTTTGAAAATTCTATCCCCAAGGACGTCAAATAGAGAGTTTATCCTTTAATCACGCCGAAATAGAGCAACGGATCAACGTGATTTTTTGCATGGGTATAGTTGAGGACTTGGAGAGTGACATAGGCTTCTTTTTATCCCGGAAAATTAAGGAGTGCCTGTGGGAATCAAAAACTTATGCCACGTAAACGAAGTCGCGGGCGTGCGCTAATAATTATATATAATAAATGAATTGTATGCCATACGCCAATTTAAGTCACTGGGCTGCTGGGCATATTCAAAAATGCAGTTAAGAACCATTATCTTGCAAACTTAAGGCAACAAAAATTATTCTTTAAGCTGAGTTGAAATAAATATATTATAATACTTTTCAAAATTAACCCATACCTAATAAAATATACAATAAATTAGTTTAGATATCGATAGTAACATTTCTTGCCATGTAAATAATAACTAAACATGATAAATCAAGTATGGTAACAATAACTATACATTGAGAAATTAAAAGAAGTCAGTAATATACTTAATTTTTATTATGTTTTAAATTTAACTTATAGTAATTTCGCTTCCATGTAAAGAAAATGTAAAAGTAACGCAATCCAAAATATGGCCCTTACGTTTGATAATTCATTTTTGAAAAATTTTGAAGAAGAGATTTATGTATTCATTTTCAATGCTCCGATTCTTGCGGGGACTGCGAAATCTGTGATTTTTTTATAGCTATTAAATCAGGCACTTGCCTGTAAAAACCCATATTATACTTGCTCTAAATCTTCTTTTCTTTAGTTTTTTTCGGAGATGTTAAAGAATTTTAATTTTCTTTAATTTTGTAGTTGATTAAAATAACCATAGATGCAGATAAGTAATTTAAATTGTAGTGTAGTAAATGCTATAATTTGATTTTTTCGCTTTGTGGCCAACATCGCTTTATTGCCATCTCTATTCTGTTACACTAATGAGAAAAAAAAATATCTTTCTCACTTTCTTTGCATCGTTTTGAGGCAAAGAGTAACAGCTCCAAACAGACGATTACAAATGAAAATCTCGTTTACACTACAAAACTTCTTTTAAACATACAAAACTTCTTATTATATTCGGTAACGCGGTGCGTCTAGAGTTGTCTTCTATATATATAATGCACTGTATGTCCCGGGAAAGAGATGGCAATAAAGCAATGTTGGCCGCAACGGGAGAAAATTATCATATTATATTTTATTTAATAAACTAGGTAGGTACTTAAAGTTACTAAAATTTAACTTTCACATAAGTAATATTATGTAAATTTTTGTTATCTACTTAATTTTAAAAAAGTACAGAAGAATTCTTAACAGGTTTACCAATATTTTTTTTGGAAAATAGTTAAGTAAGTAGGTATATCGAAAAAATTGTAGCCAATTCGTCTCCGTGGATTAAGTTTTTTACTTAACTCCTTAATTTTCCGTTACAGCGTAGAAGACAGACATACAGATACACTTTCGATTTCATAATATTAGTATGTATAATAGTTTTCAAACAAAAAGCTTTTAAAGATCGCAAAAAAATTGTATGACCCCTTAAACAACCAAATGCGAGAATACCCTTGGATACAGTGCGAAGACACACCAATTTCAAAGACCATTTTGTGTTCGGACGATATAATTGTTACTTTACGGCTAGGGAAATACAATCGAGAACACAATGTAATCCAAATTTAATAATCATCACTGTGAGGCTAGAAACATTATATTTTAAAGCAGTTTTCGTTGCACAAACCAGTTTTAGAGCAATCAGTTACTTTAACGCTCAGGCAATACGGTTCAGAACGCATTGATCGTCACACTGATTGTCATTTGCAAAAGCTTTTGATTGAATATTGAACTGTCGAATCAACGAAATACGATCGGTTATCGAGTACAGGCTCACGTCGCCGAAGGCATATTATCTCGGTCTCAGGACGTCACCACGCTCCTGCTTCCCCCGATTAATTAAATACAAAATATTTCTTTACAAAATGATTTTAGTTTTTAATGCGTTTGATTATATTATATTTGATATTTTCATAGTTGATAGGAAATAAAATATTGTAATCGTATCAATAAAAAAAATTGACGGAGAAATTTTTCACTACGAATAAAAAGGTAACTTTTGAAAAAAATATAGACTGATAGTATATTTGTTGGATTTTAAATTTTTAGGTATTAAACGGCAATAAAAGGACATTCCAGTGAAAAGTTTCAATGAGCAAATTTTCCGATGCAAGTAACATTAAAAAAACATATTTTTTCAAAATTTGATTGTGTTATCTTCGAGTATTTGTTGGATATTTCTTATTTAGTTTCCATACCTTTACATGAATGTTTCAAGTGAAGAAAGTTTTGACGGATCATTTTTGCGGACCAAGATATTAGACATAAAAGAGTTTAGGTAAAAATACCTAACTTCTGGTAAAATTTTTTGTTGGATATTTATAAAATACCTTTACGTTATGATACTTTATCATACTGTAAAGTTTCATCGTCTGAGGAATTACTGTTGGGGTCCACTAGCTTCCTTTCCTAGACTATTACCAACTTTACGGGTGTAGACGAGGAAACGTGGAAGCATTACTTTATACTTTATAGGAATACCTACCTACCTACCGCATAACTTCTATGTATTGCTACAAAGTCAAGTCTTAAATCATTAAAAACCATTTTTAAAAAACAAGCTTTATTTTCCGCCATATTGAATTTAGTTGAGGTATTTTTATTTTTGTATTCTCCTCAGCACACCATTATAATTATATTATTAATAGCTGATGCCCGCGACTTCGTCCGCGTGGTTTTAGTTTTTTTGGTTGTCGCGAGAACTCATTGAAAGGAAGAAGAAAGAAAAAGAAAATCAGTTTAATTGTCAATGTATCACAGACAAAACTAGATACAATTAATGTACTTTAGACAGTTTAATGCACCTAACATTGTGCATTGAACTGTGTATCATACTACGAGTAGGTATTTTGGCACACAATCAAATTGCTGACAATGCCCTTTCTGGCCTACCATTACCTATACAACGATACTAGATTATGGCCACGGCTTTGTCGCGTTTTTTTTTAAATCCTGCGGAAAATCCTTAATTCAACAAAAAATTCAATTGTGTGTGTCAGCTCCGACGCACGACTGGAGTTTACTCTTTACGAACGATCATAAAATCTTAAGATTAGTAAATGAGGGTAAATGAACGCATTTTTTATATTACTGAAAGCATATGCTTGATACATTTATTTATATTCATCAAAATACATTACATAGTCATGGAAACATAAACAAGTGTTACCATGGAAACATAAAGTCAATAACGTAACGGTTTTGATTTTACGGGCTTTAATAATATATCATGCATGTCGATTCTAAAGGAGGTAAAATCCAAAAATCCCTTCTCCGGAATGCAACCTATCCCTACCAAATTACCTGGATAAGACCACTGTGCTAACCACTGCACCTGGAATGTAACGTCATTTCGAACTTTAATCGGTAACAACGTTGTTCCTACATAATTTATAGAATGCAACGGTAAGTAATTGTAAAAGAAAGTTCTCGATCTCTCGGTATCTCAGTGTGGGGTATCGGGTCACAGTATCAAATAACACTGAGGTTCAGAATCCATCATGCTGAAAGTAAGATAGATCATGAGAGATTGTTTAACGAACAATTCCTCTGTGATTCGGGGAATAAAATGTTTGTTTCCAACACGCATTATCTATGTAGGTGTTCTTTGAAAATCTTTCCGGACACAAAGGCGAAAGTTTGTATGGGTGTGTGTATGTTTGTTACTCTTTCACGCAAAAACTACTGGACGAATTTAGCTGAAATTGGAATGGAGATAGATTATATCCGATTAACACATAGGCTACTTTTTATCTCGGAAAACTAAAGAGTTTTCGCGAGAACCAAAAAACCTCAATTCCCGCGGACGAAGTCGCGGGCATCAGCTAGTTAGATTATATTTTTTGAAACTAGGTTCTCTTACCTCGGGCTGAATAGATGTTTTTTTTAATATTAATGCCTGGTAGAGTTAATATGTAATACTTAGGTTAGTTAGTTTCACTTCTTTTTCTTTTGTTCCACGTGAAATTCTAGAAAATCTTTCTCGATGAATTTTGTATACATATCACGATGGATAAATAAACGTATTTTCTTTCTTTCTTTGTATGATAAATTCAGTTAGATACCCTAATAAGATAACTTTATTCTTGTCAGACAGCTTCGGTAAGCTTTATGGAAATACAGTGTCTCATTACGATATTATAACAGCCGACCCGGCGCGTAAAATATTCGAACCGGTAAAAGAGTGTCGAGATTTAAGAGCTTTCTCGAAATAACGACCACCGCCCGCGTAATCGTCAACTTGGTGCGTAGGCAGACTAAATACCGACGTTTATACGCCGATGCCATCTACCTAACAGGGGGGCTACTACCATCGCTTTAAACAGTATTATTTCAATTTGACGACCTCCGTGGCGCAGTGGTGAGCGCTGTTGTCTTAACGTGCGAAGGGCCCGGGTTCGATCCTCGGCAGGGTCAATTTAGGTATTTATAATTTCTGAATTTTCCCTGGTCTAGCCTCGTGGGAGGCTTCGGCCGTGGCTAGTTACCACCCTACCGGCAAAGACGTGCCGCCAAGCGATTTAGCGTTCCGGTACGATGCCGTGTAGAAACCGAATAAGGGGTATGGGTTTAAAATCACTGCCATTCCCCTAACAGGATAGCCCGCTACCATCTTAGACTGTATCATCACTTACCATCAGGTGAGATCGCAGTCAAGGGCTAACTTGTACTGGATATTAAAAAAAAAATTACAGATAAATGTCACGTACCTTAACATCCCTAAAATAACGATTATAATTCTAGAACACGAACGTCATCAACATTAAAAGAATACGAGCATTAAAGCGTTAAGCGATGGTAGTATACCTATGCCTCCTAAGAAGTAGGTAATCCTTTGCTCGTAAATTATCTAGAATTTCTTATGTCTATGAGAAGAGCCATAAGTCTACAATTTAACGAAGTAGGCCTTATTCCATTCTTTACATCTTTACAGCCAAAACTAATAATACAATCAATCTATGTCTGATCTGTTGATAAACCACATAATAAAAGCTATTCGTTAATTCCGCCAATCACAACAATTGAAATCCTATTTCTAATACTATAATCTAACCGTCCGTCTGTCTGTCCGTCCGTCGGTCTAGCTTATTAAGTTACGTTTTAGTCGTTTTATACCTTATGTTAGAGGGAAACTTTAAAACGATTTATACATGGTATCATTGCCTGATTAATCTAGGGTGGCAACACTGCTCTGGAGGAGGGGTGACTATGGCGTAACGCTATTGACGTGTGTCTGTGTTTGAATTGCTGAATTATAGTATTAAAATGGATAAACCGTGTTTGGATTTAATACTTACTCCAATTATTCCAATGTTAAGTCTTTGCCAACTATAACCGTTTTGAAATGCTATAACTTTTTTCACGTACACCCTTGTATCTATCAGCCATGCCTTATTATTTAAATTACCTCAATTCCTCGGAACATAAATTGCAGCCAGTGGAATAGCGCCGGAGATTTGCATTCCGTACCCTTACCACAAGTTTTTAAATCACACCTACGTTAATCGTACTCGAGCGCTCGATGACATTGGCGTCAAAGTAAAGTGAACCCAAACACCCTGGATTTAAAATCACAAATTCAGAAAAAAGGAAGCAATTAACAAAGTAGAGGATTGCCTAGTAAAAAGCCGAATTGGCAAACTACGAGTAAGTTGCGGTTTTCGACTACAAATTGACTTCCATTTCTAGATTGGCTTGAAAACTCAACTAGGCAAGACCCGAAGCTTTGGACCTAGCGCTCTGGCTATTTCTGAGGATTGCTTACGCCAATTGCGACGCACCCGCACATCGGCTTTGGACTGTAACACATACATGAAATTGAGCTCTAAAACAATTTAGTTCAGTTTACTTTGACGCAAATGATGCATGCTCGAATACGATTAATCGAAGTTGCAATGTTTAAACTGGGACTAAGGGTACTGGCGGCACTTTCTCAAAATAAACGACAGTCGTCTGCATACAATGGCGCGGCGTCCTAGTGCGTAGGCAGGCGGGACCTAGGACGTGAGTCATGGGCCTAGGCTGCATCGGGTGGGCGTAATTAATAGTTGAAAGTTGCGTCTTTAATGTCGCGACTTGTTATGCTCGCATTTTCTTAGGTTCTTGTTAAAAATTCCTCGTAGATTTGTGTAGGTGGGAAGATGTCACTACGCACAAATTTTTTAGCGTCTAAGGACGAAAACATACTACGGACAGAATAAAACGTCCTAACGAAACGTCAGCATCGTAAGGGTAGCTAGCACGTTTTGTGCTATTTGCAGCTCTTTGTACTAGTGTGCGCAGGCTTGTTGTCGGTAGTACGTTTTCGTCCTGAGGTCAGCCCAACGCGTCTGTCAGCTTTTTTCTACTTTTTTAACTTTCTTGTGTGGTCGATATTGCAATGAACTTAGATATCTTATAAACATGGTCCATTTATAAAAAATGTATATATGTACTTACTTCATTCTATAGCTGGTAGTGAGTGTCTAATGTTTTCTTCTAACATACACTAAATACATCTCTCAATATTAAATTTATTACTTAAGCTCCTACTTTCGTACATAAAATCACAGACCTACGATTAATAAAGACAGCAACACAACACTCAGAGTTCAAGCTTTTATCAAAAGCTTTTAGGGAAACCTCCAAAACAAATCCGAAAACATACTTACTTACTTGACATCCACTCACAAAGGGTAAAGTTTTTGTTCTATCAGCGCGAAAGCAAACTATTATTTAATGAGTGGTGAAGCCTGAAGCCTCTCACTTTATTAAAAGCGATGGAGTTGCGCGATCCCCCAGACAGCTGGATCCGGGCAAGCTGGAAAAAGTAAGGAGCCATCATTGTGTTGATAAATCTCACTAGCACATTTATTGCGGTAAGAGTATTCTCACACTGCAGACGTGATTCCGTGCGACGCGACGCCTGGAGAGCCGCATACTTTTTTATTATTCGCAACAGTATTGGCAACACAAGATCGTGGTAGGAGTTGTGACATGGCCCGTGCTAATTCGGATTGTCTTTGCCTTTTTGAAATGAATTTTTCAGTGCTGACAATTTAACAGAATAATGGGTTATATTATTATTATCAGCATTCACATATTTTAAAAACATCGTCTAAGACCTAAGTTTAACAATAAAAATTGCGCTGCAGACTCATTTGTGCTGACAAAATTCTTAGTATTTACTTAAATTACTGTACCTACAGTGTACTTATTTATTTGGGTTACTAAGAGTATAAATCATTTGTAGCGCACAGCACGTGGAAGTGTCGTCCAGAATTATTTTATAGATATTATAATTATTATTAGATTTATTTATTTATAGATTAGTTTGTAAATAGAAATTAGTATAAGGTCACCTTTTTACTGTCTAAGCTTAGTTTAAGTTGTTCTTCCCTGAGAAAATAAATATCTTTAAACCTAGAATGTGTGTTTACCAATTTATGTATACCCATTACCCATGGTATAGAAACACTCGTCAAATTTTTCTACTGGTACTGAATTATGATTTCTTACTAGGTTCTATCTTCGATTTTTTAACATAAACGCACGTCTCGCCTGTCGCGTCACGCCGTCAGTGTGAATTGACCTTGAAACAAAACGCGCTCTCAGATAAACTACGTCTAGCGCATTTTTCTTAAAAGTCCCCTTTAACGATGCTGGAGTGGAGGTGGAGGGGCTCAGACAAAAAGTTGTTGACCTCCGCGCTAACCGGTCTGCCTTCCCGGTCACTTTATAACCATTAACTTTTGGGAAACAATTTGAACTTTAATAATCCCTCGGCTTTTAGGGAAACCTCCAAAACAAATCCGAAAACATACTTACTTACTTGACATCCACTCACAAAGGGTAAAGTTTTTGTTCTATCAGCGCGAAAGCAAACTATTATTTAATGAGTGGTGAAGCCTGAAGCCTCTCACTTTATTAAAAGCGATGGAGTTGCGCGATCCCCCAGACAGCTGGATCCGGGCAAGCTGGAAAAAGTAAGGAGCCATCATTGTGTTGATAAATCTCACTAGCACATTTATTGCGGTAAGAGTATTCTCACACTGCAGACGTGATTCCGTGCGACGCGACGCCTGGAGAGCCGCATACTTTTTTATTATTCGCAACAGTATTGGCAACACAAGATCGTGGTAGGAGTTGTGACATGGCCCGTGCTAATTCGGATTGTCTTTGCCTTTTTGAAATGAATTTTTCAGTGCTGACAATTTAACAGAATAATGGGTTATATTATTATTATCAGCATTCACATATTTTAAAAACATCGTCTAAGACCTAAGTTTAACAATAAAAATTGCGCTGCAGACTCATTTGTGCTGACAAAATTCTTAGTATTTACTTAAATTACTGTACCTACAGTGTACTTATTTATTTGGGTTACTAAGAGTATAAATCATTTGTAGCGCACAGCACGTGGAAGTGTCGTCCAGAATTATTTTATAGATATTATAATTATTATTAGATTTATTTATTTATAGATTAGTTTGTAAATAGAAATTAGTATAAGGTCACCTTTTTACTGTCTAAGCTTAGTTTAAGTTGTTCTTCCCTGAGAAAATAAATATCTTTAAACCTAGAATGTGTGTTTACCAATTTATGTATACCCATTACCCATGGTATAGAAACACTCGTCAAATTTTTCTACTGGTACTGAATTATGATTTCTTACTAGGTTCTATCTTCGATTTTTTAACATAAACGCACGTCTCGCCTGTCGCGTCACGCCGTCAGTGTGAATTGACCTTGAAACAAAACGCGCTCTCAGATAAACTACGTCTAGCGCATTTTTCTTAAAAGTCCCCTTTAACGATGCTGGAGTGGAGGTGGAGGGGCTCAGACAAAAAGTTGTTGACCTCCGCGCTAACCGGTCTGCCTTCCCGGTCACTTTATAACCATTAACTTTTGGGAAACAATTTGAACTTTAATAATCCCTCGGCTTTTAGGGAAACCTCCAAAACAAATCCGAAAACATACTTACTTACTTGACATCCACTCACAAAGGGTAAAGTTTTTGTTCTATCAGCGCGAAAGCAAACTATTATTTAATGAGTGGTGAAGCCTGAAGCCTCTCACTTTATTAAAAGCGATGGAGTTGCGCGATCCCCCAGACAGCTGGATCCGGGCAAGCTGGAAAAAGTAAGGAGCCATCATTGTGTTGATAAATCTCACTAGCACATTTATTGCGGTAAGAGTATTCTCACACTGCAGACGTGATTCCGTGCGACGCGACGCCTGGAGAGCCGCATACTTTTTTATTATTCGCAACAGTATTGGCAACACAAGATCGTGGTAGGAGTTGTGACATGGCCCGTGCTAATTCGGATTGTCTTTGCCTTTTTGAAATGAATTTTTCAGTGCTGACAATTTAACAGAATAATGGGTTATATTATTATTATCAGCATTCACATATTTTAAAAACATCGTCTAAGACCTAAGTTTAACAATAAAAATTGCGCTGCAGACTCATTTGTGCTGACAAAATTCTTAGTATTTACTTAAATTACTGTACCTACAGTGTACTTATTTATTTGGGTTACTAAGAGTATAAATCATTTGTAGCGCACAGCACGTGGAAGTGTCGTCCAGAATTATTTTATAGATATTATAATTATTATTAGATTTATTTATTTATAGATTAGTTTGTAAATAGAAATTAGTATAAGGTCACCTTTTTACTGTCTAAGCTTAGTTTAAGTTGTTCTTCCCTGAGAAAATAAATATCTTTAAACCTAGAATGTGTGTTTACCAATTTATGTATACCCATTACCCATGGTATAGAAACACTCGTCAAATTTTTCTACTGGTACTGAATTATGATTTCTTACTAGGTTCTATCTTCGATTTTTTAACATAAACGCACGTCTCGCCTGTCGCGTCACGCCGTCAGTGTGAATTGACCTTGAAACAAAACGCGCTCTCAGATAAACTACGTCTAGCGCATTTTTCTTAAAAGTCCCCTTTAACGATGCTGGAGTGGAGGTGGAGGGGCTCAGACAAAAAGTTGTTGACCTCCGCGCTAACCGGTCTGCCTTCCCGGTCACTTTATAACCATTAACTTTTGGGAAACAATTTGAACTTTAATAATCCCTCGGATTATTTAGGTACTAGCTGATGCCTGCGACTTCGTCCGCGTGGATTAAGGTTTTTGGTTCCCGCGAGAACTCTTTCATTTTCCTGGATAAAATGTAGCCTATGTGCTTTTCCAGACTATAATTATTATCTTAGTGCCAAATTTGATCCAGATCCGTTGAGCCGTTCTGGCGTGATTGAGTAACAAACATCCATCCATCCAAACTTTCGCATTTATAATACATATTAGTATAGAAGTATCGATCAAATAATGGCTTAATTAGACGACCTCCCTGGCGTAGTGGTGCGCGTTGATGTCTTATAAGCGGATGGTTTCGGATTCGATCCCCGGCAGGGTCAATTTAGGAATTCATAATTTCTGAATTTTCTATGGTCTGGTGTGGTGGGAGGCTTCGGCCGTGGCTTGTTACTACTCTACTGGCAAAGACGTGCCGCTAAGCGATTAAGCGTTCCGGTACGACCACGTACGACGCCGTGTATAGTACGCGCGCGAGTTGAATGCAGAGCTTATGTATGTGTCACTCTGCATTCAACTCGCGCGCGATCTATAGAAACCGATTAGAGGAATAGGTGTGTTATAGCTTCTATATAACTAACATCATCAGATAGCCTGCATCATCTCCTATCACCAGGTAAGATTGCAGTCAAGGGCTAACATGTAATACAAAAAAATATTTTTCGTACCACTTGCTCAAAAAAGTGACATTCTATGCCACAAAAAGCGAACATAACAATAGTCATTTTTAATCTGTTAAAAACAGGGAAAGAAAATTGTACTGAATTTCATTCATCCTCTAGGGGGAGAATGTGATTTAAATTTGGAATACTCGTACTTACCGTATACTGAACTACATCTGTGTTTACACCATTGAGTTTGTATATAAAGCATTATACATCTTTTTGAAAAAGGAATACGATTATTAAATAAAATGACGAAAACCGACGAGGCCGTATGAGCTTGATGCCTTTGCTTTTCCGACAAAAAAATATTAGTCTAGGAATTTGCCGCGTTTTTGTTTTCTTCAAATAGGTACATAAACGTTATTTGTAACTCTCTCTATCAATAATTGGACCAATGTTTCGAATGTTAACTTTGACTTTTAATTTGCTTTTGACTTTTTACTTTTTGACGACCTCCGTGGCGCAGTGTGTAGCGCTGTTGTCTTAACGTGCGGAGGTCCCGGGTTCGATCCCCGGCAGGGTCAATTTGGGAATTTATAACTTCTGAATTTTCCCTGGTCTGGCCTGGTGGGAGGATTCGGCCGTGGCTAGTTACCACCCTACCGGCAAAAACGTGCCGCCAAGCGATTTAGCGTTCCGGTACGATGCCGTGTAGAAACCGAATAGGGGGATGGGTTTAATATAACTGCTATGCCCCTAACAGGTTAGCCCGCTACCATCTTAGACTGCATCATCACTTACCATCAGGTGAGATCGCAGTCAAGGGCTAACTTGTAGTGGATAAAAAAAAAAAAAAATGTCATTATTTTTAATAAATGCTTATCTCATATTATTATTGTGTTAATTTTTTCGCAAATGGTACGAAAAGTAGAGTATTTTCCTCGGTGATAAAGCTGTCTTAGTCTTGGGTGAACTTAAATCCCTCGCTACACTCAGGACTCGTCTTAAATCCCTCGCTTCGCTCGTGATTTAAGTTTTTAACACCCTCGCTGCGCTCGGGAGTAAACCTCGAGTCCTTCGTTACGCTCGCGATTTAAATCGTCACCCGCGACAGAAGACACTGCTTTATCCCCTTGGTTAATAATCTACTATATTTTATTGATAGGACATACCTACCCGTGAAGATGAATTGGAAAACTTACAGTTTTCCAATTCAGCTTGGGTATCAGGCTACAATATTAAAATATATATACCTACATTCATTACTAAAGTTACACATACCTACATAACAAAAAAACAAAACACAATAACAAAAAATTTACACAATATAAATGAAATTTAAACTACCTACTACTTATTCTCTAGCAAGATTTTTTTCATCCTTGTGAGCTGGATCAGAGCGGATATAGAACAGTCTCTTGAATTTTTGTCGATCACAATAATAAAAAAAGTTATGACTCCCTGAGTCACTCATCAACTTCCAGTCCAAGCCCTTGGACCTTGAAAGCTACATACTACTTAGAGTAAGAAAGCCATCGAAAAAGAGATATAAGAAAGCACAGAAACGGAGTAAAAATCTTTGAAAATTGAAATACAAAGCTTGAAATCTACTTACAAACAAAAATTCTATTTTCTCCATATATAAAGAAATATGTCAGACAAAACTAGGGTGGCCACAGATTTCCTTGATATTTCTAAAATTTTTCCCACTATTTGGTACGCTTAATTATTTTTTCATCCCATGTATTCGAAAAGGACGACTTGGTTCGCCTTTATGTGCGCCCAAAGGTGGTGTTTTCTATAAGAAACTTTTAGCGGGCAGTAATGAGTTTTTAATCCTCTTTATACTCGTAAGTGCGCCGCAATTATCTTTGCCGCGCACTTATTGAATTTGGAACATCTTAGCACGGTAATATTAACCGTGATCTTAGTGTTCAGCGCCAACGCAAATTGACGACCTCCGTGGCCCAGTGTTGAGCGCTGCTGTCTTAACGTGCGGAGGTCCCGGGTTCGATCCCCGGCAGGGTCAATTTAGGAATTTATAATTTCTGAATTTTAACTAACGAAAGGGCTATATGGATATATATATTTAAAAAAAAAAAAAATAATTAATAAATATTATTATAAAGGCGAAAGTTTGGATGGATGTGTGGATGTATGGATGTGTGTTACTCAATTACGCCCGAACGGCTGAACGGATCTGGATAAAATTTGGCACAGAGATAGATTTAAAAAAAAAAAAAAAAAAGATTATAGTCTGGAAATAGCACATAATATGCTTTTTATCCCGGGAAATTAAAGAGTTCCCGCGGGAACCAAATTTTCTCATACAGGGTGATGAAAAGTAGAGTGTATCATTCGGGCGCAAATATATTTTTGGCTCGGGCGACGTACTTTGAATCCCTCGCTACGTTCAGGATTCTACTAAAGAATCCCTCGCTACGCTCGGGATTCTACTCTAGAATCCCTCACTTCGTTCTGGATTCAAAAAAGCGCCCTCGCCGTAAAAATATTATTTTGCTCCCTTATAATACAATCTACTATTAATGGATATACTGCACAGGCGTTTAAGCTTACCAAAATTGGTCACCACTCACAAACAGGGCTAATTTTAAAATATTAATAAAATGTATAAAATGATATTATACTATATATAGCTCGATTACCACTCACTCACTGACTGACTGACTGACTCATTGACATAATTGTTCTCCTAGAAAGAGACAGAAAACGATATAATGATGTAGGGGAGATGTGTTCGGGTGCGGGATTCGAGTAGGGAAAAATTATGACATTTCGGAAAAACAAGATGGCGGCCGACGTGATTCTCTCAACTCTTTTGTTTTCCAACCGATTTCGTTACAACTCGCAATTATTGAAGAAATTAGGAAACGATCAATAGAAAAAGTGGAAAAAATTGGAAAAACAAGATGGCGGCCGAGCTGTAGTGCTTTAAAATTTTTGATTTTTCGACCCCGAACCGCGGCGCCACAGATCCGAAACGGCGTGGTCGAGCATGATAATTTTTTCTTTTTTCGACTACAATTATCCTGTATTTTGACAGAATGGGAGTGGTTTTTAAAAATTCAAGATGGCGGCTGTCGCGGCGGCCTTTTTGTTTGAGGTACGAAAAAACGCAATTTTAAAATTCAATTTTCTCACAGTTGGCAACGTCGGAGCGTTTTGACTTCTTCGAGGCGATTGTGCGTACAGACTCGAGGTATGGATTGGGAAAAAAAATTACCCCATTTCTCGGGAAATTTTCAAGATTTACCCCAAAAATTAAAAAATCGAAATACGGACTTTTTGCAAAATTCGAGTACGAGCAACCACGTGTCTCACTTGTACGAATGAAATTTGGGTATTTTCGTCGCCGAGGTCTGGCAACACTGGAAATTATCAAAGTAAAAGTGATTTTCGACATGGTCTTTTTTCAGGGGCGATCATTTCGGCTGGGTGCGAGCGAGATGAAAAACTGAAACGTCATCAGGAGCGATATATCCTGTTGTTTACGGGAAAATTATGAAACTATGTAAAATGTTTCTGTGGAACGAGGTGGCGGCCATTTTGTATTCCTTTTGTGTTTTTCAAAATTTCGATCACGTTTTTGAGGCAGTTGGCAACATTTGGGAAAGTTGACATGTATGGATCGATTATGTAACTCGACAGGCAGTATCGAGATATCTAAACAGTGTTGCCATATTTGGGGTAGTTTTCGAGATTTTCCCAAAAATGTCCTCCTGTAAAATTTTGTTTGAAAAAATTTTTTTTCACTGATGGCTTCGTACGCACGTCAGAACATTAAACTTGAACAAAAATTTGGAGACTGCTGATGATTGAGGATTTCGGAGACGGGTAAAGAGCACGGCCAAGGTGTTGAAGATAGGTGCGGGGTACTCGACCAAATGTCATTCGAAACTTCATCCAATTGACAGTGAGTTGAAAAAAATTTCAAAATGGCGGATTTAAGATGGCCGCCATACAAATTTATTTGGTGTCTATCTCAAAAAGTATAAAAGATGGAAGAGTGATTTCTTGGCAAAAGATGATCAGAACGAGGAGGTGTATGTAGCGAAATGAAAAAAAATTTAAGATGGCGGAATATTTTTTTTCATGCCAAATTATATGGCGATTAGGACTCATTGACATAATTTATTGTTCTCCTAGAAAGAGACAGATAATGATACAATGATGTATAGGAGATTTGTTCGGGTGCGGGATGGGAGTAGGGGAAAATTATAACATTTCAGAAAAACAAGATGGCGGCTGACGTGATTCTTGCAACTCTTTAGTTTTCCAACCGATTTCGTTAAAACTCGCAACGATTGAAGAAATTAGTAAACGATCAATAGAAAAAGTGGAAAAAATTGGAAAACCAAGATGGCGGCTGAGCTGTAGTATTTTAAAATTTTTGATTTTTCGACCCCGAACTGCGGCGCCGCAGACCCGAACGGCGTGGTCGAGCATATGAAAAAAATTTCAAGATGGCGGTTTTTTTTTTTCATACCAAATTATATGGCGATTAGGACTCATTAGCATAATTCATTGTTCTCCTAGAAAGAGACAGAAAACGATATAATGATGTACGGGATATGTGTTCGGGTGCGGGATGAGAGTAGGGAAAAATTATGACATTTCGGAAAAACAAGATGGTGGCCGACTTGATTCTTGCAACTCTTTTGTTTTCCAACCGATTTCGTTACAACTCGCAATTATTGAAGAAATTAGGACACGATCAATTGAAAAAGTGGAAAAAATTGGAAAACCAAGATGGCGGCCGAGCTGTAGTGTTTTCAAATTTTTGATTTTTCGACCCCGAACCGCGGCGCCGCAGATCCGAAACGGCGTGGTCGAGCATAACAATTTTTACTTTTTTTGACTACAATTATTCTGTATTTTGACAGAATGGAAGTGGTTTTTAAAAATTCAAGATGGCGGCTGTTGCGGCGGCCGTTCGGTTTGAGGTACGAAAAAGCGCAATTTTAAAATTCAAATTTCTCACAGTTGGCAACGTCGGATCGTTTCGACTTGTACTGGGCAATTGTGTGTACAGACTCGAGGTATGGATTGGGGGAAAAATTACCCCATTTCTCGGGATATTTTCAAGATTTACCCCAAAAATAAAAAAATCGAAATACGTATTTTTTGCAAAATTCGAGTACTAGCAACCATTTGACCTACTTGTACGAATTACATTTGGGTATTTTCGTCGTCGAGGTCTGGCAACACTGGAATTTATCAAAGTAAAAGTAATTTTCGACATGGTCTTGTTTGAGGGGCGATCATTTCGGCTGGGTGTGAGCAAGATGAAAGATTGAAACGTCATCAAGAGCGGAATATCCTGTAGTTTACGGGAAAATTATAAAACTATGTATAATAATTCTGTGAAATGAGGTGGCGGCCATTTTGTATTCTTTTTGTGTTTTTGAAAATTTCGATCACGTTTTTGAGGCAGTAGGCAACATTTGAGAAAGTCGACATGTATGGATCGATTGTACAACTCGACCGGCAGTATATATAAACAGTGTTGCCACATTTAGGGTAGTTTTCGACATTTTCCCCAAAAATTTCCTCCTGTAAAATTTTGTATGAAAATTTTTTTTTCACTTAGGTCTTCGTATACAAATCAGAAAACTAAACTTGAAGAAAAATATGGAGACAGCTGATGATTGAGGATTTCGGAGACGGGTAAAGAGCACGGCCAAGGTGTTGAAGATAGGTGCGGGGTACTCGACCAAATGTCATTCGAAACTTCATCCAATAGACAATGAGCTGAAAAAAAATTCAAAATGGCGGATTTAAGATGGCTGCCATACAAATTTATTTGGTGTCTATTTCAGAAAATATAAAAGATGGAAGAGTGGTTTCTTGGCAAAAGATGATCAGGACGAGCAGATATATTAAGCGAAATGAAAAAAATTTCAAGATGGCGAAATATTTTTTTTTTATACCAAATTATATTAAGGCGATTAGGAACTATAATTAAAGACGTAATTGTTCTCCTAGAAAGAGACAGAAAACGATACAATGATGTATGGGAGATGTATTCAGGTGCGCGATGGGAGTAGGGAAAAATTATGATATTTCGAAAAAACAAGATGGCGGCCGTAGTGCTTTTTGTAACTTTTTTGTTTTCCAACCGATTTCGTTACAACTCACAATTATTGAAGAAATTAAGAAACGATTAATAGAAAAAGTGGAAAAAATTGGAAAACCAAGATGGCGGCCGAGCTGTAGTGTTTTAAAATTTTTGATTTTTCGACCTTAAACCGCGGCGCCACAGATCCGAATCGGGGTAGTTCATGTATTGGAGATATGTTCGGGTGCGGGATGGAAGTAGGGAAAAATAATGACATTTCGGAAAAAGAAGATGGCGGCCGATTTGCCAAAATTAACCGATCGAAGGATTGAAGATAGGCGGGGGGTGCTCGACCAAATGTCATTCGAAGCTTCATCCAAAGACAATGAGCTAAAAAAATTCAAAATGGCGGATTTAAGATGTCTGCCATACAAAATATTTGGTGTCTATCTCAGAAAGTATATAAGATGGAAGAGTAGTTTCGTGGCAAAAGATGATCAGGACCTGAAGGTCTACTTGATGAATAGGAAAAAATTCAAGGTGGCGGATTTTTTTTGCCATAAAAAATATTATTTGGCGAATATCGAAGAGACTACAAGTGTAGAATTATGTAAGATTTTGATACGGTTCCGTTTTACCCACGACGGGGCTCCCTGGGATTAACTGAAAGGAAACTGTTAAAAAAATCAGCGCCATTTTGTAACTCTTTGTTAATGGACCGTTTTCGTTCAAAATCGATATTTAGGGCTCCCTGGGATCACAAAACAGGAAACTGATACCAAAGTTTTAAAAATCAGCGTCATTTTGAAATTCTTTGTTAATTGACCGATTTCGTTCAAAATCGAAATTTAGGACTCCCTGGGATCACAAAACAGGAAACTGATACCAAAGTTTTAAAGTAAAAAATAAGCACCATTTTGACCGATTTCGTTCAATATCGATATTTAGGGCTACCTGGGATTACAAAACAGGAAACTGGTACCATTATTTTAAAAAATCAGCGCCATTTTGAAATTATTTATTAATTGACCGATTTCGTTCAAAATCGATATTTAGGGCTTCCTGGGATTTCAATACAGGATACTGTTACCAAAATTTAAATCAGCGTCATTTTGAAATTCTTTGTTATTGTAGATTTCGTTCAAATTCGATATCTGAGGATCCCTAATATCACAAAACAGGAAACTGTTAAAAAAATTTTAAAAAATCAGCGCCATGTTGAAATTCTTTGTTAATTGACCGATTTCGTTCAAAATAGATATTTAGGACTCCCTGGGGTTACAAAACAGGAAACTGTTACCAAAATTTAAAAAAATCCGCGCCATTTTGAAATTATTTGTTAATTGACCGATTTCGTTCAAAATCGATATTTAGTACTCCCTGGGATCACAAAACAGGAAACTGATACCAAAGTTTTAAAAAATCAGCGCCATTTTGAAATTCTTTGTTATTGACCGATTTCGTTCAAAATCGATATTTAGGGCTCCCTGGGATCACAAAACAGGAAATTGATACCAAAGTTTTAAAAAATCAGCGCCAATCTGTAATTCTTTGTTAATTGACCGATTTCGTTCAAAATCGATATTAGTGCTCCCTGGCATTACAAAACAGGAAAGTGATACTAAAGTTTTAAAAAATCAGCGCCATTTTTAAAATCTTTCTACTTAAAGGTGAATTGTGTATATAAGTAAATAAATTCGGTTTAATACAATAAAGACGTCAAGTCTGTACTAATTAGTACTAACGTCTAACCACATCTCGTGAGCTGCTTTAGCAGCTCGCGCACAGAGCGAAACACTAGTTAATATATATATAGCTGCTCGTGCTGACTGACTGACTGATTGATCACCTCTCCTGTAAAATTTTGTATGAACATTTTTTTTTTCACTCATCGTTTCGTATAGAAGACAAAAATTCATTAAGAGGAAAAATACACAGAGAGCTGATGATTGAGGATTTCGAAGACGGATGAAGAGCACCAGCCAGGGTATCGAAGATAGGTGGGGGATGCTCGACCAAATGTCACTCGAAACTTCATCCAATTGACAGTGAGCTGAAAAAAAATTCAAAATGGCGGATTTAAGATGGCCGCCATACAAATTTCGCCGGTGTCTATCTCGGAGAGTATAAAAGATGGAAGAGTGGTTTCTTGGCAAAAGATGATCAGGACATGAAGGTCTACTTGATGAACAGAAAAAAAAATCAAGATGGCGGAATTTATTTTTCCATAGAAAATGTATGGCGAATATTGAAGAGGCTACAAGCGTAGAACTATGCAAGACTACGGTTCCTTTTCAAGATTTGTTTTTACGGAAGAATTCTCATTTTGACGAATGGTTCGGAGAAAAAAATATGGAGAGAGATGATGATCGAAGGTTCGGATGATGGGTGAGGAGCACGGTCAGGGTATTTAAGATAGGTACCTACTTAGGGGCTGCTCAAACAAAAAGGGAGGGGCGGGGGTTGGTGGTCTTTGTTTTATGTTTTTCCTTTATGAAAATTTTCTTTTACGTCGGACGCTTGGCGTGCTGGCGCTTCCACTGTGCTCACTAGCATAGCAGTGTGTTGTTCAGATCAGAACACGTAGACAGTAAACCAGCTGCCCGATTATGTAAGAATTGTCGATCAAATCTTAAAAGTTCGGCGTCAAAGTAAAATAAACCATAACAGCATTGAATTAGAGCTCAATTTCGTGTTTCGAAATTGAGCTCTAATTTAATGCTGTTATGGTTTATTTTACTTTGACGCCGAACTTTGACGATTTGATCGGCCATTCTTACATAATCGGGGGGCAGGATAGTAGGACAGCGAGTAAGTAGACAGTGGACCACGCGGTCCACTACGCGGTCCGCTGTAGCGGGCCGCGCAACCACGCGCCATACTAGTTAATATATATATAGCTGCTCGTGCTGATTCACTGATTGATCACCTCTCCTGTAAAATTTTGTATGAACATTTTTTTTTTCACTCATCGTTTCGTATAGAAGACAAAAATTCATGGGGAGGAAAAATACGAAGAGAGCTGATGATTGAGGATTTCGAAGACGGATGAAGAGCACCAGCCAGGGTATCGAAGATAGGTGTGGGGTGCTCGACCAAATGTCACTCGAAACTTCATCCAATTGACAGTGAGCTGAAAAAAAATTCAAAATGGCGGATTTAAGATGGCCGCCATACTTTCTTCGGTGTCTATCTCGGAGAGTATAAAAGATGGAAGAGTGGTTTCTTGGCAAAAGATGATCAGGACATGAGTGTCTACTTGATGAACAGGAAAAAAATTCAAGATGGCGGAATTTATTTTTCCATAGAAAAGGGTATTGAAGATAGGTGGGGGGTGTTCGACCAAATGTCACTCGAAACTTCATCCGATAGACAGTGAGCTGAAACAAAATTTCAAAATGGCAGATTTAAGATGGCCGCCATACAAATTTCGTCGGTGTCTATCTCGGAGAGTATAAAAGATGGAAGAGTGGTTTCTTGGCAAAAGATGATCAGAACATGAAGGTCTACTTGATGAGCAGGAAAAAAATTCAAGATGGCGGAATTTATTTTCCATAGAAAATGTATGGCGAATATTGAAGAGGCTACAATTAGTGTAGAACTATGCAAGACTACGGTTCCTTTTCAAGATTTGTTTTTATGGAAGAAATCTCATTTTGACGAATGGTTCGGAGAAAAAAATATGGAGAGAGATGATGATCGAAGGTTCGGATGACGGGTGAGGAGCACGGTCAGGGTATTAAAGACAGGTACCTACTTAGGGGCTGCTCAAACAAAAAGGGAGGGGCGGGGTGTTGGTGGTCTTTGTTTTATGTTTTTCCTTTATGAGAATTTTCTTTTACGTCGGACGCTTGGCGTGCTGGCGCTTCCACTGTGCTGACTAGCATAGCAGTGTGTTGTTCAGCCCCCCTATTACGTAAGAATTGTTCATCAAACGTTTAAGATTTTTGTCAAAGTAAAATAAACCATAAATGCATTGAATTAGACCTCAATTTCGTCTGCCCATTCTTATACGTTTAGGTATGAACGATACTCGAACGTATAAGAATGGATACACGAAATTGAGCTCTAATTTAATGCCGTTATGGTTTATAAACTTTGACGACGAACTTTAACGTTTTGATCGGACATTCTTACATGATTGGTACCCTGATCAGAACACGTACACAGTAAACCAGCTGCCCGATTATGTAAGAATTATCGATGAAATCGTAAAAGTTCGGCGTCAAAGTAAAATAAACCATAACAGCATTGAATTAGAGCTCAATTTCGTGTTTCGAAATTGAGCTCTAATTTAATGCTGTTGTGGTTTATTTTACTTTGACGCCGAACTTTTACGATTTGATCGGCCATTCTTACATAATCGGGGGGCAGGATATTAGGACAGCGAGTAAGTAGACAGTGGTCCACGCGGTCCACTACGCGGTCCGCTGCAGCGGGCCGCGCAACCACGCGCCATACTAGTTAATATATATATAGCTGCTCGTGCTGACTGACTGACTGATTGATCACCTCTCCTGTAAAATTTTGTATGAAAAATTTTTTTTTCACTCATCGTTTCGTATAGAAGACAAAAATTCATTAAGAGGAAAAATACAGAGAGAGCTGATGATTGAGGATTTCGAAGACGGATGAAGAGCACCAGCCAGGGTATCGAAGATAGGTGGGGGGTGCTCGACCAAATGTCACTCGAAACTTCATCCAATTGACAGTGAGCTGAAAAAAAATTCAAAATGGCGGATTTAAGATGGCCGCCATACAAATTTCATCGGTGTCTATCTCGGAGAGTATAAAAGATGGAAGAGTGGTTTCTTGGCAAAAGATCATCAGGACATGAAGGTCTACTTGATGAATAGAAAAAAAATTCAAGATGGCGGAATTTATTTTTCCATAGAAAAGGGTATTGAAGATAGGTGGGGGGGTGTTCGACCAAATGTCACTCAAAACTTCATCCAATTGACAGTGAGCTTAAAAAAAATTCAAAATGGCGGATTTAAGATGGCCGCCATACAAATTTCGTCGGTGTCTATCTCGGATAGTATAAAACATGGAAGAGTGGTTTCTTGGCAAAAGATGATCAGGACATGAGGGTCTACCTGATGAACAGGAAAAAAGTTCAAGATGGCGGAATTTATTTTTTCATAGAAAAGGGTATTGAAGATAGGTGGGGGGTGCTCGACCAAATGTCACTCGAAACTTCATCCAATTGAAAGTGAGCTGAAAAAATTTTCAAAATGGCGGATTTAAGATGGCCGCCATACAAATTTCGTCGGTGTCTATCACGGAGAGTATAAAAGATGGAAGAGTGGTTTCTCGGCAAAAGATGATCGGGACATGAAGGTCTACTTGATGAACAGGAAAAAAATTCAAGATGGCGGAATTTATTTTTCCATAGAAAATGAATGGCGAAAATTGAAGAGGCTACGGTTCCTTTTCAAGATTTGTTTTTATGGAAGAAATCTCATTTTGACGAATGGTTCGGAGAAAAAAATATGGAGAGAGATGATGATCGAAGGTTCGGATGATGGGTGAGGAGCACGGTCAGGGTATTAAAGATAGGTACCTACTTAGGGGCTGCTCACACAAAAAGGGAGGGGCGGGGGTTGGTGGTCTTTGTTTTATGTTTTTCCTTTATGAGAATTTTCTTTTACGTCTTACGCTTGGCGTGCTGGCGCTTCCACTGTGCTCACTAACATAGCAGTGTGTTGTTCAGTTCAGAACACGTAGACAGTAAACCAGCTGCCCGATTATGTAAGAATTGTCGATCAAATCGTAAAAGTTCGGCGTCAAAGTAAAATAAACCATAACAGCATTGAATTAGAGCTCAATTTCGTGTTTCGAAATTGAGCTCTAATTTAATGATGTTATGGTTTATTTTACTTTGACGCCGAACTTTGACGATTTGATCGGTCATTCTTACATAATCGGGGGGCAGGATAGTAGGACAGCGAGTAAGTAGACAGTGGACCACGCGGTCCACTACGCGGTCCGCTGTAGCGGGCCGCGCAACCACGCGCCATACTAGTTAATATATATATAGCTGCTCGTGCTGACTGACTGACTGATTGATCACCTCTCCTGTAAAATTTTGTATGAAAATATTTTTTTTCACTCATCGTTTCGTATAGAAGACAAAAATTCATTCAGAGGCAAAATACGGAGAGAGCTGATGATTGAGGATTTCGAAGACGGATGAAGAGCACCAGCCAGGGTATCGAAGATAGGTGGGGGGTGCTCGACCAAATGTCACTCGAAACTTCATCCAATTGACAGTTAGCTGAAAAAAATTTCAAAATGGCGGATTTAAGATGGCCGCCATACAAATTTCGACGGTGTCTATCTCGGAGAGTATAAAAGATGGAAGAGTGGTTTCTTGGCAAAAGATGATCAGGACATGAAGGTCTACTCGATGAACAGGAAAAAAATTCAAGATGGCGGAATTTATTTTTTCATAGAAAAGGGTATTGAAGATAGGTGGGGAGTGCTCGACCAAATGTCACTCGAAACTTCATCCAATTGACAGTGAGTGAAAAAAAAATTCAAAATGGCGGATTTAAGATGGCCTCCATACAAATTTCGTCGGTGTGTATCTCGGAGAGTATCAGAGATGGAAGAGTGGTTTCTTGGCAAAAGATGATCGGGACATGAAGGTCTACTTGATGAACAGGAAAAAAATTCAAGATGGCGGAATTTATTTTTCCATAGAAAATTTAGGTATGGCGAATATTGAAGAGGCTACAAGTGTACGGTTCCTTTTAAAAATTTGTTTTTATGGAAGAATTCTCATTTTGACGAATCGTTCGGAGAAAAAAATATGGAAATGATCGAAGGTTCGGATGATGGGTGAGGAGCACGGTCAGGGTATTAAAGATAGGTAGGGGCTGCTCAAACAAAAAATACTCGAAACTTCATACAATTGGCAGTGAGCTGAAAAAAATCCAAAATGGCGGATTCAAGATGGCGGCCATCTCAGACAGTATTTAAAAGATGAAAGAGTGGTTTTTGGGTAGAAAATTATCAGGGCCTGAAAGTCTACTTGATGAGCAGAAAAAATTAAGATGGCAGATTCTGCCATCTTAATTTTTTGCTCATCAAGTAGACTTTCAGGCCCTGATAATTTTCCACCCGAAAACCACAATCTACGAACATTGAAGAGAGTAGAAGAAGTTAGGAAATATGCATGATTTTGAAATGGTTTTTTTACAAGATTTGTTCTTTATGGAAGAATAATTATTGTCGGTTCGCCATTACGAAAGCCAAGTTGCCGAAGTTAGATGGCATCCAAAGGTATACAAGGGGGTGAGGGGCGGGGGGTTGGTGATCTTTGTTTTATGTTTTTTCCTTTACGAGAATTTTCTTTTACGTGGGACGCTTGGTGTAGTAGCGCTTCCACTGTGCTCACTAGCATAGCAGTGTGTTGTTCAGTTCAGAACACGTAGACAGTAAACCAGGATAGTATGACAGCGAGTAAGTAGACAGTGGACCGAGCGGTCCACTACGCGGTCCGCTTTAGCGGGCCGCGCAGCCACGCGCCATACTAGTTATGTATATAGAGGAACCTGCTGCTTTCTTGCTGGATCTTCTCGGTAGGAATGGCAATCCGAACCAGTGGTAGATTCACTTGACAATTCGAAAGCACTCTTACTAAGTTTATTTGAATTAAAAAAATATTTTTCTCACCTCCGGGCGGAAAGCGTCAATTTTCCTCCCGCTGCGCTAAACGAAAATGCCGCTTTCCGCCTCCGTCGAGGAGAAAAATAGTATACACACCACGGGCAGTAAATAAGAAAGCCTCAGATCACATGTTTATTGACCTCGGCTTCGCCTCGGACAACAATATTGCATGTGATCTGAGACATTTCTTATTTTACTGCCCTAGATGTGTAATGTACTATTTTTGAAAATATGAGTTTGAGTCCTGCACCCTACGCAATAGCGTAGTATTATTGTTGAGTAGTATACTCTCAACAATAGGGATGATGACAACTCAATCAAATCAGCAACTCTATATCAAACTTAAAAACGCACTTCTAGGTGCTTCTAGTATGGAAGTTGTATGAAATTCACAGTTGTGACATCATAAAATTTCAACGCACTTTTTTTCTTTAATCCATATTTTAAAATGGTTATCAAATTTAAAACTAACCGAGGATGTGAATTTTAGGTCTTCTGGAAGATCCTCTATTTAATAATCAGTTAAAAATAATTTATTTTTGATATAGGCATCATCCCAATTAAAATCCTGTTTTAGCTTACCAAAAGCTAGTCACCCTACCTACACATACAGCGTATATAAAATTGGATAGCAAGATTACGGTTTGTCTGCGAGTGTACCCGACTCATGATGCGGCGGACGCGGGATGCATACGTTGCATCTGATTTATTTTTCCATTCCAACTTTACGGCGACGGAATTCGCTGACTGCGTTTCTCTATCACGAGTGTATTATGCCGGGATAAGATCATAGAGGTTGGAATTATTACATTACTAGATTATGCCCGTGACTTCGTCCGCGTGGATCAAGTTTTTTTGATTCCCGCGGGAACTCTTTAATTTTCAGAGTGAAAAAGCATATGCCCATCCCCGGGATGCAAGTTGCAACCTCTATACCAAATTTCATCAAAATTGGTTAATAAGATAGAGCGTGTAAGCGTAGCAGATAGACAGACAGATAGATACTACACTTTCGCATTTACAATATTAGTATGGATATTAACGTAATATTATGGATATTCTCTATATAATATTACGTTTTCGTCTTAGGTAGTATAGCGGTCTTATAAATGGTGGCCGCCAACCCGCATTGGAGCAGCGTGGTGGTGGAGGCCTGTGCCCAGCAGTGGGACGTTAATGGGCTGCAGTGGTGGTGGTGGTGGATAAATGGTGGGTTCAACTTCTAAGTTCGAACTCTTTTTTCCGATTTTCATTGTTTCAGTTATATAATATACGTTCTTTCTAGTAACGATAAATTGGTTAGCAGTCAATTACGCTATTGGCCAAAATCCATTGTCAAAGCGAGAATACCTTAAATTCAGTCAATTCCGCTGTACACCAAATACAGCTTTTCCGTAATTGGGGAGCAGGCCTCTCTCATGAAAGGCATTGGAAATATTAAATTATCTAAAAGGATATACCTATTACGTAAATACTTAGGTATAATAATATTATATTTCTAGAATTAACGCATAACGGGGCCATTGCTCCTCGAGAATTCAATACAAACTAAAAACCGATCCGAAACCACGTAACCAAATACGTACCGAATTTGTGAAACAAAAATCCGTTTCGGGCATTAAGCAGCGAGTTTATCGCTGGCATTGTTGTACAAATTCGCACGAAAAACGATTAGAGTCGCGCGATCGTTTCTAATGTTTCAAACAGTCAAAATATTACCGCGTCATAACATGCAGTCTACTGCTTATGTTCAAACTGCCTCATTTAGTGGTTAGCATGATCAACGCCTGAAGACAGCCATCTTTCAGACGGAATGCAAAGGCTTTACCTGAAAGATTGTGTGGAGTAGAGGGAGGACGTTTTTAGTCCGTAGGCCACTGGGTTTCAGCCCCATTGGAGTCGGGCATGCCTCCAAAACTCCTGAGGTATTCAATGAGTATTTTCTTCCTCCCCAGAGAAAAAAAAAAGATCAACTGCGGACAAGATTAGCTAGAGACCGGGCTAGATGGAAAGTATTGGAGGAGGATTTTACCGCATATGCGGTCCTTACATCAAATACATAGTTTGTCTCAATAACTGCAGCATTTTACTAAGCACTGAGGCAACAGTAGTGGTGGTATGGATCCTTCATATGAAATGTAAATATAAAATGTAAAAATAAAATGTAAATGTAAAATGCAATGTAGAATGTAAATGTTATGTTATGTGAGGAATAATAAAAAGCTATTTTATTATAATGAAAATGAAAATGAAAATGATTTATTTCATGTAGGACAACTTGTGCCTCTTATGATAAGTCGTAAGAATCTACCACCGGTTCGGAAAGCTGATTATAATATAATAATGATCGACTGCGGCTGACGAGTAGAGGTCGCGGATTCGTATCCCAGGTATCAAGTATTGGGTTTTTCTGACAAGAAATTCTCACTACTAGCCGGAGTTAGGAAGTTGGCTACGTAAAGCCATCGGTCCTGGATATCCTAATGCCAATGGTAGAGACCTTAAGAATAAAGAGTTTCTAAAAGAAGATTACTTTTGGAAGACCCGATATTAACCCAGACTAAAGTCTTTTAAAATTTTTCTTGTGGTCGACAAAAATATTACCTTTATCTTTTGGTCCCAAAAAGTTCTGTTCTTTGATTAGGTACCTAAATATTTTGGTCGACGACAAACAGAAATTAGAAAAGTTGCTTTTAAAATTATTGTAGGTACTTATTTGGTAAAATGCTTCGAAAAAGTTGGTAACACAATTTCCATATTTTCTGCCAAAAGTACCTACTCGTAGCTTCGGTTATGGTAAAGGTACGAATTAGTTACGCAATATTTTTATATGCCTGCTAGATAGATGATGCCCGAAAAGTTAATACTCGAAAATTCCAGGAGGAACTCTTTGTTTTCCGGGATAAAAAGTAGCCTTTGTCCTTCCCCGGGATGTAACCTATCACTATCGGACTATCACTAGACTTCGGGGGATGCCAGCCCTCGCTTCGCTCAGGCAGGCAACTTCACCCTCGTCTGAAATGACACAATGTACTATTTTAGCGACTACAAATAGATCGTTGCAATACGCTATTTCTATGAACCTAATCTAGATGCACATAAAAATACTTGTCCTGACTGACTGACTGATCTATCAACGCACAGCCTAAACCACTGGGCTTAGAAACCTGAAATTTTGACAATGAGTTTCTTTTGTGACGACCCAAGGGAGCCAAATAGTGGGTGAAAGTTTGTATGAAAGTCTGTCATCACTATGAATGCATTTTATGCGGTTATGACCGTTATTTAAAATACTTCACAAGACCAGTCCAACTAGTACCCAATACATATAACATATACATATTAATATATTATGTCTTCATAAAGAGCAATATAATTCTTATTTACCAGCGCTTATCACTTCCTAACCCGATCTAAGCCCATAACAAGTTTCACTGTACAGACTTAGCGTTGATACATTTTAATGGCCGGCAGCTAATCTCACCAAGAATGCAATAATGGACCATTTTACTGGCCACTTTATTGGATGACAACTACCTTAAAAGGTAAGATTTCGCACGGAAAATTTCCCAGTTGATTTGCATATTATGGGTAATTTTTGTGAGTTAACTATCGAGTTTCATACGGCCGAACGTTTTTTTTTTTAAATTAGCTGCCTGCAACTTTGTCCGCTTTGATTTATATTTTTACAATTCTACTTACTGTCTACCACTAAGATCGATAGGATCTAGGATATCACAGCGCACCAAACCTTATTGAGTAGATAATAATTCTATGATTCGTGGTGTCGTGTAAGAACAAGAAATTGTCAGACAAAGGCATGGCAGTACTACACTACAGTTGAAGTCACGGTATCGAATGAGTCACATGACATCGTTCTTGTAGCCCCATGTAGTAATCAGAGCTGGGCCTGGCGCGCAGCGGGGCGCCGCTCACAAAGTAAAATGGAATTCGTCGAGCTGACGGTACGTACTGGAGCTTTGTAATTAATAATGAAAAGTTATTTTGGACAACGATGTACCTATCAATCAGTGTTCTTTATGATAAGTTAATTTCTTTAACGCTCTAAAATAAAAAATACACGGTGAGGAATCACACAAGTAATAATAATCTTCCCTTCTTACTACATATTATACTCGACAACAGCAACCATTCTCAATAGAGACTGAGAGAAAGTAATATTTTTTTTTGATCAGCCTCAAGTTAACCCTTGATGCCAGCGGCCCTACCTGGTATCTATAGGTATAAGGAACTGGTCAAACCTATGCCACTATCGGTTTCTACACGGCATCTATCGTAACGGCACGTTTAAGCCGGTAGGGTGGTAACTAGCCAAGGCCGAAGTATGTAGTAATAATTATTTCTGTGGTTCTACCGTCTCGTTGGTTTAATCACGTTACGGACGATGACTCGTCAGAAGCCTACAGACTGACCGATTATATTATTATGTAAAAATACAGTTTGGAAATTATAAAGCAAAAGCTAATAAAGTAGGTTTGATTTTTCCGTGACTAAAGTTGAACGTTAAACATTTTACCGATGGCGTTTTGGTGGTTTTGTTGGCACATAAAAATACAGTTTTGAAAAGTTATCTACCTAAAAAGCCAATAAAAGTCGCTTTGACTTTTGTATACCTAACCAAAGACGGATGTAAGGGCGAAAACACGCTGCGGACAGGATGAGACGGAACGTCAGCGTGAAACGTTTGGGAAATAGGTTCGTACTGTCACGCTTGTCTGTGCATGTCCATACAAAAGTGGGCGCAAGGACTTTTTGTGCACCAGACAAACTTTTTGTCTGTAATGTGTTTTCGCCCTAAAGGTTCTACCGTCTCGTAGATACAATCACCATACGCACGATGGCGTTTGGTTGGATGCCAAACAGGTCCGAGTCGATGACCCCACTGAATTATATTACAAGTTATAAATTATATGAGCCCACTCCGCACCACTCCGCTGTGACTCGAATATTCCGAGTGATTTTATCAGGCGATCGTTTAGTTTTTTAACTATTGGAGTTCGGTTGTAGTTTATAGAAAACCAAATAACCTGTGTGCTCAGCTTGAGGAGGTATTTTATAGAGCCCACAGTCTACAGTGTATAAACGATAGAGCCCTAGATGATGCCTATAAAAGCTTGTGATATTCACCGCCCAATAAGCCAGCAATTCGCAACGTCACAACACCACACCACACAAATCTTCCAATTACTCTCAACGTTCGTTGCACTCCGACACCGGAGCATCCTCCAGGACTTGAGGATTTTTGGATCTTATATCCAAAAATTCCAATAGGAAATCTTCGATTTTACGCCATATCCGTCTCCGAAATACAAGCTAGCATAGTAAGTACCTCTCACAAAATTTCGTCAATATTATTTAAGACAGACAAGATGATGCCCGTGACATTACATTTTCAAAGCTACTTTATACCTAGGAAAATAATAGTTTTCACAAGATTTTCAAATATTAGTTTATTACCCACGCGGAAAAATTCGCAGGTATCGTCTAGCACTAAGTTTATTAAAATAATGGGCTACTTTCACATAAATATCTACTGTTGCACCCACATTATTCCACACACAAGAATTTACTTAAAATAAGCTAAAAATGTATTTTTATTTTATTTGGAGACTAACGAATACCAAACAATTAATGAAGCATGCTAAGTATTTTGAAATGAACAACAGATCGTTCGTTGACCTCTTATTATGACAAGTTGGAATTACATCCGGCTCGAGCTTATTCGATGTCTGCTAACCTTTGTAACCGTCTTCGATAAGGGACTAATTGCACTTATTCGTTTAATTCAGCTTTTGTCCATACAAAACTGTAGTGGTACTGGTCTTTCCGTGTCTGCGTTCATGGCAAACAAGGATAAAATATTATAGACAAGTGTGTTTTACCGCGGTGATAGCGTAGTGGCTTAGACGCCCGGCCACGTTTTCGGATGGTCAGAGGTTCAATTCCTCAAACTTGTGAAAGTGTTGAGTGTTATATGGTGCTTGTGGTAATGAAAAAGAAAAGTGTGTGAGAAAGGCACCTTTGTACTTGGTAGGTACTTGTTCGGACGCGTTCTGCACTGTATCGCCCTTCTCAATTACCCAATTAAGTTACTTAATCAGTTCATAGGTGTACGCCGTTCAGGTGGAACTTAATGTAACCAAAATCATCCAGCGAAATGCGAATAGTTCTGATAAATGTAATTGCTCCCTTATACTTCTTTAAAATGGAGTCTATCTCTAATCTTTAATAGATTTACAAAAATGATTCATAAATGAATGGCACAAAAAACAGATTATTGATTGCAGAACTATAAAAACTTGTACAATTTGGGGGTCTTATCGCTACATATCTAACTAACAAACAACCAGTTAAGCTGGCTGTCCATTAAACATGTGCCAAACCAAAGGACGTCGATATTGGCTTTAGCAAACCTGCACAGTATGCTCTAGTATTTATTGTGAGATTTAACTTGTGTAATGGTTAGCATGTTCGACTGCAGATGACCCTGTGTGTTCAATTCCCGTGTCGGGCCATTATTTTTGCAAACTCATGCCTGCACGCACATGCTTTGTTGTCATTTCTTGTGTCTCTGAGTTGGAATCCCTGTTTCCGAGACAGTTCTAACTAGTTCGGAAAACAGGTGCACAATAATATTTTGTTTGTTATTTCTACTACATTAGTCCTAGAGGTAAGGCTTTAAATGTTATTAAGTTCCCATATTGTGTGATTTCCTGACAAGAATTTCTTAGTCCTACCTACCAGTACTACCTACCTACCTATTCTGTGGTCCTACTACCTAGCCTGAAGTTGAAGAAATGGGCCGTGTCCTACTACCTACCCCCAGGAGGGATTCGTTGGTAGGGAGTAGGGACAAGTGGGAGAGGCCTATGGTTCTGACACCGTGCTTCGGGGAGCACGTAGTTAATGTAGTTGGCCCTGGGCCTGATTTCTCTTGGGTCGTGTCGGATTTGCCATCTTAGCGATTCTACTTTGCAAGAACGTCAAATGGACAGTCATCCTTAACTCAATCTACGGATCATAGCTTAGCGATCATAGGTTAAGCTGTACTATAACTTCGGCGGCTCCATCGACGAAGCAATACAACGTACGTGCTGCACTCACTCCAGCGAGACTTATATACACTATACAGGGTTCGTTTAGATTAGGCTAAGCTTGTCGACAAAATTGAATGAAAACCAATTTTGTTTTAAGTATCCATACTTCTATTCTATTATTGTTCAAACGATTTTGACAAAATTTAGTACAGAGATAGGTTGCTCACTGGGTAAGAACACGGACTAGTTTTTATTCCGGAAAATCGAAGACCTAAAGCCACGGGTACGAAGTCACGGGCATCATCTAGTTAAGTATTTAAGTATATAATCAACGTCAAGACTCTTCCGGGTTGGAAAGTTGATTTTTTTATGCAATTTTTATTTATTTATTAAAAGATCGCTTGGCTGCAATCAGACTTGCTGGTAAGTACTGATGCACCCTAAGGTGGAGCGCGCTTGCCTAGAAGATGCCTATTCACTCTTGATTTGAAGATACCAATATTATAAGCGGAGGGAAAAACGTAAGCCTGAAGAGCCGCTTCATATCCTAGCGGTTGGAATTAGCCCATGGCTGCGATCTCACAATGATTACGATTGGCTTAGACAATTATTGTCTAAGCCAATCGTAATCATTTGACAGCTCATAACTCGAGCTTTTTAAGGAGTTCATACATGCTTTTTGACGTGCAGGCATCTATGACCTCCTTTAAACAGGTCGAATTATACGTTTGACAAACGATTACGATTACGATTTCCTTACACGATTGTGTAAGGAAATCCCCCCCGATTGGGGGACAGATTCTATAACGCGGCATCGATCGATCTAAGCCTGCACCTGCACGCCAGAGGCAGAGTTCTGCAAAATTTTCCAAGATGTGCGAAGTCTGCAAACCCGCATCGCTCAGCGTAGTGGACTAAATAAATCTCATCCTGAGAGGAGACTCGATCTCAGCTGTGATCTGTAATGGGTTGAGATCATAACGATGACTTGAAATGCTATCTCTTCTCATATCCCAGAGTTCTTAGAAAACTAATAATAATCTTAGATTATTTATTCTTCGCTATTTGCGAAAAGCATAAAATTTACGACGCTTGAAGCACGGGGGCTCGTAACTTAAGGCTTGGACAATACGCGTCGAGATATTAATCTGTGGTGCTCGCCAAGCGCTTTATTTTACGCTTTGAACGTAGCGAATTAATTGATAGCGAAAATATTCACTTACCAATTGGATGATGGCTAATTTCTTATTATTATGAAGTGACCTAAACAGTGTACAAAAAAGAAGAATAGATGATGCCCGCGACTTCCTTCGCGTAAAGGTTTTTGAAAAATACCGTGGGAACTCCCAGCTTTTCCGGGTAAAAAAAAACTGTATCCTTCCCCGGTATGTAACCTACTTCGGTATCAAATTCGTCGTCTATGTCGTAGCAGACAGGCACACACGGGATACACTTTCGCATTTATAATATTAGTATGGATATGGATCATAGAATTGAAATGCACCAAAATGTTTTTCTTCAAATTAGTACCAAAATGAATTTGTTTTTAGTAATAATAGTGTTATTAAATGTAGAAAATAAATGACGTAATGTTAGTAAGGAAGTATGGATTCGAAGGATCATTGGCGATGCCTATTTCGTTCGCAACTTGGCTAGAACACGGCACTCGTGGCTAGCCGTTGTAGCCAATATCTGCGACGCACGGTTCATTGTCAGACCGAACTCAACGATCACAAGATCGCGAGATACAGACTATTATCAAAATCATTCGATATCTTACCGCACAGTTTAAAATACCACCACTCACTCACTCACTCACCAGTGAGTCTCGAGGAAGTCGGCGCTCACCACTGCGCCGACTTCCTCGGCGCAGTGGTGAGCGTTGTGGAAGGTCCCGGGTTTGATCACCGGCAGGGTCAATAGGAGAATTTTTTAGGGGTTATAATTTATGAATTTTGTCAGGTCTGGCCTGGTGGCTAGTTACCACCCTACCGGCAAAGTCGTGCCGCCAAGCAACGATATAGTATCCGGTACGATGCCGTGTTGAAACCGATTAGGCCCTAGGGGTTTGGGTTTAAAACGACTGCCATACCCCAGGTTACCCGTATACATAATATATTAAGTATCACGTATTCAAACTGCGTTTTAAGCACAAGTTTTTGTAACTAATGATGCTCAATTTTAGATTTTTTCCATATTTCAAAGATCAAAGAATAATAATATGATGGATATATACCTACGCTTTGTTAATCTAAAAACATACTTAATCCAAACAAAAAAGGAACATTTTATGGAGACTGCATTAAAGCACGCCAAATTGTCGTAAAGATTAAAATCCAGAGAATAAAATGAGCTACATTTTATTGCCGAGCAACATTGGAGGTTTGAGTTTATAACTGTCTATAAATTATGGAAAAACTTGTGTATTTAATGCGCTTTGATTAATTATTCGTAGGAACAGGTGAGTCTTTGTTGTGATGAGGGGCATTCTATTTTCATCAGACATTTTCCTTCTGGCCTAGGTTAATCTTCGTTGTTGTCGCCAACCGACAGTCGTCCACTGCTGTACAATGTTCTCTTATAGGGACTATATATTAATAACTATAGAGTAAACTAGATGATGCCCGCGACTTCGTCCGCGTGAATTAAGTTTTTTTGATTCCCGCGGGAACTCCTTAATTTTTCGGGATAAAATGTAGCATCTTTCCCGGGATGTAACCTACTTCTATACCTTTCATGAAAATCGGTTGAAAATATAGGTCGTTAAAGCGTAGCAGACAGACAGACACTTTCGCATTTATAATATTAGAATGGATGCTGAGTTTAACTGCCAGCTCTTCATAAGAATCGGCTTTCCAAATCGGTGATAAAGTTACACAGTATAAGCACCACAAATTAGCCCACCTGAAATAAAAATATCGAATGCGACATGATCTAGAGGCGTATTATGAAATAGACCCCAACGTCTGGCTCATCCAGAGCCTGTATCTTGCAGGACAATCGTCTGCTAACGACTTATCTATCTGCAAAGCTGACCGTGGGTACTTTGTATTGAAACCATCACAAAATGGCGGCAAATCTCGCTCCACTCTAGATTGTCTGAAGTGCCACAGAAAATTGTACAGTCTACAATTGGTGGCGCTTTTTTCCCCCATAATCTGACTAATGCGAGTAATTTTCGCGAAAAGAAATGGACTTTTTATTTATAAAAGTCGTGATTTTACGCCGTAATAGATGTAATTTTTCGTTTCGGTGAATGCGATTTTTCATTCTAGAGGTTATGGAAATCATTTACCAATTTGCTAATAGACTTATTTTAGTTGATAGGCTGCAAATAACGAAAAATAAAATAAAAATATTTTTTACTCCTTAATTTTCCAATATAAAAAGTAGCATATACCTTTCACCGGGATACACCCTATCCCTACACCCAATTTCATCAAATCTGTACCATATTTTACCAAATAAATATTTACTTTACTTTACTTTTACTTTAAAACCGGTAGAATAGATGGGCCGTGATAGCGTAGCAGACATACAGGCAGACTCACTTTCGCATTATAATACTATTATGGAAATTAGAATGGATTTTAATATTAATATGGATTATGTCTGCCACAACGAATCAAAGAAAGGATATCGAATTACGACACTGTACGATATTTGTATTCGTGATAGAAACTTCGTTTGCCCCGCAGGAAAACACAAATGGGATTTTAAATTGGACTGCAATAGGTATAGCAAGTACAAAACGAAACGTGCTCCTTCTATTTATGCAAAATGTATAATAAAAGCACATAGGATTATTTCTTCAGGGCTTACTTACTTTATTTAATAATAAATATTAAAATAGATCCAAATAAGAGACCAGGAGACAACCTTAGCTAGACACTATTTTTGTAAAAAAAAAAATTATAGCTACCTACCACTATTATTTAATTTTCACAATATTAGGTTTGTTACGACATAGTTTGTACTATATTTAAAAACAGTGAATATAGAGAGTTTTTCATAAATAAATAAAAAAAATAGGTAGTCTTACTTAGAGCCTTAAAATAGTTGCTTCCGGCCACTTCTTCTGCGAGCTTCTAGTTTTTAAAATACGCGAAACTTACCGGTTCCGCAATTTCTGATATGAATTTGATTGGCGGAAACATTCAACTGTGGCTATCAAGGTAAGGAATTGCTAAAAAGTCACCCCTTCGCGGTCGGCCCGTTTCCATCTTAGACTGCCAAGTATCACTTAATCACAGTCAAAGATCCATTGATCATTAGTCAATCCCGACACAATAGTGCAACGAACCGACTTGTTTTAAATGGATATTATAATCAAAGATGTAGAGAGTCATAGGTTACATTTTATACCGGAAAATAAGAGTTTCCCCGGAATTCATTAGAATGGTTGTAAACATTTACTGTAACTCGACATCTAATATTGATGAAGCAATGTTATAACATTATATTTTTGGAATATACGTACCTACTATCATAGAACATAGAACAAAACTTGTTCAATGATTGCCTGATTGTATGTACTTAGGTATTTATTGCTGGTGGGAGGCTTCGACCGTGGCTATAGTTACCACCCTACCGGCAAAGACATGCCGCCAAGCGGTTTAGCGTTCCGGTATACGATGCCGTGTAGAAACCGAAAAGGGGTATGGGTTTAATTAACTGCCATGCCCCTAACAGGTTAGCCCGCTACCATCTTAGACTGCATCATCACTTACCATCAGGTGAGATGGCAGTCAAGGGCTAACTTGTAGTGGATAAAAAAAAATTTTTTTCATGTAGGTAATCTTTTGAAAAAAATTAAATTAGTAAAAAAAACGGAACGTAAAGACACGCGGACAAAGTCGAGAGCATCTTGTAGTAAACGAACAAAAAATTATTCTATTTCTGTTGCTTTAATTATTGTATTATGCTGAAAGCAGACCCAGCAGGGTTGATAAATCTAGTGTCAAAACCGCGGCGCGACCCGTGCGGTGCGGAGAGCGACTTTGTGTACCCTATCATTACCAATTTGAACCGCTACAGAAACACGTGCAGCCTCACCACAGAGCATTAATAGACAGAGATAGATTTTTAATATTATTATCAAACAAATTAGTCTGTTAGTTTAACTGACTGTGGGTAATTCTGTTTCACACACTCTCTAAACTAAATTGACTTGACTAAATCTAGTGCTGTCCTTATCTGCATTCCTGTAATTTAAGGTGTGTCCAAGCATAAAGCGGCAATCTTGCGTGGCTGCCACGCGCCGGTTGCTGCGCCGCTGTTAATGAACGTCTGCCGCGCATACTATATACGTCAAATCCTTATTAGGATAGGCAGAATTGTCTCCTGCAAACGCTGCGTGCCGCGCACTTTCCACTCTATGTTTGGACACACCTTTAAGTTTAGTTTAGAGATTTTGGACAACAGAGTTAGCCACAGTAACTAGGTACCTAATTTACCTAACGATCAATCCATTAGGTATTTATTATTGAAGCGTGTATGTTAACTTTTCACGACTCAACAAACAAAATGCATCCCAGGGGATACTTTTTACCTTAGAAAATGAAAAAGTTCCAACAAGATTCTTTTTACGCGCAAATCTGTTAAAACAAGCCTGAAGTATCAAATAGATAACGCCTATCAGGTTACATGTCTAAACATAGAGCGGCAATCTTGTGCGGCTGCCCGCGCCGAATGCCGTATAATATAGATTCTGTATTTTTTTAATCTGTGCTTCCAGTTTAATAGCCTACTTGCTATGATTACAGATCTTTCTTATAGAATTAACTTTCGAATAATAAAATTTTCGTATAGATAGGTACATAATGGCCATAATAATATAAGTAGGTACTTACCTATTTATGTATTTCCAAATTGAATAGATTTAGTCTTCGCTTTTTAAATTTATTATTTTAAAAGCTGTTCTTTTACCGTTACATTAATACCTACCTCATTAATTATGCAATAACAGGTTTTAAAAGATAAATAAATTGTCTGGCAAACAACCTTAAAGTACCAACAAGTAAAGTACTTTTACCTATAAGTAGCTGCACGGACAAGCGCGACACGACAAAATAGATTTCCCATACGAAGCCTTGCCCTGCCTTTGCCCTTTCCGTAGTGTGTTTCCGCCCTTATTCTGTTTTGCACACACTTTATTCAACGCCGCACAAAAACCACACATCGGACGTTGAAAAAAGGAGACATATCAGTCAACTTCGTTCAAGTAATAAAAAAAACGTATGAAAAGAAAGAGGCTCGTTCGAACAGTTTTCCTCATTGATATAGTAAATCAAAGATGTCCAGTTCATCAGAAGTTTACCTTTTTAGGGTTCCGTAGCCAAATTTGGCAAAAACGGAACCCTTATAGATTCGTCATGTCTGTCTGTCTGTCTGTCTGTCTGTCTGTCTGTCCGTCCGTATGTCACAGCCACTTTTTTCCGAAACTATAAGAACTATACTGTTGAAACTTGGTAAGTAGATGTATTCTGTGAACCGCATTAAGATTTTTACACAAAAATAGAAAAAAAAACAATAAATTTTTGGGGTCCCCATACTTAGAACTGAAACTCAAAAATTTTTTTTTCATCAAACCCATACGTGTGGGGTATCTATGGATAGGTCTTCAAAAATGATATTGAGGTTTCTAATATCATTTTTTTCTAAACTGAATAGTTTGTGCGAGAGACACTTCCAAAGTGGTAAAATGTTGGTCCCCCCCCCCGTAACTTCTAAAATAAGAGAATAATAAAACTAAAAAAAATATATGATGTACATTACCATGCAAACTTCCACCGAAAATTGGTTTGAACGAGATCTAGTAAGTAGTTTTATTTTAATAATTTAAAACTTACTACAGGTTTGTACGGAACCCTCGGTGCGCGAGTCCGACTCGCACTTGGCCGGTTTTTATTTATAAAATTAATCGGTTGAACCTGATCAGACTCAGCCCGGCGCTAATTAATTCGTCTGACTACAGCGACTTTTCTAAAATTACAAGACAGTTCATAACTAAATACTCCGAGTGGGTTCGAAACCAGTCTAAAATCTGAATTAGATTTTTAGATATTGGCAACACGGTGCTATACAAAACTCAAGGCTAAAAAAATCATACATTTTGAAATTTAACTGACTTAATTTTTTTAGATTTCCCGCCGTTACGCATTCTCAACTTTCGATAGACATACTCTAAAAAAATACTCATTAAATACCTGCGTATCTTTGATTGTATATCATCTTAACAAGTCAACTTTAGCTCAAGTAGGTATAAAAAATACCCAAGAGGAGCAGGCCGGCCCGCCTTAATTCTTTGGGCGCAAAACAGACAAAAAATGCGGCAAAAAGGCTTGCAAGAGCAAGGCCCCGCCTGTCGGAGGCACTAGCCGGACACTCATCTACATAAGTGAGTATTTTGCATTGCATATATTTAAATAGCGTTCAGATATACGGCGCAGTCTACTCGCATCTACATTTACATCGTGATTCGTGATTAACGATCATTTTATTTTATAATAATTGAAGTAAAACTTCTTTACGCACGCTTGACTTGGGGAGTAAGCTGGTGAATGCGTGACGAGAGCGTTACGAAAAGTGCGAACGGAAGTTGAGAGGGAGATATAATAAGTTAGTGAAGATAGAAAGAGAGAAAGTTACGTTTCGTATATATCTATATATTGTAATAGGGGCAAGAGAGAGTAGTTCACACTCGTTTTTTTTAAAATGTTTTAAGCCAGATGTTAGTTGGGCAAAGGCCTCCGTTCAAACTTCCACTTATCCCGAATTATAGTTGAAGCCAGCCATTTTTTTAACTAAGTATATCTTCATAAAAATATTCTCAAGAAGTTATTCTTCGTCTTACTAGAGCTATGACATTTTACTGCAATTTGTAAGATTTTTCTTTTTTCTTTTCTTCTTTTTCTAGCGACTAGACGCTATCCTCAGATGTACCTATAGTCCACGCGCCAGCTCTGAGGAATCGGGGGTGAGGTAGCGGGCGGGTGCACCCCGCGCCCGACCGTCGTCGCTTCATACCCCGCACACTCCCATGCTAGTGCCGACCGTGACGCGACAGTACGCTTTATCGAGTCCTATTATTAATTTTGCAATAGCAGGGTTAGTAATATTGTACCTACTATTGCGACAGATTAATCAGATTTTACGTTCATTTCGTATAGTTTATTATAATTAAATTTAATGATACAATTTGTTTTTTCTTCCTTATTGCACTTAATATCCTTATAGAATTATTATTTCATAATTAATTCAATGCACGCGCACAGATACTAAAGATGTGTTAGTATCGATAACGTAATATCGACTAAATCACAACTCTATCTCATTGCGTCAATATTTCTTAAGATTCCTCGGTCCTCGCACGCGAACTGTAGATCATTAGGCCCTTGGGGCGAGTCAAACTATTAAGTCAATAAAAAAACTATTAAGTCAACAAAACAGTTGCTTTTTTTATTTCATTAATTCGCAGTAATAGCCGGCAGATAACAAGTAGACGGTTTGACAATACCGTGCCCCCGAAAGCTCATTTTAGACCCACACAGCTCTCACTAGTAAAATTGCCGCCTCATAAAACTAACCAACGATCGATTTAAATATTATTCTCATACACTTCCCTTCATGAATGTACTTCGATAAACAAAGCTAGCTTAGTTTAGGTGCCGCACAAAATAATAAATGGAGTTTAGAATGGCCATAGATAAAGAACACTCTAATTAAATTATACCTGCCTAGTAAATCTCTGTCGATGGTAAAAATGCGTGGGTAGAGATTTTAGCCAAAGCAAATGAAGTATAAAGAAAAGAAAATGCTTTTTTACAAGAATTAGCTATTATCTAATTGGACACTCAAAAAGAAAACTTATTCGTCGAAATAAATTTATTTAAGGACTAAATTTCTTCACAGTCATATCATAGTTCACAGATTCACAGAAAAATTAACTTACTGATTACAATGATTACTGTAAAATGCAGTTTAAAGTGGATACCTGTAGTTCTATTATGTGAAACCTACATCAATATTACCTCAATAATTTTTCCGACTGGTCCAATTTATAGTATTCTTGCAGCGACAAGCCAAGACCATCAGGTGAGATCGCTATCATGGGCTAACTTGTAGTGGAATAAAAAAAGCTACAATGTATTATGGCCAATAGCGAAAGAGTTAACAGAGGTGTTTTTTATACACTACAAGTTAGCCCTTGACTGCGATCTCACCTGATGGTAAGTGATTATGCTAAGATGACAGCGGGCTAACCTGTTAGGGGTATGGCAGTTATATTAAACTCATACCTGTAATACTACACGGCATCGTACCGGAACGCTTAATCGCTAGGCGGTACGTCTTTGCCGGTAGGGTGATATCACAGGTGATATCTAGCCACGGCCGAAGCCTTCCACCAGGCCAGACCAGAGAAAATTCAGAAATTACAATTTCACAAATTGACCCTACCAGGAATCGAATCGCGCAGGGTGGTCAGAAAGAGTGATTGTAATAATTACTTCTTCTTCTTCTTCTTCTTTTGGTTAATGGCTTTTTTACACTGTTACAATCATTTTTACTGACTAAATAACTTACTCCCTTGATGTCTGTCAGCATGAGTTGATATACTTGATAGCAATTGTGTATTGCTTTAAATTTCTGGACTAACCTTTGCTAAATAAAAATATTGAAAGGATTTCTTTCTCAAAGATCAAGATAAAGATGATTCCATACCTATCGTAAGACGCGATGTCACTCCACGATAGCATCTCGATTCTTGACTCTTATTTTTGAAAGGCTGATGAAAATCTCGATACCGTACCCTTTTCTCATGAAATTCATCGAAAGTAATTCTCGAGGATCGAGCGTTACTTGGCGATGTCACTGCGTGATAAAGTCTTTGCCATAAATCCCAATCTTGGGCAGCTCAGAATATGTTGTATAAAGCATCCCATGATTCATTGAAGATGAGTGAGTTCACAGTTTTAAGATATCTAGGGTATCGTACATACCTAAACGTATAAGAATGGGCAGACGAAATTGAGCTCTAATTCAATGCTGTCATGGTTTATTTCACTTTGACGAAAATCTTAAACGTTTGATCGACAATTCTTACGTAATCGGGGGGCTGGTTTGAGATGCACGGAGCGGCGCGGCACGTAGCGGCAAATACTGAAGCGGTGAATAAAGCAGTGTTACTTTAATTGTCCGCATAATACTTGTATTTATTTAATAGATCTAAGAGGAATGTGCAGCCCCCAGACAAGTCGACGAGGCTTATGGGGTGCTAAGAAAACATGTAAATGTAAAAGTTTCTTTGTTATTAAATAAATTGGAATTGAATTGAAATATTATTATTAAAAATAGCACCGCTCTCGCTTCTAGATCAAAACTAATCTGTTGGTTTCTATATAAGTAGTGGGTTACTACCATCGCATAAACCCATATTAATTCAAAATGACAGTTTTATGTCACGTACGTTTAATAAAGGACTTTAAGCGATCGTAGTATGTCCCCTAAAATCAAATCATATTCTCAAAACAAGGAAAAAATACCTGTTAACAAAATGACCAAACATTTTTTTTACCTAACCCATGTCAAACTCCTCAATATTATCAATTTTGATAATATTGAGGTCTCTTGATTTGAAGGTACCTATATTATCTTTTAATATAGGTACCTTCAAATCAAGAGTGAATAGGCATCTTCTAGGCAAGCGCGCTCCACCTTAGGCTGCATCACCACTTGCTAGCAAGTCTGATTGCAGCCAAGCGCTAAACTATTTATTTAAAAAAAAAAAAAAAATTATAAACTACAAATTAATGAGTTACAAGAACTGTCATGTGCCATACTTACAGCTGGTATTTAACTTTTAGTAGGTAGTGGCTACCTATGTCCAACAGTGGACATAGAGTATAGACTATCGGTTGACGACGGTTAGGTATGATTATTCTTAGAACATTACAATATTCTACTACGGTAACTAACTCCGGATGACTCCGCGTCCAACCGACACTATGTATACTATGTACTTGTATATATGAGGAACATAAACGATTTATGTTATACTCATTCGTGCCATGAGACGTCGCTGACCTTTAAGCATTTCTATGTCTTGTTCGCCGATATCTGCGATCGCCGTCGCCGGTCGCCGTATTTCGTCGTTTTCCTTTTTCACTCGCTGTACATGTAGCTTTTCTAGTTAACTAGCTCCTAGCTACAGTTTAGCGAACATACAGTTTGTTAACGATCGTATTTTTTTTTATTCCTGCATACTATTTTATTCTCAAAAGAAATTTAAAAAAAATTATTAAATTATTATATTATTTAAATTAAAATCGATCGTGTTTGTATAGTGCAACCATTTCTGTTTGACGATGCCCGCGCGCCGTCGCCGGTCCCCATAATATGTAGTATTATTTTTCAGTATCAGGCTGATCACTTCTGTAGTTCCTAGCTTCAGTTTAGTGAACATACAGTTTGGAAATGGAAGTATTTGTGTAGAGTACGGGCTCCTCTTTGTTATTTTTGCTATCTTCAATCGCCATCGCCGGTCGTCGCATTTCGTAGTTTTTCTTTTTTATTCGCTTTACACATTGCTTTCATAGTTAACTAGCTCCTAGCTACACTTTAGCGAACATACAGTTTGAATGAAAGTATTGAGTATTTATTAAGAATGAATTTATTTATTTATATTATATTTATTAATTTAATTTATTTATTTAGTATTTATTTATTAATGAAAGTATTTATTAAGAATAAAAGTACTCTTTTCCAAACCACTCCAAAAAACGGGCACTCTTTCGTAGTTTTTCTTATTTATTCGCTTTACAAGTTGCTTTTACACAGATTTTAGTACAGATTTGTTATAGATTTTAGTGATTACACATCGAGCTAAGAGAACGACGTTAATTAAAGTTAAGCGAATCTACAGCTGTTTGAAAAAGTACACCCATTCGTGCAGAATATTTAACAAACAACGAGCAATTACTCGTACCATCAAGAATACGGCCTTTTGTCTTGTTAGCCAAAAATTTTCTGCGATCTTCGTCTCAAGCTCAGAGTAAGAATCCGAATTTGTAGTTTTCCTTTTTATCTTACTAGTAGGTACACCCTGCCTACATTAAATTACTAGCTAAATAATGACCCTAGCCACGGTTCAGTAAGTAAGTTTCGTTGGAAAATGTGGAAAATGGCACTCAAATTGGAATGGAATAAAAATTGTTCCATTGAGACTCAACGAAACAGACTGAGATATTACTTACGGTTGACGGTCTCGTCTATTATCTAACTCTCCAGCCTTTACTTGCTTGCAGAGCAAATTATAAGCTATAAGTTTTAATAGACTTCGAGGAAAACCAATCAGAAACAGATGCTCCAGTCTTTTACTTATTTTCCTACATTTTTATAGAATATAGAACTTTCGCCAACTTTTAATCACATTTTGCGTTCTATATTATGGAAAATAAACTGCAGTACTATTCTAAAAGTATGAGTTCGTCGTTGAGGTAGCCGATGAAACAATTTTTTTGATGAACAAATTTATATCATGTACATTTTACGAGATTTTGTAAGATTCTGTATTTTCTGGATTTTCCAGCGCTAAAAGCGATAGTTAATGTTTTTATGTAGTCTAAAGGTTTTACACGAGGCAACAGGCTAACAGGCGATGAGTGGATTGAATTTTGATTGAATTGAAAATATGAATTGGAATTTAAAGATTTCAATTCTCGTCTACCATATTTGGTGTGAAAGGTCTGGATGTGAACATAGCGTCTTAAACGATCTGCAAAAACTGTGGGTCTCAATAAGCATAGTACCTACTTGTACAAATGTATTTTGAATTTTTTACACTAAACTTAGAGTTCAAAGAACTAACTAAACTAATAATCATCATTAATCATCGCGTAAAGTGGTTGTTACTTTAGAGCCCGACCCACTGGTAGGTATTTACAAGCCAAATCCTAATTATCACGAAAGGCTATAAACTGTACCGACGTTTATCACCTAAGGGCGGTAACACACTACGGACAGATACGAGTAAAATTGGCTGGAGAACAAATATCCACGCCATTTACTTCTATACTAGCTGATGGCCGCGACTTCTTCCGCGTTGTTAATTCCCGGAATTTTAAGGAGTTCCCACGGGAACTCCTTAATTTTCCGGGATATACCTACAGTTTTAATGTAAACCAATGTAATGACAATCATTTTTAATCAGTCACTCGTACACCAAAATACCGTTAAGTAAAATACCTATGAACTTAATAAGATAGAGTTGAATTAAAAATGACACATAACAAGTAGGTAAGCGGTTGCTCCAGATTTCAGCTTCACCTTGACGTGAAACTCGTTTGAACTGATCGTATCGCGGTCACTTGCTCCGCGGCGCACGCCTCGGAAAGTTTTAACATTTAGAAAATATATAATAAGATCAAGGCGAGACCACAATTAATCTATACTAAAATTATTAATGCGAAAGTTTGGATGGATGGATGTTTGTTACTCAATAACGCCAGAACGGCTGAACGAATCTCGATGAAATTTGGCATAGAGATAGATTATAGTCTGGAATAACACTTTTTAGGCTACTTTTAAGGTATTGAGAAGATGTGTTTAAGGTATTGGACTGGAAAGGTAGATGCATAAACGTAAACGGCGAATTGATCTCACACCTGCGATTTGCAGACGACATCGTAATACTGGCTAACTCGCCGCAGGACCTCGAGGAAATGTTGTCCGGTCTTAGCCATTGGCCCGGTGATGGGTTGAAATGATGATCACGATGAAACTTTTTTTGGTATTTCTTGCTTCGTATGTTTGAAGCGAGCTTTTTTAAAAAAAATATAATAAAGGTAGGTATAGCTTGCGCCAATCATTTAGTCGCGTCTGAAGTTGACCGCAAGACGCATCGCAATAGCATATTACCTACTATTACCTATTCTGTGATATTACTTAATAGATGTAGCCCGCGACTTCGTCCGCGTGGATTAAGTTTTTTTTTATTCCCGCGGGGACTCTTAATTTTTCGGGATAAAAAGTAGCCTATGTCCTTCCCCAGGATACAACCTATCCCTGTACCAAAAATTAAAATCGGTTGAACAGATGGGCCGTGAAAGCGCAGCAGACAGACAGACAGGCAGACAGACGGACGGACAGACAGACAGACAGGCACACTTTCGCATTTTTAATATTATAGTATGGATTAGTATGGAACGGAAAAAAGCACTCGCAGCTCAGCTCAGAGACGACTATTTGATTTGCGCTAACTATGCACACAGCTATAGGTACACTTGGTGCTATAAAGGACAGCATTATTTCAACGGGCGATAACATCTTTAGAGCGACTGAAATCAATTGTTAACACTTAACACCCCACAAAAATATCCAGGTTCCAGTAAATCAAGAAGATAAACGCATACTAGAATAGATTATAAATCCCAGATAGCGTTGTAACGAGCGCCTTAACGCGATGTGCAATAAATTTCCTTTAGCCCGTGTTATGGAATGAAGATACCAATAACAAGCCGCTATAAAACTGACTAACAACCTATATTATCTTCTGAGCTGGATGAAAATAACGTATATGGTATCTTATTGACTCCTTTATACACTAAGGTAGTTTTATAATCACAGCTCAGCAATCATACAGTTCAGAAACGTACGTAACCACTTGTGCAGAATGGTAGAGCCTCGCGAGGAAGCGTAAACCTCGAGACCCGTCGCGAGGTGCGTACGCGCGGAACAATTTGGAACATTTTTCAGTTAAATTTACAAGTTAAAGCAACTGATTTTTTTAGTAAATACTTCCGTGAATTTCAGTGATCGTCTGCAGTTCGGGCATCTGAAAAAAGAACATTTGAGAATTCTATAGCATGCTTAAATTTAATCGAAAGCTTTTTATGAATGCAAAAGCGGAAAGCTATCTACTCAGCTGATAATATTACACTATGAATCAGACTCATCATCAGAGAGTCCAACATTATACCAACATAGCGACAGCGTAACTGTGATATTGACAGCCACCGATATTTGGTTGGAAGCGAACGAACTGTTTGTTTCCTATGCTGTGATAAATAAACATTTCGTAATAAAAATTGGATTTTATTGTTAGAAGCACACGTTAAAGTTATTGCTTTACCTACAATAGGCAACAATGCTTGTATGAAAATTTGCAGAGGTAGGTAAATTTGAATAGTTGGGTACCTTTGGAGTACCTACACAATACCAACAGTTCGCGCGCGAGTTGAACGCAGAGCTAATGTATGGTGACACATACAAAAGCTCTGCATTCAACTCGTGCGCGTACAGTACCTTCCCGCTACTTATCATGCATATATAATATTCTGTTTTGTTATTATGTTAGAGACAAATGCAGCGGAATTCCGCGAGGAATTGCGTGCAGCAAAATATGTCGCTTGAATATGTTACAACCATGAGATCTTTGGTCGTATAGAGTGAACTACACCTTTTTTCAGCGTGCGTGTTTTCTACCCCTTTTAGCTTGAGTCGAATAAACGTCTTCTAGGCAAGCTAGCTCTAACCTAGAAATCTTCACTCCTATCCATTAATCATAATAATTGTTGTCTAGATTCATTGAAATCAGAGAGATTGTCATAATTCTTTTGAAATAATGTTAAGACTTATATAAGACTATTGACTATGAGTGTGCAATATACTCGTATGTATATGCGCGCAGAAGTTGTTGTCTGAGTGCGTTTTTCCGCGCATATTTTCCAGTTGATGCGGAATTTCAGCAACTTTTACCGAATATAACTCTTGATATAAATCTTGTTGCATCGTCACAGAATCGTTGCGGAATTTCCGCTCCTTTGTCCCTGTCCTTAGTTTTCAAAAAGCTTTACGCTACAACGCACAACAATGGAATAACTTTGAATTGCATGCACATGGTTACGTAAGTTTCCTAGATGCAGACGACGCTCGTCTCAGAATGAAACAATTCAATTAAGGTTAGCTAGGTTTCAAATTAAGGGGTTAATCTAGATTGTAATCTAAAAGCACTCAACCTTAAGATCTGCTTTGTTTTGTATTAAAGTATCAAGGATTATCATTTTTCTTTTATCATTATCATTGTTCCATTGACTACAAAATGAGGGCATTAAGGTCCAATTTTCAAGTTAAAGTATTAAGCGTACCTAAATCTGTATTTTAATAATGACCGGAAAATTTTGGTAAGCCATTTTCATAAAATTGTTGGTCCATGCAAACGTTACACGTGTTCGGAACGCTCAACGCTAATAATTCATTTGATGGGTGGAAATGTGGCCATGGTTCCTCCTGAAACGAGACCTGAGAGAAATTATAATTAACATTAATTAACTCTGTCGGGAATCGAATGAGAACTAAAAAGGCTACATTACACCACCGTGCCAGAGAGGTTGACGACTTCCCTGGCGCAGTGTTGAGCGCTGTTGTCTTAACGTGCGGAGGTCACGGGTTCGATCCCCGGCAGGGTCAATTTGGGAATTTATAATTCCTGAAGTTTCCCTGGTCTGGCCTGGTGGGAGGCTTCGGCCGTGGCTACCACCCTACCGAGAAACATGTGCCGCCAAACGACTCAGCGCTCCGGTACGAATACGATGCCGTGTAGAAACCGATTAGGTATATATGGGTGTAATGTAACTGCCATGCCCCTAACAGATTAGCCCGCTATCATCTTAGACTGATCATTACTTGCCATCAGGTGAGATCGCAGTCAACGGCTAACTAGTAGTAAGTAGAGGATTTTTTTTAAAAAAGTTTGTTGAAACGAGGTATCTTTTATAGCTAGGAAGAAGATAAAATCCTAGATAGCTCGGATTACCTGAGGGCTTTAGGACAGGTGTAGTAATTACGCAGGATTTATGGTGGTTGCGGCGCACAGACAGCCATTATGGCGGTTTAACGGCGCCGCTTCAGGTATTGTGCTCTTTGGGTCCTGCACTCACACGGCTTTTACTAGCTGAGTATATTATCCCTGAACAGAGTTTTTTTTATCCACTACAAGTAAGCCCTTGACTGCGATCTCACCTGATGGTAAGTGATGATGCAGTCTAAGATGGTAGCGGGCTAACCTGTTAGGGGCTGTTATATTAAACCCATATCCCTATTCGGTTTCTACACGGCATCGTACCGAAACGCTTAATCGCTTGGCGGCACGTCGTTACCGGTGGGGTGGTAACTAGCCACGGCCGAGGCCTCCCACCAGGAAATTTCAGAAATTATAAATTTCCAAACCCTGCCGGTATCGAACCCGGGACCTCCGCACGTTAAGGCAACAGCGCTCAAAACTGCGCCACGGAGGTCGTCAAAAACGATACGATACGATATGATACGAAAATAAAATGGTTTCGTGAAACGGATCCGCGCAGATTTTAATTGCTGAAATACCTATTTCATGCCTACCTAGGCACGTGTATGTTTTAAGAACAGACAACAAACGTACTAATTGCTTCCTCGATACCTACTGATTCACTCCGAGAGGAAATGGAATAACCTTCCGACTGCCGTTTTCTCCGCCAAGAAGGTACCAACTCGATGGTAGATTCACTCGACGATTCAAAAGCACTTGTATAAGTTTATTTGAATAAAAAACATTTGAATTTGATGCATTAGACTCGATAGATCGCCGTGCCTGAAAAATTATTGGCGATCAATAACTTCATGCAGGCGAAATTGCATAGCTCACAGCACCGACGCAATTTCGCCTGCTTATTAGATTTTATCGAATATACTTTGGATAGTGCACTCAGGAACTTTACAACCTTATTCCTCACTAGCTGATGCCCGCGACTTCGTCCGCGTGGATATACCAAGTTTCATCGAAATAACTTGAGAAATGACGGACTTTTATACAAACTTTCAACCCCTATTTAACCCCTTTGGGGGTGGAATTTTGAAAAACTGTGAAACACGTATGTTTTCATTTCTAACCCGCAGCTCATATACCAAGTTTCATGGATATAACTTGAGAAATGAAGGACTTTCATACAAACTTTCAACCCCTATTTCACCCCTTCGGGGGTAAAATTTACACAAACTGTGAAACATATATTTCTTCATTTTTAACCGTGAGCTTGTATACCAAGTTTCATCGATATAACTTGAGAAATGACGGACTTTCATACAAACTTTCACCCCCTGTTTCACCCCCTTAGGGGTGGAATTTTGAAAAACTGTGACACACGTACTTCTTTATTTTTTACCGTTAGCCAAAATAAAAAGTTTCGTTGCTATAACTTGTAAAACATCTTGAGAAACGAAGGACTTTCATACCAACTTTCATCCCCTATTTCACCCTTTTGGAGGTTGAATTTTCAAAAACTGTGAAACACGTATGTCTCCATTTTCAACCCGCAGCTCATATATCAAATTTCATGGCTATAGCTTGAGAAATTAAGGACGTTCATACAAACTTTCAACCCCTATTTCACCCCTTTGGGGGTAGAATTTCGAGATAAAAAGTATCCTATATCCTACCTCGTAGTATGGGCTCAAATCGTGCCAAGTTTCGTTTGAATTCATTCAGTAGTTTCGGCGTGATGCGCGGCCAAGATACAGACAGACAGACAGACAGACAGACAGACAGACAGACAAAAATGAAAAAAATTACAGATTTGGCTTCAGTATCGAATAATGAGTGCCCTCCAAAAAAAATTTTCAAAATATCTTCAATGTACAGAATTGGACATGTTACAGTTTTATTATAAGTATTATTATAAGTTTAGATAGATTCACCGTTCTACCACAGAACAGCAAGAAACCGTCTACGCATCCTAATGTGGTCGACGTCCAATTTGCTCGAACGAAATGGTGTGGAATGCTCTTCCAGCGCATGTATTTCTTGCCACGTGTAACTTAAGAAAAATACTTAACAACTTAATTTAAAAACTTTATAAATAGAGGCAAGAGTGAATAGGCATTTTCTGGGCAAGCGCGCTCCAGACCTCATCATTGCTTGCAACAATAGGAGGTTTAATCACTAGGCTATCATCACTTTTACGTACCTATCCTTTCGTATATTACTAGCTGATGCCCGCGACTTGGTTCGCGCGGATTGAGGTTTTTTGGTTCCCGCGGGAACTCTTTAATTTTCCGGGATAAAAAGTAGCCTATGTGCTATTCTAGACTATAATCTATATCTTAGTGCCAAATTTGATCCAGATCCGTTCAGCCGTTCTGGCGTGAGTAACAAACATCCATCCATCCATCTATGCATCCATACATCCATCCTTCCATCCAAAGTTTCGCATTTATAATATTAGTATAGATAGATGAACAGTAAAAATCTCTAGGTCTCTCAAATTCCCTATCCCATTTTCTTCAAACGAGATGTGGTAGCCCTGGCCGCCGCGCCCGGACAGGATGGCTTGTATATAATTAAGAATTTCTCTCAACACAGAGCGGCGGCCGGTTTCACCGCGTTTTCCTCTCGATTAGATAAACGTTTGGAAAATAAAGTGCTTTTAATCTTTAGGAAGTATCTCAAGAACAATGCGTATTAGAGAAAAGAATATAAAGAATCTATTCATGAATACAAAGACTTAATCTATACTTCTGCGAAAGTTTGAATGGATGCAGGATGGACGTATGGATGGATGGATGTTTGTTACTCAATCACGGCGGAACGGCTGAACGGATCTGGATGAAAATTGGCACAGAGATAGATTATAGTCTGGAATAACACATTGGCTACTTTTTATCCCGGAAAAATAAAGAGTTCCCGCGGGAACAAAAAAAAACTTAATCCACGCGGACAAAGTCGTGCGGGCATCTGCAGCTAGTAAATTATAGTTACTAGGTACTGCGCGAGGGCCATACTGGCAACGGTGTTTCATTATTGTTGACTTTCGTGTTTTAGAATAATTATAATCCTTATTTTTGGAACATCAGAAGAATCAGACTGATTGACTACCTATCATAATATATATGTTAATATGACAGTCTTACCGCTCAAACCATTTAGAAAATTGTTTTTTTTTTTTTTAATTTAAAACTGATGGAAGTATAAAGTGAACGCACCTTGTCAGACAGGTGACACTGACAAATACAAAACGTAATCTGTCAAAAATCTTGTCTACGCTCTCTCTGTTAGAAAATTGTATTGCGTTGTTACTTTCTATATTTAAAAATATACACTCCAAGTTTTTCAAGTGCTTTTATTCAAATTAAATAATAAAACCATTCCTACATGGTAGCAGAGCAATTTAAGATTTTATTTTCAGCACAAAACGTAACGATTAAAAAGATTTCAAGAGATAAAGTTTTTTGCCAACGTGATTTGTTTTCCAAAATTTTTCCAAAATGTCTTTATTAAACAGTAAGTAATTCATTCAATATTGAAAAATTGAGCGGCAGGGACAATTACTCAACATGGAAATTCGCCGTTCAAACATATTTGGAACACGAAGAGCTCTGGGAGTGTATAAAGGGAAAAAACGTGGACCCATTAAAAGATAAAAAGGCAAAATCAAAGATAATTCTGCTCGTCGACTCCATAAATTACGTGCACATTGAGGAGTGCACGTCTGCAAAACAGGTATGGGACAATTTGTCTACAGCTTTCAGTGATTCCGGCCTAACTAGAAAAGTTGGATTACTAAAAACACTTATTACCACTACTTTAGAAAACAGTAACAGCATCGAAGATTATGTCAATAAGATAATGTCGACGGCGCATAAACTGCGCAACATTAATTTCAAAATCGACGACGAATGGCTAGGCACACTTCTGCTAGCGGGCTTACCGGAAACATATAAGCCAATGCTTATGGCCTTAGAAAGTTCAGGCATTCAAATCTCCGCTGATGCTATAAAAACAAAGATTTTACAGGATGTAAAACCGGCAGACAAATCTTCTGCATTTTATACTCCTAAATCTCAGAATAATAAGTATAATAGTAGTAATAAAAGCAAATCCAAGGGTCCACGGTGTTTTAACTGCAATAAATTTGGCCATTTCAGCAAATTTTGTAGAAATAAGGAAAGAAAATCTGAAAATAAGAGTAATAACAGTGGTTTTGTAGCTGCATTTTCAGCCGTTTCAGTCAATGATGAATATAGCTGGTACATCGACTCCGGAGCTTCTGTACACATGACCAAACATAAGGAATGGTTATCAGAGATATGTTTGCCGAGTGAATCTCATGTACGAATAGCAGATGATAAAGTGCTCAAAGTCGAATTGTGTGGGAGTACCACTATAACCATTCCGGGAGAGGATGGGTCATCAAGTAAAATCAAGGTAAACAATGTTTTTTATGTACCTGAGTTAGCAACCAATTTACTATCAGTTAGTAAGATAATTGAAAATGGCTGTAAAATTGAATTTTCTAATAATTGCTGCCGGATTTTGAACAAAAATGAAGTAACCGTTGCAACAGCCAATTGCTTTAATGGAACTTATAAACTCAACACAAGTGAAACCAGAGGATTTTCTGCTGTCACAGACAATTCTAATTTTCTTTGGCATCAAAGATTGGCTCATTTGAATTTTAATGACCTGTATAAATTACAAGACTGTGCACTTGGTATCAACTTGACATCACAGAAAGAAGAAGTATTATGCACACCGTGCCTTCAAGGCAAGCAAACCAGGCAACCTTTCAAGCACATGGGTTCCCGAGCAAATGATTTGCTAGAACTGATCCATTCTGACATTTGTGGTCCGATGGAGACGCCATCGCTGGGAGGAGCCAGGTATTTTATAACTTTCATCGATGATTATTCAGGAAAAGTGTTTGTTTACACTTTAGCTAACAAGAGTGAAGCCTTAGAAAAGTTTCAAGAATTTAAAAGTAGTGTTGAAAATAAATTAAATAAATCTATTAAGATATTTAGGTCTGATAATGGCAGGGAATATGTTAACCGTTCATTTGAAAAATTTCTGAAGGTCTCTGGCATTACTCATCAAACCAGTAATCCGTATACACCAGAGCAAAATGGGCGAGCAGAACGAATGAACAGAACACTTATAGAAAGGGCTAAATGTATGTTGTTTAATGCATGTTTACAGAAGGAGTACTGGGCAGAAGCAATCCTAACTGCGGCATACATAACAAATCGCTGTCCGTCTCGAGCAATTGAAGGCATAACTCCGTTTGAAAGATGGACAGGATTCAAGCCAGATATTAGTCATTTAAGAGTCTTTGGTTGCAAGGCAATGGTACATATACCGAAGGAGCGCAGGCTCAAATGGGATTCAAAATCCAGTGAAATGATCTTTGTCGGCTACAGCACTACAACTAAAGGTTACAGATTATATAATCCTAAAACTAAGCGTGTAATAATGAGTAGAGATGTTGTTTTTATAGAAAGTCCGACTAAGGTATCTGAGAGTGTAAAACCCATTGAGAAGGAAAATAAGGTTGGTATCACACTAACATCTGAAACTCCAAACTTACCTGCTCCTTCCACTTCAACTGCCTTGGAAGCTGCAGAACTTGACTTGTCCACTAGCTATGATGACTCCAAAGATGATGAGTATAACCCTAACTTTACAGACTGTATGTCTGATAGTAGTATATCACCCACCACACCCGTGAGACATGTAACAGTCCGTACTCGCAGGCAAAAGCAGAATGATGACAGTCCTTTATCACTAATGTGTTTTAATAATGAATTGGCTATGAGTGTTTTAGATAGTGACCCACAAAGTACTGAAGAAGCATTGCAGAGTAACCAAGCTGCACAATGGAAGAATGCCATGGATCTTGAATATGAGTCTTTAATAAAGAATAATACATGGGTACTTGCAGACCTTCCAGTGGGAAAGAAAGCCATACCATGTAAGTGGATTTTTAAAACTAAAACGAATGAAAATGGGGAAATAACGAGATATAAAGCGAGGCTTGTTATAAAAGGCTATAAACAGAGGAAAAACATAGATTATCAAGAAGTATTTGCTCCGGTTATTCGCTACTCCTCACTCCGATATTTAATGAGCATGGCTGTTAAATATGAGCTAAAAATTCATCAAATGGATGCCGTTACAGCTTTCTTACAAGGTGATGTGGAAGAGGAAATTTATATGTGTCAGCCACCTCTGTATGAACAAGAAGGTAACAAAGTATGTCATTTAATTAAATCAATTTATGGACTCAAGCAAGCCAGCAGGCAATGGAACAAAAAATTTAATAATGTATTAATTGATATTGGATTATTGAGAAGCAAAGTAGATCCTTGCATTTATTATTTGGTAAAATCTGATAATGATATATTTTACTTAGCAGTGTATGTAGATGACCTGCTATGTTTTTACAATTGTGAAGAAACTTTACATTTTATTAGAAATAAATTAACAAAAATGTTCAGCATGAAGGATATAGGTGAAGCTAAACATTGCATTGGTTTAAGGATTCATAGAGATAAACAAAAACTACAATTAGATCAGACTTTATACATTGAAAAAGTTTTACAAAGATTTGGCATGTCTGACTGCAATCCAGTGAATACTCCATGTGATACAAGTTCAAAATTGATGCCTGCAAAGGATGACAATGAGATACTCACTAATATACCTTATCATGAAGCAGTGGGATGCTTATTGTATTTATCTCAAGGTACAAGACCGGATATAAGTTATGCTGTGAATACATTGAGTCGTTTCAACAATAAGCCTACTAAAGAACACTGGGTAGCACTCAAAAGAGTGATGCGATATTTAAAAGGCACTTTGCACATGAAATTAAATTATATTAAAGCTAAAGAAGATTATATTAGTGGCTATTGTGATGCAGATTGGGCATCCAACCCAGAAGACAGGAGATCCTGCACAGGCTACGTCTTTTTATTTCAGGGCTCCGCTATCAGTTGGAATTCAAAAAGGCAACCAACTGTGGCATTGTCATCAACTGAGGCTGAATATATGTCGTTGGCCTCCGCCGTGCAGGAGGGGCTATGGTTCAAACAGTTGGATGCTGAATTGCGGTCTTATATAGCAATTCAACCTCTTATAATTTATTGTGATAATCAAAGCACTATTAGACTTTCAGGTAATGACGCTTATCACTCCAGGAGCAAGCACATAGATGTGAGGTACCACTTCATAAGGGAAAAGGTGTCCAGTGGTGAAATTACCATCCATTACAAGGGCACTGATGCAATGGTCGCTGATGTACTTACCAAGGGGCTGCCTCATACCAAGCATACCTTCTGCTCCTCGGCTTTAATGGGTGTGCGTTCAGGACAGGATGATGGAAGTATAAAGTGAACGCACCTTGTCAGACAGGTGACACTGACAAATATAAAAACGTAATCTGTCAAAAATCTTGTCTACGCTCTCTCTGTTAGAAAATTGTATTGCGTTGTTACTTTCTATATTTAAAAATATACACTCCAAGTTTTTCAAGTGCTTTTATTCAAATTAAATAATAAAACCATTCCTACAAAAACGTAAGCTCCTCTAATTAATATGCAAATGCCTGCATGGAAAAAAATGCTGACTGCATTTCTGCGCTAGCAGCCAGTCAGATCCTTTGCGCAGAAAATTAGCCAGCCCTTCTGTCATGGGGCCTTAACCGCAGTGAAATTTTTAGCACTAAGACTCCGTGGGGGTAGTATTGATTTTATTGATAGAAATTAACGTCCCAAATCTCAATGTAGGTACCTACTATACCTACTGTATATCACTTCCCTCTATGCCGTAGGAATTTCGCGAAATTCCGATTGGTAATTTTTTTAAACTTACTTAAATACATACATATAATACAACCGGCAGGATTTGAAACTTCGTCTCTCTGGGAATTGCGCCCTGAGCGCCTTAACCACTCGGCCACGGTTAATTTAGAAACATTCCTCGTGTGTGAAGCACTGTAATAAAATGATAAAAATTTTTTTTTAACTTGACGCTGTTTTGGAAAACGGTTAAAAACGAAATCAACGCAGGCAAAGTCGCAGTTATAAACTAAACAGTTGTAAAAGACTCATTGGGCAGGGTAATTGTATTATGGACAATCCTTATTCCTTAGAAACTCAAGGGTACTTTCTCAAAGCAAGGATAATGCTCGTGACAATCAGAACAACATCTAAGATGCATAATACAGTAGGAATAAGTATGTCCTCAATGGCGACTGCGAATAGTACCTGCTTTTGTGTTTAGTAATTACGGTCCATTACATTAGAGAATCAACTGTAGGGCTGGCACTATAATATAATCCAAAGGAACATTCATTTTGAAAACTATGCCTAAGTAGGTATTTTTATTTTATTTATTTGTTTAAATCAGGCAACTAGGCCCATAGAAATATAAACATAATATAACATACAAAATAAAAAATTCTTAAAATAAACTAAATACATAAATATGAAAATATAATTATAAAACTGTAGGGATTCTGGATCTGGCTTCCCTGAAGCGACGGTAAACTATGCCCTCAGGCCAAAAGTCTGAACTGAGGAACACGTCTTTGCACGAAGCCGGAACAGTAAGGACATACGAGCTGAAGTAGGTTGTCCTACTGGACTTCAGTTTGTCCAGGGTCAGCTGCACTTCTGTCATCTGTGTATTATTGCGTCCCGACGTCCAAGACAGACAAAAGGAATTGTATAAACTTTCCGCTCGAATAAGAGCCCTACTACTAATTGATGACATCAGACATGAGACGTGGTTAATTAAAGAATGCTAATAACCTGCTAAAGTGAACTCCTCTATAAAATGCTGAAAAACTTTTGTCCTATAACTTTAAAAAAAACTTTATTAATTCACAAAAACCCAACTATATTTTTTTGTACTCTCTAGAAACTATTCATCTCTGCGTTTTTATGGGGCACTAGTCGATCGATGACCTGTCCTCTGGCTACGAGTTGTGTAGAGTAACGCTATTTTAGAACAGACATTACTCAACCGTAGAACAAAAGTTGAGAAACTAATTAATTATAATTAAATTTATAAAAACTCATTACAAAATTCGGATGGAACTAAGATTGTACTGCATCAACTAAAACTAAATTACAAGACATTAGACTGTTGCCTCGTATAGGTATAAGTAGATGCAAGATTAATCAAGTACTATCCTCTTATTATAAAGTTTTGCAGACTTGCTAGCTTTACGTAGTAGGTACGTACATATTAATAATATACTCTGTGCTTGAGACGAAGTAACTATGTATTATTTAATCTTTGACTTGAGTGCAATTAAGACTTTAAATCGGTAATTGTGATATATTGGGAAAGAAATATGCAAATACAAGTTAATATCTTAATTCGTTTAGTTTTTGTTGCAAATTACTTACCTACCATAGTTGAATCTAATCAGCTGTATATACCTACATATTAATTTTTTCGTACCACTTGCTCAAAAAAGTGACATTCTATGCCACAAAAAGCGAACTTAACAATAGTCATTTATAATCTGTTAAAAACAGGGAAAGAAAATTGTACTGAATTTCATTCATCCTCTAGGGGGAGAATGTGATTTAAATTTGGAATACTTACCGAAATTTATACTGAACTACATCTGTGTTTACACCATTGAGTTTGTTTATAAAGCATTACCTATACATCTTTTTGAAAAAGGAATACGCATTTATTATGCAGTTATGATTATTAAATAAAATGACGAAAACCGACGAGGCCGTATGAGCTTGATGTCTTTGCTTTTCCGACAAAAAAATATTAGTCTAGGAATTTGCCGCGTTTTTGTTTTCTTCAAATACATAATAGTAGATTATTAACCAAGGGGATAAAGCAGTGTCTTCTGTCGCGGGTGACGATTTAAATCGCGAGCGTAACGAAGGACTCGAGGTTTACTCCCGAGCGAAGCGAGGGTGTTAAAAACGTAAATCACGAGCGAAGCGAGGGATTTAAGACGAGTCCTGAGTGTAGCGAGGGATTTAAGTTCACCCAAGACTAAGACAGCTTTATCACCGAGGAAAATACTCTACTTTTCGTACCATTTGCGAAAAAATTAACACAATAATAATATGAGATAAGCATTTATCAAATAAATATTATAAATGCGAAAGTTTGGATGGATGTATGGATGTTTGTTACTCAATCACGCTCCAACGGCTGAACGGATCTGGATGAAATTTAGCACAGAGATAAATTATAGTCTGGAATAGCACATAGGCTACTTTTTATCCCGGAAAATTAAAGAGTTCCCGCGGGAACCGAAAAACCTTAATCCACGCGGACGAAGTCGCGGGCATCAGCTAGTTAAAAATAGTGACAATTAAAAGTAAAAGTTAACATTCGAAACATTGGTCCAATTATTGATAGAGAGAGTTACATTAACGTTTATGTATTTGAAGAAAACAAAAACGCGGCAAATTCCTAGACTAATATTTTTTTGTCGGAAAAGCAAAGGCATCAAGCTCATACGGCCTCGTCGGTTTTCGTCATTTTATTTAATAATCATAATAAAATAAATAAATACGTATTCCTTTTTCAAAAAGATGTATAATGCTTTATATACAAACTCAATGGTGTAAACACAGATGTAGTTCAGTATAAATTTCGGTAAGTAAGTATTCCAAATTTAAATCACATTCTCCCCCTAGAGGATGAATGAAATTCAGTACAATTTTCTTTCCCTGTTTTTAACAGATTAAAAATGACTATTGTTATGTTCGCTTTTTGTGGCATAGAATGTCACTTTTTTGAGCAAGTGGTACGAAAACGTTATTTATAACTCTCTCTATCAATAATTGGACCAATGTTTCGAATGTTAACTTTTACTTTTAATTTGCTTTTGACTTTTTACTTTTTGACGACCTTCGTGGCGCAGTGTGTAGCGCTGTTGTCTTAACGTGCGGAGGTCCCGGGTTCGATCCCCGGCAGGGTCAATTTGGGAATTTATAATTTCTGAATTTTCCCTGGTCTGGCCTGGTGGGAGGATTCGGCCGTGGCTAGTTACCACCCTACCGGCAAAAACGTGCCGCCAAGCGATTTAGCGTTCCGGTACGATGCCGTGTAGAAACCGAATAGGGGGATGGGTTTAATATAACTGCCATACCCCTAACAGGTTAGCCCGCTACCATCTTAGACTGCATCATCACTTACCATCAGGTGAGATCGCAGTCAAGGGCTAACTTGTAGTGGATAAAAAAAAAAAAAAAATTGTCATTATTTTTAATAAATGCTTATCTCATATTATTATTGTGTTAATTTTTTCGCAAATGGTACGAAAAGTAGAGTATTTTCCTCGGTGATAAAGCTGTCTTAGTCTTGGGTGAACTTAAATCGTTACCCGCGACAGAAGACACTGCTTTATCCCCTTGGTTAATAATCTACTATTTCGTACCACTTGCTCAAAAAAGTGACATTCTATGCCACTAAAAGCGAACATAACAATAGTCATTTTTAATCTGTTAAAAACAGGGAAAGAATATTGTACTGAATTTCATTCATCCTCTAGGGGGAGAATGTGATTTTAATTTTTTTTGACGACCTCCGTGGCGCAGTGTTGAGCGTTGTTGCCTTAACGTGCGCAGGTCCTGGGTTCGATCCCCGGCAGGGTTTGGAAATTTATAATTTCTGAATTTCCCTGGTCTGGCCTGGTGGGAGGCTTCGGCCGTGGCTAGTTACCACCCTACCGGCAAAGACGTGCCGCCAAGCGATTTAGCGTTCCGGTACGTTCCCGTGTAGAAACCGAATAGGGGTATGGGTTTAATATAACTGCCATGCCCCTAACAGGTTAGCCCGCTACCATCTTAGACTGCATCATCACTTACCATCAGGTGAGATCGCGAAGGGCTAACTTGTAGTGGATTAAAAAAAAAAAAAATTTGGAATACTTACCGAAATTTATACTGAACTACATCCGTGTTTACACCATTGAGTTTGTATATATAAAGCATTATACATCTTTTTGAAAAAGGAATACGCATTTATTATGCAGTTAAGATTATTAAATAAAATGAGAAAACCGACGAGGCCGTATGAGTTTGATGCCTTTGCTTTTCCGACCAAAAAACATTAGTCTAGGAATTTGCCGCGTTTTTGTTTTCTTCAAATACATAAACGTTTAGTTTATTTTAACTTATTTTTATAAATAAGTTAATGTTCTAAAAATACGTTACGATGTTAAATCAAGTGTTAATTTTTTCGCAAATGGTACGAAAAGTAGAGTATTTTCCTCGGTGATAAAGCTGTCTTAGTCTTGGGTGAACTTAAATCCCTCGCTACACTCAGGACTCGTTTTTAACACCCTCGCTACGCTCGGGGGTAAACCTCGAGTCCTTCGTTACGCTCGCGATTTAAATCGTCACCCGCGACAGAAGACACTGCTTTATCCCCTTGGTTAATAATCTACTATTTAATAACCCTTTGGCGGGCATAAAATACTCTCAAAATTATGATTTAGTAATTGAAATTAGGTACCTACCTATTAGAAGTTTTATGACTTGAATTACAATTCTTACCCTTGTGTTAGGTACCTACACGAAATAAATCCAATAATTAAAGTAGAGATTAAAATAGTTCAATCACAAGAATCGTATCGAGTTTTGCGATTCAATAATTTAGGTATTGGTTAGGTAGGATTTGACCTGAGGTAGGACCTACTCAAGTACATTATAATATTATGTAGAAGTGATTATACTTGTGATAGGCATAGTATAAGTCTTAAATTATAAAAAATCATTTTTTATGATTTAAGATTTTATATAGTAACTGTGGACTTTCATGGCGTAAATAATAAAATCGCATAACAAAGAATGTAAATGATCCTTCCTACGCACAAATTTCTCAAAGGAAATCTCGAGAAAGTTAATAGTAAGCCCTTTGTACATAAGCGACACACAAAAAAGGTCGGCAAAGTAGAATGTAGTGTCAATTTCAATTTCAAATATGGAACATTCGCTTTATGGACGTAACATATTATATTTTATTCAGACCTCTGCAAGTTCTGATTTATTAGTACCTACGGAAATTTGGACACCATCACTATCCGTTTTATAAATGCGAAAGTGTGTTTGTCTAACACAAAAACTTCCATAATATCAAAACTTGTTAATCTTACAATCCTTGTAATCTTAAAATCTTATTAGAAATAGAAAGATTTAAATAACGACCGACTTTCATGACGTAAATAATGAAATCGCGTTAACAAAGAATGTAAATTCTCCTTCCTACACACAAATTTCTCAAAGGAAATCTCGGGAAAGTTAATACAAACCCTTTGTAGGTATAAGCGACACACAAAAAAGGTGAAATGTAGAGTCAATTTCAATTCCAAATGGGGAACATTCGTTTTAAGGACGTACGGACAGATTATATATTTTATTCAGAGCTCGGCAAGTTCAGATTTATGAGTACGGGAATTTGACACCATCACTACCCATTTTGTAAATGCGAAAGTGTGTTTGTTTGTTGGGTTATCCTTCAATCACGCCGCAACGGAGCAAAGAATGCATGAATATTGTTAACAAACTAGTAGAGAGTGATATGACTCTTATCTCGGAAAATCAATGATTTTTAAAAACCTAAAAGGCTAAGAAGTCGCGAGCATCGTCTATTCGCCTGATAGAATAATGCGCTTAACTTAAGTGGTAAACATGTTTGACATGCGGATGACCAGGACCGGGATTCGATTCCCGGGTCAAACAAAAAATACCTACCTAAGGTATTGTGTTTCTGAGTTTTCTCTATCAAAAAGAAAAAAAAGCAAGTTGAGTTTATTGTGGGCTCTTCTCAGACGTTTGGAATCCTCGTAGCATTAGTGATAAGATACCGTCGTTAATAATCACCATCACGTCTTATACTTTGTATACTTGACGTTCGTTAAGTGTACTGTGTAAGTACCAATTTTGAATAAACATACTTTGACTTTGAAAAAAAACTAACCTGCCCCCCGATTGTGTAAGGAAAACGTAATCGTAATGGTTTGTCAAACGGATGATCCGACCTGGGCCCCAATCATGTAAGAATTGTTCATCAAACGTTCAAGATTTTTGTCAAAGTAAAATAAAACCATAAGTGCATTGAATTAGAGCTCAATTTCGTCTGCCCATTCTTATACGTTTAGGGTATCGTACATACCTAAACGTATAAGAATGGGCAGACGAAATTGAGCTCCTGTTTAAGGAGTCCATAGATGCCTGCACGTCAAAAAGCATGTGTGAACTCCTTACACAGTTCGAGTAATACGTTTTAAGCTGTGAAATGATTACGATTCGCTTGTAACACAATTGGGCCTCTGTCAATTATCGCAATTAGTGGCTCCATAGTCGTAATTCCTAATTCCATGAGTTTCTCCATGCTCCATAGCCCGATGGGATGAAACTCAGGAAAATCCGACACGAACGGTCATTTGCGGGACCGGCAGCTGTACCTTTCCGAGGCACGCGGGTGAAACACCGCCAACTTAGGTACTAACTACAGTGTAGCACAGAGATTTTCTTGTAAAAAACCAATACTTGATGTTGAATCTTGATCGCCCAACCCGGGGATCGAAGCCAGGGGGCTCGTTGTACACAGCTGATCATAATAACCAACGAGGCAGTCCATACTAATATGGTAAATGTGAAAGTGTGTCTGTCTGTCTGTCTGCTACGCTTTAGTAGAACCTTTGATATAATTAAAGAACAGAACATCTTTTCAACCGATTTTTGATGAAATTTAGTACAGATATAGGTTGTTTCCCGGGAAAGGACATCAAGGCACCTTTTTATACCGGAAAATGAAGGAATTCCCGCGGAAATTAAAAAAAAATAATCAACGCGGGCGAAGTCGCGGGCATCATAACGTAGGTACCTGTCGTATGATTCTAATAGCTGTTTCATTAGTTTGTACGGGATTAAAATTAAATTGAACTCATAAGTAACGTTAAAACCAGCGGGTTTAAAAGAGATAAGTAAAACTTTCTTAACCCTAGAGTGGGCGCGCTATGAGCATTTTGCCGCCCTCGTCAAAAAAACGTTAATAATTCGTAAAATAGTTGTTCTCGGAGAATGCGCTTTTGAGTAGCTGCCCCGACTATTGTTCACCACCCGTGCTGAAAGGAGGGATGCAATCAGTGCGCGGGGAGCCGCTAGAAGAGGTTGTTGTCACCATCGGTCGTCGCGAGGCGGCATTTTGCTCAGCGCGCGCCCACTCATGTAAGTAAAAATTGTGTCAAATATTTTTTTGTTACATTGAAATTCACTTTATATTTTATTATTTATTTCCTTAAAAAAATGTTTATTGTTTCAGGATTTATGTGCCACGTAATATAAAATATGGATGATCGTATAATATCTTGTTTAGAGGAAGAGTCCGATTTTGAAGATGTTAGTGCACAGTTTTAGAAGAGAAAAAAGGGTGTTGCAGATGCTCTAAATTACTGTGCAATGAACATTGCACATACTTATGTGCAGACTGTTTTGCTCAAGAATATCAAGTAGATGAAGATAATTTATAAGTTTGTTATTTTTTATATATATTTATTAGTTTTTCGTAAGATTGGTAAGAAGAAGTCAAAAAAGTCAATTAAAATGTAACTTGTTGCTTAAACCTCAATTAACCAAAGTTCTTAAAATATAAGTTAATAAATATGTTGATTTTTGATTACCTATTTGTGTTTTATTTAGATTCTGACAATAATTTGTAAAATCAAATGCAGTATTTCTACTTAAAATAGTCAATGATGAGGAGCGGCAAAATGCTCCACACGCGCCCACTGACGTTACGCGGGGAGGCGCGCCCACTCTAGGGTTAATAACCAATAATCCGATTTACCTCATACAACGCGCTGCGTTCACCTCTGCGCCACGAAAACTGTAGACTTGAGATAGAAAGAAAATAATTATACCTAACTAACTAGCTGATTTATTTATTTTTATTTAACTAGCTGATGCCCGCGACTTTGTCTGCGTGGATTGAGGTTTTTTTGTTCCCGCAGGAACTCTTTAATTTTCCGGGATAAAAAGTAGCTTAAGTGTTATTCCAGACTATAATCTATCTCTGTGCCAAATTTCATCCAGATCCGTTCAGCCGTATCGTGCGCAAACATAAGCTAGTTTTTAACCGACTTCAAAAAAGGAGGAGGTTTTCAATTCGACTGTATGTTTTTTTTGTATGTATGTCACGCGATCATTCCGCCAATTATGAATCAATTTTGATGATTCTTTTTTGTTTGGTAGATCATACTTCAGAGGTAGTCCCATCAATTTTATCGTAGTTTCGCGCTTTTTGAGAAAATCAACAAAAAACAAAATATATACTCGTACCATAAAACAAATATTTAAGTTCATACTTATACTTAGGTATAGTTTTGAAGTCACTCACACCACTCACACACTCACTCACTCACACACACACACACACTTGCATGCTAGCATGATGATAATTTAAAAAAGAAAAAAAAAATGATATCAATAAATTTGTTATTTGTATAATGTAATTGTTAAATTTGTAAGAGCTAGGCCTTCTGACACAGGTATTTTTTTAAAATGTATCTTGAAATAAATCATTTTTCATTTTTTTTTTTTTGAAGTCGGTTTTTGTTTTAGATGAAAGCGAATAATTATTATCCCGGAAAATCAAAGTCTTCACAATATCGTTTACATAGCGTAAGTTACTCAAGAAAGCGGCTTACGCGAGTACAACTTACAGGTGTAACCCTGGCCTAAGAATAGGTAGTTTAAGAAAAAACTTAATATTGTGAACGTGTGAGTACCTAAGGACCAAAGTGTCGGTGGCCGCACATTTATGACCTGGATACAGCTCCCACACGGTCGCTTTTTATTTTCCCTCGATACTTTACTACGCGGCTGACCTCCAAACGAGCAATATAACAAAAACAAACCACAACATTAACCACTTTGGTTCCGTACCATACTTACCTACATTATTTGCACACGTAGGTTAATTAAGTCTTTTAGAACAAATTATAAAAACGTCTATCATCATATAATGTTCTGTTAATTATGAAAATTTTACTTACATTTTGGTAATTAATCCAAGCTTTAGATGATGGCCGCGACTTCATCTGAGTGGAATTAGGTGGGGTTTTTTTGGGAATGGTTGGATTTTCCGGGATAAAAAGTTAGCCCATATGCCCCGGGATGTATCTGATCTATTTTGGTATACCAAATTTCGCCTGACTCGGTTGAAAAGAGGTACCGTGAAAACAAATCAGACCGAAAGACAGGTACACTGCATTTAATTACATTAACTACACTGCATTAATATTAGTATGGATGACTGAATTACACAGTTTTGTAAAGTCACGGCATGACACGGCATTTTTATTCACTACAAGTTAGCACTTGACAGGTAGGTTAGGTACATACAGGCTATATTTTTCGTAAGTATAGATCGCGCACGAGTTGAATGCAGAGCAAATGTATGGTGACACATACATGCCCAATTAAAAATCGCAGTTTCGATATAATTTGTAAGCTCTTTAAGGAGCGCGAAGCACAGCCTAGAAGAGATATAGCAAAGAGATCGGGGTCAAGGATGCATGGGTTGACTTCATTATGTCCGTACGCCCCCAAGACCGTGAGATGGATCCACGTTACCCGTAACATGAGTTTTTTTTTTATCTACTATATACATGTTAGCCCTTGACTGCGATCTCACCTGATAGTAATGATGCAGTCTAAGATGGTAGCAGGCTAACCTGTTAGGGGCATGGGGGTTATAATATTAAATCCATACCCCTATTCGGTTTCTACACGGCATCGTACCGGAACGTTAAATCGCTTGGCGGCACGTCTTTGCCAGTAGGGTGGTAACTAGCCACGGCCGAAGCCTCCCACCAGGCCAGACCAGGGAAAATTTAGAAATTATAAATTCCCAAATTGACCTTGCCGGGGGTCGAACTCGGGACCTCCGCACGTTAAGACAACAGCGCTCAACACTACGCCACGGAGGTTGTAAAATTGGATTATACACTCGTATTGAATAGCAGGTAGCATTTTACAGTTATAATCCTACTCGCTATGGAACTCTAAAAATAACGAGGAACCGCCGACCACGCCCGAGGCTCAACTTAAGAAGCTTAAACCTTTTTATTTATAAAGCAAAACACTTCAAAGGACTTTATGATAAGGATGATATTTTTAATAACATAGGTACGTGATTCAAGACGATTTTATTTAAAGCCTCACGCTTTATTATTTTTAAAAAAAGAGATAATATTCGACCTCTTTGTTTTTTTAATGAAGCCTTTGCATGTTTTGTGACCATTCAAAAGACATTCGTGCATTTAACCTGGTGATAGCTTGTTATTATTTGTGTGGAGATGTGTAAGTAGATCTAGGTAGGTATGGTAGGTATGATTAATTAATTTTTCAGAAGCTAAAGTGCCCATTTTGATTTAATTTTAATGAGACCACTTCAGGTGTAAGCATTTTCTTTTAATTAACAACAGCCGACCAAAGTTTTTGACGACCTCCGTGGCGCAGTGTTGAGCGCTGTTGCGGAGGTCCCAGGTTCGATCCCCGGCAGGGTTCGAACCTGGTGTTTCTTCCTTCGATTTCTGGTCACGAATTTTCCCTGGTCTAGCCTGGTGGAAGGCTTCGGCCGTGGCTAGTTACACTGAGAAAAATTTCCTTGTTTACCTTCCGATTTTTACCTTCTAAAACCGATTCCTTCCAAAATTGGGTCTTTTCCTTCCACCGATTACCTTCTGAATCGGGGAACTGCCAAATTCCTACCGATATTTAGAAGGTAATGAATTTTATCCGTCTAATACGGAAGAACATAAAGGAAGGAAATTTGTTGGAAGGAATTAACCAAGAAGGAATTTCCTTCCAGCTAAATATTCCTACTAAATAAGGATGCATTATAATAATTCCTCCCAAATTTAACCTTCCAAATTAGATGTTAATGTCCTTCTGAATTCAAATCCAAAGTTGTCGGAAGAAAAACGCAGCTAACCTTCTGATATTGAAGGATATTTACCCTCTTAACTAGTGGGAAATAAATTGACTTTACTATTCCATCAAAAAAGAAAGGATTAGAAAGGCTCGCTGGAAGGAACTACTATCCAAATTAGATGGATCACACTTGGAGGGAATAACACAAGGAGTATCCTTCTAAATTAGATGATAATATCCTTCTAAATCAATTATAATTTTTCGGTAGGAACAGTGTCGGAAGGAAAACGCATATTTACCCTCCGAAATTGAAGGATATTTACCCTCTTATTTAGTAGGAAATGAAGTGACATTACTATTCCATCAAAAACGAAGGGATTAGAAAGGCTCGCTGGAAGGAATAACCATCCAAATTAGATGGATCACATATGGAGAAAATAACACAACGAACATCTTTCTAAATTAGATGATAATATCTCTCCAAACAAATTGGAATATTTCGGTATCGGAAGGAAAACGAATAAGTTTTATTAAATAGAAATATAGTAATAGAAATGTAGTACCCGACCCGACCACTAGATGTCGCTACGCGTATATTGGCTCGCGGTATAGGGTGGCGCCGGTCAAATACATATATATCGCCAAGTCCGCTTGTATCTGTACCTGCATCGTGGCAAATGGTGCTTCCACCTAGTTGGGACATTCATTGAAAGCGCATAGCAGAGCATAATTCATAGGTGGTATATGGACCCTTACTGGGACAGGGCGTTTTGAAAGCCTATAATTTTGCAAAAGCCCGCTTCGTATTAGCCATCGCCTTAGGTAGGTAATATTTTGTCTTCTAGGTTTGGAAGGTTATTTATATTTACCGAACAAATATGACCAAGTATGTATTTACCGTCATTTATTTTCCTTCCAAAAATTACCTTCCCTTTTGACTCAGTAGGAATTTCCGACCGAAATTTGGAAGGTACGTATTACCCACCGAAATAGAAGGCAGACATTGTTTGGAAGGAAATTTTGGACGGTAATAATATCCTTCCAAGTTGAAAGGTAAATTTCCTACTGAGTCAAAAGGGACGGTAATACCTTCCGTATTTCGGAAGGTCTTTTTTCTCAGTGTACCCTACCGGCAAAGACGTGCCGCCAAGCGCTTTTTTTTTATAGCGTTCCGGTACGATGCCGTGTAGTTGAAACCGAATAGGGGTATTGGTTTAATATAACTGCTATGCCCCTAACAGGTTAGCCCGCTGCCATCTAAGATTGCATCATCACTTACCATCAGGTGAGATCGCAGTCAAGGGCTAACTTGTAGTGGATAAAAAAAAAGTACGATCATATAGAATAATTAATAGTTCGACACAGCTTTTCTTCAAGTAGCGAGCGTATCAAATCCTTGTTTTCCAAAAAAACCGAAGCTGTAGTCTGCACACTGCACAGGTCGAATTTTTTAATTCAGTTTTAAAATCAGCCAAAATGTTCAGCCATTCACGAAGTTTCTTAAAAAAATTAAGTACGTAGGTAGGTACTTTTCTTTCCGTTTTGCAATTCTCGTGTACATAAAATTTCAAGCATTTATCGGTAAATTCTTCAGCGGTGAAATGCCGAAGGCTCAAACTTGCAGGTCCAGTATGCGCTTGGCAACAGACACGGCCAGGGGTGCGGTAGGAGGCAAGAGGGGCGCGGGGAGAGGGGAGGATGTCGGTTACTCACGCATTTACTACAGGGGGCATACTACCATCACTCTGTTTTAATATTGTTGTCGTTCGTGTTTTACATATTATAGTCCTTATTTTAGGGAAGTCAAGGTGCGTGGCATAAACCTGTCATTTTGAAGTAATACTGCTTTATGCGTTGGTAGTGTAGTAACCCAGGTCCGAGGAAACCGCGACTGGTTTAATAATTATTATTTCGAAGGCTTATGATGATGTTTTATGACTTTGTAATTACGAGTGGGATAGTGTACTCGTATCTAAGGTAGATACTAAGGTAGAGAGTAGGCGTAAGACTTTTAAGTTGAAAACTAAACTTAGAACAGATCTGGCATCTGTTCTATTGATGCGTGGATCATACTAATATTATGAATGCGAAAGTGTGTTTGTTTGTTGGTTTGTCCTTCAATCACGCCGCAATGGAGACACGGATCGACGTGATTTTTGGCATGGGTAGGTAAAGTTGAGGACCTGGAGAGTAGGCTACTTTTTATCCCGGAAAATTAAGGAGTTCCCGCGGGAATCAAAAATACTTTCTTAAACCAAGCGGACGAAGTCGCGGGCATCAGCTAGTTAGTACCTACTCTAAGTTGTTGGTTTAAGTTTCGTAAAGTCTCATAGAGTTTATTTCTTTCTAATTTGGTCTTAAATCCAATATGGCGTCTGTTTTATTGGTCTCGGTGGTACGCTACGTCTTCTAAAGTTGGTTTAAGTTTAGTAGATTCTTAGTGCTTGGTTTACCCAAACTTTTCGACTGGTTTTTAGAGTTTAATTTGATCTGAAATCATTGGATGTTAAACGCATTAGAAACTATACCCGCTCAATTCTGCTGGAAGGAACACTAAGCACTTTTTGAATTACCTACAGATCTCGGTTGATCGTTAAGTAGGTACACACTACACATGGAGGTGTGTTTATATAAAGCAGTCTTGTATCTCAGCTCTATACCTAAAAGCTTGAACGTTATATATTATGTAATAGAGGTTTACATATAAATTATTAAGCAAGGTCTCTTATCTAGGGTCTATACCTAAGGGGTTGAGCGTTATATATGCGTATATAAAACAGTATCTTGCTCCTCTCTATTTCGTTTTCGTACACGCAGACGAAGTACGGATCCATAGACAATTTTCGTGACCGATTGGATTGAACGATTTTGTGTGGGTCTATTATTAACCGACTAATTACGTTCCTTTGCGAAGTTTCGTTTGAGAGAAAGAGAGTAGACCCCCTTATCTTAGCTCTATACCTAAACGCATGAACGTTATCTTACGTATGTATGTATGTATGTATGTATGTGTAAAGCAGATCTAAGCTACGTATGCATAATACAGGTGTTTATTACATACAGCACACGCTTTTATCTCAGCTCTATACCTAAAGGCTTGAACTTGATATATGTATTGAGGCGAGTATATAAAGCAGAGCCTCTTATCTCAGCTCCTTACCTAAAGGCTTGAACTTGATATATGTATTGAGGCGAGTATATAAAGCAGAGCCTCTTATCTCAGCTCTATACCTAAAGGCTTGAACTTGATATAATATGTATTGAGGCGAGTATATAAAGCAGAGGCTCTTATCTCAGCTCCTTACCTAAAGGCTTGAACTTGATATATGTATTGAGGCGAGTATATAAAGCAGAGCCTCTTATCTCAGCTCCTTACCTAAAGGCTTGAACTTGATATATGTATTGAGGCGAGTATATAAAGCAGAGCCTCTTATCTCAGCTCTATACCTAAAGGCTTGAACTTGATATAATATGTATTGAGGCGAGTATATAAAGCAGAGCCTCTTATCTCAGCTCCTTACCTAAAGGCTTGAACTTGATATATGTATTGAGGCGAGTATATAAAGCAGAGCCTCTTATCTCAGCTCCTTACCTAAAGGCTTGAACTTGATATATGTATTGAGGCGAGTATATAAAGCAGAGCCTCTTATCTCAGCTCTATACCTAAAGGCTTGAACTTGATATAATATGTATTGAGGCGAGTATATAAAGCAGAGCCTCTTATCTCAGCTCCTTACCTAAAGGCTTGAACTTGATATATGTATTGAGGCGAGTATATAAAGCAGAGCCTCTTATCTCAGCTCTATACCTAAAGGCTTGAACTTGATATATGTATTGAGGCGAGTATATAAAGCAGAGCCTCTTATCTCAGCTCCTTACCTAAAGGCTTGAACTTGATATAATATGTATTGAGGCGAGTATATAAAGCAGAGCCTCTTATCTCAGCTCCTTACCTAAAGGCTTGAACTTGATATATGTATTGAGGCGAGTATATAAAGCAGAGCCTCTTATCTCAGCTCTATACCTAAAGGCTTGAACTTGATATATGTATTGAGGCGAGTATATAAAGCAGAGCCTCTTATCTCAGCTCCTTACCTAAAGGCTTGAACTTGATATATGTATTGAGGCGAGTATATAAAGCAGAGCCTCTTATCTCAGCTCCTTACCTAAAGGCTTGAACTTGATATATGTATTGAGGCGAGTATATAAAGCAGAGCCTCTTATCTCAGCTCTATACCTAAAGGCTTGAACTTGATATAATATGTATTGAGGCGAGTATATAAAGCAGAGCCTCTTATCTCAGCTCCTTACCTAAAGGCTTGAACTTGATATATGTATTGAGGCGAGTATATAAAGCAGAGCCTCTTATCTCAGCTCTATACCTAAAGGCTTGAACTTGATATAATATGTATTGAGGCGAGTATATAAAGCAGAGCCTCTTATCTCAGCTCTTTACCTAAAGGCTTGAACTTGATATATGTATTGAGGCGAGTATATAAAGCAGAGCCTCTTATCTCAGCTCCTTACCTAAAGGCTTGAACTTGATATATGTATTGAGGCGAGTATATAAAGCAGAGCCTCTTATCTCAGCTCTATACCTAAAGGCTTGAACTTGATATAATATGTATTGAGGCGAGTATATAAAGCAGAGCCTCTTATCTCAGCTCCTTACCTAAAGGCTTGAACTTGATATATGTATTGAGGCGAGTATATACCTAAAGCAGAGCCTCTTATCTCAGCTCTATACCTAAAGGCTTGAACTTGATATAATATGTATTGAGGCGAGTATATAAAGCAGAGGCTCTTATCTCAGCTCCTTACCTAAAGGCTTGAACTTGATATATGTATTGAGGCGAGTATATAAAGCAGAGCCTCTTATCTCAGCTCTATACCTAAAGGCTTGAACTTGATATAATATGTATTGAGGCGAGTATATAAAACAGAGGCTCTTATCTATACCTAAAGGCTTGAACTTTATATACGTATTGAGGCGTGTATATATAAAGCAGAGCTCTTATCTCAGCTCTATACCTAAAGGCTTGAACTTTACTTAAGTTACTCTCTGGCGCAGTGTTGAGCGCTGTTGCCTTAACGTGGGAGGTCCTGGCTTCGATTCCCGGCAGGGTAAATTTGGGAATTTATAATTTCTGAATTTTCTCTGGTCTGGTCTGGTGGGATGCTTCGGCCGTGGCTAGTTACCACCCTACCGGCAAAGACGTACCGCCAAGCGATTTAGCGTTCCGGTACGATGCCGTGTAGAAACCGACTAGGGGCATGGGTTTAATATAACTGCCATACCACTTAACAGATTAGCCCGCTATCATCTTAGACTGCATCACTTACCATCAGGTGAGATTGCAGTCAAGGGCTAACTTGTTGTTGATAAAAAAAAGCTTGAACTTTATAAACGTACTAGATGATGCCCGCGACTTCGTCCGCGTGGATTAAGTTTTTTTTATTCCCACGGAAACTCCTTAATTTTCCGGGATAAAAAGTAGGTAGCCTATGTCCTTCCCCGGGATACAACCTATCCTTGTACCAAATTTCATCAAAATCGGTTGAACAGATGGGCCGTAAAAGCGTAGCAGACGGACAGACAGACAGACACACTTTCGCATTTATAATATTAGTATGGATATGGATAAATACAGGTATAGTATATTATGATGTAATGCAGAGGCGCAGACGTCAGGGTCGCAGCGAGGCGGGACGCGGGATGCGCCTACCTGCGCCCGCTCCCAAAACGAACAAGAGCCCGCATTCCTTGCGCCCTCGCCGGCCCAGCGTCCGCGCACCCGCCGACGGTTACAGGGCTGACACTGACTACTTTAATTATTATATTTATTTTATTTCGCTTTCTCGTTCCAAATACCTACTGCTATAACTTAGGCTTCCTTTTTCCTAGTTATTATCATACTACCTAATATTATAAATGCGAAAGTGTGTTTGTTTGTTTGTTTGTTCTTGCTAAAACGGAGCAACGGACCAACGTGATTTTTGGCATGGGTATAGTTGAGGACCTGGAGAGTGACATAGGCTACTTTTTATCCCGGAAAATTAAGTAATTCCCGCGGGAATCAAAAAAACTTATTCCACGCGGACGAAGTCGCGGGCATCAGTTAGTCTCTAATATTGATACCTACATTCAAAAGAAAAGTAAATAGGCAATTTACAAGCAGACGCGCTCGACTTGAAGCTGTTGTTTGCTGTAATTGTTTAAACCTTGAATCATCCAAATTACTACTTTTTAACGAGGAGCGTTAGATATACAAAACCTCTGGAAAAAATTAAACACAATTTCTGCAAATGACGATGAAACACAATTTCTACAGTGTGTCCTCAATATTTATTTGTATTATCTTAATTTATTGAAATACTAGCTGCAGATGCCCGGGATTTCGTGCGTGTGGATTGAGGTTATTGGTTCCCGGGGGAACTCTTTAATTTTCCGGGATAAAAAGTAGCCTATGTGTTATTCCAGACTATAATCTCAGTGCCAAATTTCATCTAGATCCGTTCAGCCATTCTCGCGTAATTGAGTAGCAAACATCCATCCATCCATTCATCCAAACTTTCGCATATATGTATAGATTATAGGAATTGCAAATCAAACAATAGTCATTAATTGTTTCATACTATTTCTAGAAATTCTGCCCAACATAGCTGGTAAAGGAAGCTATACAAATTCCATTCCACTCGATTTTAGGCAAGATCTTTATCAATAATATTTCTATTGGAGTGGCAACCCTATTCAACCCTTACGTCCCTACATTCACCAAACAATGCGGACCTGTTGCCGTTCCCCCACGGATTCGTCTATAATTAATTCAACGCAAGCCATTAATGCCCGCCTGATATCGGCTTATCTCAAGCTAATGCGTCGGACAGCAGAGATATAGAAGAATAGTTTGTAAATCATTATTTATTTGTACAAATGTGGTGACCCTAATTCATAATAAAAACAGTAGGACTTATTATTACCAGTAATTGTCATTCTTAGTAAACGGAGCGTAGCCACCAAGGTGGAGCGATGATATCCGGCGGGTGGCTAGCGTCGATTGGATGCGAAAAGCCGAAGAAAGAGCATGAGCGTTACTTGAAAGAGGCCTATGTCCAACAGTGGATGTATATTTGGCTGATGATAATGATGACCGGTAATTTGCCTGCCTTGTCATTTACTGATTCCAGTTTATAATCCATTGAGTTTATTTAGCTGTTGTATACGTGGGACAAGTAACTTAAAGTAAGAACGAACTAAACTAGGAAAAATGAAAAATAGAACGAATTGAATCAGTGTCTACAAATTACATCTCTTCACTTTAGGACAGCGCTCGATATGTTGCAGACGGCAGTCATACTTTGTGTTTGTATGTCCGAACCCTTAGTGCAAAGTTTCTTTATCATCTAATACCTAAGTAAATTACTGCACTTATGTCCCTTTTTATTTCTGCTATTCGTTGCGCCGCACTTCCCAGACCGTGGCCTGGGAAATTGACAGCAAATCTGTTAGCACAGAAATCTGGACGAAGTATAGTGTGTTGCCTGCAAGAAAAATGGAAAACATGTAGGCTCATAGACAATAATGCAAGTAAAGTTAAAATTCAATAAAAATTTAAATTCAATTAAATTCGGTTAAAACTCTGTTAATTCTACTTCCGGATATAAACTTTGATAGTTTTTAAAGGATGTCTTTAACGTTTAATGCTTTATTTATATTTTAATTTTTGGAAAAATAAAAAAAATTACGTGGAAGCGACAACCCTATTCAACCCTTAGTTACGTCCCCACATTCCCCACATAATGTGTACCTGTTGCATGTTGCCATCCTCCCGCACGCTCGCTGTATCCACTCGTAAATAATTCAACGCGAGCGAGTAATTCGTGCCCGATTCCGATACATCTGTCAAGTCTGTCAATTAATACGTAGGACAGGTAAGGTGGAGCAGTAAGGAAGAACAGAACTGGTATCATTTGTAAGAAATAATCATACATGAATCTATCAAAATTATCTTAATTACACTTTTCGTTGTATCAGAAAACTAAACTTTTTAATTACATCAGAAAAACCATGAATACATCTATTTATATAACATTTATTTTTGAATGATTATTAAAGGAGCAAACTGAAATCCAGCGCCGAGCATTGTTGTCAGTGCTCGGTAAAGCTGAGTTTGTTACCTATTGCTTATTGTTAGGTTTTACACATAATATATAGAATAAGTGCATATTGCACATAATAGTCACATAACAATAGTGTAAGCAATAAAGTTTTTATTATTTTTATATTTTTTAATTTACTTGACATCTAGTGGCCGTAAGTGCTAGTCAGGGGGCATACCTACTACCGTCGCTTAAAGCAGTATTGTTTTAAAATTGTTGTCGTTTGTATTTTAGAATTATAATCCTTATTTTAGGGACGTCAAGGTACGTGTTATAAATCTGTCTTTATTTCAATAGTCCACCAAAACCATTGGGTCTGCCCAACACATCACGAATCACGATCAACTAGGTAGGTACAGTACAAAACTTTTGTTTTGTTAATAATAAAGGGGCTGTGCCGTATGAATGTATGAGTAGGATCCCTTAAAGCCTTTAATGTTATATACAGTATGGGTATAAATCAAACAAACCTTGCACAAATACCGGGATCTTCTAGGTTAATACAAAAATAAATGGAAATCCCAGTAGGTATACAATACTTGGGTTTTACCCGTCTCTGAATAACAATGTATGCCTGACTTGGTAGTAATCCAACATAAGCTAGCCCTTCCATGTTAGTTTTATTGCTAAGAATTTTCTGCAAAAATACAAAATAATATTCACAAATATCTTTAAAAAAATTCTCACAAATCCCTCGATATACATCTGGAATACACATATTCAAACCTTTCGAAATAGATAAGTAGGTATCTCTAACTTATTTTATTTAGAAAATAGAAATGTTCAACTTGTATTCGTCTCAAAACATCTTCATATCATGACGGGTTTACAAGAAAGAGCCAACATTTATATGATTTATTCAGGGATTACGTCTAATTTAGCGTAAATGAAACGTACCTAACCTTGGCGCTTCAGATTCTGACAGTTTCATTTCATTTCGGTCATATTATAAGGACCACGGACAGAAATACGTAATGTAACTAAGTATACGGCTTGATCCTATGTGACAGGTTTAGGCACAACGAGAAAAATGAGTAGGTGTCCACTGTCCACCATGCTGCTAAACTGTGGACTCTGCCAGTCTTCACACACCTTTGAGAACATTACGGAGATCTTTTTTAACCGATTTCCAAAAAAGGAGGAAGTTCTCAATTCGGCGCGTATCTTATTTTTTTTTGTGCTCTTTCACGCTAAAACTACTGGACCGATTTGGCTGAAATTTGGAAAAAAAATCATACAAATCAGGTGCTTAACAACTTGGAATTCGAACCTCAGACCACCCGAAGTGGATGATGTTAACAAACCACGACCTTTTCCGTCTATACACAATACACATACTCGTACTAATATAAGTAAATCACGCGCAAAGTTTATGTTAAAAAAAACACAGTAGACTCGGTTTTATACTGTAGGTATGTAGGTAGGTATATAAAGGACGCGACATCGTTTTAAAACTAACCGATATACTTAAGTATTATTTGATTATATGGGAACTCTTTGATTTACTACCCAATGTCCATCCCGGGAATGCGACCTAATCGCGCTGCTGACAAATTCGGTTTGTAGGGACTTCTGTCGTGTAGCGTAACTTTAGAATCCCGAGAGTCCAGTATCAAATAAAGGGATCATGAATACGTAGCAGACAGGCAGTCCCACTTATAACATTCTAACTTATCGCATTTATAACACTAGTAGGTATGGGTATGGATTCTAACTCTTTACTTCGAGTAGATATACTTAATAGTATGCATCACTATAAAATAGATACACAGCAAGTATAGGTATACAGTAGGTTGACTAGACATGGAAGACAATCACGGCGTAATATCGCGCCAGATCGTGACCAAACTCCTGCGCATGTGGTGTATAGGGATTGGCCGATTGCGCCTGTGTGGGTGGCGCTGGCTCCGTGCCCATTGCACCATTGGTTATAATCAGTTAATCACGCTTGCAAGTGTCTAATTGGTGGTTAGTATATGAGATAAGTAGGAAGGGGATCTTCTTTTTATATAAATTACTAGCTGATGCCCGCGACTTCGTCCGCGTGGATTGAGGTTTTTCGGTTCCCGCGGGAACTCTTTAATTTTCCGGGATAAAAAGTAGCCTATGTGCTATTCCAGACTATAATCTATCTCTGTGCCAAATTTCATCCAGATCCGTTCATCCGTTGGAGCGTGATTGAGTAACAAACATACATCCATACATACATACATCCATCCATCCAAACTTTCGCATTTATAATATTTATTTGACTAGAAGATGCACTTAGTCTGCGTTGATTCAGGTTTTTTAAAAATCCCTTGACAACTCCTTAATTTCGCGGGTTAAAAAGTAGCCTTTGTCACTATCTAAGGCTTTAACTATATCCATGCAAAGAGCCTGGTCGATTCATAGTTCTGTTAAGGCTTTATCTTAATAGTATTGTATTGTATTGATAATTTAAAAAAACCCGGCTGAGTTTGTTGTGGGCTGTTCTCAGACCAGGGGCGCGTTTGGAATCCTCGTAGCTTTAGTTTTAAGATACCGTAGTTAAATATCACCGTCACGGCTTATACTTTGTAAGCATGATGTTAAGAAGGTGTACTTTGTAGGTATGTACCTATTTTGAATAAATATGTTTTGAATTGAATTGAATTGTAAATGGCACAATTTTTTTATAGAGATCTGCATAAAACCCGTGCAATTGTGCCTGGAATTCATAAAATTTCACAATGCAATTATTTCGCGCATGTGATGACCCGTCCGTAGATGAGACAGCCAACTTGAAATATAAGATTATTTATTAAACTGCCAAACCCCCAGGAAGCACTTATCACTTTATGGTTAGGTAACATCAGGTAACAACCAAGCAAAATTGCAATCGAATAAATGAGTTGATTAGTTTACATTTAAGGGAATGAAGTCGTAACCTAATGGGCAATGGAAACAGTAATAAAACTCGTTTGTCTGTACGCTGCAGGCCGCGGGTAAATGGTCCATCCGCGGAGTCATTGCACGCAAATTCGGAACGTTGTGTTTTTTGCCGCTGCCCGATCTGCACATTCATACTACAACATACTATAAAGGATACCTACCAATAATAATACACTAGTGGTTCGCGAACTAAGACTTTTTTTTGTCCTCTACAAGTTAGCCCTTGACTGCGATCTCATCTCATGGTAAGTGATGAAGCAGTCTAAGATGGTAGCAGGCTAATCTGTTAGGAGCATGGCAGTTATATTAAACCCATACCCCTATTCTGTTTCTACACGGCATCGTACTGGAACGCTAAATCGCTTAGCGGCACGTCTTTGCCGGTAGGGTGGTAACTAGCCACTATCGAAGCTTTGCACCAGGCCAGAACAGGGAAAATTCAGAAATTATAAATTCCCAGATTGACCCTGCCGGGGATTGAACCCGGACCGGACCTGGAGGTCGTAAACTACATGAGTAGGTACGAAACCTCCGCATTTTGATCTTTCAGGGACGAAAAAACGGGACGCACCTATTTGATACTATACTAAGTTTTTGAAATCATTTTTTAAATGATTACTATCAGTTTGTGCAAGCAATGACAAAGAGATATATTGTGCCGGTGACGAAGCTATCTAATGTCGAAAATTAATACTTACAAAAGATCTTTGAGTTTGCAAATTTGTTTTTTTGAACCGTGTTAAAAAGCCCTATCAGAATTAAGTAATTACTGAGAAGAAGAGAAGGAACCTAATTTATAAATTTAGGTATGTCTGCTTTCTCGTACAGTTCAGAATAAACCATTATCTGCTTACAAAAATACTTAAATCTCATTACATTTCTTCTCATGACTTGTAAGAATTATACATCAATGCTTGAAAGCTAAATCTTGACACAAAATTATTCACTCTTTAATAATAATTTAATATGCTGACTTTGGTTTCATTCAGAAAATTCAAACCTACTCATACACATGTTTTTTTATTCAAATAGAATTTTCGCTTCACTTGCTGTATTGTTAGGGTTGGAGATTGGAGACGAATTAGAACATCTTTTCATGATTTAACTATAGGTACACGTACTTATAATATTTACTGGTATATTTTTGTGTAGGCAGCAATATCCCCGATAAACGATCAAACTTTTCACATAGATACGTACCTAAATGCTGTAGATACCTATATCGACTTGGAGTTGGTACAGTCTTCTTAAATGAAATCCGTTGGAAAATATCTACCTACAAATTGTAGGTACCCACGTAATACCTGTAGTATCGAAAACTCGTGTGAGACCAAGGCAGTGGCAGGAAGAATTGTATTGCAAAAAACCTGACGGTTTGGAACTTCGAACCAGTGCAACCGGTCCGACCAAATCTCCCCGTACAATACACAAATGACAGACAACGACAAGCAAGAACAACCCATAATATGAACACTTTAGAAGTCATATCGTCTTGCACCAATTCTTCATCAGATTGTGGATGATTGTACCATACCACGTATAACTGGAGTGCTGTAAATCAATCGCATCGATCGTTAAACTTTTTCGTTGAATCATTTAAATAATAATATTATGTAGAGATTTATTTGAGAACTGAAACGGTGGCAATTATTTTTAAATACAGAATACTGGACTAGAGTAGGTAATGATAGGCAATAAAATATAGTAAGTAATAACGAAATTTAAAGCATAAACATATTTATTTTGCTACCTATAGATAATTATAAAAACTAATTAAAATTAGTAGTTACCTAAGTATCTAATAATTGCAAAGTTGTTTGCATGTTTCCTTGTCCTTCAATCACGTCGCAAGTCGCAACTCGCAAGGGAGTAACGGATTGACGTGATTTTTTGCAAGAATTGCATAAATAGTTAAAGACTTATAGACTTAGAAACTCTCTTGCAAGGTGACACAGGTAATTTTTTATCCCGGATAATCAAAGAGTTAGTACGGGATTTTCAAATAACTACCGGAAAATGACATTGGCTACTTTAATATCCCGAAAAAACAAGGGATTCCAATTCACACGGCTTTTTTTTTCAAAATATTCAATTAACTTGAATTCTCGGGCATTATCTGCGTCGTTATTTTATCAAAAACACCCGACAAAGCTATCGTCCACACGAAACCATTGAACAGGAAACCTTAGATGACTTTTTTTCTCAGACAAAACTTGAACTTTATGCAAGTTGTCGTTTTTAATTAATTCATCCATTGAGACATCAACGGCGACAGAATCCTTTTTCATAGCTAAAATCATAAATCATTTATTTTGTCATCGATATTATGAGGAATCGAAACCAACAAGCCAATTTTAAATTATCGCTTTATGTTTGTCATTAGCATTTTATTGGGTCGTTATTTAATACTAGACTACTTTAAATATAATGACTAAAGGAGTGATCGCTCTTTTCTATATCCACGTTTTCTAGATCTACATATTAAAAGCCTTTTAGACAAATGTAAAGAAAGATGTAAAAATACATTTATATTATTTGACTATTCTCAATTTTATATCTATTAAAAAAAATGGATAGAAGCAGGCGTTACTTTGCGGAAGTATAATCAAGGAACAAGAAGCTAAATTCGCTATAATCCACTAACACAGACAAATCTATGTAGTACACAACGATGCAGCATGCGATATATAGGTACCGACACCGACACTACACTCCGACACCGGAGCATCCTCAGGAGATGTTGACTCAACAATGCACAATTGTAAAGTCAAGTCACTTTTCTCTTGGGAGAGTGAGCGTTGGAGCGCTCTTACCAGGCGATCGGACAAAGCGACGTTCTTCTCCGCGATTTGTCCTGCTCGATCTGCAGTTACGCTCTTAGTAATTGTGTTACTTGAACCTCTGTTCTGAGAATAAGCACAGACTGGTATAATTTGACTATCACCACCTCAAAACTATTTAGTTAGGTACGCAGATGCTTTAGCGTTCCCTCTATTAATTATCTGCCCACATCCTCAACTCTCTGACCACCGCCACCACTACAGCCCATTAACGTCCCACTTCTGGGCACAGGCCTCTACTCTCATAGGAGAGAGGGAGTTAGAGCTTAGATGCAACCACGCTGCTCCAATGCGGCTTGGCGATCTTTAAAGACTATTATCATGTTAGTAATAATAACCGGGAGCGACGGCTTAACGTGCTCTCCGAGGCACGGGGGTGTAACACCACCAATTTCCTAACTCCGAGCTAGTACTGAGAATTTCTAGTCAGAAAAACCCAATACTTAATTAAGGCCCAACCCGGGACTCGAACACGGGACCTCGTCCCTGTCCCGTCGTCGCAGTCGAACATGCTAACCACTAGACCAACTCTGTGAATAACGTCATAATATGAAGATGTAAACGTAAAGCGCGGTACGGGGCCATCCTATTACAGAGCCATCTTTGGCACATTCCTGCGTGTCTAGCTCTCATAGACCTCTAGGGTGCACTATTTTGCTCTCTTTATGGGTGCTCACGGTCGTATTTTGCATTTAAATGAATGGCAGTTTCACGGGTAATTTTATGCGTGTAAAGCAAAGTTTTCACTAGAAAGGTACTAATATTTTATTTATTTTAGACCTCGAGCAAGATTTTACCACGGATGAAACTCGTTACATTCCTAATTAATCATTGGATCGTGATAACAAAGTCATTCAACGCCAAAGCGTGTCTGCTACGTGTTTAAGGCTGCATTTATTGCACAGTTCCAAATGTTGAAATTCCTTACAAAGATCTCTTATAATTTAGAGGTACCTAAGTGTTATCCTGTACTTTTTCTTCTCACCTTTTTTCTCATTTCGTCTTATCAGAAGAAGCGCGAGGCCGATATTTTTGAGTGCGAAGTTTAAAATGATATCCGCAGAAAATAACAACTGCGTTCAAAAATAAATTATCTCGACGTGTGTTTCCACTGTAACTGTAAACTGTCTCTTAGGTGGTTCTATCCGAAGAGAAATTCTAATTAGCTAATTGCGTTGCAGAACAATTCCTTTGACCAGGTGCGACAAAGGATTTTAAAAAGTTGAGAAACAGAGCGAAACTATATAAATAAAGCTTAAAGTCTCTCTTAGCTTACGAACTTTATTTCATTAGCGAGCAACAGTTCGTTTGACCGATCAAGATGTCATCTGGAAAATGGAACACTAATAAATCACTGTTAAGACTAATTTTCTTTATTCATTTATTCCTTTTTTATTCAAAACTAGCATTTGCCCGCGACTTCATCCGCGTGGAATTAGGTTTTTAAGAAGAAAATTCAAAAAACTGTGAAAAACATAAAAATTCTTTATTTTTCACCGAAAACACAAATACCAAGTATCATGGATATAACTTGAACCGCCTATTTAACCTCCTTGGGGGTGGAATTTTGAAAATTCCTTCCTTAGTACGCTCCTCTAGGGTGCTCAAGGAATATTCTCTCAAATTTTCAAATTTCTACGTTCAGCCCGTTTTGGGTTGTAGGTTGTCCATCAGTCACTCAGGATAAAACATTTTATAGTTATTGATGATTGTAGTAAGTAAATAAATAAATAAATAAATAAATGAATCTTTATTGAACCACACAATAACTAACTAAATTTTAACAAAGTAACTTAATTGGTATACATATTAATATGTATTCTAATAGTATGGCTTATCTTATAAGTACAATAAAGAGATAAGTCCTAAACCACTCACTCACTGACTTTCTGACTCATCGAAGCCCAGCCCAAACCCTTGGACCTAGGTCCAAAGGTTTGGGCTGGCTTCTAGGTAGGCTTTCTAGAAATCTACCTTTTGTCCCGGAAAGTTAAAGAACCAAATGTCTCAATCCTCGCGGACGAAGTCAAAACCCGTTTACAACGTGTTTTGTGTTTCACCTCCCAATGGGTGATTAACTCTAGAGTCTCTATGCCATTGTAGGTTATGATTAATATCTCAAACTTGACGTCACCCTCTGATGGATCAGCAATAGCGCGAGTGCAGATCTATTTAGGAGGACAATGGCTGCGAGGTGGGCAGGACTTAATGGCGTACTCGAAAGCTTTTTGTTAAATAATGACGTATTCTTGTTCGGCCATTGAAATGAGATTAAAGGACGAAATTACTAAACCACTCGTAGTAACTGAAGGAGGTGTTGCTTAGATCATTCCATACAAGAATTACATCAGCAGTCAAGTATTTTTATGAGAATCTAAACTTAGCTTTATGACGTACCACCTACTTTGAAATTATTGGCATACCTACTAAAAATAAAACAAATAGACACATTAATTAAACAAATAACGAGTCACATTAATTACTTATTTCTAAAATATTTTTTTATAAACAAGCTTTTATCGTCCGCCATATTGAATTTAGTGTGACGTATTTTTATTTTTCATATTCTTCTCAGAAAACCCTTTTAATTGATACCAATATCAATTAAAGACAGATTGTGCGACAAAATCGTCACTTCACAATCGTGCATTGTAGAGTCAACATCTCCTGAAGATGCTCCGGTGTCGGAGTGAAACGTACGTTGAGGTTATTTTGGAAGATTTATGTGGTGTGGAGAATATCGCGGGCTGCCAGTTCAAGATACGCACTGTACCACATAGATTTACCTTCTGTGGCGGATTATAGCGAATTAAACTTCTAGTTTTTTCAATATCATGGACTTCCGCAAAGTAACGCCTGCTTCTATCCAATAATAGTAATTCAGTTTTTATTTAATCGTATGGCGTTTAGTATATTCAAGCGTTTTTATAATATTAACAAGCTAATTAAAAAGAACGCTTATTTCGCCTGCAAGTTCGTCGCTCGTTTAGCACCGCCCAGGGGACACGTGCAGGGAGGTAGAAGGTAGTTCCTGCGGACGTGAGCGACGGGGCATTCGAGTAATTCAGTAATAGATGCAAATGTCATCTCTATAGTTCTACACGTTTCGTAAGTACCTATTAGACCAGGCAAGTTACACTATTACTAGGAAAAAATTGTTAACAGGATGGGAACAGTTGGAAATGGTAAAGTGGCGTATAATAAACGTAAAAAAAATAAATGCGTGAGCAGGAGTGTTTCCAGATTTATTTAGGGGAGAAAAAGGGGAAGAATTTTGGATTATTGCGATTTTCGGCGAAAGTTGACGTCGGAGAGAAAAGTGTACAACAGAAACGTTGTAGATCATAAAAAGATCTACAACTTTTGTATGAATGATTTTTTCACATAACCTCAAAATCTCCAAGTAAAATGCGAAAAACCGCTTTTATCGTTTTTTATTTTTCATTTACACAAAGATAATTTTATTTTGACGAAACTTGGTGAAAGTATACCTTTTAGTGTCTGAAATATTCACAAATTTTTTCAGATAAAAATATTCAGAGACTTCCGAGATAATCACGTTTTTCGGCCCAAAAAAATATTTTTCAAACTAAAATTCTCCTTAGGAAAATTGTTTTAGCGACTTCTTTCAGGTCGCAATTTGTTTGTTTTGAGTTATACTTTCTTGTGAAATAATAAAGAAATACAGTCTCCATTTAGAAACATGCTCAAAAATTGGAAAAACCAAAAAATGAATTTTGCAACCATCTTTTTTTACTAAATGTTAATAATTTGTTTAAATTTTCAAATAATTCTTAAAAACTAATTGCACTATTCAATTGTACGGAAAAAAATACAAAAGACTCTTTGTTTCATTATTGGATTAGATATTTCAATTTTGAACAGTATTACTATGAACATATAAAGTCGAATAATGATTTTTCATTTAAATCTCCTGCTGCCCGTGTTTAGTATACTAGATTCCATACAGGAACCGCTGTCGTCTCCTCCTAGTCCCCCGCCTCTCTTTCAGCTATATAGAACAGCTGGGCCGGTCCCAGGGTAGTAGGGTACCCAAGGAGAGGATCGGACTGCCTCACAGTGTCGTTTCACACGCATCACAAGCCAGCTGGAGACGCAGAAGTCGCCATTATTCCCAATACGGAATTTCATTGATACAACAAGGCATTTTATTAATACAAGCATACAAATTTGGAGTATGATAAATAAAACTATTATTTGAATTAAATAACTGAAGGCCTCTTGTAGCGTCTTCACAGTCAATATAAGCTTTGTTATTGCGACACTTTATTATATATAGTTAGTTATTAGGTTATGTCCCCCTTAAATGTTTTTTCTCTATATACTTGATTATATGTATTACAGATTAGCAGTATGGGCGTAAACTTATATACTTGATTATATGTATTACAGATTAGCAGTATGGACGATCCTGTTTGCATAATTTGATAATAATTTAACGAAACAACACCAACAAGGTGGGGCTGGAAAGAAGTTATTGTCGATAATTTGAAAATTCTCATGCCACGTTTTACTGAAGATTCTGTCATATCTGACGAATTATTAAAAATAATTTCTTGTAGCTGTGAAACCGGTTGTGAAGGCAACAGATGTGGTTGTCGAAAGCACGGGCTTTGATGTACTGATTTATGTACAAAATGTCGTGGTTCAGACAATTGTTTGAATGATGAAAACATTTCAGAAGATATCGATGAATCCGAAGATAATGCTGCTGAAAAGGAGCAGCCGGGCCTTTGCTTAATCACTGAAAATCAATTATCAGAAGAATCCTCAGGTTATCCGAGCGATATTGAAGAAGAAGAAGATAATGAAATTACAAATAGAAGCGATATTGAAGAAAGAGATGATCAATTTACAAATGTATTAAAAAAAACCTAGATTAATGTAGGTTCATTAATTTACTAATTGTTAATGTAAATATAAAATAGGGGTTTTTATCAAATAATAAAACTAAGGATCTCTTGTATTTTTTTCCGTACAATTGAATAGTGCAATTAGTTTTTGAGAATTATTTGAAAATTTAAACAAATTATTAACATTTAGTAAAAAAAGATGGTGGCAAAATTCATTTTTTGATTTTTCCAATTTTTGAGCATGTTTTTAAATGGGGACTGTATTTTTTTATTATTTCACAAGAAAGTATAACTCATAACGAAAAAATTGCGACTTGAAAGAAGTCGCTACGACAATTTTCCTAAGGAGAAATTAAATTTGAAAAATATTTTTTTGGGCCGAAAAACGTGATTATCTCGGAAGTCTTTGAATATTTTTATCTGAAAAAATTTGTGAATATTTCAGACACAAAAAGGTATACTTTCACCAAGTTTCGTCAAAATAAAATTATCTTTGTGTAAATGAAAAATAAAAAACGATAAAAGCGGTTTTTCGCATTTTACTTGGAGATTTTGAGGTTATGTGAAAAAATCATTCAAACAAAAGTTGTAGATCTTTTTATGATCTACAACTTTTCTGTTTGTCACTTTTCTCTCCGACGTCAACTTTCGCCGGAAATCGCAATAATCCAAAATTCTTCCCCTTTTCATCCCCTAAATAAATCTGGAAACACTCCTGCTCACATACAGACTGGGAGAGCTTTAAAATAGAGCTAGACAGTTTTATAAACTTAAAGGTCCCTTTAAAATATCCAGAACAACTTGATATGGAACTAGACAAATTTATCACGGACATACAACGGTCGGCCTGGAACAATACACCACCGATTAAAACATGGAGTAAGGGAACCACCTATCCTAAGGAAATTATTGATCTAATTAGAATGAAAAGAAAACAAAGAAAAAAGTGGCACGCCTCTAGATCACCACAAGACAAAAAGATACTAAATAAACTCACCAAAACAATCCGGAAAGCAATCAAAAGCTTTAATGAAAATAAATTAAATGATTTCCTAAAAAACTTGACCAATGATAGAGATACTGACTATTCTCTTTGGAAAGCAACAGGGAATCTAAAAAGACCTATTACACATATACCGCCCATTAAAGAACTAAATGGAAAATGGGCCATCAATAGCGTACAAAAAGCTAATAGATTTGCTCAGCATTTGGAAAGTATATTCCAACCAAATGAGGGTCATCCAATTGATCTCTGCGAGAACGAAGAGGAGCAAGACGATCTACAAAACATCAAACTTACAACACCAAGAGAGGTGACCGATGAAATAAAATTCAACTTAAGCAAAAAGAAATCTCCGGGATACGATCTTATTACCGGAGAAATCTTATCCAATTTGCCTCGGAAAGCTATAGTAAAACTTACCAATCTAATAAATGCGTCATTTAGACTGAGACATGTACCTGAACTATGGAAAGTTGCAGAAGTTATCATGATTGCAAAACCAGGGAAGCCACCCCACGACGCAACATCATATAGGCCGATATCTTTATTACCAGTTATTTCTAAATTATTTGAAAAACTGTTACTTAAGAGACTTAAACCTTTACTAGAGGAAAGAAAACTAATACCAAATCACCAATTTGGATTCCGAGAAAAACACTCCACAATCGACCAAGTTCACAGAATAACTGATATAATAGAGAAATCACTAGAAGATAAGAAAGTATGTTCTACGGTATTTCTAGATGTAGCGCAAGCTTTCGATAAAGTGTGGCACGAAGGGCTGATTCATAAACTCAGAAATATGCTCCCGAGGTCATACGCAGACATTCTAGAATCATATATTTCGAACAGATGGTTTAGAGTTCGTCAAGATGAAGCATACTCTGAACTTAAGAAAATCAAAGCTGGGGTACCACAAGGAAGTGTTTTAGGTCCGGTCCTGTACTTATTATACACCTGTGATATCCCAGTACTAGAAAACAATACCATTGCAACATTCGCTGATGACACCGCCATATTAGGAACCGGAAAAAGTCACGAAGAAGCAGTGAAAAAAGTTCAAGTAGCAATAAACAAAGTTAATCAATGGACTATAAAATGGCGAATAAAGCTCAACGAGTCGAAGTCGATGCATACAGATTTTTCCAATAAGCTACAACAATATCATCCGATTTACCTAAATGGGAAACTTATTCCTTACGTAAATACAGCGAAGTACTTGGGTATGACGCTAGACACAAAGCTTAGATGGAAAGCTCACGTTAAAAAGAAACGTGAGGAGTTAGAATTACGCCACAAAAAAATGTATTGGCTGCTTGGACGGCATTCAACACTTTCAATACATAATAAACTAATGCTATACAAGCAAGTTCTGATGCCTGTATGGACGTATGGTATACAACTCTGGGGGTGTACTAAACCAAGCAATATCCAAGTGATACAGAGATTCCAGAACAAAGTACTCAGGGAAATAGCCAATGCACCCTGGTACGTAAGAAATCACGATCTCCACAGGGACCTAGAGATGGAGTTCGTAACTAGAATTATCCAAAAATACGCAGAAGCTCACCAAAATCGACTTCGTCATCATGTCAATCTGGAGGCTGTAAAGCTTTTAGACAACACGGACATAAAAAGGAGACTTAAAAGAACGAAACCGTTCGAACTAGTGTAAAAAGTGCATAAGTGCTGTGTAGTGAATTAGTGCTTGTGCTACTTAACCTAAGTAGGTCACAAAAACGTAGTGAACACTAAGTACATTAGAATAAACTAAGGACAGTTATTGGACTGTAAATTAGATGTAGAAATTAATTATAAGTAGAAGTTTAAGCTAAATTAATATTACTTATTAGCCCATAGGCTAGATGGTAGTACACAATAAAGTTGCCATTATAATATTGTAATGGGACTTTATGGTAAGAAAAAAAAAAAAAAAAAAACTCCTGCTCACGCATTTATTTTTTTTACGTTTATTATACGCCACTTTACCATTTCCAACTGTTCCCATCCTGTTAACAATTTTGTTTTTTTTCGTTTCAATACAAGCTAATTCGCCTGGACTATATGTGTAGTGAAGCCATTCAATTTCAATTCAATTTCAATTTATTTATTTAAAACATGTAGGACATACAGGTATCTCTTACGTTACGTCATGTTTTAACTCTACCACCGGTTCGGAAAGGAGATTCTGCTGAGAAGAGCCGGCAAGAAGCTCAGCAGTTGCTCTTTTTTTTTAACAATATACGTATGTAAACTATAAATTAAATACAGTAGTTTAAGCTGTTATTATACTATACATTTTCAGTTATATATATCTAATTATTTTAATTACTAGCTATTACCCGCGGCTTCGCTCGCGTGGCTCAAGGGAACAATAACTGAGTTTTATGTGAAAGATTGTCAATTATCAACTTAACTGTGACTGCCTGTTTGAGACATTTCACTCAGCGCTCTGAACTCTGCACTCTGAACTCTGAACCCTGCACTCTGAACTCTGAACTCTATACTCTGAACTCTGAACTCTGAACTCTGCACTCTGAACTCTAAACTCTGCACTCTGAACTCTGTACTCTGAACTCTGCACTCTGAACTATGCACTCTGAACTCTGTACTCTGAACTCTGCACTCTGAACTGTGACCTCTGCACTCTGAACTCTGCACTCTGAAGTCTGAACTCTACATTCTGAACTCTGAACTCTGAACTCTGCACTCTGAACTCTGAACTCTGCACTCTGAACTCTTCACTCTGAACTCTGCACTCTGTACTCTGAACTCTGACCTCTGCACTCTGAAGTCTGAACTCTGCATTCTTAACTATGCACTCTGAACTCTGCACTCTGAACTCTGCACTCTAAACTCTGACCTCTGCACTCTGAACTCTGAAGTCTGAACTCTGCATTCTGAACTCTGAACTCTGCACTCTGAACTCTGCACTCTGAACTCTGCACTCTGAACTATGCACTCTGAACTCTGTACTCTGAACTCTGCACTCTGAACTGTGACCTCTGCACTCTGAACTCTGCACTCTGAAGTCTGTACTCTCCATTCTGAACTCTGAACTCTGAACTCTGAACTCTGCACTCTGAAGTCTGAACTCTGCACTCTGAACTTTGCACTTTGTACTCTGAACTCTGCACTCTGAATTCTGAACCCGAATATCTCTTCTATTCTATTTCTATTTTTTTTTAGTCATTCTTATACTTACTATTTACCCCCCAAAAAGAAAATTTTTGTTTTTTTTTCGTCTGCAAACTAAAAACTACTGCCTTTGTTTTAAGGTTTATATTAATTAAAAGTGATATGTAACCGTGACTGACACCATGCGTTGTTACGAAGACAAAAGGTCTTAAATATAAATTATTGGTCTTATTATTAAAGGTCTTAAATATAATAAAACTGTAATGCCTTAGTTTTACGGTTTATATTTTAATATTAGTTTTCCCTTCTATCGGCAGTCCTGACTGCAATTTTTTTTTTACTTTAATGAGAACAAATTCCAAGAACACTTTCGCATTTATAATATTATTAGTATGACACGATGTTACTAAGGTAGCACATGTTACTTTCCTTGTCCTAAAATAAATCTTAACGTCAGCTCACCTGAACGTGGGCTAACCTGAACGTGGGCTAACTTGAATGTCAGGTAACTTGGACGTCGGCTAACTTGAACGATGGCTAACCTGACCGACAACTAACCTGAACTTGTGCTAACCTGAACGTCGGCTGACCTGAACGTGGGCTAACCGGAAGGTTATGATAACCTGAACGTGGGCTAATCTGAACGTGTGAACGTGGTAACGGTGAAACAAATGCAAGAAAAAGAGCATACTATCCCACAGGGACTGTTAGTTTTTCCAGGATGAAAAGTGGCCTGTGTCACTTTCCAGGTTCTCAAATATACCCATGCAAAAAATCACGTCGATCCGTTGCGCCGTTGCCACTTAATTGAAGAAAAATGCGAGAAAAAGAGCATTTTATCCCACAGGAACTGTTTGTTTTTCCGGGATAAAAAGTGGCCTATGTCACTCTCCAGGTCCTCAAATATACCCATGCAAAAAATCACGTCGATCCGTTGCGCCGTTGAAGCGTGATTGAAGAAAAGATTGAAGAAAAATGCGAGAAAAAGAGCATGTTATCCCACAGGAACTGTTTGTTTTTCCGGGATAAAAAGTAGCCTATGTCCTTCCCCGGGATGCAACCTATCCCTGTACCAAATTTCATCAAAATCGGTTGAACGGTTGGGCCGTGAAAGCGTAGCAGACAGACAGACAGACAGACAGACAGACAGACAGACAGACACACTTTCGCATTTATAATATTAGTATGGATTAGTATGACACGATGTTACTAAGGTAGCACATGTTACTTTCCTTGTCCTAAAATAAATCTTAACGTCAGCTCACCTGAACGTGGGCTAACCTGAACGTGGGCTAACTTGAATGTCAGGTAACTTGGACGTCGGCTAACTTGAACGATGGCTAACCTGACCGACAACTAACCTGAACTTGTGCTAACCTGAACGTCGGCTAACCTGAACGTGGGCTAACCTAAACGTCGGCTGACCTGAACGTGGGCTAACCGGAAGGTTATGATAACCTGAACGTGGGCTAATCTGAACGTGTGAACGTGGTAACGGTGAAACAAATGCAAGAAAAAGAGCATACTATCCCACAGGGACTGTTAGTTTTTCCAGGATGAAAAATGGCCTGTGTCACTTTCCAGGTTCTCAAATATACCCATGCAAAAAATCACGTCGATCCGTTGCGCCGTTGCCACTTAATTGAAGAAAAATGCGAAAAAAAGAGCATGTTATCCCACAGGAACTGTTTTTTTTTCCGGGATAAAAAGTGGCCTATGTCACTCTCCAGGTCCTCAAATATACCCATGCAAAAAATCACGTCGATCCGTTGCGCCGTTGAAGCGTGATTGAAGAAAAATGCGAGAAAAAGAGCATGTTATCCCACAGGAACTGTTTGTTTTTCCGGGATAAAAAGTAGCCTATGTCCTTCCCCGGGATGCAACCTATCCCTGTACCAAATTTCATCAAAATCGGTTGAACGGTTGGGCCGTGAAAGCGTAGCAGACAGACAGACAGACAGACAGACAGACAGACAGACAGACAGACAGACAGACAGACAGACAGACACACTTTCGCATTTATAATATTAGTATGGAAGTATGGAAGTATGGATATGGATTAGTATGACACGATGTTACTAAGGTAGCACATGTTACTTTCCTTGTCCTAAAATAAATCTTAACGTCAGCTCACCTGAACGTGGGCTAACCTGAACGTGGGCTAACTTGAATGTCAGGTAACTTGGACGTCGGCTAACTTGAACGATGGCTAACCTGACCGACAACTAACCTGAACTTGTGCTAACCTGAACGTCGGCTAACCTGAACGTGGGCTAACCGGAGGGGTATGATAACCTGAACGTGGGCTTACCTAAACGTCGGCTGACCTGAACGTGGGCTAACCGAAAGGTTATGATAACCTGAACGTGGGCTAATCTGAACGTGTGAACGTGGTAACGGTGAAACAAATGCAAGAAAAAGAGCATACTATCCCACAGGGACTGTTAGTTTTTCCAGGATGAAAAGTGGCCTGTGTCACTTTCCAGGTTCTCAAATATACCCATGCAAAAAATCACGTCGATCCGTTGCGCCGTTGCCACTTAATTGAAGAAAAATGCGAGAAAAAGAGCATGTTATCCCACAGGAATTGTTTGTTTTTCCGGGATAAAAAGTGGCCTATGTCACTCTCCAGGTCCTCAAATATACCCATGCAAAAAATCACGTCGATCCGTTGCGCCGTTGAAGCGTGATTGAAGAAAAGATTGAAGAAAAATGCGAGAAAAAGAGCATGTTATCCCACAGGAACTGTTTGTTTTTCCGGGATAAAAAGTAGCCTATGTCCTTCCCCGGGATGCAACCTATCCCTGTACCAAATTTCATCAAAATCGGTTGAACGGTTGGGCCGTGAAAGCGTAGCAGACGGACAGACAGACAGACACACTTTCGCATTTATAATATTAGTATGGATTTAGTTTGAAAAGTCTCTCTGAGATCCGATAAAGAGCTCATGAAGCCATAAACATGCGACCGAATGCAAATGGGTTGCTATTTTAAGGAAAAGTGGTTCCATACTTCGTTCTCAATGTATTCAATTTCAGATGCAGTATAGAGGTATTTGTTCGAGATAGCGTTTTTCTATAGGTATATTTACACGACTACCCTATAAAAAAGTGTTATGTTTTCAAGGTTCATGTAAAGAATACATACATACATACATACATGTGTTCTTCGTGGAATATTTCTGGAAAATAAATTGTTTTTTTTCTCTTAACAGATTTGGATTTGGATGTGTGGCGTATCGTTGGAATCATTATACCATCTCAAGTGGCACTGGCTAAAATTTTTTTTTTTTTAAGTTTTGGGTGGCCTGTCGGGTTTTTTTTGTTTTTAAATTCATTGTAGGTACTATACACGCTAATTCATCGGCGTAATTTTTGAAACTCTTTGATTTCCGAGATAAAAAAGATTTCCGAAGAAAAATGTCCTTTCCTGAGGTGGAATCTCTAGGCAGGTATACTAAATTTTGACAAAATGGGTTGAACAGATGGGCCCTGAACACGTAGCAGACAGCATGACACACTTTCGCATTTGTCATATTATTAGTATGGATTCTACTAAACTTCGGCTTCCTATTCGACGCGTTCGATACCCGGGCTTCCGTAACTTTTCGGAGTTCTGTGCATTTTAAGAAATTAAATATCACTTGCTATAACCACAGAAAAAGGAATCTAGTTACTAAGGCTTTAACAGTGAAGGAAATCATCGCGAGGAAACACGCAGGCCCTGGGGGCATGCTATACCGTCGACTTTTATAATCCTTTTAGGGATGTCAACGTACGTGACTTAAAATTGACATTTTGAAATAATACTGCTTTAAGCGATGGTAGCAACCCCCCAGGCGTCTTAAACACTAAGCTATCACCGCACTCATAACCAGAAAAAATATTGGTGTAAATATTTCCAAAATTAAAATCGAAGGCTTCTCTTGATCTCGTAAGGCCTGCTCGTATATCTGTGTCAAAGTAATCTTATAAATGTCTATATTGGTTACGCAAGAGTTTGCAAGCGGTCTCGTCTTAGTCGCTGTGAGACAATGACGTCACAGCGAGCGTGTCTGCCGACGACGGGACACGCTCACGTCGCGGCCAGCCGATGCGGCCAGCCTTTGAGAAGTTAATATTAAGATTAAGAGACACACTAGACTCCTAGAGGCTAAGTAAGGGAGAATCTCTGCTAGGGGCAAAAAAAGTTGTCTGGCGGACAAAAAGTCTGTATAACTCTCTTTTATATGAAGCATGCACAAGCGCGACAAGTCTAAACGTAGTTCTTCTCTGACATGGAGGTTTCAGAGCCACACGGACAAGTCTACGTTTGACATTATTAGTTTAGAGCTCTCAAAATGATTACGCTTTGCAGAGTTTACCCAACTATATGTTTTCTTTTCTCAAATCATTAAGGCGCGATTATTTAATCGGGCCTTTGAATCTCTGATTATAACCACAAGAAACACTGAAAAGTTAATAGTACTGTTACAACTTTAATAGATACTACCAGAAAGACATACTCATGGTACAGTGTACATGTTGCTTGCTAAAATACAGCTACCCAAACTGTACAAATAACTAAAAACGTGCATATTATAATAAAAATATGTTAGAATATAATAAGCAATGTATTTGTGATGATAACATGCTCGAATAATACAATCAAAGATCATAAATTATCTATAACATGTACATAAATATCACAGAACGTTATCTTTCACGTAATGGCGTATAGATATGGACTGAATATTGAAAATGCAATAAAATGAAATGGTTTACCGCTTTATTTAACTTAAATTAATTTTAACTGTATTCGTTATTATAGGCTGTTGTTCTGTGTTAATAAATTATTTCCCATAATTATTATTTAGTTTTAATTGATAAAGTTAGCGTAAAACAAGAGCCTAGCCTGATTACTGTACAATAAATCATGTCAGTGTTGTAGTAGTAGTGGCAAGAATGCCGGCTGCACTTCCGCGCTGAACAGCCAGGCTGATCCTTTGCACAAAAAATGAGTCCTTCTTTCACCACATAAAATGTCTCGCAGGTAATGTTGCACCAAGTATAATATCAAATTTAATTTGTACTTATTGAGTATTCTCCTATAGGATATACTTCAGACTTCGGATTGTGATACTTGCATACATGCTTAACCGTAAATGCTAAGCCAGATGTTCCCAAACCTAGTATCATTGTGCCTTATTTCGACTAGCTAGGCCCATAGGGCGCCAAGTCAAAATATTTACCCTACAAGTGCTCCGCAAACTGAAAAAGTTTGGGAACCCCTGTGCTAAGCCATTCTTGCTAAGCTATATACTTGCTAAACTATACTTGCTAAACTATACTTGCTAAGTCATACTTCCTGAGCCATACTTGCTAAGCCATACTTGCAAAGCTATATTTTTTATTAACCCATATATGATAAGCCACACTTGTTAAAAATGAAATTGAACATAAACCTTCCGCTCTTCCTTATCCTCGTGGAAAGTAATGTCTCTGTCTCAAGCAGTGCAGTTACCTCTAGTATTAAATAGTATATGATGGTCTTACTTACAGATTCAATTGTTTTGTCAGTCGGCGACCTCTGGACGAGCGTCGGCGCAGCTTTGGACGACGGACGTCGCGTTGGACATTGGGCGTTGGCCGTTGAACATGGCGTCGTCCGTCGGGCGGTCAAAAAACGCGCACTCGTCGGCAGTCGCAAACTGTCATTTTGAGTAATATAAATAATAAATAAATAAAATAAATAAAATGGTTTTATTTCAGGTAGGGACCCATAATACAAAATACAGAATATAAAAATAAAAATAAAACTAGAATGCTCCATATAGTATGCTCCCTGAGACGAAGGTATCTCGTACCATCCCCCCTAGCCAAGTTACATACGCTTCGTGTTTATTCTCTTTCTATAATAGTTAACGCTTTAGCGAAAGCAATTAAAAACGCTAACCATACACTATTCACTTATTTTTTTCTCTCCGCTAAGACGTTAACGAATAAAGCAAGAGAATAGACACGAAAATTTGAGTTTGAGACACGAAACGCATGAATAGTCCCACACACATTATCTGACCCGGTGACAGCGTCGCTAGTAGATATGAAAAATAAATTAAAAACAAAAACTAAAAGGCATAAAAATTAGTCTCAATTTTGGCCACCGGGCCAGATTGTTAGACGGACTATAATTTGGCTAGAGGGGGGCTGTAATACTTACGACTAGCTATAGTAGACAGTTGAATAAGGACCTATTAGAAGTAGTGAATTAAAAACGAAAGAAATTATGAAAATTGATTCTTGGTGTAAAACTAACAATTAAATATAACTTAGGTAAGTATTATTGCTATAATTGCATGACTTCAGGTTATATTCAAAGGAAAGCTTATTTATTTTCTTGATGAGAACAATAAAACAAACCCACACCATACTTTACGTGGTTGTTCCATAATATACATTAACAAGCTTCAATACCTATAGCTTATGGGGTATCTCGGACCGCATTCCGACCCACGCTCGCAACCCGCTTCTCACTACCAATTTAACAATACCACAATGAAAATTATTATCCAACCTAATCAACAAAGCATTTAAGGTATAGTTTCGTATGAAAAGAAGTTTGTTGAACGTAAATTAAACTTTGTCGTCATACTCTATAACAGAAATCACTTTACCCTTATGCCGAGGGATTAAGGCTGATGTTGTTTTTAATTTATGTGTGCTAGGTGTCTGCAACTAGCACCCAAATTTAACGCTCTTACTGCCCTGCGTTAAGGCTTATTTTCGTTAAATTTTCCCGCTGAGATATAAACTTTTCTTTGTGACTACACCACAGCGAAACCGCGGAAGGGATTAATTTGAGGAAAATAAACTGTTACTCAGCGTAAAAACTCTGCGTTAAAAATTAAAAATATACGATGGGGCCACCATAAAACGCTATAGCTGGTATTTTTCATTTATGCTGGGGAGCCATAAAAACATCTGTATACCTACCTCCCAATAAAATACTGTTTGCCAAAAACTTTCATGCGTAAAGGTACCTGTCCTTATTTTGAAACGATCACAAGATTTTCTTCGAATGCTGTGCTGTTTGTAACTTCATATTATGCCTTTGCCCTCTAATTTAACGAATTAAATTTGGGTTTTAAAACCCTAAAGGAATTATGTCAGACTAATATTTCCCATACAAATGCTAGGCACGTTTTGACAGCCCCTACTAACTTCTCTCATGCATACCTGAGTCATAACTTTGCTATGCTAGTTGCTACGAACATTATTACATTTCTGGAAGCTTATTTATCATAGGATCATGTGGTACCGGATGCATTTTCGTAAATACCCCACGCCATAGATAATTTTTAAATCCATGTCCAACGCGTTATCCGCTCGAAATAGCATCGTAGCAAAATTGTGGACGCGAAGAACTATTGCGTCGGGTATTTACTATTTACCAACATGCACCCGATCCGCAACGACATATGGGCATCCCGACTCCAGCCTTCACTGCCCTACCCCTAAGAGTGTTTAAATTTTCTAGTTATAATGGTTCCACTGCATCATGGGATTCATGGGTTATTGGGGCTATGAAGATTTGTCCGTTCAACTGCTTAACGGGGTAGTCTCCGTTTTCGTCGATTCTATAATCGATATAAGTTTGTATCGCGTGAATCGAAAAATTTAAAATAATATTATTAATATAATATTATATAATGCATTATATTTTCAAGTATCGGATCAAAGGAAAGCATGATTGTACGAAATTTTCTCGATAGAAAAGAATTCCAAAATCATGAAGAATTATAGAGCAAGAAGGTTTTTTCTCTTAAATGGCTCGGCCTATAAGAACGAAACTTCAGTATAGGTGTAAAACAATCAAATTAAGATTCTGATCAAGTTATATTGCGGTAGGTACAGTCGCAGTCAGAAAATGTTTACCACCTTTAGGTTCATAATTGCCTGGACTCATCAGTGTCAGAAGGGCGTTGATTTGATTAGGTGTGATTACGTTTGATTAGGCATAGATCATAGATTTTTTTACTTTTTTAGTAGGTGGTCATAAGGTGGCGACTACATCGTAGGTAGTAGCGTATATGTATATCCATAGAGAACGTCAGAGTTTGTATGGAAAAAGCTAAATAAGTGTAGTAATAAATCAGTCCCTATCATTACGCCCTAGTCGTGATTCAAGAACAAACAAACAAACGTTTTATAAAAGTACAGAAACTGTGTCTACTAAGTAAATGTTATAGAGGGATAAGTGTTTGCAGCAAATCAATAAAATACAGACCCACTTTCACATAAGTAATATCAGATGTTATTATTGTGATTTGAACTGGTATTGAGTACGATTAACGGTCCGGAATAAGTGAACCGAATTGCGTACCACATTCATCAGTAGGTACTCTACTCTCCAAGAAATACGATATCAGTAAGTTCATCCATCATACTAATATTATAAATGCGAAAGTGTGTTTGTTTGTTGGTTTGTCCTTCAATCACGCTGCAACAGAGCAACGGATCTATGTTATTTTTTGCATGGGCATAGTTGAGGACCGCGAGAATGTCATAGGATACTTTTTATCCGTTACAAAAAAACTTATTCCACGCGGGCAAAGTCGCGGAAAAGCTGATTTTGCACAATAACGATTTTTTTTAAAGCAATTCGGTAACTTCTATTGAAAAAAAGTTAAAAATCTAAACGTAACATTACGTAACGTAACATTTAGATTGAGAAACTTTGGTATTCAGCACGATATAATAGCACGATGGAGGCATACACCGAATATGGTATAGCACGGCCATGAATCACGACGGTGTAGCGAAATGCGGCGCATGCGCGGCGCTCGTTGATGTCTATTGTATGGATGGAAAAATAACACCAACGTTTACCCAACTTTTTTAAAAAAATATCATATATAGGCTAGCGCTTGGCTGCAATCAGACTTGCTTGCAAGTGGTGATGCAGCCCAAGGTGGTAGTGGTGGTGGTATGCAGCACAATAAGTGTACAGTGTACCAAAATTAAATAAATAAATATTGATTGATTGATTTACTCTCACGAGATGGCTATCAAACTTACTGTTTGACAAGAGATTTCTCGATTATTTCAGCCACCAGAAGTTGTCAGAAGGAAGGAAAACAACAGAGCAAGCAAGCTGTTTCGCCAACAATTAAAATCTGTAATTGCTGGAAAAGCAGACTAAGTAATACTTAAGTTAAATCGCTTAATTGACAAAAATATTTATAAACACTTGCGTAAATATTGCTGAACATGATGTATTAACTAGTAAGTATCTAACCGGAGTTTTATGGTGACCATCACATGATTGAATTTAATTATAGATTTTTAACGGTAAATACTCGTATATACGTGATTTACACGTAAATTGAGTAATTTATTACGCAACGCCCAGTTTTAACGGATTACTTGTTTACGTATCTATAATCAATTTACAAAGCTAGACACATGGCCTATCGAATCCACCCACTTCATCGTCACCTTTTAGAATACATCTTTTTAAAATACTTTCGAGACCATGAAATTTGTTTTTCTTATTCGATGACAAACTAGCCTTTGACTACGATCTCACCTGGTAGTGAGCCAACCAAACAGACAGAAATAGCAATAAATATCATCACATATAAAAATTAACGACCCAAGAAATTGTGTTTGAATCACAAAAGAGGTTTTAAGACGCTCTTGACATTCTCTGCATCAGTAACGCTCCGACGTGAATAAGGGCTTGGAAAAACGAACCGCGGGACTGGAGTGACGCGCAGCGGCAAGACGTTACGCAGTGAAAACATTTTTCACAGATCACATCACACTGAAATGAAAAATTACACATCGAAATGTGACAACAGCAGTACCCAACCAAACGCCGTAGCAGAAGCAACCCATTACCCAAGGCCAAGCCGGCCCATAACTGAGCACGGGTCTCCTCCTAGAATAACCATAGTCCACCACACAGGTATAATGCAGATATGCATACTTTACACAACTTTGAGAATATTCCGTTTTCTCCTCCGCATTTTAATATTGACTGCCTCGTGTTATTATGGTTATCATGTTCGACTGCGGCTGACGAGGTCCCGGGTTCGAGTCCCAGGTCGGGCCATAATTAAGTCTTGGGTTTTTCTGATAAGAAATTCTCAGTACTAGCCCGGAGTTAGGAAGTTGGCGGTGTTTCACCCCCATGCCTCGGAGAGCATGTTAAGCCGTCGGTCCCGGTTATTATCACTAACATGATAATTGTCGTTAAAGCCCTCCAACCCGCATTGGAGCAGAGTGGTGGGTCTAAGCTCTAATTCCCTCTCTCATATGAGAGTGGAGGTCTGTGCCCAGCTGTGGGACGTTAATGGGCTGTAGTGGTAGTGGTGGTGGATTTCAATATTGCTATCTTCAAATCATGAAAGAATAGGCATCTTATTGACAACCACGCATAAACACTTGCTAGCAAGTTTGATTGCAGGAATTGAAAAAAATATATAGAGAACTCTCAGGCATACCTATGCAGTGTTACCTCACGAAGATTTCCTTCACCATTATAAATGAAAATTAATTATAAATCGAGAAGAGTCTTGCTCAGCAATGAGCTGCTGATGGATTGAGGATGATGATGACGATTGGACACGCTGGTGCCGCGCGTTGTTTGTTGCCAAGTCTTTAAGCTAACCGCGGCTTTTGAGCATCTTCCCTGCTTCGCGTGGGTAGGTATTTGTCGAACGCTCCAGTTGTGTGGAGGAGGACACTTGGGTTCGGTCTGCTGGAAAAGACAATACTCATATAAATGCAAGGTATGCCAGGTCGTTGTACTTGTATTATTTTATTCGAAGCTTATGACTCCGATGTTACGTGGTTTTAAATCAAAGAGTTCCCACGGAAAATTTTACCTTAGATCCACGAGGATATAGTCACGGGCTTCATCTAGTTATATATCGATACTAATATTATAAATGCGAAAGTGTGTCTGTATGTCTGTCTGCTACGCTTTCACGGCCCATCTGTTCAACTGAATTTGAAGAAATTTGTTCAGAGAAAGATAGCATCCGAGAGAAAGACAAAGGCTTCGTTTTGTCCCGGAAGTCAGAGTTCCTACGGGACTATCAAAACCTAAATCCACGTGGATGAAGTCGCGGGCAACATCTAGTTTATCATCATCTTGGTATAATTTCTTCTCATATGGTTACAACTGACATGGTTGAGGATTGAACTTAACGAGTTATAACCTTTTGAGATGCTTGAAACGACAGCATTATGTAAATGTATTCCTATCAAGCGATTATAATGTCGTGAATAGTATAAAGATAGTGGGACATTAGCGTTCGGTACGTCCTAAACAGCTATTCACGGGTCAACCACCTCTGAGTCAGCGGTATTCGACGCCGTTCGCGCTAATGTATGCGAAATCTCGCAAATCGGTCTATTGCATTCCTTTGTTCAGCTAATACTGCTAGAGTGAGATTGTTTTAGATGTGATAACATCTATCCATTGCTGTGGGAATGAAAAATGTCATTAGCTTGCATTAGAAACGACTGTAGCTAGTTTAATCTGCCAGTGAGACCACCAATGTCGACTCTTTTTACCTAAACGCCGCGCCGGGCAAGAATTTAATGTTGCGCTTGCAAGCACATTTTTGTATATTATAAATTCGAATTAGGTTGTCCTTCTATCACGCCACAGTGCAGCAACAGACCGACATGACTTTTTTTGTATTGATATAGTTAAAGACCTGGAAACATTGATGTAGAATTTTCTGGAAAGAAAATTACATCTCTTTTCTCCAAGCAACGTGCCATTAAACGAAGTAAATTGTGTTGTGCTGACACATGAAAGCATAAATCAGGGGCGAATTTGATGACATGTGCTACTTTTTATCCTGAAAAATCAAAGGGTTTCGAATGTTTTTTTTAATTCATGCCGGTTCCTCTCAGTAGATTTTTTTTCCAAACCAATGGTAGAGTCTTGACTTATCATAAGTGACACAAGTTGTCCTTCGTGAAATTAATAAATCATTTATCATTTCACGTGGAAATTGCAGGCATCAGCTAGTCACTCAGATAAAACTGGGCTAGTTACTCCAAGGCTAGTTATGAGGGTTGTTAGTATAACAATTTACTCAATTTACATAATTTAATTTAATGTCATCATAGCCTTGCTTTAGGCATGCCTCACTCTTATTCAAGATTTCACAATTTTCTTAGTCACAAATCATACAGTTACCTTCTTAGAAATCAGAAACGTGACTAAATGTTAGCTACGCAATCCGCAGGGGATCTTCCCAACTTATTGAGGAAACTGCTTTCGAAAATCCGGTAGTGACGGGTGACTGTACAAAACTATTTCCGAAATTGTGACGAACATAATCAAAATACCTAAATTTGTCCAACCGATTTAGATGAAATTTGGTACAGAAAACAAAGTTTATTCTAGGATCCACCCTTAGTATAGGGTAAGTTGGCATCCTGAAAAAGAATATAGGCTAATTTTAATCCCGGAAAATTAAAGGATTCTCACGGGAATCAGAAAATTTTAATCTACGCGAACGAAGTCGCGGGCATCATTAAGTTGTAGTAGGTACTTACACTTAGTACACGGACTCCGACATTTTGAAAAAAAAATCCACTTTACTTCTTTTTTGAGTTTATTCATATAGATTCTAGTACACAATAGTCCATACAGCCCATTTTATTGGTATAACTGTGGTTTGCTCGAGGTGTTGGTACAGCACTCGTGTGTGTTTGTCTGTTACGGTCGAGAGCGCGCTCTAAGTGGCCGGAATCGAACCTGCACCATCATCCCTGCTTAATGAGGCTGTTTGTATTGACGGGTCTATTTTCAAAGCGTACAGCGTTGAATAGCGACCTTAATAGTCATTAAAGTCCTTTAAGTCGTGCCACAAATGTCTTCGGGTCCAAAATTTCTGTATAGGAGACGTGATGTTCCAATCATACGAGTACATTCGATTAGTCGATCATTCGACTATCAGGACTAACATGTACGGTGTCTGCATAAAAAAAGTCTAAAAATTTGCACTTAAAGTGTGATCCGTCTGAATAGACCCTAAAAGTACCCAGCCGAGTTTGCTATGGGCTGCTACTCAGACCAAGGGCCTTGTTACGTAAAAATGATTGCTACAGTGTAATAATCGCTATCACTTATGTGTAGTTAATTTTCTTACGCTATTGGCCAAAATCTATTGACGTAGCAAAATTGTCATAAATTCAGCCAATCATAACAATTGAGACTGTAATAATGATTGACGCAAATTTACATAGTAAGGCTACGTGGGGCGCATTTGCTTCCTTCCATACATACAGCCTTCGATTGACGTATGTCGATAACCATCAATCACCCTTTATTCACCTGAAAAAGAAACGCAGAAAAACAACCACTTTACATTCTGAGTTAAAAGGTATAATACAACGTATTACGCTAACGTACGTTAAAATCAATATTTAGAATTCCCGATTGATATATTTTTACAAATACATAGCATAAGAGCCTGCACCAATTAACTTAAGCCTGACGCTACAGCATTTTTTTAAAGATAATTAAGAGAAATGTGTTATAATTTGCGCACTAAAATTTCGATGCGATTTTTTTCTTTCTGAAAGGGACAGATGTACTTAACTGTAATTCTCAAGCGAAAAAGCGGCCGTGAAGTTAGTCGAATGTTATCTTTGGAAATGTTAGTGCGCCATGTCTAAGTAGAAATTCTTCTCTCTATTTTCTGCTAGATTTTACCCTTACCTAAATCTGTAATTACTATTTTCCCATTGTTTATAAACATTTCAACAATTTTTTTACGTTAATATTGAACTAGAAACTAAGTATTTTTCCGTGCCCACTTGCCCACACATACCTATAGTCCCACAAACTTATCAACCAGGTGACAGTGTCGCTAGTTTATATTAAAAATAAAATAAAAACAAAAACTAAACAAGCATAAATTAATGTTTAGTTCCAATTTTGGCCACCGGGCCAGATAAGTTGGTGGGACTATAATATTATATTAATTACTAGCTGATGCCCGCGACTTCGTCCGCGTGGATTGAGGTTTTTCGGTTCCCGCGGGAACTCTTTAATTTTCCGGGATAAAAAGTAGCCTATGTGCTATTCCAGACTATAATCTATCTCTGTGCCAAATTTCATCCAGATCCGTTCATCCGTTGGAGCGTGATTGAGTAACAAACATACATCCATACATCCAAACTTTCGCATTTATAATATTTATTTGATTTTACTACATTTTTATGAGCAAAGCGAGCTTTACTCGAACATGTTAAGTATTAAGTGACTGCTACATCATCTGATGGGTTCTCAGATTATAAACATCAAACCGAATAGCATAACAAAGTTTATCTCAGGTTTCTCGGTAAAGAAACAATAATTGTAAAAGTTTTAATTTCGCCCGAGTTTCGGCGGGTTCTCTTAGGGTATGCTTTTGCTATCGCCAATTTTATCGAGACTTTTAATTGGATTTCAATTTTGAAATCAAAATGCTTCTTGGTAAGTACTAAAGATTATAACTTTAAAACGATGAAGTTTAAAAGTACCATTAAAGGTTTTTAAATATTTTGGTCAACTTTAAATACTATTCTTTTTAAAATCGAGGAGGTTGTTTTGATACATTATTTTTTGTTTTTAAAAGCGTAGTTTTTTTTTATTTCCGAAGCTGTGTGTACCCAATATTTTCCAATGGTTTATACAGGTAATGCTAATGCCATCTAGTCTAAAAAAAAGCGGGCATTTAAATGTATATTGATGCCGATGGTATTTGCCATTCTAGTGAAAAATCTGATTTTAATTATACAAAAGTCTTATAATTTGGTTATTGTGGAAACTAGATAAGTCTAGCTAGATATAGGTAGAAAGTTATATTGTAATTGAAAAAAATATCTGATATATTTTTTTTTATTAAATAATTTTATCCTCAACTAGCTGATGTCCGCGACTTCGTCCGCGTGGTTTAATTTGTTTGGATTCCCGCGGGGTCTCCTTAATTTTCCGGGATATAAAGTAGCCACAAAGTTCACAAAGTAAATTTTTGTCATTCAGGTCAATAAAGTAAGTGTTGCAATGCAATGTAGCTTCCCCTTTTAACTAAAGAAGAAACACTTTTTTGTGTCAAATTTTGTGATTAACTTGGTATACTTATCTGTATATTCGTATATTTTACTTCTACACAGAAACCTATATTTGAGACGAGAATTGAAAAAAGAAAATGGTTTACCCCCAGGTTTCGCTGTGGCTGCTGCACAGTACAAGATTTTTTTTTTTTGAAGTGTTACTAAATTTTATTAGAGAGATGTTTTGGTGTTTGGATTATTTACAATACGTAAACCAATTTTAATTGAATTTGCCCTACACACAATGTCTGAGCTTTTTGTAATGAACAAGAATGTTACATAAGTCAACTCCTCGGCAAGTTGCTCGATCGCATTATTTATATCAATACGTCTTGTTAATTACTATCTGCTCCGGATTGTTAACGGTACTCTCGTGAAATGTAATATTCATGACTTCCTATCGACGACGCCTTGACAGTGAGAAACATGATGGCTATTTAAATACGGTGTAATTAATAAAGTGGGTTGAAACGACCCCTTTTTTGCACCGTTTTATTAAACAAACAACTTATTAAACAACTTATTAAACTTAACTTATTAAACAAACTTGAGATGTAAAGTTTTATGTCGTTTGAGCCTTATTTATCCGATTTATTTTTTAACAGACTTCCAAAAAAGGAGGTTCTCAATTCGGTGCGAATCTTTAACTTACAGGTATAACTACTCATGCAAGAACACCTGATAGAATGTGGTGATGATTTATCTTTACTCTAAGATGTATCATACACAATATCATGCGTGCCTGGTTTTTATGTATGTATTTTTTTTTCAATCAATACTTCCAAAATGTGTCCAAAATATTCATTTTGTTCCAACAATTTCCACTCATCGCCCGCGCCGGCCCACTACTCAGTACAATGTCTCCTCTTAGACTGAGAAATGTGTGACTTTATAGTCTAAAACCCTGAAACTCTGGCCAAGGGTAGATTAGGAGACTTCGCCCACCTTCGAGAAAATTATGAAGAAAATTCTCGTCGGGCTGACTAGTTCTGCCAAGTACCTTGAGCTTGATGCATTGGATTCGGTGGACCATAGCGCTCAAATTCTAAGCTTCCAAGCTTGGAACATCGGTGCAAGACAAACAATCGAAATCACACGAAAAAAAACCTAATTTACTACTACAAGTCATTAATATCTTAAAACCCTTAATTGAATACATTAATTCAAATAACAGTATTCATGCAAACGCAAAATGTTCCCGCAAATCGTGTCGCAATTAATTTGCACCGCGTAAGTCGTGCGACCGCAAAGTAGTGCCTAACGAAACCGCACTCTAAACCCCGTACAATGAAAGCCAGTCCGCGCTGGATTACAAATTATTACATTAGCCCCTTTTCAGGCGTTTCATTACGAGAAATTTCCAAGGTGAGGCCAAATTCAAATCAATGTACATATATGCTGAATGGAATTCATTAGGACAGCATTAGGCTTATTTGTGTACTACCACCGTCTAATGAAATACCTGTCTAAACAGGTAGGTACCTACCTAGGTATCTACCTAGGTAGAGCAACGCTGCGGGGTGAATCTTCAGCTGTCAGAATGTCGAGGGAGGGTAGATGTTTCCGACCTGGATTTTCAATACAAAATTCTGGTATTTTAGCCCACGTCAAGGACCAGGTCAGGTTAGCCCGCTATCTTAGATTGGATCATTTTATATACCACCAATAATTGTGATCCAAGAGCTAATATTTTGTTAACAAACAAAAAAAAATACTTCTTACATATTATCATGTATAATATATCTAATTATTTTATTAACTAATTTTAAATAAGTACATAACTATGTCCACATAAATTCCAAAAATTCTAGGTTATACTTACTACGCAAAAATAGTAATATTGAGCTTATCAGCTGAATAGGTCTGTAATCAAAGTTTTTTAATTAAGGGACCAAGCTTTGCCAAGAATGTTGTCAACGTGAAAGAGTTCGCAAATTAAAAGTAGGTAGGTAAAATAGGTACGATAGAGCCCAGTATTTTCCATTTAACTATACCAACAAGACTATTTTTAGTTTCGCATCTTATATGCAAAGTATGTATTGCGTAATCTTTTTCTTTCGAGTATCTTTTTTATTGACATAAAATAAAATTTTTATCGTGATCGAGCCCTTGAACATTAGAGTCACTTTTTTAAACTTATAATCTGACTTTGCTGTGACCATTAACAAAAATAGAGTAAATTTTAAGCAGTCGAATATTTTTTTGCCAAACCCTTTGGATCGCGGCGCATTTAGCCCGCGCCCGGGGAGCAGGGAGCGGGCGCGGCGGGGTGTGCGGCGCGCGGGGGGAGGGGACGGGGGGGGGGGGGGGGGGGGCGGGGGCGGGGGGGGGCGGGGGGTGTAAGGTAAAAACTGACCACAATGGGCTTAGCATAACCGGTCGAGCCGGTCGCAGCCTCCGCCGCTATCATCCCGTCCGCCATACTTTCTTCTGTCTGATCGGCGCGCGATCCGGCTTGCTGTTTTTATCTGTTCATTTTTATTAGAACCTTGGTAGGTACAATGCGTTTGTAGGCTCGTTGTAGGGCATGTCGGAATCTCGTTTATAGATTATCACGAAAGTAGTCCCGCGGCAATTAGTGGAACTGATTCATTTTACATGCAAATTGCAATCCATATCCATACTAATATATTATAAACGCGAAAGTGCGTTTGTCTGTCTGTCTGTTGGCTACGCTTTCATAGCCCTCCTGCAACCGATTTTGGTGAAATATGGTATCGACTATCGGGATAGGTTGTAACTTGTATCCTACGGAAGGGCATAGGTTACTTTTTATCCTAAAAAGTTAAAAAGTTCCCGCGGGAATCACCTTAATTCATGCGGAAGTCGCGGACATCATCTAGTCATTGCATTTACTAGTTAGGTTAAACATGCGACTGAATTAAACTGTTTTCAGACTAGAAATAAAATTGATTTTACGTCTCAACATTCGCATTTTCCAACCGTCACTAAATCACTCAAGGTTTTTTTAAATCTCAAAGTATCGTACCTTGCTTTTTAAAGACTCAAGACTAATTATTTATATTCTTTCTAAGATCTAATTTACTAACTGGTACCAGCTTCGCACGGGTAGAAATTCTTAAAATCCTTACTGAGTGGACTAAGTTGTAGAGTCAAAATCTGAAATTTCTAGACCGAGCGGTTGAAGTTTGCATTTCCACTGAAGCTTAGCGGAGCAGAGATGAGTACAATGGACCAATCAGATTATTGCTAGCTATCTTTTTATATCTGTAGATGACACGCTAGCTAATTTGATGAAAAGGAAAAAGAAAAAGCAAGTTTTAAATGATTCAATTAATTGCGAGCCGGATCGCACGCTGCTCACCTTAGGACGAGCCCAATGCTCTTCATACCAAAGCCCCACGAAGACTCGATACTGTCAATTGCATGCTTGTAGGTACCTACTACAGACTAGACTCTTTCAAACAAAAAACAACTCTAGCACCTACATATAAAGTCGAAATTAGCTTCAAATCCAACCAAGTTCGACCACAGACTAAAGGATAAAATAGAGTAATTTATTTACAGTAAGTTTTTAAGCTGCTACTATGCATTTTAGTCGATAGTGGGAGAGTTAGTCAAACTGTACCGATGTGGTTGTGATTAGCACGCTATAGCTGACAATGTTTTTTTATTTTATCCACTACAACTTAGCCCTTGACTGCTATCTCACCTGATCGTAAGTGATGATGCAGTCTAAGATGGTAGCGGGTTAATCTATTAGGGGTATGGCAGTTATTATAAAACACAATTCAAGTTATTAGAATGCCTCTAATCAGTTTCTACACGGCATCGTGCCGGAACGCTACATCGCTTGGCGACACGTCTTTGTTGTTAGGGTGGCCCGGGACCTCCGCACGGCGCTCAACAAGTCGTGCGTCAGGCAGGTCGTCAAAAATCAGTCGTCAGATGGTGAAATGGCAGCTCTATGTACCTAACGATCACAGAAAAAATATGTATACATACCTACATAAGGTGGATGAACAAATTCCTGAGTTGGCAAATGGCAACGCATTGACAGTTCCTCTAAAGGTGCAAATCTTGGTGCTTAACTCATCACGTGGTCTAAATCTAATGTTATTTTTTTACGATTCCATCCAATTTTTTTCTAGTCTGTGAATTTAAGAAGGAAAACTTTTAATCCAACCACAAGTAGGTAAAGACGACGAGACAAAGTAAGCGCTTACGAAATAATTATTCATTAGATTAACATCCACCATCTATTAGCGTCTGGGAGACGGGATTTGTTACGAAACCAATAGACGCGTCTCACCAAACCCTAATTTAAGGCTACTTTTCGAAAAGTATAGAGTTCCTGAGGGATTTTAAAAAAACCCAAGCCCACGTTGACGAAGTCGCAGGCATCAGTTAGTTTATCCATAATACTAAGCAATTATTGTTATTATTTTTTATCCACAACAAGTTAGCCCATAACTGCGATCTCACCTGCTGGTAAGTGATGACGCAGTCTAAGATGGTAGCGGGCTAACCTGTTAGGGGCACGGCAGTTATATTAAACCCATACCCCTATTCGGTTTCTACACGGCATCGCACCGGAACGCTAAATCGCTTGGCGGCACGTCTTTGCCGGTAGGGTGGTAACTAGCCACGGCCGAAGCCACCAGGCCAGACCAGAGAAAATTCAGAAATTATAAATTCCTAAATTGAACCTGCCGGGGATCGAACCCGGTACCTCCGCACGTTAAGACAACAGCGCTCGACACTGCGCCACGGAGGTCGTCAAAAGGACGAGGAAGGAGGAGGTTTTATTAACTGCACAATCTTTCTGGTAGGTACAAAAGAGACTAAGTTCTTAAAATCGAGGAAAATGTGTGATTTTCCTTAATAACGTGACTATACAGACTGTGGAATGTGGAAAGGCACGTTTGCACGTCAGGTTGCGTACAACGATCATAAATTCAATAGCGCAATGTTCGGCTAAAGGTTTACATTATACAAAGTAACACACACGCGAAATTCTTCGCTAAATCGCTTACCCGTTGTCCTAACTCCTAGGTGAGCGACAAACGCGGCGACGCGACAGTATCAAACAGTAGTTGACCCTTCACGTGGGCTACGGTGTCGTGTCTGTGATCCGTTGTCAGATGAGCGACGCGACGCGATGCGATGCCATAGAAAATTATAGAATGTACGCGACAACGTATCCACCACCACCACTACAGCCCATTAACGTCCCACTGCTGGGCACAGGCCTCCACACTCATAGAAGAGAGGGAAATAGTGCTTAGACCCACCAAGCTGCTCCAATGCGGGTTGGCGGGCTTTAACGACTAATATCATGTTAGTGAAAATAACCGGGACCGACGGCTTAACGTGCTCTCCGAGGCACGGGAGTGAAACACCGCCAACTTCCTAACACGCACCGGGCTAGAACTGAGAATTTCTAGTCAGAAAAACCCAATACTCAATTATGGCCCGACCCGGGACTCGAACCCGGGACCTCGTTGGCCGCAGTCGAACATGCCAACCACTAGACCAACGAGGCAGCCAATGTATACTTATTTCTATGGCGTCGCATCGCATTGCGTCGCGTGGCGTCGCTTACCTAGGAAAACGGGTTATACCTGCCTATTTGCTGTGCTTGATCTAAAGCGGTGATAGCTTAGTACTTTGGACTCCTGTTTGGGCGCGGCCGGGGTTCGCCGTTCGGTCCCGGGCACCTCTTACTTTTCCTAGTTATGTAAATTGAATTCAAGGATTTACCTTGAGTTTTGTGATCATTTTAAGATAAAACTCAAAATCGACAAAAACTGAGATACTCGTAAGTACCTTCAGTACCTTCCAACAATGTTTTTCCATGAAAGAAAGAAAGAAAGAATAACAATTATTTTATCCTATTGTTTACTTAGATTTTAACCTCCTTTGTCACTGAATAGTACCTACCTATGACCTATGATACCTATGATAATAATACCTATGACCTAGTACATAGGTTGATTGCTAATAAGAATGAAAAATTATAAAAATGAAAGACGGAGTTTTCATAATTTATATTTAAGTAGATTTTTCAAATACACGAGGGTGTATACCTACCTACCTAGGTACTTAGCGAACCTCGAGGGTGTTTCCGAATAAAAATAAAATTACCTTTTGTTTTTCTAGAACAGAAAGCGGCCATGACTCTTAATAATGATATTATAAGATAAAAGCTAATTGCTATTTATGATTGCGAAGAAATTGGAAAGGGCGACGCAAACTACCGATTATTTGCCCGATGAAAAAAAATGATGCGTAGGTAGGTACTTGCACTAGACCGCGAATTTGTCTGCGTGGGATTAAGCCTTGATAAATATTCTGTAGGAGGAAAATTTCCCATGTAGGTACTTTTTAGAAATATTATGCCCATGCAATTTTATGAAAAGAAAAAAAAATACATACTTAAATGTAAAATAATTTTAAGGCCGTGGTTAAACAAAAATTCTAGTAAAAATTAAAGGTAACTTGTCTTTTATTAATAGGTAGGTAAGTAATTGTAGGATACATTATTTTGTGAAGGTTTTTGCTAGAAAAAAATATTTAAATAGTGACAAAAAAAGCCCAAAGCTGCAGGTTTTTTGTATTAATTTATAGTCGGCACTATCAAAAAAAATCATGAATCGATATAAAAACATCGATGCCAATGACTTTTGATCCCTTTATGCAATAGTATAAATAGAATTAATATACCTTGTGCATAGAATTTATAGCTGATATTTTTATGAGCGGCTGGCATCGACTAACAATCAATTTACTACCTGCATCCCTGCATCGGTGTCGGTCGACGCATCTTCTCACCCTCTGTCTCAAAAGAAGACATTAAAAAAATAAACAGAAAAGCATTCGAAAAACTGTTTAAAGGGTTAGTAGTTAGGGTCCTTTCTTGTGTGACATCGATGTTCATTTATGGTTTTATTTTGTCCAAATATACCGAGTCATCGGAATCATCATAAGGCCCGCTTTTAGACACAGGTGCTTGGTGATTAAAAAAAATAAACCGGTCAAGTGCGAGTTCATATCTAGCAGAGTTCCGTGCTATGAAAATTAATGTTTAAAAAATAGTACCTAGTGGAGTTGCCATGCCTTTAAATACTTATATTTGATATAAATTATACATTTAAATAACGGCGATTTAATTTAAGACCGGACATTTTACATTTTAAAGCCGTTGGTCCGGCTGCCGGCATATTCCGCAATGTTTCGCTCATCCATGCTTCGTGCGACGCGCTACACTGGCAAAGCATAACAAAATCCGGAAGAAATACATATAATATTATAATAATATTATACTTAATATTTTTGTGGTCAGACCACAAAATGGAGAGGACCTTTAAGAAAAAGGGAGGTTGGAAGGCCAAACAAACGGTGGACTGATGAGATAGTGCAAACTGCAGGGAAAAGCTGGATAAATGTGGGCAAAGATAGGGAAAAGTGGAAGAGGTTGGGGGAGGCCTATACCCGTAAAGGGGCTCATATCTGATAAGTAATTATAACAAATGATGCAACACTAACCATACTAACCTAGGAAATAAGGAAAATGTATTACTAACACATCTAACAACATTTATGCTGTACAAGGAAGGATATGAGAATAAAAGGCTTTTTTATTTTATTTTTTATTTACACTTAATATTTTTGGCCGGAAACGACCACAAAATTACCTGCGGACTGTCAGGTGTCCGGCAGTCTCAGCTGCAAGGTAAATCCTAAAAATAACTTTGTTGACTTTTATTTCCCTTTTTTTGCGCAAGTACCTACGGAACCCTAAGAACATACAAAAATACCTGATTGGTAGGTATATAAATAAATCAGGGGCGAATGAATCCATACTACCTAAAATTATACCTAATATATTATGCGAAAGTCTGTCTGTCTGTCTGCTACGCTTTCCCGGCCCATCTTTTCAACCGATTTTGCTGAAATTTGGTATAGAGCTAGGTTATATCCCGGGGAAGGACATAGGCTAAAGTTTAACGCGGAAAATTAAGGAGTTCCCGCGGGAATCAAAAATCCTTAATCCACGCGGACGAAGTCGCGGGCATCATCTAGTGATTATATAAAGGGTAATTTTGGCGGAGTTTTACTGAAGGCACAGTAGCACGGTAATATTATGTATAACAGTAGGTAGGTAGGTACCTACCACATATTCCTGTTTTTGGTAGCTTCACCAATAATTATTTTAACGCTCGAATACCCGCATCACTATTTGTTACACTAGTGCTCGCCCTCTCTACAATTCTATAGAAAAATTTTACTTACCTACGATTTTTATTTCATTTCATTTATTGCGTTCATGTCTACATGGGACATGAGGCCCTGTCAGGGCATTGCAAATCTTAAACAATAACTTGCAATTTCACCTCTTATCATTGACCCAAGTCGGAAATTGAAAAATACAAAGAAGGTCTACAAACCATTTAAAATATCAAATAAAAATGGAGTCATAATCGTTTCAAATTTCAAAAATCAAAATCTTTATCGGCAGTACCTAGTGCAGTTTTTTCGGCTAGTAATTTGAGCTATTTTTAGACCGTTAACGCCATCTTCTACAGAGCGGCGGATCTAAATAGATTTTTTTAGTTTAGCTGCTCCCCAATAGATGGCGATAATAATAATTATTATGATCCCTACGATCTTTAATTTATTTAATTTTAAAAACGTCTTTTTCTTCCTCTTTCTTTAAATAAGTAACTGCAAATAAAATTCGTTACAAAAAAACAATATACGAAATCATCATTTTTATATTAAAAATCTAGGTTTACAGGTCTTTGATCTGAGTCTTGAACGATCATTTTCGGATAGTGTATTTTTTAGACGGCAGTCGTAATTCCTTCTTCCATGGTATTTTTTTTTGTAGTAGGTTATTGTTTGTATATAATCTGTGTAAATACCAATAATTTCCTACCTCCATGATAAATGCAGACAAAAAGTAGGTATAGACAATAAAGTCCTAAGTTGGATTGTGTGTTGGATGTATGTTGGATCTGGATAACTGCTCTCTAGTCTGCTGTCTGTGGTCAATTGACGGAATCAGGAATGAAGTTGATTGGACTTTTCAATTTTGTGAAAATGCCTTTTTGATGAGATTTGCCGATAAATTCGATTAATTCATTTTTATAAACATGGGTGGTTCGCAAAGCACACGAAAGTTAAGTGTTGATAACGAGAACGCTATACAAGTCTCTCAAGAAGCTTTAGATCGCATTCAAGACCAGCTAAACGCAAAAGTAAATATGTTTTATCATTACATAATTTACATCAATGTCATGTAATTAAACAAATTAAAGGACAACTTGGCTATGCAAAATTAATTCCTATATTTTTATAAAATAGTCGTTAGCACTTAGCTATCATACTATTTAATTATTTAAATTAAGGTTAGACTTGAACTCGTTTACCTATAAACTGATATATAATATTCATTACTTTACAAATTATGTGCATAGTTGTAAAAAAATTAAGTATTTTAGTAAGACAGAATATCTCACATTTAATAAATTTATTTGTGTGATACAAACTAGTTATATGTTTTGCTATTAATTCACAATGATGATTTCCCTGGTGCAGTGGTAAACATCATCTTTATAAGTAGAAGCAGTGAAAAACTGCTATATCATATTATGGGTTTGTAAAAACTGCCATACAAGGTATAACAGATAACATTATCCTGCTTCTGTCTTAGACTGTACTATCACTAACTACCAGGCAAGATTGCAGTCATCTCAACTTGTTTAATGAAGTCACACCTTTGTTAATATAATCAAATTTTTTTGGTAAAGAACCTTATTTTTTCCAGCAAGCAGAACAGCCACAGTCAAAACCTCGGTATGCCCCACCACCCTACTATGATACATTAAAACAACAAGAATATGCTGCAGAAGAGGCCTACTGGGCCCGTCGCATCGAGAATCTAAAGAGGGTCCATGAGAAAATCAACAGTGGCATGCAAATAGAGTACCAAAAAACATTAAAGGAGGCAAATGAATTATTTGATATGGTAAAAGCAGATAAAGTTGTGAACAAATTACCACCATGTCAAGAAGAAAAAGCTAAGGTATATTACATATTTTTGTATATTACATATTTTTAAATTAGATGATGCCCGCAACATTGTCCATGCGGATGTAGGGTTTTAATTTTTAACATGGAAACTTTGGTTTTCAGTGATAAAACGTAGCATAAGTTGCATCCCATCTCTAGGAAAATTTTGGGCAGAAAAAGATCAGCTGTGGTGGCACACAAACATAGTTTCACATTTGTAATATTAAAGTAAAGACTTATAAAGTTAGTGCTCTTATACCTACTTTGTATAAATAATATATTGGCAATGACCCAACTGCCAATCTTGCCAGATATTAACCCAGCTGAGTTTGTTGTGGGCTCTTCTCAGAGCAGGGTGCGTTTGGAACCCTCGTAGCTTTTGTTTTAAGATACCGTAACAGATTATCACCATCATATTTTTATGTAACTGGACATCAATAAGTGTAGTGTATCTACCTAAATTGAATAAATATTTATGACTTAATCAATGACAATTCAACAAAATATGCACTGGTTACTTACTGGTTTCAAACCATAGGTACTGGTAACAAAAGTTAAAAAGTGTGCTCATTAATTATAACTTTTCTTTTCAGATGCTAGAGTGCTACAGTTCAAATCCTAACAAATCTCTCCTGTGTTCAGTGCTAGTGAATGAATTCAATGACTGTGTATGCAGAAGCAGAATTGCTGCCGTCTCCACATCTTGAGCTGGACAGCCTTGTAAATAATGTCTAGAAAAGAATTCCGAAAACATAATATAACTTCATAATGCCACATGGCCCTGCGAAGTAGTTTTATTTATATTATTACTGTATGAATAAATTGTTAATCTAAAAGTTTTTTAGTTATTTGTTTCATTAAATTGTCTATCTTGCCAAGGTTTTAACTGCAAAATGTAGACTTGTTATGTGTACTTAGAATTGTATGTAAAAAGGTCTTCACCAATTTTATGAAACAATGATGCCCGACGTCTTACATTTAAGTTCTTGAAGTAAGTTATGTGGTTCTCTGGTACATTAACTACACATTGCATTCATAATACTATATAGTGGTGATACTTTTGAAAGAATATTAAATTATCACAAGTTCTATTAGTTCAAGTTCATGTCGTAAAAGTCACAAAAGTGTTATTAGACTATTCCTTTTTAAGCCCAAAACACACAAGGAGCGGGCGCGGGTCGGGCGCGGGCCGGGTCGGGTGTCAGGCGGGTTGAATTCCTTGTATTTATTTGGACGACATCACACAGAACGCGGGCGCGGGTCGGGCGCGTGGCGGGTGACGCTGTGTGATGTCGTCCAAATAAATACAAGGAATTCAACCCGCCTGACACCCGACCCGGCCCGCGCCCGACCCGCGCCCGCTCCCTGTGTGTTTTGGGCTTTAATCTACTTTTTCAAGTTTAATCAATATTTCTTGACAAGGTTGGCATGACAACAAAATTATTGTTTGTATTCTCTTTGCAGTTATAAATGCTTTTCTATTTTAAAATTTTATAAATAAAATCTTTTTCAACACTATATAACATGGCTGCTCGGGAGAAAGAAGCTGAGAAACCTGAAGTGAAGAAAAGGAGGGTACCTCTCTATCCAGGCTTTCCAGAACTAGCCAGATCAGATGTCAGTATTTACCCCTCCTACACAAAACTGGCATTGGCCTAGTAAGTGATTTTAATATGAAACTTGCACATGTTTAAGTCTCTACTTTTAAAATTTCTTTGAAAAGGACTGAAAGCTATACAAGGTTGTTTGTAAGCTATCTGTGCTTTTCATCACAATTAGTTCAGGATTCAGGAACCTGCTTGTTCAATATAGTATTGCATACCAGTAAAACCCTCCTTGAATGAAGCATGAATTCCTAAAATAAATATTCCATCTTTTCAGTCGAGTAGTATGTCGTCACCGATACCATTGGGCGACAGTCGCCCAACGAAAGCAGTTTTTGAAGGAACTCCACATATTTGAAAGATTACAACCAAATGCCTTGGACGGCGTCAGAGTCCATAGGGAGTTCTCACAGGGAATCTTATCCCATAAGATTCCTCCAAGGCGATACATCCAGAAACTAACCCCCGATCCAATGAAAATGCATCAAAGAATGAGAGTTGAAGAAATCATCAGTGGGAGAGTAAACTTTAGTCAAAAGTAGTTGTTGAGAAATGTTGCATTAAGATACAAAATGTTACTTGAAAGTACATAATAATAAATAACAATAGATTTTGAGATAATGAGTTCTTAATGGGTAGAAATGGAACATTTACTGCTCCAATTGCATGTAGATCTTAAATCATGAATATTACGAGCACAAGATGTCAACTTCAACAATAAATTGGTATTTTATCATATTAGTAAGTATTATAAAGAATGATAAATACATGACATGACTTTATCAAACAGTGAAATGATAAAAATACACTTAATCGGAGAATGTTAATACCATTTTATTGAAATATAATTCAAATAAATCCCATCCTGATATACCACATCATTCAGTTGCTAAATTTTTTTTCTTTTTCAATTTCTTACTCTTCTCAACATTTGTTTGCAAGTAATGTGCCTCTTTCTTTGCTTGTGAAATTTCAGCCTGAAGTCGTTGTTTCATTGCTGCCCTTTCATATGTCAGTCGCTCACTTAAATGAATCCATTTGAATCTTGGAATATACTTGATGTTCCAAATCATGTCGTAATAGCGAGACCTTTTCCTGGTACCAATTTTTGTGTTATTTAAATTAGCAGCAACTGACTTTGCAACACTTTTCTTTTCAAACTCTACCCAGCCCTCTGTGAATAAATTCGGTTTTCGCATCTTCCTTTTCTCACCTGGTTCTGGAAAAATATGAAAATGTTAATATGTAATTTACCACCACTATAATATAATGTATTTGATTTAAAAAAATGGCAATAAATCCATACTTCCATACTAATATTATAAATGCGAAAGTGTGTCTGTCTGTCTGTCTGTCTGCTACGCTTTCCCGGCCCATCTTTTCAACCGATTTTGCTGAAATTTGGTATAGAGGTAGGTTATATCCCGAGGAAGGATATAGGTTACTTTTTATCCCGGAAAATTTAGGAGTTCCCGCGGGAATCAAAAACCTTAATCCACGCGGACGAAGTCGCGGGCATCATCTAGTATAGAATAATTACTTTACATGACATGCGCGACCGTTAAACTATTGCAACCGTGAAGTAAGAATTATTATAACTTCAATGTTACGTACTTGAACTCGATTGTAAATATATTCTCCCAACATCTCCATATTGACTGAATATTTCCCTGATCTTAGCTACATTCATGTAAGGAGGAATCGTTGATAGATAGATGATTCCTCGCTTCCTGGTTTTTTTCTTTGCGTTTCCTTGTCCAGAGTCCGAAAATTGGTCAATATTATTTTCATCATTTGAATCGCAATTTGAACCATTTTCCGGGACACGGTCCATGCCAGGATTGTCTGGTATTGGCATTGCTTAACTGAGTACAGCAGCTATGGCCTACGAGTACTGTGCAGTAGTAAGTAGGAATATGAAAATTGAAAGTTTATCAAGTTTTAAAATACGGTACAATTTATTCCTATAATAATATAAAATGCAAAACATAACTGAAAGCATGACTTTGACGTTTGACGTTTAGCAGAGATAAGTAGCGAACGCTCTGTGGCCAAAGAGTATGTAATCCAATCCATAGATTTGCTAACGTCTGTGGCGAACATGAACTTTTGGTTGGACATGGCCATGGGTGACAGGCCTTTGATTATGTATATATAGGAGCGACGCCACGGGCCGAAATTGTACTTTATATGGACTATTCCGTGAGTCGTAATTCCTAATTCCATGTATTCACCTAAATGCTAAATGGAGAATCACCTTTTGTAGATTACTTTTATTAATCTGTGATGTTTGATTTACGTCATAGACAATTTATTTTGAAGACGTTGATGGAGAATGGACAATTTGAAGACTTACTTTTGACAAGCTTTTGACATTTTGTAATTTGTTGTTGATCATGATCACAGATGTAGTACCAGATACCGCGCTCGGAACACGGCAGACGCGCCAACAAAGCGAATACAAAACGAAAAGCAAATACAATTCTCAGTTAGTTGGTTGCGACGCGTCGAGAAGTTTTGACGTGACGTGTGTGTAGACAAGTTTCTCGAAATAATGCCGTCTTGTGTCTTGAAAAACTGTAAAAATTGTTACCAAAAATTAAAAAAGGAAGATGGTGTTTCGTTTCATAGGCAAAAATTTATATTTTCATTCTGTTAGATTTTTTTTCCATGATAATTAATTGCTGATGACTTGAAACACAAAACCTCAATGATATCTATCAGTGTTGCTAATTTACGTTGAAATATTTTCCCTTAAATTAAAGAAGGTGTAAATGGGCTGTTAGTAGATAGTTTTTTTTTGTGAAACAGCTACGCTGCCGGCTTATTTCGAAGTACGCCGATTAATTTATTGGTACGCCAGCTGCTTGGTACGCAGATGGTACGCAGGCTACTTTGGTGGTACGTAGGCTACTTTTAAGGTACGCCAGCTACTTTCGAGGTACGCAGGCTACTTTGGTGGTACGTAGGGTACTTTGGTGGTACGCAGGCTACTTTAAAGGTACGCCAGCTACTTTCGAGGTACGCAGGCTACTTTGGTGGTACGTAGGGTACTTTGGAGGTACGCAGGCTACTTTTAAGGTACGCCAGCTACTTTAGAGGTACGCCGACTACTTTGGTGGTACGTAGGCTACTTTTAAGGCACGCCAGCTACTTTCGAGGTACGCAGGCTACTTTGGTGGTACGTAGGGTACTTTGGAGGTACGCAGGCTACTTTTAAGGTACGCCAGCTACTTTAGAGGTACGCCGACTACTTTGGTGGTACGTAGGCTACTTTTAAGGCACGCCAGCTACTTTAGAGGTACGCTGGCTACTTTGGTGGTACGCAGGCTACTTTTAAGGTACGCCAGCTACTTTAGAGGTACGCCGGCTACTTTAGAGGTACGCCGGCTACTTTAGAGGTACGCAAGCTACTTTTAAGGTACGTAGGCTACTTTTAAGGTACGCCAGCTACTTTTGAGGTACGCCAGTTACTTTAGAGGTACGCAGGCTACTTTGGAGGTACGTAGGCTACTTTTAAGGTACGCCAGCTACTTTCGAGGTACGCAGAGCTGTACGAGTACCTCTAAAGTAGCTGGCGTACCATAAAAGTAGCCTACGTACCTCCAAAGTAGCCGGCGTACCTCTAAAGTAGCTGGCGTACCTTAAAAGTAGCCTGCGTACCACCAAAGTAGCCTACGTACCTCCAAAGTAGCCTGCGTTCCTCTAAAGTAGCTGGCGTACCTTAAAAGTAGCCTACGTACCTCCAAAGTAGCCTGCGTACCTCTAAAGTAGCTGGCGTACCTTAAAAGTAGCCTACGTACCTCCAAAGTAGCCTGCGTACCTCCAAAGTAGCCTGCGTACCTCTAAAGTAGCTGGCGTACCTTAAAAGTAGCCTACGTACCTCCAAAGTAGCCTGCGTACCTCTAAAGTAGCTGGCGTACCTTAAAAGTAGCCTACGTACCTCCAAAGTAGCCGGCGTACCTCTAAAGTAGCTGGCGTACCTTAAAAGTAGCCTACGTACCTCCAAAGTAGCCTGCGTACCTCTAAAGTAGCTGGCGTACCTTAAAAGTAGCCTGCGTACCACCAAAGTAGTCAGCGTACCTCTAAAGTAGTCGGCCTACCTCCAAAGTAGTCTACGTACCACCAATTTAACTGGTATATCTTGAAAGTATTCGTCGTACCGCTAAAGTACTCAGCGTAGCTCCAAAGTAGCCAGCGTACCACCACAGTATCAGGGGAGATCGCAGTGAAGGGCTAACTTGTAGTGGATAAAAAAAAAAACAGTAATATGCGCATCTCCTTTTCCAGGATACAAGCTATTCTCCTACCATATGTCGTTGAAATCGTAAGGCATAAAGAAAGAACCAACAAATACATTTTCTTTCATTAATTTGGCACTTTTTCATTAATCTGGCAACATTTCACGCACACTGATGCATGTGTTCAGACAGTGCTGTCACGCACACTCGAATAAATTTTGGCCGCACTTCCGCATGGTATGTCGTCTTCGAACAAATATGCTGGTTCCAAAAAACTAGCGCCATCCAGTGGACATGGTAGAGATGATTACACAGTGTTGCTATAACTAAAAAACTTGTTCAAATATTATTGAGAGTTGCCACAATTTACTCTTGTGCCGATTCGATTATGCGAATAAAGGTTATTGATTGGGTTCGATTATTAGTTCGAAATTAGAATACAAATTGTCTTACGAAATTAGTTACAAATTGTCTGTACGAAATTAGTTGCAAATTGTCTTATCTGCATATTTTAAAAATGAAACATTAAAAATATTTAAGTTACACTTCAAACAGTCATCAATTTCCAATCAGTGTCCAGTTAGCATTAAAAAAAGTTATGTAATCGAGATGCTTTGACAGTTGTCCCTCCATAAAGACAACTGCAGGGCTAGCATGGGCCGGAGATAAAAAATTTATCCCCCGATTTTATCCACTGACAAGAGATAAAATTAACTTATCCACTTCTCAGAGCACGGCAATAGGGGAGAGGAGAAGTTTATCCACGTTTGACATTTCACGGGGACTCTGAAGACTATTTATCCACCGTTATTTAGCGTTTTTATTTATTTATTTAGGAAAAAAATATTTAACCTTTCCTCAGGGAGAAAATTGTCTCGGCCCATGCTAGGGGGGCAGGGGAAAATTCTCTCAGAAGGAACGGAGGTGGATGGGATGCACGAATATTTTATGAAGGAACCTAACTACATAAAATGGTAAAACAATGCTTTAACATAATTCGGGATTTCCCCTCTAATAGATCACTTTACTACCTACCCATCACTAGACTTTTTGAAGTGAAACTTCTTTAGAATCGTTGTGATTTGAAAATTCGATGAAACGTATTCTGTCGTCGCTGTACAAGTGGCGCCACCGGACGAACGTGTACTACAAAGCGTTCCATTTTTGTAATTTTCTGTTTGATTATTTAAATGTAGCACTAGAAAGTCTGATTTGGTATTTGCTTTTTAAGTTTTATTTTAATCCGCCTCGGTTGATAAAACGAAAACGAAACGAAAAAGCGACACCAAAAAGAGACAAACATATTCATAATGGGATTTAGCCTGCGAGAGAATGAGATAGTATACAAGTTATATATTTTGTCTCATTTTCTCGTAGGCTACTTTTCTGAAGTTTCATTTCTGCCGTGTGTTAATTGAGAACACACTTTTTTTTACTAGTAACGGTGATTCCTTTTGTAAGGTAACATGATTTTCTCCCAATAATCGATAATCGATTTCAAACGATCATTTTGATAATCGATTGATCGATTATTGACAATCGATTCCGCACAGCATTAGATTTAGGCCACATCCCTCAGAAAAATAAAAAAATATGGCCGTCGTCATGTACGCCAATCCATTAAACATTTTATTTTTGCTGTGATTGTGGTTATTTGCGTATTAAGTTTTACTTAGTTAGTTACAAAAGTTACAAAAGTTTTCAGTGCTGAGATGTGATGTGTGATTTTGGACTTTGAACGAATACTACATCTACTTAACCTAAGTTATTTTTGTTACTTATTTAAATAAAAATTATAAAATTCATTTATCTACTGTTTTTATTATTAATTGTACTTGATCCATAATTTCAGTATTATAATTGTACTAAATACATCCTAAGTATTTAGTACAATAATAATACTGAATAATAATATTGAGTGGTAAACAAATGAATATAGGTATATAAAGGTAGGTATATATACCTACAATATCGTTTGCCGAGTTTAAACTATGACCACTTGATGGCGCTGTTTTCGAGGAACCAAAATCTGACGTGAGATGGACATCTATTTCAGGTTATACAATACTTATCTATGCACTTCCGTGTTCCGAGCGCGGTATCTGTTTAGTACTACATCTGTGATCATGATTATTTTATGTGGATTTTACATTGAGGTAATAAGTACTATGGGATTTTATTTTGATCTCTCGGTAGAACTAGAGAGTAATAACTTCCTCTGATAACTTGTGATTTTGATAATCGGAGATTTGCTTTTGCAGTAAAAGTATTCTTTATTTTTAAACAGTAGACGACTGTGGGTTTACAATGGGTTGCGATGGAGGTACAATTCCACGTAGAGATGAACTTGTACGCCTGAAAAAGAAACCAGAACAGGTGAGCACTATTTTTTGAGCAAATAATGATGAATTCAGCGAACGTCGTTCGCTGGATGAATTAATTTCTGGTTGGGCTTTAGTATAGTAACCCAGAGGGGGGGGGGGGAGGGGGAGGGAGGGGGGGAGGGGGTCTACTCCCCCTCCAAGCCAAACTTGGAGGAACCTAATAGTTTTCGAGATATTAATTTTTTTTAATTTTGGGGTTAGGTTCTCAAATTGGGTAAAATTTAGTATCGTTTGGCAGGAGGGGGGTGGGGGGGGGGTTTGGGGGAGGAGGGGGTGCCCCCTACCCCCCGACACTACTCCCATTACAAGGTAATGCACCGTTTTTTTTCTATGAATTTTTAAAAATCGTAGTGGTAGTGGAAAAGGTTAATTTCTGAAATGGAATGGGCTACGCCAGAAGACTCGCTTCGTCGCCCCTGAATGAAGCTTCGCCTACTCGACCTTCGTTTCGCTGCGGAGGTCGCCGGCTCGCTTCGCTCGCCACCTCCCCCCTTCGCTCCACTCAACCTCGTAGGCTCGCTTCATTGAGGACCTCCTACGCGAGCTTATTATGTGTATTATTATGGCTTCAAGAGTTCGTGCATTCCATGCCACAGTATATTTTGCTCAGTGTCAAGAAAAATGTGTTTACTTCTAGAAAGACAAAGATGCAGAGCGCTCATTCAAATGGCGCAACTGTGCATTGTCTCAGCAGCTGCTGCAGGAGCCAGTGGTGGCATGCAGTCTCGGCCGGCTTTACAGCAAGAGCTCTGTACTCGAAGCACTGCTCGATAAGGAGAGCAAACCTGAATGTATCAGTCACATAAAGAATCTGAAGGTAATTTGTATATACAATATAATTATTTTAATAATTATGATTGTGATTGTCAATCCTAATTATTATAATAAACACATAAAAAACACTAAAAATTTTATCCCATCCGTCTATCAATCCATCAGTCTGTCAACCCACTGCTGTACCTTTAGGACGACCCGCTACCACATAGTCTTCGCTTTTCTCATTCATCCTCAGCCTTCTACATCCAACAGGCTAGTGCTCACCCCACACTATACTTACTCTATCTTCACAAGTATTTGACCTAGTGGGCATTGATTGTACGGCAGACTTGCACGTTGCAGGCAGTCAGTGACTCATTTTTTAATAGCCACTGAGTTACAGAATAGAGGGGCTGGCCTACCTGCTTCCTATTCAGAGGCCAGCTGTCAATGTTTACAGTTCTGCTCTTATTGCATGTCCTTTTTCTTATGGTATGGAATTTATAAAAATTTCCAGTTTGCAACAACATTGCAGTTAACAACTTTGCTTATTACTCTATGCACACATTTGTTTCCAGGATATCAAAGACCTAAACCTGACCAAGAACCCAGCCTATATCAAGACGGAGCACACAGATGGTGCGGTGGGCGAGGGCAGTGCGCCCTACATCTGCCCCATCAGTGGGCTGGAGATGGCGGGCAAGTTCCGCTTCGTGTTCCTGTGGGGCTGCGGCTGCGTGCTCGCCGAGAGGGCCTTCAAGGAAGTCAGGCAGAATCTGTGCCATATGGTAAGCAGTACCACTCAGAGTGATAGAGAATTATACATGGGCTGGTCATGTGTGTCGGAGGACCAATGGAAGTAGACTCATCAGGTGGGGCAGAGACTGCTTCTTGGTAAAGGGAGTATAGAGTGCTTCCCAGCAAGGTGGAGTGATGGTATGGGGGAACAAGGGTCTTTGGAATCAATTGGATGCTTTTCTATTTTTTTAACTACTAGCTGATGCCCGCGACTTCGTCCGCGTGGATTGAGGTTTTTCGGTTCCCGCAGGAACTCTTTAATTTTCCGGGATAAAAAGTAGCCTATGTGCTATTCCAGACTATAATCTATCTCTGTGCCAAATTTCATCCAGATCCGTTCATCCGTTGGAGCGTGATTGAGTAACAAACATACATCCATACATACATCCATCCATCCAAACTTTCGCATTTATAATATTTATATGGATTGCCATCAGCATCACAATTCAAAATCATGTTTGTCACTATTACAAGCAGATGCATGGGAAGTCTTTTGTGTGTATTGTTTATCCTTGGGCTGCATTATTACTTGCCAGCAATTTTAATTACAGCCTAGTGTTAGTTAATATATTTTAAAAAGGAAGTTTTTTATGATTTTCTTTCTCTTTGTTCCAGTGCCAACAACCTTTCACAGACAATGACGTAATTGTACTCAATGGTAACGACGAAGACATTGAACTACTTAAAGAAAAAATGGCCATCAGAGTTGCAAACAGAAAGACCAAGAAATCTAAAGCAGATAAAACACAAAAGGAAACCAAAATTGAGACAGTTACAGAAACTCCTTCAACATCTGGTGAAGTAAAGATAGAAAAAGATGAAATAAAACAAGAAAAAGATGAGATTAATGGAAAATGTGAGATAAAAGAAGAAAATGATACTGCTAGTGTCAAAAAAGTGGAAGAAATTGACACAATACCATTAGCAATACCAAAGTTTAATCCTAATAAGCAGACAAGAGGGCACTTTGGATCTTCAAAGCGAGCGCATTCAACGCAGTTAGCTCAAGACCCGTCATACAAGAGAACTAAAAAGGAATATAGTATAGCAAAGGACCCTCAAAGCAGTGAGGTGTACAAGTCTATATTTACTTCGCATAAGGATGAAAAGGACCAGCAGAGAGCGCATTGGGTTACTTATAATCCGTTTTACAATTAATAGTAGGTAACTATATCTGTAAATGCCAAAATTATTTTAACCAATGTATTGGAGATATTTAGGCAGTCTGCAGGATTTGCTTAGTTGACAATGCCCAAGAATAATAAAATTAATTATACACATAATAATATGTTTAGCAAATTATAAGAAATAATAAAAGATTTTTGTTTAAGTTTCGAAATGTTTTATTGATTAATCCTTATATTAATATTTATTGCACTAAGATTGCACATAAAATGGAATGCTATGTTATACTATGCATTACTATAAAATTAGTTTAAACTAAACAGTGGGGCTGATTCTGTAGTGCACAATCTCTAAACTAAACTAAAATTAGAGCATTACAAATATTGCTAACCCTTTCATAATACTCCCTACGGAAAGGGACGGAACTAGATTTAAAGCTGCCATTTTAGTTTAGTTTAGAGATTGTGTTACACAGAATCAGCCCCAATATATGTAATATGTAGTTCAAGAAATAAAAATTAAATTAATATTTAAATTCTATTGGAGCCAAAAAATACATTTTTTTATCCATTTGGTCTAAATTACAATTTTGTGCATATCACAGGGAAAATAAAGCTAAATCCATAAGAATATCATAAATGCTAAAAGTTGTCTGTCTGCTACGCTTTCATGGATCATGTGATCAACCGATTTTGACGAAAATATTTGGTAACTACTAAATCGCGGGTTTCGTCTTGTACTTAATAATATGAAAAGTAATCAGTTAATATATTATGGGTCTGAAAACCCCGACTTCTCATCGTCTAGTCTTGGTTAGAACTACTTAATAGAGTGGTCATAAAAAATAGGTCCATAGGTATTACAATTCGATTAGAAAAAACAGTCGACACGCAAATGTGTTTCTCCCATCAATCAAACTACGCATTGGTTTCTTGCTGTACTGAAGCTAGCGTCGCTTCTATGATGAGATTGAAGTCCAATTCGTTGAGACTTGCCTTCGCAGTCAAAAGATCCAGGAATGTGTCCAGAGGGGACAGCCGCTCACCTGACGGCAGTGCTGCTAGACCTGAAAGATAGAGAAAGAGCTCAATTACAAACAGTAGGTACAGACTACTATAACCAGCCATGCAATTAATATAGATTTTGCTCGTAAGAAATGTGATTTTTAAGTTATAAACTAAATGGCGCCACTTCTATCATACCACGCGCGTCCGTGACATCAAATATTGGATCCTCAAATTATTTTAAGGATTTGAGGATCCAATATTTAAGGCACAGACTAGATGGCGCCACTTGTACAATACCATGCGCTTTAAGTTAATTTGAGCATCAAATATTCAAGTCACGGGCTAGATGGCACCACTTAAGTCAATTTAATTCATCTGGCATACAGGCCAATAAACCATAGATAATACCTAAGTATATCAATAAACAATGATACAAGAAAACTTGGAAGTAGATAACTACGTAAAAAAAAAAATAGTGAGTGGTTGTCATGCTTTCTCGTCGATGCTGTGCGTCGATGCGCGTTCTGCCATAAATAATACGACACCATGGACTTAATATATAATAATGTACGACACCATGATCTTGCGGCTGATGACATTAAACGAGTGACTGACGCAGCTCGCTCGGCCGAGCGATCGGCTAAAAATGACAGCTACAGTGTAACGATCGCAATCACCTCTGATTGGTTAACACTCTTCCACTATTGGACATAATCCATTGACGCAGCAAGAATGCCATAAATTCAGCCAATTACAACAATTGATACTGTAACAATGATTGATGCAGAAGTTACGCGATCGCTCGGCTGTATACCACTATTGTTACAAGTTATGTCCAAGCAGCATGTGACGAGACTTCGCAATAGGGTATTTGACAACTAAGTAGTCAAATCAGCAACATTTTTTTCAAACGTCAAAACGCGTTAGTAGGTATGGATTTTGTATGAAATTTTAAGTTGTGACGTCATCCAAGTTCGACGCACTTTTTTTACTTTAATCGGTAGTATAAAATGGTTATTCAAAATAAAACTAGCAGGAGACGTGGATATTACGGCTTTTGAGAGATCCTTTATATAATTAATAGGTAATCACTAAAAAATCATTTATTTCACTAGTAGTCAAATACCCAATTGGGGAAGCGCCGAGCGAAGCCTGCTACTTCTGTGGAGAAGAGGATAGGTACCCCGGGACACGCAATTTTTGAATCTCCTGGTTGTGCGGACCTGAGCACGGAGGCGCAGGGTACCAGCGACGATGTTGATGTCCGAAATTAATAACACGGATGCTGTCGAGCGTAGATGCTTGGACACGATATGGCAAAATGCTAAGGGACATAAAGAGGAGAAGAGTGGAGAGAGAAAAGAAGAAGATAGAGATCTAGAGGGTCAGCATGAAGTCATGCTACGCAGTTCCGTGCTGACACCTGGCAGATTTGGGGGAGGTTATTTTAGAAAAACAAAAAGCATGTGACGAGGCTCTCGATCTCGCTGACAGCGCGGCAGTGGCGTGCACAGGGCTTGAAGCTAGGGTAGGCATTAGTTAGTCAGAATACATATTTACTGACTGTTACAATGAAAAATGGACATTGACCTATTTCCATCAGGCATTAGGCATTGCTTTTATGCCTCTATGAACTGCACGCCACTGCAGCGCGGCTACATGCTTTGGCTAGCGCAACCGTCTTCGTAGAGCACCGCACTAATCGCCTTGACTTACCAGTGTCCTTGACGGGGCGGTGCGGCGCGTGGTCGCGCGTGGGCGCCGTGACGCCGCTGAGCAGCGCGGCGGCGTGGTCGCGCGCGCGCAGCACCAGCGCGGTGCGGCTCGGCCACGCGGCCAGCGCGCGCCGCCCGCGCGCCTCGCCCACTATCTGTATGAGGCGCAGCTTGTTGTCCACCGCGCGCTTGTCGTCGTCGTCCCGGCCTGCAACGGAACACGCGGTGAGTGCCGCTGTCCAGCACGGTGCGGCGGTGTGATGTTACCACAACATTTATAGTCCCACAAACTTATCTGACCCGGTGACAGCGTCGCTAGTAAGTAGATATGAAAAACAAAATTTTAAAAAAAACTTAACGGTCATAAAAATTAGTTCCAACTAGATGATTCTTTCTTTCTTCTTTCTTGTTGATGCGGCTTTGCAGGGCTCTGTGACGAGACCCGGTATCACTTTGACCGTTGCCGATCTATTGTGATCGCCACTATCTAAAGTTCCTGACCAATACTAAGTACTTATTATTTATTTTTATTTTTTGTATTTCGATATACCAACGGCGAGTAAAAAAAAATAAAAAATACGGCGGCGGCATAAATAAAAAATAGTACATAAGGTCTTTTTCCGTGTGGCACGCCACATATAAGTATACACAGCTATTAAAAATAAGATATTATAAAAAAGAAACAACCGATCACAAGTACGAGTAACTACATGATAAAAATAATATATAAATCAAAGGAACAATGTACCTATTACTACTACATACTATTGTAAATAAATTAATCTACTAATTTTATAAATAGGTACAACATAACTCAAAACTAACTAACTAAAATTACGAGCTAAGACTGGCCGATTTGTCCCTTAGAGCAGAGACAGCCGACACAATAACTTTTTTTAAAGTATTTGGACCCTGACAAAAAATATCGACTTCATCTTGTACACTGGCAAGCTCGTTGTAAGTAAACATGAACAAGACGGTTTATTGCAGCATTTCTACCCAAGTTTGTTTTGCTTAAATTAACACGAAATGTTTTCTTACAAGCTGATCTTCTTGACTTCTTTGGAGCAGTGAAGGTAAGAGTTTGTAGTAGGTCAGGAGCGTCAACTTTACCGTTTATTAGTTTATGCAGGAAAGACATGTCGGTAATTCAGCGGCGATCGCTGAGGGAAAGCATGTGGAAGTGCTCAAGCCTAGCCTCGTACCTGGAGCGATAAGGACAAGTGCGATCACGGTAGGCCAAATATTTTGAAAAATTTCGCTGTACCCTTTGGACCCTGGCAACATGGACTTTATACATTGGGTTCCAAATTGAGGACGCGTACCGGAGCTGGCTGCGTGCGTACCATAGTATTGAAAAGTAACTTCATCGTACTAATGTTATTGAAAGTTTTACATTGTCGCTTTATACCTACTTGCTGCTAGGAACAGCAACAACTTCTTGGCCGGGATATTCTTTGCCTCCTCCGGTTCCACTAGGTGGTTCCCAAGGAAGAGGCTACGTTTATGCATGCAACTAGATGATGTCCGCGACTTCATTCGCGTGGATTAAGGTTTTGTGATACCCGCGGGAACTCTTTCCCGAGGATATAAATCTATCCCGGGATAGGTTTATATCCCGATATATATATGTATCCATTCTCATACGTTTAGGGTATCGTACATACCTAAACTATAAGAATGGGTACACGAAATTGAGCTCTAATTCAATGCTGTTATGGTTTATTTTACTTTGACGCCGAACTTTACGATTTGATCGACAATTCTTACATAATCGGGGGGCTGATCCGCTCAGCCGTTCTGGCGTGATTGAGTAAAGATTTAAAAAACATCCATCCAAACTTTCACATTTATAATATTAGTATAGATTAGCCCATAGGCTAGATCGTAGTACTTATAAAATAAGTAGCCGCCATATTAGGCGGTGTTTTATGGTTAAAGAAAAAGATAACAAGTGAATATAACTCAAAGAATTAAAAAATACGACTGCCATAGTTAAATGATTTTTTTTTGTGAATCACTGGATATTGAAATATATCTAGTCTTATATATTTTTGGAATCTACTCATCTTTTTTTTGATAATGACAATATATGTAGTTAATCTCATTTTAGAAAAAAAAATTCAACTTTAGTCTTTGATGCGGGACCATAGTCACCCTATCAATTTTTTTTTAATGTTACTAGCCTATGTCACCCGGAATCAGTGGCGTAGCGTGGGGGGTGCCGGGGGGGCCATGGCCCCGGGCGGCATACGAAAGGGGGCGGCGGCAAGCGCCACGATATTTTCAATTGGAAATTCAAAAAAAAATTAAATGTAAATTCCATTAAACATCATTATAAAGAAACTTACGCTGAGTTGCACGAAACAAATTCAAAAATTTAAGTAGGTAATCAACACTTTTTACAAAATTGGTTCCTGCAACTCAGCGTTAGTCTGCATCATTTTTATGTTACTTTATACTTAGGCTTTTTCGGGTTAATCTCGGTTCTCGTACCCACACTCACAAATAATGTGGATTTCTATTGGTCCCAGAATTTTCAAAATTGGGTCAGTAGATCCAGAGATTACCCCCTACAACCTCACAAACTTTACCTCTTTATAATATTAGTAGCTACCTATAGTGCGCGTTACATTATTACTAACTATGATATCTTCTAAGATATTCATCTGAATTAAATGGTATAAGGGCAAATTTGATCTATATTACTTGAGATGAACAAGCATTTTATTTTGATAAGGATTTCTATGTTGGTAAAACACCTTCGCGAGTAACTAAAGCATTGTTTTAGACCAAATTTGAAAATCATAATGACGGTTATTGTGAGACGACCTTAAAAGATAGCTGTATGCTGTCGCGGACTTTTTTTTAGAACTTTTGAGAGGAACACTTCCACCATACATTGTTTTCGTGCAACTTTTACCATTTAGGTACCTACGCAGCGCACGCCACGGAAGCTCTCTGATGAGACAATTTTTTCCAATCTCTGTAAAGATTGCTAAGTGATGAGTGATGAGCACTGTGTATATTATTTAAGATCCTATTGCACACTCAATTGGCAAATAAAGACTTGAATACTTATTATTATTATTACTTCTTGGTTTGTACTATGTACCTAGTGTTAAGATAATAAAGTTAAGTTAGGTCCGTTGAATAAAATATTTAAACTTTAAATTGATTGGACTTTAATGGGATTGGGGGGCGGCGAATTTCCGGTCGGCCCCGGGCGTCGAAAACCCACGCTACGCCACTGCCCGGAATAAGCTAAGAATTCTAACGATAGGTACCTCATTCGTCAAAATCCGTTCAGGCGTATAGAAGTTATGGTGGAATATATACAAACTCACTCTCATACTAAAGCTTTTCTCAGACCAGGGCGCGTTTGGAACCCTCGTAGCTTTAGTCTTAAGATACCGTTGTTAATTATCACCATCAACTCTTATTCTTTATAAACATGACGTTGAGAAGGTGTACTTTGTAGGTACCTACCAATTTTGAATAATGATGATTTGAGTTTGAGTTTGAGAGTTTCACATACATACATGAACCCTGAAAACAATATACCTACTCCTTTTTTCAGGCAGTCGTATAAAAACAACTCACTGGCGAGGATCGCCTTGAGCACGTCGATCTGCAGCTCGAACACGTTCCGGTGCACGTAGTGCGCGAACGCGTGGAAGGGCAGCGCGCGGTGGCCGAGGTACGTGAAGAACGAGCTGAAGCCCTGCGGCAGCGGGAACGCGATCGAGTCCGTCGCCACGTAGTACTGCTCCAGCACTTTGAACAGCACCAGCGCGTGCGTCGCGTCCATGTCGTCGCTGCAATACAACGCTGGCTTCAACATTTAAACCGGACAACAACAATGTACGAAACCCCCTTGAAAATGGCAGAATCCATACCCTAATAAGGCGCGGGATATAATAATAATGTCCTCCCGACCGAATTTCAGCCACGGCGGCCAATCTCCACAAAGATTAGCCATCTGCGCGGGAGATATTATAGTGCACAAGTGTGTGCGCAAACACAGGTGCACTCTCTGTTCCTTTACACTCATAGCCCGATGGGACGGAAAATCCGACACGACCGGAGAGAGATCAGGCGCAGGACCGACGGTTTTACGTACTCTCCGAGGCACGGAGGTGAAACACCGCCAACTTCCTAACTCCGGGCTAGTACTGAGAATTTCTTGTCAGAAAAACCCAACACTTGGCATGGCCCGACCCGGGACTCGAACCCGAGACCTCGTCGGCCGCAGTCGAACATGCTAACCACTGAACCAACGAGGCGCGGGATATAGGCGAGAAACAACGGGCGCGGGCGAGGTGCCACTTCTATCATGTTTCATACAAAATATATACAAGCAAATAAACGATTTATTTAAAAAAAAAAAACAAAAAAAAGCGACGGTACGCCAAGTATACAGAAGCGGCGAGGGGCGGACGCCGCTTGGACGCCGCTTTCATACTTCTAAGGCTACACCGCCGCCACACCTTTCGTGTTATATATCCCGCGCCTAAGGGTACATACGCACTGCGAAATACATTCGCGCGAATTTTACTCTCGCGATTTATATTTCACGAACGGATTTCACCTACTCCGCACTGCGATTGTGAGCGTCATACAGCTCCCCTACAGCACAAAATATTCGCGCGAATATAATACTTACCGCACCGCGTGAAATTATATCAAACCAGCGATTTTATTTTCGCGCGAATTTTATTCGCAAGTGCTTGCACCTCCATACCTAATATGATATCTAGTGTTACAGAATTATGATAAAAAAATCGAGCGATTATTTTTCGCAGTGCGAACTTAGCCTTAACCTCAAAAACAATGCAAAAAAAAACACACGAGATTTGAAGCGAAAACAAAACCAACCAAACCTATTTTAAAGCTGAAAAAATAAAAATGATGAGTATATTCGACCCAGAAGTAATCGGGTTGGATTTTGGATCGTGCTACTTTAGGAGGTCAATATCAGCACATAGCTATAAGCACGATTCAAAATTTTACCATAACGATTTTGTAAATGTGTTGCAAAGTATGAAACTAAAATTTTAAAATACGCAAAACGTTGACAAAAGCAGAACTCAATAATCAAACGCACAACACATTTTCTTAATGAACCCAAGCTTAACACACAAAACGCGAACCAAATGAACTCAAAACCAGCAAAGTATAGGTAATGTATTTGTGAGTCGAAAAATAAAAGGAAAACGGAACGCAAAACACAGACAAATTCAATAATCAAAACAATATCTATCCACGACAATACATAGGAAAGGAGCACAAATAAAACACCGAAAACCGAAAAATATTTTTTTTTATAAGCACACGTTTTAAAAAAAATTGAATCGAAAAACAAGCACAACTTAACCGAGTCAATTATTTATAAGTACACGTTATAAAAATAAACTTGAATGGAAAAACAAGCACAACATAACCGAGACAATTTTTTATAAGCACTACCTAATATTAAAAAAATTTAACCGAAAACTAAAAGTCAAACGAATACAAAACAAAAACGGACCAAACACAAGGTGTAAGTAGCAACCCTAGTGCATACATGAAGGGGAAGCCGCGCGTCTGGTGCGGCTGCGGCACGGCGCCGACCGCGCGCACCACGGCGCGGCACAGCGCGCGCGCCGCGTCCAGCTGCGCCGCCGCCCAGCGCGTGGCCAGCGCGTGCACGCCGCTCTCTAGCGCGCCCGCGTTGCCGCCGCTACTCTCTGTCATGAGGTGGACGCTCACCGCGCGGAGGTTCTATGTTTCACACATTTATTTATTGGAACAAAGTTCCCGCGGGGTACTCTAGCCGGCATAAACGTCCGGCGTGGACGCGTCCGTCCGTAAATGCGTGGAGTAAGATTTTTTAACGAAGACGAAGAGTGTTACATATACATTACTTATACTAAACTAGCTGATGCCCGCGACTTCGTCCGCGTGGATTGAGGTTTTTCGGTTCCCACGGGAACTCTTTAATTTTCCGGGATAAAAAGTAGCCTATGTGTTATTCCAGACCATAATCTATCTCTGTGCCAAATTTCATCCAGATCCGTTCAGCCGTTCGGGCGTGATTGAGTAACAAACATCCATACAAACAAACTCACTTTCCCATTTATAATATTAGTAAGGATATATACTACATTCCAAATTAAACTTTAATGCCTTAGTGTTAAGGTTCATATTGTAATAATTAAAAAAAAATGGGTTTCGCTTCAAATTAAAATTTATATAATAAGGAACTTTGTTCCTATCTGGTGTCCCACGACACCACACGTTTTTTACTCTGTAGAATCAATGGGAGTCTGTAGAGTCAATGGGAAGAGCTCGCGCAGGACTGAATCAAATGGCGTACAAGCATCAAGGATGGTTGCCGTGCTCATGATGAAGCCTGGTTTGACGTTCTCGCCCAAAGACCAAAGAAGAGTAAGGAGGCATACCACCGGCTCTTTAATTTGCAACGACAGGTTCAGCTGCCCCATTTGTGGCCGTAAGTGTCGCACGCGTATCGGCTTGTTTAGGAAAAAGTGTCTCCTAGACAGTGTGTAAATCGTCTGTCAAGACGTTAAGGCCAATGATGATGAGAATCTGTTTTCCGAACCGGTGGTAGAGATCTGTGATTTTAACTCTTAGGTTACTAACGATTATTATCAGATGTTAGTGATAATAAGCGGGACCGACGGCTTAACGTGCTCTCCGAGGCACGGAGGAAAAGAAAAGGCCAAAATTGGACCTCCAAATTCGGTAGAGTCATGATATTACATAAATGGCATAAGTTGTCCTACGTGAAATAAATCATTTCATTTTATAAAAAAAAAGTGACTGGCAAAGGACGGCTGAGGCTTGGTCTCTTTAGGTATTCCTTTTTTTTTCAATAGTGGATGGCTGCAGGCTGAAATGATAATCGTGAATTTTTTTTTCACTTTACTCACTGTTTTTTGTGATGCGTTTTACATAATACATAAATAACTCCGCCTGTAACGTCTTTACATTGAAAGAGATCTTATTTTTCACACATTTCAAGAGGTAATAATGAATAGATAAAGACTTCTCAACATTTCCTCAATAACTAAGTCCATCGAATTTGGTAAGTGTGGCGTGGGCCGGATCCTCATAATCGAAGGGGCATCGGCATGATGCAGCGAGATTGAATTCTGGCTGTTTGCTAACCAAACCAACATGACTCGGTAACGGGTGGAGATAGGGGGGCCAATGGGGTGCATTGGTGTGATGCAGCGGACAACAAAAAACACGACTCACCGCGGCAATAACGTGCTCCTGCTTGCTCGTCGTGCACACGTCTAGCTCCATGAACGGCAGCGAGTCCTGCGCCACGAGGGAGGGCCGCCTGGCGGGGATAGGGGGGCCCGTGGGGGACATCGGCGTGCTGCAGCGGGACAGCGCCTCCGGCTGTTTGGGGACAAACAATCCGTTTCATTTTCTGGAACACTGAGAAATCTCACGCTACACGAGCAAAATAAACAAAGACCGCGAACTGCGACACGCGCTGTCGCGGCGCGAGTCTGTTCCTGGGCGCCGCCAGCGCGCACAGTGCGGCCCACAACTCCCTGAACAAACCCTTACCTGGTAGAGTGCAGGGTGACGGCGAGCCTCTCCCGCACGTGGTCGGGTCGGAGTCTGTTCTTGGGCGCCGCGAGCACGCACAGCGCGGCCCACAGGCGCGTCCACGCGTCCTCCGCGAACTGCGACACGCTGTCGCGGCGCAAACACCACCGCCGCGTCTCCCTGAACAAGCCCTTACCTGGTAGCAGTGCAGGGTGACGGCGAGCCTCTCCCGCACGTGGTCGGGGCGGAGTCTGTTCTTGGGCGCCGCGAGCGCGCACAGCGCGGCCCATAGGCGCGTCCACGCGTCCTCCGCGAACTGCGACACGCGCTGTCGCGGCGCCAGCACCACCGCCGCGGCCGCGCCGCGCCACAGCGCGCACACCGACACGCACACGCTTGCGCTTCCCGCCTACCAACAAATAAAAGTAAAGCCTGCAAATATGGTGGGTGGAGTTCGACGGAGCGCGGGCCGGTGCTCGACGGAGCGCGGGCCGGTGCTCGACGGAGCGCGGGCCGGTGCTCGACGCCTCGCCACAAACCCGCCCCCCTCCAACAGATTTGAAATATATTCCATTTGAAGCGTCTTGTAGGTTAGATAATTTAATACTATATCGGTACCGATACAACTAAAATCTGTTTCTAGAAAAGGTGGAAAACGGACGATTGATGACCTTATAGGATACCATAATAATAGGGATAATCAACCTTTTTTAGATTTCATTTTTTGCTGTAGGGATTTATGTTATTTTCTGTAGTCGTTTGAAAGTGTGATTCTTGAGGTAACAGTAGTGAAAAAGGCCTTGCCGGTCCATCTGTGGTTCACTGCAGCCATTGTATTGCCAAACCAATTTGTAAAGTTGGACAGGTTTAAAAAGACTCGCTGTTGCGAACGTGTTGGTTGGGTGTCAAATGACGGCGGCAGTCGATACACTGACCTTGACATCAGCAAACTTCAAGTGCAGCGTGAACGGCAGCCAGTTCATCAGCGCTACGGCGGACGCGGGCAGAGAGCGGCGCGTCACCGCATACGTGGTGCCGATCAGATACTCTTGCATCACTCGCTGGAGACCGCCTAAGCCGTCGTGTTGGTGGAGGCATAGCCACGAGATAAACTGGAAACAAGAAGAAATTAAGAGGAAAATGGACACAGCTAATCTAATCGAGGTTGGGACGAAATTATCTAGAATCAAGAAGAAAATTAAGAGGAAAATGGACACAGCTGATCTACTCGAGGCTGGGATCTAGTCAAGGCCACGAATTACGATCTTTACTCTCAGGTAACAACTGGAAAAAGAGGCTTTATTGTCTTCGAAGGATAACAAAAGAACACAGCTGGGTACTTCCCACTAGTTCAACTGATTAGTTTAACCGTTATGAGTTTATCCCTACAACTAAGATAGATTTTAAGTATCGAAACGCAGAAAAGTGAGAGCAAAAGAATTATGAAAGTTAAAAGTTGCATCAACTGCACTAGGCATGATTCGATCCAGTCCAGGATACGAATATTCGAGATATTCGCATCCTGGACTGGATCGAATCATGTAAGTATATTTTGTTTTTCAAAATCCCCAGTAATTTTTGTTTACCAAGCGATGTATCTAAATAAAGAAAGGGCACAACAAAAAACAAAAAAAAAAAAGTAATTGCTCAATGCACATACCTCCTCAGCCAAGTCCATATTCCCTTCGTGCTGTATCACATAATGCATGATGGCCAATTTGTTTTCGATCACCGTATCGCTTTTGAAGGTTGAAGTGAGATCTTTTTCCGAGATACCCATAGTGACCACGTCTAAGGTGTTAAGGTCTACCATGGTGTGGGGTCCCCAGCCGTGCAGCGGGGCAAGGCTGGGGCCACTGTCACTTGGGTCCATGGGGATGACGATGTGACAGCACGGTTCGTGGTGCGGACTGATGTCTATTATGTGGGTGAATAGCATCGGTATGTTGACCAGGAGATGGTTGTCTGCAAGAAAATATTTCCTTCATGCTTTGCTTCTTTCAAGCAAGCGTGTTACGTGTTATTGTATATTAGCTTTTCATCGACAAAAGACTGTCGTCTGATCTTGACTACGGTTTAGATGTCCAACCGATAATTTTAATTTGACCATTCACGAACTCATCTGGCCCGGTGGCCAAAATTGAAAGTAATTTGTATGCCTGTTTCGCTTTTGTTTTTATTTTGTGTTCAATATACATATATATATAGTCCGCGCGCCCGCTCTGAGGAATCGGGGGCTGAGGTAGGCGGCGGGAGCGCCCCGCGCCCGACCGTCGCGTCGCTTCATACCCCGCACCTTCCCATACTAGTGCCGACCTTGACGCGAGAGTACGCTTTATCGAGTCCTGTTTTTAATTTTGCAATAGCAGGGTTATATTGTACAATAAATAGTAATATAAATGGTACAATACTTTAAAGTTTCTTTGTCGCTGCAAATAGCTGTTTAATTTTTGAATTCCTTGAAGTACTGATTATTCTGATTGCGACAGATTAATTAGATTTTACGTTCATTTTGTACAGTTCATTGTATTTAAGTTTTATGATACAATTTGTTTTTTCTTCCTTATTGCACTTAATATCCTCATAGAATTATTATTTCATAATTAATTCAATGCACGCGCACAGATACTAAAGATGTGTTAGTATCGATAACGTAATATCGACTAAATCACAACTCATCATCATCACCATCATCACAGACATCTCATTACGTCAACATTTTTAGGGTTCCGTACCAAAATGGTAAAAATGGAACCCTTATGGTGCGACTTTCTCCGTCCGTCTGTCCGTCCGTCCGTCACAGTCGATTATTTCAGTAACTATTAAAGCTATCGACATGAAATTTGGAATAGTTGTGTATAATAGTGGCCTAACATCATTAAAATAAAAAAAAACGAAAATTATTTTTAGTTTAATTAAAAAAGGGGGAAAATCGGGGGTTTGAAATTTCAAAGTATGATAACTATACTGAGTGGGATATCATATGAAAGGGCTTTACTTCTACATTCTAAAACAGATTTTTATTTATTTTTATGCATAATAGTTTTTTATTTATTGGGCAAAATGTCGAAAAAAATACCGTCCCCCCCCCCTTATCTCCGAAGTTTACCAATTGAAAAATCTGAAATAATTATGGTCAATAGAAGCTTATGTATATTTTACAGGAAAAATAAAACCAACGCTCTAACTAGCATAGTTTTTTTGATATTAACAATAAACCTCTACAAACAAAGTTAGTTTTGCGGTTCATTTCGTCTTGTTTTTAATACGTCATAAATCGTTAAACTTACTACAGGTTTGTACGGAACCCTCGGTGCGCGAGTCCGACTCGCACTTGGCCGGTTTATTTAAGATTCCTCAGACCTCGCGCGCGAACTGTACTAGCGACGCTGTCACCGGGTCAGTGACTAAACTACTTATCACTTTGAGGGTGAGACTAAACTATCACTTACCATTGTAAAGGGTATAAGAAGGTCGTAAAGACTTGGCAAGGGACCACGGCAGATCCGGAACGACGCTATGAACCACGCATCCATGATGTAGCAGGGTCACAGAATATGCAAAGTTAACACCAGAGTCTTTCAAATCTACGTCGTCCAGTACCAGGGAACTTGTGGAGTCGTCGAGAGGCTGGAAGTGATTGACATAGTATTACCCTCGAGTTTAAGGGTCTTTTATACCGCCGCGCCGCGATGCCCCCTGTGGATATTAGGTAGCGGGCAGCTCATTCACAAATTAATGCATGGACAGTTATTATAGGAGATGGCTGCATTTTTGGTAACTATCGCTAGAAAGGCTGATTCAGTATTAGGTGGATGCTACGCTCTTCACTGATGACGATAGTGAAGGTCTGCCCGCATGCCGATGGACCTTTCACTAGATATGGCCACTCAAAGACGTTTTATAGTTACCAAAAATGAACAATAACTAGAAAGGCTGATTCTTGTATAGTATTAAAGTATGTGCAGTACCTATATGAACAGCATAAAAACTGACGCTATTCATTGGCCCTTTCACTAGATATGGCCGCTCAAAGACGTGTTATGGTTACCAAAAATGAACAATAATTAGAAAGGTTGATTCTTGTATAGTATTAAAGTATGCGCAGTACCTATGTGAACAGTATAAAAACTGACGCTATTCATTGGGCCTTTCACTAGATATGGCCGCTCAAAGAAAAAAATTAAGAAAATTTAAGAATTATCGCAGGCAATCTAAAAGGCCATATAATATGTTATTTTGAATGTTTATAAGTGCATTCATGTTTCCAATTATTTTATATATTGTTGATTTTATATTAGATTTATTAATAATTATATATTTCGTGTATTTCACTTTTTGTATTTGTATTTTTTTAAAAATCCATGGATCATTAACTTTACACAATGCGTGAATTTTGGTTTTCACAAATTGTGTAAAGTTAATGATCCATGGTTTTTTCCACGATAAAGAGTAGCCTATGTGTTAATCTAGGGTATAATCTACATCCATTCCAAATTTCAGCCAAATCGGTTAAGTAGTTGCCGCGTGAAGGAGTAACAAACATACACACATACAAACTTTAATATTATTATTGCCGATAGGTGGCGATTTGCACCCTTAAACAGTATTCAATTCTATGCCTTGATATGGGTAGTCGGGTATGTCACACTCTCTTTAACGTTTCTGTGGTGGTGTCGTGTGGTGCGGGTTGTTACGTTCCCTCAAATATGGTTGAGCGAAGCAATGGCTGGATCATGCGTCATGCTCGTGAACGGGTGCCACCGTCGGAAATGGGGCTGCCTCTGTCTGCCAGTCTTGGCGTGTATTGAGTATTGTAGGTATGCTCGTGAAAAAAGCTTACTATACAATCGAAGATTACGTAAATGATAAAAAAAACAGCGTGGATTTGATTCGCTCCAGCTATGCGTGGGACTGCAGTTACTTGTATCATTATGATGATTGTAAGTTTTGATGGAAAAGAGCAACCACCGAGTTTCTTGCTGGCTCTTCTCGGTAGGAATGGCATTCCGAACCAGCGGTAGATTCATATTATAACGATTCAAAAGCGCTTGTAAAAGCTTATTTGAATAAAAAAACATTTTGAATTTGAATTTGAATTTCAATCGTCAGTTAGACGTATTCTAACTCTATAATAATTCCTAATAAGAAACGTTACCATTACCCGTAGATTAATATTATTACCATAGATCTTTGATTATAATATCTTTGTCTATCTTTGTACCAAAGGCAATACAGAAGTTCCTATGTTGCATTATGCCACGCAATTAATAAAATGATTAAATGATTTATGATGATTAATGATTAAATGATAAATAAAACTAGTGGTGTTTTCTTATATGTCCATTAAAAGCCAACACAGTAGATATGTATATCTCAGTTTTAATGTTCCCATAATATATACGTACCTAATGTAATGTCATAATATATAATATACCTTATGTCGGTACCAGACATGATAAGAATGATGGAAAAGTATTACGATGGAAGTAAATCACAAAATGTATCATTTATTTCTTAGTATTTTTACATGTTAAATTGACTATAACTCCCGAACCAGCCGTCGAATATCGTTACTTTTTATACTGTTCACATAGGTACTACGCATACTTTAATACTAAACAAGAATCATTTCTTGTGATCGTTCATTTTTGGTAACCATAACACGTCTTTGAGCGGCCATATCTAGTGAAAGGCCCAATGAATAGCGTCAGTTTTTATACTGTTCACATAGGTACTGCGCATACTTTAATACTATACAAGAATCAGCCTTTCTAATTATTGTTCATTTTTGGTAACCATAACACGTCTTTGAGCGGCCATATCTAGCGAAAGGGCCAATGAATAGCGTCAGTTTTTATGCTGTTCATATAGGTACTGCGCATACTTTAATACTATACAAGAATCAGCCTTTCTAGTTATTGTTCATTTTTGGTAACTATAAAACGTCTTTGAGTGGCCATATCTAGTGAAAGGTCCATCGGCATACGGGCAGACCTTCACTATCGTCATCAGTGAAGAGCGTAGCATCCACCTAATACTGAATCAGCCTTTCTAGCGATAGTTACCAAAAATGCAGTTATCTCTTAGTCTAAGTGGTGCGCCGATACGATCCACGCGGCCAAAATAATTCTCAGTTTTCGAGGTTAAAAAATAATGTGTACAAGTGAATATAACTCAAAGAATTAAAAAATACGACTGCCATAGCTAAATGATATTTTTTTGTGAATCACTGGATATTGAAATATAGTCTTATATATTTTTGAAATTTCTCATCATTTTCTTGATGACGACAATATAGTTAATCTCATTTTGGAAAAAAAAATTCAACTTTAGTCTTTGATGCGGGACCATGGTCACCCTATCAATTTTTTTTTAATTTTACTAGCCTATGTCACCCGGAATAAGCTAAGGATTCTAACGATACCTCATTCATCAATATCATAGCCGTCTCTATCCCCTAGAGACGGCTATGTCAATATCCGTTCAGGCGTATAGAAGTTATGGTACATACATACACACACACTCACACACACACACACACACGCGCGCACGCACGCAAACACACACACACACACACACAAACACACACACACACACACACACACACATACATACATGAACCTTGAAAACAATGTATACTCACTATATAATAGTATATATGTATTGTTTATCCGCCTCTTGAATAGCCCTAGTTTTGAAGGAACAGCCAGGTACGTGGCAAAAAAGACTACTAGAGCTTACTACCATCGCTTCGAATAGAACACTATTATTTTAAAATTGCCGTTCTATATTATGACGTGCTTTAATGTCCCTTAAATAATTATAATTCTGTAACAAGAGCGTCAACAATATTAAAATAATACTGCTTTAAGAGATGGTAGGAAGCCCACTAAAGACCGTGAGGACTAGTTACCAACTGATCCTACCTTATACAAATAATGATGGCACACACACAGCAAGCCGCGCTGATCGCACACTATGTACAGATCGAGACTACAGTCGTGCACACGCAGCGGTATGGGGTCGTCCTCGTACGAACCGCAAGCTGCTGCGGCGCCATGCGCGCCTGGTACATGCGGCAGACTTAGCGGAATGTTTAACTGAAAAGGAAAAGCATTTTTGGAAATCCTCTCTTTCTATGTCGTATTCCTTATTGCTGAGGGTCGTGACCCATTTCTATTAATTACACGTATACAAATAATGATGACACACACACAGCAAGCCGCGCTAATCGCACACTATGTGTATATGTACAGACTACAGATCGAGACTACAGTCGTGCAGCGGTAAGTGACCGTCGCGCGACATACGAACCGCAAACCGCTGCAGGGCCATGCGCGCCTGGTACATGCGGCAGACTGAATGTTTAACTGAAAAGGAAAAGTGTTTTTGGAAATCGTCTTTCTGTCTACGTCGACTTCCTTATTGCTGAGGTATGAGGTTCCTAGGGATATAATATAGTGGGAGACCCAGAGCAAAAAGATCCATTTACTTTTTAAAAATTAACTTTCAACTTCATATTTATATTAGAAAACTAGAAATACATCTAAAACTTTATAATTTAGAACAACTTACAAGCCGCTAGTTTTTGACTTACAGAGGAATCTCTAACGAAAAAGTGTTAATTATCTTTAATTTTCCGGGATAAAAATATAGCCTGTATTTCAGCCTATTATACTTAATAATTATAAGCTATCTCCATTACCAGCCTTAAAATCGGTTCAGCCATTGCGGCGCAAAGGAGTAACAAACTTACAAACATCCAAACTTTCCAAAAACTCAATAAGGCCCCATGACTAGCAATATGATGGTGGTTTGTAAATAAAACATTATGGTGAGGTCAATGGGAGTCGCAGGTGAACTCATCGGGATGCCATAATCTTGCAAATGTGACGGGGCAACTGATGTGCTTTCGGTCGTCTCACGTATTTTAATATTAGCAAGTTAAATTATCACAACCTACCTATCTGCAAAGAAGATGATGTCTACGAAACTATTTGGCAGATGATGGTACTTCTGCCATCTATACTTAAATAGTTCGTCAAACTTATCTGACCCGGTGGTCAAATTTGTAACTAATTTTTATGCCTTTTATTTTTGGTTTATTTTTTATTTTTAATATACCTACTAGTGGTTCGCCCCGAACTGATACCTCGCGGTATCCTAAGCACAAACGAATAAACTTTTCCAGAGCGATATCTATATTGACATCATTGTGAAGTTCTGTTAAAAATACTGAAGCTCATTAAAAATTAAATAATTTCGTTTCCTTATAATATTTATCTAAGTTTAGTATTTGTTGTTCAAGTACAGGATATAATTCAAATAATTGATCAAGTTTCAGGCTCAGCCTTTCAGAAAATTGAGAGTTCTGAGGTCCACTTTGGACGTTAGAAAATCTCCACTTTGAAAGCCCCCCATTTCGTCAATTTTAGGGGAAAAATTAAAAAAAAATATTTTTGGACTCTATTCCTAATTATCTTTAAAATGATATACCGCAACCCTATGTAACGCTATAAAAAATATTTTACTTCGCATTCGCTTCTATGAGAGCCCCCCTGAAATAAAGATTTTTATAACTTTTTAAGCCATATTCGGCGGGAGGCCATCAGTTTACATATTATATTTAAATTTGAAGTAATTACGTTCAGCAATTCAGAAGTTATTAGGCTCTGACAGACGGACGGACGGACAAGTGCAAATTCACTCAAGTAACTAGATTCAGAGACCTTTCGCTTCGCTCGGTCAATAAAATTCCACAAACTTATCTGGACCGGTGGCCAAATTGGAACAATTTTTTATGCCTGTTTAGTTTTAGTTTTTATTTTTCATAGATACTAGCGACGCTATCACCGGGTCAGATAAGTTTGTCGGACGTGTACATAGTTCATAGCGCCGATTTCTTTAAAAATCAAATAAATCAGCCCAAAACATAGACTTTTATAATATAAAAGTCTATGTTTTGTTAAAAGTTTTGCTTTCAGGTCAGTAATAATATTATTATTACTGACCTGAAAGCAAAACTTTCAAAATGGCGGTACTTTCTTAATTTCTACAAGAGATTCCTCTATTGGGATCACTGGATATTGAATTTGAAAAGGGGCAAAAGCATTCAAGTTGAAGTTTACTTGTTTTTAGCAAAAATAAGCGCTAAGTTAGATAAATTGTGCAACTGCAAAATAGTTCTTCGAATAATTATACTCTGCTAGGGGGGAGGGGAAGCTGCCTACCACAGCCTGTACCTCCCTACGCCTTTGCGACCAAACCGACAAATTTCTGATTTTTCAGTGCGATAGATAAATATTTTCTGTCGAATTTCAGCTAGCTGCTATTTGCCCATGGCCTTAGTAGCATCAATGACAGTCACACCATGCCAATATACTCATAATGAATTTCAAACAATGGCTTCCCATTTATCACCCGCATCCGCGCCATACATAAAATTCCCAACCATAGGGCTGCCATAAAGTTGATAATTTTACAGACTTGAATACCTTAGGTACTAAGTAGAAATAATTATTTTAATACACTTGAATATTAATTGTTTTTATTTATTTTGGACAGACATTTTCCAAAAGAAGGAGACGTTTTCTAAATCTGCTTTTTGACATCTGCAGAGACGCCGGGTTACGATTAACTTAGGCCGGCCATACACGGACTGCTCGCGCAGTTAGCCAGTGATAAACATACACAGACAGCTCAAGCAGTCAATAGTCAACAGCTTGAAGCTACCATTGATAATTGACGCCAACCGCCCGAAGCAGTCGCAACTGCTCGAGAGGTTCCATGTATGCGTGTACGTACTGTAGAAGACTGTAGTTCACTATGCAGTCAAGCTGTCCGTGTATCCGAGTCCTTAGAAATAAATTTGAAATTTTGACAGAAGTTTTATAAAATTCTTTCAAAGTAGCAGCTAACTCTGAGTTAAAAGGTTAACCCGGCGCGGTTTCAACCACTCTATACCTTCATGTTATCTATACGTTACGTTTATGCATTACGTTCTACATTACCTACACATTTTTCTTTTCTTTTTTTCTTACATATCAAGCGGGAGCCCTAAACGTTAATAAAGTGAGGTAGGTATACTCATCGAGTCTAGTAACCTACACAAATATATTCGTCTGCCGTAGCTCGTACCGATAGATGACATCAGGTTATCGCTATTCTAGGAATGATATCGAAAATTCTATAGAATTCCATGAACTTTCAGATTTTTTTGACCACAAAGAAAACTTATGGTAACTTAATATAAATAAGAGGGGATGTTTGTGATCGTTTTTCTCAACTTTTAATTTCTTCTTGCATTTTAGGTAGGTATTCAAACTTGTCCAAAGACATGGTTATGCTAAAAGACCACCTAGTCAAGAATAATAATCCATACTATAATATTATAAATACGAAAGTGTGTATGTCTGTCTGTCTGCTACGCTTTCACGGCTCATCCGTTCAACCGATTTTGATGAAATTTGGTACAGGGGTAGGTTGTATCCCGGGGAAGGACATAGGCTAGTTCCCGCGGGAATCAAAAAATCCTATTAGATACACGCGGAGGAAGTCGCGGGCATCATCTAGTTTTTAATATTTGTATTCTGAGCACATACCACAGTCTCGTGCGGCAAATCAGCGTGGAACTGTAGAGCGGAGAGCGTGGGGGTCAGCTCGGAAGGCGACTTCACCTCCTCGCCCTCCGCAAAGCTCTGCGTTGGAGGGCGGTAGTGAATGTAGAATAGGACCTGTATTAAAAATATGTGATTTAGTTAATCGTGAACCTATCTAAAGTAAAGATTAAATTTGGTGGTAGATTCAAAACAAGATGTAGCATAAGAGACACCTGTACCTACTCATTGATGTAGAATTTTCCTGTACTGTATGTCTTATCCATACTAATATTAAATGCGAAAGTGTGTATGTCTGACGATCTCTACGCTTTCACGGCCCATCTTTTCCACGAATTTTGATGAAATTTGGTATAGAGGTAGGTTGTATCCAGGGGAAGGACATGTGACTATCCTGGAAAATAAAGCAATTCATCTAATATGAAATAAAGACATTAAATATTTGGGTATTTTGAATAGTATTTACTGACATACTTAATTGGTTTTTACAGCAAGATACTTTTGGACACATACCTGATTAACACAATCCCACTGTGCCCAAGAAAAGATGTTCACTATAGTCTCAGGTTCAGGATAAATGCCATCAAAGCCCCATTTTTCAGTGCCATCATCACACTCATTGAGGAATAGTGGTGAACGATAAATTTTTATGCCTGAAAAAAGTGATTGTTATTTAAGTAAACAATCAATCAATCAATCGTTTATTTGCAAGAAACATTGTACAATAAAAGATGACAAACTAATATTAAAGAACAAACATGTTTCGTCATTGCTGACATGCAAATTTATAAAGTTACTATAAAACTAACTAGTTACTAAGTTTATAAATTTACTATTATATTTATTGGTGTAAAATGCTTTGTCCATTAAAAATTCTTGTAGTGAACGTTTTTAATATTAACAATACTTTCAATAAAACAATGTGGCCAGTTCTGTATAACACAATCTCTAAACTAAACTGACAGCTTTAAATTTAGTTCTGTCCCTTCCGCAGCGAATATTATGAAAGGGTTAGCAATATTTTGCATGCTGTGATTTTAGTTTAGAGATTGTGCACTACAGAATCAGCCCCATTACTAAGTAAATACTATGCACCAACACATAAAATTCCAAATTCTCATTAGTGTCACTAACAAAACAGCTCAAATGAAGACATCACAATAAAATATTACTTACATTCCAAGTGCTTAAAGAGCAGTAAACGGTCATTCCTTATTCCTGGACTGTACTTATTACTCTTGCCATACACAAATTGCAACATAATCTGCTTGGTAGAGCCTTCCTCAACCTCTTCAGGTGTGTATACTTTATCAGGCAACAAGGATATCAGAAAAGGACAGTATATAGCTTCTTTCTCATCACAATCTTCAGTTGGCACCACTTTGACTACATAGACTAGTAAGCTACGACTTGAGTTGACAGATGCCTGGATAATATTAAGCTTTTCCTCAAAAGTGTGTACAATATCCAGGGTTTTTGATTTGTGTGTGTATACCCCCACGTTCATCACTTCATTGCCATTTTTTGTGGATATCCAGGTCAAGATCTGGGAACCATCCTGCTCCTGGCCAACTAGACGCCATTCTCGAGCTGTGACTTCTGGAAAAAATTGTTTGAAATTGATCAAAGAGCTCCTAAATTCTTTGATAATATTAGGAGTTAGGACACTAGCTAACCCACCTAAGGTATCGCTCCTGTGTGAATTCAGCTGACTCCAGGCATTTTTCTAACATATAATATAAAGAGAAATACAATTCTCAGTACAAGATTTCAGCTTTCCAGGTCCAACTCCAAGGGTTTGGGCTGGGAGTTGGAAAGTCAGTCAATGAGTGAATGAGTCAGGACATCATACTCTTTATTTAAAAAATCGACTAAGCTTTGGAAATGTGATTATACAGGAGAATTTTAAAGATCACCTAGGAACCCCAGCTTTACACTAAAGATAAGGTGCTGATACTTGTAAACAAAGAGAGAGAGCTTATGCCCACCATCATGCGGAGAAAGTGGACACTCACAGAGTGCTCTCAGAATCAGTGGTATAGTCTTGACATAATATCATAAAAGACAGCTGTTCATAAGCATAAGCTAAGGCATAAGCTGTGTGTTGTGGAGTATGAAATGAAATAAATCATTTCATTTCATTGAGGAATAATAGCAAGTAATAATGCTTTAGGATGCCAATAGATGCAACCAGTTTGACAGTTTACAGGCTCACAAAATTAAATGGACTTTAGATAGCTCAAATTTGTCATAAACATGACTTTTGAAAAGGTCACACAATAAAAATGATGCATGTGTATATAGAATGTTGTGTGTCTTATGTTTAGCACCTCAAACTTCTTTATCTGTTGTCATGCCTCTACCACCTTGATTAAGCAATTTTTTATTTTACTTACCAAAAAAAATATTGACTTTATTCATATAACTTAAAGATATGCTGATCATTGACAGTCACTGATTATCTAATACTCTCATGTATAGCTTAAAACAGAATTTTTGCAGCAAGAATACTATAAATTCTGCAGCACCAATGCAATGTTGGCTGGTTATTGGTTTTTTATCAGATATTTGCTCTACATTTCTAACCTACCAGCGCACGTCCTGCCACATATAACTTAAGTACCTCAAGGCAAGAGTGAATAGTCATTTTCTAGGCAAACGCACTCCAACCTAGACCTCATCCTTTACCTCATCATTGCTTTGCTTTGAGCATGATAATAACAAATGACAACTCGTTCTAACGGCTAAACTCACAATATGTAATCGTAGTCATACTTTTCACTAAGGTCGTACATTATTTCAGGACCAAGTAATTCGATAAGTATCATAAGTTTGGTGTTTGCAAGTTTCCTTGTAAATACATAACCTATCAAATTGGTAAGTATAGGAACTTAACAGAAGCAAGCTATTTAACAGTGGTAACATGAAGTCATTTTTTAGGTTTAGGTAACAATAATTTACCTCCTTCGTCTTTTGCTTGAAGCACCCCACAAAGCTTTACAGCAATATTGTGCCCTGCCATAGTTCAATTTTCGACCACTTTTCACTTGTATTCACATATTATTATCACATTTGGTATGCTTTCAGCGCGTTGTCCTCAATATTCCATTCTTCTGTACAAATATATCCTAAAGGCCATATTATTGATTTTTCTCAGTCAATTATTGCTATCAGCTGGCGCCCAGCTGTAAAGCTAAGTGAAGTTAGGCACAACAATGTAGCCAACGTGAAGTAAATAATGTGATTGGCGCTTGCCTTCAAATGAGCCAATAGGATAGATATTGAAAAAGTTTCGTTTCACGTCAACATTTATGAAAACTTAAAGAAATATAATTTGAACTAACTTTTTTCAATCACTTACTATTGGTATAGAATTTTCGTTGATAAAAAGTGAAATATTTCTACCTAAACAGTATGAATTTTGCAGTAAAACATAGTGTTGTTCAGATTCTGACCTTAATGTTAATTGCAATTAACTGAATTGTTTTATATAATAAGCAATACGATTCATTATGGTCTTAATTAATTAATTCAAAGGTAGTTGATGAATTCATATATATTTTTTTTAAGAAATTGTATCTGCGTTGTAAGAAACGATATTATTAGTGACGTTTAATTTTCAGAAGAAACACACATGAAGTTAGCCGCGTTAGCCTGTACAGCGCCGATGTTTTACCGCGACATTTTCGCGCGGAAAGCCGGGCGTTATTGAGCCGTGGAAAGGTGAAAAATAGAATGTAAAATTAGATTTTTGTACTAAGTGTAAGAGTTTTGACCAAATTCACCGTTTTCACAGTAATAGTGATCATATAGAACACATAAATAGTGTAATTGTATCGTCTATTTGAACTTTCATACCTATGGTACGAAGTCATTTTGCCATAAAGCAATTGGATTAATTTGTGAATGACAAGGTATGTATTTACTACTTTTTTTAATTCTCAAAGATGTATTCTAGTCGATATTACAATCAAATTTTTCTAGGATTCCATCCTTTCATCAGTAATTAGGTTATAAATCATAAGACGGCGATAAGCTAAGCTAGTTACCCCTTCAACGGTTTAGAGTTTTATGCAGCTATTCGAAGTTTTCTGTATTGTTTTCTTATTAAAATTATTAAGAAAATCCATATTGTAGGAAGTGTGTGCTATTTTTAACAATTTCCAAAAGTGGTAGGGCCGAGAAACCCAAGCTAGCGACGTGTCTAATGGCGCTGACGGCAGGATTTCGCGCGCGATTATGACGGATTCGTGGCATTTTTTATACCAGCTGATTCAATCTTTTTCACATTTTAATGCCTTTTGATGATTAAATACACATTGTACTAAAAATAAAACGCAGTAATTGTGTAATTTGATAACTTTAAGAGCCTCAAAACACCCCTCGAAAATTTTTCTCCCGCCAACCTCCAGGGGGCACGCTGCGTAGATTTTACTCAAAAAACGATGATTTTACGTTAAATCGATTATAACTAAGCCAATAAGACCCTCGAGAAACCTCTATTTTATGAAATAATTCGTAGATTTTTGTATAATGTGCCCTAATTCACGGTTGTCAATTGACATAACCCTATTTGCGGTTTGAACATGACATGCGGTAATTTTTACTTATTATCTCTAATTGTTCTTTACGTTATCATACTTTATATCCTGTATACTTAACCATAGTCCATGTTCCAGGCAGTGGAAACCTGTATCAGCTGATCTGTTCCCATGAATATGGCACAAACAGGGTGGGTACAGCTGATCAAATTTATTCATATTTTGACCTCACTTGACTGTTTACTTACAATCCAGTCTGTTTCAGTTCATCCTGTGAAGTCAGTGAGAATCGTGCCAACTTGAAAAGAAAGAGAAATTCTACAGATGATGAGGTATTTGGTATTTCATAAGAATGATAACAGTCTTCACGTTACTATCAGTGTCTGATGTGTACATTTTTGTAGGTGGAGAGCATGCCACCTGTGAAGGTGGCAGCCAAGCTAGAAGATGAGTTGAATGACCAACCAGCACACAATGTTGTAGTGGAATCATCATCTGCATGCTCGAGCGACGAGGAAGGCCCCGAGCAGCCGAAGAGTGTCTTCACAGACTTAGATTATAATCCAGACAGTTTCTTAAGCCCACCAAGTATACCAGAATTACCAAACTGTGTGCTGAGTCCCTTAGAAAATGTTGCCAGAGGCGAGTGTACTCCACACTCCATTAAGAGACCCAGGTAAGAAACAACACCTATTCTGCTAATGTATGTAATTAAGTTTTGTAGTTCTAAGATTATAGATTGATTTTGCTTGCAGAATAGTGTCAGTAATCCTTTAAAATTGGTCTACTTACAGTGCTAGTAAATCCCATTGCCCATCACCTCCCAAACGCAAGTGCCCTCTGCCAGGGCTTTCCTGGGCTGACCCCACAGATGTGTGGAGATGCATGTGTGAGTGTGACGTCAGATCCAGTGTCAAGAAGAATCCTTACATGTTTGACAATCATCCTAATCTCCAACCGAGGATGAGAGCTATATTACTGGACTGGCTGAATGAGGTAAGTTGTGTTAACATATTTGTACAATTAAGCCTAACCAGCAACAATATTATAATTAGTTTATTTTTTATCATAAAAGTGTTAAATCATTTTATTTTAAGTCATTATTGTTTGGGAATAAAACAAAGATAGTTTTTTTATTAGGGAATAAAGATTTGCATTATCAATTCAACCTTGAGTGACATTCTGTTTTTGTAAGTTTTTTCAAATGACCTCATAACAATATGTAGGTCAGGGCACTAAAGGTTCATTATTTCATTCATAACTTTACCTAAACTTAAGCTAATCTGTATGTTCCAACTTTTATGCAACAGATAATTTCGTGACAAATATGTTTGTGATTAAAAAAAAAGGATTTTTCTATGAATATATTAAATAGGTCTCTGTTTTTTTCCATGCAGCATTATTGAGAGCTTAAGGTAAGTTGCTACCTGTGAAGCTATAAATTTTTATTGTAATGACTATTTTACAGTTAGCACTTTAAATATGAAATCATTGCAGTTTTTTACATATTATAGGGTACTGTGTTAGGAGCAATGACCCCTTTTTTTCGTCGTTCATTGACCCCTCTAGTACCAACGCGATTGTTGGTGGTACACCATTTATTGCTGTGGTTTTTATACTGATTCTAGTATTTTTAATTTGTTTTCCGTGACTGTCTAGATTGGATTTAATCTAATCAGTTAATAAGAAATTTCGGAAACTCTCGTACCTACTCAATTTTGAGTGGCGAAATCACGCCTATGATGTGAAACATACATAAAGATGTTTTGATATAATAACACCAGCTTTTCCTTTATATTGCAGTTTGATATTACCTATACAAAGACGAATATTAATAAGGAAAATTATATGTATACCTACATCTTATGTAAATACAAATAGGTATAAGTAATAATTATACATACTATTATTATATTATATTGATTACGTTCGATTTCATGCTAAATATCAGAATGTCATTATCCTTGGCTTTAATATTTAAAGTTTCTAGTAGTGTTTATTTTATGAACTAAATTCGAAATAGCCTGACGGCCTCCCCGGCGCAGAGCACATGCCCGAGCTACGGGCAGCGGGCCACGTGTTCGATTACCGACTGCATCAATTCCACTTTCTTGCTCTAGTACCCAGACATAACGTACTATGTAACATGCTGACAAGGTCGTTGCGTCTCAGATCAATGTCGTGTTAGTTATCCTACTTATAATATTACTAGGTGATGCCCGCGACTTCGTACGCGTGGACTTAGGTTTTTGAAATCCCCGTGGGTTCTCTTTGATTTTCCAGGATAACAAGTAGCATATGTCCTTCCCCGGGACGTAACTTTTGTCAAAATGAGTTGAACAAATGAACCATAAAAGCGTAGCAGACAGATAGACAGACACACTTTCGCATTTATAAAATTAGTATGGATTTTGTGGCTTCATTCGAAACGCACCCTAGGCCGTACCAAAGAGTTTATCATCGTTTACGATCTGTCGAAATTTTGCCAATATTGTTATCAATTCTAAAATAATTGCATTGATTACTGATTGCGGTATTTAACAAAAGAGAACTATTTGCGCTCGTTGCATATGTAATTCCTTATTAAATAATGCACGCGACTTCGTCCGCATGAATGAGGTTTTTTATACCCGCGGATACTCCTGAATTTCCTGGATTAAAAATAGCCTATGTCCTTATCTATCCCTGTACCTACCAAATGTTATCAAAATCGGTTGAAAAGATGGGTCGTGAAAGCGTAGCAGGCAGACAAACACACTTACGCATTTATAATATTGTTTATTAAGTTTGTGTGCAGTGCACACCGGCGCGGTAGTAGTGTCGAATGTCGATGCGCGGCTATTATGTTTTCACCAACTTAGCTTATTCTATACCAATATAGAAATTGATACGGCGAAAATGGCGGCGCGGCGAGCAGAGTCGATTCGCGCATGCGCGGCGATTTGCGCGCCCTGGCTCTACACAACATTGAGAAAAAATTCTTATGGAAAAATATTGAGCATTCAGGATTTTTAAATAATTCTACTACAAGATAACCCTTGAAAGCGATCTCACCTCGTGGTTATGGAGTACTTCTAATATTATTTTATTTACCTATTTAATATATTGTTTTACTGAATAGGAAATTTTGTAGAGTTCTAACCTGTTAGGGGTATGGTTACATACTTAGTAGGATGCATGCCTATACCCCTAATCGGTTTTACGAGGAATCATACCGTTAAGTTTTTATCGCGGCACACCTTTGCCGATAGGTAATTTTTTTATTGAGACAACTTAAAAAAAATTAGAAATTTTACTATATAAATTACTCCTGCCAGGAATTGAACCCACACGGCGCTCATCACTGCGACAGGAAGGTCGCCAGTTATTTAGTCGTGCATGTAAGTTAAGTTGTACTCATGTCGTAATTATGATTACGTCACTTCGATTTAGGGGCCGCTTAGCGGTGCTTTGCTAGCTAAATTGAACAACTTCCTTGATTATACAAAGCTTATGTAAGTGTCACCAGTGTTCTCTTCATGGGACTATACATGCTATTAGAATACGAAATTCGTACTTTAAAAAATACTGGTCAAGTACCATAACATGGATAAGGTAAAGTTCCGTAGAGGCTTTAAACTTTGACGGTTTTTTCGTAAACGTTAATTTTAAGGCGGCGCAGTATCCTAAGCAGCCTTCTCTCTCTTGCATTTTCTAACATTTTCAATGATTGTGACAGAAGTACACTTTTGACATACCTAGGCCCGAAGAAGTCCTAACCATTAAAATTGCTTTCATTTTAGACATATTTATATGTCAATCTTTGAAAATGTTAGAATGTGCGAGAAATAAGGATGCGATATTGCGCCCCCTTAATCCAAATCCAAAACCAAATCAAAATCGCTCGTAGGGGTAAACCAATTATTTTTTGGCTCTCGCTTTTCACGTTTAGGAGATACCTATCTACAAATATTTTATTGGACTGTGCCTCTTTCTAGTGTACAGCACTAAACTTACGAGTATCTGCACAGCTCTTATATAAATTGATGTTGACAGGCAAATTATTAACTTCTAGCCATTGATGTAGAATTTTAGTAGCATATTATGGCTACGAAATCTACTATATTATGTACTTTATGTGTTTTAGAACACGCTTGACGCACTTGACCGGCTATTAATACCATAAACATAATGTAATGGCTGCCGTAATACCACTTTTCACCACCGTCTTTCAAATCACATGTCTACCCTATCACGTGTAATAAAGTGTTTAGTGTATATATGCATTTTTAAGATCTATGTTATCTTTTGTATACGAAGACGGTTTTTTTCTTCTTACGAAGCAATAAATGTAGAGCAAATTAATCGGGGTCATAGTAGACTAGGTAACTACTACAAATACTGCTAAACTGTTGAGAAATTCATAGAAATGCTATCAACAAAATAAACTCTTCGTATGCCTTATAAAAAGCGTTTAAGAAATCTCCCGCACTCCGATTTATATAGGTTTTGATTTATTGGCGAGTGTCAAAAAATGCGGCTTAAACGGCCGTATCTTTTGATTGCATTGATAAGCTTGATTTTCTCCAAGCTCCATTTTCTCTTCAATTCGCCTCCAAGCTCCAATTAGCTCCAAGGGATCGTAGGCTCCCAGTAGGTAAACTAAGTAAGGTAAATTTAAACTTGATACCTCCACGCGTTCACGATAAAAAGGCTATTGACAGACAGACAGACGACCACAAAGTAATCGTATAAGGGTTCCTTTTTGCCTCTTGAGGTAAGGAAACCTAAAAAATCACGTCGATCCGTTTCTCTATTGCGGCGTGATTGATCAACACAAAAACAGGCGTTCTGTTATAATTTTAGTAAGGATAGGTAATTTGTAATTCACGCCAAACCTTGCCCGTCGCGGTCGCGTCTGGCCCCCGAATTACGTAAACTAAACTTCGGTCATAGTATTTGCTATTCATGAATTCATTCACAAACTCCAAACGTCTTCATATTATTTTATTGTCATTTATTAAAGTGACCAAGGCCTATCGCAACCGCACTATGCTTTGGATAGATAGAAGTACTTTGCAAAAGTAACTGATATAGGTAGTTCAAAGGCCAATGGCCATACTGCCAACGCTTAAAGCCATTTTGTTTCATTATTGTTGACTTTAGTGTTTGATTTATAGTCCTTACTAGCTAATGCCCGCGACTTCGTCCGCGTGGATTGAGGTTTTTCGGTTCCCGCGGGAACTCTTTAATTTTCCGGGATAAAAAGGATTAGCCTACGTGTTATTCCAGACTATAATCTATATCTGTGCCAAATTTCATCCAGATCCATTCAGCCTTTCTGGCGTGATTGAGTAACAAACATCCATCCATCCAAACTTTCGCATTTATAATATTAGTATAGATTTTAGGAACGTCAACGTACGAACGTTACGTGGTATAGATAGTTCAATCCACGAAGACGCGCCCCACTATCTATCGCGAGGGGAAACAATGGGGTGCGGGGAGTTCAGCCCGAACATTAATCTCGAGTCGACCACGGCTCAGTATACACTTACGTTGGTTTGCTTTGCTGCGTGTCGTGACCCACCGGAAAGTTGCTCTACTTTAATTTTTTGTAAAATATTATTTTTATTATGTCCAAAAAAACGGAATTGTCCTTAAAAGACAGGTAGGTATTTTGAAAAATAGAAGAAGAGTAACAATACCTGTTCAATAAGGTACCTACAACTGGAGAGAAGAATGAATTTTTTTCTTTTGTATTTTTTTAAAGTGAAACTTCTTTAGAATCATTGTGATTTGAAAATTCAACGAAACGAAAAAGCGACACAAAAAAGAGACAAACATATATAGGATTTAGCCTGCGAGAGAATGAGATAGAATACAAGTTACATTTATCTCATTCTCTCAAGCCACTTTTCTGAAGTTTCACTTCTGTCGTGTCACGAGTTCGTGAATTGCACACACACACTTTTTAAATATTAACTGTCCCGTATGTAGTGGTAACAGTTATAGAAACTGTACCTACCTACTTAATTTTAACTGAAAAGCTCATAGTTGATTTTTAAAATGAGGTAAAGAGGTAAGTTTGGTAACTAGACACGGCCGAAGCCTCCCACTAGACACATATGTTCTGTATGGACATCAGCTAAATCGGGCTGAAAAAGTTTAATTAGTCTCCAAGCATAGTAGTGACAGTGCGGCGGTCACTATCACCTCTAATTGGCTAACTCTTATTCTATTGGCCAAAATACACTGTATGCAAGAAAACTAAACGTTTGCAATGGATCTCCTGTATCTAGTCACAGTCACGGTCTTAATCATAGTTATTGGGTATCGTTAATACGTTGACCCAAGTCGGTAACTGGATGGGTGACCGAGTTTGGAAGTCCAAAGGCCTTTTCATGTCCTCCATGCCTCGTCGAGTCGTATGCGGAAGGACCTGGGAACCCCTACCATTACGTGATTAATGGAAAGGGGGCACGATCCTGAGCAATGAGGAATACGACGCAGGGAGAGCGAGATGGATTGTATGAGATTTTACATTTCGCCATCATTATTGACAGACAAAACCTTAAAGTAAATTAATTAACCTTTTAGCCTTCATATAAAACTCGAGTTTGCCCATACAAAATGTTTACATAATAGCGTTAAAGTTAGTGATTCAAGCGGAAACTTTGTAGTATAAAAATCCTGACGCGTAATCAGCACCACCTATTTTTATTCTTCTACACCGACTTCAACTCAATATATAAGTTGATTTAAGTCTGACGCTATTTCGTTTCGAAGCTCGGATTCTACTCACGTTGGCGAGATGTAACCCATACTAACCCTAGTAACCTAGTAACAAGAAGTCGAGACGCGATGTCCGCTACGGATTGCGCTACGGCGTAGCTACGGTCGTAGCATTGGCGTAGCAACATACTCAGTTTCTTACGAGCTAGACATGTGCCCGACGGGGTTCCCACTTCCCGGTGTGCAAAATCTCAGGAACTATCCTACTTTTATCAAATGTAATAGTTTTCGGGTTTTTGGGCGTACCGTAAAAGGTCCCCGATTAAACGCTACTCAGGATACATAAGTTTCTCGAAGACTTAGACTGCATTTTCACTGACGCGGAACGGTGGAGAGATGTGTTAATAGACCAAGTCGATAGAGATGAGGACAATTATGACGACGAATGAGAAAGATTAGACAATGTACTGACGTAGAAATTGCAAAAATTGTATATTTTGCTTACTTTCATAGTATTATGTCTTACGGAATCTTGCTATGGGGTAAAGCGGCAGATATTCAAATAATTTTTGTATAACAAAAAAGGGCAATACGTGCAATTTATAATTTAAAACCGCGCTAATCCCTTAGAGAGAAATTCAAGGAAATAGGTATTCTTACAGTAGCCTCGCAATATATTTACAGTAATTTAATCTTTGTGAAACAGCACCTTCAGAATTACAAAAGAATTTGCGATCTGCACGATAGGCCAACTAGAAACTGTCATAAGCTCGTGACTCCATCGCTCCACCTCAAAAAAGTCCGAAGGTCGTTCGTGGGAATGAGCATTCTATTTTATAACAAAATTCCACAATCTATTTTACACTTGCCTTTACACAAGTTTAAGAAATCGATTAAAAGTATGCTTTTGAAAAAAGCTTATTAATACTGTGGAAGATTACGTAAATGACAAAAGAGCATTTGACTTGCTCCAGCAATGCTAAGGACGGCGGTTATTTATGTATAGTACACATTAATTAAATTGTAAATGATATTTTTTCAAAAGAGCAACCGCCGAGTTTCTTGGTACTTCTCGGTAGGAATGGCATTCCGAACCAGTGGTAGATTCATTTGACGATTCGAAAGCACTTGTAAAAGTTTATTTGAATAAAAAACGTTTGAATTTTGAATGATCGGAGCTAGAGGGGATTTTTTCTTCCTATTTGCTTTCATAAGTTTAGTGTAGATAGAAAACATTTGTTGTGGCAGGTATGCGAGGTGTACAAACTGCACAGAGAGACGTTCCACCTCACCGTGGACTACGTGGACCGATACCTGACCAACACCGACGACGTGCAGAAGGGACGCCTGCAGCTCATCGGTACGTAACAATTGGCGCCAGCTGATACCATACATGCCATACAAGAAGGTAGATATGCGAGGTGTACAAACTGCACAGAGAGACGTTCCACCTCACCGTGAACTACGTGTAGCGATACCTGACAAACACCGACGACGTGCAGAAGGGACGCCTGCAGCTCATCGGTACGTAACCATTGGCGCCAGCTGATACCATACAAGAAGGTAGGTATGCGAGGTGTACAAACTGCACAGAGAGACGTTCCACCTCACCGTGGACTACGTGGACCAATACCTGACCAACACCGACGACGTGCAGAAGGGACGCCTGCAGCTCATCGGCACGTAACCATTGGCGCCAGCTGATACCATACAAGAAGGTAGGTATGCGAGGTGTACAAACTGCACAGAGAGACGTTCCACCTCACCGTGAACTACGTGGAGCGATACCTGACCAACACCGACGACGTGCAGAAGGGACGCCTGCAGCTTATCGGTACGTAACCAATGGCGCCAGCTGATACCATACAAGAAGGTAGGTATGCGAGGTGTACAAACTGCACAGAGAGACGTTCCACCTCACCGTGGACTACGTGGACCAATACCTGACCAACACCGACGACGTGCAGAAGGGACGCCTGCAGCTCATCGGTACGTAACTAATGGCGCCAGCTGATACCATACAAGAAGGTAGGTATGCAAGGTGTACAAACTGCACAGAGAGACGTTCCACCTCACCGTGAACTACGTGGAGCGATACCTGACCAACACCGACGACGTGCAGAAGGGACGCCTGCAGCTCATCGGTACGTAACCAATGGCGCCAGCTGATACCATACAAGAAGGTAGGTATGCGAGGTGTACAAACTGCACAGAGAGACGTTCCACCTCACCGTGAACTACGTGGAGCGATACCTGACCAACACCGACGACGTGCAGAAGGGAAGCCTGCAGCTCATCGGTAACTTCATATACTATAACCCCTTCTTATGGTATGCGATCAGCCTTAACAAGACCCTGTCAAACACAACGCGGACCGAACAAGTGGCGAAGCGTCGCTTGGATTGTGTCATAAAGGAAAACAAAACTGAAGCTAATTTCTATAGCATTGTCCTAACTCCTATGGAACCCGATGTCCTAGGTGAGCGACAAACGTATCAACGCGACGCGATGCGACAGTATCAAACAGTAGCTGACCCATCACGCAGACTACGTTGTCGCGTAGATAAGTTAGTCATTTTCTATGGAGTCGTGTCGCGTCGCGGCGCTTTGCTCACTCTCAGGTCACCGGGTAAGTAACATCAAAAGAAGAAAGCGATTTAATGGACCCCATACATTACCTACAAAATAAAAACGCTCCGCCACACGTTTGTTTCGCCAAAGGCTTTACTTAGGTCGGTCATATTGAAAACCCAAGACTGAGAAAAATGGCAAAACTAACGTGTTTATTTTGCCACTCACCTTTTTAAATATTTTTTTTTTATAAACCTAGTCAGACTAAATAATTCCCTAACTTTTTATTTATTTAAATATTGGAAACTAGCTGATGCCCGCGACTTCGTCCGCGTGGTTTAAGGTTTTTTTGATTCCCGCGGGAACTCTTTAATTTTCCGGGATAAAAAGTAGCCTATGTCACTCTCCAGGTCCTTGACTATACCCATGCCAAAAATCACGTCGATCCGTTGCTCCGTTGCGGCGTGATTGAAGGACAAACCAACAAACAAACACACTTTCGCATTTATAATGTCAGTATGATTAGTATGATAGTTTCATCTTACGATTTTTCCTTTAAAGCATGTTTTTTTTTCAGGTATAACATGCTTGTTTATAGCAGCAAAAGTAGAAGAAGTATACCCACCGAAAATAGGAGAATTCGCGTTCGTCACCGACGGCGCCTGTACCACGGAAGAAATATTATTAGAAGAATTGCTTATACTGAAAATACTATCGTGGAATATCACGCCTATCACGATAAACAGCTGGTTGAATATTTATATGCAGTTAGCGAGTGAAGGTAAATACTTATTACTATACTGTCAACTCCCTTCTTTATTGTTTGACGACCTCCCTGGTTGTTTAAAGTGGAATTTAAAAAAAATGCTGTTCGCGACAGTTATAGTCCACGTGGATTTAGGTAGTTTAAAATCCCGTGGGAACTCTTATTTTTTTATTCTCCGGGATTAAGGCGTCAGACACGAAACTAGCGACGGCGACAGCGGGGCGATGGGGTCCGAGAGCTGGCGACGAATTTCGGGAAGGAATTCCTTTAGGCAATCTGAAATTGTAGAAAAATATAATTCGTTCATTGGCGAATCCAGTTCTGCCAATCTGGTAGAGCGTTTGCGGTTATTTCGCTACTGCGCAGCATATAACATTTGCAAAAAAAATCCGAAAAACATTTTTTTGGCAACTTGATTTTTTTATCTTTAAATTTTATACAAATAGAATTCGAAAAAAAAATTCAAAAACCACAAACACTAAGAAGTAAAAAAAAATTTAATTTATTATATTGTATACAAGAGTTAATGTAGTTCTATAATAACATTTTTTGGAGTCGGTACCAATTAGCCGCATGAACCGTCTACCTACTCTTCATTATTGTTGACGTGACTCCACATTGGTACCGAGAGGTAATAAATTAAATTATTTTTTACTTTTTAGTGTTTGTGGTTTTTGAAGTCGGTTTTTATTTTTTTTTTTGAAAATTTTTTATTTCACAATTTTTAGTGGCCCCACTGTTTTAAAATACAGGGTGTAACCAGAACGCTAGTAAAAACTTAGCGTTATTGTTAAACTACCTAAACACAATCCAATACCAATAACCATTTGCCTCATTTTGTAGTTTTAATGATTGTATTTTTCAAATCCGCAATGTATAGCGTGCAAAACTCGGATCAATTCCCACTACGACGACAGTTTAAAATTATTTTTTCGCATTTTTTTTGTGGTATCATATCAGTAATCATCAGTACTATCATAATATGTCTTCGTTTTTGCTAGCGTTCTGGTTACACCCTGTATGCTATGCCTGGTTAAAAAAACCTACTGTTTACTAATATCTAATATAATAATGTCCTCCCGACCGAATTTCGGCCACGGCGGCCAATCTCCAGAGAGATTAGCCATCTGCGCGGGAGATATTATAGTGCACAAGTGTGTGCGCAAACACAGGTGCACTCTCTGTTCTTTTACTCTCATAGCCCGATGGGACGGAAAATCCGACACGACCGGAGAGAGATCAGGCGCAGGACCGACGGCTTAACGTGCTCTCCGAGGCACGGGGGTGAAACACCGCCAACTTCCTAACTCCGGGCTAGCACTGAGAATTTCTTGTCAGAAAAACCCAGACTTGTTGTGACCCGACCCGGGACTCGAACCCGGGACATCGTCGGCCGCAGTCGAACATGCTAACCACTAGACCAACGAGGCAGTTACTAATATCTATTATACTGATCGCGAGCAACTCTATCTATTGAGGAGTTCTGTTCTCCATCTCCGAAGATATTCATCAGATCTTCACCAAATTAAAATGGGACCACCTCTGAAGTATGACCTACCAAACAAAAAAAGAATTATCAAAATCGGTTCATAATTGGCGGAGAAATCGCGTAACAAAAAAAAAAAAACAGTCGAATTGAGAACCTCCTCCTTTTTTTGAAGTCGGTTAATAAATCCCAGACGTTTTTGTCGGTTATAAAGTATTACCAGACCTCTTTCAAATTGGTCCCGAAATTCGTCGCCAGCTCTCCGATTAATCGCATCGCCCCGCTACCGCTCATTTCGTGCCCGTACACTAAGTCCATGTCCTTCCTCGGCATGCAATCTAACTTTGTACCAAATTTCGACAAAGTCGGTCGATGAGATGGGCCGTGAAGACATAAAGCCGTCAGACCGAAATTATTAATATGAATTTTCTAATCTGTGTTATCATAATATTATAGTACTCATGTCTCATACTTAAATATTTTTTTTGAAGTATACTTTGACAAGTGCTTTTGAATCGTCGAGGGAATCTACCACTGGTTCAGAATGCCGTTCCTACCAAGAAGAACCAGCTCTTGCTCCAGTGGTCACTCTTTAACATACAGTACGTACATAAGTAGTACATAATCAGCCATGTACCCTATTGGTATTGCAGGGAGGAGTGCAAAGAGACGGTTGCTCGGCGAGAGCGACGTATGCGCGAACGCGTTGCGTGGCTACACGTTCGTGTTCCCGCAGTACTCGTCGCTGGAGTTCGCGGTGTGCGGCCAGCTCGTGGACTTGGCCGTCCTGCACGTGGACGTCAACAAGTTCGCGTACAGCGCCGTGGCCGCCGCCGCGATCGCGCACTCCTTCAGCAAGGAACTCGCTCTGAGGGTGTCGGGTGAGTTGACACTATACTCGTCGCTGGAGTTCGCGGCGTGCGGGTGAGTCGTGGTCTATATGTAGGGGGTGTCACTCGCAGCACATGAGGAAACAGAAAGGAAGCTTCATACAAACGGCTCGCTGCGGGTACACCCCTACGTAGCGTGATAGCGTCGCAATTTGTGCGTGAGCTCTCACTTCAGGTTCACCGACGCTCCGTCTGGGTTTGCGCTGGCTTAGTCTGTGTTTGATCGTTTGACATTCGTTGGTCGTGCGCATTGTATAAATAGACGAATAAAAGTTATTTTAGGATGAGAGTTAAGTTTAGAGATTGTGTAAAATACATCAAAATAATTTTTTCGCAGTTTTAATTTAGATTACAATGAATACACATGTTATACACAAAAAATAAAGGTATTTATTTTGTCCTTAAATTTTTTCACATGCAACAGGTGCCAACCCTAACAAAATAGGTATACATTTTGGACGTTGTTAGGAAGCGTTACCTCTGTCAGTACTCTGTGCTCACGGTGCGCACCTGTTCGCAGGCTACAGGGCTGCTACGCGTCGCTAGTGCTGTTCGCGGCGTGGTCTATGTGTAGGGTTGTCTCTCACGGCGCGCACCTGTTGGCAGGCTACATCTGGGAGGTGCTGCAGGCCTGCTAATCGTGGCTGGCGCCGTTCGCGTGGTCTATATGTAGGGGTGTCACTCACGGTGCGCACGTGTTGGCAGGCTACAGCTGGGAGTTGCTGTAGGGCTGCTACACGTCGCTGGCGCTGTTCGCGCTCGTGGTCTATGTGTAGGGTTGTCACTCACGGTGTGCACGTGTTGGCAGGCTACAGCTGGGAGTGGCTGTAGGGCTGCTACGCGTCTCTGGCGCTGTTCGCGCGCGTGGTCCATGTGTAGGGTTGTCTCTCACGGCGCGCACGTATTGGCAGGCTACAGCTGGGAGGTGCTGCAGGGCTGCTACGCGTGGCTGGCGCCGTTCGCGGGCGTGGTGCGCGCGGCGGGCGGCGTGCGCGCGGTGCGCGGCGGGGACGGCGAGCACGTGGTGCGCAGCGCGGGGCTGCGGCTCATCTGCCCCGACCTCAACGTGGACGAGAGCCACCGCATACAGACGCACAACGTCTCGCTAGACATGTTCGTGAGTATCACACCACGCTCAGGGCAAAACACACAGGGAACGGGCGCGGGTCGGGGCCGGTGCACGGCGGGTGTAATTCCTTGTATGTATATGGGCGATATCACACAGAACGCGGGCGCGGGTCGGGCGCGTTGCGGGTGACGCTGTGTGATGTTGTCGATACAAATACATGGAATTAATTACATCCGACCCGGCCCGCGCCCGTTCCTTATGTGTTTTGCCCTTTAAGGCTTGGCGTCCCGCATATTTGGTTAGGTCACAGGCTCAGACTTATCATCAAATGTTGTATTGTTCGACAGGACCAAGTATACCAGCAGCTGCTGGATCAGTCCGCGGCGTCCACATCGCACACGGAGCAAGTGTACCCGCCCACGGAGCACGTGTACCCGCCCACGCCGCCGCACTCAGACCAGAAGAGCCCCTCCGCGCCCACCACCACGCCCTCCACCCGCCCCGTGCCGCTGCCGCTCGTCGCCGAGTGAACACAGGGAGGCTGACGCGTGTACATCGTAGTTTCACTTTGCTCATCACTTTGCTTAAGGCGGTACCCTAACCTACACGAACATTTTATCTAGTGTCCGACCGAAACTAATTTTTACGACCGAAACTGAAACCGAATGTTCAGTCGGATACTAAATATTTTTATTGTAATATCATAATTGTAATTATCATTTTTAAGTCACGTATGACGTACAACAGACCTCCAACTGGAGGTTTAAATGCGGAAACTTGCCTGAAGAAAGAAGATACCTAATTTTTTGATGAAGAAAAATACTAATTGTTTTATGCGAGAAAGAGGGAAAGTTGGGAGAGGGTGACGCCTTAAGCTAGCAGCAACCAATTTTTTTTGGTAGACAAGTTTAACTTTAACTTTCTGTGTTGGAAATGACCTTCCGAGTTTATGTCCGTCTTAACGTCTCTTCTTCTTGTAACTCGTAAGTAAAGTCTGGGCAATGTCAAACTACGTTTTATAGGTCTCAGCCATAGTGTTAGGTATTATACTTATATTACTGACATGTTGTAATGTTAGGTATCAGACGAATATAGCCTGCGCGGGGACTGTAGGCGCTGAGGTTAACGACCCAGGCCAGAGTTATGAATGGTAAAAATAAATGACCTAGAGACTCAGTGGCGTACACAGGGTTTGAAACGGGTAGGCATTAGTTGGTTAGAATACCTATTTACTAGCTGTATTGATAATAAATTAGCATTGTCATATTTCCATTTGGGTAAGCAGTGCTTTTATGCCTCTATGAACTGCACGCCACTTAAATTTATGGGCATACACATTAAAGCTATGGGTGCAAAATGGCGTAAAATTTAAAAAAAAACTAGTTTTTTTTTCTAAAAAGGCAAATAATAGACAGCTTTTCCTAGCCTGACTGCAATTGATTGTGATCAGAAATATTTTCAGCCGAAATCTTTCTGTAGATATCCTGACAGCGTTGTTATTTGTCAAGAAAATACCATACAACTTTAAATGAATAAAATGACTTGAACAAATAAGGCTGCTCAGTAACAATTAATTATTAATTTGGCGGTTTAGGACCTGACCTAACCTAAATTTTAGGTAAATCATCGGCAGATAGTATATATTATTAGTTATATAAGTTTTCAACTGTACAATGTCAGATCGCGTGTCATCCAACTAAAAACATCGGTAGATATGACGTTCACTTTACTTATATTTGAAAAAGGTGAAAATTGTACACTTGCAAAAAATGTGTTTAATTTTCACCTCTTTTTCGTTTACACTACACAATAAGTGTATGGTACATAAGTGGAACTTAATTGTTAATATTCTTAAGCTTGTATGCTTATATTGTATTCGGTCGGTTTTTTTTTTCGGTGGAACGCTCTATGCTATTACCTGGGACTATGATTAGTTATTTTTTAAATCACTTCAAATAGCATTGCTACTATTTATTTACTTTTTTGACGATTAACTGAAATAAGAAGGTATTTCCGTCAAATCTGAACAATTTTTTTTAATGTTGCATCCTTAGCCCTTAAAGATCTGATATTCCTTATCAAACAAATAAAAGTAAATCAACGCATAATATTAAATGAAGCATTTTCTGTTTTTTGATAGCATTCAAATTTAACCTCAGACAAGTTTTATCTATTTCTAATAACTGGCGATATTCGGTACGATACCCCTATTCTATCTTAATTGGCAGCGCATTTATTCCCTGCCACTTATAACTTAAGTAGCTTCAAGGCAAGAGTGAATAGACATCTAGGCAAGGTGGGCATCTTTACTTAGGTACGGGTATCGAAAGCCATTTTGTTTGAGTTTTGCTAATTAACAAATAACCGAACTAATCCGCGATTTTAATTGTGCATGTCACTCACCCCTACTAATAAATGTCGGGGTTGAATTTGAAATGTCAATGGAAAGTTTTTTTTCTTCTTACAATTATTTTGTATTAAGTTTAGTATCGCCAATCGTTTATTTTATAGGATTTGTCACTTTTTTTTTAAATTCATCTTCTGTTTTTTTTTATACATCAAATGATTATATAATCAAATGAATATGTATAGTAAATACATAGGTGATTTAAGTCTAATTCCCACTAAGAATTATTCACGGCTTATATTATAAGGAGGTAGTGTCCGACCGAAGCTTCGGTTTCGAAACTCTTACGCGCCATTGCAAAAAAACTGCCATTGTATTAATCAAAGCATCAGCCAACAGTCAACATAAACTATAAACACTATTTAATTCATATTTATCATTCCAATATTGAACGGAATTTCTTAGGGTTATTAAACCTTCGGCTTTGGCCAAAGATTGTGGCGATAGCCGATTCGCCATGTGCGATGTGGGGCTTCGGCTTGGCCAGAAATCGGCGGTCTGACACTATTAGGAGGTGCACCGTGCGCCAGTCGAAACAAGCTCATAGGCACTAGTTACTATATAACAGGCGTAAGGGACATCCCTTACGCCTGTTATATACCTAGTCCCAGTCGCAGCACATCTCTGAATGGATGTAATTATTGGATATTACAAATTAAACATTCCAAAAGTGGTATGTACGATACGAATGCGTTCGGGCTCTGAGTTAAGCAGTCTGAACCACGTTCCTGCGACCGCACTTCTCCCGCGTTAGCCTAAAGTGATGTTCTAGGCATCTTTCGCAGCATATCGTATTATTAGTATTCATAGTGGACGAAGTGGATTCCCACCGCTTTAGTTCAAGGCCCGAATGCATTCAGTCCGCGCGCGCACTGTACGAAGACGCACAGAAATTGCATCGATTGTTGCAATTAAACGAAATGACAGCCTTGTTCAGTCAACAATTCGCGCGTAGAGTCCAGAGTGTGCCAAGTTCTCAAGTTAACTCTCAAGTCATCATCGGCGTTGAAGAATGCCATTTTATATGGAATGCCAAGTCATATATCTCAAACCTTTGGTATATAAAGTTAACGTAAAGCAAAGTCATGTTTGTTACCTTGAAAATCCACACTTGAGCACGTTTGGAACGAAATGTACTAATATATTTTGTTGTTCCTTGTAATAAACGATAGGAAATGGTTTAGATTAAATTAATATATATATCAAAAATATAAATGCTTATTATCTTTCCCACATCATCTAATTATTTAGTATTGCTAGTGTAGTGAAATCCATGTTATACATATATTATATTCAATCACTTTCAATCGTCATTATTTTTTGCCAAGCGAATTTTAATTTTAATTTAACTTGGCAACATTTATAAGTTTAATTCGATTTATGTATTATTTAAGTAGGTATATGTAATTTAAAAAATCTAAAAATGTCCTTACTTTTATTATCTAATTTAAATCAACTTAAACAGTAACAAATGAGTATGTTTTAAAATAGTAATTTTGTTTAATATTATATTTGTTCTAGTAAAAACTTTTATTGCTAAGGCAATGTGCTTCACTTAAGTAGAATAATAGTTTCATGCGGGCGTAATAAAACTAAAATTAACTCAAGTTCAGGGTTTTAACGCATGGCGTATTTTTTATTACAGCCCAATATTAAGTGCTAGGGTCTTATTACGTAAAAATAATTGGTACAGTAACGATCACAATTCCCTTTGATGGGTTACACCTTGGATAAGTCTTTCGCTGTTGGTCAAAATTCAATGTCGCACCAAGAATACTATATCCAGCCAATCACAACAATTTGGACGGTACCAATGCAGCATAATTTAGTTGTACCTGCATGATGCAGGTTTTACATGATTGACCAAGATGATAGAAAATTCCTAATTTAAAATCCAAAGTAAATATACTAAACTTGAATTAAGTTTAGTTTTGTTACGCTCAAAATGAAAATTGTGTAAATAAATAAAATAATAACATAATTTATTAATTTCACTTGTTAAGAACGGAGTTTTTAGAGAGACTGATGATCGGGACTCGCGAGGAGTCTTGTTATTAAAGTTTCGCAACTAATTCTTATTAGCCAAAGACAGAAATTGCTGGCCTTTTTGTGAATGGGACTCCAAGGAAAATTGACTAATTTAGTTTAGTAAAGTTATGTAAACTTATGATAAAGGATACAATAATGCAAACGCTAACAATCTTAATACTGACGCAAATTAATAGACCCTATTCGTAGAATGCAGGTTTTGTTTCGAAAGTGAATTTGAGTTTTAATTTAATGCACTTAAACGCGTGTTTATTTTTATAGAAATTATTTAAAATCATAGTCTATAAAATCAATAACAGAATCTTTTGTATTTCTCTGATCTTAAGAGCTTTTTTTTATAGTGGTGCACAATCTTCAGACAATTACATGTTTTTTATTTAGACTTGCTATTCATGGAAATACAATAGATGCAAATAAGTATGTAATATCAAAATAGAAAAGCAAAATATATCAATTAGATATTAAGATTTATCTTTCCTTTGCGTATAGTGCTTCTACGCAAATGTGTTGTAGTCCAAGAGATGTTTATATTATAATAATATATAATGTGAGTATGTAAGGATGTATATTTGTAGTGCAAGTGCAGGTGGCCGCCGCCGGGTATTGTTGTTTCCTTGTGTATATTAGCCTTAAGTCGAACGATTACGCTTATCTCCCGAGGCGATTCGCCATTTAAATAAGATTTAGATGTTGTTACTTTACGTCAGAATAATTTAACTTTATTCTAATGGTGCGTTTCCAGTAGAGATGTGCCGTAGCACAACGTATTTCTGAAACCCACCAATAGGAGCGCCTAATTTTCATAGCTTAGATTCCTAGATGTTAGATCAAGCACTCGTTATTGGAGGGTTTGACATAAATCAGCTTAGCAACGTAGGACATCTCTGGTGGAAAGGCAGCCTTAGCGAGTAGTGCGAGGTTTTAGGTATAAGTTATTTTAATATCAATTTATTGAACTAAATTAAATAATATAGTCCATTTTGAATTATATCCCGGAAAGTGTGTGTGATCTCATAGACTGTAACTCGCAGCCATGCTAAGGTCGCCACTTGTGCAATAAATATGCATTGTTTGATTACATGCCGTGTACTATACTATGGCATGGCGTGTATTAAATAAAATGGTGTTGATGATATTTTGTATTTTTATTGATAAAATGTTTATTACAAAACGTAATTGGTAACAAAAATAATCACATCTTATAGACTACAATTTCTTCACTCTTGTCTTGGATTGCCCAGTCTGGAACAGAAAAAATCATATTCAGTTCAGCTTATAGTGGCCTATCAGCGGTGCTCGGTAGTGGTCAAGCGATGATAATGATGATTTATGAACCTCCATAAAACATGGGAACATGAACACTGCAGTGAGTCGGTGACAAATATTTTCTAACTAGCTGATGCCCGCGACTACGTCAGCGTGGATTGAGGTTTTTTGGTTCCCGCGGGAACTCCTTAGTTTTCCGGGATAAAAAGTAGCCTGTGTTATTCCAGACTATATCTATCCCTGTGCCAAATTTCATCCAGATCCGTTCAGCCGTTCGGGCGTGATTGAGTAACAAACATCTAAAAATCCATACATCCATCCATTTATAATATTTATTTGATTATTCGCATTGCTCAATGTAAAATTTCAATTTTCAATGTCGCCCATAATTTTCATCAAGATAATTGAGTCATCAGAATGGTATTTAATTGATGTCAGAAAAAAATATTTTAATGTCTCACGAAATGAAGACGCACGCAGTAGCCTCAGCTTAAGGCGCCAGCGGAGGGCTAATTGCTCATACAAACGTAATACCAAAATAATTAGTAATTCGAGCATATTTCCTCCATATTATGCGATTATTAAGATTGAACTTGTATTTATCTAGGTCCCTGGATAATTATTTTTCCAAAATACTTTCCCAAAATTAAATGTAAGCACATTGCGTTTTGCATGTTTTTGCGACATAAACGACATGTTTTCTCCTTATTTGTTTCATATTAAAACCAACGATATCTCACGTACTAATTGATCAGGAACATAGCCTATATTGTCAAGTTACAGAATAACAACACGAAGTTAAAAACACAACAATTTTTCATTCATCATTTTTGGTATTCACGGAATAAGACTAAATGTATAAAAAATTCTGTACGCTCATATTGCTATCGCGCTTGCACGTGATCATGTGTCTTCAGCCAAATAGGGATAGCAATATACCGGCAAATTTATATTTGCGGTTCGAGTAGAAGTTGCGAGCGGCGGTCGCCGGTCCCTTAAATCTCAGTGGCCTGCCCCAACTCAGACCCGGACCTTATTACGTAAAAATTACTAATAGACAGAGCTGGCAACGAATTTCGGGAAGGTCCTTTTGGCAAGCTGAAATTGTGGAAAATATAACTTCGTCAATTGGCGAATCCAGTCCTGCCAGTCTGGTAGAGCGTTTGCGGTTATTTCGCTACTCACTACAGCGCAACATTTGCAAAAAAATATTTTTTTGGCAACTTGTTTTTTTTAATCTTTTAATTTAGTACTTATGGAATTCGAAAGAACGTTCCCCAGACGTTTTTGTCGGTTATAAAGTATTACCAGACCTCTTCAAAAATATTTTATTAAAATTCCCAAAAAATATACTTTTGGCAATCTGAAATTTTAATCACGTATTTATTGAGTAATTTCAATAATACCTGCAAATCTCCAGACAAATTTTGCGGTTTTAACAATTCCCAGACGTGAATAAAGTTTTCATACGACATACGAAATAACCGCAAACGCTCTACCAGACTGGCAGGACTGGATTCGCCAATTGACGAAATTATATTTTTTCACAATTTCAGCTTGCCAAAAGGACCTTCCCGAAATTTGTTGCCAGCTCTTGGACCATAATTACATGTATAGTCCGTCAAACTTATCTGACCTGCCGAGCGATCGCGTAACTTCTGCATCAATCATTGTTACAGTATCAATTGTTGTAATTGGCTGAATTTATTGCATTCTTGCTGCGTCAATGGATTATGTCCAATAGTGGAAGAGTGTTAACCAATCAGAGGTGATTGCGATGTATCAATGATTGATGCAGAAGTTACGCGATCGCTCGGCTGGAGGCCAAAATTGGAACTGATTTGATGTCTGTTTAGTTTTGGTTTTTATTTTATTTTTAACATAAACCAGCGACGCGGTCACCGGGTCTGATAAGTTTGACGGACTATCAGTGGCGTGCAGAACATAGAGGCGTAAAAGCACTGCGTAAAGCACTAATTTTTTATCAAAACGGCTAGTAAATAGGTATTCCGACTAACTAATGCCTATCCTAGCTTCAAAACCTGTGCACACCACTGCGGACTTGCTACGTATCATGTAACGCGGGTGTGGTGTGTACGTACGAGATGACGTCGGCGGGCACGGGCGCGTCCTTGAGCGAGAGCTTGGCGCCGTGCGGCGTGAGGAACACGAACTGGCGGCCCGCCAGCCGCGCCGCCATGTCCAGCAGCAGCGTCACCGCGATCTGCTGGTTCACGTCGTCCTGCAACACGAGCCCATCACAATCATTGTAAAGAAACTGTCAGCGGTGGCGTTTTTAGGGTTCCGTAGCCAAATTTGGCAAAAACGGAACCCTTATAGATTCGTCATGTCTGTCTGTCTGTGTGTCCGTCCGTATGTCACAGCCACTTTTTTCCGAAACTATAAGAACTATACTGTTGAAACTTGTTTTTTTTTTATCCACTACAAGTTAGCCCTTGACTGCGATCTCACCCGATGGTAAGTGATGATGCAGTCTAAGATGGTAGTGGGCTAACCTGTTAGGGGCATGGCAGTAATACTAAACCCATACCCCTATTCGGTTTCTACACGGCATCGTACCACGGCACGTCTTTACCGGTAGGGTGGTAACTAGCTACGGCCGAAGCCTCCCACCAGGCCAGACCAGGGAAAATTCAGAAACTATAAATTTCCAAATCCTGCCGGGGATCGAACCCGGGACCTCCGCACGTTAAGGCAACAGCGCCCAACACTGCGTCACGGAGGTCGTTGACAAAAATGTTTATATCAAGGGTCTGATCGTGTATATTCACCATGAAGACGTCGAACTCGTCCATGAAGTAGAAGGGCAGCTCGACGCACTCCCACAGCGACGTGATGAAGGCGACAGTCGTGTAGGAGCGCTCGCCCCCGGACAGGGACGCCGTAGAGCTGGCGCTTCGAGAGCCCTCGCGCCCTGACACCTCCAGCTTCAACTCATCATTCTGGTGATCGATGTGTATCTGACCCTGAGCACAGAACATAGCCATTGAGAAGGCAGCCTTGACAGAAGACGAGCCTGTAGGATCTATAAACTTAAATCAACTGAAATCATACTAATATTATAAATGCGAAAGTGTGTTTGTTTGCTGGTTTGTCCTTCAATCACGCCGCAACGGAGCATCGCATCGACGTGAATTTTGGCATGGGTATAGTTGAGGTCTTGGAGAGTGACATAGGCTACTTTTTATCCCGGAAAATTAAGGAGTTCCCGCGGGAATCAAAAAAACTTAAACCACGCGGACGAAGTCGCGGGCATCAGCTAGTTATTACTAATACTTTTTGAATTCTTTCATTTGGTAAGCAGTAGTAAGGTTTCGTAAGCATTATTTAAAACTATTCCAAGTTTGTCCAAGACCGGACAGACAGTCGCGCACCATAAGGGTTGCAAACCTATCTTTTAGGTACGCAACCCTAAAATAAATCGGTTCCGCTCTGGACTTTAAATACTCAGCAAAGGTCTTAATATTCGGCGCCAAGACTTGTCCCAATAATGTGTAGTTTACACGTCCCAACAATTATTATAGGGTAAAAACGTGAAGCAGGGTGTAGGGACTGCCAATAAGCTTGTGCTGCACTTACGTGGTACCCGCGCGTAGTGAGCGTGGCCATGAAATGAATGCCGATGTGGCGGCCGATGTCAGTCTTTAACTTGCAACAGTTTTCCAAATACTCAGCAGCCATTTTCTCAATCTGAAATTTTTTACAAACTGTTAAACAAATTAGCCAGAGATACAGAAGTGACTCCACAAAAAAACTTAAAAGATAATCTTCATGGGGAAAAGCATTACTCAAATACCCATAACTGTCAATACAGAGCTGATAAAAACTGCACATACAACTGGCATCCTATGTTTACTACGAATTGACGTAACACAAATCGCGCGCTCCACCTCCTCGCGACTGATACTCAGCAGTCGAGCTCACCCTGTCGATGAAGGCCCGCAGCTCGTCGAGCAGGCGCTGCGTGCGGCCGTAGTTGCGCTCGGCCTTCTCCAGCTCGCGCTCCACCTACTCGCGACTGATACTCAGCAGTCGAGCTCACCCTGTCGATGAAGGCCCGCAGCTCGTCGAGCAGGCGCTGCGTGCGGCCGTAGTTGCGCTCGGCCTTCTCCAGCTCGCGCTCCACCTACTCGCGACTGATACTCAGCAGTCGAGCTCACCCTGTCGATGAAGGCCCGCAGCTCGTCGAGCAGGCGCTGCGTGCGGCCGTAGTTGCGCTCGGCCTTCTCCAGCTCGCGCTCCACCTACTCGCGACTGATACTCAGCAGTCGAGCTCACCCTGTCGATGAAGGCCCGCAGCTCGTCGAGCAGGCGCTGCGTGCGGCCGTAGTTGCGCTCGGCCTTCTCCAGCTCGCGCTCCACTTCCTCGCGACTGATATTCAGTTCCAGCGAGCTCATCTTTTTCTTGCTTTCCGCCACTAACTTTGTCAACACAGCTGGTTCCCTGCAACAGAGCATATGCACGCATTTGTTTCATTTTTAATTCATCGCCATATTAGATTAATAATGTATCTGTCACGCTTGTGCGTGGGAAGAGTAGGCTATGTCCGATCGTCCAGTCCCTGCTGCAAGCCCCTGCGCGTCACTCGTGCGGGCCTCACCTCGGGTTGTCGACGCGCGGCACTTTAGCGGCTTGTATGCGGCTCGCGAGGGCCTCCTCCTTGCCGCGCAGGATCTCCTCGACGCGCGTCAGTTTGTCGCGCTCCTCCTTGAGCCTCTGCTGCAAGCCCCTGCGCGTCACTCGTGCGGGCCTCACCTCGGGTTGTCGACGCGCGGCACTTTAGCGGCTTGTATGCGGCTCGCGAGGGCCTCCTCCTTGCCGCGCAGGATCTCCTCGACGCGCGTCAGTTTGTCGCGCTCCTCCTTGAGCCTCTGCTGCAAGCCCCTGCGCGTCACTCGTGCGGGCCTCACCTCGGGTTGTCGACGCGCGGCACTTTAGCGGCTTGTATGCGGCTCGCGAGGGCCTCCTCCTTGCCGCGCAGGATCTCCTCGACGCGCGTCAGTTTGTCGCGCTCCTCCTTGAGCCTCTGCTGCAAGCCCCTGCGCGTCACTCGTGCGGGCCTCACCTCGGGTTGTCGACGCGCGGCACTTTAGCGGCTTGTATGCGGCTCGCGAGGGCCTCCTCCTTGCCGCGCAGGATCTCCTCGACGCGCGTCAGTTTGTCGCGCTCCTCCTTGAGCCTCTGCTGCAAGCCCCTGCGCGTCACTCGTGCGGGCCTCACCTCGGGTTGTCGACGCGCGGCACTTTAGCGGCTTGTATGCGGCTCGCGAGGGCCTCCTCCTTGCCGCGCAGGATCTCCTCGACGCGCGTCAGTTTGTCGCGCTCCTCCTTGAGCCTCTGCTGCAAGCCCCTGCGCGTCACTTGTGCGGGCCTCACCTCGGGTTGTCGACGCGCGGCACTTTAGCGGCTTGTATGCGGCTCGCGAGGGCCTCCTCCTTGCCGCGCAGGATCTCCTCGACGCGCGTCAGTTTGTCGCGCTCCTCCTTGAGCCTCTGCTGCAAGCCCCTGCGCGTCACTCGTGCGGGCCTCACCTCGGGTTGTCGACGCGCGGCACTTTAGCGGCTTGTATGCGGCTCGCGAGGGCCTCCTCCTTGCCGCGCAGGATCTCCTCGACGCGCGTCAGTTTGTCGCGCTCCTCCTTGAGCCTCTGCTGCAAGCCCCTGCGCGTCACTCGTGCGGGCCTCACCTCGGGTTGTCGACGCGCGGCACTTTAGCGGCTTGTATGCGGCTCGCGAGGGCCTCCTCCTTGCCGCGCAGGATCTCCTCGACGCGCGTCAGTTTGTCGCGCTCCTCCTTGAGCCTCTGCTGCAAGCCCCTGCGCGTCACTCGTGCGGGCCTCACCTCGGGTTGTCGACGCGCGGCACTTTAGCGGCTTGTATGCGGCTCGCGAGGGCCTCCTCCTTGCCGCGCAGGATCTCCTCGACGCGCGTCAGTTTGTCGCGCTCCTCCTTGAGCCTCTGCTGCAAGCCCCTGCGCGTCACTCGTGCGGGCCTCACCTCGGGTTGTCGACGCGCGGCACTTTAGCGGCTTGTATGCGGCTCGCGAGGGCCTCCTCCTTGCCGCGCAGGATCTCCTCGACGCGCGTCAGTTTGTCGCGCTCCTCCTTGAGCCTCTGCTGCAAGCCCCTGCGCGTCACTCGTGCGGGCCTCACCTCGGGTTGTCGACGCGCGGCACTTTAGCGGCTTGTATGCGGCTCGCGAGGGCCTCCTCCTTGCCGCGCAGGATCTCCTCGACGCGCGTCAGTTTGTCGCGCTCCTCCTTGAGCCTCTGCTGCAAGCCCCTGCGCGTCACTCGTGCGGGCCTCACCTCGGGTTGTCGACGCGCGGCACTTTAGCGGCTTGTATGCGGCTCGCGAGGGCCTCCTCCTTGCCGCGCAGGATCTCCTCGACGCGCGTCAGTTTGTCGCGCTCCTCCTTGAGCCTCTGCTGCAAGCCCCTGCGCGTCACTCGTGCGGGCCTCACCTCGGGTTGTCGACGCGCGGCACTTTAGCGGCTTGTATGCGGCTCGCGAGGGCCTCCTCCTTGCCGCGCAGGATCTCCTCGACGCGCGTCAGTTTGTCGCGCTCCTCCTTGAGCCTCTGCTGCAAGCCCCTGCGCGTCACTCGTGCGGGCCTCACCTCGGGTTGTCGACGCGCGGCACTTTAGCGGCTTGTATGCGGCTCGCGAGGGCCTCCTCCTTGCCGCGCAGGATCTCCTCGACGCGCGTCAGTTTGTCGCGCTCCTCCTTGAGCCTCTGCTGCAAGCCCCTGCGCGTCACTCGTGCGGGCCTCACCTCGGGTTGTCGACGCGCGGCACTTTAGCGGCTTGTATGCGGCTCGCGAGGGCCTCCTCCTTGCCGCGCAGGATCTCCTCGACGCGCGTCAGTTTGTCGCGCTCCTCCTTGAGCCTCTGCTGCAAGCCCCTGCGCGTCACTCGTGCGGGCCTCACCTCGGGTTGTCGACGCGCGGCACTTTAGCGGCTTGTATGCGGCTCGCGAGGGCCTCCTCCTTGCCGCGCAGGATCTCCTCGACGCGCGTCAGTTTGTCGCGCTCCTCCTTGAGCCTCTGCTGCAAGCCCCTGCGCGTCACTCGTGCGGGCCTCACCTCGGGTTGTCGACGCGCGGCACTTTAGCGGCTTGTATGCGGCTCGCGAGGGCCTCCTCCTTGCCGCGCAGGATCTCCTCGACGCGCGTCAGTTTGTCGCGCTCCTCCTTGAGCCTCTGCTGCAAGCCCCTGCGCGTCACTCGTGCGGGCCTCACCTCGGGTTGTCGACGCGCGGCACTTTAGCGGCTTGTATGCGGCTCGCGAGGGCCTCCTCCTTGCCGCGCAGGATCTCCTCGACGCGCGTCAGTTTGTCGCGCTCCTCCTTGAGCCTCTGCTGCAAGCCCCTGCGCGTCACTCGTGCGGGCCTCACCTCGGGTTGTCGACGCGCGGCACTTTAGCGGCTTGTATGCGGCTCGCGAGGGCCTCCTCCTTGCCGCGCAGGATCTCCTCGACGCGCGTCAGTTTGTCGCGCTCCTCCTTGAGCCTCTGCTGCAAGCCCCTGCGCGTCACTCGTGCGGGCCTCACCTCGGGTTGTCGACGCGCGGCACTTTAGCGGCTTGTATGCGGCTCGCGAGGGCCTCCTCCTTGCCGCGCAGGATCTCCTCGACGCGCGTCAGTTTGTCGCGCTCCTCCTTGAGCCTCTGCTGCAAGCCCCTGCGCGTCACTCGTGCGGGCCTCACCTCGGGTTGTCGACGCGCGGCACTTTAGCGGCTTGTATGCGGCTCGCGAGGGCCTCCTCCTTGCCGCGCAGGATCTCCTCGACGCGCGTCAGTTTGTCGCGCTCCTCCTTGAGCCTCTGCTGCAAGCCCCTGCGCGTCACTCGTGCGGGCCTCACCTCGGGTTGTCGACGCGCGGCACTTTAGCGGCTTGTATGCGGCTCGCGAGGGCCTCCTCCTTGCCGCGCAGGATCTCCTCGACGCGCGTCAGTTTGTCGCGCTCCTCCTTGAGCCTCTGCTGCAAGCCCCTGCGCGTCACTCGTGCGGGCCTCACCTCGGGTTGTCGACGCGCGGCACTTTAGCGGCTTGTATGCGGCTCGCGAGGGCCTCCTCCTTGCCGCGCAGGATCTCCTCGACGCGCGTCAGTTTGTCGCGCTCCTCCTTGAGCCTCTGCTGCAAGCCCCTGCGCGTCACTCGTGCGGGCCTCACCTCGGGTTGTCGACGCGCGGCACTTTAGCGGCTTGTATGCGGCTCGCGAGGGCCTCCTCCTTGCCGCGCAGGATCTCCTCGACGCGCGTCAGTTTGTCGCGCTCCTCCTTGAGCCTCTGCTGCAAGCCCCTGCGCGTCACTCGTGCGGGCCTCACCTCGGGTTGTCGACGCGCGGCACTTTAGCGGCTTGTATGCGGCTCGCGAGGGCCTCCTCCTTGCCGCGCAGGATCTCCTCGACGCGCGTCAGTTTGTCGCGCTCCTCCTTGAGCCTCTGCTGCAAGCCCCTGCGCGTCACTCGTGCGGGCCTCACCTCGGGTTGTCGACGCGCGGCACTTTAGCGGCTTGTATGCGGCTCGCGAGGGCCTCCTCCTTGCCGCGCAGGATCTCCTCGACGCGCGTCAGTTTGTCGCGCTCCTCCTTGAGCCTCTGCTGCAAGCCCCTGCGCGTCACTCGTGCGGGCCTCACCTCGGGTTGTCGACGCGCGGCACTTTAGCGGCTTGTATGCGGCTCGCGAGGGCCTCCTCCTTGCCGCGCAGGATCTCCTCGACGCGCGTCAGTTTGTCGCGCTCCTCCTTGAGCCTCTGCTGCAAGCCCCTGCGCGTCACTCGTGCGGGCCTCACCTCGGGTTGTCGACGCGCGGCACTTTAGCGGCTTGTATGCGGCTCGCGAGGGCCTCCTCCTTGCCGCGCAGGATCTCCTCGACGCGCGTCAGTTTGTCGCGCTCCTCCTTGAGCCTCTGCTGCAAGCCCCTGCGCGTCACTCGTGCGGGCCTCACCTCGGGTTGTCGACGCGCGGCACTTTAGCGGCTTGTATGCGGCTCGCGAGGGCCTCCTCCTTGCCGCGCAGGATCTCCTCGACGCGCGTCAGTTTGTCGCGCTCCTCCTTGAGCCTCTGCTGCAAGCCCCTGCGCGTCACTCGTGCGGGCCTCACCTCGGGTTGTCGACGCGCGGCACTTTAGCGGCTTGTATGCGGCTCGCGAGGGCCTCCTCCTTGCCGCGCAGGATCTCCTCGACGCGCGTCAGTTTGTCGCGCTCCTCCTTGAGCCTCTGCTGCAAGCCCCTGCGCGTCACTCGTGCGGGCCTCACCTCGGGTTGTCGACGCGCGGCACTTTAGCGGCTTGTATGCGGCTCGCGAGGGCCTCCTCCTTGCCGCGCAGGATCTCCTCGACGCGCGTCAGTTTGTCGCGCTCCTCCTTGAGCCTCTGCTGCAAGCCCCTGCGCGTCACTCGTGCGGGCCTCACCTCGGGTTGTCGACGCGCGGCACTTTAGCGGCTTGTATGCGGCTCGCGAGGGCCTCCTCCTTGCCGCGCAGGATCTCCTCGACGCGCGTCAGTTTGTCGCGCTCCTCCTTGAGCCTCTGCTGCAAGCCCCTGCGCGTCACTCGTGCGGGCCTCACCTCGGGTTGTCGACGCGCGGCACTTTAGCGGCTTGTATGCGGCTCGCGAGGGCCTCCTCCTTGCCGCGCAGGATCTCCTCGACGCGCGTCAGTTTGTCGCGCTCCTCCTTGAGCCTCTGCTGCAAGCCCCTGCGCGTCACTCGTGCGGGCCTCACCTCGGGTTGTCGACGCGCGGCACTTTAGCGGCTTGTATGCGGCTCGCGAGGGCCTCCTCCTTGCCGCGCAGGATCTCCTCGACGCGCGTCAGTTTGTCGCGCTCCTCCTTGAGCCTCTGCTGCAAGCCCCTGCGCGTCACTCGTGCGGGCCTCACCTCGGGTTGTCGACGCGCGGCACTTTAGCGGCTTGTATGCGGCTCGCGAGGGCCTCCTCCTTGCCGCGCAGGATCTCCTCGACGCGCGTCAGTTTGTCGCGCTCCTCCTTGAGCCTCTGCTGCAAGCCCCTGCGCGTCACTCGTGCGGGCCTCACCTCGGGTTGTCGACGCGCGGCACTTTAGCGGCTTGTATGCGGCTCGCGAGGGCCTCCTCCTTGCCGCGCAGGATCTCCTCGACGCGCGTCAGTTTGTCGCGCTCCTCCTTGAGCCTCTGCTGCAAGCCCCTGCGCGTCACTCGTGCGGGCCTCACCTCGGGTTGTCGACGCGCGGCACTTTAGCGGCTTGTATGCGGCTCGCGAGGGCCTCCTCCTTGCCGCGCAGGATCTCCTCGACGCGCGTCAGTTTGTCGCGCTCCTCCTTGAGCCTCTGCTGCAAGCCCCTGCGCGTCACTCGTGCGGGCCTCACCTCGGGTTGTCGACGCGCGGCACTTTAGCGGCTTGTATGCGGCTCGCGAGGGCCTCCTCCTTGCCGCGCAGGATCTCCTCGACGCGCGTCAGTTTGTCGCGCTCCTCCTTGAGCCTCTGCTGCAAGCCCCTGCGCGTCACTCGTGCGGGCCTCACCTCGGGTTGTCGACGCGCGGCACTTTAGCGGCTTGTATGCGGCTCGCGAGGGCCTCCTCCTTGCCGCGCAGGATCTCCTCGACGCGCGTCAGTTTGTCGCGCTCCTCCTTGAGCCTCTGCTGCAAGCCCCTGCGCGTCACTCGTGCGGGCCTCACCTCGGGTTGTCGACGCGCGGCACTTTAGCGGCTTGTATGCGGCTCGCGAGGGCCTCCTCCTTGCCGCGCAGGATCTCCTCGACGCGCGTCAGTTTGTCGCGCTCCTCCTTGAGCCTCTGCTGCAAGCCCCTGCGCGTCACTCGTGCGGGCCTCACCTCGGGTTGTCGACGCGCGGCACTTTAGCGGCTTGTATGCGGCTCGCGAGGGCCTCCTCCTTGCCGCGCAGGATCTCCTCGACGCGCGTCAGTTTGTCGCGCTCCTCCTTGAGCCTCTGCTGCAAGCCCCTGCGCGTCACTCGTGCGGGCCTCACCTCGGGTTGTCGACGCGCGGCACTTTAGCGGCTTGTATGCGGCTCGCGAGGGCCTCCTCCTTGCCGCGCAGGATCTCCTCGACGCGCGTCAGTTTGTCGCGCTCCTCCTTGAGCCTCTGCTGCAAGCCCCTGCGCGTCACTCGTGCGGGCCTCACCTCGGGTTGTCGACGCGCGGCACTTTAGCGGCTTGTATGCGGCTCGCGAGGGCCTCCTCCTTGCCGCGCAGGATCTCCTCGACGCGCGTCAGTTTGTCGCGCTCCTCCTTGAGCCTCTGCTGCAAGCCCCTGCGCGTCACTCGTGCGGGCCTCACCTCGGGTTGTCGACGCGCGGCACTTTAGCGGCTTGTATGCGGCTCGCGAGGGCCTCCTCCTTGCCGCGCAGGATCTCCTCGACGCGCGTCAGTTTGTCGCGCTCCTCCTTGAGCCTCTGCTGCAAGCTCCTGCGCGTCACTCGTGCGGGCCTCACCTCGGGTTGTCGACGCGCGGCACTTTAGCGGCTTGTATGCGGCTCGCGAGGGCCTCCTCCTTGCCGCGCAGGATCTCCTCGACGCGCGTCAGTTTGTCGCGCTCCTCCTTGAGCCTCTGCTGCAAGCCCCTGCGCGTCACTCGTGCGGGCCTCACCTCGGGTTGTCGACGCGCGGCACTTTAGCGGCTTGTATGCGGCTCGCGAGGGCCTCCTCCTTGCCGCGCAGGATCTCCTCGACGCGCGTCAGTTTGTCGCGCTCCTCCTTGAGCCTCTGCTGCAAGCCCCTGCGCGTCACTCGTGCGGGCCTCACCTCGGGTTGTCGACGCGCGGCACTTTAGCGGCTTGTATGCGGCTCGCGAGGGCCTCCTCCTTGCCGCGCAGGATCTCCTCGACGCGCGTCAGTTTGTCGCGCTCCTCCTTGAGCCTCTGCTGCAAGCCCCTGCGCGTCACTCGTGCGGGCCTCACCTCGGGTTGTCGACGCGCGGCACTTTAGCGGCTTGTATGCGGCTCGCGAGGGCCTCCTCCTTGCCGCGCAGGATCTCCTCGACGCGCGTCAGTTTGTCGCGCTCCTCCTTGAGCCTCTGCTGCAAGCCCCTGCGCGTCACTCGTGCGGGCCTCACCTCGGGTTGTCGACGCGCGGCACTTTAGCGGCTTGTATGCGGCTCGCGAGGGCCTCCTCCTTGCCGCGCAGGATCTCCTCGACGCGCGTCAGTTTGTCGCGCTCCTCCTTGAGCCTCTGCTGCAAGCCCCTGCGCGTCACTCGTGCGGGCCTCACCTCGGGTTGTCGACGCGCGGCACTTTAGCGGCTTGTATGCGGCTCGCGAGGGCCTCCTCCTTGCCGCGCAGGATCTCCTCGACGCGCGTCAGTTTGTCGCGCTCCTCCTTGAGCCTCTGCTGCAAGCCCCTGCGCGTCACTCGTGCGGGCCTCACCTCGGGTTGTCGACGCGCGGCACTTTAGCGGCTTGTATGCGGCTCGCGAGGGCCTCCTCCTTGCCGCGCAGGATCTCCTCGACGCGCGTCAGTTTGTCGCGCTCCTCCTTGAGCCTCTGCTGCAAGCCCCTGCGCGTCACTCGTGCGGGCCTCACCTCGGGTTGTCGACGCGCGGCACTTTAGCGGCTTGTATGCGGCTCGCGAGGGCCTCCTCCTTGCCGCGCAGGATCTCCTCGACGCGCGTCAGTTTGTCGCGCTCCTCCTTGAGCCTCTGCTGCAAGCCCCTGCGCGTCACTCGTGCGGGCCTCACCTCGGGTTGTCGACGCGCGGCACTTTAGCGGCTTGTATGCGGCTCGCGAGGGCCTCCTCCTTGCCGCGCAGGATCTCCTCGACGCGCGTCAGTTTGTCGCGCTCCTCCTTGAGCCTCTGCTGCAAGCCCCTGCGCGTCACTCGTGCGGGCCTCACCTCGGGTTGTCGACGCGCGGCACTTTAGCGGCTTGTATGCGGCTCGCGAGGGCCTCCTCCTTGCCGCGCAGGATCTCCTCGACGCGCGTCAGTTTGTCGCGCTCCTCCTTGAGCCTCTGCTGCAAGCCCCTGCGCGTCACTCGTGCGGGCCTCACCTCGGGTTGTCGACGCGCGGCACTTTAGCGGCTTGTATGCGGCTCGCGAGGGCCTCCTCCTTGCCGCGCAGGATCTCCTCGACGCGCGTCAGTTTGTCGCGCTCCTCCTTGAGCCTCTGCTGCAAGCCCCTGCGCGTCACTCGTGCGGGCCTCACCTCGGGTTGTCGACGCGCGGCACTTTAGCGGCTTGTATGCGGCTCGCGAGGGCCTCCTCCTTGCCGCGCAGGATCTCCTCGACGCGCGTCAGTTTGTCGCGCTCCTCCTTGAGCCTCTGCTGCAAGCCCCTGCGCGTCACTCGTGCGGGCCTCACCTCGGGTTGTCGACGCGCGGCACTTTAGCGGCTTGTATGCGGCTCGCGAGGGCCTCCTCCTTGCCGCGCAGGATCTCCTCGACGCGCGTCAGTTTGTCGCGCTCCTCCTTGAGCCTCTGCTGCAAGCCCCTGCGCGTCACTCGTGCGGGCCTCACCTCGGGTTGTCGACGCGCGGCACTTTAGCGGCTTGTATGCGGCTCGCGAGGGCCTCCTCCTTGCCGCGCAGGATCTCCTCGACGCGCGTCAGTTTGTCGCGCTCCTCCTTGAGCCTCTGCTGCAAGCCCCTGCGCGTCACTCGTGCGGGCCTCACCTCGGGTTGTCGACGCGCGGCACTTTAGCGGCTTGTATGCGGCTCGCGAGGGCCTCCTCCTTGCCGCGCAGGATCTCCTCGACACGCGTCAGTTTGTCGCGCTCCTCCTTGAGCCTCTGCTGCAAGCCCCTGCGCGTCACTCGTGCGGGCCTCACCTCGGGTTGTCGACGCGCGGCACTTTAGCGGCTTGTATGCGGCTCGCGAGGGCCTCCTCCTTGCCGCGCAGGATCTCCTCGACGCGCGTCAGTTTGTCGCGCTCCTCCTTGAGCCTCTGCTGCAAGCCCCTGCGCGTCACTCGTGCGGGCCTCACCTCGGGTTGTCGACGCGCGGCACTTTAGCGGCTTGTATGCGGCTCGCGAGGGCCTCCTCCTTGCCGCGCAGGATCTCCTCGACGCGCGTCAGTTTGTCGCGCTCCTCCTTGAGCCTCTGCTGCAAGCCCCTGCGCTCGGCAGCTCCGCGGTCCATCTTCATTTCTTCCTGACTTATCTCTTCCTAAGAGGATTATAGACTCTGAGATATGGATAAATTATTTTATGGATTGGACTTTATGCATTGTTTATCGATCTCAAAATTAAACTAAAACGTAGTAGGCGCTAGTATAAATAAAATATAGTGATATCATACACCGAGTCTCCTGCAGTCGGCGGCGGCCTGCGCGACCTGCGCCTTCAGCTCGCTCATCTTGGCCTCGCAGTCTTCCAGCTCGCGCATACATCTCTCCCTGTTTTCCGTCAACTCGCTCAACTTTTCGGTCAGTTCTTGAACTGTCTGTTTTGCGAGATTTAGCTCATCGTCCTGTGTGAGAAAAGCTTTTTAAAATTAGTATCGATATAAATTAAATCAATAAAAAAAACTAAAAATAAAAAATAAAAAAATCACAATCAGCATACAAAAAAAAATTGAGTATACCAGCACGGCTAGCTGCGGCGCTTGTCGCATGTCGCGCGCCGCGGCGGCCGTGTCCGCTTCCGCCTCGCGCTGCAGCAGCTCCGCGCCCATGGCTTGGAGCGCTTTAGACACTGCACGCTCCCTCTCCGACGCGCGTCGCTGCTCCGCTATCAATTGCTGAAGGTTTTCGTCGTGCTGCTGCAGTTCAGTCTCCAACTCTTGGATCTCCGTTCGCAATTGCCTGTGATGAACGATGCAAATTAGTTTCGGTGAGAGTCAGGATCGCTCGTCGCCCTGAGCGCATGGCGTAAGGCATTAGGCACCGTACCGCATGCGCTCGCCGGAGTCGAGGCTGAGGAAGCGCGCGGCGCGCGCGCGGCCGCCGTACGCGCGGTAGTCGGGCGCGGGGTGGTACTCGGAGCAGTCGAGCGTGACGATCTTGGCGCAGTTGGGCGGCACGCGCGCGGCCGTGTCCGCCAGCCGCTCGGCCGCCTCGTGCTCGGGCACCAGCAGCACGCGCTCCAGCGACAGGTTGTCGATGAGGAAGTTGGCCACCACCGCGTCCTCCACGAGCAGCGCCTGCAGCGCGCTGCAGTACGGCGCCGGCGCGCGCACGCTCTTGCCGCGCACGTCGTGCCGCGCGTCCAGGAACCTGCTGCACGTCACCGTCGGCTTGCCGCCGCCCTGCCACACCTGCGCACATGTTACATCACACACTATGCGCCATTGTGTTCCATCCGCTATTTTTTTTTTTATTTATTTGGAAAACATACAGCTTAAATAAATCAAATATAGCTAACACAATAATGATATCACTGGAGCCAGTTATGTTTGCACGTTTTGTTGAAATACAATATTTTGTGTAGGAGTCCATCCTAAATTTTAGTGAACAAAAATGTACTAATAAAATTCTACATCAATGACAAAAATATATAAATTTACGCGTATCAAACGAGCAAGTTCGAGCGGAAATAAATATATATATATGTTACCTGGTCTATTATCCTGAACAGCTTCCTGGAGTCCTCGGCCGTGTTGACGCAGAAGCCCCGGATGAGCCCGCCGATGATATGCTCCAGCGCGCCCGCCCACTGCTTGTCCCTCACTCTTATGTACTGACCTGAACCAATCCAAATGTTTTTTATTTGATGCCATTAAAAAAATCTAAAATAACATCACAATTATTTTGCAGACCAAAGCACTAAACTTAAAACAGGCTGGCGTTTGTAATTTGCAGCCCAAATAGACCGTAGTCTGTGTTAGGGCTGACCACTATAACTCTTTATAACTCTGTGAGGCTGACAAAATGATGACTTACTTATTTTAAATATACATACCTGTTTCAGTAAAAGTGACGAACAAAAAAGGTTTTATTTTAGATTTTAATTTAACTTACATTAAGGTTTATAGTTTAATTATCTATTTTTCTCAAACATGCTTGGTTTGAGCATTATTTTGACAATCTTCTTTGAGATAAATCGAAATTGCTGTATTGGCCAAATACATGCGAGCAGCGTCCGGCAAAAGTATTATAAAAATCTATATCTGTCGTGGTTTAGCGGCCAAATAAATTACATAGTAAATTCATATCTGTCGTGTAATTCAAAAATGGAACGATGTTTTACTCCGAAACATGGCAACCAAGGAGGTAACTTATTTTATTTAAATTTCGAACTAGCTTGCAAATAGAAAGCTGTTTATTGAAAAAAAAAACAAATGAATACTTAACGCGGTAAAAATTATTGTTGTTCGTTGTTTGTTAGTCATTGCAAACATGCTTGGTTTGAGCATTATTTTGACAATCTTCTTTGAGATAAATCGAAATTGCTGTATTGGCCAAATACATGCGAGCAGCGTCCGGCAAAAGTATTATAAAAATCTATATCTGTCGTGGTTTAGCGGCCAAATAAATTACATAGTAAATTCATATCTGTCGTGTAATTCAAAAATGGAACGATGTTTTACTCCGAAACATGGCAACCAAGGAGGTAACTTATTTTATTTAAATTTCGAACTAGCTTGCAAATAGAAAGCTGTTTATTGAAAAAAAAAAACAAATGAATACTTAACGCGGTAAAAATTATTGTTGTTCGTTGTTTGTTAGTCATTGATTTTGAAATGTATTTGACCAAATGAATTCAAGTGAAGACAATGAGTGTGAACTTAATTTTTAAACAAAAAGTTCTGTCTAGGTACTACTTAGTTTTAATTTCCGCGCATTATTTGAGAAAAGTACTATACAAGCCTTGGCCACAACTAAGCATTGATGGACTTAAAGTTCGTCCTTCAATGCCTATTTTGCTGGCCGCTGCAGTAATGTACTATTACTAAATTTATCTAATAATTATTTAATTTTTAAATTGTTTGTATCAGCGGCTAAATGAGCGCTGTCGCTCACCGACGGGCCCGCGCGGCGGCGCGCTGAAGTGTCCGCGCTGCGCGGCGGCGGCCACGCGCCCGCACAGCTCCGACATGACGCCGCCGTACACCGCCAGCGAGTCCGCGCCGCGCGACTGCAGCTCGCGCAGCTCCTGCTGCCGCTGCTCTGTGGACAAACGGACTTTAAGCTCAGAAGGGCCCAGACCCAGAGCCGTAAAGCGATCGCTTATCGACTTACTCTATTCGCAGCAGGCTGATGGGCACAAAGCATTTAACAGATTCTGTCGAGGTTATCTACCTAAATATATAAAAGGCAAAGGTGACTGACTGACTGACTGATTTATCAACGCACAGCTCTAACCACTGGTCGGATCTGGCTGAAATTTTGCACTCAGATAGCTATTGTAACGTAGGCATCCCCTAAGAAAGGATTTTTGAAAATTCCACCCCTAAGAGGGTGAAATAGGGGTTGAAAGTTTATATGAAACTTCGTCATTTTTGAAGTTATATCCATGAAACTTGGTTTACAAGCTACGGGTAAAAAATTAAGAAATATGTGTTTCAGTTTTTGAAATTTCTACCCGCAAAGGAGTGAAATAGGGATTGAAAGTTTGTATGAAAGTCCTTCATTTCTCAAGTTATAGCCATGAAACTTAGCATTTTGGCTTTCAGTTAGATATGCAAGAGTATGTGTTTCACCATTTTTGAAAATTCGACCCCCAAAGGGGTGAAATAGGGGATGAAAGTTTGTATAAAAGTCCTTCATTTCTCAAGATATTTCTCAAGTTATATCAACAAAACTTGGCATTTTGGCTTTCGTTAAAAATTAAAGAAGGATGTATGTCACAGTTTTTCAAAATTCCACCCCCAAACGGGTAAAATAGGGGTTGGAAGTTGGTATGAAAGTCATTCATTTTTCAAGTTAAAGCCGTGAAACTTGGTATTTGAGCTTTCAGTTAAATATAAAGAAGTACGTGTTTCACCATTTTTGAAAATTCTATCCCCAAGGACGTTAAATATAGAGTTTGTCCTTCAGTCACGCCGCAACAGAGCAATGGATCAATGTGATTGCATGAGTATAGTTGAGGACCTGGAGAGTGACAGGCTACTTTTTAAACCAGAAAATCAAGGAGTGCCTGTGGGGAAAAAACTTAAACCACGCGGACGAAGTCGCGGGCATTAGCTAGTTATACTATATTGATGATTTTCTCAATGCAAAAACTGCATGGAAGCACTCGGCTTCACATCCAGCAGCCCACGTCCACGAGTCATGGCCGGTATACGCACTGAGGCGGGCGGCGAGGCGCGAGCGCTCGGCGTGCGCGCGCTCCACGTCGTCGGCGAGGCGCGCGGAGTGGCTGCGCGCCTGCTGCGCGTCGTTGCGCAGCGTGGCCACGCGTGCGCGCGCCTCCTCGGCCGCCGCGCGACTGAGCTCCGCGCGCCGCTGCAGCTCCTCCGACTCGCGCTGCGAGCCCGCCGACCCCGACCTGCGCCCCGAATTGCGCATTAAGGTACAGTTAGACAAGCTCATTACTAGCACGAAATCATAAAATATGTACACACGGTAGCGACTTTGGTCGACGGCTACTCGCGATGTAAGGCTACGTTTGCACTGCGAAAAACATTCGCGTGAATATTTTTCGGAGAGCGAACATAGCCTGATATTTGCTATGACAGTTGTGAAAATAGTAATGATCGAATAGAAAATATATCGTGCGCCGCGCGCTCCAGCGGCCGCAGCTGCCGCTCCAGCTCCTCCTTGTGCCGCTCGTGTGTGTGTAGCGCCGCTGTCACGCGGTACTCACTCGATCTCGCGCTCGTAGTCCTTCACGCGGCGCTTGGCGCGCGCCAGCAGGTCGGAGTGTCGCGCGAGCGCGGCGCCCGCGTCCGTGTGCGCCGCGCGCGCCTCTTGCGCCGCGCGCTCCAGCGGCCGCAGCTGCCGCTCCAGCTCCTCCTTCTGCTGCTTGTGCTCAGCCAGCTGCTTCTCCAACGCCCTGCCGACACACGTGTTCAGATCACCGCCTCATTTGGCAAACTAGCAAACATATAATGTTCAAGCATGTTATAGACTGCATGTTCTCCTAACTAGATACACACAAAAATAAAAGGATACCTAGGTAACAAAGTGTGAAATGGGTATCTCATCAGTTGGCGCGCTGGCTACTCACTCGGTGGCGGCGCCGGCCAGGCTCTGCTCCATGGCCCGCAGCGCGTCGTCCATGCGCGTGCACTTGGCGCGCTGGCGCTGGCTCTGCTCGCGGACGACGGCGATTTCTTGCTCTGTGGCCGCGATCTCGCTCCAGCACAACTCTGCCTTCAGTAGCTTCAGCTGCTTCTGAATTTCCTTCTGGGAACGCATCTGTTTGTGCAGGTTCTTCCATTTTGTATACTCGTTTTTCAAATCTATGCAAAACTGCAATATAATTTTTACATAAAGTTAAGAAAATGTCAAAACAATGGCCATCAATACTTTCTTTAGCATTTCATTCATAGTAATTCTTGGTCATCATGCTTGTTCTACAGAATCAATGCTTACGTTGTTCTTCTTTTCCCAAGAAGCAAAAGCATTCAAACAACCCGCACGAGCCCGCTCGTAGTTCTCCTCAATGATATCCAGGTTGGTCGCTCTCATGAATAGATTGTACAGCTTCTTGGGATCCATTTTCAGTGAGAAATCCCTGGCGTCATCTTGATTCAGTACTGATATTGGATTGTTTACTTGAATGTTCAGAGCTGTTACGATAGCATTCACTTCTTTGGCATTTGAGTGAACTAATCTTCCTTAAAAAAAAGTTAAAAAAAATAGAGGCTAGATGTCTGCAATGAATAAGCAATAAGGTTATCAGGTATCAGTAGACATCTTAACATATTATTATTTTATATAATAATCTTTTGTATGTTTGTAACTCACACCACAACTGAACCAATTTGCTACATTAGGTATATACCGGAAAAGTAAAGAGCTCCTGCGGGAATCAAAAAACCTTAAGCCATGCATGGGCACAATAGTTGTGGGATCGTCTAGCAAAAGTTTTGATAATCATTGTGGGTAATTCTAGTATAGACAATCTCTACACTAAACTACAGTGATAGGACTAATTGTATAACAGCTATCACTTTCATAATTCTGCCTGCGAAAAAGGACAACACTTTAAAGGACAAAAGGACTTTAGAAATTATTGTGATTACGTGTATTACCTGCACTTGATCTTATTTTATAATTAGAGGCCCCAGATGCTGACAGAGTTTTAACTATTGTTATTACATCTCCATATTCTTCTGGTTTGTAAGCACGTTGACCGCTATTTTTTATTCTTATTTCGATATTTGCTGAGTTAGCTCCTTTTTTCACAAAAGCTGAAAAATGGTGGGTAAAATTACTGAATGGAATGAAATAATTTTACGTGTAACTTATAGAGGGACAATGACAGAAAATTGGGGTTCATGTGGATTTTTTAAAACTTGTCTCCACAGGGTCAGTCACAGACATCATCTAGTTCTATTGTAAAACAGGGCATTGATCAAAATATGTTAAATAGAATCTTGTATTTGTAAAGCTTTTACACCCACAAAGGTTTCAAAAAGCTTTAAAATTAACTAAATATCCTTTAAAGCTCAGCTGCTTGAGTAACTATGATATTGGCTATCAGTTTTAAAAATCAAGCTTAGAGAAAAGAACCGTAAGTAAAAGATCTAAGCAACCTTATGTAAATCTCAACTTACATTGAACATTCTTCCCTCTATTGGTGTCCAAGGCTTTGCCTCCTAAGCCCACAACCAAAGCTGTGAGGATGGCACTCTTGCCGCTACCGTTCCGGCCGACGATAAAAGTAACTCTCTTTTTGAATTCCACTCTAAAATTCTCGTGACAAAAGAAGTTCTGCACGTGAACGCTCAATATCGCTCCATCCATAGCTTCATCATCATCATGACCATTTTGTGCTTCCACTTCCATTTTCGCTTGTAATAGTTATGTTATTAAGTAAACACTTGAGAATTATCTGAATTGTGATTTGAGGGTGATGATAGATGAGTATTTCAGGTGTTTACTTGTACCTGTAATAATACCTTGTGATTAACTTTATATGGAGGTGTTCGAAAAGTTTGTTGTCTCAAATCAGAGCAATATTCATAAATAACTAAGGTTAATGTGATGATGAAAAGTAGTTTCACACAACTATAATAATAAACAACGTGGAACTAAAAGTTTTCGCTAATTTTTTGATTACATAGTAGGTATTTGTATTTTGTTTTCCCCTGGTTTTCCCACTGTTTTCCACAGATCACGTCACTCATAAACTAATAAAGAGTAAACACAGATTAGTAGTAATTGATATTGACCACAGAGTTATATTGACCAGCAACCAGAGCAGCACATTTTTTTTAAATGGCTGTGGGTTTTACGGCTCTGGGTCACAGAACGCATATACTCCTAGCAAAGCTCCTAGCTTGTTCAACTACTAGCGCCCCTTTGGTTACTTCATCGTGGCGCGAAATTTGAATTTTTTTTTTACTAAATGGTGCGAAAAGTGCGAAATTTGATTTTTTTTTCTAAAAACAGGAAATTAATAAATTCAAGCTCCTTCCAAAATAAATCACTAATTTATATTATTTAAATCTTTGATGATGTACATTGGTTTGTTGTTAATTTTTGGCATGGGTATAATAATTGAGGACCTGGAGAGTGAAGTAAGCTACTTTTTATCTCGGAAAATTAAGGAGTTCCCGTGGGAATCAAAAACCTTTAACCGCGCGGACGAAGTCGCGGGCATCAGCTAGTTTATAATATTAGTATAGAGTAAGTATTAGTGTATTGCATGTTTATTGCTGTATCAAGCTATGGTGAACATAGAGTAATATCAAGTGAATCAGTGATTATCTGGGCGGTCTGTGGCAACCACAGAGTACTTTTTATAGGGAAGGCAACTTTGCTGTGTTGCATAGTGCTTTCAAACGCCAGAGAACGAGAATTGAGAAACGCCATTATTTAATCTGCTTTAGTTTTTTCGAAGAATTACCGAATCTTAAATTGAAATTGATCTTGTAATATCTACTCACCGTTTTCGCATCAAGAAATCGGGATTTTTGGTTTAAACATACTTAAATATATCCCCAGAAGAATCGGACTCATCGAAATAACCGAGTATCCCAATAATATCAAGGTAAACAACTTTCCACGATACGTTGCAATAATAGAATGTTTATCTCAATACTGTGCACGCTGTGCATGATTACTTGAATTTCTTTGCGAATAATATGCGATGAAAATAGCTAAAGAGCAAGATTAAACAGGTGCTGTTGTCCAGTACCTTTAAAAATGCACATTGACGGTAACGATACATGTTTATATTTATTTATTTTCATGTGGTTTATTTATTCCTTGAGAAATAACCATAATAACCTGGAAGATGCATAGCACTGTCCATAACCATCTGGATGATTGAAGATGTAGCACTAGCCTTTATATTGAAAAAAAAAGGAAAGCTTTGTAAATACATTGTATTTTATATCCTTTTCAGAAATTCAACATGAGTGAATCAGCTGATCAGAATGAACCACCGAAAGATGTGAGTCTAGTATGCTTTTCTAGCATTTGTCAAGTATAAAGTTATAAACTACCTACTAGATGATACTCACAACTATGTCTGTGGGGATTCGTGTTTTAATAATCCTTGAGGAACTATAATAATATGTTGGTTAAATTAATGGTTTTTAAATATTTTAAAATATAAACACTGGATTAATAAGCAGACTATTACTCATTCTCGGGAATAGGTCGTGAAAACAGCAGACTGATAGACAGACACTCATATTTATGTGTATTACTAGATGATGCCCGCGACTTCGTCCGCGTGGATTAAGATTTTTTGATACCCGCGGGAACTCTTTAATTTTTCGGGATAAAAAGTAGTCTTATGTCCTTCCCCGGGATACAACCTACCCCTGTACCAAATTTCATCAAAATCGGTTGAACGGATGAGCCGTGAAAGCGTAGCAGACAGACATTAGTATGGATTAGCATGGATTTGACCTGATTTGATTTAATCATTGCACACTTATTGTGTGAAGTAAATAATTAAGAAAAAACAGATAGATATTCACAATGAGCAACCACAAAACATATAAATTACATATTAATTTTTCAATCCTTTATTGTAGCCAAAAGAGTTGGAAAAGTTAGAAGAGGCAAAACTGAAAGCAAAGTTTCCAAATGCAATACTTGGCAGAGGTCCCAGCGGTCACTCTGCTTTTCTACAAAAAAGACTTGCAAAAGGAGTAAGTATATTTGTATTATACCTATTGTTTCCCCAACTTAATTCACATGAAAAGAGAATTTTTTTATTTTTTTTCTCCCTTTCTATTTCTGTATCTCGGCAATCTGTCTTGCGACATTGAGCTGTGAAGTTGTGGGTGGCATATTTTAGAGCAAGGTATCTGTCCACTGACGGAATTCCCTATTTGCTGAAAAATCTACTGGTCAGATCCGAGACACTATTTTGTTTCAATCGGCAGTATCAGAGACTGCCTTCTCCCTCTAATTTATATGCCAAGTCGTTGACATGAACCGCGAGTCGCCCCTGATATTTTTTACTATTTGCCACAATTTCTTCTCTGACGGTTTTGATGTTGAGATCCTTTTGAATGATTTTGTTGCTTTTGTTGCTTGTTGTATGGTGGGATGTTGAACATAATTCTGAGAGCCTTGTTTTGAAACCTTTCAATGATCTCAACTCAAAAGAGAATGCCAACAAATTATAATAATCCCAGGGTGTATTCAGATAAATATATTTAAATATAGCAAAAAAAATAAGACTTGCACTGTTGCACTTGCAATGGTTAGGCCGCTGTTCAAGCTCCTTGGGACCCCAATGCCTATCAGTTACTTGAACTACAAACTTCTTGTAGTGTTTTTTATGATATGTTCTTGTTAATTGGTTAAATCCAATGAGAATGGATGTAGGAAATATATGCCGGAAGCATATTTAATGAATTAATGTACTCAAATGAAAGTAATGTATTCAAATAAAAATGTGTTCCACAATGCTGTCAAACTAAACATGACACTCTTGCCAAGTTCCAAGCAAAGGCAAAGTAAGGCAACTCTCATTTTTAAAAAAATTGTTTGAAATTACCAATCTACAGTACTTCGAGACAGTTGAGGATACATGTATTCCCAATGATTCTGATACTTTAACAATTACTGTTTACCCAAATGCTCCTGCTGCACTGCTGATGCTTCTAATGAACATGGTGACAATCCTGAAATTATTTTTAGGAAATGTGTCATTTGATGTGTGTGCGATGATTTTTTATAATACTTGGATGTACTTATTTTGATACATAGTGACTGCCAGCAGTTTTGGGTGCTTCCTGCCTGTCACCACATTCTTTGTCCCTGAATTTGAAGCAAATTTGAGTTTGGGTCCCCCAATCGCGATGGCTGAAAAGATCTGGATGAAATTTGGCACAGATATTTAGTCTGGAATAACACATAGGCTACTTTTTATCATGTAAAATTAAAGAGTTCCCGCGGGAACCAAAAATCCTCAATCCACATGTACAAATTAACGGGTATTAGCTATAAGTAATAAATTAAAAAAATGATGTATTCATAAGAATGCAGGTGATATAAAGTTAACATAATTACAGTTTGAGAGCCTTATACATTCTACAAATTAATGGTGTATGAATGTTCTTGCAGCAAAAGTTCTTCGACTCGGGCGACTACCAGATGGCCAAGCAGCGACCCGGCAACCTGGCGGCGCCCTTCAAGGCGCCCGCTGCGCCCGCCAAGCTGCCGACCGGCGACGCCATCCCCACGCCCGAGACCGTGCCGCTGCGCAAGACCTCCATCATCCAGCCCAAGTACCAGCCATCCGCCCACTCCTAGCCTCATGTTGCGATCCGTTCACTGAAGGGTGAGCCCTAGCCGTGCAGTGTACACACCCATCCACTAGATAATGTAAACAGTAAACCCACTATACCATTATACTAATTTAAACCAGTGGCTTACATTGCAAATTGTAATCTATTCACCAAAAGTGTAACCCTAGCATTGGATACTGTTATAGACCCATCAACATACTACAGTAAAGCTCGCCATTGTCGATAAGTCTTGACTATTGACTGTCACAATAAACAGCCATTACAGTTTGTGTGTATGAAATCATGGCAACGGACGGAGTCATTTAAACTGATTCTGGGAAGCAAATATTTTGGCGTCCATCCTTTTTACAGTCAATGGCGAGCCTTAGTGCTATTCTTTCCACAATATGATTAATGATGTTGTACACAATCTAAATCTAGTGCTATAATTGTGAATACATTTTGATCAGTCATTTTAGTTTAGCGTAGGGTTTGTGTGCAACAGAATTAGAGACATTGTTACTATTTCCATAGTGACTGCGTTCCACACGTGTTACTTTTACGTGCCTTTCCACCAGAAATTTACTACGTTGCTAAGCTGTGCGGATGTGTGTCAAACCTACCAATAGAGCACTGATGTTCGATCTAGCACTCCTATTGGTGGGTTTGACATGACATCTGTAGCTTAGATACATAGCACATCTTTGGTGGAAAGGCGCCCTTGGGCCTACACAGGCCCAAGGGCGCCTACTACCTACTGATTTATACTTACATCCTTTAGTGAAATGTCATAGAATTTCGGGAGCAGGTTGCTTTGATGAACTCTGTCCATTGTTTCCTTTAGTGTGGGCCTTCATATAGTATTTTTACTCTTAAATTTTGTATGAAATAGCATCTGTAACCAGTATGCATTTTAGAGGGCTGATTCTGAAAGGTTTTGGGCATTTAGCTACTGTCATCAATCATCATCATAATGTCTGTCTGTCATCTCAAATATCTTTGTCATTGTGGCTAATTCTATTGTACACAACCTCTAAACTAAAATGAAAGCTCTAAATATATTGATATATCTTTCATAACGCTCCCTGCGGAAAGGGTCGACACCAGATTTAGTCCTGTCATAGTTTAGAGGTAGTGCACAAAATAATAAGCCACAATGGGGCTGATTCTGTAGTGCACAATCTCTAAACTAAAATGACAACATTAAAAATATTGCTAACCCGAAACACAACACTCCCTGCAGAAAGGTAAGGAACTAGATTTAAAGCTGTCATTTATTTTAGTTTAGAGATTGTGTTATACAGAATTGGCCACATTGGGGCTGATTCTGTTTCACAATCTCTAAACTAAACTAAAATGGCAGCTTTAAATCTAGTTCTGTCCCTTTCCGTAGGGAGTATTATGAAAGGGTTAGCAATATTTGTAATGCTCTAATTTTAGTTTAGTTTAGAGATTGTGCACTACAGAATCAGCCCCATTATCTCTCATAAATCTAGGTTAACTGTTAAGCGATCGCTGTTTTGTATGGAAACTGTGTCAGAATCGCTAAATGACATAGAATCAGTGGGCTGAGGGCCTCGTATAATTTTTTAAATATCATGTCACATTGCATATTTTCTCGGCCATCCTTCGCTCCTTTCACAAGTCGCACCGCCGTCGCTTGTCTCTAGGTTAGCTGATTGTAAACTGTTGGTAGATTGCGAAACTTAAATGCAACAATAATAGGGATAATGCCTGTGTCAAAAAGAAAATACATATTTCTTACTAATTTTTAAATAGAAAGCCATCAAATCCACATCCTCTGTTAGTTTTGAGTTTGTTTACCTAACAGTTTTAAACTATTGACTTAAAAAAAGTGCATCGTAATTTGATGACGCCATAATTATGTATTTCATACTAACTCTCAAACTAGAATGGTATTTTTTACTTTTGATAAAGAGTTGCTGATTTGATTGAATTGACATCATCCCAAATATTGTTTTAATTAGATTTTTTAAAGTACAGTTACTTTAGCTACTTGTCTTTGGCATGTTGTTCATACAGAGATTGTTAGAGGGGAAAAACACATATTGAAATTAAAATTAATTGAATTTTTAGTAAAAATCAAACAATGCCATATTTTTTCTAACATGCATTACCAACAAGGACAGCATGAGAATTAAGTCTTGTTTTCGTGCACAGTAATCTCTAATAACAATGATTGTGACGATCACAATGCATTATAGTTTCGTAATTCTGCTCATACAGCTGTTGTTAATTTCTATCAACACATCGAATACCAGCACATTTTAATGTTAATAAATTGTGTGAAAAAGTGTCATATGTGATCATTAAATTGTAACACATTAGTCTTTTGGTTGAAATCTTATCTTTTATATAAAAAAGCGGTTATATTTATGTATAAAAAATTAGGTAAAGTAATGTTATAGACTTGAATGAGAGTGTGTGGGTAATACATAGTAATTAAACACTTTCGAAGTTATATTTTTAAATAATTGTTCTTTTATGAATATAGCCATAAGGTACATTTGGATTTATAAAAACCTTGTTCCTAATACCACCTGGGGGTAATTGCGCAGTCCACTTGCACCAAAAAAAACTATAACTAGTGACAATAAAAGAATGAATTTAAAATGGCGAGATAATCATTCCCTTTCGCTTGTAATGTGTGAGATGGAATTATTAGCGCTTCATTTCTATTTGTTATTTTATGGGCACAAGTTATGAAATGTAGCTAATTATATTGTACCTGTAGTTGTTGTCATCTATAAACTAAGCTAAAATGACACCTCTTATTTTATTGCTGTTTAATAACGCTTCCTGCGGAATGGGACATCACTACATTTAGTCTAGAAATCGTGTACAAATTAGCCACAATCACACACACAGTCAAGAAGTTAATGGCCCTCGAAAATGAAACAAACCAAAAAAATCTATTGTTGAAATCGAATGAGTTGCGCAATTAACCTCAATATCATATGTAATAGAAATGAATGTTTAATTAGTTACGATATAAAATTCATGTATGTGTAATTTTAGACATAACATAGGTAAATATGTATCTGACGTTTCTTTATGTGGCTTACTGCAGTTGGGTACAGCATTATTATTATAATAAAAAAAATATGTTTTAGTTAAAAAAATTGTAATTGCGTACAATTTTTTTAACTAAAACATTTTTTTATTATAATAATAATGCTCTGCTTATAAAATTGAGTTAACTCATTAAAAAACTCATTACACTATAAATTAGTTATCATTCAGTTCATTTAACAGGTGTAACTAAAAAAACACTAATTTTATTTTCTACATTGTTTAGTTTTGCCAACAAATAATATCAATATGTTGTACAAAATAAGTTTGACACTAGTGTAAGATGCAAACGGGAAATGTTGTAAGCATTAATTATTATAAAATAAACTTGGTAATAAAAGCTGAGAAAATTTGATTAGATAGTATTTCTTTTCAATATCATCTTAAATGATCAATAATGATCATAACCATTCTGACCCGTTGACCTAAGTGATCGACCAACGAGGTACCTAATGCGACGCGACAGGAACAAAATATGGTAGCTGACCATCCAAGTGACCTACGTTGTCGCTTATAAAAGTTCAGCTGTTGTCGTTTTTGCTGGTAACTATTAACTTGACTGCCCAAAGTGATGGATCCGCGAAAAATTTCACCAGCATTTAGTACTAATTAGTACCTTGGTTAAAATATTTAGTACCTAATTTTTTACCAAGAAATATAATTTTTTAAGTGGGCAGTCATTCTGACCTCAAGATGACTGCCCATATTATAATTTCCGCGTAAGGGTTCGGTATTTTAGATTTGTCTCTGCACAATAATTTAGTACCTATTTGGTACCTACACATATATATTTTCTAGAATTTTTGTAAAAGGGCATAGATAACATTCAGTCAGAAATAATCATATTATAGGTTCAGACTTCAGAGTAGATTATCATATTTTAATCATTATGTTGTGGTTCTATGTCCAAAGAAAAATAAGTACCAAAGCATTGTTTGCAAGGTTTGTTTAATTACACTATAATCTATATTAACAAGAGATTACTTAAAGAATGGCACAAATTTAACATTTACAAAAACAATTGAGAAACAGAACCTCTGAGATTTCAGTCTCAATTGACTCTACCACATTATTTTCTGATCCATACGCAAGAATTAACTTTGTTATAAAAACATTTTTTAACAAAAATATCAATAGTTTACAAAAATATTAAATAATGTTGACAGTTTAATAGCAGTGTGGGAAGGAAAATACAAATTACATTGCAATAAGTTCGTGTTATTTAACTGGTGTTTGGAAGAGCACGATATAACATCACTTTTCTATGAAGTACCTGCAATAGAAACGATATAATATTCAGAATAGGGATGACGGCAACTCAATCAAATCAGCAACTCTTTAGCAAACTTAAAAACACTTCTAGTATGGAAGTTGTATGAAATTCACAGTGTGTCATAATAAAATTTCAACACACTTCTTTTCTTTAATCTATATTTTAAAATGGTTATCAAACTTAAAACTAACCGAGGATGTGAATTTTAGGTCTTTTGGAAGACCCTCCATTTAATAATCAGTTAGAAATAATTTATTTTTGATATAGGCCTCATCCCTATTCTAAATACAAAAGAAAGGATACATAATATTCAGCATTTTAGCAAAAGTATTTCTTATCTATTGCAGGTTAAAGAAAAGTAGTGTTTAGGCAGAGCCTTAAAATAGGGAATGCAATATTAGGGTGAATTGACGTTGAGACTATCTATTAATAATTATTAGTGACATTTGTACCGACCCTCAGCTTTCACTAGACAAACTATGTAATAGTTATTTATTTACAAAGGTGGTTTGACAACTAAATGTAAAGGTAAATCGTTACATTTATTTTGGAATTAAAAGTGTAGTATCACTTTGTGAGATTCTGCACGTTGATTGAAACTTCACTGCGCAAGTACCTTTCAGTTAGTAGGAAACAAGTTTATGTGTATCTTATTAATACTGACGCATCACTTTCTTAAATTAAGTTTGTACAAGTTTGGTAGAGATGTTTTAAAAACTAATAACGCACCACAGACCTTAAAAGTTATATAACAATTATATAATGTTATATAACGAGTATCATGTTCCCTTACTGATCTATTTAAAAATAACTCACAATTTACTTTTTATAGTTGACTTTCATTTGTTTTCAAAATACATAAAAAAAATACATAGGCCACATGCTGTTTTTGAAAATTGAAAGTTATAATTAGTGATAACAATGCAGGAGTTAATATATTTTTATCTAAAATCTTGTAACATAACGTAATCTAAAGTGTTATATAACATTTTAGATTGACTACCAAAGCACATTAATTGACAAATGAGTGCGGCGCGCTCTTTTAACTTGAAACTCTACAACAAACTGGTCATGTTTGTGGTCAAGCGTTTATTCTTGAGGAATTCTTGAAGTCCTTTGTCCCGTTTGTTATATCGAGCTGCTCTCTGTGAATAAAGAAAATGGCTTCATACAAACGTAGAAGGGTGATTGCTTCACTATTAATTGTTATTGTACGCCCAAAAATAAGCATGATATATATTTTTCTCGCTATCATCTAGGCTTATGGCAATATAAAACAGTAGAAAAATTTTGATTTGGAAGTTCTGAGCCTCCAAACATACTAATCATACTAATATTATAAATGCGAAAGGGTTTGTTTGTTGGTTCATTGGTTTGTTCATTTCTGCTTCAATCATGCTGCAATAGAGCAATGGATCGATGTGATTTTTTGCATGGGTATAGTTGGATTAGAGGACCTGGAGAGTGACATAGGCTACTTTTTATCTGGGAAAATTAAGGTGTTCCCGTGGGAATAAAAAGAAACTTATGCCATGCAGACACGAGCATCAGCTAGTCTTAACAGGTTCGCTGCCACCTCCGCACGGGTGCGGGGTGAGGATGTACACCTCACCCCGCACCCGTGCGGGGTTGGCAGCGAACCTGTTAAGAATAAAATAGCTGGCTCAGTTGTACGGTGACCCTCACCAGGGTTCCAGTGCACGTAGTCGGGCGTGGCGGCGGCCTGGTACTCGTGCACCAGCTCGTCGACGACGGCGCGCGACTCGTCGAACTCCTCCAGCGACTCCTTAAACATGGGCTCCTTGCGGAACACCTCCAGGAACGCCTCGCGCTTGCGCAGCTTGTCGAACTGCTGCAGGCACCGGTCGAACAGCTGCCAACACAAGCACCACTTCAGCATGTCGCGGTTACCACAGTGTAAACTACATGGCGCTAGTTGTATGTACATCACGCGATAGATAACCGACTGAAAACTTACAAGTTACATACCAGCCTGAATCGCGATATCGAAGTTTTCTGAGAATAGCGCTATAGATATAGATTATAGACCGTTCAAACTTAGAACGGTCGGATCAGAAGGGTCCCTGGGCACAACACCAGCCCGGAGGAAGATCTTCCTATATGTGCGGACGAGTTCATATCACTCAATCGTCCCACAAATATTTACGATTAGGACAACGACGAAATAATAGTCATTGATGCTACAAGTGCAGCATTATGAAAATTACACTCGAAAATTACACCTGGCCTGGGCAAAAATATTAAATAGAGCCGACAGTGGCGTGCACAGGGCTTGAAGCTAGGGTAGGCATTAGTTAGTTAGAATACCTATTTACTGACTGTTATAATGAAAATGAACATTGACGTATTTCCATTTGGGTAAGCGGTGCTTTTATGCCTCTATGAACTGCACGCCACTGAGAGCCGAGGGTTCAATGTTGCGCAATATAGCACTCACGGAACAGATGTTGGTGTGGTTGGCGAGCAGCAGGCCGGAGACCTTGTGCGAGGCGTGCACGTAGGGCGAGCGCCGCGACAGCGCCACCTGTATGGAGGCGGGCCCCCACGGGATGAACGACGCCAGCTTGCGCTCGCGGATGCGCTGCAGCGACTTGTGCACCTGCGACGGATCCACCTCGCCCTAAAGGGACACAAGCGATACGAGAAATCCCAACAAGTTCGGACTCGGCGGGTGATCGGGCGTAATCGGGAGTCTACGGACGATGACGGTTGTAGTAGTGTACGCGCTCGCTTTCTTTTACATACATTTGATTTGATCGGCCGACGACGCCCGAGTAAAGATCGGCCGACAACGGATTAGGTGTAAGCGAGCCTATAGGCTACGGCTACGGCCATAGACATAGAATTTTTTCGCTACGCTCAATAGACTGACAAAGCGTGGGAGCGAGAGGTATTTAGTTAATAAACACTGCCGCGAGCGAAAAAGAGATAGCGAAACAAAAGGCCAGTATGTCATTGTTTACGCGAGTAAGAGGCCATAGCGTCCCGGCCTATTCCAAGTCGAGGTGAATTTTGTGCATTTAATTAATAGTCGTACGATTAAAACTTAAAATCTTTGTTCTGCCACCACAGTGTCTTGTTCAGTAAATGAATGTGACGTTACAAGACGTAATAACACGCTTAAATACACGTTCCACAGGTTTTTACTGAATATTTTTTTTTTTTTTGTACCAAAAAGTTATACAATACGTAGAAAACAGAAACATAGTGGACAAGGAAACACTTATCTCTATAAGAGATCTCTACCAGTGACCCTTTGCAGTGAGAAAGGTTGTGCAGGAAGAATGGGTACAACAAGATATGAGATGGAATGAAACGAGATATTTTTTTTTTTTTTTTTTTTATTTATTTACAAAATAACTTTTACATATCACATATTAATAACTTCACGTCCTGAAACTCTCAAGTTTATGATATAAACTATATCATAAACTTACACGAATATACATACTAATGACATAAATATATACATAAATATATAAATACATACCAACATATATTACTTAATGATTTATCAGATACATAATATTATTAATTTATAATTATGATAGAGTAGATAAATAGTGCTGTTTCAGTCGAAGTTTAAAGGTATGAATAGATGGGTTATTCATAAAAATGCTATCAGGTAGTGAGTTCCATAGGCGCGTCGCAGCTACCGTAAAAGATTTACCATAATAAATAGTGTTGTAAGCTGGCACTGCAAGTGATTTTAACTTGACACACGAACGCACTGGCATCACACGAGGTGAGGCCTCACGAAAACGCTCACGTAGGCATGAGGGGGAAGATGCGTTTAAAATCCTAAAAAGTAACGTGAGAATATGAATATTCCGGCGAAGTCGGATAGGGAGCCACTTTAACTTATTTCGAAATTGAGATACATGATCGAATTTGCGCAATCCGTAAATAAAACGTCATTTCGTCATTTGTCGTTTGAAAATGAGGCAAAATAACTATTGAAAGCTTAGATAATAGGTTTCCCTTAAGACTTTTCATCAAATTACATTGCTAAATGAAGAATTTTTGGATATTTTGTGTAAAACTTAAAAACGTTTGGTTACGATAGGGATTGACAAAGTGATGACGTCATGAGTATCGATAGTCGATAATCGTGTCTGCCGGTAGGTTTGACGTGATTGCTCATAAGCTTAGGTGTGTAGAGTACAATATAAAACACTACTTTCCTGTAAAAGAAAAGAACGAAATAAATATTTTCCTTAATTTTTGTTTTATTTGGCGTGTCTTAGATTTCATATGTATATGAAATATATATACAGGGTATACTGTATATACTGGTAATTCAGTACATTACTGTATTTAAGTGCTTATCGGGGAGGTCATTAGCTATGACTTGAGCGCCATATATATTATTTATTTTTATTAACTTGTCACTTATACATTATTAACAGAGTATTATTGTAATTAATCAAATTAAAACTACTTGCACCCTTTAAAAAAATAGCGGCGGAAAACTAAAAATTTTTATGAAAAATCCCCAAAAATTGCTCTATTTCTCAAAAAAATTATAGTGTATATTTTCAGGCAGATTTTTTAAAAAACATCTCTGTTTTAAAAGCTTTCTTTCGAAATACACTATTTCACGCACACATTTACATTTCATTTTTTGTAACACCGTAATCTGTCACTGTTGGTCTTGTACATTCTAAGCCTATGGCTACGGCAGACAATCACTATGGATAACAACCTGATAAGTCATTTCTCTTCTACTTGCTCGGAAATTGCTTCATTAAAAGAAACGATATGTACATTGTCTCTTTTCAGGCACAAGATTTGAGCGTAAGTTAACGCCATTTATCGGCATTGCAAAAAAGCTTCTTTCTCACAAATTTGAGAAAAGCACTATACAAGTCTCGGCTTAAATAGCAATTCACAGCCTTGTTTACTCAAAAAGGCCTCAGCTAGCGTCTCGTCCTTTTAAAATCACTTGGGAAGTCCTCGGCTTTGCCTCGACTTCCGATATTACTCAGCCGTGAATTGCTTTATTTCCGGCCTGGGCAGTAATGTACTATTAACCAGATTTAAATTTTTATCAAGCATGATTGCTTTCAGTCATAAAAATTGCTGGAGATTTTACAATTTACAAGTGTTTGTGAAAAACTGATAGGCGTTGGGGAAAAACGGCTTTGACAATGTGGTCGGATGATTTCAAGTTGATAAGGGCCCGTGGAAATATATGCAGAACTTCAACAACAGACGACCTCTAGTTGAGACAACGACGGAAACGAAAAGTTACCTGTATAATGTTCAGTATGGAGATGTAACAGTGCTGGTTGGCGCGGTCGGGGCTGAGAGACACCATCATGTTCTTGGGCTGCAGCAGTCTCTGCATTACGTCCAGGACTGTGGTCTTCCGGATCTTTGGCGCCTGCCGGAACATACGGGGGTCTTCAATACTGATTGTCTCAACTGAGCTGCGTATTTCAGCTTCTTGATTGACTTCTTGAATTATTTGTTATAGTGCAGTAGATAACCTATACTAATATTATAAACTACCTGATGCCCACGACTTCGTCCGCGTGGTTTAAGTTTTTTGTTATCCCCGCGGGAACTCCTTAATTTTCCGGGATAAAAAGTAGCCTATGTCACTCTCAAGGTCCTCAACTATAACCATGCCAAAAATTACGCTCCGTTGCGGTGCGATTGAAGGACAAACCAACAAACCAACACACTTTCGCATTTATAATATTAAGTATGATGCGAAAGTTTGGATGGATACTTGTAACTCAATCACGCCAGAACGACTGAACGGATATGCATGAAAGGCACAGAGATAGATTATTGTCTGGATTAGCATATAGGCTACTTTTTAAATTAAGGAGTTCCCCTGATAACCAAATCAAATAACACCCCTCTTTTTGCGTCGGGGGTTAAAAACTCGCGAAATGGGCTGATAAATGTGTCATAAGTGGATGGGATGAGCGGCGATACCAGGCCGGTCAGGTCGTGTTCACGACGGGCGCCTGATCGAGTGATCAGCAGCTCTCTCTCAGTGCAAATCTAACTCCGTGGCTATCAAAAACTGAAAGCCACTGACATATAATATTTTCTACCCATTGAAGGTTTGCTATGAAATAAAAAAATAACAATTTATAGCAAACCTTCAATGGATAGAAAATATATGTCAGTGGCTTTCAAAAATTCAAAATTCAAAATTCAAAAGTTTTTGATGCAAATAGACTTTTTACAAGTGCTTATGATAGTCGAATGAATCCTTTCAGTTTTTGATAGCCACTGAGTAAGAGAGTAAGGGTACAGTTGTATACTAACAATGTTGAGCTCGTGGTCGGCCGTGAGCGGCGTGTAGCCCGTCATGAGGAAGTGCAGGCGCGGCGTGGGGATGAGCGGCGCCACCAGGCTGATCAGGTCATTGTTCATATAAGACGGATACCTGATCAAAGTGAACATATTATCTTTATTTTTTTTTAATTTATTTATTAACATACAAATTTTACAAAACACACATTGAAAAAACCACAGAGGTTTGCCCTCAATGTATAAGCGTCTGCGCCTTGTGGTAAATACAGGCTTCTTAGATTTAAACCTGCCCCCCGATTATGTAAGAATTGTCCATCAAATGGTAAAGGAGCAGCGTCAAAGTAATATGCGTCAAAGCTCAATTTCGCGTATCCATTCTTATACGTTTGAGTATCGTACATACCTAAACGTATAAGAATGGGTACACGAAATTGAGCTCTAATTTAATGCCGTTATGGTTTATTTACTTTGCCGCAGATTTTTAACGATTTCATCGGTCATTCTTACATGATTGGGGGCCAGGATCTGATGATACCATTTATGATAGATACCTGACCAAGTGAACATTATCTGATGACTTGGGTACCATTTATCCTATCTTAAATTGAGTTAATATTGTGCTACAAGATACAACTCCCTAGTAAAACAATTATGAGCAAAATTCGATGTCATGTTTGTTGTCATGTGACTGATTGTTGTTATGTACAGTCTCACAAACTTATCTGACCCGGTGGCCAAAATTGGAACTAATTTTTATGACTGTATATTTTTTGTTTTTATTTTATTTTTCATATATGCGACGTATGTTTTATACAAGCGACGCTGACATGGGGGTGGATAAGTTTGTGGGACTGTACATAACTATAATCAGTTATCACATGACATCAAATCTTACCTGAGTGTAGCAGTACTGGCGCTCATGATGGTGGACACGAGTGTGTTGATCTGCGCAAACGACGGGTTCTGTATGTGGAGGCGGTCGCTGGCTATTCTGTTGAGAGCCGTGTTGTCCAGCACCATCACGCAGTCTGCGCTCTCCGTCAAACGTTTCAGTGTGAGCAGAGAGTTGTAGGGCTGCACTACCACATCGCTAAAACAAAATCCATACTAATATCATCATACTAATATTATAAATGCGAAAGTGTGTTTGTTTGTTGGTTTGTCCTTCAATCACGCCGCAACGGAGCAACGGATCGACGTGATTTTTGGCATAGATATAGTTGAGGACCTGGAGAGTGACATAGGCTACTTTTTATCCCGGAAAATTAAGGAGTTCCCGCGGGAATCAAAAAAAACTTAAACCACGCAAACGAAGTCGCGGGCATCAGCTAGTTATAAAATATGCGAAAGTGTGTCTTTTTGTCTGTCTGCTACGCTTTAACGGCCCATCTTTTCAACCGATTTTGATGAAATTTGGTATAGATGCATCCCAGGGAAGGAAATAGGCTACTTTTGATCTCGGAAAATTATGGGGTTTCTGCAGGAATAAAAAAACTTAATCAACTCAGACAACATTGCAGGCATCATATAGTAGTAAAATATTAAAACAATGGATTCATTAACACTATACTCATGTCCAGTTTTTGTAAGTGTATAATGTACAACTAGTTTTTAACCTGATTTGATTGGAATGCAGCCTGGAAATGTACACATTGTCACAACCAAGAACAATAACAGCTATTAAAGCAGATGAAGAACTTCATTATTAATAAGGTTGTTTTCTATGTAATATTAAAATAAATTATTATTCCATATTTATTCTTATGATTATTAAATAAAGGGTCTATTTAATTAAATAAAGGGTCTATTTAATAATCACTACAATAACAACATAAAATCCACATCCTCCGTCAGTTTTATGTTTGATAACTATCAATTAAAGTGGAAAGTTGGTGACCTCACAATTTCATATAACCTATAATAAACATGTATTTTGAGTGATTTGATTCAATTAGTTGCAAAATATGTAATAATGATTAATCTTAAGTAAATGCATTGGCTTATGAAAGTGTTGGAATGTACCTTATCTCGTCCAAGTTGGGAAAGACACTGTAAGTCTGTACAAGTTTCTTTGGAAATCTGTCGGAGAGGTGCTCCAGTATGTAGGAGCCCATGCCCGACCCGGTGCCTCCTGCTATAGAGTGGCAGAGCACAAAACCCTGCAAACAAGGACTTTGTTATACAAAATATGCCTGCTATTATAGATGTGAAAATGTGTTTGTTTGCTGGTTAGTCCTTCAATCACCCTGCAACAGAGAAATGGATCAAAATGGATTTTTTACATGGCTACAGTTAGTTACTATATTATGTCAGTGACTGTTAAAAAATTAAAGCCAATTAAAACATATATTTTTTATCCCTTGAAGATTTGCTAAGTATAAAATTAAAATAACATTTTTATAGCAAAACTTCAATGGATAAAAATAAATGTTAGAGAATAGGGGGGCAGGAGAATTAGGGTATAGGGGGGCAGGAGAGTGACATAGACTGCTTTTTATCCAGGAAAATCATAGTTCACTTGGATTTTAAACCTAAATCTGCTACATTTATCTACTAACACACCATCAGGCCTGAATTTTGGTCAGTGGCCAATCTCATATGCAGGAAATGTTGTGCACAAGACACAGATTAACAAGTAATAATATTTTCTAAATATTTTTAAATGTATTTCGGAAACCTGTAATCAGTATCTGAATGGCATTCCGAACCAGTGGTAGATTTACTCAAAGACTCAAAAGCACATGTAAAAGTTTATTTGAATTTGTACACCTGCACACCTAAGAAACATTTGGGATTAACATCAAACTTCTTACTTCTAAGTTATCACTGCCATCTGCCTCCCTGTTGATGATGTCAAACACTTCCTCATTGAGCTTCTCCCCTTGAGCAAACCCCGATGCCCAGTTGTTGCCTGCCCCACCACCGTGCTTCGACAGGTACACATTCTCTTGATTGTACAACTTAAAGGGACAACATTTTATTTAAATGATTTATTTTCGCACATGGTCGCTAACTACTATGCGCAAGACTATCAGACTTTTAAAGTACCTACTGCTTCTGAGGAAAAGAATTCTCTCATTCAAAACAAGGACATCCTTGCAGTGTCCAATTGCCCTTATCCAAACCTTTTACTTCTGTCACACTTCGATTGCTGAACAGTTTTCAAATATTCCAATTTAGCCTTGCTAGTTTAATTTAAAAACATGAGTTGCAAACAGGAGGTAGTTAATACAACATACAGGTTGTAAAATTACAGCAACATTTACCTTAGCATACGGAGAATTCAAAATTGTGTGTATAACACGAGGTTCCAAGTCTAAAAGTACAGCTCGCGGAATATAATGATTGTCGTCTGCTTGATAGAAAAACACATCTTTACGATCCGAGCCCGCGGACGCAAACTCCTCCAAAATACCCTCGGGAGATATCCCGTGTTCTATGCACAACTGCTTCCAGAACTCGAAACCAACTGCAACATAATATTTGTTTTAGAAAATGGTTTATTATCATGGGCTCAACAAATAAGAAACAAACTTACTCTGATTGCCGCACTGACCGAGTTGTAACGTTATCATTTCACTCGGCATTTTAAAATGTGTCCTTAGGTTTCCTTATTCAAAAAGATTCGATTTACTTGGCATTAAAATAGAGAATTTTAATACATTCAATAAAAGAATAACCGTCACAGCCGCCGATTAAAAACAAACCAAATAAGTACCAAACAAAACAACCAAAACAAAAACTCATCTCTTGTCAAATCTATGTCATTTTATTTTTATCTGGCTCTCCGGCTCTGAGCTCAGGCACTTTTGTATGCCCTTTTGCAGAACCATTTTGGTTAACTTGTCTCTGCTTTTGGGCTCGAACAACAGGAGACAATGTCATAATAATACCACAGGTGAGCGAAATGATTATATACGCTAATGCCAAGGAGTGACAGAGCGAGAATATGGTGTCTCTTGTCCGGCTCGGCGTATTACTTTTTTTGTTTGACCTATCCGACAGTTTAGGCACAGTAAACAGATACAACCAGTATGGAAACTGCCTAGAGGCGTTCGAGGCGGCTCACTCACACAAACATGCGCATCTACGAGACCCATAGGCACGAGCATCGACCACACAACCAATAGACGCCTAATTACTATGCTTTCGTAATGCAAACAATTCAGTCAAATGATTCAAGTAAGCGGGCGCGGGGTACTAAACGCTGATTGGTCTACTCAAGGTCAAAAAAATCATAAATCAAATGGGATGGGCTTCTAACTCCTAATAATTATTTATCGATAATTAATTATCGATATACTCTAATTAATATTTAAATAACTCGGTAGGTTTTGTTACAAGGGCGTGGAATTATATAAGACCTATTAAGTCTGATGTGTTGTCTGAAAGTGTTCGCCCTATATGAGGAGTCTATTAGTTGTATGGTCGATGGGCACGAGTCACGGTGCCGCCAGTACTGAGTGCCGCGTCATTACGTGTCGTGGATGCGTGTTTGTGTGAGTGAGCTGTTTCGAGCGTTACTGGGTAGTTTCCATACTGGTTGTATCTGTTTACTGTGGTTTAGGTCAGACAATCCTGTGTCGTTTTTGTTATTCATGCATTAAGACTATCGCTATCGCATACTGTATACGCTGAGGCCCGGTCTATATCTCTTTCTCTGTCTACGCGTGAATTATTCCGTGCTATTCAAAGGCTATACAGTCTGTGATAAGGCTAAGGTAAAAGGGGCTGGAACCCAGAGCCAGAGACTGGTCTCTGCATTTCTGCAAGTAACATATACCCAGAGCCGTAAAGCCATTAGCCAGTTGTTAAAAAATTGTCATTGTCAAGAGTAGTAGGTACCTAATCTGTGGTCAAGAGAAAATAAAAACAAGAAAAGTTTGAGAAACTCGTCAGAAAAGTTGAAAGTGAAAATTAAACAATTTCAAAGTCATTTTTCTAAAGATGTGGTGTAACTATGAATCTTAAAATGTTATGCGAAAATAATTAAGGTTGTGTTTGTTTTACCTGTTTGTAAAAAAAGTTCTAATAAGTAACTTGGTGGCCTTCACAAAGTTATTACTTCGTACGAGCTTATTACGAGTTACGACGAGCGGAGAATTTATTTACGATATTGTCATGTGTTGTCATCCATAAGTTTCGTAATAGAAGCACAGATACTCGTGTCAATTATTATATCTGTGCTCGTGTGATAGAAGCCTCTTTAATGTGTATTGTTTTATAAATACAATAAATTACATATTATGATTAAAGTTTTACTCTTTCATATCGTTTTTATTTTGCATTTTATTTTTTGGCAGAACTTTTTTCTGAGGAAGTTTATTTTCTAATGTAAGTAAGTAAATATAAAAAATTGATACATCGGAATACCTACATACCAAGATATTATCTTTCAATAAACTTACACAAGTGCCATTTACTATAAATAAAAATGCCGAGAAAGTTGTTAAAATTTTTAATAGTGTTCGACAATACGTCGCTCCTGTATTTTCCGGGTCAGTTTTTGTCCGGGAAAGTTCTTATGGAGCTGCTAGATGATACGCCAGTGCTTGGTAAGTTTTTAAGGCTTTTAGATTGCAATATAGTTCAACACCTACATAACTTTGTGCTAAATACATGTGGGTTGAGAGGTCATTTAGCCCATTCCTTTATCATTGAACCACTTAATATTATTGTATAACTATGGAGATAATCTTACCATAGTTTGAAAAAATACATTCAACTAGATGATGCCTCCGACTTTGTCCGCATGGATTAACTATTTTTTAATTCCTGTGGAAACTTTAATTTTCCAGGATAAAAAGTAGCCTATGTCCTTCCCCAGGATACAACCTATCCCTGTACCAAATTTCATCTAAATCGATGGAACGGATGGGCCGTGAAAGTGTAGCAGACAGACAGATGGACATACAGACACACTTTTGCATCCATATTAGTATGGATTATATTCTCTTATCCTTTGAACACTTTTATTCTGGTCAACATTAGTCATTAATAATTACGTTTACTAGAATAATTATTCTGATTTTTCTGTTAAATATTATTACACACTAAAAATTGATCAGAGACATGAAGACTTTGGGATTGGAACTTTGGGAATGTATTTTTGTTTATACCTATTTTTTTCTTGATCCATAAATCAAGATCATATTTATGTTATGTTATTATAAATTACAATAGTAAGATAGAAACGTCTATGTGTTGGGACTCTATTTTAATGCAACCTTTTTAGGTCTCCACTTCCATGTGATTGGAGAGGGAGTAGTGAGAGTGGGCTCGGGCAGACATGAGAAGTTGTTTGACAAAGAGAACTATATTGATTTTAGAATGCGCCTCCTTGGTGAACCAGGTGAGTTTATTAAATATTTACAACAAGTTTTTGTGTTTTTTTTTATCAACTACAAGTTAGCTAGCAACAAGTTAGCAACTATCTCACCTGATGTTACGTAATGATGCTTAAGATGATGTTACCTGTTAATGGCAGGGCAGTTAAAAGAAACCCATACGGCATACCCCTAATCAGTTTCAACACGGCATCGTACCGGAATGCTAAATCACTTGGCGACTTGTCTTTGACTAAATAGAAAACATAATACTGATAATTTTTTTTAAACTTATAAAAGGGGCCCTTAGATTAAATTATGCTTATATGGAGTTAGGTTTTATCAAAACCTATGGGAACTCTTTGATTTTCTCTCTTTGCATCTTTATCCTTACTTGGCATGTAACAATGGGCATAGGATAGCAACCTATCTTTGTATCAAATTTCATCAAAACAGATTGAACAGGTGGGCAGACAGACACATTCTACTTTAGGGTCTCTTATAATTATTAACTGAAAATACTTTTAAACTCAAAAATGTATGTTAATATTTTGATATGGTATTCTGTATGTAAGTTTAAACAGTGTATTTATTGCAGGTCATGCACCATCCATCTTATCACCAGGCATACACAGTTTTCCTTTCAAGTTGGCTTTGCCGATGGGCCTTCCGTCCACCTTCCTCGGCACACATGGCTGGGTGCAGTATTACTGCAAGGCGGCACTCAGAGAGCCCAATGGATTGACCCACAAGAACCAACAAGTATTCATTGTTATGAACCCTATTGACTTGAATTTGGAGCCTCCAGTTTTGGCTGTAAGTGATTCTGACAGTGTTATTCAATGATATTTAACCATAGATACCTAAGTTACTTTCATTTACGAGTAATGAACATCAAAACTTTCACATCTATAATATTATTAGTAGGATTATACCAATTTAGCGACTCTGAATTGCATTTTTTTATTAGTGTCTTACTTAAATAATTCAATCTTAGATTGCTGTGTTGCCAGTTAAAAGTATGTATATTCATGCCGATCGGCACTGAACAAGTCATGAATTATTAATTTACTGATGTGATGGAATTTACTCATTAAGGCAAAGCACATATATATTGGTTAATGCATTATGGAATATTTAGAAAACATCTAATTATTCTGCTTGGTGCCAATTAAATATTTGGAATGGGCATAAAAAGTGTGATAATAATAATAATTGATTTAAAATGCCTGGACTGTGATCACTAGAATTCATTCTGTAAAATAAATTAATTGCACAGGCATGTTCATCCTTATGTTTTTTTTGTGTATTTTCCATTCTCGATACATTTGAAAGGAAAACTGCTCGAATAGATTCTAACTTCGGCCGAGTATATTAGATTCGATTAGATATTATAAATAATTTCCAAGCTGAAAGTTTTATAGGTATGTTTCCATTGTTTTGGTTTAATAATTTTTAAGCACTTAAAATATTTTAGCACGCCAAGCTTAGCAGGATATGTAGATAATAGTTTTAATTTAAACACCTATGTAATTATATGTTCCATATTCTTGCAAAATAAAAATGATTATGATTATAAGCTGGCTTCGTTCGCGTAGCACGTCTGGGTGTGAGATCTATAGAGCAAACTTTGACTTTGCTTAGACTTAAGACATGGTTAAAACGAGACAGATTTATGTTACTCACATAAGTCAATCTCGTTTTAACTCTGAGTAAAGTCTGAGCCAAGTCAAAGTACGCACTGTAGATCTCAGCATGGGTGTATTTATGTGGTGTTGTCGTCGTGCGCAGCAAGAGTTCGAGCTGAGCGTGGAGCACAAGCTGGGCGTGGGCTGCGTGGGCGGCGGCACGCTGAGCTGCCGCGTGGCGCTGGACCGCGGCGCGTACGTGCCGGGCCAGAGCATCGCGCTCTCCGCGCTCGTTGACAACCGCTCGCGCACTAACATCCGCGCCACACGCGCCGCGCTCACAGAGGTACGTGAAGAGGAAGAGCTGAGCGTGGCATGCTGAGCTGATGCCGACAAACGACCTCAATTTACACAGACAGGCTCTGAAAAAAAAAAAATTGTAACTTAATTTACTTACGCCAACTAAGTAGTCTATATATTTCACCGCGGTTGATTGCCTCATCTGGTGACAGAAGGGCTGGCTCATTTTTTGCGCAAAGGATCAGCCTGGCTGTCCAGCGCGGAAATGCAGCCAGCATTCTCGCCACCATTCCACGTGGGCATGATTTATATAGTAGTTAGGTTAGGCTAGCTAGCTTTAATTTCTATTGTATTATTAAAGAAGTAGTCTAAGTGTGAGATGAGAGATCTATAGAGCGAACTTTGACTTTGCTTAGACTTAATACATGGTTAAAACGAGACAGATTTATGTTACTCACATAAGTCCATCTCTTATTAACTCTAAGTAAAGTCTGAGCCAAGTCAAAGTACGCTCTATAAATCTCAGCCTAAAAAGCGGGAACTTACTTGCAACTTAAGTGTCATCTAGTGTGACAGCTTGAAAACGAATGATACGGTCATAGATTGCGTCAACCAAACGCTTGTTGAAATTAAAACCTACACATCAATGTACTCTCTGAGGTACGCTATAAAGTATAAATGTTAATATAATGTTGTTGCATTTAATTGTTGATACTTTATTCAATTTATGACTAATTAGACTAAAAATTTTCAATTAGAAAAGAATTCCTATGGAAGGAACCATAATCCATATTAATATTATAAATGCGAAAGTGTGTCTGTCTGTCTGCTACGCTTTCCCGGCCCATCTTTTCAACTGTTTGGTATAGAGGTATAATATATTCTTCCCGGGGAAGAACATAGGCTAATTTTTATCCCTGAAAATTAAGGAATTCCCGCGGGAATCAAAAACCTTAATCCACGCGGACGAAGTCGCGGGCATCATCTAGTAATTGATAAAAATTTGAAATAAAATTACTATAATCCTGTCTATTTATTGAAGTTAGATAAAAATTAAACTCACGTTAATAACTCATTTTATCATAACAAATTATAGGTAATATTATTACCTACGTCTAGGTAGATTAATGCCTATTGTCCGTCCCATCTATGCTTTAACTAATCTTGGTTGCTTTTTTATCGTACTGGGCTGGACTATTCTAGGGCTGGAACCCAAAACCAGGTTAATTAGAAAACGGCAACGCATTGGCGGTTCCTCTGTTGCTGCAAATGTTCATGGGCGGCGGTTATCACCAGGTGACCCGCCTGCTCGTTTGCTCTCTATATATATAAAAAAAAACCTTAAGACATGTGCGGGGCATGCACCACAAGTCGGACGACCAAATTTTTTGGTGCGTACAAATGAAAGGGCCCATCTAGTACCTACATATATGTATATCGACGTTGCCGACTGATAGTGTTGGTGCGGGTGCGGGTGCGTGCAGACGATCCAGTACAGCGCGCACGGCAAGGTGGCGGCGACGGAGCGGCGCGAGCTGGCGCGGCTGGTGCGCGGGCGGCTGCGCGCGGGCGAGGCGCAGCGCTGGCGCGCCGAGCTGCTGTACGTGCCGCCGCTGCCGCCCACCAACCTGCGCGGCTGCCACCTCATCTCCGTGCAGTACGACGTGTTCGTGAGTACACGCACACACACATACACCGTTGTATTATAAATAATCAAGTAATAGTTATTTACGCTATTGGTGGCAGCATAATGAAAATTACGCGCGAGCTCAGACCGAATTAAATAGCGCTGATAGTTTAATTTACAATGCATACGTGTATAAATCATTTTGCAATACATTCGTGAGTAAAAATAGTACCTAATTTTATAATTTTTTATTACAGTGCTTCACACGCGAGGAAAGTTTCTAAACTTAGTTAAATACATATCAAAAATATTCGGAAACCGGATCTTTGATCCAGTCTCAAATTTCGTCACTGGCAGGTAAGTGAACCGTGGCCGAGTGTGGTCAAGGCGCTCAGGGCGCGATTCCCAGAGAGACGCAGGTTCAAATCCTGCCGGTTTCCGAAAATTTTTGATATGTATTTAAGTAAGTTTAAAACAGTACCTACTGTATGGCCTGTAGCGGAGGACGTCAAATAATCCAATTTTATTTTTTTTGGTTGTTGACTTTTAGTAGTGCCAAATAAATAAACCAATCTTAGCTTTCACCAAAAATCTATATTTTCAATCAGCTCTCTGTAATATTTACCGAGGTAAAAACAAACCAATTTGTTTCCAGTTCATCATCGAGCCGAAGAGCTTAGACAAGGAGGTGAAGCTGCAGCTGCCGATACTGCTGGGCACGTACCCGTTCCGCGACGGCGACGCGGACGCGCACCCGCCCACGCACTACCCCACCACGCTGCCCATCTTCCGGCCCTGGCTGCACGACAAGCAGAAAGAGTGACGTCACTGCGAGCTCACGGGCACAGAGCGACGTCACTCCGAGCTGACGAGCACCAAGCACCAACAAACTGCGCCTTCCCACCAGCTACTGGGCACGTACCCGTTCCGCGACGGCGACGCGGACGCGCACCCACTACCCCACCACGCTGCCCATCTTCCGGCCCTGGCAGCACGACAAGCAGAAAGAGTGACGTCACTGCGAGCTCACGGGCACAGAGCGACGTCACTCCGAGCTGACGAGCACCAAGCACCAACAAACTGCGCCTTCCCACCAGCTACTGGGCACGTACCCGTTCCGCGACGGCGACGCGGACGCGCACCCACTACCCCACCACGCTGCCCATCTTCCGGCCCTGGCTGCATGACAAGCAGAAAGAGTGACGTCACTGCGAGCTCACGGGCACAGAGCGACGTCACTCCGAGCTGACGAGCACCAAGCACCAACAAACTGCGCCTTCCCACCAGCTACTGGGCACGTACCCGTTCCGCGACGGCGACGCGGACGCGCACCCACTACCCCACCACGCTGCCCATCTTCCGGCCCTGGCAGCACGACAAGCAGAAAGAGTGACGTCACTGCGAGCTCACGGGCACAGAGCGACGTCACTCCGAGCTGACGAGCACCAAGCACCAACAAACTGCGCCTTCCCACCAGCTACTGGGCACGTACCCGTTCCGCGACGGCGACGCGGACGCGCACCCACTACCCCACCACGCTGCCCATCTTCCGGCCCTGGCAGCACGACAAGCAGAAAGAGTGACGTCACTGCGAGCTCACGGGCTCAGAGTGTGACGTCACTCCGAGCTGACGAGCACCAACAAACTGCGCCTTCCCATCAGCTACTGGGCACGTACCCGTTCCGCGACAGCAGCCAGGCTGTTTAAGGCTACGTTCTCACTGCGAAAAATATTCGCGCGAGAGTAAAATAGTTAGCTGGTTTGATATAATTCCACGTGGTGCGGTAAGAATTATACTTACTAATATTATAAATGCGAAAGTGTGTTTGTTTGTTGGTTTGTCCTTCAATCACGCCGCAACGGAACAACGAATCGACGTGATTTTGGCACGGGTATAGTTGAGGACCTGGAGAGTGACATAGGCTACTTTTTATCCCGGAAAATTGGGGAGTTCCCGCGGGAATTAAAAAAAACTTAAACCACGCGGACGAAGTCGCGGGCATCAGCTAGTTTATTATATTCGCGCGAATATTTTATGCTGTACATACAGTATAAACAGTATGACGGTTACCGCACTCGCAGTGCGAAGTAGGTGAAATCGCAGTGCGAACGTAGCCTAATGGATCAAAAAAAAATCGGGAAAAAATGGGGACGACGTCGTGGCTCGTGACGTTATTCCTTTTTTGTGAAAATTCCTTTTAAAGTTTCAAACTGCCATTTTGTTTGTGTATAGTAAGATATCAAATAAGCTTTAGAAAAATTTCAGAAGTAGTGTTTCATATAGTGTATTTACATAGGATGATTCGCCTGATTTGAATAATTCAGGTGAATAACAGTGCATTTTAATAAGATTTCATAGTCAGCATTTTTTTGTGCCTTTTTTTTCTTTAAACATGTAAGTATTCTTTATTAGACCACTTGTACGTATTTTTTTTAGATTAAATTATTTTGACAATGTATGTACTGATAATTATCAGGTCGATTTTACACTGTTGTTACTTACTCTACTCTGTATCTCACCCTTGCAGCCGCATACTCAATTTTAGTTTAAGTGACTGCCAATGTAGGTTAAATATATTTTATTGCAATTAGTGGTGCTCTTTTTTGGTGGATATTTGTGTTCAACGTTGTCTCAGTATTGCCCTGCGATTCCTATTATTAATTGCTCAATTCTATTATTAACAATTTTCACCGTTTATTTATCGGCAAGCAATTGACTATTCCATACAAATCGTAGTAAAGTTAGACGTGTCACGATGTGGTCACGATCGATCGAATAGGTACCAAATCTTCCACTAGCCCTGCTGCATGTCAGTCTGCGGCAAATTGTATGGTACTATATCAAAATATATTATAACAGAAATTAGACCTAATGAATTGGGATTGGTCTGAGAATAATTTTATCAGAAATATTAATCACCGTTGCCCAAAACCATCCATACTACTCGTTGGCACTACTGCAGGCCGGGTGGGAGATTTTTAACGTATTCGATCGCGACAACGTTTTATATGGAGTTATTATTATATAGAGTTGTTGTTGTCGTTGTCTCGATCGAATGGAAAGAAAATCTCCCACAAGGCACACAGTTCACGCTTGCAAATACAAATGAGTGGCGTTTTGCAAAATGGGGTATATAACTAAATGGTACTACTCTGTTGGTACTAAACGTATTCAGCGACTAAATTACTAACGTAGTCCGAACTAGGCTTTAGTGTACGGGCACGAAATGAGCGGTAGCGGGGCGTTGCGATTAGTCGGAGAGCTGGCGACGAATTTCGGGAACAATTTGAAAGAGGTCTGGTAATACTTTATAACCGACAAAAACGTCTGGGATTTATTTTTTTCGAATTCTATAAGTATAAAATTTAAAGATAAAAAAAAATCAATTTGCCAGAAAAATGTTTTTTCGGATTTTTTTGCAAATGTAATACCTATGCTGCGCAATAGCGAAATAACCGCAAACGCTCTACCAGACTGGCAGAACTGGATTCGCCAATGAACGAAATTATATTTTTCCACAATTTCAGATTGCCTTCCCTTCCCCTGCCCGAAACCTTCCCGAAATTCGTCGCCAGCTCTCGGACCCCATCGCCCCGCTGTCGCCGTCGCTAGTTTCGTGTCTGACGTTACTGTTAGTTAGTGCCATTTATCTTAATTATTCTTATTAAAAATATGCTTTTAATAAATCAATATCTATGTCATATTCTTAATAATATAGTTTTATATAAAATATAATAAAACTGCGGATTTTATATTAAAAAAGGATCTATAATAACTAACCTGTGATATACCGGTCCGTCCATTTATTGTAGGATTATTATTACTATGTAATAAAACATATTCTATAGATAAAAGATGTAATTAATCGTATTTTAAGAATATAATGAAATATAAACATTTTGAACATTGTTTACTATTTTCATTTAGAATATTTCCCTTGTACTTACAATGATTTTAGGGCCCAGATTAAGTTACAATTTGAGAAACAATAACTTAGCTGTCTTCAATAAGAAATTACTTATGCTGAGATCTATAGAGCGAACGTTGACTTTGAAGACATGGTTAAAACGAGACAGATTTATGTTACTCACATAAGTCCATCTCGTTTTAACTCTAAGTAAAGTCTGAGCCAAGTCAAAGTACGCACTATAGATCTCAGCCTCAGGGTCTCCCCAAATCTATCGACGCGGAACCGGTCAGAGAAAGCTTTATGCATACTGTAATAAGGGTGAAAATTATGTGGCTGAGCCATGGCTGAGCCTTCGGCCAAAGCGGGCCGACTCAAGCCGGTTCCGCGTCTATAGATTTGGGGAGAGCATCGACCATACAACTAATAGACTCCTCATATAGGGCGAACACTTTCAGACAACACATCAGACTTAATAGGTCTTATATAATTCCACGCCCTTGTAACAAAACCTACCGAGTTATTTAAATATTAATTAGAGTATATCGATAATTAATTATCGATAAATAATTATTAGGAGTTAGGACCCCATCCCATTTGATTTATGATTTTTTTGACCTTGAGTATACCAATCAGCGTTTAGTACCCCGCGCCCGCTTACTTGAGTCATTTGACTGAATTGTTTGCATTACGAAAGCATAGTAATTAGGCGTCTATTGGTTGTGTGGTCGATGGGGGAGAGCCTCGCATGCTCTAAGGCAATAAAGAATCAAGGTATGTGATGGTTATTTTTAAATTAAAAAAAAACATAAATTTTTCTATAATTTATTTGAGTTAAGCTTCAAGGTTTATATTATTAATCCATCTGATTTCGGATAAGCAATTTAATTCAAACTTAAAATATGCAGGGCAAACATTATAATATGCTGGTCGGTCAAACTGAGACGACCAAGATACGGGCCGATTCCGATTGAAAAGTTGGTGTCACGTACAAAGAACTCTGACTTTCAATATGCGTAGATTTATCAATCTATTTGGTGCCAGTTTGATTCATCAGTCAACGTATCGTTTTGTGTGTACGAAAAGTGCGAAAGGAAGTTGAGAGGGAGATATAATAAGTTAGTGAAGATAGACAGAGAGAGAGTTACGTTTCGTATACGACTAAGGGCAAGAAAGAGGTGCGAGCACACATTTTCTTTCTTTCTTTCTCTCATAGCCAGCCAGTTAGTAAGTTTTACATCAGTCGTGTGGTCTAAAGCACACTCGCTTTTTTTATGTGCCACTTGTGCCGTTTGTTTTTGTGATATTGCCACATATATTAACTTAACTAAACGTTCAAACGAGCGTTTATTATGAGATTGAATGTCATACTGGGTTATGACGACATCGATATTCTACACACCCACTTTAAATTATAGTTTAAAATTATTGTTAACAAACTTAGATAGGAGGTGGATTTTACGTCTTTTGGAAGACCATAAATCGCAAATTAATAAAAAAAAATCTTTCTTTCTACGTCTATGGCAACATCCCTTACACCTGGCGCCAATCAAATAGTCGCGTCTGAAGTTGACCGCAAAACGCGGTCAAACCCAAATTAGCATATTTTGTGTTTGACTTCGACAGTTTGTGTGAGAGCCGCGCAAAAAAGCACTCGCACGGCGCACCTCCAATCAGAGACGACTATTTTAATTGGCACCAACCTCCTGTATAGTCCCACAAACTTATCTGACCCGGTGGCGTATTTCCTTTTGCGTGTTCAATTTTTAAAAAAATGCGCCTATAAGGGCGCAAACGCGTGCGCGATTAGAGGACTCGTGCCTTGAATTGAGCACGAGTTTAGAAAGGAAGTTAGCGTAACAAACACGAGCGGGGTTCGAGGCAATACTGCCTTCTATTGAACACACAAACTTAAATACGCGTACACGGTGACAGCGTCGCTAGTATATATGAAAAATAAAATAAAAACAAAAATTAAACGGGCATAAAAATTAGTTCCAATTTTGGCCACCGGGTTGGATAAGCTTGTTTTACTGTACCTGCGCCAGTTGGAACACTTCTAGTTGATTGCCGCATTTAGCAGTTTACGTTTCTATATCTACTCTGAATTCTGTATTCACACTTTATGGGGCTGATTCTGTAGTGCACAATCTCTAAACTAAACTAAAATTAGAGCATTACAAATATTGCTAACCCTTTCATAATATTCCCTACGGAAAGGGACAGAACTAGATTTAAAGCTGCCATTTTAGTTTAGTTTAGAGTTTGTGTTATACAGAATCGGTACACTGACTTTCTGTTGCACAGATCTCTAAAATAAACTAAAACAGTAGATTTAGATATTGTCATTTCCATTTCATGATTCTCCCTGGGGAAAAGCAAATCACTAGATTTAGACCAGCCAATTTAGTGAGATTGTGGAACTCTATTCATTTCAAGATACAAAAAAGTTTGGAGATTGCTCGAGTTTTGTATCATACTAATATTATAAATGCGAAAGTGTGTTTGATTGTTGGTTTGTCCTTCAATCACGCCGCAACGGAACAACGGATCTACGTGATTTTTGGCATGGATATAGTTGAGGACCTGGAGAGTGACATAGGCTACTTTTATCCCGGAAAATTAAGGAGTTCCCGCGAGAATCAAAAAAACTTAAACCACGCGGACGAAGTCGCGGGCATCAGCTAGTTTAACAATAATTATTATTGTTGAACTGTCATTCTTGGATTGTATTTTTTTTAAATAATATATAAAACGATTGTACCACCAAAACGAAATTGGGAAACAACCATTTAAATTTCACACTGCAACTTGCGAGGTTCGTTATTGCTAAATATGTATTTTATTTTCACAATTTGTATGTGTGTCCATGCCATCTTATTTGAAAGCGCGAGATGTGGCGCCTCGCCAACCTAGCTCGGATCGCGAGCCACTCACTGTGGACGTGTCTCAGGCAGGGCAGTTTAATGTTTTTTAAGTTAACTCTATATAACGATAATACAACCGAGGGCAAATGGTTCCGCCGCGGGAAAATGACCATTAAGCGCAAAACACACAGGGAACGGGCGCGGGCCGCGTCGGGTGCGCGGAGGGTTGAATTCCATGTATTTATATGGACGACATCACACGCCGTCACCCGCCACGCGCCCGACCCGCGCCCGCGTTCTGTGTGATGTCGTTCATATAAATACAAGGAATTGGGTATTTGACAAATAGTCAAAGCAGCAACTTATTTTCAAACGTCAAAACGCGTGTGTAGTATGGATTTTGTATGAAATTTTCAAGTTGTGACGTCATCAAAGTTCGACGCACTCTTTTTACTTTAATCGATGATTTAAAATGGTTATTCCAAATAAAACTAGCAGGGGGCGTGGATATTACGACTTTTGGGAGATCCTTTATTTAATAATCACTAAAAAATAATTTATTTCACTAGTAGTCAAATACCCAATTGAACCCGACCCGCGCCCGGTCCCTGTGTGTTTTTCCCATTAAAGTGTCAGCTGTGTCACACAGTTTTAGTGTTTTATTCGGCCAGTCGGCATGCGGCTACGCCATCTTGTTGGCGAGCGCGAGATGCAGCGCGGCGAGCTGCGCGGTCCACTTGTCGAGCGCCTGGTAGCGCGCCGCGCCGCCGCAGCCCGACGACAGCTCCAGCACCGAGTTCACCTGGTCGATGCGCCCGCTGATCGTGCTGCACACACAACACACAGCTTAGACTGATGTAACAACTTTGTTTTTTTTTTTCATTATGATTTAAAAAAAAATTGTTTTTTTTTCTAATCATGGTTTTTTTCAGGAAAAATTAATAGGAATATAAATTTTATTGAGGTATGTTTTCTAATTTTTTACATTTATCTAAAACTAGATGATGTCCGCGACTTCGTCCGCGTGGATTAAGTTAATTTACCGAGATAAAAAGTAGCCTATGTCCTTCCCCGGGATACAACCTATCCCTGTACCAAATTTCATCAAAATCGGTTTAACGGATGGGCCGTGAAAGCGTAGCAGACAGACAGACAGATAGACACACTTTCGCATTTATAATATTAGTATGGATAAATTTTATTGTTTATTGGTATGTTTTCTAATTTATTACATTTTAATAAAATTACAAATCGTATTTAACTACTCCCTGCCAACTGCAGTCAAACAAACTTGAATGTTGCAAAAAACTAACATGTAAAATTGGTAAGTAGATACTATTCAACCAAAGAGTATGGTAAGTTCAAAAATAAACAGCTCTAATGATAAAATAATAGCTCTAATGAGCTTTTTGTTAATAGATTAATATATTAAACTACCTTAATAATTTTGAATTCTGTAAAAAAAACATGCTCCAGAAAAAAACGTGTATTTTCAACGTTTTTTTTTTTTTTTTAAAATCTGCAACACTAGCCGTGCTATGCAGACATTCCCATTGTGGGAGTCTCATTATACTTTTGACAAATGCGGTCAATCAAGTCTTGATAAATTATTTTGTCGTACGTCAGCAATCAACGAACGACGCGACGCGACAGTATCAAGCAGTAACATAACCTGTATTGTCCCGTAACGCACTTACGCGAAATCTGCAAATTCTAACATCCAAAAAGCACACTTACTTATCCAAAATGCAGGTGACCAATAGATTCTCGACCTCCTTCTCATCAATATTCAGTTCCTTGGATATGAAGGGTATGTGTATCCGAGTGTAGGGCCCGATGAGCTTGATCAGCACTTGCGTCCTTATGTTCCTCAGCAGGTCTTCAATGTGTTCCCGGATGAACGGATCATCCATAATGTTGTAACTGTTGTGTTTGAGGATGGATTCGAAGTCGTTAATGTCGTTGTTCTGGTAGGCTTGCACTAGGTTTGTCATTGCTAGGATTTCCGGGTCGTTTTTGTAAGGTTTCGCTTCTTGCGAGTCGAATGGGTTGATCCCTGATTTCATTAACCTGAAAACATTTTTATTTAAGGATTATTTTACGTATTTCATCATAATTAATGTGTAAATTATTGGAATATTTCTGGAAAATAAATTGATTTATTTATAAGTTGCACGATATATCCACAATTTGTCAGCGGCAGACTAAGGATTCTTGAGCACAAAACAAAATGGTCGCCGAGTTTTACATGACGATGAATGATACCAGCCCAGCCAAAATAATTATGAATTGATAAAAAAATCATTTTTTCCAAAATTGAATTAAACATATTGCCCGGGAAACCTATTGGTCTAAGATCCGAATCTAAATCGAAACGTACCGGTTTGATAAGAGAATCAAATTTATTTTATAATAAATTTCATATATTAGAAAATAAATTAAAAATGGGTAGACAACAGAAATCCTGGACAGAATATTTTTAATTATTTTTTGAAAAATGATTTTTCATAAAATGTTGCAAAATGAAGATAATAATAAAATTTTATACTGGTCTTAAAGTATAGAGCATATAGAATGTGCAATCGTAGGGTAGACTATTATTTACCTGGATAAATAATGGAAATAATAGTCTACCCTATTATTTACCTGGATAAATAATGGAAATAATAGTCTACCCTACGATTGCACATTCTATATGCTCTATACTTTAAGTCCAGTATAAAATTTTATTATTATCTTCATTTTGCAACATTTTATGAAAAATCATTTTTCGAAAAGTAATTAAAAATATTCTGTCCAGGATTTCTGTTGTCAACCCATTTTTAATTTATTTTCTAATATATGAAATTTATTATAAAATAAATTTGATTCTCTTATCAAACCGGTACGTCTCGATTTAGATTCGGATCTTCTACTATATCTCAAGATTTTTTTCAATTCAAACCAAAACTATTACAGATTAAATTACAATAAATGTATTTGCATCTTATAAATGCGAAAAGATTATGATGAAATTTGGTACAGGGATAGCACTAAAATTAAAGATTTTCTGCAGGAATCAAAAACCCATATTGTCTAGTTTAAATATAATGCTCAAATAGTGTCTGTGTAGTCCATTCAATACAGTTCCGGATGCGGCACTCACATGTTGGCGAGCACCAGGTACTTGAGGCAGGTGGTGCGGCGCGGGCTGCCGGACTCGTCGTAGTTCTTGAACGCCTCGAAGAAGTCCGTGTGCGCCTTCTCGAACTCGCCCTCGCGCAGGTGCATCTTGCCGCCGCACTCTGCAACAACGACATATACAAGTTTATAGTCCGACAAACTTAACTGACTGACCCGGTGGGCAATAATACATAACAATAACATTAACATAACAATACCAATAACATTGGAACTCATTTTTATGCCTGTTATGTTTTTGAATTAAAAGTTCTTTAGAATTCTTGTGATTTGAAAATTCGATGAAACGAAAAAGCGACACCAAAAAGAGACAAACATATTCATAATAGGATTTAGCCTGCGAGAGAATGAGATAGAATACATGTTATATTTATCTCATTCTCTCGTAGGCTACTTTTCTGAAGTTTCATTTCTGCCGTGTGTGAATTGCACACACTTTTTTTTACATTTAATTTTTCATATCTACTAATGATGCTGTCAATGGATCAGATAAGTTTGTGGGACGATACACATATTTTGACATACATGGCCTCTTATTCTATAACTCAGATTATAAAATTACATATATTTCTAATCCATTGAAGGTTTACTATAAATAAAAATAACAATATATCATAGCAATGGATAAAAAATATACGTCAGTGGCTTTCATTTCTTGATAGCCACTGAGTTATAGGATAGGGGAGCTATATGAGTATAACAAGACATGAATGGCTTGGGCCCTTTACAGAAAGCTCAGTCACACAGCTGGACCCCGGTTTCTTACGTCTCCCGGACGTGGACTCAACCCACAACCTCAGCGGCTCACGGACTAGTCTCAACCTCCGTCTGAGAAATGAGCCCTATGGATAGAACTAGAATAACACACATAGCTCGACGTGTTGCGAAGCTAAAATGGTAATGTGCGGGGTTCTAATAATATAATAAATAGATGTCGGGGTCCTAAAGTGATGAAGTGACCCTGTACAGTAAAGCACAGCGTCGGCCAGCCCTGCACTACGTAGAGAGACAACAAATGAGTAGCAGGTAACCGCTGGATTCAATGTGGAAATTCCTGCAAGAGATCTATATCCAGCAGTGGACGTCTTAAGGTTACCGACGAATATACGACTGAGCGAGTGCGGAATTACCATAGACATACCTCTAATGACGCCCATGATGAGCGGGTGCGGAATGGCCATAGACGCGCATACCTCTAATGACGCCCGTGATGAGCGGGTGCGGAATGGCCATAGACGCGCATACCTCTAATGACGCCCATGATGAGCGGGTGCGGAATGGCCATAGACGCGCATACCTCTAATGACGCCCATGATGAGCGGGTGCGGAATGGCGGACTTGATGTGAAGCGACTGTTCGTAGAGCGCCTTGAGCTTTTTGTTGTTTTTCTGCGCCGTGTACATTTGTATTTCTAGCGCGTAGATCTCTAATAGTTGCGTGCCTTTCTTGAGGTCATCTTCGCCTTCATCTGTCTGAATGAGATAAAATTATTTTATTTGACTTTAGATATTATTTATATTTTATAGGCATAAATAATGATTTTTTTTAATAGAATATAAATGTGTTATTATTAAAACTATACCTGACAACTTTGGTGAAGCTGTTTCAATATTTTGGCAAGTTTGTTAAAGTCTCCGCGGTCGTAATATAGTTTTCCTAATTTTGTGTTTGTTTTGAACCACAGCCTGTCGTTCTTTGCGTCTTTCAGTGCTTCTAGTGTTGTTTCGTAGAAATCTTGCAGTAATTCCATCTGTAAACATTCATACTTAGTTAATTCTTACTAAGAAGTACATATTGGGTTGTACACAAAATCATTTAACTGTACTGAAGGTCTTAAATACTATTGAAAGGATTTTTTCTAAGAAGTTCAACCCCTAAGGGGGTAAAAAAGGGGTTTGTAATACCCGCGTGTCCACGCGGACGCGTTATCGCCGTCCACTCCACTCCGACGATGTCGCGGCCATAAGCTAGTTGTTATATGAAATAAATATAATATGTTTGCAGAATAAATAAATAAAATAATATGCTAAAATATGTTTCATGAAGAAACCACTGGCACAAAATAAGAAGGTATCGTATTTAGTGGCACTAGCATGGGTTCACTAATGTTTCACAAAAAACATTTAACAAATGATCATTTTACAAAAAACGTTTCAAAAACTCAAAAACTATTCAGGTGACAAACTACGTATTCCGCAAAAATATCATTTTATAAAAGATCGTTTGACAAATATTCAATTCGCAAATGTTTTCCTTTGCTAAATTGCTGAATGTATCATTTACAAATTTATTATTTCACAAAATAATTTATTTGTCAAATTTGCGATTTTATAAAATGTCGGTACATTTTACAAACTTTAGAACTTCTAAAAATATTTTTTTTTAAACTTAAACTAAACTAATTAAGCGTTTTTTAAATCATTATTAATGTGAATAATAAACGATTTGTTTGACAAATAATGTTTTGTGAAATTAAAATTTGTCATTTGTTTTTTATGAAATGATCGGTCACCACTAGCATGAGGCATCTTAAAAGCCATAACTTACATTTCTAGATGTAGAGATATAATCTAGAATGGAGTTGATAGATTTCTCCGAGTGGTTCCTTGTGACTGCACTCTTAATGTACGTTAGCAGCTGCTTGTACCTGGCCATCATTTCCGTGAAGTTGCTCTGGTGAACATAGTATTGAAAATTATTCATTTATTTATGCATGATAAAGAGATAGGCCTTGGATAAAGCAAGAGTCAGAGATATTCTTCTAAGCTATATTATTACATGTTAGTCTTACAGTGGGCCTACTTTTGAAAGCTACAGTATGACGATTTCAATCACCTCACCTGTTTAACAAGCCATATAATTTTTTTAGCGTTTTTTGAAAGCATTTCATTTGAAAACTATAAATACAATAACTTTGATATTTCATTAAGGGGGTCTTGGGTCTTTCAAATCTAAATTTTGTGACAGTGAAATATTTTCCAATAAAACCTCCAGAATTTTGATTCTTTTAGTTTTATTCAGACACAGTAAAAAGTTTTGTATTTTAAAGTTTTTGTTACAGTAATTTTTTTTAATAATTATTAAGATATATAAATTTACAGAAATAGATGAATGTTTTAAACAATGCTATACTTTGATTTTATCATCCCATTGCAATATTATTGCAATATTGCTTTGTTGACATTTCTTTCCTGGTTCACTACAGTGTATTTATCTAGCCTTCTAATGCTCTTTGCATAATTTTATAAGTAAGACAGTGTGGCCAATTCTTTCTAACACAATCTCTAAACTAAACTAAAATCGCAGCTCTAAATCTAGTACTGCTGCTTTCTGCAGAGAGTATTATGAAAGGGATAGCAATATAAATAGCACTGTTATTTTAGTTTAGAGATGGTGTACAACCAAATTGGCCTGATTAAGTATAGACACAATGTCCAGAAAGTGTTGTACCAGTTTGAAGTTGATCTTGATCATCTGCTTGAGTGCTTTGAAGCCCCACTCGCCCTTGTCGCCGCCCTCCAGCTCCAGCACCTTCTGGAAGCTCAGCAGCGCGGCCGCCGGCTCATCCTCCTTCAGCGCCTTGCTGTTATAGTACTGGTTCTCCAGGTCCACATCCGGCTCTGAGTTACTGTCCTCCGAGTACTCCTGAAGGAAACGTTTACTGTGATAATATACGTTAGCCAATTACAGTGAAACCATACACTCTGCTAAGACCACAGGCTGCACCAGGGAGATTGACAATTATTTAATGGATTAAAAAAAAAATAGTAGTAAGTAGGTACCTGATTAAAGATGTTTAAATTTCTATTTAAGTAACAATATGACACTAAGTCAGGCTTATTTTTCGCAGAGGGTCAGCATCTCTGTTCAATGAAACCAATACCATCTTTCCACACAAGCATGACTTGTGCAGTTACTGGATTAGGCCATCCAAGAGTATTTACACTACCTATCTTTATATGCAAACATTTTGTACAGCTGTTGTTGGGCCATACCATACAAAACTGTACCATACAATACAAAACTATCACTTTCAAGTTGTTTTACAAAGTGGCATTGCAACGCATGTCAGGTATTAGCTAGCTTCCAGCTACTAGTGATTTATGAAAATTATGCTTGCTATGTATAATTATACTTGCTATTATGTGCTCATTATATTTAGGTTTAAAGACAATCTAGATAATTTTACATGACAAGCGGTTATTACAGGAACATACGCTTTTCATCTAACCTACAACTAGTAACTTTCAAGGTAAGTAAGGTAATATAATCAGTTATTTAATTGAACTCTCTTACAAAATAAATTCATTAATAGGGTAATTGTATACAGATAAAAGTGCAATCATTAAAAAATTATGAAAATATTTTATCAACAGTACCAGTCCATAGTCCTCCTCTTCTTCGCACATATAATCGTCATCGTTATCAGACATTTTTTTCAGGCAACAGATAGAACAAATAAAACCACTCTCAAATGTTTTAGTTATTTTTGCATGAAGAACTTAGTTCTTCAGGTTTTAGGAGCCAAACTCAGCATTCAGCAATTAGAAAATCAAAAAAACATTTTTGTCGGCTTTGTTGATGTTGTACGTTGTCAATGTCAAATGTCAATTTGAAGAAGTCAATTAAAGATTTTTATTTTTATTTCCGAACCGAGCCGACTTTACGGCTCTGGATAGAGATGTACTAACGACGTAGACAGAGCACTTCTTCTATGACTATCGAGAACAAATCTATGATTTTCTGAGATATTAATATCTTTAGAACTCAGAATGCCTGTGCCCTGTAGATTGCTAGCTATCACTGGGTCAAAATTATTTGCAGATATGAATTTTTGATGGATTTTATTAATAATAATAGCACTACTATTGAAAGTTTATTTTTTAGTTCGTTATTTGATTTGGTATAGAAAACTAACTGTCGTTTTGTTCAAAATCTGAATTCGAAGAATTACTGTTAATAATTCTTACAACCAAATAGCTACCTACTTAAGTACCTGCCTACTATGGATATTAATTTAGGGTTGTAACGGAACCTCGCCTTCGCCTCCGTAAGTGTGGAACTTTCGCAAGAAATCGTACCTCCGCTTTCGCATCCGCCTCCGCCGTTTTTTTTACGGAGTTGTAACTTGTAACGAGGTTTATTTACGTTGATTTACAATGCGAGAGATACAAATCGAAGCAGGTGACGTACGTTACACCATTACAACAAGAAAGAAGTCCTTAGAAGAATCCTCAAAAAAAAAAACAAAATACCTATGTGGAATTTATCGCATCCTAAAGCACAGAAAATGGACGATGTGATCGGCGAAATCCACCTCCGCCTCCGCCTCTGTTAACCTCCGCATCTGCGGAGGCAAAGCCCCTTCACCTCCGCATCCGCCTCTGCTTCCGCTAAGAACGCCTCCGTGACAACCCTAATTATTATCAAATAAACTCAACAACACGTGCGACACACGAAAGTTTAAAAAACCCTGCCCCGCGTAGACAGAGAAAGTAAATGTTTTTGTGTAGTGATTCGGGAAATACACGGCAGCCAAGAATATTCCTACATGCATGGGCCCAGATAACATAACATAACGCTGGAGCAACAATATTAACGATGCGGCATGCTAAAATGGTAACTTTTATTTTAAGCCTTCGTACAACGTAGGTACAACTTATGCAATATCTGAGCTAGAACTTTTCTGGATATTTGGAATCATGCAAAGAATCAAGCTATCGCTCATAATCCCCTCTTGGAGCTCGGCGGCGTAAACTTGATTTTATTTTTTGATATGTAAAACTTTTGTGCTCAAATCTCAAGATTAGGAATTACAAACAGACTCGAACTCAGAGCTGCAAACCTGGTTGAGGCAAATCAACCTGTGAAATCAACGAGGCAAATAAAATGAATTTTTTGATTGGTCAAATTAAAAACCAATAGAAATTATCTCTATTTAGGTTACTTTGCGCGGGAAATGTATATGATTAGTCAAAAGTTTAGCAAGAATGAGTATTTTATTGTGTTAATATAAAAAAGTATTTTGATGCTTGCTTACTACTCTTACTATAATCTTAGTCCTAGAAAAGTCCATAAATTATCAAAATAATGTTTCCCGCTGTTTTCGACCACCGGTGATTGGCTGCTTTTGACAAACAGATTTTGTTCAAAAATCTTCTATATAACAACTTAAAATATATATCCTTTCATTAAAACATCATATACTTTTCTTTTTCAATTTATAAAACCAGTAAATATTGATTTAAAAAGTGTACATTTAATAACACATGAATATAATTTTGTGGTGAATAAATTGTGCAAATAGCCAAATGACACAAACAATTTAATTTAAATTTTCGAACGAAATACCTTTCCCGCTAAAAATTTGAGCGCGTTTTGGTTCCACATCCGCGAGTTGTATACCAAATTGCGCGTATTTTTCGTTCAACCTCCAAGAAAGCTCGAAGTCGAGTGTACAATTTTGTTAGCTCTATATAAATTGTGACTGTTTCTTTTAAGTTTTTTAAAATGGCCCACATTAACGGCAAGGAAAACCTACACACCGGATTGAACAATGTACAGATTAAGGTTAGCTAACAGTTAAAACCATTTCATTAAACATTTTTTTCTCTCACATACTAATTAAGTGACAATAAACTCTTTGCAGTCTCCCGTTAAAAACGTACTCGCGGTACGGAATGGTTACGACAAAGTACAGGTTGAGAAAATGGAAATAGAGAAGGCCGGCGACAAACAAAAGTTTGACCCCCAACTGGAGCCCCTACTGAGGGAGAACCCTCGTCGATTTGTCATGTTCCCCATCCAATACCCCGATATATGGCAGATGTACAAGAAAGCGGAGGCCTCCTTCTGGACTGTGGAAGAAGTCGACCTGTCAAAGGTACTGTACGTTACACTTTACTGAGATGTCAATGACTTCTGAGTTGTGACCTAACCTGTAGACTTCAGAATTATTTAAGTATTCTGTACTCATGATCATAACTCAAACTGCTAAATATTGTGAAACTCAACAACACCAAGTTTCAAGTGATAACAATTTACAAGTGGTTAAAACTTACAATCACTTGAAACTTGTACTTGGTGATAAGTATATGTGATAAATACAATTCCTGGTTAACATCCCTTCACCTTGCTATATTTTTACAATTCAAATTGTTAAAAAGTTATATCTACATGTAATTTTTTTTTTTATCTACTTAAGTATTGAAAACTAGATGATACCTGCGATTTCGTCTGCATGGGTTAAGTTTTTTTTACTTCCGCGGGAACTCCTTATTTTTCTGGGATAAAAAGCATCTCCTTCCCCGGGATGTACCCTATCCCTGGAGCAAATTTCGTCAAAATCTGTTGAAAAGATAGAAGTGAAAGAGTAGCAGACAGACAGACAAATGTTACAATAAAACATTTAATTACCTACTGCATACAGTAATTAAATGTTTCCACATGACATAGGGACAATTAATAAATTATGCCTGTCATGTGGAATGGTGCAAAAAATACTGGTTGTATTCCCATGTTGAATAGATAGCTAGGAGAATACATACTAGACTATATAATATTATCTAACTTTATTTCACCAGGACCTAAGTGACTGGGAAACCCTAAAGGACTGTGAGAAGCACTTCATCAAGCATGTGCTAGCATTCTTTGCAGCGTCGGACGGGATCGTGAATGAAAATCTGGTGGAGAGGTTCTCACAAGAGGTGCAGGTCACGGAGGCGCGCTGCTTCTATGGCTTCCAGGTCGCCATGGAGAATGTGCACTCGGAAATGTACTCGTTGCTCATTGACACCTACATTCGGGACCCTAAGGAGAGGTAAGTTTGTCATTCTCTATCGCTTCAGACTACCAGATAATGTACCAGATCTTGTAGGTACTTGCACATGTGGGTAATTTATCTGACAACTAATTCATAATAATTCTATAAAAAGATACATGCGACTTCAGGTTAGAGGCTTTTCAAATTTACCCTTTGATTTGTTTTACATTTAATATTAGTATGATGTACATTCATATACATTTACATATTCTGTAAATCTACTTTCATTATTATGATATGCTTTCATATTCAGGTTATGCACCACAATCACATAAAATTTCATTATTATTAACCACTGAAATGTTTTGATGTTTGATATTATAACAGTGGCAAGGGTGTTATAATATCAAACAAGGATGTTATAATTATCATAGTATGTAGGTACTCAAAAGTTTAAACAACAAGAACATTGTTGTAGAAAATACAATATGTCTTGCTTGAAGCTACAAATCTAGGTCTAAACTGGGTGGTCTTTTTAGTAGGTAGTTATATTCTAGAAACTGGAAATTTTTAGAACTAAGAAAGAATTAGGTATGAGTTTTAAAAAAATTAGTCAAGTTCTTGTGCAGAGTGGTTTTCTATAGTGGATTTACATATTTTATTTTTCTAAAGTCTACAGTCTACACACTATGATCAAAAGAGTTTTTATTTACCACAAGTAAGCTTTATGGCCAGTTGAAGTATAAAGCGTGATAATAGATTGCATATCACGCTTTAAACTTCAACTGCTTTATACAATGTGGACTGTATAAAGCAGTTGAAGTTGAAAGGTTTCTATTTTTTGAAAATGTGTCATAAGTATATTGTAGTAAACAATTAATCTTATAATCTACTACCTGATGCCCGCGACTTTGTCCGCGTGGTTGAAGTTTTTTTATTCCCGCGGGAACTCCCTAATTTTCCGAGATAAAAAGTAGCCTATGTCACTCTCCAGTTCCTCAACTACACCCATGCCAAAAATCACGTCGATCCGTCGCTCTGTTGCGGCGTGATTGAAGGACAAACCAATAAACCAACAAACAAACACACTTTCGCATTTATAATATTAGTATGATGGCACTAACTTCTTGGTACTTTAAAACACAGCTGAGTCACCTTTTCAAGTTGTGCCTTAGGAAGTTCTGAACAAGAAAAACGCTAATTGTTTACAGGGACTTCCTGTTCAACGCAGTGGAAACCCTCCCGTGCGTGAAGAAGAAGGCAGACTGGGCGCTGCAGTGGATAGCGAGCCAGACAGCCACGTTCGGCGAGCGCATCGTGGCCTTCGCAGCTGTGGAGGGCATCTTCTTCTCCGGCAGCTTTGCTTCCATCTTCTGGCTCAAGAAGAGAGGCCTCATGCCTGGACTCACCTTCAGCAATGAACTCATATCTAGGGATGAGGTTTGTCCATGTTTCTCTACCTTATATACCTTATTCAAGTCCTACTTCATATTAAGACGACATCGCGGTTTCGCCCCCATGGGCATTTCGAATAATAATTATTCACGACTTAACTTCTTCTTTCGATTGAAGAATACCTTATCTTATTCCTTGGCAACATTATCATGGGAACTTCTGAAGGAATTTAAAAAAAAAACTACCTATAAGCTGTTCATAGTGTGTCTTAAGATTACAACCATTACAGGCTAAACAGGGTAAAATTAAGGATCTGTAGATCTGAGCCAAGATCATTCTAGATTCTAGAACCTAGTCTACACAAAAGATCCATCAAAACCAATTAGGTGCTTTGAAGACTGGGATGTTTGTTTGGTGTTGATTAACAAGTATAAGCTCTATAAAATCACACATTTCCATTATTACATATCATTTCAATCATTAAGTACCTACCACCTAAGCGTGCACTTATTACTTTCATTTGAAAGTTTATTTTGCCACAGTACAGTTTAAGTACCTACTTGATTCTTGATGCCTGGAACAATAATATTGTCTAGGTAATCTAGATTTATGTTGATACAGTTTATCATGGTTCCAGGAAGTTTAATGCATGACATCATTTTAAATAAACAAATAAGTGATTTTCCTTTTGTAGTATGCTAAACCAATACAAGTAGATAGATAGATGCTAGATCCTTTTTTAAGGATCTATCTTCTCGTCTCACAGAGTCCACAGGTGACCGGAGGGCTGGCAGTTACCTCGGCCAACATTTAAGTTTGGCTATTCAGCGAGGTAACGCAGCCAGCGTTCTGGGCACATTGCCTCATTACAGCGGCATAGATGATATTTTTAATGTTTAGTTTTTAATTTAGATTTAATTTAGTTTTTAATAGTATTATGTAGTAGTTAAACTAAACTGAAATAAAATACAAGTTCCACAAGAAAAAATCTCATAGCTATCCTTATCTTACTTTTTATTTTTTATTACTGTGCAAATCATGCTTGCTTGGAACGATGGAAGGAATGCTGATTGCTAACTAAGTTGACTTGTTTGTGGAAGGATATGATGAGGATTGCAAAGATGGAGGGCCGGTTGAGTGGTAAACAGTGTTGTCTCAGAAGAGGGGCACCCCAAGTTCCAGAACAACCTATAAGAAATTATTATAATCTTTAAATTGCCTGATTTCAAGTAGCGGGGCTTCGGCAAAGATCGGCAAAGACGTAACGCCAAGCGATTTAACGTTCCTATTCATGTGCCCTATCCATTGCCATTTCAGCTTCGCAACTTGTCGAGCTGTGTTGGTTACTTAACATTTAAACTAGCGTGAGTTTAACTTTACATAACCACTGGATAAACTCACGTTTTATGTCGGAAAATTGCCCGACTATTTTCGAACCCGTTCGGGGCCCTTATTCATGAGCCTGTGGCCTGTTCTTAACTTTATAGTTCTTCTACAGCGGCCCAATTGTCTAAGAAAATCGTAATCATTTGACAGCTTAAATCGTATTACTCGAACTGTTTAGGTACCTAGTTCAAACATGCCTTTGACTTCGAATTATTTATTTATTTATATATTCTGTACCAGTAACTTGAAAATAAAACATAAACATTGAAAGGACATGCACAATTATATGTTTGACAAACGTTTACGATTACAATTTTCTTACACAATGGGGGGGGGGCAGATCTCATTTCTGATTTGATCACGTAGAGAGACCGAACAAAGCTCTCTTCATTGCCTGCTGATTGACATTGACCCAGAGTTTTCTAACTTGTAGTGAATTGTTGCAGGGCCTTCACACAGACTTCGCGTGCCTGATGTTCAAGCACCTGGTACAGAAGCCGAGCAAGGAGTGCGTGCTGCAGATCATCCGAGACGCCGTCGTCATCGAGCAGGAGTTCCTCACTGACGCGCTGCCCGTCCGGCTGCTGGGCATGAACTGCGAACTGATGTCCGATTATATCGAGTTCGTTGCCGACAGGCTACTTGTGGACCTCATTGGGGAAAAGGTTTGTATTTCCAGATAAAAAAAAACTATATAAATACCTAGTTACTAAATATTTCACTTCAGTTGATACCATTAAGCCACAATATATCCAGGTAGTTATTTGAAGGTCCATGTAATTAAAACTGTTTTTACCATTTAAAAGAATACTTTTATTATAGTTGTCAGTTTATTTTTAACTGAATGGAGGTTCTTGTTTCTCGTTTAATTTTCCAGGACAAAAATTAGCCTATATGTTATTCCAGACTATAATCTATCTCTGTGCCAAATCTCATCCAGATCCGTTCAGCCGTTCTTTTTTTTTTTATCCACTACCTACAAGTTAGCCCTTGACTACAATCTCACCTGATGGTAAGTGATGATACAGTCTAAGATGGTAGCGGGCTAACCTGTTAGGGGCATGGCAGTGTTATTAAGTGTGAGTTAGTTCAAGGGTGATTGAGTAACAAACATACATCCATCCATCCAAACTTTCACATTTATAATACTAGTATAGATTGATAGATGATTGCAAATTGAACAATGTCTATGAACTCCTTTATCACTTTGAGTTAGTCTTTTGCCTAACATAACCATATGTTTTAAAGCTCTCAAATTATTACGATTATCTTACACATCAGCCCTCTGAACAGTTTGATAGTATCATTTGTTCAGTTCTGGTACCAGTAGGTGTTGAAACTAGATTAAAGTTGGTCTGAATATCTCACAGTACTTTTTAAGTAGTCAGTAGACCACTTTATATCGCTTTTTTGTAATATTAAAAAGTTTATCTATTTGTAGGGCGTTATGGACTTCCTCGCCTGCTACAACCAACTACCTAGTTAGGATTCACTTCCTAAGTGTAGGCGTTGAAATGATACACTCGATAATGACTAACACGATAGTATATTATAATAACGACATATTGTATAATAACACTGTATAGATATATGGTAAAAGAAAGGTGGGCCTAGCAGCGCGGCTAGACGGCCACGCTTGTCCGCGTCTCTCGAGTGAATAAGCCACCGGCCGTTCGACGTTGCTTTCTGCCAATCAGCGATTCGATATTCGAACTTCAGTACATAGCTCACAGACGTATATGCACTGGCCGGTGCGAAGCAAGAGGCCAGCAGCTAGCGGAGCACCACATATTTATTGATTTCACCAGAATTATAATAAATTGTTTTTTTTTCCACAGCACTACAACACCAAGAACCCATTTGACTTCATGAACCTCATCTCCCTGGAAGGAAAGACCAACTTTTTCGAGAAGAAGGTGGCAGAGTATCAAAAGTGGGGAGTGATGTCGAATCCCAATGACAATGTGTTCACATTGGACGCAGAGTTTTAACTGTCCTACTAGCATGTAAATAGTTTTGTCCTAAAACTGACAGTATTAGATTATTTCTAAAGGAATCTGAACATGATACCAGTGGGCCTGGTATAATAACAATATGATAATATGTAACATTAATTTCACTTAATTATTTATTTGATTGACATACTACACAATAAATATGACATTCTTTATGTTAAAATCATTGAATAATTAGCTACTTACTTAATAATAATTATGTTCACTCTACTGACGATAAATAATGTTTTTGAAACTAATTCAAATTATGCTACTAAATGATCCGCAACAATTTACATTATGCCACTTATGTGATCCACTAGGTACTACTTCCTCAGTGCAGAGTTTAGGATTTTTAAAATCCCATGGGAACTCTGGTTTTCTGGGATAAAAGTAGCCTTCACAAGAATAAAAGCTATCTTTATCAGTGTGCCAGGTAACAAGACTCGCATTTAATTTTCTTATTAAAAGCGTATCATTTAGTTATAATACAGGTCATGTTATGACTGCATTACTTAATTATGCTTAAGATTCTTATGTTAAGAAGAATTCACATTACAAAGCCGTTATTCAAAAAGTTATTCGTGTGTGTTTAAGTTAAATTTTCTATAGGGCCTGTCCTTTCCATGTCAACCCCGAAATAAACTGATCAAAAGGTCACATCAGTTCAGGCCATAGAGTTAAGAACGGTTTAGCTCTAAGTGTTGTTGTGCAAGTCGGCCTAGAAACCTGTGTTAAGTTAGCAAAGTTATGGTTAAGTTAGGTTAGGTCTAGTAAATAAGTAATTTTGCAATAACTAGCTGTTATGTATTTTCGAATCAAATGTGGAGATGTAAAGTTGATGAAGGTTTCAATTTGAATCTTGGTGATATTATAATTGTAATTTTGATACATAATATATTCAATAATATAACTACTTTATTTGCACGAATATTGTTTTTTTTTCCTCCTTATGAATTATCTTCGGATGCTGTTTGAACTTCGCAAATAATCTGCTGATCCGCATCTTTGGTATATAGAGGGGTAAAAGCAGTCAACACACCTCACACATTAAGTGCTACAAAGACTGGGCAACCCCATCGGCACCCTGAACATAAATACTAAATAGTTGTACACGGTAAAGGACTATGCTATGGAGTGATAACAAGCGTTCGCAAAGGAATCTCAGACCGCGAATTCGTTTGAGATTGAACCATACGATCACGACAGTGCGTGCATGGTGCTGGTTCCCGCTTTTAGTATAGAGCGGATCTTCCGGTGTCATTCTATTTTGTGCCTTGGGACCAATGACTAAGGAAGTATTTGGGACCATACTGCCAACGCATAGAAAATGCAATACTACTCAAAATGACAGTTTGATGTGGTATGAAGTCACGTAGGTACCTTGACTTACCTACAATAATTCTAAAACCACTCTTATAAAACATCATACTTCATACTAATATTATAAATGCGAAAGTGTGTTGGTTTGTCCTTCAATGACGCCGCAACGGATCGACGTGATTTTTGGCATGGGTATATTTGAGGACCTAGACTCTAGAGTGACATAGGCTACTTTTTATCCCGGAAAGTTAAGGCGTTCCCGAGGGAATCAAAAAAAACTTAAACCACGCGGACGAAGTCGCGGGCATCAGCTAGTCAAAAATATATTATGGCTGTATGGCCCCAGAAGTACTGAACAAGGAGCGTTGGAAGATGTGCAATAAGCTCTGAACAACGTAATCCTAGATTTAGCATAATACTACTTGAGACAATTGAGGGATTGGACCTTCCGCAGAGTTCCGGACTGTGAGGAAATCAGTATTTATTTCTAGAGATGTATTTTAGTTCTCATGCTATCAATTCCACCTGTGCCGTAACGCGAATTAGGTAACTACTTGTTTAGTAAATGCCAAATGGATTAACCTTTACAAATCTAATTTACTCAAGTTAACTCTATAGCCTTATGAAGCTTTTACCCATAGAAAACGACAATTTGTCAACTGGCGTTTTCTATGGAGAAGATGCCTACCATCCATTCACTATCCCAGCTAGGTCACCCGTCCTTAAGAATCATAGAGATCCTCAGGATGATGATGCAGGGAATTTTCACAAATGAAACAAATGCGCGTGTAAGACATAATTATTTATTTAATTATAATTATTGGATACAATAGCGCTAGTCCCGGCGCGCCTTGTTCTGCGCGAGCGCGCGCAGCAGCCGGTGTCCGGCGAGGAAGGTGAGCGCGGCGGCCGGCAGCACGTAGCGCAGCGCCGCGAACATGGACAGCTGCAGCCACAGCAGCCCGTACAGCGACAGGCAGCCTGCCACAGACAATAAAGTGACGATATAGTCTATGAAAGGGTACGATACTGGCAACTAAACAACACAAAATTCGAGGCATAACAAAAAAACATTCTAGCTCATTCAGGGATACCCAACCTGTTTTATTTTGCCGCTATATTTCACTAAAAATACTATCTATATTAAAACGAGGTATGGTCCATTTGGTCACCTAACCCAAGATTTTATATAATTAGACGCATCCGACAGCGCATCGCATGTGTCGCACATGTGCCGACGCGCCTCTGAACGTCTGCTACACAGCAGCAGCAGCGGAACACGTGCGATATCTCCGGCAGTGTTACCTCCGAGCGCCGCGTGGAAGAGCAGCGCGCTGGGCGAGGCGGGGAAGAGGCGCAGGTTGAGCGGCAGGCGCGCCCACAGCAGCAGCAGCAGCAGCAGCGGCGCGGCGCACGCGCACGCGAACACGTCGGACAGCGCGCGCGCCGGCCGCGCCTCCGCCGTGCGGAACGTGTGCGATATCTCCGGCAGCGGCCCGCGGTACGCGCTGTGTGCGGGCGCTGACTTGGCTGACTCACCTGCGAACATATTATACACGTGTTACATATAACCTTGGATAAAAATATATATACACAATGTTAATGGTTGTTTTCCCGCGACAGAACGATCTCACGAACTCATGAGAGTATGTATACGGGAGCAGGAGAAACGGCTCGACCGTTACAATAGGATGATCATCCTCGGAGCGGGGGTTGTGCTCGGGGACCATTGATTTTTGGAAGTTATATATCTAGCGTAATTCAGAGAAAACTTCGTAATCGAGATTTAGGCTCTTCGTGCCATCTATTGGATTATGTGAGGACTGCGAAGATCGCCACAAGAGTTTCGGCGCGCGAGAGCGACCCCACTGGACATGACACGGGTCCTGCACGCGGTGGTGACGACGTCACCCGCGGTGCGGACCCAACACCGGAGACGACATCAGGCCTAGGGGCCCGTAGCATTCAAGGCAGGCCCAAGCCGACACACGGCTTAAAGACAATCACCCTCCAATATTATCCCGCGCCCCGCATGAGGCCGGGCCTCGAAGCCCGTGCCCCCGTTTGGCCCTCACGGACCAACCGGAGAAGACCCCTGCTGCTGCGAGTTTCAGGACTTGAAGCTGTAAATTGTTAAAACCTATTGTACAACATTCCCGCGCATGTTTTTCGCAGTGCGAACGCAGCCATGAACTTTAAAAATAAAAGCGTTTCATGCACGTAAGTGTCATGCAGTTAACTCGTGGTGAACTGACCGAGCGCGTTGTCCTCCCTGCCGAAGTGCAGCGCGAGGTCTGCGAGGTGCCAGGCGAGCGGCGCGGCCGCGGCGCTGTCGCCCAGCAGCAGCGTCGCCGCGTACGCGCCGTTCACGCCGCTCAGGTGCTTCGACATCGCGGCCACGTTCTGCGGTAAACGAAATAATAATAATGTCCTCCCGAAATATTGAACACTGTTTGATTCAAAATTGTAGTATTTATCTATTCCGTATATCTATGTTATTACCGTGATATCTTTGCGAGTTGTGTATCAATGGTGCATAATTATTAAACTTCATTTTGTATTACGCATGCATTATAGAGCAAGATCCCAGAGCCGCCAGACCTTACTTATTTTCTGAGAAACAAAATGTGTGTAATATAGTAGTAGCTTTGGTACGTAGATTTAACGTACGCATACTCGCAAATTTGGGGCGACGGCCAATTTATAGTTATAAGGTGCTAAAGGTACGTAAAAACGTTGCTAACTTTACTTATTTTCTGAGTGCTGATTTTTATGTATGTTGTACAGAATATTGTTAATAGCTATAATCAATACTCCCAGACTCATGCTGTGGGCCGTTATTTCTGCCAGACACTTTAAAGGTCGCAAAAAAAAACTTAACTTTACTTATTTTCTGAGTCTTCATTTTTATACACGATACTCAGGAAACTGTTTCAATACTATTTGCAAGCAGCCAGACTAATCTGATGGGCCAAACATCCGCCAGACTCAATTTGAAATTTCGCTGTGATAAAATGTTGGCCTTATTTACAAGGTTTTAGCGGCCTTTTTCATTGTGTGGAGTAAAAAGAACCATCAATTATTGCAATATCTAAGCCTGTGTACGAAAAGCTTACGAAAATCCACAATAAAGAGGGTGAAACGAGGGTTGGAACCTTACATGAAGGTTCTAAGTTTTTGAAGTTAGGGACTTGAAAATCGGCATTAAGGTTATTAGTTTTAAATAATAATAACCTGTATAAGCAATTTTCTGAAAATCCACCCCAGAAGGGGTGAAATGGGGGTTGGAAGTTTGTATGAAAATCCTATGTTTTTGAAGCTAGAGACATGAAAATCGGCACTTAAGTTTTTAGTTTTAGTTTGAAGTCAAGGACTTTAAAATCGGCATTTAGATTATTCATTTTAAATAATAATAACCTGTATAAGCAATTTTCGAAAATTCAGCCCAAAGGGTGTGAAATGGGAGTTAGAATAGTAGTTTGCATGAAAGTTCTATGTTTTTGAAGTTAGAGACATGAAAATCGGCATTTGACTTATTAAGTAGTTTTAAATAATAAAAACCTTCGTAAGCTATAGATAATATATTATAGCCTCTTTAGATATGCCTTTTGCAGCGGGAAAATTTTATAATCTCATAGGAAATCAGAAATTGTACGCGATCGAAGTCGCGACTGATAAATATGTTTATCTATGCTCATATCTAAATCCGAAATATTATAAATGCGAAACTGTGTCTGTCTGTCTGTCTGTTTGCTACGCTTTCCCGGACCATCTTTTCAACCGATTTTGCTGAAATTTGGTATAGAGGTAGGTTATATCCCGGGGAAAGACATAGGAGTGACATGAGGAGATTCAGTGAGCTAGACTTAATCAGCTGTGAAGTTCTAGAGCAAAATGTGTTCAATTCAATACAAAAATATGTTTATGAAATCTACAACGTGAAATTCAAAATTCAAATGTTTTTTATTCAAATAAACTTTGTGACCTGAATAATGGACGTATATGCTGCCAGGCTTCAAGTGTTTATAAAGAGAAAAGTAACACAAGAATGTTACTTTTCTTTACATCACCCACGCGGAAGGCTATCCCGAAAAATATCCATATAAATATCCGCTTTTATTATCTTAATATTTAAGTATATTTCAATGATAATAATGATGAAAATTAAATCTGAAATTGATAAAATTTTAAGAAAATATTTTATTAAATGTTATTTTTAATAATCATCACTATCGTCATCGTCGAAGTTTGGTAATTCCTCATCTAGCCAGTCCTGTAGGGCTAGACCATGCACATAACCGAGTAATATTATGTCTACCCGTTATCTCTATTTGTCTACCGAACCTAACATGGTTACTACTACCTAACTCGTTACGTCAAAAGTAAAGATGAGAGTAATATTTATTATCTGTTGTTTTTTTTTTCTACGAATCTTTACATGCCGAATATTTTTTTCAGGGTAAACGAGACAGCTGGCAACGACAACATCTCTATCTCTCTCTCGTCGCGAGATAATCTCGTTGTGTGCATGTTAAGCACATTGGTGTTGAATATTTAAATCTTTATCGTCGTCAATATCATTGGTACATTTTCTTCATCTGTAAAAACCAGTAAAATAATAAAGTTTCGAATAGCTTCAAAATTTATAAAAACAATTTGAAGTGAGAGTAAAGTACCTGATTCTACTTCAAGGGATTCTCTTACAAAACCCGGTAATTGGTCCCCATCGAACCAGTTAAAATGGTAATTGTTGTTTTGCAACATCCATCCGTTACTTTCAGGTTTAAAAATTATAAGTTCTGTCAAATAAGCATTATTCCAAAAGCTGCTTATATAATTCGCTGCCGAAACTGCTGCAGAAGCTCACACACGGTGGTACGTTGCTCTTATCAAAGTTCTTAACATTCTTGCAGCTATAATATATAGCTTAAGAAGGTTTTTATTATTGAAAATTACTTAATAACTTAAATGCCGATTTCCATGTTTTCAAAAACATAGCACTTTCATGCAAACTACTAACTCCCATTTCACCCCCTTAGGGCTGAATTTTCGAAAAATTGCTTATACAGGTCATTATTATTTAAAATTAATAATCTAAATGCCGATTTGAAAGTCCTTGACTTCAAAAACTTAGAACCTTCATGTAAGCTTCCAACTTCCATTTCACCACCTTTGTTGTGGATTTTCGTAAAACTGCTTATACAGGTTTTTATTATTTAAAACTAAAAACTTAAGTGCCGATTTTCATGTCTCTAGCTTCAAAAACATAGGATTTTCATACAAACTTCCAACCCCCATTTCACCCCTTTTGGGGTGGATTTTCAGAAAATTGCTTATACAGGTTATTATTATTTAAAACTAATAACCTCAATGCCGATTTTCAAGTCCCTAACTTCAAAAACTTAGAACATTCATGTAAGGTTCCAACCCTCATTTCACCCTCTTTATTGTGGATTTTCGTAAGCTTTTCGTACACAGGCTTAGATATTGCAATAATTGATGGTTTTCTTTACTCCACACAATGAAAAAGGTCCCTAAAACCTTGTAAATAAGGCCAACATTTTATCACAGCGAAATTTCAAATTGAGTCTGGCGGATGTTTGGCCCATCAGATTAGTCTGGCTGCTTGCAAATATTATGGAAACAGTTTCCTGAGTATCGTGTATAAAAATGGAGACTCAGAAAATAAGTAAAGTTAAGTTTTTATTTTGCGACCTTTAAAGTGTCTGGCAGAAATAATGGCCCACGGAATGAGTCTGGGAGTATTGATTATTAATTATTAACAATATTCTGTACAACATACATAAAAATCAGCACTCAGAAAATAAGTAAAGTTAGCAACGTTTTTACGTACCTTTAGCACCTTATAACTATAAATTGGCCGTCGCCCCAAATTTGCGAGTATGCGTACGTTAAATCTACGTACCAAAGCTACTACTATATTACACACATTTTGTTTCTCAGAAAATAAGTAAGGTCTGGCGGCTCTGGGATCTTGGACCATTATTAGTACCTAATAAACAATCAGAGCGAGCGGACGCGTTTCATTGCAACAAAACCCGAAGTGAACCCTATACAACCCAAAGTCAACCTTATTACCGAAACAAACACATAATATGTTCAACCTTAAGCTCCGTGACACAGATGTGTGCGGGCTCTGCTGTGAGGCTGTACAAACGCCTATACACATTATCTGCAACTGCCCCGCCTTCATTTTTTTTAAATTTATTTATTTATTTATTACCATTGTAAAATCTAAAATTACACCACAATTTTGCAGACTAAAGCACTAGACAGAGGCTGGCGTTTTGTAATATGCAGCCCAAACAGACCGTAGTCTGCGTTAGGGCCGACAAAATGATGACTTACTTATTTTAAATATACCTATTTGAGTAAAAGCGACGAACAAACAAGCTTTTACTGCATAAACGTAGCCTCCTCCTTGGGAACCACCTAGTGGAACCGGAGGAGGCAAAGAATATCCCGGCCAAGAAGATGTTACTGTTCCTAGCAGCAAGTAGTATTGGTCGGGAACTTTAGCTAGTGGCGATCACAATAGATCGGAAACGGTCAAAGTGATACCGGGTCTCGTCACAGAACCCTGCAAAGCCGCATCAACAAGAAAGAAGAAAGAAAGTTCTCCCGATCGAATTTCGACCACGGCGGCCTATCTCCACAGAGATTAGCCATCTGCGCGGGAGATATTATAGTGCACAAGTGTGTGCGCATACACACAGACCGACACGATCCTACACGACCGGAGAGAGATCAGGCGCAGGACCGACGGCTTAACGTGCTCTCCGAGGCACAGGGGTAAACACCGTCAACTTCCTAACTCCGGGCTAGTACTGAGAATTACTTGTCAGAAAAACCGAATACTTGTTATGGCCCGACCCGGGACTCGAACCCGGGACCTCGTAGGCCGCAGTCGAACATGCTAACCACTAGACCAACGAGGCAGTAAAGGACATATTATAGTGATGTCAACTGAAGCTGAGTGATACCGCTGTTTGAGCATGCCACAAGTGATAGAGGCATAGTGCGTCAAACGTATCCGGCCCAGTGGCCAACATTGGAACTGATTTTTATGCCTGTTTAGTTTTTGTTTTTATTTCAATACTGCTATTTTAATGCTGATACCCGCGACTTCGTCCGCGTGGAATAAGTTTTTTTGATTCCCACAGGAACTCCTTAATTTTCCGGGATAAAAGTAGCCTATGTCACTCTCAACTATATCTATGCAAAAAATCACGTAGATTCGTTGCTCTGCTGCGGCGCGATTGAAGGACATAGCAACAAACAAACACACTTTCACACAAGAATCTTATAAACTATACTTGGTTGTGGTAATGGTGGTAGATATAGGGTATGTTCCGATATACACTGCGAGCACTGTAAGGTGTGCGTCAATTTAGTATACTGCGAAGCCATTCCTAAATAGTTAGCTATACTGGTAACTGTTTGGAACGCAGTCAGCACTGAGAGTACCTTACCTTGAAAACGCCAGTACTCACAGTACAAAAATGGCGACGATTTATGACGTCATATATTTCCCTAGGATACTGCGGCAGTTTACTGTCAGTCATAACGGAACGAATTTCTCCACAGTAAGAGCACTGAACAGTGCTCGCAGTGTATATCGGAACATACCCATAGTGTTTATATTAGAAATATTGGTTGTAGTATAATGGTGGAGGATGTGGGATGGATTGTTTCATATTTGGTGGCCTAGACCCGGCTTAACTTCGAGTGATGACACACAACATAGTTACCAAGTCGACTTTGTAGGTGTTGGCCGCGTCGGGCTCGGCGACGTAGATGGCCTCCTCGGTGCCGGCGAGCGGCGCCACGCGCACGAACGCCTGCTGCACCACCACCGGCTTGTTGAACGCGTCGCGCACCACGAACTTGAGGCTCACTCTGCGGGAAACATTCACTGTCTTACCACAAAAAAAAACTACATTTTGACATTACATGTTTTCTAAGCTTGTTTAAGGGTATGTTCCGATATACACTGCGAGCACTGTAAGGTGTGACGTCAATATTTATTTAGTACTAGATGATGCCCGCGACTTCGTCCACGTGGATTAAGGTTTTTTGATTCCCGCGGGAACTCCTTAATTTTCCGGGATAAAAAGTAGCCTGTCCTTCCCCGGGATATAACATACCTCTATACCAAATTTCAGCAAAATCGGTTGAAAAGATGGGCCGGGAAAGCATAGCAGATAGATAGACAGACAGACAGACAGACACACTTTCGCATTTAATTGATACTGCGAAGCCGTTCCTTTATAGTAAGCTATACTGGTTACTGTTTAAAACGCATCGCAGTCCAGCTGTTGATCACGTGATCAAAGCACTGAGAGCACCTTACCTCGACAACGCCAGTGCTCACAGTACAAAAATGGCGTCGATTAATGGCGTCATATACTTCCCTAGGATACTGCGGCAGTGTACTGTCAGTCCATAACGGAACGAATTTCTCCCCAGTAAGAGCACTGAACAGTACTCGCAGTGTATATCGGAACATACCCTTTATATTAGAAAATGTTTTAGTGTTGCCATCCATCGAAAAATATTTTCTACAAACGATATTTTTCATAATAAATTTTAATGTTATATTTTTTTCTCTTTCACGTAATCGCAGTTTGGTTCTGGTTCATTGACACTCAGAATAAAAAACCACCCTCCATACTGAATTGGGACATGTCATTTACGTTTGTTTGGTTACGTTTGGTTAGCGTGACCTCCTACGAGAGTTCGCACACTCACGGTCCATCATGCTTGATCCCATGGCGCACGGAGTTTGCACTTCAAGTCAAATGTCGTTAAGCTTAATAATTTACGGATTTGGATTAGGTATGGTGGGCACGGAATTTCCGTGGGTATCAGGTATGCATCACGTACTGCGTTGCTACAACACTACAACTACGTTGCACTGTAAATGTGTGAAATCTGTAAGCCGATTTTAGGCTTACAAATTTCACACATTTACAGTGACTTAAATAATTTCAGTGATGTTCAAAAGATAGGGCATAGCCAACGTTTGGCGAAGGATAGGACGAGATGACAGCCAACCTTCAATAGTGGAGAGGCACGAGAAGAAGAAGTCAAATGGTTTACCGTCAATGGCTAGCTTAACACATTTACATGAATATCAACAAACTTACTTCTGCAAATGATCGGCCTGCAGTGTCTCAGGCAATTTGTTGGGATACGTCACAGTGGTGAGCTTGGGGCTGGTCGTGCCGTCCACATCACCAACGCCGATCTCCACACTCGACACCACTATCTCACCCAACACCGCTATGTTGAAGTTGGCAGACTTGGCACCCGCACTCAACGATATCTTATACAAGCCATGTTGAGCCTTAATCTTACTCAGGTTAAGGACGAAAGTCGTTTGCTCATTGGGTTTTTGGCTTAAAGGTTGTTTGGATAGCACGACCACGTCGTCAGCCAAGCGTGTGCCGGACTGGGCTACAACTTCATCAGGCTTGAGGTTGGGGACAGGTCTTCCGATCAGGTCTGTGACTGAGAACTCGATGGTGTCTGCATCGGATGTGATGTATTTCTTGTCTTTGAATACTATGCTGATTGGTGTCGGCTGTGGACAAACAAAAAATGAATCTATGTCAATATAAATAATATTTATGCACTTATTTAAGTTAAAGATATTTTGACCTGACTGGATTTGACCAGACCAGTCACCAGACTTATTGGTCTGTTTTGATTTGGATTGAATCTGGTCTGGTCATGTCTAATTCGATCTAGTCAGGTAATCCAAATAAGTCGAGTAAAATAAGAAATAGCATCTCAGTTATATCTCATTTAACTCCCCAGTTCAAATATCTCGAATTGAGAACGTATGTTTAGAGTATCTATGAAGTGGAGCGAAACTAAAAGAATGCGTCTGCTAAGATACGGAACATGCCTGTGCTCTTACGACTGCATAAAAAAGAGTTTCCCTTCCTCTTTTTTCAATAGATAGGAATAAAAGTGTACAAGAAAGGAATGAAAGTGCACAAGAAAGAAAAAAAAGTGTACAAGAAAGGAATGGCAGTGTACAAAAAAGGCAAGAAAGCGTACGAGAACGGAATGACAGTGTACAAAAAAGGAAAGAAAGTGTACAAAAAAGGAATGACAGTGTACAAAAAAAGGAGAGAAAGTGTACAAGAAAAAAATGACAGTGTACAAAAAAGGAAAGAAAGTGTACAAGAAAGGAATGAAAGTGAGCAAGATAGGACAGTGTACCTGCTCATCAGCGAGATGCAAAGCGGCCTCGAGCAGCAGCGCGGCGCCGCGCGCTGACGTCACGGAGCGGCGCGTCAGCAGGTACGCCGCGAACTTGTAGCGCTGCTCCTCCGACAGCGGCGACGGCTTCTTCAGGCTCTTGTACGTTCTACGCACGTGTACAAGATTCATTGAAAAATCATACATAATGCGAAAGTGTGTTTGTTTGTTGGTTTATTGGTTTGTCCTTCAATCGTGCCGCAATGGAGCAAGGGATCGACGTGATTTTTGGCATAGGGATAGTTGAGGAGCAGGAGAGTGACATAGGCTACTTTTTATCCCGGAAAATTAAGGAGTTCCCGCAGGAATAACAAAAAACTTAAACCACGCGGACGAAGTCGCGGGCATCAGCTAGTACCTAATAACCTTTTCAGGCCAATATTCTACTTAATGTATTTTCGGAACTGTAAATGATGTATTAAATAATTATAATTATGTAACTAAGTATATTCCGCATTTTAATTTATCTCTAGTTTTACCTATTTTATGTCATACTAAGGTCCTAAAAGCAGACTATGGTGCCAATTCTCTGTTAGTTTCTCTAAATTAGGATCGCTTATCTAACACTTAGCGACGTCTGCTATTCTGAAAACACACTTAATTGACAGGTCTAACCTAAAATTAAATCTGACAGCTCTAACTACTCAATTTAGCGATGATATAGCGAAATGCTATTCTAGTCGACGTTTTGAACGCCAAAATTAAGAAACGTCAAACTAAAATTGGATATTTTTCTCCAATTTTAGACAGGACCTCGGAAGGTGGCCGCTAAGTCTAGAGAAGCGGATTTATAGCAAAATAAACACGAATTTTCACAAAAAGTTAAATAGTTCAAGTGTAATTTCTATGCATTATTAGGTGCATTTGGGATTGAACTTAGTGTTTAAAATGATAACAGCTAAAATTAACAGTTAAAATGGAAGAAAAGCTTCTTTTTCTGGTCGGTGGAAGAAAACGTTGTTGCAGCTCTGGTTGTTTCGAGAGAAAGGTAATTTTAGGGTCAAATCTTAGTTAATATTCATAGGGCAAATAACATATGCAAATTGTGACTGGACGGACATACTTAGTTGCACTTCAAGGGTTGCTTTCGTACCATTTAGGTACGCACACCCAATGGTCTGTAGCTCTGGAGTTTCCTAAGAAAACCAAAATAAACTAGGGAAGACGCCATACAGGGAATCACCTCATGCTGTTTGCCTCTTCTATGGTAGGTACTAGGTAGTTAGAACTCAGAATAGAAAAGAATAAAATTCACAAGCTAATTCCTTTTGTATTAGGTACCTAGTTACTTAGCTATACCTATATCTACCCAAACCTATCAAGAACCTATAAATCAGGACCCTACCCACTGCAACATAATATTATGTAGTATAAATTACTCAGAATATTGTAAAACTAGCAAATGCCCGCGACTTCGTCCGCGTGAAATAAGGTTTTTAAATTCCCACGGCAACTCCCTAATTTTTCGGGTTAATTTAAAGCCTATGACACTCACAAATAATTGTGGCTTTCTATTGGTACCAGAATTTTCAAATATGAGTCAGTAGATCCAGATTTACCTCTTTATAATATTAGTAAGTATAGATATGTTAATTAAGTAGGTAGCACATAGTATTTCAGTTATATCTAAAGAGCAAGACGTGCAAATTCACTTAAGTAGACTTGGAGACTGCTTCGCTCGGTCAAATATGCATGTTTTCTCTAAACTGACAAAATATACCTCTGGTTGTTCCAAAAGAAAGCTAATTTTGTAATATTCATAATCTTAGGTAAATAACATAATGCAAATTGTGACCAGACAGACAGCTATACCATAAGAGTTGCTTTCCCACTGTTTAGGTACGCAAACCCAATGGTCATAGCTCCGTAGCAATAACTAGTGAATACACCATACAGGGAATCAGCTCATGCTTTTTGCTTCTTCTGTGGTATATCTAGTACCTAGTAGTAGCTGGAACCCATACAATAAAAGAATTCAATCATTAGCTGATTCTGTTTTGTATTAGGTACTTAGCTATACATACTTATATCTACCCAAACCTATACCTAACTAGTTTGATATAACCTAATGAATTATTTAAAAAGAGCAACCACCGAGTTTCTTGTTAGTTCTTCTTGGTAGAAATATCATTCCGAACCAGTGGTAGATTCACTTGACGATTCAATAGTAGGTACTTGTAAAAGTTTAGTTGAATAAAAAACATTTGAATTTTGAAATTTTTTAGTTTAAGTTTAGGGACATCTACCACTGTAGTATGGGTTAGGCAGAAGAGTAATTTTAAAAATTATTTAGATTGCCTTGATTTATCAAGACCACATCCACTGCATCATAATATTATGTATAAATTACTTAGAATGTTGTAAAAAATGTTAATTAAGTAGGTATATTTAAGTATGCAGTCAGTAGGCAACACATAGTATTTCAGTTATATCTAAAGAACAAGTGCAAATTAACTCAAGTAGACTTGGAAGACTTAGCTTCTTTCAGTAATATGCATGTTATCACTGAACTGACAAAATATACAAGTTCAAGCTTTTTCAAGTAACCCTTATACCTTCCATAAAATACCAAATACAAAAATTCTGTGTATTTTGCAGATAGTGCTGATGAAAACCAAGTAATTCACAGAACAAATTGATCCAAGTGTAACGGGGCAAATATTGGTTGAACCGACATGTATCCAATCTCAAGCTCCAGAACACAGCTGCAGAGGCTCTGCTGAGGCGACAGAAACACATTTACACATCATCTGTTACTACTGCCCTGCGCTAATGCACTAACATAGCCTTTTCTACCCGGATAAGGCTAATAATTAAGGATATCCCAGCAAAGACGCTGCTACTATTCTTGGCTGATAGTGGTTGTGGATCAAAGGCCTTGCATAGCTGTCTCTCCAAGAAGAAGAGAATAAGATGTGGATTTCCCTGCATAAGCAAGAATAATTAGACAAGGATTTATTAATATACTTTAATTAATAAAAAGAAAATTAATTAAATCTTTTTATTTTTGTGTTATTCTTTTATAACAATCTACTAGGTACCTAAATAAAATTGAATAAGTATCAATATAATATAATTAACATTAGATACATAACAATGTTCTGTATACATATTTCTTCAATATACATTCTTTTTCAACATATTGGTATAATAAGATGATGCTTGTGAACCCTTGGATTCTCCAAGATAAAAAATAGAAAGTAGGCATATTTCAGATGTAAGCCTACCTAGCTATGTACTAAAATTTATCAAAATTGGTTAATTCGATGGTCCAATCATACAAACACATCCCCTCTAACCTAAACATCAACTATAAATAGCTATTACATGTAAAATCAACTTATTTATACTTATTGTAACAGAGTGCCTGGGTCTAGGTAGACTAGACTTCAAGCATCTTGTTGTACATTCCCTGTGCAACCTGATCAGATAGGTCACACAGGATTTACCTATTTCACGGGTCCTAGTCTATGCAGGGGGGGTTTCAAATAAAACTAATATGATTATAAGCCACACAGGTGGTTTATTGTTAATAAGTCTTACACTGATAAAAGGTTCTTAAACTGTATTTGAGACGCTAGATGCTAAACGAGACAGATTCGCGCAGATTGTAGGTTAGGTTCCTTTCGGTAAGGAAATCTACTTTTATGTTCGCGACAATTAATCCGACTGGCCTAGACTTGAAGAGATTCAGGCATCAGTTAGGATATTATACGGTACGTGGTTCACAAACACTGGACTTCGTTTTATTTCGGAATCGGAACGAAAGATAGGCGAACGCCGGTGATCGAACTCCCTACATGTCTGTCGTTGCAGCAGCGATAATTTCCGATGCAGTACCAATTGCTTCCTTTTGTAGCCTTTTACTTTCATAGGCTTGCCACCAAGTTATTCACCAGGGTGACCGAGGATGTCCATGGAGACTTGACGTTCTACGCTCTTGGTGCATAGGTTATAACTTAATTTTTAGGATGGAATTTCTCTACTAGAAGATACATTTGCTTTTAATTTGCTCTTTTACTCGCTTCATTCACAGATTTTTGTGAAAACTCGAAAATCGAAATGAAAATTGAAAAGTGAAAACAAACAAGTTATGTACCAAAGACAACGGATTAGCAAGTTTTTTAAATCTATTTTACGGCCCTGGATACAAGTCCTATAAGGGAATAGCAAGTGACAACTGACCGCACCACAGACGAATAAACATAGAGGTAGTATGTGGTAGCATCATGGAACTAGGAATCTGCCTAAGTAGCATTGACAAAATGTCTCTTTTTGGCAGTTTATTACGTAGTTGGTGCAAGGAACATCAATTTTATTAAAATAAAATAATTTTTTTTCGTATGAAATGCCATTTAATTCGATTTTAGTCGCAAAAAGTATTATTATGATTATTGTGCAAAAAACAAAGACAAATTGTGCAATTTTTGTTTCTGTATATGGTAACACTCGCAATTCAATTTAGACATCAGCTTAGCGAGGATTTTACACATCCTAAATTTAGATGGAGGCATACACAGAATAGCAAATAGATATAGAAAAGCTAATATTGGCGATTCTTATTTTTAGTTTAGTTTAGAGAGTTGCATTCTAGAATCGGGTCCATTGATACCCGTACAACCTCCTAGGGGGTGTTGTGCTTGGAGACCACTGGTCCAACCATTGATCTTTGGAAGTAGTTTATATAGGGTAATTCAAAGAAACCTTCGTTATCGCGATTCAGGCTCATCGTTTTCTTCGTGTGCTACTAGTAGTGACATCTATTGGCTTATGTGCAGACTGCAAAGACTGCCACAACAGGGTAAAATTAGTAATAAACCGAGCAATACCAGTATGCGAGCTCACCTGAGTATGGTGGATAGCACAAAGGAGGTGACGGGCAGGCCTCCGTCAAAGTGCAGCACTTTGGAGTCCGTCTCGTCCGCAGCCAGCAGGGCGCTCTCGGCGTGCGCGGCCGTCCACGCGCCGCAGCCCATGTGCTCGCACAGCGCAAACACGTAGCCGTAGCTGGGGGGATGTACTCATTACACTTGTGGCAATGTGGCCAACACAATTTCTTAACTGAACTAAAATAACAGCTTTAAATCTAATTCTGTCCCTTTCCACTTAGCCCCATAGGTCCCATAGTCCCTTCGATTAAGAAAGGGTTAGCAATATTTCTAATGCTGTCATTTTAGTTTAGAGATTGTGCTGACTACAGCAGCACTAGCACAATCTCTAAAATGAATCAGCCCCATTATCATACTAATATTATAAATGCAAAACTTTGTTTCATTTTCATGGCCCATCTTCAACAGATTTTGATGAGATTTTGTACAGACTACAGAATTATAGTAGCATCCTATAGAAGAATATAGGCTAAACCTGGAAAATTCCAAAAAAATCAAAAACTCTTTTGTGGTGTGATTCAAGGACAACAAACTACATAACAGACTTTTGCATTTGTAGTATTGATAGTAAGTTATTTTAACATACTTAGCTGGAGTGTCATCCTTTTTCAAAATCTGTATAAGGTTTTTCAAGGAATCTTCTCTGTCGTACACTGTCCCCTTGCCCAGAGCCTTCATAGAGTATATAGCATGATAGATGTCCGCAAGGGTTGCATCCTTCTTGTCTAGCACGGCTACAGGGGGCCCTAGCACATCAGGCTTGAGAGAGTTCTGACAACCACTGAGTTCTGCAGCATTTGTGAGATAGAATACTTGTTCTATACTCTGGAGATCAATTTTGATTTTTGATATAACCTAAAATAAAAATCATTCACATATGTATTACAATGAGAAATTACTTAAGTTTAAAAAAAAAATGGATTTGAATGGATTGAAACAGAAAAAATTACAAACAATAAAACTAAAAATAAAAGTCAATTGGTGGCCTTATCTTTTTGAAGCTTACTAGAAATAAAATAAAATAAAAACTATTATTGATGCCTGTTTTGCTGTTTCTTTGAAATATATATTGTCATCAATATAGCCATAGGTATTATAGCAAAGTGTAGTCAAGTGGTATTGCAATATCACATGGTTTTTCTTTTTACTATCCAATTGCTTTGATTTGATAGCTTAAATAATTGCCCTAGTGACAAAAGAAAAGTTATGTAGCAGTCACATGGAAATATACTGTTAGGCTATATGTCATCTGAGCCTCCAGCAAAAAATTTGTGTACAAAAAACTTGTGTATGTCAACAAGCAACAATAAGGTTAATCCTGCAAGAAATAATTAAACTAAACAATCAAAGGGACCAATTCTGTTTAGCACAATCTCTAAACTAAACTAAAATGACAGCTCTTAACCTAGTGCTGCCCCTTTCCGTAGGAGTATTAACACTTTAACAGCCGATCACGTACTGTGTACGGGCAGTGTCGATCAACTCGGTACGCCGATCACGTACTCCGTACGGCTTTGACTTTCCTATCGTCTGTTTAAATACCACGTGCCCGGTGCGTGAATGGCGTGTAACCCCGGTGTAGAATGACTCTTTATCTACGCACACATGTATGATTCACCGACGGGAGGTGCGGGGTGGAGACAGGACAAGCGATCTTTCACGGCGCGTCGCCAGTGCGCCCACGCCACTAACGTGAGAGTAGTAGAGTAGAGTTTGCAAAGTGTGTGCAGACCTCTTTTCTTAATTTTTTTTCATAAATATTATTTTTTATTACAAATGTTTTTTATTTCATCCCTAAAAATATAAAGAACAATAGTACATATAAAAAAAGAATAATAGACATATCACAGATAGTTTTTATTTTATGAGTCATAGAATATCGGCAAAAAACGCCGGCGTACCAGGGAAAGCCGCCTTTATAACGGTCGGCTGTTAAAGTGTTAAGAAAGGGATAACAATATAAATAGGACTTTCATTTTAATTTAATTTAGAGATCATGCTAAACAGAATTGGCTCCAAAGTATAGTTATACTTACATCACAGACATCTGGAATGGGAGCCTTCAGCAACGACAGGCCTTTGAGGGAGTAGTACAATACACCAGCATCTTTGCTCTTCACACCTTCCTCCAGGATTCCTCGCAACCGCTTCACATCTACCGTTCCTTGCAGTATTGCACTACTTAGAGCTAACAGACTTAACACTGTTAATGCTGGAATTTAAAAGGAGTTGCTACTTATAGATTATTAAAAGCAAAAGTGGGCTGTGTTCTAGAAAGACTAAAAAAACATTTGGTACTAGAAATACAAATACATATACTTAATGAAATCCACAAGTAAAGGAAACATGCGTTACAAAAACTCAACTTTAAAATGTACTCAAGATGAACCGAATGAAGAGTATGCCGGCGCTACGCGCGTAATGACGTGGCCTTAAAATACACAGAAGCTAGCAATAATTACATATAAACATAATGAAGGGATTGCTATTAATAAGACTAAATAAGCATTGTAACAAAATAATAGCCACTAAAATAAATATAAATATATTTCTTCATCTTTTATTGAACACCGCAGTCACGCGGTGTAGACTTACATTACTTTGTCTACAACCAGACCAATACTTACCATAACGGATCATTTTAGCTTTTTTATGGAAAAACTTAGCCTCTATTCTTTTTTAATTCAATGTTTTTTTGTTATTGTTCTCCTATAGAGGGAATTTTATTGATTTCATTTCATTTGAACGCCGGCAGTCGGCACCCACTTTTATCACAAATTGTCAATTTCAATGTGACAGAAATGCTCGACGTAGCTGACACAGTGGGGATAAAAAGTACCTGTGCAGTGGGTGTTCACAGATGACACAATTATTTATAATCTCTTTGGTAGATGCATAGACCATGAAATAAATTACTTTAAAAAATATTTTACGGCCCTAGATTCAAGTTCCTTTGAAATCTTTGTTTCAGGTAAAAACAGGTTATTTTTGTAGACTCGCATGAATAGGTACTAAAATTCTACATCAATGCATGAATGCTACAAAGTACAGAAAAAAAAAAAAAAAAAAAATGTGTAGCGTGGGACACCAGACAGGAACGAAGTTCATTACATAAATATTAATTTCAAGTTCTAGTCGAGGTAAAAAGAAACTAATTATATTTCGTCGCTTCATTCTTCAGATATGATTTATTTACTAGGTAGTCCCTTTATTGTACAGCAACAATCGCACGATTTTTAGAGATGTTTTATTTTAGTATAATGACAAAATTCTCCCACTTAAGCCATCCCCACTTGTTTACCCATTCAATATTTCTTCGTCATTCTTTTATCGTGCGTAGCAACGATCGGACGTTCCCACTTTCAACATAGTTAATATTATTTTTTATCTAAATAAAAAATATTGAAAAAGAAACAACCGCTGCTGTTTACAGGAAAACGGTGAGTATTTAATCTTTCATTTTCAGCAATTTATTTCATGCATGACAGGCTTAAGAAATTATTCTTATATTAATTTTTCATGCAGTGTTAAATTACACTAAAGGTTTTCCGAGGGGCTACCCGAGAGGTATCAACAAAGGAGAATAAACCTTTCAGCTCAGCATGACGCGCCTGAGGAATTATATTTTCATGCAGTGTTAAATTACACTTAAGTTTTTTCGAGGGGTTATACCCGAGAGGTATCAACAAAGGAGAATAAACCTTTTCAGCATGACGCGCCTGAGGAATTATATTTTCATGCAGTGTCAAATTACACTAAAGGTTTTCCGACGGGTTACCCGAGAGGTATCAACAAAGGAGAATAAACCTTTCAGCATGACGCACCTGAGAATTGTATTTTCATGCAGTGTCAAATTACACTTAAGGTTTTCCTGGGGGTTACCCGAGAGGTAACAACGAAGGAGAGTAAACCTTTCAGCATAAAAGGCGCTTAAGAAATTATTCTTTTATGCACCGTTTAATTATTCTAAAAGTCCATACGGCGGGTTGCCCAAGAGGCACCATGAAGAAGGTTAAGCCCTTCAGCATGGCTCGCCTAAGTAATTATAGTTACTTAGTACTCACACGAAGTACGTGTTAAAGTACGCTAATCCACTGGAAGGTTACTAGCGAAGTAACACGACGGAAATCAAACCTTCCAGCTAGACACTCCTAGCGATAGCAGGATAAGGAGAAATATTGGCGCCCGTTAGACTCGTCTGATGACGAGAACTTTGCAGGTTAGTCGAAAATTCTATTACTAAGTGTTAAAAAGTGCTTTTAACTCGGGATTGACTGCGAGTCAATTGCGAGATCATAATTGGCTGCGAGCCAATTATGAGTCATATTCTTATGACACTCATGCAGTGAATATGTTATGTACATTAACTGCAAGCTAAAAAAGTGTTTTTAACTCTGGATTGACTGCGAGTCAATTGCGAGATCATAATTATCTGTGAGCTGATTATGAGTCATATTCTTATGACACTCATGCAGTGAATATGTGTCACCTTGACTAGATATGCACATTAACTGGAAGCTATAAAAGTGTTTTTAACTCGGGATTGACTGCGAGTCAATTGCGAGATCATAATTAGCTGCGAGCTAATTATGAGTCATATTCTTATGACACTCATGCAGTGAATATGTGTCACCTTGACTAGATATGCACATTAACTGGAAGCTATAAAAGTGTTTTTAACTCGGGATTGACTGCGAGTCAATTGCGAGATCATAATTAGCTGCGAGCTAATTATGAGTCATATTCTTATGACACTCATGCAGTGAATATGTGTCACCTTGACTAGATATGCACATTAACTGGAAGCTATAAAAGTGTTTTTAACTCGGGATTGACTGCGAGTCAATTGCGAGATCATAATTAGCTGCGAGCTAATTATGAGTCATATTCTTATGACACTCATGCAGTGAATGTGTCACCTTGACTAGATAAACACATTAACTGGAAGCTATTGTCCGCGAGACAATATTAACGCAAAATGCGTACATACATACTACCTCCATATTCGTCCGCTCACTTATTGTATTCTTCAGAGATACAAACGAGGTTGAGCCCCATGCACAAGATGAATTCACCATTCTCTGAACAAGAGGGAAGTCGTGCAGGTAGCAAATGCACGTGCACTGTTTGTTAAAACTTTTAAAAGTGAATATTTAAGTGAAATGCCGAAACAAAAACGCAAACAACAGAAACGTAATCGTCGAAGGATTATTATAGAATCTTCATCAGACTCCCGAAAACCGGCTTATTCGAACGTACAAACGCCTGGGGGTTGACCAAGAGTTAAAACTGTGACCTTACTTTTCATTATACCTGTGTAAGAAAAACATATCTACCGCTACGATTACATTTTTCTCTAGAAATCACAAATCATTGTGTAACTGTACAACCTGGCGGTTCACCGAGTGTTAACCCGAAGGTTTAATAGAGACTAAAACTTTAGTCTCGTGCCTACATTTTCAGACGGTAATATTACGTAACAGAACAACCTGGCGGTTAACCGAGAGTTAACACGAGGGTTTAAATACACGCTAAAAGTTTCGTCTTGTACGTTCCATACAACAATGTGGTGTAGGCGAACAACCTGGTGGTTAACCGAGAGTTAACACGAAGGTTCAATAAATACCTACTAAAAGTTTCGTTTTGTACGTTTCATAAGATAATGTTGTATTGCCGAACAACCTGGCGGTTAACCGAGAGTTATCACGAAGGTTTAACAGCTGATGCTAGAAGTTACGCCTTGTATGTTTCATATGATAATATTCTGTAACCAAAAAACCTGGCGGTTAGCCGAGAGTTAACACGAAGGTTTAATAGATGCTCTAAGTTTGTCCAGAGCTCGATCCAGAGCTCCTCGGGGTACTCGGAGAAAGAAGTGACAGGAAATGATCCAAAATTTGGTGTAAAATAACAAATTAATAGACCTGAAAGAAATGTAAATCATTCAGTGTATGAAAAAGTCAAGATCTCAGGTTCAAAATTTCCAGATGTAACTGTTCACAATATAAAACCTCTCAGTATCAAACGTACATACATCGTCAGAGAGGTAACAAAAGGTTTGAGATAATGATTATATCTTTTTTATCAGTTATCTAGGTACTTTAGCGTTATATAAATTCAATTTATTTACGAATACTGTAGATACAGAAAACGAAAATAAAAGCTGCTAGTATCTTGCCTCATAGTGGTGTGCAAAGAAAATTTGCAACGAAAATGTGTGGTAAAATTGCAAAAATTATCCACCAGTTTTACGTTTTTCCTACCCACATGCTCTTGGGCTCAAATCTCAAGTTCATATCTCGATCATGCCCTGGAAGCATATATCATACATCCGGTGACGTGTAATAATGGTTGATTATACTTAGAAGACGGCAGAAAAACAAAAACCAAATTGAGAACCTTTTCCGTTTTGGAAGTCGGTTAAACGGCGAGTATTTTTACGACCGGAAGTAAATTTCGTATGATGTAACAATGTAAAATTTCTATCGTATTATTGTCTTTTAAAAGATGTTTCATGGGCTAGCAGGCAAGCATTTCTGCAAACTCGGGATAATGCATAGTTCATGTTGCCCGAAGCGGGATCCTAACTTTAGTATCTATGCATCGTCCATATATTGGAAACAATCTTTGAAAAACCGTCATAAAACTGTCGTTATCATAATACGTACATCGTTATCACTCGTGGAAAACATACAATTTATTCCGCCTTAACAACATACTCCATAATAACTTGCTTAATGCAAAATTAAACTACTTGGTTTTTTGTAAAAAGAGTAAAGAGTATAGATCCACGCCGTCAGCGCGTCTACCTTACTTATTGACGGAGGGAAATGATTTAACGCATTCATTCAAAAATACTTATTATTATAATATATATTATACATAAATAATTTATAATGACTGATGACACATGTTTTAGCGACATGAACAACTAGGTTGTCCATTGTTAAAAAAGTATAGTAGCCTCCCTATCTAACTTAATTTAAAGCTTCTACCGTCAGTGAGGTTTAAAGCCCAAACCGACCGACTTACACATCCAAGTCGACATTAGTACTACCTAGTAGTCTATCACAATATCGACCGAGGTATATTCATCATTTTTCATTTATATTCTGCGGGGAACTTATACACAAATAGGAATTTGTAGTATTCCATAATATTGATTATGGCATAATCTTTTGACAAACATCTTAAAATGGTACCATTATTAATAATTTTATTAAACTATGTGCCTGTAGTAGACCTCTACAACAGGACCAGAATAACCCGTTCTTTTCCCGCCGCGTTTTGATAAATAAAAATTTTCTCCCCCCTTCTGGGTAGGTTTCCACACGTTCAAACGTCCCATTGGACGTCTGTATTGTGTAAATAAAACCAAGTACTGTCCCGGCTAATATACTTTTGATTAGATCATAAATCTTGCAGCATTAACATTAATAATTATTGGTTTCATTTGCTTGCATCAAATCTGTAAGCTTGTTACTCAGCAGCTGATGTAAAAAGCGCAACATTGTATTCCTAAAGTAAAATGAATACTTAAGAAAAATCTTAGACTCATCTTAACTATACGTAGATGAGAATCTCAAGAAATCCGCACATGATTCCAACCTTAAGCATAAAGCTGTTTAAAACATTACGACTCAAATAAGAGATTGGGAAGAATAGATAAAATTATTGATAACAATAATTATTATATATTCAATGTGGAAACAGTTCTTGCAAAAATAGATATTTTCTGTATCTCTAAACATCTACCTAGTAAATAAATCATATCTGAAGAATGAAGCGACGAAATATAATAGATGATCAAACGAACTTCCTGAAGTGAAGTTCGATCATTATTATATGAGTCGCTTCATTCGAAGATATATAAATTCCCAACCCACCCAACCCGAAACATACCTATTTTTGCAATAACATTAGGTATATATCTCTAAAAAGAATGACGAAGAAATATTGAATGGGTAAACAAGTGGGGATGGCTTAAGTGGGAGAATTTTGTCATTATACTAAAATAAAACATCTCTAAAAATCGTGCGATTGTTGCTGTACAATAAAGGGACTACCTAGTAAATAAATCATATCTTCGAATGAAGCGACTCATATAATAATGATCGAACTTCACTTCAGGAAGTTCGTTTGATCATCTATTATTCAGGTATACATTTTTTATTATGATTTTTTTATCGATAAAAATCAAAAACTACTTTACAAAATTATCTTAACACTTTTATTTTATTCACAATGATTCATAAAAATATATAAAAATAATTAGACACTGTATAGCGAACATAAATTACTATACATAAAAATCTTACTCCACGCATTTTCGTTACGGACGTTTTTTGCCGGCTAGGGTACCCCTCCGCATTATTCCAATACTTATTTTACCATTGAAAATATCGCACTAAGACTATCGCTAGCGCATTCTGTATAAGCTGAAGCCTTGTCTATCTCTTTCTCTGTCTACGGCATGGTTTACTTCTAAAAATCTATACTTTATGTTACTTGTCGTGTTTGTCAGTTGTCTCTAGTGCTCTTCTCACTTCTGTACTTGTAGTGCTCACAGAGTACATGTAGTGCTGGTTACTTGTCTCTGGTCTCTGTCTAAAAATTCCAAAATTAAATTTGGATTTTAATCTAAATCTATAAACTTTCAATTGTTTTAATTAATTAGATAATTAAAAACTATGGCTGCGGCTGCTAAATTACCTTCACTAATCAACTGTAAGTTCCTTGACTTTTTCTTATTTTCTGAGTTATGTAATTTGTCTGGAAGGTTATGTTTTTATTTTAACCAGTACTGTTTAGTTATTACAACTATTGTATTAAGATAGTTATCAATTTAAATTAAATTAAATTAATTATATTTACAGCGGCCCTTGCAGCAGCCAGGCCCAAGTTCAACATATTTTTACAATACGCGAAGGTAGAGCTGACACCACCCAGACTCAGTGATATCCCACAGATCAAGGCTGGTATTGGTAAACTCGTAACTAGCGCCAAGACCGGTGCATGGAGGAATCAGACAGTCAAGCAGGCCACACTTAACACACTCGTGGGAATGGAGGTGATCTTCTGGTTCTATGTGGGAGAGTGCATCGGAAAACGCCACATTGTCGGATACAAAGTTTAAAATTCCTCAAGTCTACTGTAGATAATATGTATATGGCAAAGTAAATTATTAAATCACCACTGTTTGTTTGTTTTTACTTGTGATATTTGTTATCATTTATAAAATTGTGTTCAAATTTAATCTGATTACTGAAATGGATATCAATTGAGACATTAATTTGCTAATCTATCCTGCCACCCTGTCAGTGAAACCATAGTTAGTTTTACCATTCTTGCTAGATTGTTCTTAATTTAAAAATATCAGCAATATGAATTATAAATTCTGAAACAAATACCTAATTTTTGTTTGATTGAGCACTTCTGTGATTTACTCAATTTATTCAAAGTATATTAATTATTACTCGGCAGTAGCAGAAGCATTCAAATACTATTAATTATTGACCATTGTTTTATCCCTATCATAAACAGTTCATATTTAATTTATTAAGAAAAAGCTTAGTGTACTACAGTAGAACTATAGGATTTATGTAAATAAAACACATTTAACTATTAACAGCTACATTATATTATATTAAACCTAATAAATAATCATCATAATTTATAATGGAGCACAAAGTTCCATAAAATTGTAAGGATTGCAGGCACTGGCTAGTTTCAATTCACTCTCCAAGTCTGATGGCCCTCGCAACCACAGTCTGTCTCGGTAGTAGTTGGCACAGGACATGAACTCTCTCTCAGAGTATCTTCCTATTTCCACTGGCACAAATGGGTCTAAGTGTTCAAAACCCTGAGAACCAAAAAATGTTTTCATTAAAATATTGTTTTACACAACTATTTAAGGATAATAACATATCTCTAAACTAAACTAAAATGACAGCTTTAAATCTAGTTGTCCCTTTCCGCAGCGAGTGATAAGAGAGGAATATAATAATATAATATATTTTGAATGCTGTCATTTTAGTTTAGAGATTGCACTACAGAATCAGCCCCAATGTCTTTATAATCATTACTAGCTGACACCTGCGTCTACGTCCACAGGTTTTAGTTTTTTAATTCTCAATTTCCTGGGATAAAAAGTAGCATATGGCACTCTTCAGGTCCTCAACTATATCCATGCAAAAAGCACGTTAATCCTCTGTTATGACGTGATTGAAGGACAAACAAACACATTTTCGCATAAATAATTAATATATTAGCATGTTAATACTTAGGAGCAATATATACTTAGTAAAAAATTTTTAGGAGGAAATTAATTCAAGGAAGTCTTAACGTTTTTGTTCCAAATTTCTGATACGAACCGATAAAGTATGGAAAACCTCAATCGAACTCAGGAAATCAAACATGAATTACCTTTTGATAAAGTAAGTACTTAGGGAAGTAGTTTTCTTGGCGGTCTTCAGGCACTGCTAGTTGATCTGTTGTGAGAGCTATGACACCATTACTCTGTGGAGAATCAAAATTGAATATTAAGATCCTGAATAGACTATCTGTGACTAGTGTTAAAATACAGCTTGCTCTAGGATTAGCAAGATTCTAATGACAAAATAATCAATATTAATTTCAGACATTTTAATAAATCTTTATACTTAAAACTTCACTGAACACCAAGTGGCTGGACCAATTTTGATGAAATTTTTTGTGTGTTTGAGTGGCTCCCTGAAAAGGTACGTGGCATGTGGATTATTTCTATTTACAGGGCAGGATGTCTGCCAGGCCCACAAGTAATTTAAATAAACCTAAGAACTTTATAATTATGTATATTGTATAGTGTACCTATATATAATACTGTTAACAAAATCAAACAAAGTCACTATGACTTTGTAAAATTGTTCTTGGCACTTTTGTAAAGGATTTTGATATACTAGCATCAAAATAAAATATGTAGGTATGTCTCATTGCAATGCAAGGTGAACATTAACTACTAATTAATAAACATTCACTTTTTGTAACTAACCCAGTCGTTTTTAGTGATATCCATAAATGGTGCAGTGAGACTAACTTCTTCCGGGGTGACCTTCTTTTTGGTTGGTGTCCTAAGCCTTGTCAGGGGGTAGAAGAAACTGTTGAAACCATCTATTGCTACAAAAGTCTTGCATCTGTGAAGATAAAAAATATTTCGTTGTTATTGTAAAATGTTGTAGATCAAAATCCATATCCATACTAATTAGTTAGTAATTATGCATTATAAAGTGTCTATTTTGCCAGGCATTAGGGGCATGGCAGTTAAACCCATACCATACCCCTATGAGGTATACATGAGGTATGATAAATAATGAGGTCATTTGTGATACACTTTTTCCCGTTAGGGTCAAGGTCAAACATCTGTAAAGAACCTTTGCTTAATTCTATCCATATGTTGGAAATACCTACTTCTTACTGTTGGAAAGTAGTTTAATCTCCTTGATGAGCACCTCTATGATGTCACACGCATATTTCACCCTTGCAATGCCGTGCTCCACTAGATCAGCAAGAGGCGCCCCTTCTGCTGTCTTCTCACGTTTACTCCACACATATTCCTGTGATATCTTCAACTGTAAAGAGATTTTAAGTACACAGGATAAAGTTTTTGGAAAATATAATACAAAGTACAACTTTTTTATAACATTACAAGGTGATGCTTGTGACTTGTTGATCCATTGCTCTGTTGCAGTGTGATTGCCAAACATACTTTCGCATTTATAATATTATTATGATGATGGTACTTACATCAGCTGTTTTTAGGAGCACTTGATTTTGCATTTTGAAGTGTAGCAGCCACGCAGCAGCATCCAGTGGTATATCAACAAAGCCTTCCTTGCTCTGCGAGTTGGACATTTCCTTGTGCCGAGGCACCCTCCGCAGCCACTCTGAGACTGTGAAATTTTGTATGAATAAAGTTCCACACTAAAATTATAAATGCAAAAGTGTGTCTGTCTGCTTCACTTTAACTTCCCATCTTTTCAATGGATTTTCATGAAATTTGGTACCTATAGAGATAAGTTACATCCCTGGGATGGACATAGGACACCATTTTTTAATCCTGGAAAATAATTATTGGTAACATATTAGGGTTGTAACGGAACCTCGCTTCCGCCTCCGTAAGTGCCGAACTTTCACAAGAAATCGTACCTCCGCTTCCGAATCAGCCTCCGCCGTGTTTGTCCTTAGAAGAATCCTAATAAAAAACAAATGTGGGATTCATCGCATCCTAGAGCACAGAAAATGGACGATGTGATCGGAGAAATCCACCTCCACCTCCGCCTCCGTTAACCTCCGCATCCGCCTCTGCTTCCGTTAAGAACGCCTCCATTACAACCCTAATTCTAATACTTAAATATAACACTTACCCCAAGGTATGTGTACAATCAGAAAGCCATTTTCGTGTGCAAAATGCAACAAATGAGCTAGAGTGAGTGATTTTCCAGTTCCTTTTTCACCATCTGGTAGAAATTGTTAAGGCAATTTTTATTTAGACTGACTGAAGATTGGAGCAAGAGGACTGAGTCCTGAATGACATATCAATCTTTTTTATTCAAGTAGACTTAGACAAGACAAGTTTTGGATCATCAAGTGAATCTACCAACTTTAGTTTGTTGTTAATTCAAGGCACATACACATACCATACACTTAAATTTGAAGGCAGACTACTCTAAATCCAAGATAAATTTTTACCTTTAGTTTAAGGCTTTATTGGTCAGTTCATGAGCTGAAGTCAACCTATCTGGCCTGCTACCAAAAGAGGGACAAAGTTACAGGGTCAAAAAAAATTATTAAAGGATACATAGCACATATCTGATAGCTGGTTTGTCAAAGTCTGTGGCCTTAATGCAGTTGATGATATCCAGAGCTGGAAGCCGAACCATCAGTGCAGTCTCTGTGAATGTCTTCGTCTGTTTCATGAAGCTCTTCGGTAGGCCGCCGTGTGCAAATAGTTGCTTGCATAAATCGTTGTTCATAGTGTAGAACAGACCTATTTGATTTTCATTTTGCTGGGTCTGAAATGTATAAAATCTTGTCATTCCGATATTTAAGTACACAATTCATAAATTCTACGGTGATTTCTTTAGTTGTTATATCATGACAAGGCTAATACTATTAATAATAACCAATTTTTAAACATGAGTTGGAACTTTGAAAAGCTACTTACAGGTGAATATTCAGATGTTCTGAATGTAAGAGATTGGGAGTATCGTCTACTTAAGAACCTTATATTACGGGACAACATCCTTAGTATGATTTAGTTATATTTTAACACTTTTATCTCTTGATTTATGTTTAAATCATATTATTTTTATTTTACTAACCTAAAACTTTGACATAACATCGACAATAACAATCTTAAGGTGTGTTCCGAAATACACTGCGAGCACTGTAAGGTGTGACGCACGTGTGACGTCAATTCAGTACACTGTGAAGCCGTTCCTTTATAGTTAGGTATACTGGGTAGGTACTGCTTAAAACGGAACGCAGTCAGCACTGAGACAAACACTGAGAGCCCCTTACCTCGAAAACACCGTCGAAAACGCCAGTGCTCACAGTACAATGGCGTCGATTAATGACGTCATATATTTCCCTAGGATACTGCAGCAGTTTACTGTCAGTTTTATCGGAACGAATTTCTCCCATGGATGTAATAAGTACTTACAGTACTTATTACATCCATGATTTCTCCACAGTAAAGAGCACTGCACAGTGCTCGCAGTCTATAACGGAACACAGCCATAGACTATCTTTTTCAGTATTTTGTAATTTTTTTATAACTGGCTCTACGACTATTACGGCTGTGGCTTCTAACTTTTTTGAACCAATTAAGTGATACCCATAGAAATAGTAACTATAAGCTCAACTATTCAGTAATTTTGGCGCTCTCCTTTGTGCCTCCCTCAAGTTACTTGACACTGGCGAAGTGCATTGACCAAGAAAAGAAGAAGAAGCTCAACTATGAGGCTTTAATGACGTCGAAAAAACTGTCTATAAATAGACCACAGTTTAGACCACCTACGATCTGGTGTCCCTCTCACACTCATGGCTCTTATATGTGTGCGAGAGGGACACCAACTCGTAAGAAGCGACAGTTTTTTCGTACATGTAACGTATTGCAAAAGCGTATGCAAAAGGAACTTTTAAATTGAATAATTATATTAGAAGAAAACATATGAAGGGCACAGGGAAAAAACATGCTATGTCACAAAGACAATGAACTGAGATATTGCTAAATTAATCTTTTGATCCATGAAAAAAGTTACATGAAAACTTGAAATAAAAGAAAAATATAATTATTAATAAAGAAAATATATTTGTTTTGACCATATAGTAAACAAAAACCTTTTTTTTCTTACACATATTGAGTTAGAGAAAAAAAAAACAACAAAGTCAGAAAATGCAGGCAAAAAATATGCAATGTCCATGAAATAGTTATTGTTTAAATGGCATTATGTTTTATCTGTGAGAAGTATGCCTTAGCTTTTGGTCCACAAAACTTTGACAGAGCCTGGATATCCTTGTATTTAGCTTTTGAAACTGGGAGGCTCTCAATAAAGGATTGTTCTGGGAGTAAAAACTCTGAGTCACTAACACTATGAGAGTCCTTGAGGGATTTCGACTTTTTTTAGGTGCCGTTAGAACAGCTGAGGTCCAAGAGGAATTATAATGTTCTCTGTGAAAAATTAATCTTGGATGATCCTTTTCAACCCTGATTTCTCTTATGGGTCGAGATAAAAAAGGACATGCCTTCCTATACATTGGTGACAGAAAGGTTGTCCATTTTCTGACAAGTGGTTGGTTGATCAACTTCAATCACATGAAAGGGGCATGGCTTCTTTCTAGCATCACAAATTACTTTTACCCACTCATCAGGCGTTTCGCAAGGTGCTTTCTGGTTTATGCAACTCAGTTTGTTAGGACGGTTGTAATGTTTTCCTCGCATGTCAGTTGGGGCTTTACCTGTTGTAAGTAAAGATTTTTTTATTGTACATATTCTTTGCCTTGTTATTCCATGCATAGCAATAAATGCTGACGCACACACTGGGACATCAAACTGGTTTGTTTCGTCTACAAGTCTCACTCTGTAGGCGTAATTTGCATTATGGAACTTAGCTTCAGACTCTTCTTTTCTAGGCCGTCTTCTTTGAATTTCCAAAACACTTATTAGACCACATAAATAAAGGGTTTGTTCATCCCTAGATGGCAATAGGTTGAAATCTTTCAGAATTCTAGCCCTCTGTTCACCATTGACCACTTCAAAACACATAGATCTTTTACAACAACAATTTTGCCCAGTTTCATGACTTTGAATTCTAATCTTCTTAATAACGTCCGACAAACGACCGTGCAATTTACGTTTTTTTGTAGACGGATTAGCCTCTCCATCTTCTGACGACGACATTTTCAATGAATATCTGTTTATCACAACAAAGTTCAAACGAATGAAATAACTTAAAAAACAAAATGATAATAACCAAACATCAAGCTGACAAGTGACAACCATGGACAATGCTTATTTTTCTCCTGTATGACTTGGACTTAGCTTGATATTGCACTGTATCAATATTTTTAAATGAAGATTACACCGGGACTGTGCATGTTACTGCAAAGTGTGTTTTGGTATTTCGTTCTACTACTTACGTACTAAACAATGGCATTGCCAGTTCAAAAAACACAAAAATGTGACATCGCATGTTTTTCCCCTGTGCCCTTCATATGTAAAGGTACACTTGTATTAATAGAAATACGTACCGGGCATTATATCATTTGCTGTCTTTTTAATATTAATTATATTGCCATGAAATTAAAAACAATATTTGCATTATTAACTCAAAAACTTTAATTTGCATTAAGATCTTTGTTGCTGTCTCTTCTTTTTAAACAAGCTTGATGGTCTTGTATCATACTGCACTTTATTACCATTTTCATCTGATTTCTCAACCACATCTTTAATAACTATAGTATTTCTACTATCATCAATATCTTTTGCATATCGAAGCATTTCAGTAGGTGTAGCTTCATCTTCATAAAAATTATCTTCTAGAATGTTTGCATATTTAGATTTTTTGAGTATAGAAGTTGTCTCATTTCCTAACAATGATGAGTTGGCTTGATAAATATCACTTGGCTTTGTGATACCTTTTTCAGGATTATAAGGTTCTTTATGAGGCTCTACATTTGAATGTTGGAATGTAATTTCTATTGTTTCACTGTCATCTTGATCAGCAAATGAAACACTTCTTGTAATTTTTGTTAAATTATCACAATTGGTAGATTTATCTTCTATAATTTCTTTGTCTTCTAGTATTATTTCATCTAACCTGAAAATAGTTTTACATTGATTATATTGAATTAATTTTGACTAAATTAGACAAAAATCAAAACCAAAAGTAGGCGAAAAACAAATAAACAGTTGATTTAATTTTAATATCCCCTATTTGATACCTTGCTACAATTTAATTTAAAGTTAAGCCTGGATTTAAGTATGGACCATTCAAGAATTAATCCTTTTTAGCAAATATTTTTATTATGTTTGAATGTTTAGTTTTGTTTAAATACCTCTCCATCTCGTCCTCCAACTCATCAAGCTGTTCCATCTCATCTAGTCTAGATAATAAATCACTTTCTGTTTTGGTTTGAGTCCTTTCTCTATTTTTCAACTCTGACAGTTTTTCCTCAAGCATTTTTTGCCTATCAATAACTTGTAGTAACAAATTAACATTTGAGGTTTGCTTTGGGAAATTGTGAGTGATTTGTGGTACATCTTGTCTTTCATTAGTTTGTTCTGCTTGAATATTACTGATATCATCTTCCTTGATAATGAATGAGTCATATTCATTCTTGTTACTATCATCAAGTTCATTTCTACTGTCATCATGAGCCAGTTCATTCTCCAATTCTTCCTGAAGCTCAAGCTCTTCTAATCTATTCCATAGCTCCTCATCAGTAGTATTACTTTTTTCTACATCTTTCTTTTCTCTATTTTGGTAATACTCTCTCACTCTTTCTTTATGCTTCTCCCTCCAAGCTCTGTCGTCTTCTTCACTGCACTCTTCTATTATATCTTCGCCTTGACTTACATCACTAATTCCTTTGTTAAAAGATATTTGACTTTCAAGATAGTCTTTCTCTTTATTGAGTGTCTCAAGTTTGGATTTAGCATCTGAAATACACAAATTATATTAAAAGTATTTTAAGTTTATAATTTAGGAACTTGTTTTCTTTATAAAAACTTGTATCCTACTTCTTTCTTAGTGTTTTCTGTGTTGTGTTTTTTATATTTTTGTGTTGTGGTGTACAAATAAAGAATATAATGAGAGTCAAATTCATTTTGGATAATAATAATATTCTAACAAAATGCTTTACTACCTAGATGATACATATATTATGCTGGACATGGGCATTACCCGGCACAACAGGTACATATTACAATGAGAAGGATTGTGGAGAAAACAAGTATAAATTATTTCATATGGTTTTTAAGTATTTAAATTTACATAATTATAATCTTTATAAATAAAAAACAGTTTTGGGGTCCTTATTTACATCTTTCATTTGATTGAGTTGAATCTTGAAACATTGCTCTTCCAATGTTATTGGTATTGGTACAGTTGCTTCTGGTAATATGTGAAGGTTTTAAATATATTACTAACATATTATAAGAAGAGTTGCGCGATTCATTTAAACAAATTAAAAAAAAAGAGACATTGTAACACATGCTGGGCTTTAGCTAGTGAGAATAACAATAAAATGAGGTCAATAGAAACAGTACCTTTGATTCTATGCTGTCGCAATACTTCAGCTTGATTTATAGAACATTTAGTAAAGTAATCAGCACCTAAAGCAACAGTAACTTCATTTGTATGCTTGAGAGATCCTCTAAATAATATCTTGTTACCTATGGGTACTAATATTGGCACGGTTAATTTATCAGAATAGACACTGAAATCTAACGCCGTTAGATTATGTAGATATTCTTCAAAAACCTTAATATTCTTCTCGCTTTCTTGCAAGCTCTAGAAAAGATAATAAACATTAAAGTTAGGTTATGGAAAGGAAAGTGGTATAGCTGGATATTTAAATAATATTTTGACCTACATTCTTAAAGATATTTTCTAGAATATTCATTGTACAAAATTCCAAATTTATTAAATAAAATAAAAATTCACAAAAATTTCAATACAATGTAGGTAGGTACGCGAAAGGAAAACAAGAAAATCAATAACAACTTCAATGTCAAAGTCAATGTCACACAAAACATCCATCCATTGATCTATTGTCTTTGTCACGTTCAGAAGCAAGGAACATATTTACTACGGGGTCAGAAGTTTCATTCTAACTCCTTTCTGTTTGAACCCCAAGTAGGTATTTTTATTGGTCTGAACCAAGGAACATATTGGTCTGAAGTCTGAACCATCTCAGCATGGAACTTATTTACTACGGGGAGCTTTTTAACCTCTCACCACCCAAAAAATCAATACTTGAAACTATTGGACGAAATGTCATTTTGTTGTCATACTTGCTTGGCAAGTGGCAACTAACGTCAAAACATTGGGAAAGGAAAGAAAAAATATTAATTATGGAAATAAAGAGTCCATAATAATTTTTAGAGATTATAAGCTGGATTATATTTAAAAAAATATTAATAGTGAAGAATGGTTGACAATAAATCGATTTTACACGAGCTCTATGTGTTTTCGGAATGGAAACCTGAACCAGAATATTTGGTATGTCCCTTTTTTGTACATTTTAAATTGATATTCATAATTAGCTAGTCAATAAATAATAGGAACATTTGCAGCAAAAACCTGACAACATCCTACCTGAAAATATATCTAGTTTGTGGCGATGGTTGAAGTTTTTCGGGGCTAAAAAGAGCTTAATCGATAGTGTAACTGCGTAAGTAAATTTAATAAACAAAGTTAAAGCAATAACATTTGAATTTGTATAATGAATTAAAAAGTTTAACTGTACACCCTGCAGACATAAAGAGAGGCAGCAAAAGTGGCATATCGCTCTTGGTGACGAAGGGAAAGTGATTGCTGTCCTAACAGATAACATACTGGAAATAAGAACCAAGAGGTCAGACTATGCCACAATTGCAGCAAGGACTACAGGTACCTTTAACTCAATATTTACAGTGCATTCATTTTTTTTTGCCAACATAGCCTAAACATGCAATATCATAAGTTTAAAGTTGAATATTGATCCCAAAAATCCCAGTGCTGTAATGGTAATTCTACACTGTAAAGTGCAGTGCTGGCAGCCAGTAAAGTGAGTCTCAAGGTGCCACTGGATCCAAACAGTAAGAATGTGGAGTGTGAAAGTCTGTAAGAGACCTATGGAGCTGATTCTGTAATGCACAATCTCTAAACTAAACTAAAATGGCTGCTTTAAATCTATGAAAGGGTTAGCAATATTTGTAATGCTCTAATTAACCGACTTCCAAAAAAGGAGGAGGTTCTCAATTCGGTGCGTATGTTTTTTTAGTTTAGAGATTGTGCACTACAGAATCAGCCCCTGTGTGTAGCAGTGGCTGTCTATTGGTTGTGGACAATGACAAAGCATTTTAATGCCGAAACTTATTGTACGTTGGAAGTACCATGCTAGAAACCTTCACACAAGTGCCAACTACAATCGTTCAACATTAAACTCAATCAGGATGAACAAACATTATATTTTGATTTTTATTTTGTTCTACTGTGAAGTTGAGCTATATAATTCTCTTCAGTGTCCAGAGATGGTTATTCCCAATGGAGGAAGTTGGTTTGGAGTCCGGACTGCTCCTTCATTGTTGTGGCATATGGCAACGGGGTCGTGAGCTTCTTTGACCTCACCGCATCAAATCTTTTCAACATACCAGCTGTGAGTATCAAACAATGTCCCTATTATTCGTCTGAAAATGGTTCTTTTTTTTAACGCCACTATGAGTTAGCCCTTGACTGCAATCTCACCTGATGGTAAGTAATGATGCAGTCTAAGATGGTAGCGGGCTAATCTGTTAGGGGCATGGCAGTTATACTATGCATCCTACCGGAACACTAAATCGCTTGGCGGCACTTCTTTGCCGGTAGGGTGGTAACTAACCACGGCCGAAGCCTCCCACCATTCCAGACCAGGATTTTTTTCAGACTAGTTTATTGAGAAGGAATCTTTTTGCAGGACTGCTCACGGCCAGGGGGTTTGGAATGTACAGATAATACACACGCAGTTTCCGACATCATATTCAGGCCGTTGAGAGTTAAAGATACAAAATGGTATGTGCTTAAGTTTCTACTTTCTAAAACTATAAATTCTTGTAGGCTTAACTAGACGATGCTCGCGACTTCGTCCACATAGATATAAGATTTCGATTCCTGCGGAACTCCTTAGTTTTCCGGGATAAAAATAGCCTATGTCCTTCCCTGTGATGCAACCTATACCAAAGTTGTAAAGATGGGCCGTGAAAGTGTAGCAGACAGACAGACACAATTTTATATTTATAACTAGCTGATGCCCGATGACTTTGTCTGTGTGGTTTAAGTTTTTTTGATTCCCGGGGGAATTCCTTAATTTTCCGGGATAAAAGGTAGCCTATGTCAATCTCCAGGTCCTCAACTATACTCATGCCAAAAATCACGTCGATCCGTTGCGCCGTTGCGGCGTGGTTGAAGGACAAACCAACAATCAAACACACTTTTGCATTTATAATATTAAGTATGATATTAGTATGGAATTATGGATAAGAGAGGCAGATTTTTTTAAAAACAAAATGCTGTTTGGAATATGTATCTTACAACAGCCATTAGGAAACCAAAGATTTCTTGTAGCAAGGTTGGCCCTTAGGATTCAGGCTCGCATGGGCTTTACTTTTTAAATAAGTTATTGGGTCCTAGGAGTTTGACCTTTGCACATAGTAATATTGCAGGAACTGGGAAGTGCTAGTGGTGACGTACGACGGCAAGCTGCGCGGCTACCTCGTGTCTCAGACGGAGGGCTGCAAGCTGCACCACTCGTTCCGGTTCCCCGGCGGAGTGGCGGCCGCGAGCTACTGCGAGCCGCACGCCACGCTCTACGTCGCGGGCGTGCCGAGGGCGCCGCACAAGGTAACTACCGGGCGATCCAATGATGTCTTGACTCCCTAATGGTTTTGTGTCTACATCCTTGTCTCTTTTTCTTTGCCTGCTTAGGTAGATTATACTTAGCAGAGACATAGGAGATTCTTTGGCTTCGTTGAAGTTCTGCCTTCTTCCTTCCTTATCTTCCTTTCTCCACACACGCGCTTCTCGTGTCCTGTTTCATACTTCTCAGGAGGAGAAGTGAAGGAGGACCTCATCTTTGCTTCCCTCCTAGTTGTTCATCTCTGCATCGTCATAATATAAAAACTGCGATGCGTACATTGTGTAATAGAAGTTGTATACATACCGACAAATACCCCCAGTCTTTAGCTTTGAAAAGTATAAATTATAGGATTCTACATAGTGTGTATGAGTAGGAACAAGAAGTGTATGTATGCCTGGATGTGTGATTACTGATACCCGCGACTTCGTTCTCGTTGATTGAGGTTTTATGGTTCCCGCAGGAACACTAATTTTCCGAGATAAAAAGTAGCTTATGTGTTCTTCCAGACTATAATTGATCTCTGTGCCAATTTCATCCAGATGCATTCAGCTGTTCTGGTGTGATTGAGTAATAAACACCCATCCATCCATCTATCCAAACTTTCGTATTTATAATATTATAGGTATAGATAGATAGATGATAGATAGATAGATGATAGATAGATAGATAGCTGTGATGTGATAGAGATAGATAGATAGATGTGATCATTTTGTCAGGAGCCGTCGTCGCCGGTGAGTGCGGGTATAACCGCGTGGCGGCTGCTGAACGACGAGCCGTTCTACACGCTGTCGGCGGTGTCGGACGAGCTGGAGGCGCAGCTCGCGCGCGAGCGGCTCCAGCTCTACGTGCCCGTGCTCTTCGCCAGGAATATGGTGAGTTGGTACAGGCTAGATAATGCCCGCGACGTCGGCCGCGTGGATTACGGTTTTTTATTCCATGAACTCTTATTTTCCGGGATAGTATGTTCTACCATGGGATACAACCTATCCCTGTACCAAATTTCTTAAAAATCGGTAGAACAGATAGGCCTTGAAAGCGTAGCAGACAGACAGACACATACACTTTCGCATTTAAAAAAACAAATTAAAGTATGGTTGTATGGATTTCGAATTGTTCAATCGGCGATCTTGCCTAAATTTTTTTTTTTCGGGTAGAGTATGCTGCTTAAGGCCTTTTAGCCGCTGCAGCGTCACGGGAAGGGAAGGGGGAGGGGCGCTAGGCCTCAACGAGAAGTTTGGTGTGAGGGTGAACCCTAGAGCTGGAGCATCGAACATTCAGATAGGAACTACGACGGGTAAAGCACACTTCCCCTCCGTAAGCCCCTCTATCTTATATAGTCTCCTATTTTCCTCAGTTTAAAAATTATTAAAAAACTATAAACACAGATTTTCTTGTAGTTCTTCTGAGGTGGTCGATAACTTCACCGAAAAAAATCCAACAGGTTTTATCTCTTTTGTAGAACTTCATAATCCGCATGGCGATATCACCGGACAATAGTAAGCTGGTGTGCATCCACTGCAACGGCGATATCTCAGTATGGCGGCTGCCGCTACTGAAGGCGGAGCGGCGCTTCCGGCTCGCGGAGCAGCCGCAGCACTGCCTGCAGAGCCCTTTGACGACGGACCAGGGGCCCAAAGACCCTGCCCTGTACATACCCGCTGACGTCAACTGGTGGAGCAACGAGGCGAGTATACATCATCAGACCTCAGTGAGCTGGTGTGCGTCCACGGTAACGGCGATTCTTAGTATGGCGGTTTTTATAGACTAGGGCTTGGCTGCGAACAGACTTGCTGGAAGTAGTGATGCAGCCTAAGGCGGAGCGCGCTTGCCTAGAAGGTGCCTATTCACTCTTGATTTGAATACCAATATTATAAGCGGATGGAAAAACGGAAGCCGGAAAGGCGTTCCATATCCTAGCGGTTCGATTTAGAAACGAGGAAGCAAATAGCTTCGTTCGCGTCCGTGGAATTTCTAGTATATACGGTTGCAGACCCTGACGATGCCTTGCGGTACGATTGTAGAAAGGTGAAGGAGGAACAAGATCAAAAAGTTCTTGGGCACACTCCGAAATACATATATCCTGTAGAATACCGACAGACAGGCAACTTTGCGCCGATGTTCTAAGCTTTGGAGCTTAGATTTGACTAGCGCTTCGTCATCAATGAGTCTCCTTACCACTACTGAAACACATTATTGAAAGAATAGCCTGCTGGCCTAAGCTTGTATGAGTCTAATGCAGCGGCGCTACTTCTCTAGTGGCTGCCCCTACTGAATGCGGGGAGCGATGCTTTTGACTTTAATGTTTATTCGATATAAAATTAATTGGCTCTATTTCTATCTTTGTTTCATAGATTTCTTTTCTGTAATTTTAGCCGAAACATCATTGCTTTTGCTACGCTTACGAACCATCACCACATAAGTTTTCTACAATCATCTCTTCAGAAATGTTATATGTACTTACAAGTTCTTAAGTTATGTACAAATACTAGTTATGTTTTCAGGAAATCATCGTGTCCCGGTTTAGTGGAGCGGTAACGGTGTGTGGAATCAACGATATGCTCAATATCCTCGGAAAGAAACCAGAGTTCTTTCAAGGGACGCCAAAGGTTAGTTCAGTCAGTCAACTAGTCAAAAAATAACCAATCAATAAGTCAATATTACTTTTAGTAGTAGACATCAATCTTGTACTAGCTGTAGATTTCCAATTATTTAAGTTGCCCAGTTTGAGATCGATAAAGATCTTGTACCATCTTACATGTTCCTGTAACTGCTGAATTTACGGAGCTTTTCAGTAAAAACTGTCGGAACTAGTAGTATCTTTCATGCAATCTAAGTGCCTATAAAATTAGTTCTTTATATTGGTCTGGTTCGTAACGGCCAGTTCAATCTCCATTGTCCATAATATACTTAGTCTAAGCTTTTACATTGCAAATTCGAGTGATCGTAATCAAACGTTCGTTCACATTAGCGTCAAAGTAAAATAAACCTTGTGTAACAGATGGAGCAAGTGGAAGGGACTTAGGCACGGTCTTGGGCGTGATACTTATAGAAATTAAAACAACTTTGTCCAATTTTGGATCGCAAGATGTACAGTCTGATGATAGGCGTGCGGCGACCGCCATGAAACTTTTGCAACGAATGCGGACAAAAGTGTTGCTAGTCTTTTTTACAGATTATTACTTACTCACGCTGTACATGGTGCGATTTGCTTTATTGTTTATGGTAAGTACATACATATGGTTTATTATATAAAAGGTAAGTTAAATTTAATTCTATAATATTTTTATGAACTAATATTTTATATCTATTAATTTTATACATTTGTTATAACTAATTTATATTTTTGTGTGTTTCAGGTGGTGCGTCGGTAACATCCTCCCGCCCAGTGTCACGACCGTGACACTCATCAACAATAGGAAGGGGTAAGATTTTAACAACAGGTCTCCGAAAGACACCTGATTTGGTCTTTACGTCAACCACCCTAATTCTACCATATTTTTCAGAAAATGTTTTGCCCAGTTGTGGCGAGGCTCTGCGCATGCGGCAGTGGGAACATTTAGCAGCTACGCTTCGAACGGTAGGTCTCATATTAATTAACCAATATTTTTGCCTGAGTTCATTAACGATCATTTCAGTGCTTCCATGTGCGGCAGCTTCATGGTAAGACTTTACAATCAGCTTGCTGGTAGGGTGACGTCCGTCGAGTATTACTGGTCGTTTCAGGTCTCGGCTGACATCCTTAGTTGCGTCGATCCGTCCTCTAACGCGCAGCAATCCAGTCTCGTCAATGATCGGCGTTAGTGCACGTAGGCGGCTATCCCGAGGTATAGGTTTATTCGTCTGAAGCATTTTTATTTCAATCGGAAAAGATTGCAATTGTGAAAATTTTATCAAAATGTGTTCAGCCTTTATCATCATTTCAGGATTTAAATCAGCTGGGCTTTTCCTGCACTTCTGTATAAATTGTAAAATTCTCGCGGTACTTCTTAGTAGTCGAAGCCATGAAGAAAATCTTCCTGAGTCCGGCACTGGTAATGACTCATCATTGTTTGTAGAAATTAAATGAATTAATTCTAAATCTTGCTCATTTAATTTTATGTTTTCTTTTTCAGGTTCGGAGATCCAGTTGGCGGAGTCTTCATAAAGAAATTTAGGTCCACAGAACCACTCACTGTCCTCGTGAAGTTTATAATTACAGCTCTTCGTAGCTATATCTGCGATATTTTTATGTGTAGAAATATAATTCCACTCGTTCTTATTACTCGATTCGTCGATCTCGCCGAGTCTATTTGCTACGAACACCTTGTAGCTGCGACAATCGTTTCTACTCCAATGTAAAACAGTCATCGAATCCGTCCAGTAATAAGTAGCAGTAGGTATTAAGCGATGCCCACTTTTAATTGTATTCGCTAGACGACAGGCAAGCGTAGCGGCTTGCAGTTCGAGCCTCGGAATCGATGCCGGTTTTCTTATCGGAGCTACTCTGCACTTGCTAGCGACGAACACAACTATAACTCTTCCATCGCTGTATGTACATCTCCAATATGCGACCGCGCAATAAGCGACTTGCGATGCGTCACAAAATAAATGCAACTCCAATGTTGCTATCTCGCTCGCGCTCGTGTTGTCGGATGTGTTACATACGGCCCGGTTAAAGTACCATCTAGGTATTTTCAGGTTGCTTACTGCCTGTATTTGAGTCATCCACGCACGAAATAATTTGAATAAATCTTCATTTAATTCATCGTCCCATTTCATGTTATTTTTCCAGGTTTTACGCATTAATATTTTAGCTTTAATGGTGATTGGACTAAAAATCCGTAAATATCTAAAATAGACATTATAATCCTTAGCATTTCACGTTTAGTAGGTTTTCTTTCGAAGTTTAAAATATCGCTCGGAATGCGTTTCAGGGTCAAGTCGATCGATAACGTGTCCTCGGTCGGACTCCACAGTAATCCGAGCGTTCTCTCCAGCTGATTACTAATATTGAACTGTACGGATTTGACTTCGTTTGGGGTTTCTTCAAGCACCTCCGGGACGTTACTTACCCAGTTTCTCATCTCGAATCCGCCACTTCGGTGGATGAGTGAGATATCTTTTATCATTTGTTTTGCAGTGGAGACGTCATTCATCGAGTCTATGTAATCGTCCATATAATGCGATTTAATCACGGCGTTTACAGCTTCTGGCATCTCTTCTGCGAAGCGTTGCGCATTCTTGTTTTTTACATATTGCGCTATGAATGGGGAGCAATTTGCGCCGAAAATTAGAGAAGACATAGCATATACCTTAATAGGTTGTGAAGCGTCGTCTCTCCATAAGAACCGTAGGGCATTTTGGTCTTCTTTTTTTATTTTTATGCAGAGAAACATATCCTTTATGTCACCCATTAGAGCGATAGATCCTTCTCGAAATTTGAACATAATTCCTAATAAAGATTCCAGTAAATCCAGCCCCTGTAGTAAATAAAAATTAAGGTTCTTACCAGCAGAGGTCGTGGCTGCGTCGAAAACCACTCTTAACTTCCTCTTATTAGGGTTGTCAACTCCAAAGTGCGGTAAGTACCAGGTTCGATTACCAGGTTCAGGGTCATCGACCTGTCGGGCATAATTATTTTCAAATAAATGATTTATTCGTTCATGGTACCTCTTACCGTAGTCTTTGTCAGCGTAGATTTTTCTCTCAACTGACTTAAGTCATTTCAACGCATTGGGATATGAATTAGGCGTAGGGCTGTCACCCTTCCAGGGTAAACCAACTTCCCAGTAACCGTCAACCAGTCGCGCGGTCTCCTCCAGGATGGCCACAGCGCGCAGCTCTTCTGCATTCTGTCTGGGCCGGCTGTGTACGCCTATGGATTCGAAGGAGAATGAGTGGCGTACCAACTCGTGGAGATCCGCATCAGGGTTCACCTCTTCAGTGTAGGGGGCAGGCGTAGTGACCAGGACATCGTCTTCTATTGGAATGCTAGACCTAGGAACAGAAGGATGAGCAGACACAACACCATGAACACACCACCCTAACGCTGTTAATGTGGCAACAGGTTGGTTATTATTATTACCAAAAATTATTTTCTTCGGAACAATTAAGTCATAATTATCTTGGCCTATTAAAACACTGGGTTTTACATTTTTACAGGTATACAAATTAGCAATATTATTTAAATAACTGTATTTCTTACAATTAATATTTGACAATTTTTGCAGAGGTAAGTCTAATTCAGCTATTTTTCTAGCTTTGAAGTTAAATTTCACATTATTTTTATTAGAAATAGTACAATTAATAATTTCAGACTTACAAGTTATTTCAGAATTAAATGCTCCGCGTAGTCGCATTGTTGATGTTCGGCCAGTGATGCCGATGGCATCAGCCAGTGATGACAAAATAAGAGATATTGTTGCTCCGTCATCGAGCAAGGCATACGTACTTACTATACCTAAAGGTCCATGAATGTCTATAGGCACTACCTTAAGTAAAACGCATGAGGGGTTATCTATCATAGCGACCGTTTCGCTTTGCACTTTTATTTCACTTGCACTCGATTGCCCATCATTTTCACTTTCACTTCTCACTACACTAGCCACTTCTGGCGTTTTCTTCTTATAGTGCAGCATTCTGTGGTGCGGAAGCCCGCACCCTTCGACGTCACACAGCTCAGCCTGGCAGGAATCCTTATGGCTATAGCTCTCATCCAAGCACCGATAGCATAGACGTTTATCCTTGACGAATCTCCATCTATCTCGACGTAAGGCGCGCTTGAATCGCTTGCATTCGGGTAATGCATGATTTTTGCCACGGCAAAACATACATACTTTGTCTTCTGCGTGAACTGTATGAATATTGCGAATTCCTTCTCTCTTCCTCGGCTGCTCTGCATGCTGACTGTGGATGTGGCTCACGCCAGCGGCTGCGGTTTTCGATGCTTCGTCGTGTAGAAAATCCGAAAACAATTCTAATTTCGCCTTCTGCGAGTTTTCGCTATATATATATAGGTAATCTGACCACTTCGTAATAAGCGCACTAGGGCACTTAGTTAAAACTGTATTTAACAGGTCCGGACTGCGTAAATAGTCGTCCTCTTTTAGGGCTTTTACAGCTGCGACATAATTTTTTATTTTTATAGAAAAACTTACGATTTCATTGTGATAGCTTACAGGTAGGCTAGTAATTTTTTTGATTTGTTTATTTAAATGAAATACTATTACCTCTGGCCTTCCGTACCGTAATTCAAGCGCTTCCAAGACTTCAAACGGCGACGTAGTTCCTATGAGGAGCGCAGACACCGTGTCCTTGGCTTCTCCCCGCAGACACTTTCGTAACCGCCAGAGGTTTTCACTATCACTAAAATTGCATAGCCTTGTAGACTCGTAATAGGCCTCTTTAAATTGTAGCCATTCTATGGGATCACCTGAGTATGTTGGTAGATCCTTTCCCGTCGCGAGTCTGGTAAGCAATGGCTTATTACTTTCGTGTTTTATGTCCGCGATCACACTTTTTAAAGCGGACGCTAAATCGTGCACGTCATGCATCTCGTTATGAGGTGGCGCGCTGACTGAGGGCGGCGCTCGAGGAAGACTTTTATTACTGCGCTCGAGCCAATCTTGAACTTTGCCCTTTTCCTCTTCCGAACGTATGCTTCCCGAATATTGCGTGAGTGCAGCAATATCAGCTTCAAGTTTTCTATTTATAAGTTCCTTATCGATGGCGGCCTTTTGTTTCGCGGCTTCATATTCTAGCTGCGCCCTGCGGGCCGCTGATGAGGTGCTAGTGCGCGCCGCCATTTTGGCAATGTCCGTTTCACAACGGGTTGGTAATTCAACTGCAGGAGTTTTACCTTCCGCTTGTTCTGATTGCGCATCTTGTATAGCTTCTTGTTCCTTCATCACCATGCGGCGTGTTTTCGGCATACTGCGTCGCAGTGGTGTAGTGAACAAAAAAGTAAAACGTGAGACCGCGTGTCTCCACTTACTTGGTTCACACTTACGTGATCCAGGCTCGAAGACCAGATTTTGTAACAGATGGAGCAAGTGGAAGGGACTTAGGCACGGTCTTGGGCGTGATACTTATAGAAATTAAAACAACTTTGTCCAATTTTGGATCGCAAGATGTACAGTCTGATGATAGGCGTGCGGCGACCGCCATGAAAACTTTTTGCAACGAATACGGACCAAAGTGTTGCTAGTCTTTTTTACAGATTATTACTTACTCACGCTGTACATGGTGCGATTTGCTTTATTGTTTATGGTAAGTACATACATATGGTTTATTATATAAAAGGTAAGTTAAATTTAATTCTATAATATTTTTATGAACTAATATTTTATATCTATTAATTTTATACATTTGTTATAACTAATTTATATTTTTGTGTGTTTCAGGTGGTGCGTCGGTAACACCTTGATTACATTTTTTAGAGCTCAATTTCGTCTATGCATTTACAGCCAACGTTTCGAAATTAAAATCGGGTGAACTAAATTCGTGACTTTAAATCATGAGCTTTTGGGTCCATTTTACTTTGACGCCAATGTGATCAACCGCTCAATCGAATTTGCAATGTAAAAACTTAGACTTGCGTGCTGATCCGGTGATCCGGTGAAGATTACCTTCACCGTAGAAGTTTATATGACAAAAGCCTCGTTTCTATCGCGCGTCCCAAAGATCCTGATAATTCACGCGATACATAATAGACTATACTTAAGTCACACGTATACTAAGAATTTTTAGATATGAGCGTAGATAGAAAAATATATACTATAGATTCAACGCTATATTATGTACAGGTAACGTGTGCGTACGACGGTGCATTCATGGCTTTGGAGTGCGAGTCCAACGTACTACCTGCGAGGAAGTCGCGGAGCGATGAGTCTGTAAGTTTATACATAAAATTAACAGGACGAAGTTAAATATTTAAAAAAATATATAACATCCTGTTCTGAGGTGATACGTGTGTAGTTAGTACCCTAGCAGAAAAAGCTTGAGGAGTTGGAACCTGGAGTACAGTGACAACTGACAATGCTTATCTGTGTAAGGTAAGGTAGCATAAGTTTGAGGAGTTGGAACCTGGAGTATATTGACAATGTTTATACCTGCTAGCTGCAATATCCATTCAAAATCAGACCCTCCAACCTCAACGTCAGGCGATCATTTTTTAAATTAATTTTGTGAGCAATTTTTGACTGAGGAATAAAACTGTCTTTACTGGTCCTTCCATAGTTTTTATATTAGATAAGTTAAAAGTTCTAAATTTAATCGCCAACCAAAGTTTATTTTTCGCCATTTTCCAAACAGATGGAGGTAGTAAAAGCTGAAGCGGAAGTGGAAGATTCCATGTTAGAAATGGCGAAAGAGCTGTTCAAGACTGTGCTATACGCCATCACTGACATAGAGACGTTCCAGCCGAAGCCGCGGAAGATTACCGTGGTTTCCAGGATATACCGGCTCCTGGGGGTCAAGAGTACCACACCCACTGAGCTGTTCTCTAGAAAGGTAAGCATTTTTCATAGTTATCATGTACACTTCTTTTCAACAGATTTCCAAAAAAATCGGTTCTCAATAATTAATTAGGCGCGTATTTTTTTTACTTGGAGTTTTTGTATCTTGTTCCCATCCAAAAGTAATAAATAAAAAAATTTTTTTTTTTTTGTTAACGGGAAATCTTCTGTAGATACCCGACCACATAGGATCGGGTTATGTGGGATTTTTACCCACTAAAACCCCCTCGGTGACCATCCTCAGCTCATAAAGACGGGCCCCGGGAACTCTTAAAGAACTTACGCCGGCGCCCTACACAACCATGACCTACGCGCGCTCGTGAATTGCAAGAACTACCTATAACGTGTCGTACAGATTGAGAGCGGCAGCTACGCGGAGGCGTTGACGCTGGCGGAGGCGTTCGACCTGGACAGCGATCTGGTGTACCAGCAGCAGTGGCGCAAAAACCCCGTCTCCACTGACGCCATACAGAACTACTTGGTGAGTTTACCTCATCGATGTATATTATATTCTTGATTGTGATTTTAATTGAAACTCCATGTGGTAAATAACTCCGGAGGTTAGAATTATGTATCTTGTGAAGACTGGTGAACTATTGTAAAATTCTCTTAGGGGTCATCCATAAAGTACGTCATATATCAAGTATTTTTAAGTTTTTCGTTAATAGTTCTTTGGCATTCTAACACTTAGATGTATAAGATTTTGAAATGTGACGTCACGAAACTTAGGACCCCGACCACCCCTTGTCACACAATGTCACACTTCGTCGACCCCCTCCCCCCCTTAACGTGTGACGTATTTTATACATGATCCCATAAGACAATATAGGCAAAATTCGGAGAAATTATAATTTTATGTTTCTTTAAGTAATAAGAAATAAAAATAAAATTTATTGATATATAATTTATTTGTTCGTTTAGTGTTTACACCCTCCAATGTGTTCTTCTTTTTTGTAATTCTTTTAGTTGATCGTTTGGCCTTTTATAACATTCAAGGTCATTATACAATAAATGTTGATGAAATAAAGACAAAGTTTGCATTCAGAAGCCCACAAGATAATAAAATAACATCGTTATAAAATTGGAGTTGTTTTATTTCATGTTGAATATTCATCTTGTATCGTTACGTACAGAGTAAAGTGTCTAAGAAGATCTGGGCGGTGCACCAGTGCGTGGACCGCTTGCCCGAGAGCCTGCAGGCCGCCAAAGAGTTGTTACACTTCGGATTGGAACTCACTAACGAGAAAATATTGGATGGTAGGTTGTAGCTTGTAGGTTGTACACAAGAGCATACATAGTGTTTGTGGGAGAAAAAAAATGCTTTATTTTATATAAATAAAAATAGGGATAAATTTGTCTAGTTTTAACTAGACTGTTGAAAGTCTGCACCACAAATTCCGCTACAATCGCGCTCTTCGTCGAATAAAAAAATTGATAAAGGGAATGACGGATTAGGCCAGTTTTTTTTAATCTTTCGGTTACTTAAATTGCATAGTGTATAGACTTTCTAAAAGACCAACTGCTGAATTTCTTGCTTTTTCTTCTCGGCGGGAAGGTCATTCTGAATCAGTAGATACGCATGACGATTCTTAATTACATTTTTAAAGATTATTTTAATAAAATACTATTCAATTTGGTTCAAGTAATGGTTTCTTTTAAAGAAATCAACAAAGACCTCCCAGAAGACGAGTGGAAGGACACCGCTAGTGTGACGCTGGAGGACCTCAACGCGTACACGAGCGAGCTGCTGCGCTGCAGACACGTTATGTTGTTCTACAAGGAGCGCCTGAGGCTGTATGAGGTGAGAGAAACATGCCCCCAATCACTGAGCATGTTAAAAAACGGGACATAGAACAGGGAAAGTACATTAAATATAGGCACAATGTTAGTCAATGTTAGTTTGAGAGATTTTATCATTGTCGTAGACCCTATCGATTGGTTTAGTAAAATAGTGACTATTTTATTGTAAGCTGGGTCGATTCCCGTTTGAGGCAAGCTTCTTAAAAATGTTTGAATGCAGATATTCTTATTTTTAAAAACAAAAGAACGTTTCCTTTGAGTGAAACTTGATATCTTCAATATTTAAAGTATTTTCTTTCCCTCTATGTTCCGTTACTTTTTTCCATCCTGTATATTTTAATAATAATGGTAACTATTCTTATGAACGTATATTTATTAATTGAATAAAACGATAAAACTCAGCCTATGAGTTATATTGAAACCCTATTAAAATGGATAATGTGAAAAAAAAACAATCTATGAATGTTTTAATATTCTTATTTCTTGTAGCAAAATCGCACAAAAATAAATCAAAATAGTATTTAACTGCCGAAACCAGGGATTGAACCAGGGACCTTTAGATCTTCAGTCTAACGCTCTCCCAACTGAGCTATTTCGGCTTGTGAGACGAAGTTGAAAATTATCTTCACAAATTAACCTTTTCACTTCATTTGACTTCTATAGAATTGCGATTGGTAACAATAATAAAATTATTATTGTTATTGTTATCATCATAATAACAGCTGGCGTCAGAAAAAAATTGACCTAAGCTGCATTGTGTGATAACTGATTCATTTTTAATCTTCTTGGTGGTTGGGATGAAGTGAGGCGCGACGACGGGGTTGGTTCTGCAGTCAACCATTTGGTTTTCACGCAGCGGTAATGATCATTACATCGAACTATGCGCACACTCCCTTTCCTAAAAACCACTGCTAGAGCTCTTTATAACAGACTTCCAAAAAGGAAGAGGTTATACGGCGCGTTTTTTAATACCACTTCCGACCTCCAAATATTTCGGTAAATCATTCATTGCGTATATCAAGTTTAAACTTCTTTTTTTATCTGACCATCTGACAGTCACGGGAAACATTTCTTGCAGGCAATTCTCCGATGCGAGAAATCGACGTACGTAAAAGACGAATACCACCGCCTCAGAAGCAACAGTATAGTCCATAGCGCTATGGAGATAGCCAAAGAGGGGCGCATAGAGGCTCTCACGTGTCTATGGCCTTACATAAAGAGCTTGCCGCTGCAACTGGCGGTACTGGATAAACTACCAGAGACCCTGTACCCCTTGGACTATCAGCATCTACTGCCCACTAAGGAACCGTTGACGTGGTTCGAAAAGAAATCACCCATCAAGATACCGCCTTCGGAACACGAAAATGACTGGTGTAAGAAGGAAATATTCAGGTAAATGTAATACGTTTATTCCCTTAATTATTAAAATCTTATATATATTATATCAATGTGATATGTATCGAAGGTTTAATTTTTTTCCATTAAGTTAAGAAGGTTGTTGATTTTTAAGTTTCGTAAAACTAGTACATATTTCTTATTGTTTATTTAGACATTGTTTTTATTTAATTCATTACAAGTTAGCCCTTGACTGCAGTCGGAAGTGATATTGCAGCCTAAGATGTTAGCGGGCTAACCTGTTAGGTGTATGGCAGTTATATGAAACCAATTACTTAGTCAGTTTCTATACGGCATCGTACAAGAACGCTAATTCGCTCTGCTGCACGTCTTTGCCGGTTTGGTGGTAAATAGGCATGTTAATAAATCGCAGTCAAATGTAACCTTGTCAACAATAAAAGATAAGAAATATACACCTATCTTTTTCTCAAGATCAATATGGAGTTCCAACTGGTCGGAAGAGCCGACTCCAGAGAATGAAACGGTTGCCGACATAGACAGCGACCTCGCTAAATGGTACGACAAACGAGCGAGGGAGATAGAGGAGCGCAGCGGCATCGCCTCTCACGCTCTAACACTTATCACCATCGCCAAAGTGGGCGGGGCCGTGGAGCATCTCGATGATATCATGTTCCACCTCCTAACGTTGGATACTCTGATATATGACATCAATGTGGAGGGAGTTACGTTGGCTCAAGTGGAAAAAATGACCAATCTAGAAGTCTGCAAGATGCTTATGAAGATGGTAAGTTTAATGAGCTTGAAGGTAGAAAGTTGGAATTTTGCACAGAGGTTCCCCTTATTGATAGCATTAATATGCTGAACGATGTGTAAGGTTTATAGCTGCCAAATAGATAGTTGTTATGTCTTGTTTATCCTATCTCCTGCCAATAATTAAAAAGTGTGTTTGTTAGTCTTGCATTCACTTCGCAATGGAATAACGGATTTACCGACTTGTTTTTTTTTGCACAAATATAGTTAAAGACATGGGGAGTGACATATGCTATAGTTCCTACAGGATATCCAATCCAAATCCAAACTAATATTATAAATGCGAAAGTGTGTCTGTCTGTCTGTCTGTCTATCTGTCTGTCTGTCTGCTACGCTTTCACGGCCCATCTGTTCAACCTATATTAATGAAATTTGGTATAGGCATAGTTTGTATCCCGGGAAAGGACATAGGCTACTTTTTATCCCGAAAAATTAAGGAGTTCCCGTGGGAATACAAAAAAAAATTATCAACGCGGACGAAGTCGCGGGCATCATCTAGGAAACAGCTTGCATGAAAATGTTTAAAAAATCTGTAAAAATGTCTATATACCCTCTTATTGTGAAATTCCGGAAACTAGAATCTATGGAATCTACACACGCAATAAAAACAAAACTATTTCAGTCAACGCCAGCTACCTTCGTATCAGATCTGAAACAGTTCGTGGTTCCATATCTGAAGCGCTACGAGATCTTGACGAAGCGCACGGGCTTCTGCCTCACAGGCCTCATGGAGTTCCTGGAGAGCATCAGCGTTGATGATCTCTCCTACATACTTTTGGTAAGTACATAAAAAACACAAAACACGTACGTAAAGTACGTACACGTACCTACCTACGTAAAGTACTTTTAAGTAGTCTTTTTAGATCCTATTTAATAATCAGTAAGAAATAATATATTTTAGATTTAGGCATCATTCCTATTGTCGCAATGATGTCAAACTTTCTTCCAAATCTTCCTATTTCGTTGGCCGCATACATAAACAAAAATTTTTGATAAAATGCGGCTGGCGCAATAGATCAGCCCCCCGATTATGTAAGAATTGTCGATCAAATCGTCAAAGTTCGGCGTCAAAGTAAAATAAACCATAATGGCATTGAATTAGAGCTCAATTTCGTGTATCCATTCTCATACGTTTAGGGTATCGTACATACCTAAATTCTTACATAATCGGGGGGCAGGTCAGGTTTGATTATCTGCAGGACTGGTAGGCCTATACTTATGTTAAGGTTGCCTGGTGGAGATTGCTCTATAAGCAATCAGGCCCCCTTTGCATACGTAGTTTTTAGGGTTCCGTAGCCAAATTTGGCAAAAACGGAACCGTTATAGATTCGTCATGTCTGTCTGTCTGTCCGTCCGTATGTCACGGCCACTTTTTCCGAAACTATAAGAACTATACTGTTGAAACTTGGTAAGTAGATGTATTCTGTGAACCGCATTAAGATTTTCTTACAAAAATAGAAAAAAAACAATAAATTTTGGGGGTTCCCCATACTTAGAACTGAAACTCAAAAATTTTTGTTTCATCTAACCCATACGTATGGGGTATCTATGGATAGGTCTTCAAAAATGATATTGAGGTTTGTAATATCATTTTTTTCTAAACTGAATAGTTTGCGCGAGAGACACTTCCAAAGTGGTAAAATGTGTGTCCCCCCCCCTTTTACTTCTAAAATAAGAGAATGATAAAACTAAAAAAAATATATGATGTACATATTACCATGCAAACTTCCACCGAAAATTGGTTTGAACGAGATCTAGTAAGTAGTTTTTTTTAATACGTCATAAATCGTAAAACTTGCTACAGGTTTGTACGGAACCCTCGGTGCGCGAGTCCGACTCGCACTTGGTTTTTTAGATATCTGTACTCTTTGTATTTTTTCATGTGTGCAATAAAGTATTCATCTATCTATCTATCTATGTTTCTGAAAGATTACTTATCCTCTGCAGCTATAAAGATAGATTCAAGAGAGAAATAAAATATAACTTCAAGAAAAATATATGAATAAATTTAGGTTGGATAAATTAAAAAATCGTTTATTTGCAGGTGCTCCAATCTCCCAAGGAGTTTGAGTTGGACGTCCGCACGCACTTGGACTTAGTGGAGAGATGTCTGTTCGCGCACACCGGCACTGAACAACTCGACATGGCGTGCGATCTGCTCGATACTATACTGAAGGAGACGTGAGTTACATAGCTGTAAAAGATTCAGAGGCCTTTTTAGAATCATATGTTTTTTACGCAAGTTCAACGTTAAACGATTGGTAAGAGACTTCCAAAAAGAAGGAGGTTCTCATTTAGTATTAAATGGCCACCAAGCAGAATAGCTGTTTTGTGGATGCTGAGTCTTTTTTGAAGAAGGAATTTCCACGATACAGGAAATCCTAGTATGGAAATCACCGCCCCGCTAGTTCTAAACGACACTATTGTGAGGGTTTTTCAAATAAATAGTAAAAAGAAAAAACTGCGTTTGATTAGTTCTACTATAATTACTATAACTGTTATACTTTCATATCCAGATGTTATTAGGATGAGATTTAGCATTCTATCATTTTGTCTAGACTCTAGAGTGACTGTAATCATAACAGGAAAAGAGATAAACCTATTATTATTAGCATAATAGCATCTGGATCTGATCTAATACTACAAACATTAAAATATTCGCAAAATTCTTTTGGATGAGTGTCTAAAAATTTTGACACGCAGTCCCGGTATTAAAGATCGTAGCTGCCAATTCTATAAGCTTATTTAGTTTTGTCTTTACGTCTCTCAGTGGATGACATATCATTGACATTGTATTTCTTGAATTAAGCTGTGAAGCTGAATGAATGAAGCTGCTGAATGGTTTCCCAACTCAGACCAGAGGTCCAATTGTCTGATCAAATCGTAATCATTTGATAGCTTAAAACGTATTAATCGAACTGTTTAAGGAGTAGGATATATGCTTTTTGACGCGCGCGTATCTATGAACTCCTAAAACAGGTCGAACTATGCGTTTGACAAACGATTACGATTTCCTTACACAATCGGGGGGCAGCTTGGAAATTGGTTTCCATCGAGGGCGTTGATTCGTGAATGGAGGTTGAAGGTTGAAGCGAGTGTTTGTCTGGTTGTCAGCGACGGCAGCATATCGTCGTCGTCGCTGCTGCGGCGCTGCGCGGAGCTGCAGCGGCTGGTGGCGGGCAGCGAGCGGCTGGCGTGCCGCGGCGTGCTGGTGCCGCCGTGCGCGCTGCGCGACCTCAACCAGGACGCGGCGCACGCGCACTCGCTGCTGGCGCGCGTCGCACGCGGTCACGCCGCCGCCGCGGCCGCCGGGTCAGTGACACCTCATTATAGCCTCTCTAGTCTCTACAGCTTGGACGAAGTACCCCACGGGACGCGTGATATTCGCCTTACCCCTCTAGCCGCGAACTGGGCAGTTTCGCCATTCAAATCAAATCAAAATTTGCTGCCTCCTGCTATATGGCTAATCCGGCACTGACTGTCAACATGGCTGTCGGCATGGCATGGCATGGCACAGAACAATAGTCGTGGGGCCCCCTAAGGCGAGGGGCCTGTAGCATTTGCTGCCACATTAAACAGTCGCGGGGCACTCAAGGCGCGGGGCCTGTGGCATTTGCTGCCTCCTGCTATATTGCTTATCCGGCACTGACTGTCAACATGGCTTTACGAAATAATATAATACCAAAAAATAAATTGTATACGGTTATAAATACCATTGTATACGGTTGTTGTTGTCAGATAGCACAATATTGCGGCCCCGGTCACAAAAATTCATAAAAGAACAAAAGAGTTGAACTATTTAAATATAAAGGAGCATCAGTAAAGTCTACAAGCCAATCGTTGTCGCATTCGTTTTCAAATATCTATTTTCCAATTAATTTCATTTAACTTCCCTATTTAACTATACTAACTAGCTTATAATAAACTAAACTATTCGTATAATATTCGGTTTGTAGGGAAGAGAAACCGACCCAACAGGATTGGGAGAATCTCCTCAAAGATTTACTAGAACTGCGCACAACACTCTTCGACTGCATTACCACAGAACAGTGCTACGAGGTTAGTACTTGAGTCTTCTCATACAATACAAAGTCTTTAAAGCGTACTCTTATTTAATTCCACAATCCGTTTTAGACTTGCCTTTACACAAGTTTTAAAAGTCCATTAAAAATATGTTCCTTTCAAAAGCTGATACTGAAAATTATGTAAACGATAATAGAGCGTGGATTTGACTCGCTACAGCTATTAGGCTTGGCACTGCAGTTACATATCGACGGGTTCCGGGCTAATTGTATTAAGCGACACTCTGAGCGATATAGACTTTTATACATATTTGGAATCAGCGAATTTTTCTGCGTCATTTGAGCTGGGTTTGGTGACGATCGGAGCACTTTTTTGTCGCTTAATACAACCGCATTTTTGGGCCCATTTTGGACTGCAATGTATGAAGCGACACAAAATATTGACAAATTTAGGAACTGTGTACTTAAGCTGACTACCAAATACCAGGCAGTCGTTTAAACGTTTTTTCCTGGAGCAACAATTTACAGGCAACGTACGTTAAAGCATTTAGCCTGACTTTATAAATATATAGAAATGTCGCTTAATACAATTAGCCTCTTTGTTAAATTCTTATCCAGTGTCGCTTAATACAATTAGCTCTGTCCATGAAATGTTAGATGTTGTCATTTCAACCATTTAGCTTGGAATAGATAATGATACGTCGGTCGCATGAACTATTTAGGATTTCAACAGTAAACATAGAGATTATGGTTAAACCTATTTTTTTTATTCAATATTTGATTTGCAGTGTCGTTTCAGTTATAACAAAAGTAAAGTTCTAGTACTTCAAACAGTTTTTCTTAAACGGAATAAGAATAGTATACACATTAATACAATCAAAATTTTATTTGGATTGACTATTATGACGTTGGTTAAAACAATGATTTTGGTGCCATCGCGATAAACCGCGCGAGTTTAACCCCGCGCCGGCGCTTCAAGCGTCTGCCGCCTCGTTTTAGTTGATGAAAATCGTGAGCAAGTTCGTACTTGTTTTAGTGTTTTGTGGGAGCTGCGCAGAGCATTTGTCGTCAATTTTGGATTTTATGGTGAGTTTATTACATTTAGTTTTTTACATTTTGAAGAAAAACATTGATTATTAAGTAACTGGGAGTCATTACACTTTACTTGTACGATGATAATAATTATTAAGTATACTTACTGAAGAATTAAAACTCGGAAAGATCCGAAAGTCTATTAAATAGATGCAAGTGACAGGTGCAAGATTTATGGGGTACATAAAGGGTAAATTTGCAGGTTTCGAAAAGAATTACCCCATTTCTTTCCTGTAAAAGTATTTCTAACATTTATGAGTAGAATTGACCTCGAAATTTTGCAAACGGGTAAAAAATAACTCCTAATTTAACAGGTTACCTAATTTTATTTTAATAAATTTAATATTATCCTAACTATTTTGCAGTTTGACACCTAATAATGGAACCCGGACGACGGAAATTATTTAAAAATATAATTAAAAATTATTCGGAACCTGAAACACGAGAAAAAGTAAAAAGAAAGGAAACGGTTGAGCGAAATCAAAACCAAGGTGATTCTACCAGTCTGCGACCAAAAATATTTTTCAAAAACATGCCTAAACAGTAACAGTTTTAGGTAGTCATTCCTACATGGAACAGAACAAAGATCTGCTCGTGCTGCAACCATTAGAGGGAGAAAAATTATCGCATAATGAAGAAAATATCCTACAAACTAAAGATGAAGATCAGTTGCAGTAAATTAGAAAGTAAGATGGAAAAGATTGGTTGAATTTTAACTAACATGTTATTTTTTATAATTTTGATTATTATTTTTTGTTACTGTAGTGAACTACAATTTATTATTGTCATAGGAGATAAAAAATATTTTTGTTATTGAAGAGAAACTAGGGATAGTATTTAAAGGGTTATTTTTCAATAACCAGCCAAATTTTCACAGGGTGTTACCTTGAATAATATGAACAACTTTCACTATGGGACCAACTCTGAAATCACGAAAAAAAAATCAGCTGTTTCCTACAAAATATCAATACTTCTCGACTAAAATGTATGAAACAGCTGATTTTTTTTCGTGATTTCAGAGTCGGTCCCATAGTGAAAGTTGTTCATGTTCATGGGTAGAACACCCAGTGAAAATTTGGCCGGTCATTGAAAAATAACCCCGTATAAATAGGTAAGAAAACTTCTAAACATTTTTTAATGAGAGATCTTTTTGATTTTGATTACTGAGAAAGTTAGAAAAAAATACAGAAGAAAATAAGTAAAGAAATGAAAACCAAAGAAACGCTCGTAAATATTTTAATTTTTTATGTGATTATTTTTAAAAGAAATTATTTTATAGATAAACCTTTTTTTGTAATTGAAGAGATTTTTCATTTGTTTTTTAAAAAGGAGTACCTACTTTTTAAAATACAAAAGAAAAATCTCAAAAAATAAGTTTTTATATACTTAAATGTTAAAGTTTAGGAATGAAGAAGAATGAGAATAATTATTTCAGGTAATAAGACTGTAGGATACGTAATAAACTTTAGTTGTTACCTTGGTAAGCTAAGAAGTTACTGCTGTTCCTAGGTGATTGTCATTTTAAATAAAAAACTTATCTTTAAACAATTTATAATGTGTGTTTTATTTCTCATTTCATAATTATTAACAAGATAGGTAGGTACACCCTATGTATGTACCTTTTAATTTATCAATGTTTTAACTGCCAATTTCTGCAAACTTCATTGTTCAAGTATGATTACAAACAATTTATTAAAAAAAAACAGTCGCATAAACTAATTAGCCATACGTTAATAAGTTTAAGATATGGTATTTAAATCAATTAGCTTAGGTTTGAAATATGACCAACTCTTTGATTAAAGCACTTAGCTTAGAGCCATTATTTGCATGCCTAGGCGGTTAAGTCATTTAGCCTGAAATAAGAAATAATAATCATAGGCGGTTAAGTCATTTAGCCTGGAACAAAAAAAAGTAAAATATGGGTCATTTTGTATTAAGCGACATTTATCTTCGTTAAAAATAGGAATATTAGAAAAAAAATTAATCTAATTATGGGGAATATGTTATAAAAACAGTAATATCCTTCTTTTTAAAGAAATAATGCGATTTGCTAAAGTTATTTTTTTTTTTCTAAAAAACGAAACTTTAAACTGCTCTGGTGTAAAGTTTCAAAAATGTCGGTTAATACAAATAGCCCGGAACCCGTCGATATGTATCTCAATAATTTTTGTAATTTCTGATATTTTTAAAGAGCAACCACCGAGTTTCTTGCTCTTCTCTTGCGCGCTGGAACCAGCGCGGCGGTAGATTCACTCGACGATTCAAAACCACTTGTAAAAGTTTATTAGAATACTCAAACTCACGACTCACTCAAAAATAATTCTTTAAAGAAAGAAAGACTCACTGACTGACTCCTCAACGCCCAGGTCAAACCCTTGTATCTAGAAAGCTGAAAATGTGCACAGAGGTTCCTTTCGTAATGTAGACAAGGAAAAAAGGCTTTTGAATGTTTGTTTTTGTGTTAAAATGTTTGTTCCTAATAAAATATGTCACCAAATAATAGTTAACATTTATATAACCTCCTAATAATTATTGTATCTAATCTACTTTCAATATCAAGAAGATTTGTTTTAATATTCTCTCATAATGGTATGAATATTTTTAAATGACTATTGAAGGAATTTCAAATAAGTTATACCTATTCAAAAAATAGCCATTATTTGACTGAGTATAAATGACCATGTACCAATTTGGTGGTATACTTCTATCAACAGACTTACCAGATGATTATTCGCAAATAAAATCTGAGGATACAAAAAGTTCTCTAGGCCTTTACTGACTTCTTTTTAATATATCACAACTCAATTCTTTTCCATCTTCGATCATGGATTCGAAAGAAAAATTGTATGTGCTTTGACCATCGACCACACAACCAATAGACGCCTAATTACTATGCTTTCGTAATGCAAACAATTCAGTCAAATGACTCAAGCAAGCGGGCGCGGGGTACTAAACGCTGATTGGTCTACTCAAGGTCAAAAAAATCATAAATCAAATGGGATGGGGTCCTAACTCCTAATAATTATTTATCGATAATTAATTATCGATATACTCTAATTAATATTTAAATAACTCGGTAGGTTTTGTTACAAGGGCGTGGAATTATATAAGACCTATTAAGTCTGATGTGTTGTCTGAAAGTGTTCGCCCTATATGAGGAGTCTATTAGTTGTATGGTCGATGGCTTTGACCAATACTTTTGATAATATTTAGAGGTCTATCTGCTCCAGATATATGTATCGGCGTTATTGACATCGGGCGAAGCGTCCAGCATCCGGCTCGCGTCGGATGTGCTCACAGTATCGCCCACAGTACGCCTAGCGCCCAACTCTCCATACAAGATAGGCTACCAGCGCAGCGTGGAACTGGTGTCTAACGCCGCGAAGGAGTACTTCAACTCCGCCTCCACTCTGACCGACCCCGCCTTGGAGCTTGCTAAGTAAGTTAACCTTTAGGTATTAGAATAACATGTAAAAAGGAGGTCTTAATTACTGCTATTGAAGGTCACGTGACCTAGGCGTATTGCTAGGCGTAATTTAACTCTAGTAACCTGATCACGCCTTCGCTGAAATTCGATGTATTTTTTCGCTTTCCTTGATGTCGGCTATATAATATATAGAAACCTAGATAACTAATTTATATTATTTACTATTTTATTTACTGAAATAGAAGAGAATTACATTATTTTACGAGAAATATAGTGTGTGCCGCGGTATGAAACACGATTTCAGACTTCGGGTGATGCCAGCCTCGCCTGAAATCGTCTTGTTTCACCCCTGAGCACACAATACAATGTATTAGTTTCAACAGGGTTTGACGACAATAATTACATATCGTTAAGTTATATACATTGCGTACTGAATGTTATGTTTTTAATTAATTTCGCAAATATATTTTAGAGGCTTTTTTAGGAGTGCGCTTGCCTAGAATATATCTATTCACTCTTGATTTAAAGATACCAATATTATAAGAGGAGGGCAAAACGGAAGGATACGGCTTATCCCTGGTAACACTTTTCAGATGCTGTCTAACGCTCATCGCAGATGGCGATAAGGAAATAGAGCAGGAGTTGGATCTGATATCTGCTTTGCCCATTTTGGCCGCATTCAATCTATCGATTATCCCTATTCAAGGTAAGTTGGTAGTATATTTTTTCTTAATAAATTCAAAGGGGGCAGTTTGTAGAATAAACAACTATTCTACACAAAAATGTCAATATCATTAGTTAAAACATTAGTCTAAACCTTTGGGCTAGTTTTTTTTCTCAACTTTTATTCCCAGGCTTCGATCATTTAACCAACAGGAGTGGACAAGACGTATACGTCTTGTCCCCCTCTGAAAAATGTATAATTGTCATTCTCGATTGTCATTGTCGAAATGACAAGACGACTGATAACACGTCGCTGGTCATAGAAATAGGTCATAGAAATATCCTTCTATTCCTAAAAATATTAATTAGTGCATACTTTTGTTGGACCCAACCACACTTGGGCTACTTTTGGTAACTGAATTAAAAACACTTTTGTACAAATTGTATTGAATTAAAAATACAATTTGAATGTCTGGAATATGGTGTCTGGAATGTCTGGTGAATACCAGTACAATATGATACGTCTGGCGGCCACACGGCTGACTCGACTCTAGTGCTCGCACGCAGGCGCCTTCTAACAAAAGTTGCTCGCTAATCATTTCGTGAGTCTCCTACACCTAAATGTTTGCAGTGCGCCTCTGCGAGGACAAGATGACTCTGATAGAAGACTGCCTGCAGTCGGATCCCAACGCGTACCTGGCGAGCCACAAACTGCTCAAACTGGCCAAGCTGCTGCGCGTCGCGGGAGACGACGAGCAGATGAGGCAAGCCCTTCTTTAATACTACAATTTCAATTTCTTTATTAGTCCGAATTCCATAAATTTTGACGACGTGCGGAGGTCCCGGGTTCGATCCCCGGCAGTGTTTGGAAATTTATAATTTCTGAATTTCCTTGGTCTGGCCTGGTGGGAGGCTTCGGCCGTGGCTAGTTACCACCCTACCGGCAAAGACGTGCCGCCATCGTTCCGGTACGATGCCGTGTAGAAACCGAATAGGGGTATGGGTTTAATATAACTGCCATGCCTCGAACAGGTTAGTCCGCTACTATCTTAGACTGTATCATCACTTACCATCAGGTGAGATCGCAGTCAAGGGCTAACTTGTAGTGGATAAAATAAAAAACCAATATATTTCTTATTATTTAATAAACTACCCACATGAATTATACTACATTTATCATAGCGTTTGCGAGTTACATCGACAGAACATGACGTTCCTTTCATAATCACATAAAACTGTTTTCGTCTATGGGTATACTTGAATCCAAGGATCTGTAAGCTAAATAAATGTCACAACAATCTTTAGGAAATCAGCGTGGGGATTATGAGCGATTGGGATCGGAACGGGCCGTTAAATGACAAGCGAGCTATGTGCTCCGCCCCGTACTTTAGTTCTTGTGCAGATCTCCTCATTTCTGATTAAATCGCGATACTTACAAGTCTAGGGCTGCCATCCGTCCGGATTTCCCCGGATTTGTCCTAGATTAAAGGGCGTCTGGGGAGTTCCGGGCGGGGTTTCATTAATTGTAGTACGGGTTTAAAAGTTTTCAAGTCACCGATCAGTACCCGTCAGGTGTGATTGTGGTCGAGCGTAAGCCTATAATATATTAAAAAAAAAGTTGATTATAATATTAATTAAGACTTCTTTATTTAACTAAGTAACTTTAAAAAAACACACTGTTGACATGTCCGGGTTCTAAGCTCCAAAATCCGGGGTTATCACGCTTCTCGTCCTAGTTGCCAGATTTGGAGATGCAGAGCAATGGCAGCCCTACTTACTACTAACAAGAAACTTAGGTTTCTAATAGTCCGTTACGGTTGTAGGGAAGGTCAAATGCTAGTGGTAGTAGGTTCTTTAATAGTCCGTTACGGTTGCAGGGAAGGGCAAGTGCTAGTGGTAGTAGGTTTTTTAATAGTCCGTTACGGTTGCAGGGAAGGGCAAGTGCTAGTGGTAGTAGGTTTTTTAATAGTCCGTTACGGTTGCAGGGAAGGGCAAGTGCTAGTGGTAGTAGGTTTTTTAATAGTCCGTTACGGTTGCAGGGAAGGTCAAGTGCTAGTGGTAGTAGGTTTTTTAATAGTCCGTTACGGTTGCAGGGAAGGGCAAGTGCTAGTGGTAGTAGGTTTTTTAATAGTCCGTTACGGTTGCAGGGAAGGGCAAGTGCTAGTGGTAGTAGGTTTTTTAATAGTCCGTTACGGTTGCAGGGAAGGGCAAGTGCTAGTGGTAGTAGGTTTTTTAATAGTCCGTTACGGTTGCAGGGAAGGGCAAGTGCTAGTGGTAGTAGGTTTTTTAATAGTCCGTTACGGTTGCAGGGAAGGGCAAGTGCTAGTGGTAGTAGGTTTTTTAATAGTCCGTTACGGTTGCAGGGAAGGGCAAGTGCTAGTGGTAGTAGGTTTTTTAATAGTCCGTTACGGTTGCAGGGAAGGGCAAGTGCTAGCGATAGTGGGCGAGTACGCGCTGGGCGCGGGCGCGGCGGGCGCAGGCGCGGCGGGCGCGGCGGCGCGGCGGCTCGCGGCGCTGCGTCACGCGCCCGCAGCCGCGCTGCTCGCGCGCGTCGCGCAACACGCGCACGCGCATGCCACCACGGCCGACCGGCGGAACCTGCTGGCTGCTGCGTTGACGTATGCGACGCAGGACCAAATGCAGGACATGCTTAAAGCGAGGTGAGTGGGTGTTTCAGGAGTGTGCCTCTCATATGCTATCAGTATTGGTTGAGTACGCGTTGGCAGTTGGATGAGAGGCGGAACTTCTAGCTGCTGCCCTGACGTATGCGATGCAGGACACGCTCAAGGCCAGGTGAGTGAGTGTTGCAGGAGCGTGCCTGTCATATGCTAGCGAGCCGCCGACAGCACTCAAATCAGTCGAGTGCCGCGTGCGCACCATGAAATCGGTTTGACTTTACATGTTCTCGTTACTCATGAATGAACAAAGAAAGTACAGTAAGCGATATTAAATCGTAATTGGTTAGTCGCAACTCTAATAAAGATAAACTAATAAAATAAAAAAAATCATAGAAAGAATAATAATATGTAGTTACGCGATAAAAAGAGAGGCGTTCTTTAGGTAAATAAAAATTTCGCTTGCAGCACTTTGCGAGCTGAATTACACTTTATAACGTCGTAACAAGACTCGCTATTTATAAGGACATCTTTGCGGAGTGATTCTTCTGTGCCTGAGACTTACTGCGCTAGAACGTTAGCAGTACGTATGCGCACGCAAAAGCAGTGATCACTTGGGACACGGCTGCATAGCATTAAAAGCGCTCCCGGATGAGATAAAGACGGCTAGAGATCTGTTCAGCTATAATTGGCTATTTGACAGTTTTCGGAAAAATACTTAAAAATGTACGTGGGTTCATTTTATACCTCTTACAATGATTTTTTTCTCAAAAAAAGCGTTATTTATTAGAAAAAATTACATTTTTAATACATTAATTTTAAATTCGCGCGAAAACAGCCGGTCACGTGACATTTGCTAGCGTGACGTCATAGCTCTAAATAAAACAAAGCTAACTACGACGCTCCAAGTCTTAAGTAATATCGAGTGGAAAGTTTACAGCTTTTTTAATGAAATTGTGAAAATTACAAGCCACAAGACGTGTAAGAAATACTATAAATAAAATAATTAATTAATATCCTGACAAATTGTATATAAACACATACAATAGTATGTCATAAACGTCAAAAGCAGTGGTTACAGCTAATCTGCCGAGACCCGGAATTTAAAACGGATAAATCTGCGATATTACTTTGTGAAGACACTTTGATGTTAGTAGTTATTAGGAAGAAATCAACTTAAGACTCGATCTAGCAAAAATGAACATGATTTTCTTCATAAAACATGACATAAAATTAAAATAAATTATTTTTCTGTCACTTTACAGCAGTACTTTCTTAGGTCTTAAACACGAGACCTAATATTACTTTGTTTATTTCGGTACTTACATGGAAGTTTTTACATTACGAAACTCGGCAGAGCAAAAGTTAGGATTACACTGTGGATTACACGCAAATAAATTTGCAACCATAAATGAATCGACTTTAGGCAGATTTGCACTATCAGCTTTTGTATAGCCTGACTCCATTTCGTGAAACCTTTCACAAGCTCAAATCTAAATATTTTATGTTAATTTTCTCAACAAAACGAAAACGATTTATAGGTATAACACACGACCTCACAGTGACGTTTGTATGAGATAAAAAAGTACCCTGTCTGTGGTTTGAGAGTTGTGACGTCACACGATGCTAAATCAATGGCGTCCGCCTTTCGGGTCTTGCAATCCACAGATAAAAAATCTCAAATTTGTTTTGCGTAAATAAAATATATACAATTTATTTTAATGCAAAATACATATTGCATAATTATTGTTAACCTACAAGCTACCAAATCTAACATATTTCATATTTTATAGTTCCAGCTGTCAAGTAGCCAATTGTCTATGGCTTTTACAGGCTAAATCTGGAACTAGAAAGCTTGCAGCAAATGGGTGCGGCTCTTCGAGACAACAGTCGCCTAGAAGCGCGTTGGCCGTCCACGGAGGAAGAATTCGCTGATGCCATCACTACGGTAATTGTGCTTCCTTTTTTACAGGTCATTACAATTTTACTGATCTCATCACTGAAACCACCATCACCAGATTAACATTTGGAAATTCACGGTTGAATATCCTTTAATAAATTGTTATATACCTAAATGTATCGATTTATCTGTTTGTTCCAGCCTGTCATAGAGAAAAAAGATTTGGTAACACCGACTCAGGCGGAAAAGAAACCACTGCTGAATTACTTATTGGATTCTTTCCAGAATAAATTCTCTTTGAGGTCAGTTGTTATATTATTTACTATCAAATCAATTATTTTAGAACTATTGTGTAGGTAGAAATATAGCATTGTTTATTAAATATTCTAGCAGCGGCAAGTCGAATACACTGGAAACGTCTGAGCGAACGGTCCACTGCCAAGAGTTCTATCGTTCGCTGTACCCTGAACACGACGTGTGTACAAACTACTACTGCTACGACCGCTTCTCTGTACCGGACGACATCGACGGTGCGGCGGGCGTCGGCCAAGCCGCGCTCAAGTGGCTCTACATACAGAGCTGCCTGGAGACTGGCGACACCAACGAGATGGAGACTGAGGGTAGGCTACAAACTACTACTGCTACGACCGCTTCTCTGTACCGGACGACATCGACGGTGCGGCGGGCGTCGGCCAAGCCGCGCTCAAGTGGCTCTACATACAGAGCTGCCTGGAGACTGGCGACACCAACGAGATGGAGACTGAGGGTAGGCTACAAACTACTACTGCTACGACCGCTTCTCTGTACCGGACGACATCGACGGTGCGGCGGGCGTCGGCCAAGCCGCGCTCAAGTGGCTCTACATACAGAGCTGCCTGGAGACTGGCGACACCAACGAGATGGAGACTGAGGGTAGGCTACAAACTACTACTGCTGCGACCGCTTCTCTGTACCGGACGACATCGACGGTGCGGCGGGCGTCGGCCAAGCCGCGCTCAAGTGGCTCTACATACAGAGCTGCCTGGAGACTGGCGACACCAACGAGATGGAGACTGAGGGTAGGCTACAAACTACTACTGCTGCGACCGCTTCTCTGTACCGGACGACACCGACGGTGCGGCGGGCGTCGGCCAAGCCGCGCTCAAGTGGCTCTACATACAGAGCTGCCTGGAGACTGGCGACACCAACGAGATGGAGACTGAGGGTAGGCTACAAACTACTACTGCTACGACCGCTTCTCTGTACCGGACGACATCGACGGTGCGGCGGGCGTCGGCCAAGCCGCGCTCAAGTGGCTCTACATACAGAGCTGCCTGGAGACTGGCGACACCAACGAGATGGAGACTGAGGGTAGGCTACAAACTACTACTGCTACGACCGCTTCTCTGTACCGGACGACATCGACGGTGCGGCGGGCGTCGGCCAAGCCGCGCTCAAGTGGCTCTACATACAGAGCTGCCTGGAGACTGGCGACACCAACGAGATGGAGACTGAGGGTAGGCTACAAACTACTACTGCTGCGACCGCTTCTCTGTACCGGACGACATCGACGGTGCGGCGGGCGTCGGCCAAGCCGCGCTCAAGTGGCTCTACATACAGAGCTGCCTGGAGACTGGCGACACCAACGAGATGGAGACTGAGGGTAGGCTACAAACTACTACTGCTACGACCGCTTCTCTGTACCGGACGACATCGACGGTGCGGCGGGCGTCGGCCAAGCCGCGCTCAAGTGGCTCTACATACAGAGCTGCCTGGAGACTGGCGACACCAACGAGATGGAGACTGAGGGTAGGCTACAAACTACTACTGCTGCGACCGCTTCTCTGTACCGGACGACATCGACGGTGCGGCGGGCGTCGGCCAAGCCGCGCTCAAGTGGCTCTACATACAGAGCTGCCTGGAGACTGGCGACACCAACGAGATGGAGACTGAGGGTAGGCTACAAACTACTACTGCTGCGACCGCTTCTCTGTACCGGACGACATCGACGGTGCGGCGGGCGTCGGCCAAGCCGCGCTCAAGTGGCTCTACATACAGAGCTGCCTGGAGACTGGCGACACCAACGAGATGGAGACTGAGGGTAGGCTACAAACTACTACTGCTGCGACCGCTTCTCTGTACCGGACGACATCGACGGTGCGGCGGGCGTCGGCCAAGCCGCGCTCAAGTGGCTCTACATACAGAGCTGCCTGGAGACTGGCGACACCAACGAGATGGAGACTGAGGGTAGGCTACAAACTACTACTGCTACGACCGCTTCTCTGTACCGGACGACATCGACGGTGCGGCGGGCGTCGGCCAAGCCGCGCTCAAGTGGCTCTACATACAGAGTTGCCTGGAGACTGGCGACACCAACGAGATGGAGACTGAGGGTAGGCTACAAACTACTACTGCTACGACCGCTTCTCTGTACCGGACGACATCGACGGTGCGGCGGGCGTCGGCCAAGCCGCGCTCAAGTGGCTCTACATACAGAGCTGCCTGGAGACTGGCGACACCAACGAGATGGAGACTGAGGGTAGGCTACAAACTACTACTGCTGCGACCGCTTCTCTGTACCGGACGACATCGACGGTGCGGCGGGCGTCGGCCAAGCCGCGCTCAAGTGGCTCTACATACAGAGCTGCCTGGAGACTGGCGACACCAACGAGATGGAGACTGAGGGTAGGCTACAAACTACTACTGCTGCGACCGCTTCTCTGTACCGGGCGACATCGACGGTGCGGCGGGCGTCGGCCAAGCCGCGCTCAAGTGGCTCTACATACAGAGCTGCCTGGAGACTGGCGACACCAACGAGATGGAGACTGAGGGTAGGCTACAAACTACTACTGCTACGACCGCTTCTCTGTACCGGACGACATCGACGGTGCGGCGGGCGTCGGCCAAGCCGCGCTCAAGTGGCTCTACATACAGAGCTGCCTGGAGACTGGCGACACCAACGAGATGGAGACTGAGGGTAGGCTACAAACTACTACTGCTGCGACCGCTTCTCTGTACCGGACGACATCGACGGTGCGGCGGGCGTCGGCCAAGCCGCGCTCAAGTGGCTCTACATACAGAGCTGCCTGGAGACTGGCGACACCAACGAGATGGAGACTGAGGGTAGGCTACAAACTACTACTGCTACGACCGCTTCTCTGTACCGGACGACATCGACGGTGCGGCGGGCGTCGGCCAAGCCGCGCTCAAGTGGCTCTACATACAGAGCTGCCTGGAGACTGGCGACACCAACGAGATGGAGACTGAGGGTAGGCTACAAACTACTACTGCTGCGACCGCTTCTCTGTACCGGACGACATCGACGGTGCGGCGGGCGTCGGCCAAGCCGCGCTCAAGTGGCTCTACATACAGAGCTGCCTGGAGACTGGCGACACCAACGAGATGGAGACTGAGGGTAGGCTACAAACTACTACTGCTACGACCGCTTCTCTGTACCGGACGACATCGACGGTGCGGCGGGCGTCGGCCAAGCCGCGCTCAAGTGGCTCTACATACAGAGCTGCCTGGAGACTGGCGACACCAACGAGATGGAGACTGAGGGTAGGCTACAAACTACTACTGCTGCGACCGCTTCTCTGTACCGGACGACATCGACGGTGCGGCGGGCGTCGGCCAAGCCGCGCTCAAGTGGCTCTACATACAGAGCTGCCTGGAGACTGGCGACACCAACGAGATGGAGACTGAGGGTAGGCTGTCTCATACCAACTACCCCCCCCCCCCCCCCCCCCCCCCCCTTATAAAATCTGGGAACGGAGATCAAATTCTTAATGGATTGTTCCCCATATATACGGGGAGGATCTCCCAAAACCCCCAATTAAATTTATTATGTTTGGTTCTTGTAGTGGTCCACAAATGCGCAGAAGAGATACTCTACAAAGACACGCCGCTAAGCATAGCATGCCTGCTCCGCTCCACTCAGGATTACACGCAAGCTAAGAAGCTGATAGAGGCTCAACACACGGACGCGGCGGTTAGCGCTGCGCTTTATGCCACGTTAGTGAAGTGCAATTCACCAGAGCTGCGGGATAATGTGTACTTGGCTGAGCCGCGGAAGGTATGTCGTATCCTAAGTTATTGAGCGTTCGGGTACCATTTTCCATTTTTAGGGTTCCGTACCAAAATGGTAAAAATGGAACCCTAGTGGTGCGACTTTCTCCGTCCGTCTGTCACAGTCGATTATTTCAGTAACTATTAAAGCTATCGACATGAAATTTGGAATAGTTGTGTATAATAGTGGCCTAACATCATTAAAATAAAAAAAAATCGAAAATTATTTTTAGTTTAATTAAAAAAGGGGGAAAATCGGGGGTTTGAAATTTCAAAGTATGATAACTATACTGAGTGGGATAGCATATGAAAGGGCTATAATACTTCTACATTCTAAAACAGATTTTTATTTATTTTTATGCATAATAGTTTTTGATTTATCGGGCAAAATGTCGAAAAAAATACCTAGTACCAGTAGCTGATTTGATTGAGTTGTCATCATCCCTATTATAACCAGACAAATTCCCATACAAAAACTCAAAACATCATAGGCAACAGTTAGGCAACTCTTTTTTAAAAATTAGGGGTCATTTTTTTAAATATTTTTGCTTACATGTCTTTATACCTTTCAGTACCACATGATATATTTTGTCATAGATGGCATGCATGACCTTAGAACAAAACAACGCGTCGGAGGAACAGATGGCGATCATAAGTCAGTGTATAGACAAGTTGAGCGGCATGGGGGAGGTGCTGCGGATCCGGAAGTTAGGGCTCACCGTTAATGGCCTGCTGTTCAACGCAGACAGTGACTACAGGCAGGAGATTATATACCGTTTGGCGAGGTTAGTGGTTTGTGTTTCACTTCTTCTTTCTTCTTAGGGATGTGGCTATGCTGTATGCCGGGCTCTGGCTATCCATAGCCCTGCATATCCTGGGTAGAGATGTGCCGGATCGATAAAAATGTATATCCGCGGATACGGATCCGAATACGGATATTTAGTGTCAATATCCGTGGATACGGATACGGATTTTAACTTTCTTATTCCTGGGGCGGGTCTCTATATACCCGCACTTTGACCGTTTCCGATCTATTGTGATCAGCACCATAGTGTAGTGTTGTGTTTCACTAGCGGGTAACGCGACTTTGTTCGCCTGCCTTTATAGGTTTTTAAAAATGTTGTTGGAAACCAGATTTTTTCATGATTGCCTTTACTGGACAAATTTGATCAATCATTGTTAGAATCGGTCTTGTGAAAGAATGTCGGATTTTTTTACTGGCAGCACTGATTTACAAACAAAAAAATTTGTACACGTGTATGGATACAAGTGTAATCGTAGCCTATAGATTGCTGTTTCCTTTTATATTGCTGTTTTGTAGATTGGGCGGGGCGGAGCATGCCAAGCTCGCGTGCTCTCTGGCGAGCAAGTACGGGTTGGATGCTGTCGAGGTGTGGTTACAGTACGCGAGCGAAGCGCAAGCGCGGGCGGAAGCCGATACGCTGCCGCAAACAGCTTACAACGCTGAAGCGGTTAACCGGTTAGTTACTTTAAAACTTTTTTAACGTTTAAACTATCGTGAGTGATATTCATTATAACTATAAATACGTTGCGGCAGGCAGCCCGCAGTCAACGTTCAAAGCCGACAAGGCAGCAATTGCTCTTTTCGAATTATTTATAACTCAGCCTTACAATAGGCAATAGCGTTGTTTCCAACTAATCAAATTAGCAACTTATTAGCATTTCAAATGTCAAAACACGCGTTTAAAGTCAAGTTGATTGATTGATTATTATTGATTTCTGCCGTTAATTTGTAGTATTCGAGACGCACTCTGGCCCGAGGTCCGTGGTAACGACCACGCGGCACTTATCAACTTCTTCACCATACTGAAAAGTATAGACGAGAAGACGCAAGTGTGCGGCCTCACCGTGCTCGAACATATCAAGCTGCTGAAGAAAGCGAAGGCTGCTTCGCCAGGTCGGTCTTCATACTTCACTCATAACATATAATGTAACAATATCCTCCGGGCTGACATATCCATTACAACATTACGCAAATTACATTTAACAATAATAACAAAATTATTCCGTGCTCAAAACTTGTCTGAGAGAGATCGCTATTAGTGATGAGACCTCCTTTGCAAAACTATGTACTGTTTTTTTACTTTGTAAACTTGTATTTCCTGTATTTGTATAATTCTATAAAGTATTAAATACAATAAATAAAACGTACTAGTCCCTAGGTCTTCTAGGCAAGCGCGCTCCACCTTAGGCTGCATCACAACTTGCAAGCAAGTCTGATTGCAAGCCTATGTATTTAAAAAAAAAGGTCTCGCCAAGTCATATAGCAAGTTATCTTTAACCCTTCTTCACTCGCAGAACTAGACTACAAGCTCCTTCTAGAGCAGCCCAGCGCGGAAGAGTTCACGGCCCACATCCTAAGCATCATCAAGCCGGAGAACGTCGGACTTCTCACCAAGTTCCTGCGTACTCTGCCGCCCGCCTTCAAGATACCAGTCTCCGTCAACTCGCTGTATACCTTGTGGCTCACCAAATACTTCTTCAGTGTAAGTATTATGAAGGATAACATTTCTTTTAACATTTATTTTATTTGAAAAATATTTGTAACAGTTTTCATCGATGTATAAAATGAGAAATTGTGGACCCAAGTTTGTCCCCTGGTATACACCACATAATATCTAAAAACATTGTTTAAATATTCTTTTCCACGGTAACTATCGCGTAGCATCTATGGCAGACAAGTGACTGTTGTACAAAGCCAAGGTTTGAAAAAAGAACCCACTTAAAAACTAGTGGTTGGACGATTATGTTGGTCATTGACGCTAAATCCTTTACTTATGTCGCAATATAAATAAAAAATTTGGACTGATGCCGAGGGTGGGCTAAATTTTCTGGCATAAGTCAAATGACTTATCATCAACTAGCTGATGCCCGCGTCTTCGTCCGCGTGGTTGAAGATTTTTTGATTCCCGCGGGAACTCCTTAATTTTCCGGGATAAAAAGTAGCCTATGTCACTCTCCAGGTCCTCAACTATACCCATGCCAAAAATCACGACGATCCGTTGCTCCGTTGCAGCGTGATTGAAGGACAAACCAACAAACCAACAAACAAACACACTTTCGCATTTATAATATTAGTATGATGGCGAGCTTAACGTCGTGTTGTGTATTGGCAAGCTCTGGTCAGTTGTAAAAAACCGGCCAAGTGCGAGTCGGACTCGCGCACCGAGGGTTCCGTACAAACCTGTAGTAAGTTTTACGATTTATGACGTATTAAAAATAAAAATTACGTTTGTTGTATGGGAGCCCCCCTTTAATATTTACTTTATTGATATTTAATTATTTATTTTGAAAGGTAATATACAAGTTAATATTCTGTGAAAATTTGAACCGTCTACCTGTTACCGTTTTTAATATTGAGCAAAAAAATAAAAAAAAACACGTTTATTGTATGGGGACCCCCCTTAATATATATATTTTTTAATTTTTAGTATTTGTTGTTATAGCGGCAACGGAAATACATCATTTGTGAAAATTTCAGCTTTCTAGCTATCACGGTTTATGAGATACAGCCTGGAGACAGACAGACAGACAGACAGACAGACAGACAGACAGACAGACAGACAGACAGACAGACAGACAGACAGACAGACAGACAGACAGCGGAGTCTTAGTAATAGGGTCCCGTTTTTACCCTTTGGGTACGGAAACCTAAAAACTGTTGTCCCAAAGGTATTGTAGCGTTTAAAAGACCTTTCGGCAAATATATTTGGTTCGCCAGGAGGGCATGGCGGGCGGTAGCAACAAGAAGTGGATGCAAGCTTGGCGCCAATGCGCCAGCTACTTCACCAAGCTGGCCAAAGAGGAGCTTGTGAAGTTTGTCGCTGCTACGTGCTTCTCCCCAGAAGCCTTACAGAGGTACCAATTGATTTACTACTATTTTTGAAGTGAAAACTTCTTTAGTCGCGTTGAGCACTTTTTGGTAGAAGGTAAACTTGTGTATTCGCGTCACCGACACCGTCACCGACACCGCGTTGTTACGTAGACAAAAGGTCTTAAATATAAATATACTACATTCGTAATTCAACTTTAATACCTTAGTTTTAAGGTTTATATTTTTATTTATTTTTTCAAATTTTTTTTCAAATTTTAATACTAAAATTCTAAGTTATAAGTTTTCACTTCTATCGGCAGTCCCTGACTGCCAATATATATTTTTTTTGTGCCCTTTTCTTTTAGCTTTTATTGTTTTCTTTTAGCTTTGATAGCGGTTTTTGTGTCACTGATTGCAAATTTGTATTTAAATTTTATAAACCACTAGTTAATGCCCGCGACTTCGTCCGCGTGGATTGAGGTTTTTTGGTTTCTCTAATTTTCCGGGCCAATTTGTTATTCCAGACTATAATCTATCTCTGTGCCAAATTTCATCCAGATCCGTTGAGCCGTTCTGGCGTGATTGAGTAACAAACATCCATCCATCCATCCAAACTTTCGCATCTATCTATACTTATAATAAAACTGTAACAGGTCCAATTCTGTACATTGAAGATATTTTGAAAATTTTTTTTGGAGGGCACTCATTATTCGATACTGAAGCCAAAGCCCAAATCTGTAATTTTTTTCATTTTTGTCTGTCTGTCTGTCTGTCTGTCTGTCTGTATCTTGGCCGCGCATCACGCCGAAACTACTGAATGAATTCAAACGAAACTTGGCACGATTTGAGCCTATACTACGAGGTAGGACATAGGATACTTTTTATCCCGAAATTCTACCCCCGAAGGGGTGAAATAGGGGTTGAAAGTTTGAATAAAAGTCCTTAATTTCTCAAGTTATAGCCATGAAACTTGATATATGAGCTGCGGCGGGTTGAAAATGGAGATATACGTGTTTCACAGTTTTTGAAAATTCGACCCCCAAAAGGGTGAAATAAGAGATGAAAGTTGGTATGAAAGTCCTTCGTTTCTCAACATGTTTTACAAGTTATATCAACGAAACTTTTTATTTTGGCTTACGGTAAAAAATAAAGAAGTACGTGTGTCACAGTTTTTCAAAATTCCACCCCTAAGGGGGTGAAATAGGGGGTGAAAGTTTGTATTAAAGTCCGTCATTTCTCAAGTTATATCGATTAAACTTGGTATACAAGCTACTGGTTGAAAATGAAGAAACAAGTGTTCCACAGTTTTTGTAAATTTTACCCCCGAAGGGGTGAAATAGGGGTTGAAAATTTACATGCAATCTATTGCATGTAAATTTTATAAGCCGCTCTATGTCTGGTATAAAATCGATACAAAAATACCGTATTCGAAGGGTGCCGCCGGGGACACGCAATCTGATGATAATGCAGGCCGTGGACTACTGCCAACAGGAGCAGGAAAACGATTTCAAGTTCAACAAAAAGTAAGCTTTTTTATAACAATTGCATTTACTACACCGCTATTTTCTTGCATCTACAACGTGCTTTAATAACATTATTATATCGATGGTATTAACCGTCACTGAAGTTTTGTAGTGCTCTACTGATTGTTTCAGTATTCATTTGTAGAGTTTTGAGATTTTTCTGGTAAAGGTGTGTCCAAACATAAAACGGCAATTTTGCGCGGCTGCCGCGCGCCGAATGCCGCGCTGCTATTGGACATCTGCCGCGCGCATTATATTCAATTTAATTCTATTTTTTCAATTCAATTTCAATTTATTTCAACAAAAATATGCACTGATACTTTATACTCCTTAAAAATCTAAACATCATTGTGATTCCGTAATTTTTTTTGAGTCTTGTGTTCAAAGGAGTGCTTAGACGCTCGTACTAAGGTAACTTGTGTTACGAGTATCGTAACCTTCCCTCGAACCTTTAACACACTTTTGAATCTATTTCGAATTCTTAAAATTTAAAATTCGTCGGTATAGTTCACAAGTCTACTATACTACACAAGTCCACAAGGCTACATTCTAAGACGCGGCAGAATTGGGTATTTGACAACTAGTCAAATCAGCAACTTGTTTTCAAACGTCAAAACGCGTGCTTAGTATGGGATTTTGTATGAAATATTGAATAGTGATGTCATCAAAGTTCGACGCACTTTTTTACTATCGATACTTTAAAATAGTTATTTAACAAAACTAACAGGGGACGTGGATATTACGACTTTTGGGAGATCCTCTATTTAATAATCACTAAAAAATAATTTATTTTATAGTTGTCAAATACCCAATTGCCACGTTTTGCTGCCGTTCTCTGTTTGGACACACCTTATGAACTCCATGTTACATGTTGCAGCGAGCAAACTTGGGCGCAAATAGGCCAAGAGCTAACGCGCTGGGCGCGTTTCCTGGAGAACTACCACTCGTCTAGCGTGCAGGCCGTCGTTGAGAACAGCGATGTACCTCGCGACCAGTGTTGGCCGTGAGTTCTTACACTATTTACAAGTAAAACTTCTGTAGACCGTGCCATTTAAATAAATAAATAAAATCTTTATTTGGGATAACACAATAGACAAAGAACAAACCAAAACTTTCAAAGACATAAAATTAAAAGTAGAACTAAACTTACTTAACTTTTTAATCTGTGTCATAGCCCACAAATAATCCCAATAAGGGCATTGTCTCAGTGTAATGCTGAAGTGGTGTTTAAGCACCACTTCAGCGCTGTTCTTCTGAGTAACTCAGATCGGACGTAAGAGACGTTTGCGTTACTTCCCAATCTAAAATGGCCGCAATATAGAAAAATAGTTTTGCCGCGAAGTAAATTTTCAAAGGAAAAATTTTGTTAACCCCGTCAAGTGATACCTTCTTGAATCAATATGTGGTCCTAAAAATTTTCTAAATCAGTTCAGAAATCTCCTGGAAATCGGTGTATATACAATATTTAAAGAAAAAACATACGCACTCAGTTGAGAACCTCTTATTTGGAAGTTGGTTAAAAACTGTGCCTTTCCATGGCAGTTGTTTGGGAAAAGACTCGTTTACGAAATATATTCCGTTAAAGTATTTGGCATTTTCATTCTGAGAGGAGCCTCGCGCTCAGCGGTAGTAGGCTGGCGATGAGCTGGCTGATGATGACGGCGAAAGTTTTAAAATATTTAATGTACATGAATCTAGTTCTATAGTATCTAATAATATAGTTTTATTATGAGTATAATAGTCTTAACGCATGAATAGGACGTTTTAAGAACGAAAAAGTTCGAGAATATGACCTTTTTACAACAAGACCTTTTCAAGAAACTTTGAAAGCGAGAATTTTTGCGAACGGTAACCTTTGAGGATATTTTTTTAGCAGTGGGATGTTAAGTGCCCGAAAACAACATCGGATTTCAATTTCTTTATTGCAATTCCATAGACTTATTCCTTAAAATATAACATTTAGTCAATAATAGGTAAGGTAATGGATACCCAGTTTGGGTGTAGCAACAGCAGTGCATTGTAGAAGGGAGACCGATTTTATTTGTGTTTGTCCGTATCATTAAAAAAATCATTAATAGTTTAGTAACACTTGTCAATTAAATAGTTGTTCAGTGTGTTTATAAACTCTTTTTCTTTTTCTATGTTTCTTAAGTAATCTGGTAGATTATTATATATTTTTATTGTCATCACATTACACTCGAGCTGTACCGTACTAGTTTTGAGAATGGGAGAATCAATTTGTTTGTATGTCTCTCAATGAATCGGCGAACTTACTTTATTCGTGTAATGGCACGCATTAGAGCAGTGTTCCTCCCTCAGCGAGTTGGAGATGAGTCACGGCGACGCGGGGAAGGTGGTGTGCGCGCTGGCGCGGCTCGTGCTGCGCGGCGGCGTGCGCGCGCCCGGCCTGACGTCGCTGCTGCACTGCCTGCACGTCGCGCCGCACGCCGAGCAAATGTTCGCGCACGCGCTGCACAACTACGTCGACAGTCTGGAGTGAGTCCCACACTGAAAGCATTCAAACATCCGCAAGATACCCTGCGTTCCATCCACACGTTTTGCGTCTTTATTTCTCATTCGCATGGCCTGGGTCTGGAACAGTCTACCTAAAACTGTGTTTCCCACTCGGGTGTCTTTATATCAAGAGTGAATAGGTATCTTCACGTATCCTCTCTTCCCATCAGGTGTGATTGTAATCAAGTTAGGCAGAACAAGCAAATAGGTGATACTCACAATCGATGTACTCACCGCCATAAATCCTTAATTGTGGGGTCGAGTGTACGCTTTTATAACGTGTTACGTTATTGTTATACGTTGTGTTATTACGTGGACGAAGTCGCGGGCATCAGCTAGTACACAATACATACGTAATGTAATAAGAATTACAGACTTGTGGGCTGCTGAATGCAAAGCCAATTTCTTCTATGCAACTTTGTCATTAAGAAATTCATAGTATAATAGTATCTATAATAGCCTCGGCTTAACAAATGCAATTTTAAAACACACACACAAGACACAACACACACACACACACACACACACACACACACACACACACACACAAGACAGTCTTTAAATGTATGCAATGGCAAATCTAAAAACTCTTTTGGAAACAGATTATAAATTCTGCACCTTGCGCACACGATACGGTGCGGTTACAAGCTTATGGCGGTTTCTAGTAATCAAATATTTAATTCCAGCGACATACAAACGCTAGTGACGCGACTCACACAGTATTACAAGGAGGGGGTGAAATTCTCGGAAGAGTTTCTGGAGCAAGTGATGAGCAAAGCGACCGAGCTAGGTCTGCCGCCTCACAAGCAGCTGGGCGTGCTGTCGCTAAGCCAGAGGACCCGGCTCCCGGATGGAGACGACCTGCTCAAGGTCGCGCGATCCACCGTCGACTTGTTCAGGACCGAGTGGCCGGACTTCGAATACGCACAAAACTTGACAGGTAACCCTCGACTCCCTCGCATTTCAGAAATATATATCACAACACTATATTCCTAACGATTTCAGAATAGCATCACTTTTTATACGACTGCCTAAAAAGGAGTATATTGTTTTCAGGGTTCATGTATGTATGTATGTATGTGAGTTTGTATATTCCACCATAACTTCTATACGCCTGAACGGATTTTGGTGAATGAGGTATCGTTAGAATCCTTAGCTTATTCCGGGTGACATGCTAGTAAAATTTTAAAAAAAATGATAGGGTGACCATGGTCCCGCATCAAAGACTAAAGTTGATTTTTTTTCCCAAAATGAGTTTAACTATATTGTCATCATCAAGAAAATGATGAGTAGATTCCAAAAATATATAAGACTATATTTCAATATCCAGTGATTCACAAAAAAATATCGTTTAACTATGGCAGTCGTATTTTTTTAATTCTGTAAGTTATATTCATTTTTCGAATTCGATTGTATAGTGACAGAATAGTGGCTTAGGATTTTTAATTATAACCTAATAATAATCTGAATGTCATTCGTCCAAGGTGCAGACAGCCCTAACGGTTGCCAACCTCCGATAGGAGACGAAGAATTCAGTATTGGTTAGACTTATGCTGAGATCTATAGAGTGTACTTTGACTTGTCTCAGGCTTTGCTTGGAGTTAAAACGAGATGGACTTAAACATTATAACAGCTTATGTGAATAACATAAATCTGTCTCGTTTTAACCATGTAAGTCTAAACAAAGTCAAAGCTCGCTCTATTGATCTCACACTTAAGAGTGAATTTTTCAGAGGAGAAGCTATTATCGGCGGAGGGGCGCCGCGAGGCGTTGTCAAGGTTCGCGCGGCGCTGCGGCACGCGGCAGCAGCAGAAGGCGCTCGTCGACGTGCTGGCGTGCTGGCCGCCCACCGCCGAGTGAGCGCTATGACTTTTGATATCGTACTATCATATTAATACTGCCTCGTTGGTCTACTAGTTAGCATTTTCGACTGCGGCCGACGAGGACCCGGGTTCGATTACCGGGTCGGGCCATAAACAAGTATTGGGTTTTTCTGACAACAAATTCTCAGTACTAGCCCGGAGTAAGGAAGTTAGCGGTGTTTAACCCCCGTGAATCGGAGAGCACGTAAAGCCGTCGGTCCTGCGCCTGATCTCTCTCCGGTCGTGTCGGATTTTCTGTCCCATCGGTCTATGAGAGTAAAAGAACAGAGAGTGCACCTGTGTATGCGCACACACTTGTGCACTATAATATCTCCCGCGCAGATGGCTAACCTCTCTAGAGACAGGTCGCCGTGGCCAAAATTCGGTCGGGAGGATATTATCATATTAATATTATAAATGCGAAAGTGTGTTTGTTTGTTGGTTTGTCCTTCAATCACGCCACAACAGAGCACGTCTCGGATCTACGTGTTTTTTTTCCATGGGTATAGTTGAGGACCTACCTACAGGTCTAGCATGCGTACAAGTAAAATTATATCTACCCAATTTATCGCGTTATCTACCAAAGCTAACATGGTTACTTAAATGATGTCTCGTTACGTGAAAACTAGAGATAACTAAAAGCAATATTTCTTTTCTGTGGCATTTTTCTCTACGAACCCTTACTATTTTTTTCGTAATATACTGGATTTTGTGCATGTAAATGAAATTAGCCGGCAAGGACATCTCTCTCTCTCTCATCTTCTTCATCTTCATTATCCTGGGATTTTTTATCCGCACTTGGGCGCAGTCGTCCGCTGTGCGTGAAACCACTGGTGCGACTCCCCTCTGGATCACTCCAGCCAGCCGAGCTCACTCCAGAATCCAAGCAGGCCACCCAGGTCGGCGAGGACATCCGGTAGTGTTGCTGGGGAGCCAATGTATGCTTCTCGTTGGGTGGAAACACCGCTGCACTCGAGCAGCACGTGTTTTGGTGTCTCGTCGCTCTCCATGCAGGCTCTGCATAGAGGGCTGTCGGTGATACCTAGAATAAATAGGTGTTTGTTCAGTGGGCAGTGTCCTGTTATCATACCTACAACTATCCTGTCTTTGGCTCGGTTGAGTTGCAGAAGTTTTTTAGTTAGTAGTTTATTTGGGCTGGGTATCGCCTCTTTTGTTTGTCTGCAGTCTGTAGTGTTTGCCCATAGTTTGGCATGTGTACTTACGGTTTGTTTCCTTATCCAGGTTTTGTATTCACTGAAGGGTATTGGGACGATCGGATCGGGTCCCGCTACCTTCAGGTTTGATGCTCGTCGTGCTAGCTCGTCAGCTGCATCGTTTCCTATGTTCTCACTGTGGCCTTTTATCCAGCTCAGTGATACTTGGTTCGAGTCGGTCAGAGTCTGTAGTGCATTGTGACAGTCAAGTACGAGCCTAGAGGTAGTCGTGTTTTTTGCTAGGGCTCTCAACACTGCTTGACTATCACTGTTAATGTTAATATGAAAGTTTGTTACCTGTCTGTTGATCAAAGCCATGGCTGCTACAGTGATGCCGACGCACTCTGCTTGAAAAACAGAGTTATTCTTACCGAGAACGTGGGCTATGTTTATGTTTAGTTCGGGACAGTATACTCCTGCGCCGGTTCCCTTGTTGGTTTTTGATCCATCTGTGTACACATCTATTGTGTCTATGGTGGGTGCTTGGGTTGTGTTCTCTGCGATGTTTACTTTGTACCTTTTCTCAATTATGTGATCTTTCTGTGTTTTATCGCATATCCACTCTAAGTGTGGACATTTTGTGTGTTCACTCGACAATATCCGGGTGTGTGTTGCGTTCATGTTTTTCCATAGCCCATAGGTCTTTATCCTAAGTGCTGCAATGGTAGCCTCTTCTTTTATCTGAAGATGTAAAGGTGGTATTCCTAGCATCACCTCTAGGGCCCTTGATGGGGTTGTACTCATGCAGCTTGTGATCGCTAGGCAAGCTTGTCTTTGAAAGCTCTGTAGCTCATGTTGTGTTGTCGTCTGTTTTGTCCTGGGCCACCATACTAGTGACGCATACGTTAATGAGCTCCTTACTACCATTAAATATAGCCACAGCATTATCTTTGGTTTCAGGCCCCAAGTTTTCCCAATCATGCGTTTGCATTGATTTAGGATTATTGTTGACTTTTCTATTTTTGTTTGTATATGTCTCTTCCAGTTAAGTTTGCTATCTAGAGTTACCCCTAGATATTTCACTTCTGGTGATAGTGATAAGCTTATGCCAAAAAGTGTTGGCATTTTTGGGATGTCAGGTTTCCTTTTGTTTGTAAACAGAACTAATTCAGTCTTTTTGGGATTTACTGTTAGTTCATTGTCTTTGCACCATTTCTCTATAAGTTTTAGTGCGTCTTGCATTATTGCACTGAGTGTATTTTCATGTTTTCCACTTATCAGGATTGTTATGTCGTCCGCGTATCCTATGGTTAAGAATCCGCTTTTGTTCATTTTTGTTATGAGGTCATCTACGACCAGGTTCCAAAGTATTGGGGATAGTACTCCACCTTGTGGGCACCCTTTGGCTACTATTCCTTTAGTTGTACCGTTTATGTCAAGCTGTATTGCCCTTTTCTCAAGTAGGACGCTTATCCACTTACGTAGTGTACTCGACACATTGTATCTGTGTAGAGCATCATCAATGCTTCTGAATGTAGTTTTGTCGAAGGCACCTTCGATGTCTATGAAGGCTCCTAGTGTTGACAGTTTGTTGTTTAGGCCATGCTCTATCTTACCTATCACATGGTGAAGGGCTGTCTCTGTTGATTTACCAGTGCTGTACGCATGCTGGTTTTTGTGTAACGGTAGGTTCCTTAGCGCTCCGTCTCTGAGAAAGCGGTCTCCGAGTCTTTCCAGCGTTTTCAGTAGGAAGGATGTTAGGCTAATTGGTCTAAATGCTTTTGGTTGCGTGTAGTCGTTCTTGCCTGGTTTTGGCAGGAACACTACTTTAACCTCCCTCCATGAGAGCGGTATATATCTAAAGGCTAGGCAGGCTTGAAAAATCTGTACTAGCCATGGTGTTATTTCTGAAGCCCCCCATTGCAGGAGAGCCGGGAATATTTTGTCTGTTCCTGCTGATTTGAAGGGGTGGAAAGTATCTATTGCCCACTGAACCTTCTCTTGTGTAACTATTTTGTTTGCTATTTCCCAGTCCGCTTCTGATGGTATCACCTGCATGTCATCTGACCAGTCGGGTGTATCTACTATCTTGCAGCCTGGAAAGTGTGTTTGTATGAGTGTTTCACTTACTTCTTTGTCATCTTTGGTGTAGGTGCCATCGGTTTTCTTTAGGGTACCGAGTGTACGGTTGTTGTCGTTTGCTAGAATTTTACGAATTCTAGTCGCCGTATCATATGATTCTATATTCGTGCAGTATCTTTGCCACGACTTGTTCTCTTTGCTCCTCACGAGCTTACTGTATTGTGATTGTGCTTCCTGGAAGTTATCCCAGTCTATGGGCTGTCTGGTGTTTTTTGCTCTGTTGAATAGGTGCCTTAACCTTTGTCTTTTCTTTTCCAGGCCTAGGTCCCACCAACTGTTTTTTGGTTCTTGCTTTGTCTTTCTGGTTTTCAGAGGGCAGGCTAGTTCGTAGCATGTCCTTATGTTTTCAGTTATCTTTGTAACGTTTTTGTCGATCTCTGACACATTTTGGATTCTGGTTGTGTTCCTTTGTCCCATGTGTCTTGTTATTAGCGTTTTGTTACTGTTTTCTATTTGTTTTCCTTGGATTTCTCCGAGGTATTTCCGGTGTCTTGGTCAGATCAATTTCGAAGCATATTCTACAGTGATCCGACAGTGATGGTTCGTTACTTACATGCCAGTTTTTTACATGATCTATTATGTTGTTTGATGCTAGGGTTAAATCAATTATCGTCTGATATCTGCTGGACACGAAAGTCGGTTTTGTGCCTTTGTTAGCTATGTCGAGGTTAGTTGTTAGTAAGTATGAGGCTAGAAGCTCACCTCGTCGGTTGGTTTTTGTGCTACCCCACAAGATGTGGTGCGCGTTTGTGTCTGCTGAAATGATCAGGTCCGTCTTTTGTTCTTCACAGTGGTTGATTAAGTCCATAACTTCTTTTGTTGGAATGTGGCCTTCAATGGGTAGATACAGTGATGCCAAGACTAGAGGTCTGGGCGTTGTCCCATTGTCTTGTTTTATTCCGTTTGGTATTCTCACTGCTGTTAGATCTCTGTAACAGTAATGTGTAAGTAATGTCTTTTGTTCTTCACAGTGGTTGATTAAGTCCATAACTTCTTTTGTTGGAATGTGGCCTTCAATGGGTAGATACAGTGATGCCAAGACTAGAGGTCTGGGCGTTGTCCCATTGTCTTGTTTTATTCCGTTTGGTATTCTCACTGCTGTTAGATCTCTGTAACAGTAATGTGTAAGTAATGTTGCCGCAATGCAGCGTGGTATGTATATGCATGTTCGGGGCGGCTCTTGCATACTGTGGTAGAAAACCTTACCTTCGCAGTTGCCGAGGCCGCATACGCTGTTTGCCCGAACCCACGGCTCTTGGATTAGGGCTATGGTCTCGGCCTCAACCTCCAGCTGCTTCCTTAGGGTGGCCGTCGCAAGATGTTTGTGCTGGAGGTTGGTTTGCACAATTTTGATGTGCTTGAATGTTAGTAGTTGGTATTGTAGGCGTTAGTTGTCGTTGTCGTTGTTGGCCATAGGGGCCCATGTGTCTAGGAGTTCCTGTAGTGTCGTGTCAACCATGTCGATCGTGTCGGTCCCCGCCTCCTCAGCCCATTCGTTTGGGAGGGGAGTTGGCGGTGACTCTCTCTCGTCGTGAGATATCTCGTTGTGCATGCTAAGCCTGCTGAAGAGTGATAGGCTACTTTTTATTACGGAAAATTAGGACTAATTTTGATAATCCGATGCTAAGTGATTACCACCACCCACGAACCTTTGCAGCACCAAAGGAACCGCCAATGCGTTGCCAGCTATTGAGAAAATTGTTTATCAGCCTTTGAACATCCCCATATTGTAATTTTGATTGAACAAAGAAGACGGAAGCTGGTTCCATAATTTGTAAGGCCATAATTTCACTTGTAAGTTGTTACGTCAGTAGAGCACGTAAGTAACTTACACAACTTTTTTTTTTTCGGGCGGGAGGAAAAAAATCCCTCCGGACTTCTGCCTATCGGTATGTCCGACTTGCACGGACTAAAACAACCTCCCCACGTCTTCCAGGTCAGCACGGAATTACTTCGTGCTGAACTTACATAACTCCTTTCCTTGTGTTTCCTTGTCCACTATGTTTCTGTTTTTCTACGTATTGTATAACTTTTTGGTACAAAATAAATTAAAAGAAAAAAATAAAATAAATAACTATAACATTTGCATACGATAAGCGACTTTCAAGACTGTTTTCATATCGTAAGTAACTCATACACGCGACTTACGTGAGTAAAACTTACAAGTGTAATTGTAGCCTAAAGCTAAGTTGTAAGTGAGCAAATTATTCCTTTAGTGGTAGCGAGGGCCGGAGCCTGCATTGCGTGTACCTGGGCGACTTGCTCGCGAGTGAGCTGGACCCGCGCGAAGCCCTGGCGCTCATCAAACTGCTGCTGCGGCGGCCCGTGCTGCAAGACGAGGTAAGGGGGAAACTAGCATCTATACTCGCTTGTACTCAAACAGGTATATCAATGCTATTATAAATGCGAAAGTGTGTCTGTCTGTCTGTCTGTCTGCTACGTTTTCACGGCCCATCTGTTTAACCGATTTTGATGAAATTTGGTACAGGGGTAGATTGTATCCCGGGGAAGGACATAGGCTACCTTTTATCCCGGAAAATTAAAGAGTTCCCGCGGGAGTCAAAAAATCGTAATCCACGCGGACGGAGCCGCGGGCATCATCTAGTTTAAAATAAGTAAGTCATCATTTTGTCAGTCCTAACGCACACTGCGGTCTATTTGGGCTGCATATTACAAAACGGCAGCCTGTGTTTTTAGTCTAGTGCTTTGGTCTGCAAAATTGTGGTGTAATTTTAGATTTTTTTAACGGCAATAAGTAAAACAAATAAATACTTAATGTTATAAATGCGTGTCATCTGCTAGTACTAATATGAATGCGACAGTGTGTTTGTTTGTCCTTTATTCACGACGCTTCAGAGCAACGGATGGACTTGATTTTTAGCTTGGGTATAGTTGAGGACGAGAGTGACATAGACTACTTTTTGTGCCCGTGGACATTAAAAAAACTTATGCAACGCGGGCATCGGCTATATCAAAAATTGCGGAACTGGCAAGATTTGAACCTGCGTGTCCCTGGGATTCGCGCCCTGAGCGCTTTTGACCACTGGGCCACGGTTCAGTTACCCGCCAGTGGCGAAATTTCAGTGTATCTATTACTGTTGGCAGGATATAAGCTGGTTGGTGGAGAACGTACCGAGCCGGTCCATCGTGAACACTCTATGGGTGCTGCTGCTGAACAAGTGCGCCCGCTCTGAAGACCTGCTCTGCAAACTGGTGCAAGAACATAAGGTATTTATTACAAGATCATGCCAGCGACTTCATCCGCGTGGTTTCAGTTTTTCGTAACCTCAATTGGGTATTTGACTGCTAGTGAAACAAATTATTATTTAGTGATTATTAAATAGAGGATCTCCCAAAAGTCGTAATATCCACGTCCCCTGATAGTTTTATTTTGAATAACCTTTTTAAACTTTAGATTAAAGTAAAAAAGTGTGTCGAATTTTGATGACGTAACAACTTAAAATTTCATACAAAACCCATACTATGATTTGACTAGTTGTCAAATACCCAAATAACCGGGAATAAAAGTAGCCTGTCTTCCCTAGGACACAACATATTATTGTATATGTACCCATCAAAATCGGATGAAAAAATTTGCCGTTAAATCCTAGCAGAGTGAGATAGATACACAGACAGACACACTTTCGCATTTATAATATTAGTATGGATGTTCGTTATCTTTTAATTAAATATCTGTTAAACAAGACTAAAGTTTTTGATGTGCACTCTAGACACCATTCAGCTCTGTTTTAAGTAGGCGCTAGAAGCCGAGGTTGTTAGTATTTTTTATTAATCCTGTATGTGTAATCAACCCTAGCCAATAAGTAATTGGATCACTTTCTGTCTTGGGAAGATTCTTGGTCATTTTTATCAATAAAAAAACGGTTTCAGGAAACAATACTCAACACATCCATAGAAGACGAATTGATAAAGGAAATGCTAGACCAAGGGATGTTCATCAAACTAGTGTCGACTCCACTGTACACGTCCATAGTCAACTATATCATGAGTACTGAAGCCTCCAGCGGCGAACTCGCCAGCTCTTACACTGTAGGCTGGGCGACCGCCGAACTGCTAAAAGCTAACTATTTAGCCGAAGCAGGCCATGTGCAAATGCTGTCTACAGGCATACCCAGCGCATTGCGGGGCTTCTCGCAAACTGTACAATATTGCAAGAATTTATTGAAATAATGGCATTTTTATGTAATTTATCTCAATTGCCTGTCTACTTATTAAGTGTAGCTGTTTATTATTTTATTTCCTATAATTATTGTCAATCATATTATTAAGTTATTAAATTATTGATATTACGTGAATGTTTTTCATTGAAAACTTTAGGGGTGAACCTAAGAGCCCATACATGCCCTTTACCATGAATGATGTCTTTAAGCACAGTATTCCTAGTGTATACCTAAAAAGGCACGCTACAAATCTAAATGTCAGCATTATTCGGCCCTAAATCGAATACATATATATAAATATACCTACGTTCTGGAAAAAGGCCGGTCGGCTTGCCGCGCTTTCACCATACGGCTAAGTCAAGCCGAACGGTAAAAATAACATAAGAAGTTATGCCTTGCCGACTTATTTATCGGTTTGTTCGATCGACTCGAGCCGAATAGGTATATCTAGTAATTGTTTCGGGTCGGCTTTGTTGTTCAACGAATACTAGGTACAAAATCAAGTGCTGACTTGCCTTGTGTGAAGAACGCCCGGAATCCTATAGACATTTTTTTTCCCCTCCAAACAAAGCTCAAACTAAGTATCGAAGCGCCAATCGATTAGCGAATGAGGAATCAGCAGGCTAACTAATCATACTAATATTACTTTATACTAGTTGACGCGTTAGTAGAGAGAAGTTAGTAGTTGTCCTTCAATCGCGCCGTAACGGAGCAACGGATCGCCGTGATTTTTGGTATGGGTATAGTTGAGGACCTGGAGAGTGACATAGGCTTTTTATCCCGGAAAATTAGGAGTTCTCGCTGGAATCAAACAAAATTAAACCACGCGGACGAAGTCGCGGGCATCAGCTACTAGCTAGTATCCGAATTCCGATAGTATCAAAATGAATACCTACTCCTTATTTTTAAGCTATAAGAGGCCTTGAATAGACTTGAATCCAGGGCTGTACAATAAAATAAAAAAGTCTATAGGGTCCATAGAAGAAGGAACCTCTACTCAGCCCTTCTATTAATAATATGTCTGTGACTCAGCCTACGAAAGGGTCTTTGTGGTCTTTACTCTTTACTTTGAGGTTTGGTACTTCTGGTTTGTATGTCTGTGCAGAGTTCATACTTCATGCATAGGTAGCATGGAAGAAGGAATTACGACTGCCGATAGGTAGGTTTAATAAGTCCATGAGTTCATGAGACTTGAGAGTTCATTGCGGTCAGAGATTAAAGACCAGTTAACCAGAGACAAACCAGAGATTGCGGTGATGATTGTCAAATGTCAATTATTGTCAAAATATTGTGAATTGTGATCATTTTGTGATGGTTTGTAACTCTTGTAATATAAATAAATTTTCAATTTCAGAAAACCTGAAAGTAATAGTAAATAACTAGGACGGGAAAGTAATTTTAAATTAAGTATATTCAAGCAAACAGGATTCATAATGGCATTGGTCGCCTATGATAATAGTGACTCAAGTGATTATGATGACGAAGAAGAGACTCTTTCAGTCCCACAAATCAAGAAAGAAGACAGTAAACAACCATTTTTTACTTTACTATTTTTTGTTGCATTGATTTCTTATTCATTAATATTTAATACCCTCGTTTTTCGTTTTAGACTTTCCTAAAACAGAACCAGTCACACAAACAACTGATAGTGTTCAAAGTATATTCAGTTTACTCCCACAACCATCTCACGTGAAAAAAGAAGTTCCAGAAGAAGACGATGAATTCCTCCATAAAAAGGAATATTCGAGTGATGTAAAACCCAAGTCTAGGATAACAATTCCCTCGTTAAAGGATGTTTGTATTTATAAACATTTTATTTTGATCTGGTTTTGTTATACTATAATGGGGCTGATTCTGTGTAACACAATCTCTAAACTAAACTAAAATGGCAGCTTTAAATCTAGCTCTGTCCCTTTCCGTAGGGAATATTATGAAAGGGTTAGCAATATTTGTAATGCTCTAATTTTAGTTTAGTTTAGAGATTGTGCACTACAGAATCAGCCCCAATATTAGCTTTGTAAAATAATTGTGTTTATTTTTGTTTTAGTTCAAAGATGTAGAGGATACCATACCAAGTACAAAAAGTAGAGTACCTAATGGGGTAAGTCTAAGTTTTAACAGTTGCTTCATTTATGAGACTGGATTCAGAAATATGTAATATGCAGGAGTTGAGTTGGACATTGGAATTGTAAGAATGGTTTATTGTATATCAGAAAACTTACGAGAAGAGTACCAATGTTTGATGGACAAGAGTTTTCATGTTGTTCCAATTAGGTCTGTAGCTTGTTACTTGCATTACTCTGAAATATTGTAACTCTTTGAGTATAGCGTAAGGTATTTCAATTATTTGAATAACCCAAAATTAGTAGTCTAGTGGCTTGATTACTGCTTTAAAATTTAAAGAGTTATCAAGTATACCAGTAATCAATTGGCATTTATTAGAATTGCCATTATAGAGCTATGAAAGAATGACAGCATTGAGAGTGCTATGCCTCTATAAAATCAAGCCTCATGCCTCAATAAAATCAAGGTTTAAGGCGTCAGACACGAAACTAGCGACGGCCGAGTGACGGCGACAGCGGGGCGATGGAATCCGAGAGCTGGCGACGAATTTCGGGAAGGTCCTTTAGGCAAGCTGAAATTGTGAAAAAATATAATTTCGTTCATTGGCGACTCCAGTTCTGCCAGTCTGGTAGAGCGTTTGGGGTTATTTCGCTACTGCGCGAAAAAATAAAATAAATTAAAAAATCGGAAATAAACACTTTTTTGGCAACTTGATTTTTTTATCTTTAAATTTTATACATTTGTATAGAATTCGAAAAAATAAATCCCAGACGTTTTTGTCGGTTATAAAGTATTACCAGACCTCTTTCAAATTGTTCCCGAAATTCGTCGCTAGCTCGCCGACTAATCGCATCGCCCCGCTACCGCCGTCGCCCCGCTACCGCTAGTTTCGTGCCCGTACACTAAGAATTAGTTTACTATTTTGTAATCATTTATTTTTGTAGAAAAAGTCAGGTCTACTAAGCATTCTACCAGAACCCAGAAACACAGTCAGAAGTACCACAAAATCCCTCATACCCAATGTTGTAGCACAAAAACCCCAATCAAGCACGGCTAAAAGAAGACCACTGCCAGCAAAAATAACTAAGGTTGAAAATAAAAGTTCATTAATAACAGAATACTCCGATGACAGTGACAATGAAGTACAAAACGACTTCTTCTCTATAAACAAAAAAGAAGAATTGCCAATAGAAGATTTACCATTAGAAGTGGAAACTAAATCAACTGTTATAAGGACTAAGGATCCAAGAAGTATTGAGTCATACTTTAAGAAGGATGTAGATATTGTTGAAATACCTACAGAACATACAGAACCCAGTAATAGTGAAGATTATTATAGTTTGAATGTAGAGCAACAGGTTGATAGTGGAGCTGGGAATTCTAATGAAGTGGTCCTTGATGATGAAGCTGTAAGTGTAGTTTTCTCAGTTGCATGTGGAAACCTGACAAATTTTTATTTTGCTGTAGGACTTATATTTAACTGATACAGAATAGCCTAGGTATATAGAATAAAAGCTATCAATAAGACCCGTTTTTAAAATACCAGTAATTAATTATCAGTCTATATATTTAAGATTCCGCAATGAGTCTGTCATAATGTCTGCCTGTGTGAGATTTTTGGGTGATATACTTTGATTATTTATCACCCAAAAAGGAGGCTTTAACAATACCCCAAACCCTAAACTTTTCAGAGCTGTTTGTTTTTAGCAAATTAATTTCACTGGCTATAATATTGAAGGAACACCTCAAGCATGAATGTTCTCAAAGACCATGGTGGAATTTGGCATACACCCTTCTCATTCTGTTATGATACCCGAGCTCAGCAGTGGGCCGGCAGTGGGTTGTGATGACGATGATGATGAAGTTTGTCTTTACAGATCCTCAAGTTGTGCGGCACTCGCGCCAAACGGAGGCGTGAAGAAATCCAGATAGTGGATGTTAACCAGCAAGAGGTGTTAGGTGATTCACGCGAGTGGCTGCTGAAGGGGCTACTGGATGATACTAGTCGACGACCCTCGGCTAGCAAGCGGCACGGCAATGAGCCCACCAGCCGACAGAAGAGGAAACACCAGATCACATACTTGGCTCATCAGGTAACTGACAGTTTTAATTCAAATTCTTTTTTTTTACATAGATTATGTTTTGAACCCCCATAGCAGAACACATACAGTGTAATAGTTATTTATGCAACAGTTGTGTAATAAGGGGTATTAAAACACGAATGTGGGTTTATCACACGACGCGAAGCGGAGTGTGATAATCCATATAAATATTATAAATGCGAAAGTTTGGATGGATGGATGTATGTATGTATGGATGTATGTTTGTTACTCAATCACGCTCCAACGGATGAACGGATCTGGATGAAATTTGGCACAGAGATAGATTATAGTCTGGAATAGCACATAGGCTACTTTTTATCCCGGAAAATTAAGAAGTTCCCGCGGGAATCAAAAAAACCTCAACCACGCGGACGAAGTCGCGGGCATCAGCTAGTAGTATCATATGAGTGTTTTAATACCTAATTATTAACAGTTGCATACAAGACTTTATCGACACTCTTAATATGAATCCTCTATAACAGATTCTGAAATAGTTAGCTTACTGCTAACATTAAAACATCCAGTCCTAGTAACCTAATATCATCTATTACTGAGTATATAAAAATAAACTAAGTATTAATGAAAGAATTATTTATTGTAGTAGTAATTAACATTTTTTATCTACTCCCATGCTATAAATCCTCTATAACAAAACAATAAAAAAAACGAAGAAAAATGGCGGGGAAAATTCTAATAACCTACCTTTTATATTACAGTGCGCGGCGTTCTGGTAGTGAAACGCGCGTGTATGACAATGTTCTTTTTTTGAAATTCGTATAGATGTTTTTTTTTTGTAATTCATACAAATACCACGCATCGAGCAGATGTGGCTGTCTGTTCAAATCAAATCAAATCAAATCAATCGTTTATTTGCAAGACATTGTACAGTTAAGATGACAAACCAATTATATAGAACAAACATGTTTCGTCTTTGCCGACGTGCAAATTTATAAAGTAGGTAAACAGTACAATTATTTATGAAACCTTAATCATTCAATCATAAAATACATAATCCACAACTATCATTCTTATCTAATAACCACAGATATAATTCTAAGACCACATTGAATTAGTCCAAAAAGTACTAATACCTGTGATAAAATCGTATAAAACATAAATTAGAAAATATTCTGTCAGATCTCATAATACCAAATAAAATTTATTTATGATTTTTACCTACTTACTTATTAAAATTTACATAATTTTTTTTTTCTTTAAATGTCTTGTCGTGTTGAGTAAACCCTTTGCTTTGGGATCGAAAAAAAAAACAAAGGAGTGTTGTTATGAAATTCAGTACAATACCTGTTTGGATGATGTTATGGTTATTAGGACATTGGGTGATTTAATGTTGGCAATCTGTTTCAGAACCTGTTATAGAGGATTTATAGCATGGGAGTAGATAAATAACTATTAACGACAAACTCTCTAAATCGGCGAAATTACTTGACTCTGGTTGGTTTACCTTGTTGTCGATACAATGACATACTATGTAGCATCACACCCACTCTAAATAACGACAACAATACATCATTTACAATAAACAGTACTTCCTAAGTTGCCAAAATTAATAAGAACTGCAGCTGTGTACATTCATTTGTTTATTATTTTGTTTGCTTTATTTAACAGAACATCCATAATTACAAAAAAGATCTGATGTGCACGATAGGCAAACTAGAGGCCGTAATAGGCTCGTGACTCCATCGCTCCGCCTCAAAAAAGTCAGAAGGTGGTGGTCGTGGGGATGAGCATTCTTTTCTATAAAAAAATTTAAGAAATCCATTAAAAGTATGCTCCTGAAAAAAGCTTATCATACTGTTGAAGATTATGTAAATGATAGAGGAGCCTGGATTTGATCGCTCCAGCAATGCTAAGGACAGCGGTTACTTATGTACACATTGATATAATAATATGTAATTGTAAATGAATTATTTAAAAAGAGCAACCACAGAGTTTCTTGCTGGTTCTTCTCGGTAGGAATGTCATTCCGAACCAGTGGTAGATTCACTTGACGATGCAAAAGTACTTGTAAAAGTTTATTTGAATAAAAAAACATTTGAATTTGAATTTTGTCTAGCTCGTAATTACCCCAACTGTCGGCATCATATGTACCGAAGATGTTCTTTTGTTCACTGTGATTACTTTGCACGTGTTTACTAACTGGCCACAGCTAAAGCCTTCCTATTGACTAGACTAGCAATAATATAGAAAATTATAATTTCCTAGTGTTCCTGCCAAGACTATGTAAGTTGTGGGTGAAATAACACATTAGTATCAAACCAAATCAATTCCTGTATCAATTCTTTTTTCAGGCTAAAGCAAATGAAGCTGAACTACAAAACCAATGGGCCAACAATAGAATGACAAAAAGAAAAACACAATCAAAATATGGATTTTAGTTGTAAATTTAATTTATTAATCCACTGTAAATGATAGAACTAAGTGTGTAAAATAAAATGACTATTGTATTAATAACTCTTTTATTATTACAACTAAATTACTCACATAACATTACAAAATTACAATAATTCATTACATTACAGTCTTCTTGCTTTTCGTGGTCTTGGTGGATTCCATGACACTCTGGTGTTGTCAGTAATCGAAATTATTTGTAAGCCTCCCATTTGAAGTCCTTTGACTGCCGACTGTAAAATAAAAACAACATTAAAGAAATTGAAATTAACATGATAGAAATTTAATACTGGCTAAATAGATATTAGGAAGATTTCTAAGTGTATTATTTTTTATTTATTTACTACACTACAAACAATTTATAGAAGCTTATTACCAATCTTCCTGGCCCCAGTCCCCTCACTCTGACTCTAATATTTTTAACTCCTCTGTCAATAGCTTTCTGTAACAAAAAAGTATTATTATTAAGAGGTAAAGTTTGTGACATTGTAGGGGGTAATTTCTGGATCACCTGATAGGTGGGGGGTGCTCGACCAAATGTCATTCGAAACTTCATCCAATTGACAGTGAGCTGAAAAAAAATGCAAAATGGCGGATTTAAGATGGCCGCCATACAAATTTCGTCGGTGTCTATCACGGAGAGTGTAAAAGATGGAAGAGTGGTTTCTTGGCAAAAGATGATCGGGACACGAAGGTCTACTTGATGAACAGGAAAAAAATTCAAGATGGCGGAATTAATTTTTCCATAGAAAATGTATGGCGAATATTGAAGAGGCTACAATTAGTGTAGAAATATGCAAGACTACGGTTCCTTTTCAAGATTTGTTTTTATGGAAGAAATCTCATTTTGACGAATGGTTCGGAGAAAAAAATATGGAGAGAGATGATGATCGAAAGTTCGGATGACGGGTGAGGAGCACGGTCAAGGTATTAAAGACAGGTACCTACTTAGGGGCTGCTCAAACAAAAAGGGAGGGGCGGGGTGTTGGTGGTCTTTGTTTTATGTTTTTCCTTTATGAGAATTTTCTTTTACGTCGGACGCTTGGCGTGCTGGCGCTTCCACTGTGCTCACTAGCATAGCAGTGTGTTGTTCAGATCAGAACACGCAGACAGTAAACCAGCTGCCCGATTATGTAAGAATTGTCGATGAAATCGTAAAAGTTCGGCGTCAAAGTAAAATAAACCATAACGGCATTGAATTAGAGCTCAATTTCGTGTTTTGAAATTGAGCTCTAATTTAATGCTGTTATGGTTTATTTTACTTTGACGCCGAACTTTGACGATTTGATCGGCCATTCTTACATAATCGGGGGGCAGGATAGTAGGACAGCGAGTAAGTAGGTAGTGAACCACGCGGTCCACTACGCGGTCCGCTGTAGCGGGCCGCGCAACCACGCGCCATACTAGTTAATCTATATAGATACCTACAAATCCAATAAGCACCATGAATCAAATTCATTCACATGCATATTGGCAGATTGCTTACAAGATGCCAATAAGTGTTCTTTTATAAACTTACAGCAGCAACATGGAATATCAATGGCTTGTCTCCAAATAAGAATGAAGTAGAAGTTTTTATTAATTGTAATAAAATAGACATCCTCCTACTAACAGAAACTCACATGACGGATGAAAGAACAGTTAAATTCAAAGGCTATAATATATATTTCACCAATCACCCTGATAGAACATCACATGCAGGAGCCGCTATAATAATAAAAGATAACATTAAACAACATGTGCTTTCCAACTTCAGACATGAATATTTGCAAGCCACTGTGGTATTCATAGATGAATGGCAAGGTACCCTAAATGTTGCTGCAGTGTATTGCCCTCCCCGGCATAAAATCTCTGAGAACATGTTTAGTGAGTTCTTTCAGTCACTTGGCACAAAGTATATAGCTGGTGGCGATTGGAACGCAAAAAACACCACGTGGGGCTCAAGATTGACCACCACTAGAGGGAGAGAACTTAAAAACGCAGTTGATAAAAATCACCTAAGTGTTCTATCTACTGGAGAACCAACTCACTGGCCAACTGATTGCAACAAAAACCCGGACCTTATTGACTTTTTTATTAGTAAGGGACTATCGGGAGTATACACGAAAGTTGAATCCTGTTTAGATGGATCGTCCGATCACACACCTGTTATATGCACCTTAAGTACAACGGTAATCTTAAAGGAACCACCAGACATCCTCTACAATAAGAAGACAGACTGGGAAGCCTTTCGAGACTTCATAGATAACAGAGCGAATCTTCGTTTGTCTCTGAAAACAGAAGAAGAACTTGAAAATGCCGTCTGGTATGCAACTAACCTTATTCAAGAGGCTGCTTGGCTATCCACTCCACATATTGAATTCACACCACAAAGTCGGGACTATACCATAGCGATCCGAAACAAAATAACTGAAAAGAGAAGCCTTAGAAGAAAATGGCATACTAGTAGGAATGCACACGACAAACGACTCCTCAACAAAGCGCAAAAAGAATTAAAAATTATGCTGGACGACATTGAAAATGCAACTTTACAAGATCGTCTGAAAACCCTGTCCCCCCACAAAGCAGAAGATTACTCTTTATACAAAATAACTAAGACTCTTAGGAGATCAACAGAACACGTACCACCACTTAAGAAAACTGACGGTTACTGGACCAGAAACCCTTCTGAAAAGACGGAATTATTTGCTCAATTCCTGCAAGGCGTATTTAAACCCAACGACCCAGATCCTTCGCATCCAGAAGACGACATTGATACAGTTATTGAAAGTGATCAACAGATGTCTCTCCCATTACGTCCTGTAACCCCAAGAGAGGTTCGAAAGCTAAATAACATTTTAAAATCAAAAAAGGCTCCTGGTTATGACCTCTTAACAGCCGAGGTGCTAAAAGAATTGCCAAGAAAAGGAATAGTGCTGATAACAATTATTTTTAATGCAATACTCCGACTACAGTACTTTCCCTTGCTCTGGAAAGTTTCAACCATAAACATGGTACTTAAACCAGGAAAGCCTCCAACTGAAGTGTCCTCATACAGACCGATAAGTCTTCTCCCTTTACTTTCAAAACTATTTGAGAAAATAATACTTCAGCGCCTTCTTCCAGTCCTGGAAACACAGAAATTAATACCGGACCACCAATTTGGTTTTCGTGCCCACCACGGAACAACTGAGCAAATTCATCGAGTTGCACACACAGTCCGACAAGCACTGGAAAGGAAAGAATATTGCTCAGCCGTATTCCTGGATATACAACAGGCCTTTGACCGTGTCTGGCATAAAGGCCTTCTTTATAAACTGAAACTCTGTTTACCGAACTCTTTGTTTATGATTATGAAGTCCTATCTATCTCAACGCATCTACCAGGTGAAGTGTGAAGATAGTCTATCAACCTTCTATCACATTGAAGCGGGAGTACCACAGGGTTCTGTACTGGGCCCCGTCTTGTATACTGTATACACTGCCGACCTACCCTTGTCAGATCATGTGATAACAGCGACATATGCAGATGACACTGCTCTACTTTCCTGCAACAAAGACGCCAACATTGCATCACTTAAACTGCAAGAACATCTTAGCAAAATAAGCTTCTGGTTGAAAAAATGGAGGATAAGAGCTAGTGCAGCAAAATCGAGTCATATTACATTCACTCTGAAAAAAGGAGATTGCCCACCCGTCAAACTAGACGACAAAATCCTGCCCCAACAAACAACAGTCAGATACCTAGGTTTATACCTGGATAGAAGATTGACCTGGAGAGATCACATTAAAGCAAAAAGAGATCAGGCCAACAGGAAGTTCCGGGAACTATATTGGCTGATAGGGAGACAGTCCTCCTTAAGTTTCGAAAACAAGCTTCTAATATATAAAATCATCATCAAACCAGTGTGGACCTACGGCATTTAGCTCTGGGGCTCAGCAAGCTACTCAAATATTGAGATGCTCCAGCGCTTACAGAACAATATTTTGAAGGTTTTATGCAACGCACCATGGTTCACAAAAAATTCCGAAGTGCATGAATACACAAAAATCCCCACAGTTAAAGAAGAAATAGACAGGTCTCTTGAGGCCTACAAAGAAAGACTTGAGCGTCACAAAAACGGTCTAGTCATCCAGCTTTTGGATGCCAGTGACAGCACATTCCGCCTTAAAAGGACAAGACTGGCCAACATATAGTATAACTTGTTATACTTCACCTTGAAAGGATGTCACATTATTGGATGTGCAAAGCCTTAACTTCAAAATACAAGGAGCACAGATCTGTTTATAGTCGAAGGACTGATCGCAGATAGAGAAAAGAGAAAGAAAGAAAAGAAAAAAAAAAAAAAAAAAAAAAAAAAAAAAAAAAAAAAAAAAACTTACAGCAGCTATACTGATACCAGTGGTCTGCGCGGCAATATTGGTTCCTTTCTTAGTATTCTTGAAGCCCTCCATCCCACAGGACCGGATGAGCTTCACCTTCCCCTCATGATCAGTTAGTGTGAAGACTGTGTTGTTGTGGCTCACTCTCACATTGCATATTGCTAGCTCTTTGTATGGTACACCATCAAATAGCAGGTTATCTGATTCCAATGTTGGGAATAGGCCTTGCTTTCTGCAAAGAAAAATAAATACTTAATAATAATTGTTAATTATTCATTTAATAATATCATTATATACTATTAAGTATATGATACATATTATATGATTTAAAATTTCAATTGGTACCTAGAGAACTTTTGAAGTCACTAAAGAATTGTAAATGTTTGAGCTTAGGAATTTGGTTGTTGGTTGCGGTCGGAATATACTAATGTGTAAGATGTAGATCGGATATCTAAAAAAGTTCTGAATTAGGTAAGGTATGTTGGGGTAAGAACGGACGGATTTCAGACCAATTGAAAAGGTTTTGTAAAAACTCAATTTTCTCGATATTTGTTGAAGATAAATTACTAAAATATGGTGCATTTGTTTAATTTTTAAACGTAGCTTAGGTTTCAATTTTGTTTATTTTTGTAAACTCAACAGTTTCTGCTTTATACGCATGTAAAAACAAGACATACTTTTTTATGGCTATGGTTAAAAAATTGTCCTTCGGGGGCAAGATCGGACGTACTTTCAAACCCGCTTCTATGGCTTTGAGAACAAGGTGTATAAGAATAATAAATCTGATCTTAAACGCACTACAATATATTAAAAAAATGACGTTTATGTAATTAAAAACATGAATGTTCCAATCGATTTTATTTTTTTTTACTTAAAGGCATCCGATCTTACCCCCAGTGATAAATTTTTTATATTTTGTGGTTCTCAAACTTTGCTCTCATCATAAGATGAATTATCCAGATCCGCGGGAAAGATCGGATGAATACATTTTTTGCTAGTTATTAATAATAGCTAATTATAACTTTGAAAAAGGGACAGAAAATGTTTTCAATGTCCGAAGTAAAGACATCAAAAATTCTATCTATCCTTTTTTCAAAATTGTAACGTGGACCCCAAGCATGGAAATTGCTTATAAACAATTTTTTATATCCATTATAAATAACATAAATAAAAATAAAAGACAGAAATATAAAAACATAAATAAATAACATAGTAAAATAAATGACAAATAAAAATTAATGCCGTAAATAAAAAATAAAAGCGATACCCAAGATATAATACAAACATATACATACTTTTTTAATGTTATTGGGCTCTTTTCTATATCTGTACGCTTCTGAACACATTTCCATCAAAATCTCGAGATCAAAATAGAATAATCCTTTCACTGTTTTTTAAGGTGAATAATATTAAAAATATTAATGTTATAAAAGTTTGACAATCCCTGCCTCATTTTGTACAGGTAAAGACCGGATGGTTTTAATCCGATCTTTACCCGAAAGGGGGAACATCGGATATCTGCTAATATACATCCTAGGCATATTCTGATCAGATCTATCTAGCTATTGCTACTTAAAACCTAGTATTACGGCGAAATATTAGCAAAACAAGCTGTATTTTCACCAAAATTTGAATCTAAAAGGGAAAGGGAAAGATCGGATAGAAGAAAAAAAGACAAAAATTGCCTTGTTTTTTTAAATTCACCATAACACGTACGGTCCGTCGGAGCGACTGGCGCGGACTGAAGTAGACGCATAACAAAATGGCGTTGAACATAATGATGCCAACATTAAAAAATATGGTCTCATTCGCGGGAAATTTGATGTATACGGTCTTACCCCCTTTCCGCTCTTACCCCAACATACCTTATAAAATAGTCCCATCAACAGTTTTTCTCAATGAGGAAAACGATTAGAGAAGTTTTTTTACATACGATTTTAATACAGAATCCAGGTCAATTATTTTCTCCCCTTGAACGCCTTCATCGTCCGCGGGGATCCTTTTGTGATCAAATCTCTCTGTAGCTACGGTTGCGGAAGTTTGAAACGAACGCACTAAACTGTTGATGGATATTCTAAAACTATTTCTAATTGCGCTAAGCATGATGGTTCTCACAATTTACTATCTTTTTAATGATTTATTATGATTAATAACATCACAGAATCCTAACCCTCAAATGGGAATTGAATTGTTTTGAGTTTTGACTTTGACATTTACTTTCAGACATTGACAGCTCAAGCCTGCTATCAACCACAAACAAACAACCACCAATAAATCATGAATGAACCACTGTGATGAACCATTGGTAAATATTATCGTGATAATAACCATAATAACCTACCCCACCCCAGCCTGCAAAATATTGGGTGCGTTCCGAAATACACTGCGAGCACTGGAAGTCCTCAGTAAAGAGCACTCTGCACTGCCAGTGCTCGCAGTGCTTATAACGGAACACACACATTGATTATGGGTGCGTTCCGAAATACACTGCGAGCACTGGAAGTCCCCAGTAAAGAGCACTGCCAGTGCTCGCAGTGCTTTTAACGGAACACACACTCATTATTTAGGGTGTGTTCCGAAATACACTGCGAGCACTGTTCAGTGCTCTTCAGTGCAGTTCGTCACCGCTAAAAACACCTCCCACCATGTATCAATGAAAGCCTAGTTTGACGTCACGTTTGTCATGGTCCGTAAACGACATCTTACTTCAAAAGTCTTACGTGATACCAATAATTTTCAGCAATGTCCATACATTAAAGTTCAAATTCAATTTATTTCTCAAATACATGCCCGAGGATGTGGCGATGTCAACCTCTGTAAATCAGTTCAAGAACAGACTGGATAAGCACCTAAAGACAGCACAAGATTTGATATAGGCGCATCAGCGAAAGCTGCCTAGTATATTATAAATAATAATAATAATAATATACATTGTTCACGTGGTTAGATCTATTACTATTACAATACACGATACATTATTTAGATGAAAATAGAAGAACTACATAGTAATGAGATCAACGGTAGTTGTCCTTTCTAGATTTATAAAGATCTGTGTTATGGACAACTAGCCCTCTCCCTCGTTCACCATAAAGTAAGTAATTAGGTTTAGGAATGCAAGTGCCTAATGAATAGATTTTAAATTTTTGACCGAGTGAAGCGAAGGTCTCTGAGTCTACTTGGGTGAATTGGCAGTTATATTGGCAATCCGTCCGTCCGTCTGTCAGGTCCTTATAACTTCTGAATTGCTGAACGTAATTAATTCAAATTTAAATATAATATTATGTAAACCGATGGCTTCCCGCCGAATATGGCATAAAAAGTTATAAAAATCTTTATTTCAGGGGGCCTCTCATAGAAGCGAATGCGAAGTAAAATATTTTTTATAGCGTTACATAAAGTTGCGGTACCTATATCATTTTAAAGATAATTAGGACCAAAAATATTTTTTTTTTTAATTTTCAAACCGTAGACAGATCAAGATCTATGGGCTGAACCAGTCGTAGGGTGCGTTCCGAAATACACTGAGAGCACTGAAAGTCCCCAGTAAAGAGCACTGCCAGTGCTCGCAGTGCTTATAACGGAACACACACGTAATTCCTTCCTCCAAGATTGAAGGCACCGATTGAAATTTGAAGGATTGAAATGGAAACATCTGTGGAAAACTTTTTGTGAGAAATTTTTAATTTTACGATTTTCACGTTTGGTTGTTCATATTTTAAGCGTAAAAAGTTATACCAACCAACAAGGTAATAGGTATTCGAAGCTTGCTGCTTGAAACATAATCTAAACTATCCGAATTAAGTTACGTTAATACACCTTCCGAAACGGCATTAGTTTTCATCCTACCCGTTTAACAATTCTGTTTTTAAAACAAATCTTGCAGGGAAAAATGCCGAAGAAGTTTGTAGGCGAAAACAGCAAAGCGGTAGCCGCTCGCCAGCGCAAGGAAAACACCAAGTTGGAAAAAGACCAATTAACTAAGAAAAAGGTAGAAGATGCCGAGTGGGAAGACAATGATGAGAAACTCAAGAAGAAGCAGCAGAAAAAAGTTAGTTTTTTGCTTTTGGTATCAGGATTATGAATATTCAATAGCATACGCATACCTGGGAAGGACATAGGCTACTTTGTATCCCGGAAAATTAAGGAGTTCACGTGGGAATTGAAAAAACTTAATCCACGCGGACGAAGTCTGAGGCATCATCTAGTATAAAACACGAATTACAAAAAATACATTGAAAGTCATACTGTTTATTCAAAGTTCAGTCTTATTGGTACCGATTGTAGATTTATGTATCTGTAAAGAACTAACACTATGAACTTGTTATTAAAATTGGCAGGAAGAGCAAGAAAAGAAGCGTTTAGAGCAGCTGCAGAAGAAGGCAGAAGCTAAGGCCCTTCTGGAGAAGGAGATGGAGTCAATAAAGCCCAAGGCGGTTCCTCCACCACCCAAGATTACCCGCTCTCAGATCACACAAATGAGGGAGAGAGTTATAAAGGCTGAACCAGAGAAACCTGCGGTCAGTTCATGCTTTATGATACTTTATACACTAGAAACCTTATTAAATCTGCCAGCTAAAATTAGTTAAAATTTTCATTGTGATTGTACTGAAACCCTGAGGAATTATCAAATCAATTTCACCAATAGGAAAAAATTCCGATTGCTTTCCACCAATCTGCCCCCTGATCATGTAAGAATGGCCGTTCAAACGTTAAAGATCGTCGTCAAAGTAAAATAAACCATAACAGCATTAAATTAGAGCTCAATTTCGTGTACACATTCTTATACGTTTAGGTATGTACGATACTCTAATGTATGAGAATCAATACACGAAATTGAGCTCTAATTCAATGCAGTTGTGGTTTATTTTACTTTGACGAAAATCTTTAACGTTTGATCGGCCATTCTTACATGATTGGGGGGCTAACCAATGGGAAACACTGGTCAAAAGACAGCATCAATCTTTGGTCCAATCTCAATCATAGTGACTGAATTTGTGGTATTCTTTCTGCAACAATGCATTTCAGCTCATATCTAGAGTTGTCTCATATTGTCTATTATTTGACTTAAATAATGGTTCTGAAATGACAAGGTGGTATCCATTTATAAATTTCTTACTATGAATATTGATTTTTAATATTTCTTGCCTTATATTCATACTACTTAATGCCCTAACAACTTCGTCAAATTTGTGCACCAACTCCTTAATATTCCGGGATAAAATGTAGCCTATGTCATTCTCCAAGTCCTCAACTATACCTATGCAAAAATCATGTCAGTCTATTTCTCTGTTTCGGCGTGATTGAAGGAAAAACTAGCAAACCAACACTTTTGCATTTGTAATTTTAGTTTGCTGGGGTTTGACTTTCGTATAATCAACACTAATAACTTTCAATAACTAAAATAATATGAATATAGAAACTGTCTGCAAAAATGTGATTTCTTAATATGTGATTGTTTCCAGCCTGTGCGGGTAGTGGTGGAGGAGCCTCCACTGGTGGAGAATCTCAACAGGCTACAAATTGATGGGGAAGTGGCGCAGAGCGTTGATGAGGCTATCTCTATTCTCAAGTAAGATACAAACTACTATTTGAATAACTTATTTTGACTCATTAGTTAATTATGTGTATGTGGGGGATGCCCTGTCGCTCACGTCCGCAGGAACTACCTTCTACCTAATAAATTCTTTTTAATAAGCTTGTTAATATTATAAAAACGCTTATATACACTAAACGCCATACAAATAAATAAATAAGTTCATTATGTTGTTTAGCCAGTGCAATTTTAATATCTAATGTACTGTAACATAATATTTTTGTTGTAAAGACATGCTACAGAATATATTATACTAGGCCTTGACCTATGACCTTTGACTGTGTGGATTAAGGTGTTTGATTCCTGCAGGATTAAAAAAAAGATAAAATGTAATCTATGTGTTAAATCAGGGTATAAACTATCTACATTCCATATCAATTTGAGCCAAATTGGTACAGTCATTATGGAGTGAACGAATTACAAACATTCAAATACATCTACTGGCAATGTAAAAAGAACTTTATACCTGACAGATCAAGTTAGTTTTAGTAACTCTTTTAGCATTATATGCAAGCTCATATATTGAATTCAAGGGCTACACACACTAATAAATTTTTTTTAAATTTTCAGTGAAAAGTCTGACACAGACAGGCATCCTGAGAAGCGCCTCAAGGCAGCATATACCGCATTTGAAGAAGTCACTTTACCCAGGTTAAAGGCAGAAAACCCCACACTGAGGCTGTCACAACTCAAGCAAATGCTAAGAAAAGAGTGGCTTAAGTCCCCTCAGAATCCTTTGAACCAAAATTCATAGATATTGTTCATATGATTGAAGTTAATTTTGGTAACTTTTAATTTTTTTTTGATTTTGTAACGGTTTTGGCAAACAGCTTGAGCAAATGTGCAAAATATCATTGGTTCATGTTGCCAGATCGTGGACGCAGGAGATTTGTACCATACTGGTCTGGAAGCGCGCAATTGATTGATCATTTGTCCTCCACTATGTTGCTTTTTTGCTTGAGTTGGTTGCCTTGCACTGTACCCCTGGTGGTGCCTATGAATAGTTGTTTAGTAAAAGCTGATTGTCAATTCTTTTTTTAGATACTGGCAACACCGAGTCTATTTAAAACTTCATGCAAAACAAAAAAATCTTCAACTTTCTTTTTAATTTCTTACCATTTTCCACTCTCAGCTTTCACTAAACACACTAGCTCATGAGATTCGGTTGTACATTATAGTTGCATTAAAGAGCCTTTAAATTTTATGAAGTATTCGCTAAAATTTAGTTTTTCAAAGTAGTTTTGAAAACAGTAACTTGTACTAGCTACTAGGGATTATAGAGTTTAATTTTTTCTTATTTCTTTTTTGTTACATAATTACTCTAAAAAGGTGTTAAGGGGGGCTAAGAAATCAAAAATTTTGTAAAGTTTTGAAGTAATTTATTTAACTTCAGTCTTACTAAAACTACTAATGTAAATAGTAAAAATAAATATCGTAAATTACTTTGTTTTTTTTGTATAGGAAGAAAGCTACCTGTAGCTATAATAGCTAACTAAGCTAATTGTAGAACTAGATGAAGAAGCTCTTCCTTCAATCCAAGACTCCTTATTTCTTAAAACTCTTGTTGAAAATATTTCTATCACTAGTTATTTTGCTGATTTTCTAAAATAGCAAGTTTATTTAAACATTAAACTAAACTTGTCTTTTCGACCCCTTTCTTACCTCATCCTTATATTATTTATTATTTATTATTTAGTCATACCTTGCCTAACCCAATCTTTTATCATAATTTTTGGTATTTATGTCCATAAACCATCTTACATAAGCGGATTATTCAGGCTCATTACTATACTGCAGCGGTATACCTTTTCGTCCCTCTTCAGCTTTCTTTACCTCAGTTTCCCCTAACTTCTGTTCCAGTCCTGTCCAAGATCTATTTTGAAGGTTACTGCCTATATTTTCCAACGCCCAAGTCTGTTTCTCCGCTAACTCCATACCACCAATTTCACTACTTGGTATTTTAGTTTCCCGTATATTTCCTGTTATTAAGCTAACGTCTGTGGGTTCTCTTATGTGGCTAACTTCACAGTAGTGCTTCTTTCCTGGTAACAGCTGGTCATAATCAGTTATGTGGTAGTTGTAGTATGGTTCTCGGTTTGAGTTCAGTGCTACTTCTAGTTCAAATGGGTAGACTATGGGTTTGTAGAAATCTCTACTGCTGTATAGATCATTTTCTGGACATGCTATCATTACGTATATGTCAATCTGCAATAAAAAACGATTTTGTAACACTTAGAAAACCTGTAGGAAATCTTTGAATTTTCAGGTAAATTTAGTGAAAAGTGAGCAGTAAATGGGGTTGATATTAAGAACTGTCTGTTTTCCTTCCTGACAAAGCAAGTGATTTATTCCTGTGGGAACTCTTTCTCTGGGATAAAATGTGTTTAGAAATATCATCAAAATCAGTTGGCCATGAAAGTGTAAAAGACAGTTGATAGACACACACTTTCGCATTTATAATATGAGTATGGATTTTCCGATTATACCTACCTCAGGAAAGTTTGCCAGCTTGGCAACATTAGGCTTCCCAACTGATATGATATAGCTTTTCTTTCCGTTAACTTTGCACAGCTGTTTCATTCTGCTTATAATGTCTTTGGTTTGATCCCCCGCAAGCTTGCACACCAGGATGCCGATAACATTGGCGTCTTTACACTTCTCTACCAAATGTCTCCTTCTTTTGGACCAAGTTGTCTCTTCTGAACTTGATAATATATTTTCATCAGGATCCAGCAAGTACCATTTGGAAGCTATGAACAAAGTTATTTATTTGTTACAAAAAGAAATAAGATTAATTTGTGCAGAGTAAAATTAAGTCTTTATTTGTAATAAAAAGGATGCTTTTTTTTAAATATTTTTTTTTACGCCACTGCAAGTTAGCTCTTGACTGCAATCTCACTTGATGGTAAGTGATGATGCAAACTAAGATGGTAGCATGCAAACCTGGCAGTTATATTAAACCCAATCAGTTTCTACACAACATTGTACTGGATCTCTATATTGCTTGCTGTACATTTTTGCCAGTAGCGAAACATCAATGAACACATCTGCCATAAGTTGTCACTGATTGCATATTAACACAGAAAAAAAAATCTGCCAGTAGGGTGGTAACTAGCCATGGTTGAACCACAGGCAAGACATGAGAAAATTCAGAAATTATAAATTCCTGAACTGACCCTGCCAGGGATCGAACCTGGGAGGTCCCTCTTATAAGACCACAGTGCTCACTACTGTGTAACACTTTATTGCCAAAGTAGAGAATCGACATATTATTGATTACAACACGAAAATCACGAGGTTAGATTCTGTGCATGAATTTTTTGGTGAAAAAAATTTGTTGAATGCTGATTTTGAATCCAGTTTCTGAAAATGATTTCCACTACTAGTATTTAAAAATTACACTTCACTGTTCACTCTAAAATTAACAAAATCCCTGTACATTCTAGATTGTTTAATCTAGAATGTACAGGGATCTAGATCGTTTGATCTAGATTTTGTAGTCTAGATTAAAATATTTACCTGGAATGGAAATAGTAAAGTTAAACAGTGTCTGTCCTCTTGACCCAACGTACACACAAGTACAATCTTTGATGTCATCCAGTGAGAAGATATTATTTCTTACATTTCTTATCACCCTACCTAAATACCTGTTAGGAAACTCCTCAAGCTCTATGAAAGCAACATAGGATTCAGGGTATTTCTGAAAGTAGAATTTGATTAATTCATCTGAAAGAAAATAAACAGTTACAGCATTTTTAAATCATCAAAATTTTTGGAAACAATATAATTTTTTATGGGAAAACTAAATCAAAATGTCAATTTTATCATTCAGGAAAGATTATTTTGTGGTTGAAAAATCTGCTTTGAATAGAAAATAGATTTTCTTTTCATATGGAAAAACTCCATACTAATATTATAAATGCGAAAGTGTGACTGTCTGTGACTCTGTCTGCTACGCTTTCCCAGCTCATCTTTTCAACCGATTTTGATGAAATTGGGTATAGAGGTAGGTTATATCCAGAGGATGGATATAGACTATAGGCTTTTTATCCCAGAAAATTAAAAAAACTTCACTGCGAAGTTGTGTGCATCATCTAGTAAAAATATAAACCTGCATATTACCTTTACAATATTCATATTCACCACCATAGAACAAGCACAATTTTTCATTTCCTGTATTGAAATGGTCCGTTAGCAAGTTCTTAGTAACATCAATATTGAATTGTTTCTTGGGCAGCACAGTAAACTTGGGTATATTGGTGGCGGTGAAGCAAGTGTGGCCGTAGTGTACCACTGCCTCTGCCTGCACGTGCATCGCTGCCACAGAATCTACACAGCAACTGGAAAAAGGTTATAACTTATAAGTACAGTCAAAACTTTTAAAAATAATAATATATTTCTTATGATGTTTATATTGCTCATAGAATTAACACTGGTTATTGAAACAAATAGGCTTTTGTCATCTAGTAAGAGTAGTTAGTTCCTTCTATGTTGTTATCATCTATATTATTACTCACTCACTCACTCATTAATCATGATATCTCAGAAACTACAAAGCATACAAACTTGAAATTTTGAAGGTAGGTTCCTGCTATGGTGTAGACATCAGCAGCAAATGGTTTTGAGGAAATTCACCTCAAAGGGGGTGAAATTGGTGTTTTGGAAGATTGTATGAAAGTCTTATGTTTTTGAAGTTAGAGGCATGAAAATCAGCATTTATGTTTTAAATAATAAAAACCAGCATAAGCTATGTAAAGTCTCTATAGATAGTCTTTTTGCAGCGGGAAAATTTCATAATGTCGTAGGAAATCAGAAATAGTTATTGAATCGAAGCAGGCATTACTTTGCAGAAGTCCATGATAATGGTAGGGGAGCCCAAGCGGGGATTTCGGGATTTACTAAAGCGCGGCAGATTAATATACAGGGGGATACCTTGTACCCGGTTAAGTACCTCCACAAAACATGAGGCCCATATATAAGGCCGCCCGTGAAGGATACAGGATCAGATTAGTAAAAAAAAATTGACCATCAGAAATACTTGAGCGCGTCAGATTAAGGTAGGGTGAGTTAATTACATCCTAAAAAGTGTATATTCCACTAATCTGACAATTTGAGAGTGACGTAAAAAAAGGGGAGGGCAACAAAGTTGTAAAAAAAAAACGTCATCTCGACATTCTCGAGCGTAGCTAAATTTTTTTTTATTTTGAAGGAAATAATTCAAGAATAATGAAAAATATATAATCTGACGATTTCCGCAAGCCGAAATAACAAAAATTCGTCGATAAAGTTAAATGCGTGCAGCTGCGTGATGCCTACATTTCCTTCTCCGCGTTTCTATTCCTCTCTCACTCTTTCTCTATCTATTACTCTCTCACTCCGTCCCCACTCTGGTTTCTGTTGCCATGACGCCATCACAGCTGATCATAAAGACTCATAAAAACATAAAATTGTTTTAAGCTTTTTTTTAAGTAATTTTTTTATAAATACATGTATTCTACTAAAAAAGCATACACTTATTTATTTGCTTCCTTATCCTGAGCTTGAAAGTGGTTTTTTTGGAATAACTTTTAACCGGCTTTATCGATCAACTTCAAAAACTAATCCGCCTTTGAGCTTGAAAAACCACGTCGATCGCCACCAAGCTGGTCAAAAGCGGTTGATTCGTTCGAGAGATATCGTGAACGAAAGAAACCCGAAAAAGTGTTTTTTCGGGATTACTCCGAAATTTGTGGCTCGATCAATTAAAATTGCAAAATTACTTATGAGGATGATAAAACTGCGTCGAATTGCGCCAACCGCGTAAAAATTGCTTGATCCATTCAAAAGTTATTGCGGTTTGAAAATTCCAAAAATAGTGTTCTATGAAACTTCTATCAGACTTTCGAGCTGGGAGAGCTCAAATGCATAGAAATATTATTTCTTTGAACTCAGCGAGCTCAAAATATCACATAAATTATATTTTGAGCTCAAAAATGTCATAAGTACAATTTTAAGCACCCTGCCCCCCTAGCATGGGCAGAGACAATTTTCTCCCCGACGAAAGGATAAAAAATTTATTCCTAAATAAATAAATAAAAACGCTAAATAACGGTGGATAAATAGTCCCCCGAGTCCCCGTGAAATGTCAAACGGGGATAAACTTCTCCTCTCCCCTGTTGCCGTGCTCTGAGAAGTGAGTAAGTTAATTTTATCTCTTGTCGGTGGATAAAATCGGGGGATAAAATTTTTATCTCCGGCCCATGCTAGCCCTGCAGGAATGGAATTAGCGGGAAGTTGCAGGGATGGCCTTTAAGGTGAACCGTTTTTCTAATTTTTTTTTGTCAGATCAGGCAAATCCCTCTAGATAATCGTCAGATTATGAGACAGTACGTTTAGAACATAAAGATGAACCATATATATCTTAATCTGACGCGCTTGAGTATTTCAAAATGGCGAATTTTTTTTGCACATTATGAAAATGGCCGCGAGTTTGCGTCCCATCGAAATCGTCAGATTAGTGAATGAGAGCTTTTTTTTGGTGCACTTAACACTCCCTTAGAAAATCTGACGCGCTCGATTAATTTTTTTTTTTTTTCATTTTCAACCCTTAAATACAACCACCCCCATCATGCAAACGATCAGATTAACATACGTACATTATTAAAAATACGTAGGACATTGATGTTATCAATATCTGACGCGCTCGAGGATGTCCATGCAACAGTTTTTTTTTACATATTTAAAAATCTATAGCCGCTTCCCCCACCGATGTAAAGGTATATATCATATAACATTTTTTTCTTCTTATCATCTAAGCTTTGCATCCCAATAGGTCTCTACGACGCTCGAGTAAATCCCCATTTAGCCTCGTGGGCTCCCCTACTATAATGAATGATGAAAATAGTTAGCAGACGAAGTCGCAGGTGACCTTTAGTATTTTGTATTAACTGTATATATCTGATGAGATTATTTAACTATCCATTATTATAAGTGGTTCTTTGTATTGAGACTTATTTAACTTATTCAGTTGAGATAGAGATGAGATACTAGCTGATGCCCGCGACTTCGTCCACGTGGATTGAGGTTTTTTGGTTCCCGCGGGAACTCCTTCGTTTTCCGGGATAAAAAGTAGCCTATGTGTTATTCCAGACTATAATCTATCTCTGTGCGAATTTTCATCCAGATCCGTTCAGCCGTTCAGGCGTGATGAGTAACAAACGTCCATACATCCATACATCCATCCAAACTTTCGCATTTATAATATTTATTTGAAGATAAACAGATTATTAAATGTGTGTATGATGCTTCATCTCTGACTGGCAATCTTGGTTAACAAGTTATCTGGTATTATTGCTAACACTTAGCAAGCAAGTTAGCTTAAAGTTCACATTGATCAAATGTGTTATGATCCTGCCAATTGATTTTGAAAAAAAGCCAATGTTTACTAGAATAGCAATAAGTTGAATAATGATTTGGTTCATCACTTGCTTCATACCTGGCATAAGAAGTATCACCAAGTATGTACAAATCAACAGATGTTTTATTCTTGATTTCCTCATAAATATCAGAGCTTACACCCAGCAGATCATCAGGAAATTGCAGACATATCTGAGTAAACAAAAACATGCATTAACCTACACCTATTGAATTGAATTGTCATCAACCAAGCACGAATTCTAGTTTAAAGTAACTGTAACTGTGTAACATGGTTTTTATGAATATTAATCGTAAAGGTTGACTAAATACCTTGCTGAAATTGTTTTTAGATATCCATTTACATGTTTCAAGTATATTAAAACGTGGAATTAGATCATCAGTTTCGAGGTCAACATTGCACATCTGTATTTCCCTTTCAATACATATCTTGCCGTCTGTAGCAAAATTAGCCATAGTTGTTGTTAGGATAGGAGAGGTTATGACTTTGTACGAGGTTTTAATGAAGAGTTTGCTAGAAAAATTTACACGAGAAGGAAAAACATGGAAAAGTGGTGAAAAAAAAGTAAATACGCGACAGACCAGAGCCACCACAGATTACTAGAATACATAGTACTTCCTTAGTCATTGGAATACAGTGCCACCGACTAGAAAAAGATGCTGTGGCATCTTTTTCTGTCTTTGACTGTCGCTAAGAGTCACAGAGTTATAAAGAGAACACAGACATAATAATAGAAGCAGACACAACATAAATTTCACACCCACATAAACAAGTGTATGCGAATCAGTGTGACTTAGTGTGACCGTGTCCCTGCAAGCAAAAATGTGTATGTTTTAATTTGTTGCAACACTGTGCTACACCAACGCACACATTGACAAAAATTTTAATGCGTGGCAGTCAATTTAAGACATTTATGAGACCTATGGCGTTTGTTTACATTGTGTTGTCATAAGTTTTTTGTTAAATTTGGAGGTTTATAGGAATATTTATTGAAATAAAATGGTGAAGTGTTGTGTCCAACTGTGTTACAACGCTTCGTACAGGAAAACCCCAGAAGTAACGTTCTATCGGTAAGGAAAGGACTTGTCCAAAATTGGGCCTTGAACATGAACCAAGATGATTTTAATACACGTGAATAGAGATCCTAAAATATGGCTTTTAGAATTATTTACACATTTTTAAAGGACCCCAATTTGGAGAAAAATATATTTTTATTTTGTGGCTTTTTTAGATCTTTGTCTGAATTTTATCAACAGTAAAAAAAAAACTTGTTTTTTTTTGTCACGTATGTCAAATATCACTGTCAGTTTTGTTTATCCTAATTTATTGGTGATTTATTCTTGTCTAATAATTATTTTACGAATGTCTCAAATACTAAATTATTATTTATTAATCTTATAATGTTGTATGTACTACCTATGTAGTGGAAAATGGGTAGTTTAACGAAATGGAATGTTAATAATCACAATTAATGCGCATTACCCAAGTTTTAGTGTTGCCATCCATCGAAAAATATTTTCTACAAACAATATTTTTCATAATTAATTTTTAAAAAAACGGGGTTTTCTAAAATTATTATTTAAATGGCGTATAATGTTATATTTTTTTCTCTTTCACGTGATGGCAGTTTGGTTCTGGTTCATTGACACTCAGAATAAAAAACCACCCTCCATACTGAACTGGGACATGTCCTTTAATGCTATCATGTAGCTTTGGAATGTTTTCGTATCGCATCGTCGGTCGATCGAGGGAAACGGTCACACTCAGTCACACTGAGTACATACATACACTTGTCTATGTGGGTGTGAAATTTATGTTGAGTCTGCTTCTATTAATATGTCTGTGTCATGGACTTAGGGCCGCTTGCACAAGGACATTTAAACTGATTTAGTTAAATTTTGTAATGCTGTCCCTTTTTGGCAAATGCATATTGTAGTTGCCAAGAAGGGACAGCATTAAAATATTTAACTAAATCAATTTAAGAGTCCTTGTGCAAGTGGGCCTTAATATATAATATACATTATTAGGACTGAGCTCTCCTTTCCAAAAAACGTGCCGAGAGAGATATGTTGAAGGGAGGATTTTATCTCGTTCTAATAGGGTGACCAAACATTTTTTAACACACAGGAAAGTTCATTTTGGCAAATACCTATCACTTGTCAGGTTGGCTGCGGAGTTTGAGTATTAAAAGAATCAATGGGAAATAAAACAAAGCGTCTGTCACTAACATTTATTTAACATTTAATATTTTAACACAAAAATATCAGAAGTCTGGCGAGTAACTATGATTATTTGCTTCGTTTTTTTAACATTTATTGAAAACTATACAATATAAATTAAAGCTAGCTAGCTTAACCTAATTACTATATAAATCATGCCCGCGTGGAATAGTAGCGAGAATACTGGCTGCATTTCCGCGTTGGACAGCCAGGCTGATCCTTTGCGCAAAAAATGAGCCAGTCCTTCTGTCACCAGATGAGGCAATCAACCGCGGTGAAATATCTCACAAAAATTTTTGCCACTAGGACTCCACGGCCACGACAACATACATATATCCAAATTAGTCGGATTATCGCGTATTTAAATTTTAATATTTTGATAAAGTAAAATTGCCACTATTGGTCAGTTTATGAGTGATCTGTGCTATTGGTCCCACCACCAGACGACGTTGACGTTGTAGGGGGTAATCTCTGGATCTACTGACCCGATTTCGAAAATTATGTTACCAATATGAAGCCACATTATAACTCGAATAATAAAAATACTTTTTAGTGGTAGTCTGATTTGCAAAGTAAGTCGGAGAAAAAACGTTTCTTACGGAGAGAACTGATATAATATTATGATTGAGTTCTGGAGAAAAGTTGTAGTTGTATTTGAGCATGGTCAAACTACTTTGACGCATACGATAATAAACAAATTATCTTTGTTATTCCCCTTACAGCAACAATTTTTGACCATTTTTGCATATTGAGAATTGAAAATAACACTAGCTAAAAGCACAACTAATGCGTCTCCACAAAACAACAGCAGGTCCATGGACACCCTGGTGATGGCACATTTCAGTGCTACCAGGGTAATTCTATATAGCTACCAAACAATCATGTTATTTTGACTATTTACTTTAAAAAATGGTAAATATAAAAAATTAAATTGTAAACACAAAAAATTAATTATATAAAAGTATTCTAAAAGCTAAAAATATTTATAATTTCTTGTTTTATTTCTACTTGGAAAAATGTTTTCTGCCACTTTCAACATTTTTTTCTACTGGCAATTGAGTAAAAGGGACACAGTACCCACCTTCAGACTATCTCTCTCGGCTCGTTTTCCCTCTGTTGAGACAGCCTAACAAACCTAATCTGAATGTCCAAATGTTAAGGTTCATTTTCGTATGACACATTATCTAGAGTCCTATTATTGTATATTAAGTCCATGGTCTGTGTAATCAAAGACAATCTGTGAAGACCATAGAAATATGAAGACTATGATTTTGAGTTGTGGTGATTTTAGTTTGTCACTAGGTAGGATTTTCCTAGTGATGGGTCGGAGTCGATTACCTATATTTGTTGATTATGTATATTATTGTCTAACATACGTAATCTATGAAATATAAAGGGATGATTTTTGTATAAAAAATCATTTAATAGAGGATGCTTTAGTATCCGCTAGCTGATGCCCGCGACTTCGTCCACGTAGATTTAGGTTTTTCGGTTCCCGCGGGAACTCTATAATTTTCCGGGATAAAAAGCTTATGTGCTATTCCAGACTATTATCTATCTCTGTGTCAAATTTCATCCAGATCCGTTCAGCCGTTGGAGCGTGATTGAGTAACAAACATCCATACATCCACACATCCATACATCCATACATCCATCCAAACTTTCCCATTTATAATATTTATTTGGTAAAGAACCGAAAAGTTTACAATTACCTACAGATTATTTTTTATTTTTGGCTGCCTGTTAACCGATCACGTTCAAACCAGTGAATACTTACTATCAAGTTGCAATATGGATTGATTGCAACTTGACATACTTTCAAGGTGCGGCCCTGTGTTTTGTGTATGTGTGCGTAATGTTTTCACATATAGCCACTCCATGAGTTGGGTCTGCCAGTCTTTTCTATTAATATTTTTATGCATAGGTCTCTCAGGTATTCATCCTTTGCAAACTTGAAATTCAAAGTCGAAGTTATATACTTAAAATAAAAGAGTCAAGTCCGGCCCTGTAATTTGTTAAAGTTCTCAAAATATCAAAAAAGATTATTCAACAACTTTAAGCATGCATTTCTACAGAAAACCATAATATTATAGTTTTAATATATGCATGGCTACATATTTCGTCATAACAACTATAAAATATTAGATATCTTAGCTTTGATACGATGCGACATGAAAACATTACAAAGCTACATGATAGCATGAAATTTACTTACCGATAGAACGTTACTTCTGGGGTTTTCCTGTACGAAGCGTTGGTAACACAGGGGGACACAACACTTCACCATTTTATTTCAATAAATATTCCTTTAAACCTCCAAATTTCACAAAAAAACTTATGACAACACAATGTAAACAAACGCCATAGGTCTCATAGATGTCTTAAATTGACTGCCACGCATTGAATTTTTGTCAATGTGTGCGTTGGTGTAGCACAGTGTTGCAACAAACTAAAACATACACATTTTTGCTTGGAGGGAAACGGTCACACTCAGTCACACTGAGTACATACATACACTTGTCTATGTGGGTGTGAAATTTATGTTGAGTCTGCTTCTATTAATATGTCTGTGTAATCAAAGACAATCTGTGAAGACCATAGAAATATGAAGACTATGATTTTGAGTTGTGGTGATTTTAGTTTGTCACTAGGTAGGATTTTCCTAGTGATGGGTCGGAGTCGATTACCTATATTTGTTGATTATGTATATTATTGTCTAACATACGTAATCTATGAAATATAAAGGGATGATTTTTGTATAAAAAATCATTTAATAGAGGATGCTTTAGTATCCGCTAGCTGATGCCCGCGACTTCGTCCGCGTAGATTTAGGTTTTTCGGTTCCCGCGGGAACTCTATAATTTTCCGGGATAAAAAGCTTATGTGCTATTCCAGACTATTATCTATCTCTGTGCCAAATTTCATCCAGATCCGTTCAGCCGTTGGAGCGTGATTGAGTAACAAACATCCATACATCCACACATCCATACATCCATACATCCATCCAAACTTTCCCATTTATAATATTTATTTGGTAAAGAACCGAAAAGTTTACAGTTACCTACAGATTATTTTTTATTTTTGGCTGCCTGTTAACCGATCACGTTCAAACCAGTGAATACTTACTATCAAGTTGCAATATGGATTGATTGCAACTTGACATACTTTCTGCCCTGGGATACCTAACTTAGAGAATATTTTTATCCCAAAAATTATAGGGTTCCTTCGGGATAGAGTGATGACAGTTTTTAACAATAATTATTATAAAAAATATACTAGCCATAGGTACTATAGCTTGGCAAAAAAGTCGTGAAACTAATAGGGGCGCCACTGTCGCAAATTTTTCTTGAATCTAAAATTTTTCTTGAATCTAGCAACCCGAACTAGCCCGCATAGTACGACAGATTAGTTTTAATACTTAACTACTTTACTGAAATCAAAGTAGTACATTTATTGAATTCAAATTTCTTGTTAATTATTTCTTTAAAAATAATAATAAATAACCTTATTTAAACCCAAATAGCAACTAAATAATTTATAAAAGAAGGTAAAATTTTAACTATATTACTAGTTACTAAATTAATTAAAACTAAAAAAAAACTTTACGTGGTTGGCACCATACTCCTTATACTAATTACGCACGGGGTTATTGATTAAAATGCAGTTTAGTTAGTAAGTTTCAGTATATTTTATTTTATTTACTTAGTACATACAAAGAATATAATTTGCCCAAAATATCGTCTTCCAAATATCCCATTTCAAAATGAAATGATGACAGTATAATACCGCAAATATCTAATGTTTTAGAAAAAAATTAGAAAAAGAATTCTAATTAGAAAAACTCGTATTATCTAAAAATTATTAAATCAGTGTAACAATCGTGATGACCTCTGATTCAGTGTTGCCATTGGCGGCTGGAGAAATAGAACGTCGGGGTGTCTGAAAAGGAACGAAATTCGAGGTGAGGGAACGAAGAACATAATATAAGTTTTTAAATCAATTTTTTTCCAGAAAATTTAATTGTGCAAGACTTATAGGTTTATATAGGCATTTATATTCATTTATTAAGGGGGATGAGCACATCCGGCCCGCGAAATTCAAATTTAATTTGGTTTTTCGCAATTTGGAAGCTTATAACACATCGTAGGCTTATGGCATTGAAATTGCGAAAATAGCAGTATCATCTTCACAGGTTGATATTAAAAATTATGCTTGAAAGTGTCCAGTTTAGGAAATTAATCCGAGTATCGAGTTTGACGTGAGTATAGCCATGCCATGGCCATAAGCCTACGATGTGTTATAAGCTTTCAAATTGCGAAAAACCAAATTAAATTTGAATTTCGCGGGCAGACCGTTGTGCTCAACGGTAGTACACACTCAGTGAAAAAACTTCCCAACTCCCAAGCTGCAGCAAATCAAAAACTTTGTTTATTTACCAATTTAGATTAACTCCGTGACCCGTGTACTTCACCACAGAACATCACACACACAGTCGCCCATAGAGTATATTGAATATAGTGCAGTCGCCGGAACGGCGCGGCGGCACTCGGCAGTCGTCTCGCTCGCCACAGACTAAAGAAGCGTATTTTTTTGTTATGGCTGCGTTCGTACTTGCTTAGGAAAGGGCGGCAGTTTTGGGCCGGATGGAGAAACGAAACGCAATTTTTTGTTCTTGATTCTTGAACACAGATTATGTAGTCTTGACTTCCTTAATTATTTTCTAATTTTGTTTTCGTGAAAGAACGAAAAGAACGGTTGAAGTAAGGGAACGCCGAGGGAACGCTTGATCATAAAATAGAACGCTTTTCGTTCCCTAGGGAACGATCTGGCATCGCTGCGAGTCTGATTGGCTGCACTTACGGCGTTCTTGGTGTACCAATGCATTTTAACCTATAGCGGGAGAGTGGAAGCCATTGCGATCGTTACACCCAATCAATTTTAGAGAATACCACCAACTTTCGTAATTTGATTATGGATTGCTTCATTAAGGTGTAACGGAGGAACATTCGTAAATAGCTAAATACCATCGACAGCTAAAATCATAATTCAGAACCCTTCCTTTGGGCTTTGTCGTAGTCGGGTAAAAATTGGTACAATATAATATCCGATCTTATTTAAGTACCTATATAAAAATCTCGTGTCACGATGTAGGTATGTTCGGGATAAACCCTGAAACTACTGAACCGATTTTGATCAAGCTTCGTAACTATCTGTAATTTGGTCTAACTTAAAAGATAGGATAGCTTAATTGTTATATTCTTATAGATTAGTTGGCGGTACGAAGTTCGCCGGGTCAGCTAGTTAATTTATAAATATAAAACTTTCTTGTCGTGATAACGCCTATTTCTTGGGGTAAATTTATAGTGGGTATAGCATCTGATTTCAGTCGCCTCCATTTGGTGTATTCGTTTGGCAAAAATGAGTCTTCTGTGAAAAGTTTTGAGCAAATAGGACTGTTATGCCGGGGTGTCCAATTAGGTCTTTTTATCATTTCTATCCATTTCCTTTTCATTCGTTCATTTTTAAAGAAATCTACAACAAAGATTAGAGAGTACCTACATAATACTCGTATGTACGTACTAGTGCAATAATTATCGATAATCTATTTCACAGCACTAGTAACCTAAAAGCGTTTTGGCGAAAAATCATTATTATTATTAAATAAGTATATAATTGAGTACTTAAACATATTTATTTACTTTTTCTTACCCTTGCTTACCTATTTACTAGTAAAATCCTTAGTCTTAAACAAGAACCATTGCCAAAACTCACAGATGAAACCCGACAGATTCTATATCATTTTATTTTCTTAAACTATTGGATTTACGTCCCTCAAAGGCACAATACATTTTTTGTGGACACTTGGCTTTGACTTTAGAGCTTTATGCACCTTAGGAATTTACTTTAAATAAAGAAATTCTTAAAAATCTTTTCTGTTGCCTCTAATGTAAACAAACAAATACTAAGCAACAAAATTATGTGTACAGTGAATGACCCGTATTATTTGTACAAGAATAGGGTATTTTGAATTTGACAGTATTAAAAGATAAAAGATATAATTTGACAATCTGAACCTTGTGACCAGTTGCTAATCGAATAGACACAAACAGCGATATTTTGTTTCACTCACACTTACGTGATGGTAATAAACAGAAATTGGATAAAATATAGTATTCTTAGTTTTTATTTTAGCCCTACTTCCATTAGACGGCAGTCGTAATTCCTTCTTCCATGGTGAAGACAATAAATACCATGGAGGTAGAAAATGTCTGGATCGTCTCTAATGGTCTCTGTCTAGTCTACGGCTTTGTCACAGACATGTGTGGGCTTTGTCTCTAGTATTTTCTGTCTACGATAGTAAAATATGGTAATCCATGACACAAACCACAGCACTCTCTGTTCCTTCTCTCATAGCCCGATGGGACGGAAAATCCGACACGACCGGAGAGAGATCAGGCGCAGGACCGACGGCTTAACGTTCTCTCCGAGGCACAGGGATGAAACACCGCCAAACTAACTCCGGGTTAGTACTGAGAATTCCTTGCTATAAAAACCCAACACTTGTTATGGCCCAACCCAGGACTCGAACCCGGGACCTCGTCGGCCGCAGTCAAACAGGCCAACCAGTTTTGCATGGTTAAAACAATGGTGCCATTGTGATTTATAAAACTATCACACTGATCGCGAGCAATTTACTCTTATCCATCGAGGAGTTCCGTTCTCAATCTCCGGAGATATCATCAGATCTTCACCAAATTAAAATGGGACCACCTCTGAAGTATGACCTACCAAACATAAAAAGAATTATCAAAATCGGTTTATAATTGGCGGAGAAATCGCGTAACAAACATACAAAAAGAAAAAAACACATACAGTCGAATCGAGAACCTCCTCCTTTTTTTGAAGTCTGTTAAAAACTTTACTTAATGTAGACCAAAAATATAATTAACCGAGCGAAGCGAAGGTCTCTGAGTCTACTTGAGTGAATTGGCACTGGTCCGTCCGTCCGTCCGTCTGTCAGAGCCTTATAACTTTTGAATTACTAAACGTAATTACTTCAAATTTAAATATAATATGTAAACCGATGGCCTCCCGCCGAATATGGCTTAAAAAGTTATAAAAATCTTTATTTCAGGGGGGCTCTCATAGAAGCGAATGCGAAGTAAAATATTTTTTATAGCGTTACATAGGGTTGCGGTACATCATTTTAAAGATAATTAGGAATAGAGTCCAACAATATTTTTTTTTAATTTTTCCCCAAAAATTTACGAAATGGGCTTTCAAAGTGGCGATTTTCTAACGTCCAAAGTTGACCTCCAAACTCTCAATTTTCTGAAAGGCCGAGCCTGAAACTTATCAATTATTTGAATTATATCCTGTACTTGAACAACAAATACTAATATTAAATAAATATTATAAGGAAAGGAAATTATTTAATTTTTATTGAGCTTCATTATTTTTAACAGAACTTCACAATGATGTCAATAGATGGCGCTCTGTGATACCACGAGGTCTCAGTTCGGGGCGAACCTGTATGTGGATTTAGAAATAACAGAATCATGTTTTATCTTATTAGGATGTATTGGTACCTATTTATTTTAACACAGTGAGCAAAGATATTTTTATTTAAAAATTACAGTTTACCAATATCACATGAAATATATAGCTTTCTTTATGTTTCACAAGTGCAATCTTGTTCACTGGAATTAAAAAATGTATATTAAAAAATATGTAAAAAAGCCAAGTTTAAGAAACATTTTTGTTATGCATGGATAACCAAGATAAATGAATATACAAGGGCCAAATGCAGTAAAACAGCTAAACAATGCTTTTTTGAAAATAATTCAATACCCTTCATCACTGATTGTTATTGTGTATCCAGAGTATGCATCTTTCACTAGTTTTGCTGCTACCTCATGGTCTGCTTTACCATAACCTTGTGAATAACCATAAATATGGATTCTTTTGTTTTCAGGATCATGAGATATTCTTCCTCCTCCTAAGGGTTCACAATCAAGTGGGGAAAGTTTTGCCTGTACCTAAAAAGAAGATTTGACTTATATTTATTACAGTTTCATGATAGTGGTAATTAAAATATGTGCAACATACAATAATGAATAATCTTATCAAAAATGACATTGACTTCATACTTTAACACATTATGGGTGCGTTCCGAAATACACTGAGAGCACTGGAAGTCCCCAGTAAAGAGCACTGCCAGTGCTCGCAGTGCTTATAACGGAACACACACTATGTAGGCATCTGTAAAATTACAGAATACAAATATCACTCATCCCTGAAATAATGTTATTTTTGGCACTAAATGCAGACATAAGGAACCAGATATCACAAAAATTTTAAACATATACTGTGTACTGTATTCAAAAATAAATGCTGGTTGTCTTATCTTTTTTACCCGTATTCCTGCACAAATGCATATCTCTCATACAATTTTGTTTACAAAGATCAACTTTTTTTAGGGCAGCAGTTATTGTAAGAAAAATGATCATACTTCATCATAAATATCAGAATGATAATTACACCGTTTGTAGCCTCTCAGAATGACCATCTGTGGTTTCGCTGCATCCTTCTTTTTGTCATACACATTCATTAATATATATTTGAACACTCCTGATGGGTCTATGTCAACGAGAGGTATTTTATTTCCAGAAGACATGTTTCGAACACTGTTTGCTAGGGAATTTACTGTAAAAAATAAAGAATTACATAAACACTTAATTGTACAGCTCACTTCGTGCCAAGCGGTAAGGTTAATATTTAATACCATACATGTAACCCCCCTGCTACACACTGCCCGAGTGACGTGGGAAGTAGCGTGGGACGGAGGCAGAGACGTCGTGTGGCAACGATACTCGCCATGCTCTCGCCACGCTCCTCGTCCTCGCGCATCGCTCCCTGTTTTGTCGGTTTTTTGGGCGCGAGTCAAAGGACTGGCGATATGAGCGCGAGAGACCTCCCACACACTGCCCGCTACTCATTCGCAATCTAGCGCTCGTAGCAGAAGCACGCGCAATCATGCCGTCGCCGCCGCCGCCAGCCGATGTTTTATGTTTTAAATATATTATGTTGGTACCTATACCTACATTATGATGCCCGTGACTTCGTCTGCGTGAATTAAAAAAATTCCTGCGGGAACTTTTTAATTTGCCGGGATAAAAGTAGCTTATATTGTGTTATTTCAGACTATAATCTATTGATGCCCGCGACTTCGTCCGCGTGGATTGAGGTTCTTTGGTTCCCGCGGGAACTCTAATTTGCCGGGATATAAATTAGCCTCTATGTTATTCCATAAGTATATTAGTATAGAGAAGCTTGTTTTTTAAAAGTACTAGCTGATACCCGCGACTTCGTCCACTTGGAATAAGTTTTTTTAATCCCCACGGGAACCATTGATATATTAACTCTAATTTTCCGGGATAAAACTATGCCTATGTCGATCTCCGAGTCCTAAACTATACCCATGCAAAAAATCACGTCGATCCGTTGCTCTGTTGCGACGTGATTGAAGGACAAACCAACAAACAAACACTTGGTAGAGGGGATGAAAGTCAAAATATATGTACTTAGTTGTAATTCATTAACGCGTAGTCTGATTTCATTCATTCTTTTTTGTTCGAAAGTACGTACTTACTACTTACCTACTTTAAAAATTGATCTGTAAAAATTTCAAGGTCATTGGGTTTGTAGTTTAGAAGCATTGATGTAGAATTTTAGTAGTATGTTTAGATTAGAAGTATCGAAACTATCATTATACACAGCAATGAACGTCCAAAATAACTTGAAGCCTATAATGTGTTATTTTTTGCATGGGTTGGTATACCTAGTTGAGGACCTGGCCCCTTATTCTCTAACTCAGTGGCTATCAGAAAATGAAAGACACTGACAAATAGATAAAAAATATATGTATGTACTTTTTTCCCGGAGTGTATGTTTAGGCACACAATGGGGCAAATAAAACACTAACTTTAGCAATTAGTGGTTTTAATGTTTATCCGTCGATGGATGTAAAACGAATGAAATTGCATCCATATAAATATTATAAATGCGAAAGTTTGGATGGATGGATGTATGTATGTATGGATGTATGTTTGTTACTCAATCACGCTCCAACGGATGAACGGATCTGGATGAAATTTGGCACAGAGATAGATTATAGTCTGGAATAGCACATAGGCTACTTTTTATCCCGGAAAATTAAGAAGTTCCCGCGGGAATCAAAAAAACCTCAACCACGCGGACGAAGTCGCGGGCATCAGCTAGTAATTAATAAAGTCAAGTACAGTGTTGACAAACGCCTGTTAAAGTTTTAGAGCAATTATTGTATGTGATAAACTAGTGTTCCGAAGTGGCCAGGCGTCTGCGCCGGAACACGTTGCAATAAGGAGTTCCCGTGGGAAGTCGCGGGTATCAGCTAGTTTATAATATTAGTATGGATTTTGAACTTAGAGCTTATTATTTTTATATAATTTAATAGGTACATTTATATAGTTAAATATGCTAAACAAGGATAGCGCGCACGCAGCCACAGTTTCAACCTCCATTGTGTGTTACGTGTAGCAAGTGCAAATGACCTATATACCTATATTATGTTTTAAATAAATCATGTTGGTACCTATACCTACATTATGATGCGCGTGACTTCGTCTGCGTGAATTAAAAAAGTTCCCGCGGGAAGTTTTTAATTTGCCGGGATAAAAGTAGCTAGGTATATTGTGTTATTTCAGACTATAATCTATGATGCCCGCGACTTCGTCCGCGTGGATTGAGGTTCTTTGGTTCCCGCGGGAACTCTTTAATTTGCCGGGATCTAAATTAGCCTCTATGTTGTTCCATAAGTATATTAGTATAGAGAAGCTTGTTTTTTAAAAGTACTAGCTGATACCCGCGACTTCGTCCACTTGGAATAGGTTTTTTAATTCCCACGGGAACCATTGAAATATTATACGAGAACTCTGTAATTTTCCGGGATAAAATGTAGCCTATGTCGATTTCCGGGTCCTAAACTATAGCCATGCAAAAAATCACGTCGATCCGTTGCTCTGTTGCGACGTGATTGAAGGAATTAAATATGCTAAACAAGCATAGCGCGCACGCAGCCACAGTTTCAACCTCCATTGTGTGTTACGTGTAGCAAGTGCAAATGACCTAGTGCGGAGCGTCGCGATTAATCGCGCGAGGAGAGCTGTGTGTGGCCACGGAGGGCAGCAACGCGGCAGAGCGAGGGCGTGCTACGCGGCAGCGCAAGGAGCATAGTGTAGCGGAGGCATAAAGAATTGTTTATGACTAGGACAGTGGGATACTAATGATAAGAAATTTCTTACAGTTTCCGATTTTAGCATTGTTATTTTAATAATAAAAAAATAAATAAACAACCTACACCACAGCCGACACAGAATTTCACAGGATTTGAATCATTTGAGATTTGAATTTCGACATTGACAATTTTAGCCAAAAAGTAATCTTAATTCTTACTCTATGAATCTACGCCTTTTGACCATTTCCTGTCCTTGTCTCTGGTCGTAGTTACAAAGGGTGTGTTCCGAAATACACTGCGAGCACTGTACTTGTATCACAGACATATCTGTGACTTGTATGGTGCTTATATCGTGATCGGAACATCCACTAAAATATATGTTCATGCTATTCTAGTAATCTGTGATTCATGTCAAAGACTACAATAATAACTTTCTCTCAAAAATAATTTTATCCAGATTTGTAACGTAATTTGTATGAACCATTTTTTCATAAAATGTATTGAAATTTTACTTTATAAATCCTTTAAAAATAATGTCCGGCCCAAATAAATTGGATCCAAATACGACTGGTGAGTGAGTACTGAATCGAACAAAAATATTTTGCCAAAATATTAACCTTGAATTTCAGCTAGAATCTCGTATTTAAACATTCGTAGTAAGTTTAAAATGTTATTGTTAACGCGTTTACACATAAATTAAACTTTTGTATGAGTAAATAATGAAAAATATAGTAGTTTAAAAAGACCGTTAGAAAAAAATTCGCCTGTGGCCTATTTGCTACTCGCACTTATTTTTATGCAAAACATTGCAGGTGTGTGGGTGAATTTCTTCACGGCGGCTGGCATACCGTCCGAAGTGTCAGCCACCTACGCCCTCACGTTCACGGAGAACAGAATACAGAATGATATGCTGCTTGATCTGAACAAGGAGTACCTCAGAGACATGGGCATTACAAGAATGGGGGATATCATAGCTATATTACGGTAAGGATCTGTATAGATTACAGACTGCATTTGGAGTGCAAATTTGCTATTTTAATGCAGGTTATTTAAACGATAAATATATGCATCACAAGTCACAACAGCTGTGACCAAACATGTCCTGGTCATATTAGCTCACTCATACAACTCAAATCGAAGTTTGGCGGTCATCACGTAAAAAGCATGCTGCAAGCATATTTAAAGCCGCATCTTTTAATTTTGGGTAGCTAAGCCCTGTCCAACCCCATATATTGCCCAACCTTTTCGGGGACCTGGAGCTCTCTTTCTTGTGATCTGTAGATGTCCAAAGAAAGGCTCTAATTTTCTCTACCAAGTCGTTAACTACTACCAACTAAAATAAACTAACATTTATAATTTTACTAGATGACGGCCAAGACTTTGTCCGTGTGGAATAAGTTTTATTTCATTCCTTAGGGAACTCCTTAATTTTCCGGGATAAAAAGTAGCCCATGTCCTTCCCTGGGATGTAACCTATTTCTATACCAAATTTCATGAAAATCGGTTGAAAAGATGGTCTGTTAGATAAAGAAAGGAAAGATTGATACAGAAATAGTTGAGATAGTTAGAAAAAGCTAGGGAAGTTAAGCATAGCAGACAGACAGAGATACTTTCCCATTTATAATATTAGTGTAAATTTTATTTTGTTCTATTCCATTGTAATGCTGTCAGTCACGCAAAGCTGGTGCACGAGAGCACAGCACGGGACCGAGTGCTGAGCACCACCGCTGCCAGCACCAAGGTGCCTGTCGCGGCCGTCACTGGGCGCTCCACTGTCGCACAGCCCTCCTCCCGTGAGTTTACTCTGTTCATTTCAATGATTTCGGGAATGTGTTGTACTTTTTTGTCAAATCTATTTGGGCATATTCCGATAGTTCACATAGTTTACTAGCTTATGCCCATGACTTTGTCTGTGTTTACTACATATATTACAAACCCCTATTTGACCACCTTCAGGGTTGAATTTCCAAAATATCCTTTCTTATTTGATGTTTACATCATAGTAGCGATCTGCATGCCAAATTTCAGCCCATTTCGTCCAGTGGTTTGAGCTGTGCGTTGATAGATCAGTCAGTCACCATTTCCTTTTATATATTTTTATAACAAAAATATTACTCATGATAGTTATAATGGAACCAGTTTCCAGCAATGCTGCTATTGCTTTGAAGTTAAACAATAGATTTTAGTAATTTAATGTGCCTGATTTAATGTAAGGTGAAACATTTTTAGTGAAAAATTGCATCTCATTGTAAAAAGATTTCTGCAAATGAATTCAAATTTTTTGAACATATAATCTACTAGCTGATGCTGATGATTTCCGCAGGAACTCCTTAATTTTCCGGGATAAAAGTCACTATGTCACTCTCCAGGTCCTCAACTAGGTATATCCATGCCAAAAATCACGTTGATTCGTTGCTCCGTTGCGGCGTGATTGATGGACAAACCAACAAACAAACACTTTCGCATTTATAATATTAGTATGATTCTATCTATCATCTTTGTATGTTTTGTCTATCAGCCGCAAGTCGCATATTGGAGCACTACACGCGGCGCGCCACGCCCGACACGTCGCCCGTCAGGGCTCCACAATCCAAGAGGAGGTCCAGTGAAATGTAAGATACTTTTTATTTCTTTATTTCCATTGAATTGTATGTACAAGTACTAGAACCGACGCCGCAAACAACAAATTTGCGCCATGCTTTGCGGCCGGCCGGCTTCACCTTATTTAGTCTCTCGCCTACGCTCTTCGCGGCCGCGTGTCGAAATTGTGCTCGCACGAAAATTTTAAAATGCCGTCGTGCGTTATAAAAACGTGTAAAAATAATACAACTGTAAATAAAAAAGATTGTGGCGTGACATATCATCGGTAAGTAAACAAAACGTTAACGAAAACAAACCAAACAAATTTTTGAAGATATTTTTCTACTGATTCACCCACGTTCCACCATTTCTCGGAATATCATAGATTAAAAGTGAATTTTACCTACAGATGAGACACCTACGATCATACATTTTACATTTTACTTTTTTATTAGGTATTCGACCGATTTCGTTAAAATCAATATTTGGGGCTCCCTAGGATCACAAAACAGGAAACTGTTACCAAAATTTAAAAAAGTCAGCGCCATTTTGAAATTCTTTGCTATTGTACCGATTTCGTTCAAAATCGATATCTGAGGATCCCTAGAATCACAAAACAGGAAACTGGTACCAAAATTTTAAAAAGTCAGCGCCATTTTGAAACTTCTTTAGTTTCTCGGTAATTAATTACTGTAAAACTTTAAAAATTTAACAAAAAAAACTTTTGCTCTCTTGTTACACAAATAACTATTATATAAACGGAAACGATTTTTTTTTCACTTCATTAGGGTTCCGTACCCAAAGGGTAAAAACGGGACCCTATTACTAAGACTCCGCTGTCTGTCTGTCTGTCTGTCTGTCTGTCTGTCTGTCTGTCTGTCTGTCTGTCTGTCTGTCTGTCTGTCTGTCTGTCTGTCTGTCTGTCTCCAGGCTGTATCTCATAAACCGTGATAGCTAGAAAGCTGAAATTTTCACAAATGATGTATTTCCGTTGCCGCTATAACAACAATTACTAAAAATTAAAAAAATATATATATTAATGGGGGTCCCCATACAATAAACGTGTTTTTTTCTTATTTTTTTGCTCAATATTAAAAACGGTAACAGGTAGACGGTTCAAATTTTCACAGAATATTAACTTGTATATTCAGTTAGCGCTCGGCGCTTGTCCAGTGTGCGCGCGTTCTCGCTATAGCTGTCTTGTCAAGAGAATAGTGATGTGACAAGTCACTATCGACATCTTGTCGATAGTTGTAAAGACGACCGGATGGATAGGTTCCTTACAAGGTCCTCGTCCTTTGGTAGTCTTAACTCAAAACGACCAGCTGATGATAACATTGATGGTTGGCGTACGCCCAAGCGCTATGCGCAGCAGAATAAACAGTCGAAGTTCGATGACAGCCGCAATCTGTCGACGAGTAATAAATATCAAGGTCTGCCAGTCGACAGTGAAAATGATTCAAGCAACAAACGTTACATCGAGGCAACTACTAGAATCAAGAAGACAGGTCACATCCCACCAATTATCGTGGATATCAAAAATAGGACTCACGAAAACGTCAAAGAAGCTGTAAGTAAATTTTCAAAACAGTTTCATCTTCAGTATAGGAACGGTAACAAAGTAGCTGTTATTTGCTATTCACCTGAAGCTCACCAAGCCATCAAGGAAGGCCTTAGAACAGAAAGTGTATCTTTTCTAACCTACACCCGAAAGGACGAAAAGACACCCAAGGTGGTCATCAAAGGTCTGCCGGCTTATGCTGAAAAGGATCTTCCTGAAGAGCTTGAAAATCTCGGGTTCAAAGGAGCTACTGTGACCAAATTAAAATCTAAAAACGAGCTTCCTTGTCCTCCGTACTTAGTACAGCTTGCCGAAGGAGCTGACGTCATCAAATTTCGCCAGATTAAATATCTTTTTAACTGTGTTATTACTATCCAGAAATATAAACCCAACCGCAAATCAGGTACACAGTGTTATAGATGCCAGGATTTTGGTCACTCGTCCAGAAATTGTAATATGCCACCGCGTTGTGTTAAATGCACTGAGACACACCCGACATCAGAGTGCTCAAAAAAGGATCGAAAAGAAACTGCCCACTGTTGCAACTGTAATGAAGAACATCCTGCAAATTACAGCAAATGCAAAGCCAGATTGGCTTATCTCGACCGTCTGCAACAGAATATACATGTTCGAAAGCCACCACCGCTAATTAATTTATCTAAGCCCATATCGAAAACTAGAACTTGGGCAAATGTTGCCGCATCTACTACTAGCGAAGGAGTAGCAGCTGAAGGAGGAATACCCAACTTCGCAAACCCGGTTGGTCCCGGAGCTACTTTTCCCACCACTGAGGATGCTGCAACCAAAGAAATGTTTGAGATATTGCTGATTTTACGTAAAATTAAAACACAGTTTTCATCCTGCACGTCTCCATTAGAAAAGGTCATGCTTGTGTTCACACACCTCGGTCAATATGTATAATAAAAATGACCTGTGCATACTCTCATGGAACGCTGACGGCGTACGCAGTAAAATACACGAACTACTTGATTTTGCAGTGCATTCCGTATCTGTTGATATAATATTCATCTGTGAAACTCGCCTTACACCAAATATTAATCTTAAGACTCCTGGTTATACTTGCTATCGACAAGATAAGCATCACACTGGTAGAGGTCAGGGTGTAGCTATTTTAATTAACAATAACATTGATCACTCCACAGTTATCATACCTAAAACTAAAAATATCGAGGCAGTTGGTATTAGCGTGAAAATTTCGGGAAATGAACATATTTTAGTATCAGTGTACCAGTCTCCCAACTTACCACTTTTGCAGTATGATTTGGATATTTTGTTAAGCCTTGGTGCACACGTGCTCATCGCCGGTGATTTAAATGCCAATCACGATTATTGGCAAAGTAGTTACACTAATACACGTGGTAGGGTCCTTTTTAGCCACATGTTGAACCGCGACTATACAATACTTGCTCCCGATCTTCCAACACAAGTTAACTATTCTTCTGAAAATAAAGCCACTAAACCTGATTTGGTTTTGGCACATAACATCTTAAATATTAGCGAAGTACAGGCTTTAGTGGCTTTATCATCTAACCATTATCCAATTTATTTTAGCATTGGAGGTTATCTGCGTCGTAACGTAAAAACTCGCTATTACCGATATCACGATGCGAATTGGAGCAACTATCGTGCACAGCTCGACGATAATATTCATCTCTCTTCAAAATTATTTTCCTCAATAGACCAGATAGACTTTGCTGTTGACCACCTGCACAGAGTCATTCTAAGTGCTAGAGACTCTGCTGTTCCGATGGGTACTTTCAACAATGACACTGTTACTGAATTGCCCCGACATGTCAAACAAACGATCAGATACAAAAACTACTTGCGTCGCTGTGATAATGAGCTACCCAAAGGACCTCTTAAGAGATTTGTTCGCGGTCTAATAAATCACCTTTGCAGTTTGATAAATTTTGCTGCCCAAAAGCACGCAGATGATAAATGGAACAAAAAACTTTCCAAGGTCGATAATCCTCGTGCTGATGTTTGGCGTATATCCAGATCATTGAAACCCAAACGGGTCATGATACCTCCCCTAAAAGTGCCTGATGGAACCTCGACTACCAACGTAGTTGAACAATGTGATGTACTGGCAACTGCTTTTCTTGGCAACATGAGACTCACTTATGATTGGCCAAGTGGAGACCTTGGTGATGCTGTTCAAAATTCGGTTGACATTATCCAAAATTTTAGGATATCTTCTCTTTCTCATCCTGTTCGACCTGCTGAAATTCGTACGGTGCTTAAGACCCTAAAAGTCCGTAAGGCTCCTGGGAATGACGATATTGTAAACACACTGTTAAAGAACTTGTCTCAAAAGGCTGTTGTCTTAGTGACAAAAATCTTCAATGGTTGCCTTTATTTGGGCTACTTTCCTACTGCCTGGAAAACTGCTAAAGTTATTGCTCTTAAGAAACCAGGCAAGGATGACACAGTACCTTCCAATTACAGACCCATTAGTTTGTTACCGTCTTTGGGCAAATTGTTTGAGAAGGTTGTTTATGCTCGCCTTCGTGCGGCTTCTGAGCATTTGCTTATCAATGAGCAATTTGGTTTTAGACAATCACATTCCACAGCTCATCAACTAGCTAGAGTCTGCGAGCATGTTACCCATAACCTTAATATTCACCAATCTACTGGTATGTTCTTGTTGGATGTGGAAAAAGCTTTTGACAGCGTCTGGCACGAGGGCTTACTTCACAAACTATTAACTATGGGAATTCCCTTATCACTAATTAAACTAATCAAGTCTTATCTTGAGAACCGCAAGTTTAAGGTTCACATTGGAGAAGCCAAGTCTTCGTGCTTGATGGTGCCTGCTGGCGTCCCTCAGGGATCTATTTTAGGTCCATATCTATTTTTATTATATCTAAACGACATACCAATTCAACCTCGTACAAGTTTAGCCTGCTTTGCAGATGACACCGCATCCTATACATCATCTGACGACATTGACCTGATAATTTGTCGATTACAGCTTTCTATTGATTTACTTCACGCTTTTTTCACTAAATGGAAGCTGAAGTTAAATGAGGATAAGACTGAAGCCATATTATTTACACGGCATCGCTCACCCCCATTTAGAACATTGGAAATCGCCGGCCATAGCGTCCATTGGAAGCGATCCGTACGATATCTTGGAGTAACCATGGACACTAAATTAAATTGGTCTAGGCACATGGCTAATCTTCGGGTCAAGGGAGCTCAGGCACTAGGTGCTCTTAGCCCAATTCTCAATCGTAGAAGTAAACTCAGCTCAAAAACCAAACTCAAAATTTACAGTGTACTTGTTAGACCGTCAGTAACTTATGCATGTCCTATCTGGAGTAGCACTTGTCTCACAAATTACAAACTACTACAAATCATTCAAAACAAAGCATTAAAAATAGCGTACAACACTCCGTTTAAGCGTAATTTAAATAGTCTACATAGCGAAATAAAATTTCCTCTTTTAATTCATTTCATTCTAAAACTTACACATAAATTCTACACAATGAACAAGTATCACAATAATCCGCTCATATCCAATATTTGTAAAACAAAAATAACTGATTTGTCGTATATCGACAGATACGGAACGTACAAGTTGCCCCATCACTGCCTATTGTTCCCGCAGGCCGATGACGTGAATGCAAGCGTGGCTAACATCCCCGACACGCGTGCATCGAACTGAACCCCCCCGTTCTCGCCTGCCTGCCGCCTGTGTGCGAGGGGCAGGGTAGCTCATCGCGCGGCTCGTATACTGGCCGGTGTCCGGTTCGTACGCAAGCCGAGAGTTAGCAAGTACATGAAGTAATTGTTATTATACCCTCTTTAAAATATTATTTCATGTTTGCAAAGCGAAAATACTGTTCAAGTATTTCGCAATACCTAATTAATAAGTTTATAGTATTTTAAATAAGCTCACGATCGAAAATGTAACATGTTATTTCCCTTCTTCTGTCTGTCAACTTTAATAGGCGTAAGTTAGTCTGTAAGTATCACTATATTTAAGTTAAACTTTTGTATAAATTTTACAAAATGTTTGTTACATAGTTATTTGATAATAAAGAATTTATAAAATCAAAAAATCAATCAACTTGTATATTACCTTTCAAAATAAATAATTAAATATCAATAAAGTAAATATTAAAGGGGGCCTCCCATACAACAAACGTAATTTTTTGATATTAACAATAAACCTCTACAAACAAAGTTAGTTTTGCGGTTCATTTCGTCTTGTTTTTAATACGTCATAAATCATAAAACTTACTACAGGTTTGTACGGAACCCTCGGTGCGCGAGTCCGACTCGCACTTGGCCGGTTTTTCTATAATGATAAGGTAGAATAAGATAAAAATGTCACTATTATTTTTTAACATGATAGGTGGATTGGTTAAGTTATAACATTTTCTTTTATAGTGTCAACAGTTCCTAATAAAAAGTTTAAAGTTGTATAAAATGAATAGCTTTTTGTTTTTACTTTTTAATTATTTTTTTCCGTCTATGAAAGTAGGTATACTATTATCTTATTTCATATGTGCACTTTATGCAGTTTCACACTGCATAAATTCAAAAGTACATAGTCTCATTGAATATAGGCAGAAAATACGTAGTGTCACTTCTGCGTGTCTCATCTATGACCATACTCGCGCGCACCCCGCGCGTACCGCACCCGCCGCGTGCTTCGCGACGCAGCACAGATTACATTCGCGGTGTCTTCTCTAGTACGTTAGTACATAATACCTCAATGTTTATTTCTCTGTAATCTGTTATTCTAAATGTCATATTTGCACAAAAGATAGATAAGAAGGGAGTAAGTGAAATCAAAGTGTTCCAAGCTGGAAAAATGACTAATACGGACCGCTCATCAGTTTTTAGAAAACAATAATTGTTCTTAATATTACGAAATTACATTTTATTAAGGTTTTAATTACATGTATAATTCATTGTTGTTCAACTCGGGTAGTTTTTGTATGACAAATAGCGTACAAGTACTTTTTTCTCACTTGGCATTCAGTGACATCACACAGCTTGTTTAATAAAGAAAACAGAACAGCGCACAAATGTGCTACATAGTTATAAAATAAAAAAAGTTCAAATGCATAAAAACTTCCACGCCTCTGGTGACCAAAGAGCTGGCGCTTATTTAGCCCAACGGCTTAGCCTTGCCATTCAACGTGGTAATAGCGCCAGTGTTTTGGGCACCATGCCCATTAACGATCACTTGGACGGTGTGTATTTTTTGGAAATATAATTAGTTTTAATTTAGATTTTAAGTTATAAAATTAAAATTATAGTAAAAGACAGCAAAGTATCGTTAGCAAATGGACACAAATTGAAATGAGGAGGGACAGGCAAAGCTAATTTAGATGGCGCCACCCTCGTTGGTAACTGGCAGGTTAATTTGCAATATTGAAAACAATGTACCTATTAAAATGTTTTCAAGGGAAGGAAACTGGCCAGTACCTTTTACCTTTAAGTGGTCTCGCCGTAAAAATCGTCAGGTCTAGAGTGAGCACTACATAACCCTGCAGATGAACTGGGTTTCTAATTTTTAGGCAAGGCTTTGACCCACAGTTTTGCTTCTTCTTTCTTTTGGTTCCCGCTGGAACTCTTTAATTTTCGGGGATAAAAAGGAGTTTACGTGTTAATCCAGGGTATTTAAATCTATCTCCATTCCGAATTTCAGCCAAATCTGTTTGGGTGAAAGACTAACACACACACACATATTTATTATAATACTAGATGATGCCCGCGACTTCGTCCGCGTGGATTGTTTTTTTTTGTATTCCCGGGGGAATTCTTCAATTTTCCGGAATAAAAAGTAGCCTATATGTCCTTCCCCGGGATGTTACCTGTCTTTACCAAATTTCATCAAAATCGGTTCCGTAGTTGAGCCATGAAAGCGTAGCAGACAGATTGACAGACACACTTTCGCATTTATAATATTATAGTATGGATTAGTATGATTTTATTCAATATTCAACAGGGCGCCAGTGGATGGTGATTCGAGTATCAAGAAAGCGCGTCTCATACGGTTTGCTTCTCCACCAAAAGCAACCACTACTACAACGAAAGATGGTGAGTTTCTTACTCCAAAGTCTAAATCATATAATTTCTCGTTCAGATTCAGATTCCTTTTCATTCAGAGACATAATAATTAATACGGCACGCCATGGCTCTTCAGGGCTCCATTATGAAAACTATTTTATTAAAATTTTTTTGATTGGTTACCTATGTTGTCATCAGAATCACGTTTTAAAAGGTAAGTATGTATTATGTTTTCTCTTCCAGCGCCGACAACCAAGACAGTGTTCGCACGACTCGGCAACTCGGATGCGCCCCCACTTTCAGCCCCCAAGCCCGCGCCACAAAAACCAGCCCCCAAACAAATATTCGCCCGGCTCGGAGCCAAGGACCAACCCGAGAAAGAGATCGTGCCAATACCAAAAGACGCACTCAAATACGAAGGCATACTCAAAAATGTTCCGATCTCTAAAAGGATATTCACAGTCACCACGAGTTCGAATAACGTGAGGAAAATTGCTGTAGGTACAATGAGAGCTGACGAAGCTCCGATAAGTATTAAAGAGAAACTGGCAACAACAAAGACTCAAGCAAAACCAGCCCCCATAACTCTCCGAGAGAAAATAAGTTTGGTGACTTCAAGCAAGTCCGTCAAATTCTCTAACCATGTTCAGTATAAGGAAATCGAGCCAATCAGTAATACACTCCCGAAGCCGAAGGCTACTTCTGTATTCAATAAACCGGAAAGGAGGCTTTCTATGCCAGAACCTAGCAGCGTCAAAGCCAGACTCGGCTCGAAAAACCAAAGCCAGAATAAGTTTACTTTAAACCAGCGTGTTTTTAATAGGTTAGGTGTTTGATTGAGTTGTAGAGAATATTTCTTTGTGTATGATTGATGTTAGGATAACCGATTGTAGGGGCCATTGCCTTGTCTAACAAACTAAATAAAAATAAAGTTGCTAAGTGAAAACTGGTGGTTCGCCCGAACTCATAACTCCCGTTCGTATGGGTATGGTAGAGTATGGGTCATCGGTTTTGTACCTTGTTAATGGTGCTAGTAGCTAAAGCACAGCGAGAAAAGCCATAGATTCTGCCAATCACAGCAATTGTAACTATTGCAATGGGATAATCACATCTTCCATTTTAGCACCGTGTGTCGTTGTTAGGCCAGCGAGAGAATGCGTTTTTGACAGTTCGTCGATGGTCGAGGTAACTTTGAAATGGCCAAAAAAAGTTACGGCAGAAATATTTTTATCGTTTATATTAGAAAACACATTTTTTTCTATCTGTATCTGTCGCTTTCACAAGGTTATGCAAACTGGCTTTCTTTGTTTTAAATGGCCTAATGTACACCAAAAACGAATTCTCTTGGTGCACGTATTTTGGTCTTTTAACGAACCGGTAGTAGAATGAACAAGAGAGACGGAAGGTAATCTTGAAAGAACTTCCCGTTATTTACTAATAATTTATGGGTGCTTGAGTTTTCTGTCCATATTTATTATTATTGAAATAGAAATAGAAATATAATACAGTTGTCTTTTTTCTGCATTTAAACTTTTTGTTTCTTCGAATTTGTTATTAGGTATGTTTGAGTCATCAAAATATGTAAATTATGTTTCATTAAGATTTTTTGACATAATATTTAGCGCAACAATTTGCATACATCTGTTCTGTTAATCTTTTTAATATTTTTCCACCAATGACACCACCACCACCACCACTACAGCCCATTAACGTCCCACTGCTGGGCACAGGCCGCCACTACGGCCCACACGGAGGGAGTTAGAGCTTAGACCCACCACTCTGCTCTAATGCGGGTTGACGGGCTGACAATGACAATGGGTTTTAATTAAATTAAACCATGTGCACTTTGTGAAGAATCATAGTAAAGCGCGTGATACCTGTAGCTGGTATACAAAGCGCTGGCAAGCTGGCACGCCAGTTACTGGCATAAAGTCAGTGCGTGATATACATGCCTGTGGCTGGTATGCCAGTTTACAGACAAAGTGAGCTAGTTAACCCCCACTTTCCCGCGAAGGGAACCGATCAAACGGCTTGCGATCTGATGGCACGTGAGCTACTGGCAGAATCTCGATACACATTCCAGTAGCTCGTTTTTGCTTGTGACTGGCATGCTTTTGGGCGAATACAAGCATGTTTATCACGGGCATAATGCCCGTGATAAACATGCTTGCATGCTTGCATGCGCTCGAGATAAACAATTTTAGTGGTTTCTAAATGTCTTGACTTTCAACTTTAATATTTAAATTTTCGTTGACTATTTCATTGTTTTGACTATTGTAGCGTCTGCATCACTTTTGATTGTGTTATTAGGTAGGATATTTTTCAACAATCGTTTTTAAACATTAATATTAGGTAAATAAGTTTTTTTTAGTGCAGTTAACATTGAGTTTTCCAAAATATGGTTTGTTTTATGTCAATAACTTAGAATATGGTGCCTTCACATTTTAAGAGAAGAGTAAGGAGTGAGTAGACGGCGTAGACGGGTTGTTTTGTACTGTAGTAGGAAAGAGATGACAATAAAGCAATATTGGCCGCGACAGGAGTAAAACGTCAAATTAAAACGTTTAAAACTAAACGAAAATCGGTTTATCCGTTTGGGTGCTACGATACCACAGACAGATACACGGACAGACACGTTAAGCTAATAACACCCCGCTATTTTTGCGTCGGGGGTTAAAATACACTAAATTTATTAATGTGCTAGTGTAACGGTGAAGGAAAAGATTGTGAAGTATGGTTAAAAACCCTTCTAATTCTGAGGAGATTCTTCCTCAGCGCCCTCAGGATAGGCGCGGTGGATGAAAATGATGAAGATGATGATGGCCATTAAAATAAAACATTAGGTAACAATGTTTTTGGCATTTTAGCATAAAAAATCATTATCGATTCAGAATAAAACTTAAAAATCTAGATTTCGGAGTCAATTGATAAAATTGTGTCCAATCCGATACCGCGTTCATTAAAATATCAAAGTTATTGTATTTATAGTTTTCATATTAAACCTTTCCAAAAATCGCATATTATGGGCCGTTAGAATAATATCAAACGTAAATGTGTATGATGTGAAATCCTCCGGAAATCTGGTCATTTATTGTAGGTATGTGATCAATATTTATTAGAATAAGAGTTTGGTTCCGACTTACTTTGGTAAGATTTGCTTTTTTATGTTACGATACTTTTGTAAATAATACCTAAGTGGAATAAACGTACTTTTTATTTCAAAAATTAAACTGTTTTCTTCTGTTCTGTGTTAACCTTCTCTAAAAATTAAGTAGAATTCCCCAGACTTACCTGACCTGGCATCGCTAGTATCTACTAAAAATAATATTAAAAAAAACAAAAACTAAACAGGCATAAAAATTAGTTCCAATTTCGGCCACCGGGTCGGATATAAGTTTGTGGGACTGTACATAGACTTCGAGTCATCATGGCACAGCGCTGGCCCTAGTGCCACTCGTCCAACGTATGGATCGATTCAAATATTAATTCTCGATCCACACGTTGGACGAGTAGCATTGGGGCCAACGTGTGTAGCTGGGGTGTAATTTTTTTTTTCTTTAATCTGTATGCCAGTGCCGCGGCCTATACTCGTAGAGTCAACACAAATCAAAGCTGAATAATATTTACAAGCTTATTACAAAACTCCTCGCGCCAAATGAACTGGAAGCATATCTATAAAATCCGTTGAGGATTTCTTTGAGTTTAAATTAATCTTAATTATTTTAGGATTATTATTACCTAATCTTAATTATTTTAAGATTATTATTAATCTTAATTATTTTAAGATTATTTTAATAATTAAGATTCGCTAATAATTTTGTACTTAGCAGCAAAATTTTCGTTGCGCATTAAGCTAACAAACAACAATGCGTTTCAAAACACGATTTAAAGATGTAATAAGTGCACAAGATTTTATATTATGTACTTACTTACGTAGGTACATAAACCAAAAATTTCAAGATGATATAAAAACAAGACTATTATTTCCAACACTCAGATACGTATTATAGCGTTTCAAAAATAATAATTAACAATTTTATGAGCATGACATTTTCCAAAAATTATAATGATTATTCTTAGATTTTATCTATAGTAGGTACTTAGTAAGATCCGTAATATCGCTCCTCACCGCAGTCTATTAACCGGCTGATTGAAGAAGTGTATCCACGTAAGACGATATCCTTACTTTCATCCAGCTTTCTTCACTCGGTCACGGTCACTCGGCTGAGTACACGGCGAAAGTGCTTAGGATTATAGGCTGACCACTGACTATGGCTCTATGTAAACAATCGATAAAAATGTTTTAGTAGATAATTAAATGTACGTCGTCATAAAATACTTTTTTTTTAGTAAATATGTCGATCAAACGAGCTGGCGGGTTACCTGATGGTAAGTGATTACCGCCGCCCATGAACATTTGCAGCACCAGAGGAACCGCCAATACGTTGCCGGCTTTTGAGATATTTGTTTATCCGCCCTTTGAAGAACCTCATATTGATGATGCCCGCGACTTCGTTCTGGTGGAATACGTTTTTTTTTGCTCGCGGGAACTCATTAATTTTCCGGGATAAAAAGTGGCATACCTATGTCCTTTCCCGGGATGAAACCTATCTATGTACCTACCAAATGTCATCAAAAATCGGTTGAAATATGGGCCGTATAAAAGCGTAGCAAACAGACAGAGAGACGGACACACTTTCGCATTTATAATATGAATGATAGTATGGAGTAGGTACCTATGGATTTCTAAAGCTTTAAGAGTGGAGACCACGTAGGTAGGTACTAAGTAGTAAACGTAGTTGTGAATAGGTCTTCCGGTATGGACTGATGGAGGCGAGACGGTATAAAGAGGGCTGGATGAGGAAAGCTGAGGACCGGGTGGAGTGCCGTTCTTGCAGCCGTGTTCCATGATAGTGACGATTTTATGAGTGATACCGATTCCTATTTTGATAAGTACCTATACCTATCGTGAATGAGGCTCACCCTGATGGCTCACCGGTTATAACTCACGTGTTTAGTCGGAAAGTGCCCGATTAGTGTCGAACCCGTCCGGAGCCCTTAATCACATGACAAAACACGCGAGTTATCACCGGGATATAGATATTTATAGATATAATGGTGACGTTTATTATAAAATATTGGACCAAAAAAGGGTATCGATGTCGAATCGTGACCTTTCGTTAAAGAACTTAGTTTCACAAAACATTTCCTAATTCAATGTTAATTAGTACCTAGGTACTTACCCTTTTAATTCACCGATTAATATTTTTGATAAGTTACAGTAAATAATTAGCATGCTACTAGATGATTGGGGAACTTTTTATAGAGCCTGTTGAAAGCCCAGCAGTGCTAACCACCGTAAACTCACGGGTTAGCAAGCATACAGTTGTGCATTTGAATGTATTTGGACGCCGCGCCGCTGCCTGTAGATTTACAGATCGAGTGATCAACATTGTGATGCACAGTATACATACGCGATCTAAAGCTTGACTTGATACCGTGCCTAGAAATACTGTAATAAGGGCAGCTGGATGAGCTATACAATGTGGATTAGCTTGTTTCACATATCCCAGATTTTTGTCTGAGATTAATATTAATATGTTTCAGGTTACAAACAGGTTTCCTTACATTATGCAAAAATGAATATGTACTTATCTATTTTATAAAAAATGCGAATTATAAATTAAGCTTACTGCTTGTATTTTCACGTAGCCACATAACGTTAAGCGTTATCCCATTCTTCTTTTTCTTGGTCGTATCGCTCTTGTATCCCATATGTAACATGAAAGGGTCTGCACTGTAGGATTTTCCAACTGCGTTAAATTCATAACCTTATGACGAAAACCTATCAATCGAGGATTTCTGCTTGCGTCGATGGATAATAACAAATTCGATTATTATTTTTTTATGCACAAAACTATTATTATGTAATGAATTATAAGGTACATTCACAGTGAAATTGAAATAGTGATCGTTTACATAATCAGATTCAAATTCAATTTAAATATTTTGCAAAACAACCAAAAGAAACTAGCTTTAGTTAAGTAGGTACGCCTTGAGGTTGTTCTCAGTCGTTACTTTTCTTTTGTTGAATTTGAAATAAATAGCCTATTTAATTTGATTTTAACTTTAATTTTTATTTTATAGTTAATTTTGATCAGTTATATGTATATTTTGAAATGAGTTTCAAGTTGGGAAGTTTCTTTGTTTAAAAGCAAACGCAAATTCCATTCTGGCTTAGAACGAATACTCTCTACCATCCAGCGGTCAAGTTCCTTGATATTTATGTTAGGTGTTATTTTTTTTAAGGAAAGCGCAATATTTTACTTTAGATTAGGTAGGTACTGTATAAATAGGTTTGTTACACACACAATTATTGTTATATCATTTATCTATCTAGTTCTTAATAGATGCTAGGCATCACTCTACCGTGACCGAATTGTCTGCACCTATAATACGTATGGACAAAAGCTTTTACCCCTGTTGCGATATAAATCAAAAAAAAGTCAAAATGGAGAGGTCTTAACGATTGCTAGCCGGCATAAATAGTTTATCGTTACAATTAGATTGACCTATTGTCCACTTGTATAGCGTTCGTTGAAATTCGGTAGTTCTCTTTGTATAAAGTCCATTTACTGATCAGTCGTCAAGAGTCGATGATATAACGCGGAAAAGTCGAGCGCCGCATGGTCGCAGGCGCAGCTTCAACGATATTTAAGTGCGCGCCGGGACGCGGCCGGCGCAGTGCCGCTCCCACCGTAGACCAAGTCGCCCATGATGGGGAGACAGGTAAATTAATTAGATTAATTATTATTATTATGAGTAAATTGACTAATAAATACTTATCAGAGGTTGCATTTGGCTATGAGACATCTTATGTCTCAAAGAAACTTTCTAATGGGATACGAACTTTTTGTGAGCTTTTTTCACCCCAGCTTTCCAAATAAACAACGAAGTAACTACTAGTAATAAGTCAAAGAGTTTTTATTACCATCTTTTTAATCTTTAGATAAGTAGTCCAAAGCTCCGAAGCAATCTTTTTTCCTACATGCACTTTTTGGATCATTAAGTCTTTCGGTCTAAACTTTTTGGACTGTTGATATGACTGTTAAGAAAACTTTGTATCAAATGATTTTATTTTATTTCCAGGCATTAATAGCAGCGCTATGCTGGATAGCGTTAAATGGGACCTCTGCGAAAGCCGTGCAAACTTCAAACAGTGTTGGACTTATAGACAATATCAGTGCCGAAAGTGCTCCCCCGCTATATCGTAATGTTCCCGTCGGAGTGTACTCGTACGCCAGCCCTTACGCGGCCTACTCCTTCAACGTTCCACAGTTTGTTGCGCCGAACTTTAACCAAATCGTTCCGTTGAATCAAGAAAGAATATTGGCGCAGAGCACGAACAATTACTTGAGGGACTCATACGGACAAAGAGCGCCTCAGGCCTACGCATACAGGGCCGCATTGCCTCAACAATTTGTGCCACTGCAGAAGCTACCGCCGCATCTAAGTCAGCCCTTAGTAGCTGCTGCTCCGAACGCTCAATATGGACAAGCTACCCACTTCTTTGGAGCTCCATTCAGGCTAGCCAACCTTCAGGCGGTATCGCAGCAGAATGGAAATCCATTTGGCGCTTCACAACCTTTAGTATACGCTCAAAATGTAAGGACGCTCGCGTCACCTGCATCCCAAGAAGCGAACGGACAACGCGTCGTTCAGCAGCAATCTACGAGCAACAATAATATATACGCTAATGCGCATACTGCCGGTCCATACAGTCATTTTTGGAACGAACCGAAAGCTCAGACAAAACAAGAGGAACCCAAAATTTCTGCCAGTGATCATAAAGAAAATCAGCAAATTGTTCAAAGCTTACCGTTAGTGCATGCACCTAAACAAACTACCATTACATCTTTTACTAATGGCAAGAAGACGGTCGTTAATTTGATCACTAAACCACCTGTACCACTTCTTGATTTGACGCTGTTAGAGCCATTGACTTTTGAAAATCCTTTAGTGCCTCAAGTACAACACTTTTTGCCAAAAATTCATTCAGTTACATATAAAACGTTACCCGAATTAAATCAGAACAACCACCATAAAGTTATTACTATAAAGAAGAAGACAACGAAAAAGACCAAGAAACAAAAGAAGCCAAAGATCATCAAGGATGAGATAGAAGTTAATCATACACCAAAAGTAAGTAACGACCATAATACTGAACTCTCTTATGAGATTAACTCTCCTACTTACAAGGAGACGATCTCAGAAAAAAAGGTTAGTTATAATAAGGAAACCACATCGAAACCGGTTGTTATAAGTTATGAAAAGAAAACTGAGATGAAACCTGTTACTTATTCTTATGGAAAAACCATTCAAAAGGAGCCCGTGCATTATAATTACGTGCATACTTCGAACGATCCCAAGAAACAGGCGTACCTTGATGATAATAAAGAGAAAACAAAGCATCTTATATACCACTTTAGCCCTGAGGAGCAAAACGAACAAAGCGAGGGAGAAAATGAGCAAAGCTATAATGCTGAACCGCAGGTGGAATCCGTGGAAATTATTGAAGAAAATCCGGATGAAAGTGTCTCGGAAGTAGAACCTCCGCAACAACATCTACATCACGAACCCCATCACAAACAACACCATCATCAACAACACGAACATCGACCCCAACAACAACAGCACCAACCAGAACCACACAATAACCAACAACCCCACCCACAACATCACAAACATAATGAACCACAACAAATACACCACCACCAATATGAACCACGACAGTACCATCATCATGAACCACAGAAACATGAACACTACCAGCAACAACACCACCAACAACTCACAAAATACGAACCACAACACCAAAAATATCAACCTCAACAGCACCAAATATACGAAGCTCAACATCAGCAACAACATCAAAAATATGAGCCACAACAACACCAAAATTACGACCCGCAGCAACAGAAACAACATGCACCGCAACAACAAATACACGATACCGCACAACACGAGCTAGCAGAGGAAGCATATAACGAAGCCAACCAAAACTTCAGAGAAGAACCAGAACCTGAAGACAGAGAGGTTGCTTACTATCAAAACTCAGAAGAAAATCTCGAACCAGAACATAAAGAGGAAATTTATAATCAAAATCCCAAGAACGCTCATGTAGAGTCACGTGAAGAATCTCCAGCACCTGTTTTACATAAGTACTCTCCTCAACATAAAGAAAAACAATATGAAGCTATAGTTCCCGAGTATGAAGAAGATATTACAATACTACCAGTGCACAGGCCGCATGCTCCCATACACGCTGCAGAAAATAGTAATCGAGATTCAAACAAGAAACACAACTCACATCCAGAAACACATAGTGAACAAGTGAATTATGATTATCCTAAAACATATTATTCTTCACCACAAGAAAGAACAAATCGGATTATCATCAAGGATGACCCCCCACAACAGAAAGAAGAAGTGTACAAGCCAAACGATGAGCTAATAGAAGCGATGGTAAAAAAACAAGAGGAAAGCGAGGAAGATTTTGAACAAGCATACAAAAATGCAGCTTATGGGTTTCCTGCATACGAAGGGCCAGTAAGAAATACAGACAGAGAAAAAGAGATTTACAATCCGGCAAACTATGGTGAGCCTCGATTTCAAAATGATTTTGATGAGGAAAAAAGTCCCTTAAGGCAATACGAACCCGAAGGTGACGATTACCCTTCACAAATGCGCTCTAACTACAAAGACTCCAGAGACAAAACGAATGAAGATTACTATACCGATTATTCACAAAGTAGACCCCAAAGCCTGATTGAGGGAAAAAAGAAAAAGGAAGAGTACTATGACAATTATAACGAACACAAGCCGCAGAAATATTACGCCAAAGATGATTCAGATAAGCAGCAAAGCGCAAAATACACCGTGGGACCTGCTTACAGCTATCCTGGAGCGCCACAACAAAAGTTTGCGAAATTCACCAGTAGAATCACGCCATTAGACGAGTACAATTACGTCAAGGAAGCTCCGATCGACAGTTCTGCTTTTGGGACAGGAACATATACCAGTAAAATGCAATTACTGGAACCACATTATCAGTATGGATTCGAGCCGATAAGAGTATCTAGATTATTAGATCGAGAGCTAGCCGCCATGGCTAGTGACCATAGTCCCGAAACCGTAAAGAAAATATATAAAGAAAACTATTATATTGAAAAGTCTAGTACTTCAAAAAGCTGATAGAGTATTTAATTAATTTATTATATTACGTTAAGTTAATTTTAATTATAAGGGTTTGTTGTCCGTTGTTATCCCGTGTGAATTGCTGATAAAAATATAAAACAAGAATTTAATGTAGGATTGTCTTTTTCTTATAAAATCATAATACTTAATGTTCTTTATTATCTTCAATTAATTATTTTCTATCCAGCGATATAAAATTATATTTATCACAACATTTTATGCAATACAACTTTCTCTGTCAATGTATTACGCGATAGAAACAGTTTCTTATGCCTGAAATAAGTAAAAAACCTCTTGAACTTTTAACGAAGTCAGATACCGTAAATAAAAACAGTTGATTCCAATTTAGCATGGCATTGTGAAAACCTCAGCAATTCTGAAGAAATTTAAGCACAAAAACAGTTTAGAATGATAGAAAATCTGGACAAAAAGTTAATATTTTTTGAATAAAATAAGTAATGTAAAAATAATTTAATTGAAATCGCAGTTTGCTTGTATAGCTAATTGAAATTTATTCATAGTATTAAAACTTAATACAATATTAAAATGCTAAAAACTAAATATTAAACTAACTAAAAAATAAATTTAAAACAAATCCTTATATAATTAATACCTACTAACAATAAAATAAAAATAAAAATAAACCCCTAATCAAAAAGACCACCCCTGGTTGCCCCTGGGCCAAAGGTACCCATCAAGCTTGCAGCATTGCCACGCTGAATGGCGATGGATAACCTTTGAACCAGGTAGGAACCAGAACGTGGGTCGCAGCCCCTCTCCCTCAGACGACGCCCGATCTCTTTTATAAAATTTTTTGCTTCCCCACCCCAGCATCCCATCGTCTCCACCGCCAGTGGGACAAATAAATATTGGCCCAAGAGTGGCGCATACTTGGCCTTCTTCCTCGCGGCAGCGGATTCTGCAGCGGCACCAGCTAACCGTGACGTACGGCTAAGATGGCTTGGTGCCAAAGTACAGGCGCAAGTCGCGTCCCACAACAGGCATTTCCCTTTTTGCCAAGGGACAAGAGTTAAACCATCTGGACGTTTACCGTCCGTGCGGCACAAGCCAGGTGGTTCGATCGTATTAATATCGTATATAATAGCTAATTTGGTTTATGTAATTGCGCAACAGACGTACCTACTTAACTAACTTTTTACAAAGTAAACAATTTTAAGGCATACAAAATACTAATACTACTCTAACAAAATCTAAGTCGTAATCTAACAACTCTACTGTTATTAAATACATACCCTGTGTAAAGTGCAGCGTCGAAATATTTTAATTCCCTTTCACTGAAAATGATTTAGTTTTGAACCAGGCGAAACGCCCCAAGCCCACCGAATGGGGTGGCATCGGGAATAGTATAGTTTTTTATCAGTAGGAATAGTATACCTATTTAGTATATTCAGAATCGAATCAGTGTGTATACATCTCACAAACTTCGCCATCTAAGTAGGTATTAACAAACATAAGCATTTACTATTAAATGTTCTAAATATACAACGTTTGGTGTTTTGTTTCTGAGGTAAATTACGTTATTTCAATCGCATGTTGTATAACCTATTACAAAATATCTAAATGTGTCAACCCTAAGTACTTTTTGTTAACGGGCAATCACAGACTACAGTGTATAAACGGCGGGCAATGTTGGCATGCAGGGGTTTGAAAAGTTTAGGGTAATTTTGCCCATCATCTGAAGTTTAGATTTATAATCATCTGAATTCTGAAACAATAATTAAAATAAGTACTCTACAATTGTGAATTTATGACATACAATAACCTATACTTACTTGCGTTTTTGCTATGATGTAAAATCCACAACCACATAACTCAAGAAATTTTCCCGCCAAAACACGCATCGCGCTCGACAATTTCTGACGGGTTACTGAATCACACTCGTTCCCAAGTGGGAACGAGTGCGATACCCAGTGTGCTCACAAAATATTTAATCTATTTTTACCCAAATAATGAATATTGCCATAAAACTAAGAAAATGTCGTGTAGTAGGTAAGTGGATTTGCTTATATTTTCTTTTAGGGCAAAGTATCCTTGAATGGCAAAGTATCCTTGAATGGCAAAGTTGGCTTGTTTCACGGTACATGAATTGATCTCTTAGCATTTATTTATGCCCTATATTCCTCCCTCATGTGACGACTATATTTTGACTACCTAGTATAGTCCCACATACTTATCTGACAGCGTCGCTAAAAATAAAATTTAAAAAAATTGTGAAATAAAAAATATTCAAAAAAAAAATTAAAACCGACTTCAAAAACCACAAACACTAAAAAGTAAAAAATAATTTAATTTATTATGTATACAAGAGTTAATGTAGCTCTATAATAACATTTTCGTACCACTTGCTCAAAAAAGTGACATTCTATGCCACAAAAAGCGAACATAACAATAGTCATTTTTAATGTGTTAAAAACAGGGAAAGAAAATTGTACTGAATTTCATTCATCCTCTAGGGGGAGAATGTGATTTAAATTAGGAATACTTACCGAAATTTATACTGAACTACATCTGTGTTTACACCATTGAGTTTGTATATAAAGCATTATACATCTTTTTGAAAAAGGAATACGCATTTATTATGCAGTTATGATTATTAAATAAAATGACGAAAACTGACGAGGCCGTATGAGCTTGATGCCTTTGCTTTTCCGACAAAAAAATATTAGTCTAGGAATTTGCCGCGTTTTTGTTTTCTTCAAATACATTTAAAACGTTATTTGTAACTCTCTCTATCAATAATTGGACCAAGTTTCGAATGTTAACTTTTACTTTTAATTTGCTTTTGACTTTTTACTTTTTGACGACCTCCGTGGCGCAGTGTGTAGCGCTGTTGTCTTAACGTGCGGAGGTCCCGGGTTCGATCCCCGGCAGGGTCAATTTGGGAATTTATAATTTCTGAATTTTCCCTGGTCTGGCCTGGTGGGAGGATTCGGCCGTGGCTAGTTACCACCCTACCGGCAAAAACGTGCCGCCAAGCGATTTAGCGTTCCGGTACGATGCCGTGTAGAAACCGAATAGGGGGATGGGTTTAATATAACTGCCATGCCCCTAACAGGTTAGCCCGCTACCATCTTAGACTGCATCATCACTTACCATCAGGTGAGATCGCAGTCAAGGGCTAACTTGTAGTGGATAAAAAAAAAAAAAATTGTCATTATTTTTAATAAATGCTTATCTCATATTATTATTGTGTTAATTTTTTCGCAAATGGTACGAAAAGTAGAGTATTTTCCTCGGTGATAAAGCTGTCTTAGTCTTGGGTGAACTTAAATCCCTCGCTACACTCAGGACTCGTCTTAAATCTATTGAAGGAGGCTTCATTAGAAGGCAGAAGGAATAAAGCCCAGATTTCTGGATGCGTGAAATGAGGCAGTCAGTAAGTAAATAAGTAGGTACCTACCTACCTACTTATTTTGTGGACAAACAATACTAATGCAACATTGCGCGATAAGACCTCCAATTACACAAAATAGTCAATTTCTCGATGTTCCGCTGATCAAAGTAGATTCTTATTTCTTCGCTTTTAAGTGATTTTCAAACTCCTGATGACTAATGACCGTTACCGGTTTTTCAGTTTATTGTTTAGAAATCGGTTAATCGGGGTCACTATAAAATCACCAATGATTTGTAGAATTAGATTCATTTCGTTACATTGGACAAATCAAATGTAAATTACCTTTAACTACGTGCGGCATGCTTTTCACTTCTTTTTTTTTAAATTTATTTTACGGCCCTGGTTTTCACCTTTAAATATTCATAACTACCTACATCATTGGTTACGAAAGTTACAGGCAAAGTTCTTGCAGCTCCTGGCTCACACATATTCTATAACTAGCTGATGCCCGCGACTTCGTCCGCGTGGATCGAGGTTTTTTGGTTCCCGCGGGAACTCCTTAATTTTCCAGGATAAAAAGTAGCCTATGTGTTATTCCAGACTATAACCTATCTCTGTGCCAAATTTCATCCAGATCCGTTCCGTTGGGGCGTGATTGAGTAACAAACATCCATACATCCACACATCCATACATCCATACATCCATACATCCATACATCCATCCAAACTTTCGCATTTATAATATTTATTTGATTTATTGATGTGTGCGATAGAACTCCTATTTGTTGGTTTTAATCGGTGCATTAACTATTTTTATATAGATGCATGAAATATATTAAAGTCAATAAAACACATAATTTTAATACCAAAATTATTTAATTAAATACTGTATGGTAAAATTAGGATAGGACGAAGCGTAATCCCAATAATATTAAAAATAAATTAATTATTTACGGAGTGTTTATTTTGTTTAATAACTTGACTAGTAAATAAATATATCTACATTTACTATTTTATCTTAACTAACATAGTGTATCTAGAGAGACATTAGGTATTATCCATATACCTGATTTTATGTGTTTCTTAAATATTAATATGAAACGTTATAATCAAATAGGCAGCAGATTTGCCGATATAATAAAAAGATAATATGTGTGCACAACTTAAAAAAATAACATCAACGACCTCAATTTACAGACGGGCCCTGTCAAACAAAGAATGTGGACCTATTTTACTAACGCCATCTAGTCTGAAAAGCGGGACAGCGCTATGGCGGAGACAAGGACAGGCTTATACAAGTGAGGGGCATGCCCTACAAGTCAGGCTCCCAACTTTTTTCTCTGAAAGGGCCCATCTAGTACCTACATAAGTATTTATCTAAGTATAACATACTTAATTTCAAAAAGCAAGAGAAAAATGCGTAAAAGTATACAATATTCGTACCTATTTAGTAAATTTTACAAATCACGCTCTAGTAAATTAAATACTTACTTTCCTTATGATCTATATCAATTAACACATTTACAAAAATAATAGCTACAGCTATTTTAAATACAAATTAAATATTTAATTATAATTAATATTAAAAGTAAAACCAACACTTATAAACAGACAATCGAAAAGTTGATATTGCTATATAAGGACAATTTCCTTATATAGCAATAATTATTACCTACACTGTTTCTTTATGATTTTACTATCTCTGCTTCATGTGACTTTCTGAATTAATTTCTGAAATGAATTGTTTCTTTCCGAGCAATCTGAAAGTCATTATAACCGTGGTTATGCCGAAAGCCAAAGCTATGACAGCCAGCATAACCGCCGCTGAGGGCGCGAAGTCGGAATTTGTTTTGTCGATTAAATCCCCGATAAGAGCTACTGGCCTTAATATTTTGACTACCGGCTCACACCCGGACTCCCTCACATATTTGGCCCATGTCCTATTCGCGTATGTCAACTCTCTAGGCTTTACAAAAGGTCTTCGACCCGGCACAGTTTTGGCGGTCGCCAGTGACATGTTGCGAAGTTGAGCATCATTATAATGGCAGTACAGGTTCTTCTTCTTCTTGTTTCCCTTCACTACGATGTCTTTCTCAGCACTCTTGGCTCCAGCGAGAACGTCTAAATTGCCTTTAATCATATTCGCCCAGTCCCACATTTCAGCGATCTTGCAGTCGCACACGAAAGGATTACCGATTAAGTTGATCGAGTGCAGTTTCGGATTACTGACAAAGAATTCCGGATCTATAGTTGTCAAATTGTTGTTGCTCAAATTGATCCTTTCCAGGTGTTGTAGTATTTCCAAAAACGCTAAACTTCCATCTGCGGATTTAAGTCGATTGCCAGCCAGGTTTAATTCAGTCAAATTCTCGGTGTTCTTAAATGCGTCTGGATTAAGAGATGTTATATTGCAATTGCTCAAATCCAACACATTTATTTGCGATAACTGTTTTGGGAATAAGGGACCAGAGGTAGGAATCACAAGTGGATTTCCACCGAGCCTGATTTCTCTTAAGTCCGTGTATGTTAGGTTTTTGAAAAAGGCATTCGCGTTAAGTGGTCGCTTCAGGCCACAGAATTCTAATTCCAAAGTTGTCAGTTGTGTTAGGTTTCCAAAAAGGCCAGCTTCCAAGGATAGAAGATCGTTACCTGAGAGTACTAATCTCTTCAGTGATGTCATATGTGCAAATGTTTCTGGGCCTACGTAAGATAGATTACTGTAGCCCATGTTAAGATACTCTATTTTTTCAAGTGGAGCGAGCAATTTTGTAAACACGTTTACTAAAGGATTGTGAGAAATGTCTAATTCGAGAAGGTTTTCGAAAACATTAAAACTATCCGGTAAATTACGCAGACCGCAATTACTCAAGAATAGCCTTTCTAGTTTCGGAAGTGGCGCTAAAGCTTCTTCCAAATCCGGCGCAAATAAAGGATTTCCTGACAAGTATAGACTCTTTAATCTTGAAGAATTCGCAAATGCATCTCCTGCAATTGGGCCTTGTATCTTACAGTTAGATAAATCTAGTAATTCCAAATGATTGACGCTGTTGCCTAACGTTGCTGCGACATCCATGTCGCGAAGTTCGTTTTCGGCTAAAATGAGCGTAACAAGATTTGTACAGTTTGAAAACGTGTCTTCAGAAAGTGACATCAGATCAGATTTCCTCAAATTAAGATATTCTAGCCTAGTTAATGTGCCTAATACTTCGGGCCAGTTTGTATTCTTAAGATGATTTCCGGCGAGTTCCAAGTTCTTTAGATTTACTAGTGCCGAAAAGAGATTTTCTGCAATCGTAGATAGCTTGCAGTCATTAAGTTTCAAGGTTTCGAGACTGGTCAACGCGTCAAATACTCCGCTTTCCAGCACTCTGAGTGGATTGTTGGACAGGTCTAGAGTTGACAATGATGTAACGTTATTGAAGAACTGTTGGTTGATGGTGGATATATTACAGTTGCTGATATCCAGGAATTGTAGGGTGCCGGACACGAGGAATGGTCCTTCGACGACATCGAACGGGTTATCTTGGATTTCCACATTTAGTAGCCCATGTGAGTCCCTGAAATGAGAAAGAATCTTTATGAAAAGAATAATCTCAAGTGGCTTAATTAGGTGAAGGACGTACGAGATACACAAAAACGAAATAAGTAGGTAGGTACATTGCGCATACCGTAAAAAAGCTTGCCTAGGCGGTCACGGTAATTCAATTTGCATTCTTTACCGGACCATTATCTAATATTGGCATCGTAAGCCGCAATTGTCACTTGTCGGCACTCGGCAGCGAGCATGAAGCAATTGCTTCAATTTCGTCGTCACAGCTATTGTATGAGAAGTAGAACCGGCGAACAATGAAACGTGGGAAAAACGTAAGGAAAAAAGTGCGTAAACGCATAATCATTATTAAATAGAAAATCTTATAAATAGCATAGATGTTTGTTTACTGTATTTCGATTGAAATGAAAAAAAAAACGAACTATAGTTCGCGCACGAGTTGAATGCAGAGCAAATGTGGCCGATTCTGTATAACACAGTCTATAAACTAAACTAAAATGGCAGCTTTAATTCTAGTTCTGTCCCTTTCCGTAGGGAGTATTATGAAAGGGTTAGCAATATTTGTAATGCTCTAATTTTAGTTTAGTTTAGAGATTGTGCACTACAGAATCAGCCCCAATGTATGGTGACACATACCTACATTTACTCTGCATTGAACTCGCGCGAAAACTGTAGCTATTCGTATTTTTAGACGTAAACAAGATGTATTAGACAATAGCTTCGCTAAATGATTACATTGCTGTTAATAGAATAGTACATAGGTATAACCTCTCATCCAATTAAGCTAAGTAAACGGAAACTTTCCACGCCGGTACAAAAACGTAAACAAACAATAAAAGTATGATAGATACTTAGCAAAAAATCGACATCACTTACAAGAAGGCTTCCGGATCGACGTAGCTTATGTTATTTCCGGACAAGTCAATGTCGATCAAGTAATCCAATCCACGGAATGCGTCTCTCTCCACCCTGGTTAGCCTGTTGTTCGCTATTTGCAACCTCCGCATCTTTATATCGCTCGGGAAAGGCTGGAGGCTCGTTATGTTGTTGCCATTCAAATCCAGTACGTATACGCTAAGGCTGAGCTCATCGTAGGGTACTGCAGTGAGGTTGCTTTCCGAACAGTCGGTCACCCAATTGATGCGGAAGTAGTGGCAGTCGCACTCATCGGGACACTCCAGCTCGAAGCTGTCTCCGTTGAATCCGTAGCAGAAGTGGGATGTGACAAGGCAGAGGACTAGTGCAGTTAGGAGCGCCATTTTAGTGATTTTGTTAACTCTCAATTCACTGCCTCACCCATTGTTTGTTGTACCTGAAGCAAGAAGATTATTTACGTGAGATCTTGATATGAAAGCTCTTATAGAAATACTAGCTGATGCCCGCGACTTCGTCCGCGTGGAATGAGGTTTTTCGGTTCCCGCGGGAACTCTTTAATTTTCTGGGATAAAAAGTAGCCTATGTGCTATTCCAGACTATAATCTATCTCTGTGCCAAATTTCATCCAGATCCGTTCATCCGTTGGAGCGTGATTGAGTAACAAACATACATCCATACATCCATCCATCCAAACTTTCGCATTTATAATATTTATTTGATAATTAACAAGCTTTAGCCCGCGACTTCGTACGCGTGGAATTAGGTTTGTTAAAAATCACACACGAACTTTCATGCCCTATTGCACCCCTTTGTTGTGTGTGGGTGGAATTTTCAAAAACTGTGAAACACGTATTTCATTCCGCTTCACCCCTATTTTTTCTTTAAAAAAATCCTTTCTTAGCAAAGTCAAATTTCAGAAAAATATGCGTAGGTATATAATTGTAAAGACTTTGCATTTAGCGGTTTTAATATTGAATGTAGAGCAGTTACATAAGTTAGATTCTAGGATTTTAAATACAAGTTTATACTTACCTAGGATAACGTACATATCAGTTTACCTATAGAATAAGTACAATTCATTGGTAGGTAGATACTAGATACGATCAAGTTTATGACCGTCGTATGTTATTGTTGTTTGTCCTTGTTTACCAGCTGTTGACACTCCCTGATATACATCCAACGGATAACAGCTATTTTGTGAATATGTGCCAAGCACTGCATACCTTTTCTTTTTTATCATCATGCATATGCATGCATGCATAATTTGAGTTTTGCACTCAAAGAATTGTCAAGTTTGGCTTGATTATAAAAGGTAAATACCTACAAGAGAAGCCGGAATCGTCTTAAAATCTTGTAATAGAATGTTTGTATTGTGTAATGTGTGAAAGCTCTACTTAAGCAAGTAGAGTAAAATAGTGATATAATAGGTAGTTAGTAGTTAGTACCTAGTATACATATTTAGTGTCCGACCGAAAGTTCGGTTTCGGTTTCGGTCGAGTTTCGGCAAAAAAACGAGTTTTGGTTTAGTTTCAGTTTCGGCGGCAAACCTGCCGAAACTATGACCGAAACCGAAACTGCATTCGGGAGTTCTCGCGCTGTGGTCGGTCATGTTCGGCGCGTTAAATTCCATCCAAGCGAGTAAGCGACGAAGACATTTCGCCGCGTCCACGTGCCTAATATGTCGTAATTACTGGCTTGTGTTTGCAGTTTGTTTTATTTGTTGTGAGTTTTCGTGTGATTTATTTAAAATTTGGTAAGTTTTATTAAATTTGATATAACATAAGAGTAGGTAGCCACTACCTTGCAAGGAAGTTTCGGTTTCGGTTTCGGTCGTAAAAACCAGTTTCGGTCGGACACTATACATAATAATATACCTAATTAGGTAGAGGAAGATCGGTATTCGGGACCCTTCGTACGTGGCCCGTGGGTCACATTCGTACAGTACTTATAAAACACAAACGAATAGACGTAGGTATAGACTATAGACGTGCCTTTGCATTTGTGTGTAAGTTATAACTGAGGCGCTCCAAATTCAAATAAGTGTTCCAAATAAAGTAAATGATAAAATCTATGGTTCCAAATACCTTCGACCTAAACAACAAAAGTGTTCTCTACGACAGAGTATAAAAACCGGCCAAGTGCGAGTCGGACTCGCGCACCGAGGGTTCCGTACAAACTTGTAGTAAGTTTTAAATTATTAAAAAAAACTACTTACTAGATCTCGTTCAAACCAATTTTCGGTGGAAGTTTGCATGGTAATGTACATCATATATTTTTTTTAGTTTTATCATTCTCTTATTTTACAAGTTACAGGGGGGGGGGACATTTTACCACTTTGGAAGTGTCTCTCGCGCAAACTATTCACTTAAGAAAAAAATGATATTACAAACCTCAATATCATTTTTCATTTTTGAAGACCTATCCATAGATACCCCACACGTATGGGTTAGATGAAAAAATCATTTTTGAGTTTCAGTTCTAAGTATGGGGAACCCCCAATAATTTATTGTTTTTTTTTCTATTTTTGTAAGAAAATCTTAATGCGGTTCACAGAATACATCTACTTACCAAGTTTCAACAGTATAGTTCTTATAGTTTCGGAAAAAAGTGGCTGTGACATACGGACGGACAGACAGACAGACAGACATGACGAATCTATAAGGGTTCCGTTTTTGCCAAATTTGGCTACGGAACCCTAAAAACGTCTCGTAATAACATTACGCGTAATCCGACAGAACGGCAGGACAATCGCAGTAATGGCCGACATCCGCTGGCCGGCCGCGTACCAACCGTTTCCCGCCAGGATTTTCTAGAAACTTACATATTAAAGGTCTTAGTAGACAATTTGACTGGTACTTGAGATTAATACAAGGGGGTTGTACTCATAGATCTTAAAAGACGCAGAAATCATACTTAAATATCAATGATGCGTAGAGGTAAAGGTATCCAGATCTGTAACGCTGGATCGTGCTGTGATAGCTTGCTTCCTGGGAACGGAGTACGGATGTCGGTAACTTATCACGGCAAAATTCAAAGAGAGTGAAGTAGCAGGCATTACTGATCACTGATTACATTCACAGTAGTGATGAAAATCAGGCTAAGCATGAAATATAGCGAAAAAAATTGGATAAGCATGAAATAGCCTACGCTACGTCAAACTGCACTGAAGCAGCGTGGTGAACCTAATGCTCCGTATATCTAGGGTACTAGGGCTTTCTCCAGACAGTTGTACTTAGTTTGTCAAGGGTTCTCATTTCGAAGATTTTATGATGATATTAGCCAATCTTCAATAGATTAAAGACGGTGCCTTTTGAAGAAAACCACTCATAATATTGTTTGGTAAATATTATATAACTTGTTCACTTTCATCACACCTTTATTAACGGTTTCACTTATCCCCAATATCAATATTGCTCCCAAATTGTTGATTGAGGATTAGGAGGTAAACGATAACCATGCGTCGCATGATCGATGAGTGAAATATTAGGTAGGTATTAGGTATAGTAACTATTTTATTTTTTTACAATAATTGGTCCCATAATATTTCGAGCTACTAATCGGAATTGATCGAAAGGATTACTTTAAGCAGTCAATACCTTTGGCTGTACCTACCTTTGGTAAGAAAAAGTCGGTGCTTTTAAGGGTGAAAGCGGAGTTTTTTTTACGGACGGATGCTGCATTTTGTATACTACATGCTATAACTATGAGGCGATGTTAACATTGTGATTTGTGAGGAAACCTCAAGCTTCTCAAGCCTCAATTCTCAGGCATGCGCCTGAGAATTCTCAAGTTCAAGTTCAAGTTCAAAGTAGGTATGTTTATTCAAAATTGGTACCAACACAATAAACTTTCTGAACGTCAAGTGGTCTACAAAGCACCTACAAAGTCTAAGAAAAGCTACGAGGCTTTCAAACGCGCCCTGTCTGGGAATAACTCACAACAAACTCAGCCGGAGTGTTTTTTTAATTACTATTTCACAGACAATTTTCGATAAAATTATCTTAGAAGGTCACCTAATAAATAAGCAGTGACGTCTCAGGATCTGTCGATTTCGAATTCTTAGAATTTATATCGTGGGTAGACTGCATGCAGTCTGCGGGTTTTCAATTCTGCTCTACGGTCATGACTCTCTACGTAAATATATATATCACCGAAGCATATAATATACTATATAAGTAGGTAGGTCTAGGTAGGTATCCACCTAATATTTACAACGGAAATGACCTTCCGACCCGCAGATGAGGAAAGGCAAGCCCACAACTGCAATGAGCCCTTACTTGTACCAATTCATCTGACGGTTTAACATGATTCAATTTATGTTGTGAATTGTGAATCATACTTATTATTTTATGTCATTTGTTATGTGCATCATATACGTCATGACTATAGTTGCTTCATAGTAAATCATGGAATCCCTTTTTAGAACATAGTTCTTTCCGCGTCTGGGAAAAATCGTACGTGACAAAAAAACGTAGTTACCTGAGATTTCTGAGAACGATGGGAATTTATGGATTTGTAGAGGCCACATTGCATTTTTTTTTCTATCGAGTATAGTTTGCGAAATCGTGTAATTTAGATAGAGCTAGGTGGGTATTAAGATCAATAATCATAACCACATATTTTTTATAGTGATATGACCTATAGATTTTACTCAAGATCATTCTCATTCAGCTCAATTTGTTTGAACAGAGCGCCTTAAACTCTCTCAGTTCCAAAACAATTTTGTACCTGCGCCTTCCTAGTTATTTTAGTTAGAGTTCCCTGAACATTTTTAACTCTTCCAAGTAGGTAGCTGCTTACTCAGCTGTAAGAGCCGCATCGTAAGCAAGATGTCGCAGGTTCGATTCTCACTCACGAAATTCACAAAGTATTGTTTAGTTTTACTTACATTTTTTTAAATAAATTACGTAAGTAGCGAAAGTAAATAATATGTTCTCACAGGTTGTCGAACGGCACCTGCACAGAAGGTACCTACTTGTTGAATGAAGGGTGGGAAATTTCCTCAAAATATCCGACTTCCTTATAGTTATTGGGGGAAATCGGGTTTTGTAGGATTATTACTAATTATTAAAAGTTAAAGCCCCCTCGGTGGACTGGCCACCCCCAGCGCAGCCAGCTGCGGGAGGCTGATCCCTTTAATTTAATCCGTCCGTCACAGTATAGGTACTTAATTTTTTTTAAAATTTAGACTTAGTCCGCCAGGCAAAAAGGTTTTTATATTTTTTTATCATTATTCCACTACAAATCAGTTGTTGACTGCAATCTTACCTGATGGTAAGTGATGATGCAGTCTAAGATGGTAGCGGGCTAATGTGTTAGGGGGTACAGCAGCTATACCTATTCATACGATAGTTATGTAAATCCATACCCCTAATCGGGTTCTACACGGCATCGTACCAGAACGCCATCTGCGGTCTTTGCCGGTAGGGTGGTTCGTGGCCTCGGCCGAAGCCTCCCACCAGGCGAGACCAGATAAAATTCTCTAATTATACCTACCTACCTAAGTTTCCAAATGAACGCGCGCCATAATCATAAAACAGCGATGTTCGCTATTCCTTAGTGGTTAAGTAATTTGCTATGTATGCGAATTGGCCCTAAGATATGCTTGAAATGCACTTTAAAAGTAGGTAAGTAGATACCTATGTGTATACACAACACTAACCTTCAACCGTTACGCGACACGACTAGTATGTACCTAGACCTACGTACGTAGCTTTGAAACATAATTAACTTAGACTTATTAATTTAATTTGTTCAGTACCGGCCAAGAACCGGCCTGCAAAACGCATAATATAATTACATATTATCCATACAGTCATGAATAAAAAAAATGTATCTAAGTAAATGAAACTCATTTAAAATACCTGTAAGCTGTGCCTGTAAGTACATAAGATATTGCAAAAATATTATTACTTCTATTGGGCGAAAGGGCAATTTAAAAAATTACAAACACGATTTTTTTAAAATCAATATTATGGACTTCCATTCACAGAAAGTAATACGCACTACTTCCTACGCAGTATCTGTGAGGACTAGAGATGTTTCATGTTAAATTACTAGAGGCGTGAAATAAGGAGTACGGTCTAGTTCCAACGCCAATTTACGAATGAAATGACTTCAGGCACTCGGCCCTTGTATTCACCGGTTAGATCAAGATGATTGCTTCAATAAATATTAATATGACTCAGTATCAAAGTAAGTAAACAAGTCTAAACCCTAAATATTCATGAAGAATTGAAAAGTGTTCACACAATCAAGAGTTTTATCGCATTCAACAGTATCCGAATGAGAGTAATAATTTTTAATGTAGAATTCGCGAAAGTTTTCGATGTATTAAACTTATTTCCGATTTTCCGAGCCGGTAGCCATAATATAAACAAAGTGCTTACATGAGATTTCCGCGTAGAATCGACGTGTAGATCCCTCGCACGAGCTCTCTGTACTGGACTTAATAAGGCTATAGTGATGCGACGTATTCTGTTATCGATAAAAGGTAAAAAAATATATTCGCTCGTATTATTTACGTGTTTTTTCTGGTTGTAGCTTGTACCTACAATAATCCATATTAAGTACAATCCTGTACCTTAGGCACTTCCAGTACTTAAGTTCCATAAAAAAATCTATTCTTACTTAATGAATTTAGGACTAGGAGGTAGGTTATATGAGGTGCTTAGTCAATATGAGGAATAGAGTAGGTATTTTCTAGGAAAATCGAGATCCCTGTAGAAGAGGCATCCCTATTCACTTTCATAGAGGGCTAGTTAAATTAGTGTCAGAAACTGGAAGCCTACCGCATGATCTCAATACATTATATCCCAAGAAACCCACTTCAATTATGTGACTAATTATGAGGAGTCATGTAAAGAACATGACTCCTCATAATTAGTCACAACTTCCAAAAAGGGCATTTGGTCCCTACAACCTACAACCAAATAGGAATAGCAATGTTGCTTACTGGGACTATTGCGGGGTAAAAAATAAGCTTCGATCTTTACTGATTTGATCTGAATTACATTTATCTATTATATGTAAAAACAGCCATTAAGTGATCGTACGGCCTTCAATTATTTCCTTGAAAATGATTAAAAAAATGAGCGGCTGTTTGGGAGACAGGCGATAAAGCAAACAATCCAATGGCCAATGCCCATTAAGGCAGTAGTTATTAGTGACGGCAAGTGACGGGTAACTTTATAGAAAATAATATAGTGGTCTACGGTTGTTGGTCAAGTCCCTCAAAGTTGTCATTTGTCAGTGTCACTGTCACTGTCACATATTGATGAGTGTTTCACATAGAAATTGGTGTTTCATTTCATTGGTTTGTTTGTTTGTTTGTGGATTTCGGGGATATTTTGTTCTGTTTTTGTGAGAAATCTTCGTATAGTACATAAAATTATGGCACAAAATGATGCCAGTCCATCCACAGAGGAAGAATCCCTAAAAACCCTATTCGATCAGGCCATGAAGATGTTCGATAAAATTGAAAACGGCTCCGAAGCGACCAACAGTGATGCAGTGCAGGTATGGCTTAGATATTCCTTGAACAATATCATAGTTAATCATTTGATACAATTTCTTTCTCTGAAATGAACTCATGGACCTTTCTTTATCTACCCTGTAAGTACTATAACAGATAAATAAATACAACAAAACTGTTTATTTCACTTCATTGATCACAGCAGAAAATCGTTAAAAATATCACATATATACTTACTTGTATTAAATAATGCTTATTAGAACAGAAGAAAATTAATTCAAATTTTAAGATGTGATTAACATTTCAGCTGACCATCAAATCAACAATAGCGAAATTTGAAAAGGCGACCAACCTGGTCTCCCTGTCTGGAATGTTCAGTAAGAATGAAGACCTCGAGGAGTTACCAACGGAAACCCTACAGTATTTACTCCTGCCAGCCTTACTCGGCACTCTCAGCCTGAAGTTGTGCGGACAGCCACGGAAAGATGTTATACATGTTGCTGAGATATATTTTAAGTAAGTGTAATTACGTAATACATTATGCTTAATATGTATAAACTAAAATGTAATAAGTACATAATATATGTAAAGCCTATAATATTGCAGTGATAGCTCAGTGGTTAAGACTTCCCTGTTCATAGATCACAGGATCTCATAGGAAATCACAAATGGTTTAAATAGAAAGTCGTGGGTGACCACTAGAATAAGATAAAACCAGGGACTCATAAGACCACAGAATCACTGCACCATGCAGATCATCAACTTGACTTGATTACCTCATTACACTTTGTAGGGATTTCCTACAGAGGTGTAAGGACTATGGAGTGACAGATGTAGAGGTGCCTCAGCCCAGCACCAGTGATGGTGCTGGCCGGTCACAGTCTGAACAGGGCAAGATTGCTAACATGGTAAGTATCGTGACTTTTTCTTATTAGCCCACTAACTGTGATGCCAACGACTTTGTCCGCATGGAATAAGCTTTTTAGTTCCCACAGGAACTCTTTGTGTTTCCGGGCTAAAGAGTAGCTTATATCATTCTCCAGGTCCTCAACTATACCCATGCAAAAAATCATGTCTATCTGTTGCGTTGTTGCAAAGTGATTAAAGTAAAAACCAACAAACAAACACACTTTCGCATTTATAATATTAGTATGATATGTTTTCATGTGTGCCCTGATTATGTCCTCAGTTTGGTTGTGGGATTTTGTTAAACATCTGAAGGAGTATAAAAAAATTATCACATGGTCATTTATAGAATACACTATTATTTATAGTTTTTTTAATAAAAGCTCTAAACTCCGTTGGTAGGTGTTATTATTTAGCATCCTGCATCCAAAGCAAATTATTTCTGTAATGTGTGTCTGTCAAAACATTGGGAACTTACTTAGCAGCTTACTGGGAACATTCTGGTAATTACTAGATAAATACCAAGATGCAAAATGCTAGATTATGGTAAATTATTATAACTGTAAACAAATAAGATATATTATCTTAGAAAGTCTTTTTGGATAAATTCCAGATAAATAATACAGTTTACCAATGTCTGGGATAGTACTGTTAACAATATTTATCCACTTGGCAATAATTTGTGGTAACATTGGAAATAATACTCTTTCATCAGGTCCTCTCAAGACAAGCCAAGATCAAACGGTACAAGGAGATGAAAGAGCTAAAGGAAAAGCTGTCCACATTGTCCAAGGCCATGGCGTCCCCAACGGCAGACGATGCCACCAAGAGGCAGTACTTCCTCACGCTGCTGCTCAACTATGTGAACCAGGCGTTGGACGAGCTGGCCAGCATAGAGCAGGAGAAACCTATCCTGGAGTACATGGCTAAAAACACTGGAGGTTAGACTCTATTATCAGAATCACCCGTTTTAAATTATAGTTACATATAAGTAAAAAAGTGCGTTGACTTTTGATGACGTCACAATGGGTCTGACAAACGTTTTTAGGGTTCCGTACCCAAAGGGTAAAAACGGGACCCTATTACTAAGACTCCGCTGTCTGTCTGTCTGTCTGTCTGTCTGTCTGTCTGTCTGTCTCCAGGCTGTATCTCATAAACCGTGATAGCTACAAAGCTGAAATTTTCACAAATGATGTATTTCCGTTGCCGCTATAACAACAAATACTAAAAATTAAAAAAATATATATATTAAGGGGGGTCCCCATACAATAAACGTGTTTTTTTCGTATTTTTTTGCTCAATATTAAAAACGGTAACAGGTAGACGGTTCAAATTTTCACAGAATATTAACTTGTATATTACCTTTCAAAAAAAATAATTAAATATCAATAAAGTAAATATTAAAGGGGGGCTCCCATACAACGTAATTTTTATTTTTAATACGTCATAAATCGTAAAACTTACTACAGGTTTGTACGGAACCCTCGGTGCGCGAGTCCGACTCGCACTTGGCCGGTTTTTTACTTTACATGCCAAATAAATCTACAAAAAATTACGAGAAAAACTGTGTTTTTACTTTTTTCATATGTTAAAAAATGGCTGAGATATTTACGATCAAAGTGCGTATTTCCGGCCGAAGGTTTTTAAAAACCGATGACGTCAGAATCCCAGTCGCTGCGCAGTAAAAATCAAAATTATAAAGTTCTCTGTAAAATGAAAAAAAAATACTGTATTGTGCCTTGGTGCTTCAATTCAACAGTTAAAACACCTGATAAACTCTTATGTGCCCGAGGACCCAAAAATGAGTCATAACCGTGGGTGTGACGTCATAGTATGAGCGGGCGTAATCTCGGAAATTCAAAAAAGGGCTGAATTTTCTCGTCGTTATAACTTCGGAAATACTGCATACTATTGAAGTGAAATAAAAACTAATGTAATATACATGATCTACGCTCCGATTTTAGGTATATTTGATTATAATATTTTGACCCTTTTGTGTTCTCCATTCAGTATTTCATACAAAATCCCAAACTAAGCGCGCGTTTTGAAGTTTGAAAAAAATACCTGACTTGACTAGTTGTCAAATTATAGCCAAATGTTTTTTAATCGACGTTTTATTAATTTTAGAACACAAGCCCGAGAAGCGCGAGCGCGCGCCGCCGCTGAAGCCGATAATCATAACGCGCGACGCGCTACAGAAGGCCGTGTACGGGGCGGGCTACCCCTCCCTGCCCACCATGACCGTTGAAGAGTTCTACGACAAGCGAGTGAGGGATGGGGTGTAAGTGAGACTGACATACTAATGGTCTGTAGAGTCCTGACATATCATAAGTTAAACAAGTCCTGACATATCATAAGTTCAACAAGTCCTGACATATATTATCATAAATTCAACAAGTCCTGACATATCATAAGTTCAACAAGTCCTGACATATTATCATAAATTCAACAAGTCCTGACATATCATAAGTTCAATAAGTCCTGACATATTATCATAAGTTCAACAAGTCCATGACATATCATAAGTTCAACAAGTTCTGACATATCATAAGTTCAATGAGTCCTGACATAACATTAGTTAAACAAGTCCTGATATATCATAGGTTCAACGAGTCCTGACATATTATATTATGAATTCCATGGACACGTACGAAACGATTTGCTTCTGGCTTCCGTTACCCCTCCACTTTTAATATTGATATCTTAAAATCAAGAGTGAATAGGCAGGTTTTAGGCAAGCACGCAACCTTAGGCTGCATCACCACATGCCAGCTAGTTTGATTGCAGCCAAGCGCTAGTCTATAAATTAAAAAACAAAGTGGCACAAGTTGTTATGTACCTACATCAAATAAACATTTCATTTCAATGGTGGCCATTCACTGTAAGTCATTTGACTTATGTCGCGATATAAATCAAAAACTCACATAAATTCCGTGCCAACCGTAATCCACAGCCGAAGTCATTTAGCGTCATGAAAATCATTTGGTCTGATGCCGTGTGTGGTCTTTTTTATAGCCAAACGACGGACTGATCGTCAATCGCGAGCTTAACACAATGCATTCATCTTATAGGTTTCCCGGTGCCGGCACCAACATACCACATGCGACCATACAGACTGCAGACGCGGACCCCGACGAGACGGAGCAAATCAGAAAGGTACATTGATCTTTTGAGAATCCACCTTTAAAGCCCGTGTCACAAAGAAGTCCCGCGGCAATTCGTGGAACTTATATATTTTACATACAATCATATTACATACTAATATTATAAATGCGAAAGTGTGTTTGTTTGTTGGTTTGTCCTTCAATCACGCTCCAACAGAGCAACGGATCGACGTGATTTATTGCATAAGAATAGCTAAGGACCTGGAGAGTGACCTACGCTACTTTTTATCCCGGAAAATTTTCGGAGTTCCTGTGGGAATGACAAAAAAACTTATTCCACGCGGATGAAGTCGCGGGCATCAGCTAGTTATGACATAAACGCAATTTGTAATAATATTCAATTTTTCAATTTTCAGGAGCATCTCGAAGAGGACGACGATCCGGAGGAATTGGCGCGGCGACGCAATATGGACGAGTACAAGGACGACCACCGCCGCGGCTGGGGCAACCGATACAACAGGAGCTAACTTATATAACACTACTGTACACTATGTAACGCTATTTGTAATATAACATAAATTATAATACTATAATAATTATAACTACGTGTTTCGTTCAATCTTAATTGTTTCTTTTATTCGTCTTGACTTCGTCCGCGTGGATTATGGGTAAATAAAGGGTATACTTACCTAAATAGGGGTTTGAAATTATTAATGAAAATCATACCTACCGTCGAATACGTGCTTACGTGGCGTTAAATGAAAGTGAGATGTACTTAAATTATACAACAACTAGCTGATGCCCGCGACTTCGTCCGCGTGGATTAAGATTTTTTTTATTCCCGCGGGAACTCTTTAGTTTTCCGGGATACAAAGTAGCCTATGTCACTCTCCAGGTCCTTAACTATACCAAAAATCACGTCGATCCGTTGCTCCGTTGCGGCGTGATTGAAGGACAATCCAACAAGCAAACACACTTTCGCATTTATAATAATAGTATGATTTTTTTTTGTTACAATTTGTGTTTCTTTCCGAACCCATATTAATAAACCGACATCAGCCAGGAACAGGTTTTCAAGTCTCGGTCAATCTATGCTAACACGGACTGAACTATGGAACACATACTATCATTAATTTGACAGTAATTTTTGCAGGAAAAAATCAGACAGGCGCTCTGACTCGTAGAAAAAAGTGTAGTATTTATTTAACTAAAGCTACGAGGATTCCAAACGCGTCTGAGAAGAGCCTACAACAAACTCAGCCGGGTTTTTTTATTTATTATCACCATCTCACTAGTCACTAGGACTAGACCATTGTAGCACTAGTTTGGTCAACTGGATTCACCACCAAGCTGCTGCTAATAGTTACAGTCCCACAAACTTATCTCGCCCGGTGGCCAAAATTTGAACTAATTTTTATGACCTTAGTTTTTGTTTTTATTTTATTTTTCATAGCTACTAGCGACGTTGTCATGGGTCAGATAACTTTGTGGGACATACGATAAAGTTCGAGTTACAAAACTACAAAGTTCTTGTTTTTATACGACTGCCTGAAAAAAGGAGTATATTGTTTTCAGGGTTCATGTATGTATGTATGTATGTATGTGTTTGTATATTCCACCATAACTTCTATACGCCTGAACGGATTCCGATGAATGAGGTATCGTTAGAATCCTTAGCTTATTCCGGGTGACATAGGCTAGTAAAATTAAAAAAAAATTGATAGGGTGACCATGGTCCCGCATCAAAGACTAAAGTTGATTTTTTTTTTCCAAAATGAGATTAACTATATTGTCATCATCAAGAAAATGATGAGTAGATTCCAAAAATATAGACTATATTTCAATATCCAGTGATTCACAAAAAAATATCATTTAACTATGGCAGTCGTACTTTTTAATTCTTTGAGCTAAGTATATTCGCTTGTTATTTGGAATCTCCAACAATATAATGCATAGGTAGGTATTAGGTATATCATAATAATTATTATACTGCTCCATTTAGTAGGTTTTATAGGTATTTAAGGTAGGTACATACTTAGGTATGTTGGGTATGTTCATAATAATTATTATGCAGCTCCATTTAGTAGGTTTTATAAGTAGGCAGGTATATAAGTCAGGGCAATTACTTACATTATGCGACTTTGCCTTATATAGAGCGTCATTTGTAGTAAACATATGTATGCAGTTGAATCTGGTTGAATGCAAGTCCTATGTTTAGAAATAACGTGTGGTAAATATTTATAAAGATTGTTTTAGCTCTTTGTTCGTTTGACATAATATCGAGTAGGTAGTCATAGGCATTTTATTATACCTACTTATCTATTTACTAAGCTTTATATAGCTTCTCATTCTAAGTCATAGGTAGTAGGTAGGTCCATAGGTAGGTGGTAGGGACCTACTAGTCCATTAATTCAAGCATTAATTATTGATTGATCACGTAGTCAATCTTCCAACCTCGATCATAGAATAGATAGTTATACTTACCTAAATACTTAGTATTGACGTACCTCGGTTAATTACCTACCTACTTATCTGCCAAACTTTTTAATTGTTGCAATGTTAATTTAATTTTGTTCATTGAGTAGAGTCCGTTATACTTATCTCACCCGGTGGCCAAAATTGGAACTAATTTTTATGCCTGTTCAGTTTTGGTTTTTATTTTAACTTTACTAGCTATTATATTTTATACTAGCGACGCGGTCACCTGCACCGGGTCAAATAAAATAAGTTTGACGGATTGTAGCCTTGTATTTAGGCATGAACCTAGCTTGTAGGTATTTCGGTTCCCTCACTATGTTTTACTTCACCTTTAGGAAAATAATTTAGATTCTTAAAACGCACCTAACTCAGTAACAGTAGTCAGTAAGAAGTGCGTGCTCCAAGATTGAACTCCCGACCGCCCGAAAAGGCGCCGAACGTCTAAACCACTCACCGCTCTATATATAAGTATAGATACCTTTAAATAGGTTCCTAACAGTAAAGGATAAGAGGGAAACTTCTGACCTGGAATAGTACATTGTTCACCGAGGGGAGAAAGTGACCGATTACTATCGAGGGTGTAGTTTGAGGCCCGAGGCGTAGCCGAAGGGCCGCAATACACGCGAGGTAGGAATCGTACTTTCTACCGAGTGATACATAGTGCTTTATACTACACCTGCGAGGAAAATAAGCGATAATTAGTGATTAAACGAACTTACAAAGGTTTAAAATAATAAATAAAATAAATATTTATTATTTCAGGCAATTTTACAAACCCATATTCAAAATACAGAAACATAAAAAAAATAACAAAAAAAAACAAAAAAAAAACGAAAAAAAAAAAAGGAAAAAAAAAAAAAAAAAAAAAAAAAAAGGTTTAGGTTAATAGTTAATAATAGTTAATAGTCCTTAATTAGGTTTGGCTAGCTAGCTTTAATTTCTAATGTATTGTTTTCAAAAAATTAAAAAAAAAAATTAAAAAAAAAAAATGACGTTCTGTCATAACTATATGAGTCGCTTCGTTCGAAGCTTCACTATCACAACTAGAATACATTTTGAGGATTATTTCAATATAGATTTCGATATCGACAATCGACATCGATATCGACAATCGACATCGATACCGACAATCGACATCGATACCGACAATCGACATCGATATCGATATCGACTATCAATATCGGATATCGATATCGACTATCGATATCGATAATCGACGTCGATGTCGACAATCGACATTCACCATATTATTTGACTTTTCTATGTCAAATATGGTGAAGCTGCTTCTAATATTATATTTCCATAAGGTAAGACATCCAAATTCTCAACGTCCATACCTTATTAAATGTTCTGTGGTCCATACCATATTTACTTGAAATTAAAAAACAACAGCGCGTTAGAAATGGATTTTCATACAGTTTTCTCCCCGCTTAGCACGTTAGAAATGAAATTTCATACATCTTTTCCTCCCGCTTAATTGGTTTGTAGCAATGACGTACTTTCTAGTTTCTACCTCGTTTTGATAAAAGCAAGAGGGTACTTTCCGAGCGGGTGTAGTATAAAATTACCTTCCATTATACCTAGATATACCTTTGTAGTGTTAGGCTGAAAATTAAAATAGGTACATCCAGCAGTGGCAGGTCGGGGACCGCTTGGATAGAGATCGCCATTGAGTACCTACCTAGGTACTTACTGTGTAATGCAATGGCGGCGCGGGTGTTTGTAAAGTATAATAAAATATGGATACTAATTGGATAGCCATTAGCCAGTGTTTCCTTTTAAAAGTAGCGAGAAATGTAAGTATCCATACCAATCAAATAATGAAATATCAAATATAAATATTATAAACACAAATGCGAAAGTTTGGATGGATGTATGGATGTGTGGATGTATGGATGGGTGTTTGTTACTCAATCACGCCCGAACGGATCTGGATGAAATTCGGCACAGAGATAGATTATAGTCTGGAATAACACATAGGCTACTTTTTACCCCGGAAAACTAAGGAGTTTCCGCGGGAACCAAAAATACCTAATAAACGCGGACGAAGTCGCGGGCATTAGCTAACTAATAGTTAATATGCGAAAGTTTGTCTGCTACGCTTTCCCGGCCTACCTTTTTAACCGATTTTGATTAAATTGGGTAGGTAAAGAGGTAGTTTGCATCCCGGGGAAGGACATAAGCTACTTTCATCCCGGAATATTTAGAAGTTTCCGCGGGAATCACAAAACCTTAATCCACGCGACGAAGTCGCGGGCATCATCTAGTAAAGCTAATACCTCGGTAAGTAATCAAAGTAAATTGCTATTAGAACCAACTGTAAATTCGGCATAAACCTATGATAAACAGTTAGGCTGGAATTCTAGATAGCCTAGCGATTCCGTTAGGTTCCTACTGCCTAATGACTGGTTAGGATGCCTAGTTAAAATGCGCGAGCCGACTGCATTTGCATTTGACTGCATGTGGGCCACAACAGGTGACGTTGTAATTACTAGTAACAACATTGAGGCTCAGGTGTGTTGTGGAAACAGCTTTGGAAACAGGAACATAGGATAGCAAGGTGTACCTAAACAAGTTTGATGACCTCCGTGGCGCAATGTTGAGCGCTGTTGCCTTAACGTGCGGAGGTCCCGGGTTCGATCCCCGGCAGGGTTTGGAAATTTATAATTTCTGAATTTTCCCTGGTCTGGCCTGGTGGGACTCTGGGAGGCTTCGGCCGTGGCTAGTTACCACCCTACCGGAAAAGACGTACCGCCAAGCGATTTAGCGTTCCGGTACGATGCCGTGTAGAAACCGAATAGGGGTCTGGGTTTAATAGAACTGCCATGCCCCATGACAGGTTGGCCCGCTACCATCTTAGACTCACACTAGACATCATCACTTACCATCAGGTGAGATCGCAGTCAAGGACTAACTTGTAGTGAATAAAAAAAAAGTCTATAATTTCCTTATAGGTTAGTCTAGCATGGACGTAAGTATTTAACTCATTACGTCAGTCCTATGCTTATATTAGGTAGTCGACCCAACCCAACTTTGAGCGGGGATTGGTCTATATAGCTACAAATTACCATAATATTATGTAAACCTAAGTACTCCCTAAAACGTCACTTAAGAGTCATTAATCATTACTTAGATTTATCACGTAGTCAACTCCCTACATTGAGGTACACGTAGTCATTAGGTACTTAGGGAACTCTCTAGTGCGAGTACCTACTCAATGAATTCTATGTTAGTATAATATATTAGATTATTATACTAAGGAGTTTCCTAAGTAATGATTGACAGACTCTGAGTGCGACAGATAGACTTCAAATAATATTTTGTTTCAAAATATACATATACCTACCTAGGTAGGTTACTTTCTGCGATACAAATTACAATGAAGTCCTCTCTAACCGTTAGACCCCGGTGCGGCGTTGATTTGGGCGGGCTGCCTTCGTATTTTTTTTAAGCCCATTTACGTCCCACTGCTGGGTACAAGCCTCCACTCTCATAGGAGAGAGGGAATTAGAGCTTAGACCTACCACGCTGCTCCAATGCGGGTTTGCGGGCTATAACGACTATTATCATGTTAGTGATAATGACCGGGACCGACGGCTTAACGTGTTCTCCGAGGCACGAGGGTGAAACACCGCCAACTTCCTAACCCCGGGCTAGTACCTACTATGACCTATTCTGTGCTAGTACTGAGAATTACTAGTCAGAAAAACCCAATAGATACTCAATTATGGTCCGACCCTGGACTCGAACCCGGGCCCTCGTCGGCCGCAGTCGAACATGCCAATCACTAGACCAACGAGTGCCTTTGAATTAAAGTAACTTAAATATTATCACGTATGTAGAGACTAGAGAGCTGTTTTTATTGATAGCAATAATTATTATCGTTATCACATATACAGTAACGTCATCCCGTACTTCCATAGCAGGATTGAGGAAGAAATTGTCAAGCTAATGGCCGGAAGCGTTTCACTTTGATCATCATGTTGAGCTAATCGCCTGGCTCCACGTGATTGATTGCTATAGCTAGTCGTATTGGTATACCTAGGTACTAGATAGGTAGGTAGCTGAGGTAAACTAAAGCATTTCTCTACTTTCGTCCCTGCCAAAATTTTTCTTTCAGACAACTCCTGTGTAAAATATCGTAGGTATGTTTAGATGATCATTCAGCTTCAATTTTAGTAGAGTTTTATTCAATACGTCTCTACTCTCTACACGTAGACCATCACATTACGTACCTACACATTATAGTACCTACCTCCAAGCAGCATACTTATAACTTATATATTATTATTATATAGGTATGTATAATATACATGGACGTCCTATTTACTTCTATCACATATATATTATATATGTAATAGAAGTATATAGGAAGTCCATAAATAATAATAAAAGAAATCTAATTACAATCGAGCATTGTCTAGTCAACATCTCGAAGATGTTCCGGTGTCGGAGTGAAACATACGTTGAGAATAATTTGGAAGAATTGTATGGTGAATATCGCAAGATATACGAGTATACTGTACCACATATTGTAACATGTATGGGGAAGGTTGTCCCAGCTATACAACCCATATAAGCGTTGATCTCTTTTCTAATGACAGGAAGCGTTTTCACCCGGGATTTTCACTTTGACGATCGACGCGATGACTCATCGTTTGTGTCATAATTTATAGCTTTCCAAGTGAGGCGCAAGCAATTATTATCAATTTCCTGTTCTAGCTTTCCCCTATACCTCTTTAATATAATAATATACTTAATCTGTTTTTTTTTCTCCTTTATCAGACAGGGAGTTCCCTAGGGTTAAATTCTGTGACTCCTTCACTTTTTTTTTATCCACTACAAGTTAGCCCTTGACTGCGATCTCAGCTGAGGGTAAGTGATGATGCAGTCTAAGATGGTAGCGGGCTAACCTGTTGGGGCCATGACAGTTATATTAAACCCATGATACCCCTTATTCGGTTTCTACACGGCATCGTACTGGACCGCTAAATCACTTTGCCATTAGGGTGGTAACAAGCCACGGCCGAAGCCTCCCACCAGGCCAGACCAGGGACAATTCAGAATTTATAAATTCCTAAATTGACCCTGCCGGGGATCGAGCCCGGGACCTCCGCATGTTAAGACAACAGTGCTCAACACTGCGCCACGGAGGTCCTCAAAAGTCTCACTCTTGAAAAGTCGCTTTCAAATGAAATGTACCTAAGTATCTGATTTTGAGATTAGTAAAACGATCATATACCTACATTTCCGGATCGGACAGATTGGTGACGTTAGACTTTAGACCCAACGTTTGGATAATAACAGGTCCAACTACACGTTTCACAGATATTTTACCTGACGTTGCTTGCTTGCATTCCATCGTCGTCATCGTTAACACGTCCACTGCTGGACATACAGTAGGTCTCTTTCTGACTTCTATAATGAAGCGGGCTTACGCTGCCGCCTGGCATTAGCGGCTCCTTGTCTCCCAATGTTGTACCTACTTTCCGGTGTGAACTGCGAGGTGGCTATTTTAGTACCATAGAGGGATAGAGGCTCCTTAGCCCCAACGCGACGTCCATTGGTTCTTTGAAGTAACTCGTATGTAACATTGCCATTTCAGCTTCGAAACCCGTAGGTACCCTTTACCACACCTTACAATGTTTGCATAAGCTATCTTCAAGTGATACGACATTAGGTTTCTCCATATTATGATTGTATCTCTTATCATTTTGTCAGGTGTCCTTGCTGTCTCATCTTATATAAGTCGCATTAGTTTTGTTTTGATTACCGCAGTTGTTGAGTTTGAACTATTTCCATAATATGTTAAGGTGTAGGTATATGTATGTACTTAATATGCTGTATTATGCTAAAGGTAAGATGTTAGGTGCTTATAAAACTTATAGTTACGATATACTATATGACTTACCAACTAAGCCATGGCCACGTGGATTCTGTTGGCTGTACTTCTGTCTTCTACGATGAAATGCCACGTTGATTCTTTCCTGAAATCTAAAAACTTTCTTAAATCTTTAATAGAAATTAGAACTTTTTATATTTTATCCAAGGAAAATCCGCGTAAATCTAAATAAAACTACGTACTGTGCTCTTTTGAGATAACAATATGACGAAAGTAAGGAAATACCTAAATAAGTTGTTTTACAGATAAAATAAAAAACATACCTATATAAATAGAGTCTTCAAAACTTCAAAGTAGATCTCACCTCTGATACGGTAAAACCAGTAAAACTGTAGATATATACGACTAGATATATTACATGAATACGAATAAAACGGCTATAACGAATATCTTATCAATTATCATTGTAACATGGTCATGGGATTTGTCAAGTGGTTGAAAAATATCTTGTTTATATGTATATGATAATATTCTAAACAGTAATGTAACATTGTTTTCCTACAGTTTTGTCAATTTCAATTTATTTATAAAAAGCTGGCAGCTACCTAGGACAAAGAATTAGTTATATGCAAAGGGGGAACGCTGCTAGTATCTTCGGAATCTTGCCTAAAGGGACTCCTTTTATATTTTAGTTATTATATTATTATATTTTTATTTGTTAACTTATTATTTATATCGCAACGTAAATATACTTACAAACTAGATTACAGTCATGTAAAGTTTAAAAAAAAAAAAAAATTTAAACCATTTGTAGGACATACAGGTGTCTCTTTTGTTACGTCATGTTTTGATTCTACCACCGGTTCAGAAAGAAGATTCTGCTGAGAAGACCCGGAAAGAAACTCAGCAGTTGCTCTTTTTTTAAAACAAGATTGTTGCAAACATATAGAGACGAATTGGTATTCTTATGGAGGATTTTGGGCTTTGGCGTACTACGGGGCTACGCAAGGATGCATGATTGGATAATCTTTGTTCTTTACATATGCTACTGATATTTTTCTAAAATTTTAATGAAAAAGCAGTGAAAAAGTTATCCTATTTATGGTTTTCAAATAAAAGCTTCTAAAGTAGCAAAAAACTTTCATCTGGTTCAACTCTACATTGTTATCTTCTTCTGCGCAATAAATGAGGTGGTACCTATTAATGAAGGTAAGACAGCAATTTATGATTTTATAACAAATAGTTTGTAAGCTATAAGTGACTTGAATGCTTCACCACTATGGTGCTATATAATATGCTTAATACAACATAGTCTCGTGCGACCTTGTGAAGCTGTTTGTGTATTGCAAACATAAAACAAAGATGTTGATCAGTATAGGCATGTATTTTATACGTAGGTATATTTAGTATTCACTATGCATAGCTTTGTAAGTGTATTATTTAATATGAATCCATCGTCAGTATCAGATGCATCATCTAGTAGGTATATAAATACTGAATCTTAAGAAACTTTGACGTGCATAATAAAGATCTATTGCTTTAAAACATGCAGGCAATATGCTAATAGGTAGGTATTACTTTGGGTTAGGCCAAGGACACACCATTATGGTGTTGGCAAACTTACACACACCTTCGAGAACATTTCGAAGAACTCTCGGGCATGCTTCTTCCCAATATTTCCCGTCACCGTCATAGCAAGTGATATTTTACTTTTTTTTAAATAAATATAGCGAGCAAACGAGCAGGCGGGTCACCTGATGGTAAGTGATTACCGCCGCCCATGAACATTTGCAGCACCAGAGGAACCGCCAATGCGTTGCTGGCTTTTGGAAGGAGCTGGTACTGGGGTGCACCGGCCCAGAGGTGAGAGCAGTACTCCATTTGGGGCCGAACTTGCGCTTTATACAGCAAAAGCCTGTGCTGAGGCGCAAAGTATCTTTTCGCTCTGTTGAGCACCCCGAGTTTTTTAGAGGCTAGTTTGGTTTTACCTTCCAGATAAGTTCCTTACGCACACGCATATAACGCAGACACCACCGGAACAGCCTCCCCGATTGTGTAAGGAAATCGTAATCGTAATCGTTTGTCAAACGGATAATACGATCTGTTTATAAATAGAGTTCATAGATGCGCACGTCAAAAGCATGTACATGAACTCCTCAAATAGTTCGAGTACTTAATACGTTTTAAGTTTTATGCTGTCAATAATTGATTACGATTTGCTTAGACAATTGGGCCTCAGGAGACCGAACACGAACCACTAGTCTATCACTGCTTTTTAGGGGTCCGTAGTCAACAAGGAACCCCTAATAGTTTCGTCATGTCCGTCCGCCTGTCTGTCTAGCTGTCCGCGGCTTCACGCAGAGCGTCTTAGTAGGTACTAGTGGTACTAATAAGCTGTAATTTAGCATGGGCACGCATGGGTATACCTACATTTAATAATTTATATCTCTATGAATCACTCCGACAAAGTTGTAAAATAAAAAATTTCGACTTAGGGATCCGTTTGCGAAATATTGAGCAGCTAAGTGTTAATTTTTGATAGAGTCAAGTGATCTCTCTCTGATGGCTAAACGATTGTATTAGGATAGATATGTGAAAAAATTCATGGCATGGCATACCTATAGTATACATACTTATAGTAAAACGAAGTTAAAATGAAAACTATCACAGCTAAGTAGAGTTTACCTTATAAAATGTTCTCATATAATAGTGACGGGACACCACGGAACCCTTTACTGCGCGTGGGCCGACTCGCACTTGACCAGTTTCGTAATTTGAATATGGATAAATGCCGGCAAAGCTTTTATAACGCCAATAATACTTGACTTTTACGGAGCAGTTTTATCGTGTTATTGCTTCTTATAGAAGTAAAGATGTGTTTTACTCATGTTAAGTAATTCTTAACTGCGTCAAACGTCAGCATCAAATAAATATTATAAATGCGAAAGTTTGGATGGATGTATGGATGTATGGATGTATGGATGGATGTTTGTTACTCAATCACGTTCTAACGGCTGAACGGATCTGGATGAAATTTGGCACAGAGATAGATTGTAGTCTGGAATAGCACATAGGCTACTTTTTATCCCGGAAAATTAAAGAGCTCCCGCGGGAATCGAAAAACCTTAATCCACGCGGACGAAGTCGCGGGCATCAGCTAGTATTGAAGAAGATCGACCGGACTTGGATTTGATGTCATCCAACCTCTAAGTAACTCGCCGGCCGATGAACCGCGCCTATATACAGCGTGCGCGGACTGCGGCCGATTTGATATAAGTACATATTATTATTAATTCTTTTTTGAGGTTTCTTTAAGTCGTTAATTTTCCAGGATATTATAAAGTAGTCCAAGTCCTCCCCCACTTTCCCAAAGATGCAACCTATTTCGTCTAAATCGGTTGAACATAATAAATACGGATTATGGACCGTGAATGTTTAGCAGACAAACAGATTATTTATTTAAAAAATTATCGGATCCAGCCTTTATTTAACTTGCCAGCTTGCTATTTAAAAAATTTAAAAAAGTGTCTGTTCGCACTTTACGCTGAAAATACTTAACGGGTTTGCCACATGGAATATTAAATAGGTACCTATCATTATAGATACCAGCTGTATACAATCACAGAATAGGTAATAGTACGATACTATATAAATATATATAGGTACCAGCTGTATAGGTATATAGCTGTATACTGTATATTTTACTTACCCACATTGGTTAACACGCCAATTGGTTAAGAAAACATATTGTAAAAAATCGTCGTAAGTATAGTTTTTCGTAATTTCAACAAGTTTTCGGATAGTTTTTTACAAGTTAGCCCTTGACTGCAATCTCATCTGAGGGTGATAAATTGATAATGCAGTCTAAGATGGTAGCGGGCTTACCTGTTAGGGGTATGGCAGTTATATATTAAACCCATACCCCTAGTCGGTTTTTACACGGCATCGTATCGAAACTTTAAATCGCTTGGCTGTTACGTCTTTGCCGGTAGGGTGGTAGGTAACTGGTAACTAGCCATGGCTCAAGCCTTCCACCAGACTAGACCAGAGAGAAAGCAGAAATTATAAATTCCTAAATGAACTCTGCCGGGAATCGAACCCGGGAACCACGTTAAGACAACAGCGCTCAACACTACGCCAGGGAGGTCGTAATACGTCCTAAATAAGTAAGTCAGCCTGTATATATGTATACAATCCGCCCAACATTGCTAGAGATTCAATCTGCGCATGATGTCACCTTTGTCCGGCCATAAAGTTTCTGACAGCACGCATTGTATTAGGACTGGCATTTCGATTAGTATATTAATTTGACTATAATTCAAAAGCACAAGGTAAAAGTTTATATTTGGAAAAAATATTTAAATTTGAATTTGAATTCGGTCTAAGAAAGCTAAAGTCGGATGCGGAGATTCAGCTCAATCGTTATGTCCTGTCCGACAAAAGGTCCCAAACGTTTTTTGATCCTTTTAGGCCTTCGCGATAATATCACAGCTAGCTTCGGTCTCTAAGTATCGACAAACAAGAAAGTCATTCTTAATCTGGATATCCATCCAGATTGCTGGACATAGGTCTTTAATTGGTAATAGGTCTGGATCGAGCGGTTCCTTGTCCCGGCGATCGTCCGACCACCTAGTTGGACTATTCTGCCAAATTTTTTTTTCTCATTCTGCTATACTTCACTTAGGACTAACAGGAATGAAGAGTTAGGATATAGGATATAAGTAAATAAATAATAGTAGTTTGTGATATAAGGGCGGTAAATAGGTTTTTCATTACTCATACACGGAAAGTAGGTTTGAAGTTGCCTGAGAAGCGGGTTGAAAGTAATACTTTTCAGCCCTAGGGAGAATCGTTTTCAACTGAATTTTTATTGGAGTTCAAATGAAACACGACTTTTTATTATTATTTTTTTTTTTTTTATACCCGAGTGCATCCATAGACAAGAAGAAAGATAGACTTTATTCATAAAGTAAAGACAACTGATTCATAGACTTTTTATTTTGACTTTCCTTATATTCGTAATGAAAAGCACAGTGTTTACCTCGGGATGAAAGACTTATTTAGTCCCTCGAACTATAGGCCCCCTCGCTACGCTCGGGCGCCAAACCCCGTCTCGGGACTAAATAAGTTACTTTCATCCCTAGGGTAACAATGTACTATTTACATACGAGTTGACTAATGTCAGCCCGATGACGCCAGTCGAGGGCTGACCATCGTCACGAGTTTGTTAAAACCTTAACGCCCGTGTATCACACGATATTTTTCAATACATTTGTAAGAAAACTTGAAAATAAAACTCGAGCAGATAGGCACAAGGTACTCACTAGCAAATGGTCTCTCACGCCCGTACTTATTTCGAGATTTTTGGCGCCTATTAATAGCGCGATTTTTTTCTCACATCTAAAATACCTATATTTTATTATTCCACATCACTCAAACCACTCATATTATTTAATAATTTATAAGAAAAACTCAATGAAACTTTTAAAAATAGCGAGCACAGATTATAGATTTAGTGTGTGTTCCGTTATAAGCACTGCGAGCACTGGCAGTGCTCTTTACTGGGGACTTCCAGTGCTCTCAGTGTATTTCGGAACGCACCCTTAGTATCAACGGCGCGGCGCGTTGTTGGCTAATGGCTTTTTTTTAATTGGCTTCATGGCTCTAGGTTCTAGGTCTTAACTCTCAGCCTATTCAGCCTTTATTTTATTGATTTGTAAAATTTAAAACAATTTTAATTAACTAAATTAAATACAATTTATAATTTCATGAATTAATTTCATCAATCCACTATCTAAATGTTATTATTTCTACATACAATGTCAACATCATTAGCAAACCTTCTTGCAAGAAAACTTTTTATTTAGAAGTAAAGTGGACTTAAAAAAAACTGCAAATTTACTGCACGAGGGCAGTAAATTCTGCAAAAAAAAAGCACGAGGGCAGTAAATTTAACTTACAAGCCCTGTTTACTGCTTCTTTAAGTGCATTTTTCGAGCAAGTGTATTGAAAAAGCTTTATTGTTTCCATTAATGTTAAGCACACGCAACACAAATCACAATGCACTTATCATAAACGACTAGTTATACCACAGAATAGGTAATATACTTAAATCTAACAATAATCGATTGGAAGCAAACTCAGCATTACCGAGCTGAGCAACAATGCTCAGCGCTGGTTATCAAAGGGTAATGGTACTCAAAGAAAATCAACCACTATATTATACCTATTGACTTCCTATTGGATTCCTATCTTTTTGCTGGCATTGGAAAAAGACGAGACGCTTGTTGCATGCACTACACCGAAACCGACGATGCTATGCACACAATTTTTATATGTAAAAAAATGGGATAGAGAGAGACAAGAACTTATAAATAAGATTGGGGGTGTATGTGCAGATACATTACTGCACAAAATGCTCGAAAAGGAGGAAAATTGGACAGCAGTAGCAAACTATGTTGAATTAATAATCAGAGAAAAGGAGCAGGAAGAAAAACGTAGATAAAAAGGTAGTGAAAATAGACGCAAGTGTTTGCCGTGTTGCAGGCTGAAAGCCAGGTACGCGTACACAGGCAGACAGTAGGGGGTTTAGTCGGTATGAGTACGGCACTACCAGTGCGGTAGTCCATGAGGATTTCCCCTGCTGTATAAATCCAAAAAAAAAAGATTATCTTCACGTTAGCGAATGAGTTCCTCCGATGGATCGATAAGGTAGGTACATGACACGAGTCACGACCGCGTATTTACACAACACAATCAGCAAATACTTAAGTTATTATGTACAGCGGAAGCATAAGTTATTCCGATCATACTTCGCTCAACACGGCGTCGAATTCATCTCAAATACAAATGGTATACCAACGATATATTATCTTGCTTGGATCTTGCAATAGATAGGACAAGGTAACTGAAATTGGATTGCAGGAAAGGCAATTTGGCTACTCTTTGCTCTACAATCTATTTAATTTTATTTTTTTACGTGGTAGACTTGCTTGACGACAGTCTTGCCCTATGGAATGTAATAGGTACTCGTAGTGAGGTCTATTGAGGAGCGCGCTTGCCTAGAAGATTTAAGTTATAGGTATGTGGAAGAAAGACAAAAACTTAAAAGTTTATCATAAACAAGAATGCGCACATTAATTATTGTAAAACCTTTCTAAGTATAAGGTAAAAATCTCAACGGTAACGTTTGTTATGGATGAAATTCCAATTGCATTTATGTTAAAAAACATGGCAGGCATGGTATTCCGAGCCAGTGGTAGACTCACTTGACGATTCCAAAGCACTTCAGTACCTGCTTTTACAAAATATTTGAATAAAAAACGTTTGAATTTGAATTGAGTTCAGTTAGCGCAGATCACGAATATTAAAGTATATCAATTATTAGCAACACGCTATAAAAGAGTGCTGAATAGCGGGCCCTAATAAATACCTACTGGCACCTAATTTATAGCGCTGAAAAGGTCCATAAACCGTTCTATTTTATGACGCAGTAAATTAAGTGAATGAATATTATGAAGAATTTCAGCCGCTCTACCGTTCAAATATCTTGATCTCGGTGGTCAATACAAATGGAATTTCCTCATAAACAAGCGATTGTCAGTCGAGCCGGACCCGGCGCTAAATTATTATGCAAATACATATAGTGAATAAACAGCGCTCAGTGGAATAAAGACGTATTCAAATCGTGCGCAGTTCACTTTAAATGTGTTGTAACTTGTAGCTGTATGCCTTTTTAGCCCTCAAGTTTATTAGGGCTGTCCACAAACATTGCAAGGGAGGCAATCGTTACCAAAGTTTCTGATTTTGAACTCCTAAAAGGAAGACAGGAGGTCTACTCTCTTTCTCTAAAACGAAACTTCGCAAACAAACGAACGAAATTTCGTTAACTCCTCTCCTACATAATATTATCTCTATGCTCCTCTCTATTTCGTTTTCGTACACGCAGACGAAGTACGGATCCATAGAAAATTTTCGTGACCGTGAATTTTTCGTTCGTTTCGACTAATTACGTTCGTTTGCGAAGTTTTGTTTGAGAGAAAGAGAGTAGACCCCCTGATGCGCTTTCCGCCCTTTATGTACTGCTAGATGATGCCCGCGACTTCGTTCGCGTGTATTAAGATTTTTTGATTCTTGCGGAAACTCTTTAATTTTCCGGCATAAAAAGTAGCCTATGTCCTTCCCCGGGATACCCCTGTACCAAATTTCATCAAAATCGGTTGAGCAGATGGGCAGTGAAAGCGTAGCAGACAGACAGACAGACAGACACACTTTCGCATTTATAATATTAGTATGGTGACCCGACATGGCTTCGTACGGGTGGGTTTACCTACCTCATGTACCTACTACCAAAAACGTTGAAAACTACTGTTTGAATGATGACGATAGATTTGCTGTTACCCGTTGAGGAGTTCAGCCTTCCATCTCCGAACTATTTATCATATCTTTACGAAATTCACAATACAATCAACCGCGGGAACCAAAAACCCTCAATCCACGGACCACGACTGTCGCGGGCATCAGCTAGTTTTAGTAAGTAGAAAGATAGATAGATAAATTATTTATTGCCATACAAACTTAAGATATAAAGTAAACACTAAAAGTACAGAAAACAAAGTGCGCAAGGGCGGTCTTATCACTAAAAGTGATCTCCTCCAGACAATCCATTCATTATAAATCTCTAAAAGGAGCGGGATATTGCAACTACGAGTACTTATGATCATACATGATGAATAGACTACATAAACATTACATACTTAGTACTTACTAATAGTCCAGTCATTACGTCGGAAATGCATGTGAACCGAGAAGGCTAAATTTTGGATATTATGTGGGGGGGGCTACAAAAGCTTACTTCAAATTGTCGACCAAGATTTCCTACGTGCCTTTTCCGCCATCTTGAAAAAAGGGTTAAATTCAGTTTTTTCACAATAACTCGGTTCTCCATTGAGATACGAAAATTTCGATAGAATAGTTTTTTGTTGCTTTTTTTACGATCTACAATAATTAAGGTCCTTTACATTTTTCACCTACTTATCGTAGGTACATCGTTATTGAGATAATCGAAAAAAACATTAATTTAATTAGTGAAATTAGTTTTTTGCTATTTTCTTTTTTCTCGTGAAAGATATTGAAAAATGTCAAGTATTAAACTTGTAGAGCGTATTCAGATATACAATTTCGTTTTTTTAAATTTTTTTTTTCGACAAAAATTACGATCTCTAACGCATAAATAGATAGAATTAGACAGGCATAGATAGAGTGGTGGTGGTGTTTTTTTTTTTTTTTTTTTTTTTTCTGGGTCTTATCATGCGATCAGTCGGTGGACTATGAGCAGATTTGTTGTAGGAGGGGTTGGCGATCAGAGGCAACTTCCCCAGCGGGAAGCACTCTATGTCTCGGCTATATATCGTCTAGGATATGCCTTCTCTTTAAGCGACGGATCGCTTGCGGCATCGTCAACTGTGCTGCCAGGCGATTCGGGTGTTTGACAAGCCTTGTTTTATAGTCGGAGCCATAAGATTTTATTTCGTCCTTTATTGTGTTCACATTTAAGTGCTCATGGATTTCAGAAATGCGCAGGAACCATGGCGCGTTCGAAAGTTGTTTCAAGATGTAATTTTGTGCTCTTTGAATAATTTCAATGTTGGAGTTGCATGCTGATCCCCAGAGTTGGATGCCGTATGTCCATATCGGCTTAATAACTGTAGTATATAGCAGGAGCTTATTATCTAGGGACAGTCTAGAGTTCCTGGAAAGCATCCAATATAGTCCTCTATATCGATGGTAGATCTCATCCCTCTTAGTTTTGACGTGTTTCTTCCAGGTGAGCCTTCTATCTAGGTACATGCCCAAGTACTTGACGTTGTCACTCTGCGGAAGCTGATTGTTACGCAGTGAGACAGGAGGACAGTTTCCTCGACGCAGAGTAAATGTTATATGGACAGACTTGGTGGCACTAGCTTTTATTCTCCATCTTGACAGCCATTTGTCAATCTCATTTAAACCGCGTTGCAGGATTGCTGAAGCTTCGTCCGGGCATCTACTGCGAGCAAGGACCGCAGTATCATCCGCGAAGGTAGCCACTGTGACGTCGTCAATATGTGGTAGGTCACTTGTAAAGATTGTGTAAAGCACAGGTCCCAGCACAGAGCCTTGCAGCACGCCAGCTTTGATTGGATGGAAAGCAGATGTGTAATCGTCTTCCTTTACTTGAAATATTCGGTCAGAAAGGTACGATTTGAGTAATCCAAAGAATGAATGGGGTAAGAGTGTTTTTATTTTGAATAAAAGACCTGTGTGCCACACCTTATCAAAGGCCTGTGATAATTAATAACACAAATGTATTCGCATAACAGCCGCATGTTTGTCAATTGAATATAGTGTGCCTTAACTGACGATCTCGCAATGGTATGCCTATTGATTTTAATCGTTGTTTATTTATAATGTTTATATGGCAGCAGAGACATATTTGATGGATGTCCTGTCAACCATTATCTAGATAAATACATACCAATCATACGCAATTATTAAAAGGAAAATCGTATTATGCGCAAGTTTCCGATTAATTTTGTGTCTGCATTTTTTGTCTGTTGAGGTTTTCTTCTCAGACTCTCCCATCAAATGCTCCCATTTAGAACCTCGTACCCTCGTCCTTACAACCTAAATCTTAAAGGGGTTGTAAAATATGGAGCCTGGGCCAGGTATTTGTACGGTATTTCAAAATGTTCGGGGTCATAAAATGGTAACATTTTTTTCTTTATTTCTTACTAAAAAGTTCAATTTGCAAAATAAAAGCGCATCAACATGCGTCCATTTTGACATTGACGTATATTACACGTGTCATGATGACATTTGACATAAAATTACCTGGGAAATGTGAATTAACCTTAAAATATCCAACAGCAGTCAGATTGATGGATGGTGGCGCTGCGAGAGTTGCTATTCTACAAATGTACCTAATTAAACATTTTATTTTTGTACCTCTTAATCACTGTAAAACTGCCAAAAAGCATATTTTATTTTGTTTTCTATGATTTTATACTATTTTTTGGAATACTGTACAAGTACCTGGCCCAAGATGAAACAACCCCAAATAACAATTTGTCTAACGTCTGAAAGTAGGTATAGGTATTAGGTAAGTACATTGCTATCCACTATATTCAATAACTTACAAACTTTTTTGGCCCTTTTTTCTAACCCAAACGTCCACCGTCCGTTTGGCTAATGCTTGGCTTTGGCTAAGCGCGGCCACGGTAACGCTGTAGTGACCAATTTAGGGTATTGAATCGAAGCAGGCGTTACTTTGCGGAAGTCCATGATAACCAATTTAGGGCTTAATCCGAAAAAAAAACGACTTATATCGTAGACTAACACAATAATGATTATTAAGTCACATATTATATAGGTATAGGTAGGTAGGTGCTATATTTCAGTGCGTCCCCGTTTTCACCTAAGTAGGTAGGCACTTGTATTAATTTATCTTATTCTCGAGGCACTCGAGAAATCAACGACTCTTTTGTTACCTTCTAGGCCACTCGATAATCCTCGTCATGTGAATGTTAAAAATAGAGCTCACATGAAACAAACAAGAGATAAGATTTTCCATTCAAAATGATCTTCATTCAGATTTTATTACTTGCTGGGAGGAAATCAGGAAACTATAGTTTGAAGTACCTGTACCTATAGGCACTGAATTGGTAGAGTAGAGCTATCATATCATACTAATATTATAAATGCGAAAGTGTGTTTGTTTGTTGGTTTGTCCTTCAATCACGCCGCAATTCGGAGCAACGGATCAACGTGATTTTTGGCATGGGTATAGTTGAGGACCTGGAGAGTGACATAGGATACTTTTTATCCCGGAAAATTAAGGAGTTCCCGCGGGATTTAAAAAAACTTAAACCACGCGGACGAAGTCGCGGGCATCAGCTATAGTTAGCTATAGGTATGCAAGTAAGTAAAAGAGTTCTAGTCGATAATAATTATGTTTAGATCTTTAGATAGTCGAAATAAAAAGCTTGTTAAAAATAACTTTAACCCTACTACCTATAGATACCTACTATCTACTGTTTTCAAAATTAAGTTAGAATTTAATTAAATTTTGCACAAATCACGTACTTACTTAGGTACCTACACGTAGCGGAATTATCTTCGAAGCCGTTCGTGAGTCAATAAAAGCAGTGGCGGCCTTAGGGGGTGGCAAGCAGGGCAACCACACGGGGCCTCGCTCTTGCAGGGGCCTCGCGCTCTTGCACAACAGCGCTACAGCAAGTAGAAAAAGTCCGACAGGCAGGAGGCAGTACTAAAAGCACTGACTCTAGAAGGAGGGCCAATTAGGTACAACAGGCATATTTTGAGTTCTTTTTTGGATTTCCGTTCATAGCTCGACAACTATTGTTTCTATAGAAATAAAAAGAGCACAAGATTATTATGTAGAGCAGCAGTACCTACGTCAGCACTCTGTGGGTACTATTATTTATTCTGTGGCAGCGGTCCTCCTACCTAGATAATGTACCTACTAGGCGATGCAACTATGTAATTTGAAACAAAATGTTTGACCATGAACCATTGTGTCGTTACTCGTTAACCTTCTATCCATTATTCCACCATTATTCGGAAATCCGCAAAAATACCGAATCGAAGGCATTTGCCGTGAAATCGCGGCCAATGGCGCATGCGCCACGCGGCACTGATGAGGGAGTCGTGAACATCGATAATGCATGAGTTTGGTAACCACGCTACCTTTCCACCAGAGATGTTTTTTTTAATATTTTTTTTCCACTACAAGTTAGCCCTTGACTGCAATATCACCTGATGATAAGTCATGATGCAGTCTAAGATGGTAGCGGGCTAGCCTGTTAGGGGTAGGTATGGTAGTTATATTAAACCCATACCCCTAGTCGGTTTCTACACGGCATCGTACCGGAACGCTAAATCGCTTGGCGGTACGTCCTCGCCGGTAGGGTGGTAACTAGCCACGGCCGAAGCCTCCCACCAGAGATGTGCCACGTTTCTAAGCTATACAGCTGTGTGTCAAACCCGCCAATATTAGCGCTTGATCTAATACAGGGTCTATCGATCTAGGCTTGAAAATCAAAAGGCATTTGATCAGTAAGATCAAGTGTCCATGTGGAACAATGATTTTCTATATTGGAAATACACTAACGCTACCATTCGGAGAAGTACTTTTTGTTAGTTTTGGAGATCGCGGTAAGTACCTACTGTTCCATCCAGTAGGGCCCTCCAAGTTCAGAGTTTAAAATACGTACATTCTCAAAACACCACATGATCATATTATTATCATCATGAATCATGATGTACATACCAGATTCAAACGTAGAAACCGATTACTTAATATTACGTGGGTATGGGTTTAATATAACTATCATACCCCTAACAGATTAACCCACTACCATCTTAGGCTGCATCTTCACATACCACGAGGTGAGATCGCAATCAAGGGCTAAATTGTAGTGGATTGAAAAAAACCTATTAATTAATTCAAAGAGATTAGTCCTTACAAGGCATTATATCAAATATTCACCAACTACAATGACGACGTGTAATTTTTACTAAGTTAAGCGTTAGTAAGCATGGCAAGTACGAAATTGCGTTACTTCTTACACCCCTGACGTAACTTGTCACTGTAGTGTTACATCAACGTTACCAAGCTAACCGCACTATTCGATCCGGTAAAGGTATCGATACGACGAGGACCCGATATCGGGCACGTAAAATAGAAAGAAAGAAACAATAGTTTATTCACCAGTGGTGTCAGATAAAATTAGATACAAATGTAACACTTTCGTCTGTTACAACACCCAGAAAGGGTGTACAGCTCAGCGTTTTGCCCTGCGTTAAAAGTAGGTATATGCCCATAAATGCATACAAAGCAACGCGCTGATATTCCGCTGTGACCCAGGAATATTCTGACTATAAAACTATTATTACACCCTGATGTAATTTGTCACTAGTGTTACATCAATGTTACCAGCTTACCGCACTATCCGATGGTAATGGGATCAAACTGACCCGATATCGGGGCACGTACAATAAGAATATTCTGTCTACTGTATTGTAATAAATACTGGATTTATGTATCTCACCATGACCACAGTAATGTTATCTATGATGAAACGACACACAACGGAATTATGGAAACAGCTTTCACCTGCTGTTTTCCCAAAAAAAGCTTAATTAAGGGGCTATAAACATTCATTAGCATATAGAACAGAAAGTACTTGAGCGAAGAGAGCGCAAATTTTCTGATAAGTTTAAGTATCCAAATGTTATCATATTATGAACGTTGACATTTTTTGCTAACGGGTGTCTCTTATTTTAGTCATGGTCATATTGTTAATGACCTGCTATAATCTGTTGTCCGAATCAGTCTTTGAAAAACGTAAGTCTAAGTACAATATTTTTGATTTTAATTTTCAAGTACTTTGATTTTTTAAATCTTAGCGACATCGTCTCGGATATAATAGAAACGCAAACGCGATCGAATTTCACAATATAGGTATGGTTAGTTCGACGCTTCCGTTCTCCCATGCCTTCTATTTGTATGCGAATATGGACTCTTCCTCGATCACTTCGTGTTTTCTCCGCGCCGGGTTACATGACCTAGGACTGATAATAGCAATAATGGGTATAAAGAGAAATGTCTTGTGTGTTTGTTGTTTAGCATGATATCGTTTTACGCAAAATAGCTTATTTACGTGTCACTTTCACTCGTTGCAAAGGCTGAGAGCTTATTTTATTGTTTAAAGTGAAGCCATAATCATGGTGGTGTAATATCACCACAGTTTCACAACGTTAAATTACTAACTGTTAACTTGTTAGTTAGCTACCAGAGTTATGAGTGATCCATATAATTATCTGCGATACGTTGAATTTAGTTAATCCATTATTTTTCTCTTAAACGTGGATTTTTTTTGAATTTTCCATCAACATCGTCATCATTTAGGAAGGTACAACTTCTCCTTTCTTCTATCTTTAAAATTATATCATCTTCATCATCACTTCAATCCATTGGGTTCACTACTGAGCACGAGTCTCGTTTGACCATTCTCTATCACGCTGGTTAACATAGAGCTACGAGTAATATAATAATCTCTAGGGGTGGTAGCCTAGTAAATTTAAAGACTTCAGCCTCGTATTCGACTGTATCACTTGACTATAGTGAGGGTTCAGGATTCCTCCTCTTAGAATTAGGTACCTACTCAGTGATTGTCTGTATCATTTAGATATCACTTGCTTTTACGGTAAAGGAAATTAACTAATCATTAATTAACTAATTACTTAATAATTGTCTCAGTTGTTGAGACAATGATTTACGTATTTCAATTTTTTCCTGGGCTTTAAAAGTTTTCTCATTTATATTTTCTTTCTTAGTGGCTCTGGCTGGAAAATTATATACCAATTTTATCTTAAGGGTCTATAACTTAGTATTATCCCTTATGCACTAAGTTGTGCGTTGCGCTGAGGACTCTTCTTGCTCTTTTTCAGGAAAGTTAGAAAACTTCAAATCAAGAGTAAATAGGCATCTTCTAGGCCAAGCCAAGCGCTAGCCTATATACCTATTAAAAAAACCTTAAAACTAAGGCATTAATTACGAATGTAGTTTAATTATATTTAAGACCTTTTGTCTTCGTAACAACGCGAACATGTCGATGTTCGCGAGCATGTCGGTGTACGCGAGCATGTCGGTGACGCGAATCCGCAAGTTTACCACCTACCAAAAAGGCTCAACGCGGCTAAAGAAGTTTTCACTTCAAAAACCTTTTATTCCCTTAACGTGATGGCTTATGTAGTTCAGCACATACGTTATACTTATGCTACTTACCTATATCTATGGTTCCGCAAATCAACGCCTTTCTGTCAATCACATAAGAACATGATTTATCAATAAGTAAACATGACAAAACAAATAATGAGCTTAGCTGCGACCTTTGCTAAGTGTAGGCAGCAAGACAAGAATACTTTCAATGCAAATATTACATACAAAACATTGTGACACGGCAATCGGCATTAATTTCCATATAATTAAATATACCTACTGATTTGGTCATTGTTTGGTATGATAAGTGTGCCATTATTTATTTCTATTTCCCCATTAAGTATTTCACTAAAAGCCCGCCGGCAAATCTTTGACACCGTTGCAAGATTTTTTAAAGGAGGTTTCATAATGCATAATTAATCTTATAGTTATGACTTTTCGTGTCTATTAATCATTATTATATTTTACTAGCTGATGCCCGCGACTTCGTCCGCGTGGTTTAGGTTTTTTTGATTCCCTCGGGAACTCCTTAATTTTCCTGGATAAAAAGTAGCCTATGTCACTCTCCAGGTCCTCGACCTCAACTTGATTTTTGGCATGTGTGACCCATGCCAAAAATCAAGTCGATCCGTTGCTCCGTTGCAGAGTGATTGAATTGGTTTGTACCCAACAAACCAATAAACCAACAAACAAACACAATTTCGCATTTATAATATTATTATGATTTACTACTCAAACTTAATCCGGTGATGAAACAGAAAATAATATTAATATTATCATCATCATTGGTCATTGTCACAACTGATCGTTAATTTCGAAATGTTTAATACAGCCGAAATAGCTCAGTTGGGAGAGCGTTAGACTGAAGATCTAAAGGTCCCTGGTTCAATCCCTGGTTTCGGCAGCTTGACTTTTTCATTTTATTATTTTAATTTCTAGCTCAATTAAAAATTACTTTGCAAACTTTTTGGTCGTGCTCTTTCCTTATGAAACCCAAGTTCAATTTGTTTAATTTTGAAAAACAGTAAATTAACGTTTTCTCATAATAATTCTTTTAATTTTACTTACTACTTTCTGGTTTATATGGCGATTGATGGTAGAGTGAGATACAAACCAAAATCACATTGAACCTTTTGGAAAATCGGGAATCCTAGTATGATCTGTAGTAATTCTAAATACCTACGTTATAGGGCCCATGAACACCTTTCAGCTGTCACAGGTGCCTGTAATTATGATATGTACGGCTGTAAATACGATCAATTTAGGTGTGATTTAAAAACTTGTGGTGAAGTTTTTAAATCACACCTAAATTGATCGTATTCGAGCGTTCGAACACATTGTTAAAGTAAAATGAACCTTAAAAGAATTGATTTAGATCTCAATTTCGTGTGTTTTCACAGTCAGCGCTCCAAACGGAAATGTTTCGAAATTAAAATCGGTGGTACTTAATTTGTGACTTTAAATCCAGGGTTTTTGGCCTCCATTCTACTTTGATGCCAATCTAAGTGTGCCTTTGTATTCCAACGCTCGAATACGATCAATCGAAATTGCTATGATAGATCATGGATCTGAGGACATTGTATGCCGTAGCATCATCGCAATCGCTGGGTGCCCGCAGCGCATTGTCATACGCTTTCACAATACGACGCGCGACACATCGGCTTTCTCGATACTTAAGTACTTAATATTCGGCAGAGGCCACGTTATATGTAGGCCTACAAAATCGGAGCCGAAATAACTTAAAGATAGGATGAAATGTTGCCCCGAGAACATAAGAAAGCTGGCGTTAACAAAAGCCATGAAGTGCATGAGACATCCGTTGTTTCGAAAACTTTATGGGATCTAGTCTGAACTCATTATTACACGATGCTCAGCCAACGAGATATTATGATGAGGTATGATATAAACAGAAAATCATAACTGACTCACTGGACTGACTGCTCAATGCACTTTCAACAAAGCTGAAAGATCACTTACCATCTGGTGGGATCACTGTCAATAGCAAGCGCTAATTCTTTTCCAAGTTGGATTGTTTTACATACAGATACATTTTTAGTTACAGGGGAGTTATGCCATGTCGTCTTAGAAGTGCCGTGAGATGTCTACAAAGGAGTATTTAGCTTGACGTCTTGGAGATGTTTTAAAACTGAATGGGTAAGCATCGGGTTTTCCAACCAGATGGAATAATATCCTTGCTTTGTGGGGTGATTATAGAGGAAAGCTAGATAAACAATCTCAAGGTTCTAGGTATACCTAGTAGTGTAATAGTTGAAGTGGCACTACCATTGAGCTATTCAAACAATTTTCTACGTTGTGGGTTTACTGGTGTCTGGTGTGGTGATAACCACGTAATATTTGATAACTGGACAATTTCTCGATCTCCTTATTACAGGCGAGTTTCGTCCTTCCTCTCTTTCTCTTGAGTCTCATTCGCGTAAGAAGGTAGTGTTTCTTCGGGTCTCTACATATAAATTGCTTTAGAAATCACAATTTTCCAAGCTGGTACGTCCGGGAATAGAACCTGGGATCTCCATCTTACAATGAGACAGTTGTGGCCGACTGAGATGTAAGTAGCACATTTTCTTCCAATTATTTTGGATGACAAAAAAAATTTAAGTATTAAGACAAAAATGCCCTAAAGCCAAAGCGCCTCGACGCAATACAAAATGACTGCAGGGCATTTGACGAAATTGTTTCGAAAGATCATCAAAAACTCTGCTGCACAATATTCGCAGTCATCATTGATATTATAATCCTGTATAACCATTATTTACCGAAGTAATCTCCAACCAATCCTGACCTGACCCAAAAACTTCGTGTACGTTTATTGGATTACAATTTTTCAAATCAAAAAGGTCAAGAATAAGTGTCGATGTTGAACGATATAAAAGAAAATGCCAAGGACAACATTGTTCTACTTCTGTCGAGAAAGACAGACAGTAGCGCCGAATATACCTACTGACCAACAAACGAAATTTCTGATGTAAATAAATAGTTGAAGAAATTAATACTTAAAAAAATCATCGCGTGGTTGGTATTAAATAATCGGTTGAGACCCTGGAAGTATTTGTTTTTGTAGGTAAATCAGAGTAACATTATTAAAAATATTCGTTCATTAATAGGTTATTAGCATTAACGAACAACATCTATATAATATGAATAAAACTACAACGTATTAAGGCCCTTTAAACATTTACCCCGCGACCAACTATAGGTAAAAAACTCAACTATAGGTATAAAACTCGTCACACTACAGCATATATATGCACGCTTTACGAGAGCGTAGAGCTATAGAGCGTAGAGACGCTCGATTTTATAGCCAACTAACCAATTTTGTTACTTGAAAATATTAGACGATTATTTATTTACTAGGTACTTGTTTACGCTGTTGGCCGCGGTAAATATTATGTAAGTACCTATTTATGCGCCGAAACAATACTCGCGGCTACAATAATACTCAGTTTTTGAGATTGTAAAATAATGTATAAAAGATTATCTTACCGATTTCGTTCAAAATCGATATCTGGGGTTCCGTAGGATCACAAAATAGGAAACTGTTACCAAAATTTTAAAAAAGTCAGCGCCATTTTGAAATTCTTTGTTATCGTACCGATTTCGTTCAAAATCGATATCTGGGGTTCCCTGGGATCACAAAACAGGAAACTATGAACAAAATTTTAAAAAAGTCAGCGCCATTTTGAAATTCTTTGTTATCGTACAAATTTCGTTCAAAATCGATATCTGGGGTTCCCTGGGATCACAAAACAGGAAACTGTTACCAAAATTTTAACAGGAAACTGTTACCAAAATTTTAAAAAGTTCACTGCTGACTTTTTTTTGATTGACTGCTGTTTTGTGATCCCAGGGAACCCCAGATATCGATTTTGAACGAAATCGGTACGATAACAAAAAATTACAAAATGGCGCTGACTTTTTTAAAATTTTGGTAACAGTTTCCTGTTTTGTGATCCCAGGGAACCCCAGATATCGATTTTGAACGAAATCGGTACGATAACAAAGAATTTCAAAATGGCGCTGACTTTTTTAAAATTTTGGTAACCGTTTCCTGTTTTGTGATCCCAGGGAACCCCAGATATCGATTTTGAACGAAATCGGTACGATAACAAAAAATTTCAAAATGGCACTGACTTTTTTAAAATTTTGGTAACAGTTTCCTGTTTTGTGATCCCAGGGAACCCCGGATATCGATTTTGAACGAAATCGGTACGATAACAAAAAAATTCAAAATGGCGCTGACTTTTTTAAAATTTTGGTAACAGTTTCCTGCTTTGTGATCCCAGGGAACCCCAGATATCGATTTTGAACGAAATCGGGACGATAACAAAAAATTTCAAAATGGCGCTGACTTTTTTAAAATTCTGGTAACAGTTTCCTGTTTTGTGATCCCAGGGAACCCCAGATATCGATTTTGAACGAAATCGGTACGATAACAAAAAATTTCAAAATGGCGCTGACTTTTTTAAAATTTTGGTAACCGTTTCCTGTTTTGTGATCCCAGGGAACCCCGGATATCGATTTTGAACGAAATCGGTACGATAACAAAAAATTTCAAAATGGCGCTGACTTTTTTAAAATTTTGGTAACAGTTTCCTGTTTTGTGATCCCTGGGAACCCCGGATATCGATTTTGAACGAAATCGGTACGATAACAAAAAAATTCAAAATGGCGCTGACTTTTTTAAAATTTTGGTAACAGTTTCCTGTTTTGTGATCCCAGGGAACCCCAGATATCGATTTTGAACGAAATCGGGACGATAACAAAAAATTTCAAAATGGCGCTGACTTTTTTAAAATTTTGGTAACAGTTTCCTGTTTTGTGATCCCTGGGAACCCCGGATATCGATTTTGAACGAAATCGGTACGATAACAAAAAAATTCAAAATGGCGCTGACTTTTTTAAAATTTTGGTAACAGTTTCCTGTTTTGTGATCCCAGGGAACCCCAGATATCGATTTTGAACGAAATCGGGACGATAACAAAAAATTTCAAAATGGCGCTGACTTTTTTAAAATTTTGGTAACAGTTTCCTGTTTTGTGATCCCAGGGAACCCCGGATATCGATTTTGAACGAAATCGGTACGATAACAAAAAAATTCAAAATGGCGCTGACTTTTTTAAAATTTTGGTAACAGTTTCCTGTTTTGTGATCCCAGGGAACCCCAGATATCGATTTTGAACGAAATCGGTACGATAACAAAGAATTTCAAAATGGCGCTCACTTTTTTTTAATACATACATACATACATGCATACATACATATATATTCCTAACATACCCTTTCCTTGTGGCTTTGCCGTAATCGGGTAAAAAAAATACGCCTACACTTGAGAACTTCCTTCTTTGTGGATGTCGGTATCAAGTTTTTCTAAGCGCAAGTACACATAGAGAATATTATATCTCTATGGCAGTACACAACACGGTGTTCATTTTGTCGTAATAAATTTCGTGCAAAAAAGCGATACACCCACCCGTCCACGAGCGCGTCTCAGCGCGTACTGAGCGCCAAACGCCTAGCGCTCGGCTTCTTTTCATAGAAAAATGTATGAAACATTTTTTTTTTGCCACATAAACTATAAACATATTTATTTGTATGCCTAATGCTTTGCACCATGGATAGAGGACTATATAAGCCCCACTTTATTGTTAATATTCAAGTTAAAATATGCAGCGGATCTAGCTTTATGGGTACCTATCCGGACCCCATTTTTCGTCATTTTCAGCAGATCTTGCGTTCGGAGAAACGTATTTATGCAGAAAATTTGTATTGGAGTGTGCATTTTTATAAGGTCAAACGAGAGATGAAGAAATGACCTTTAATTTGATACCATGACATCCCCACAGCTGTGACTCCCGATTCTTTAAAGTGTACCTGGAAAAGGATGACATAAGATGAAGGATGTATAAGGCGCCTTAAGTATAGAACAAGTGAACATTATTTGAAAAATTATAATTATACAACAGCACCTGCCATACTGAATTTTTTTCAAAAAAATTCTAAAGATTCTAAAGATACAACCGAATTTGTTCAGGCATTTATTTAGAAGTTATGGTGGAATAAAGAAACTGAAATAAACGAACCCTGAAATCATTACTATGAAACACTCAACTTTTTGGGCAGTCGTGTATAAATGAATACAAGTAAAAGTAAGATAGATAAAAACAAAATTCAATAGCATGAAAATATTATTAAAGCATCTAATATGTGCACAGATTGTTGATCACAAAGAATTACAATTAATGAAGAATAGCAGTCTAATGAGGAAAGTGTTCAAACAAGGAGATAAATTTAGTTTCAGTTTTTGTAGTACAACTAGCGATCAGAAAGCGTTACAGCGTTTCGCCTATGAAATATTGTAGGTAAGTACTAAGTAGAAATTGTAGATCTAATAACTCAGCTCAAATCTGGACAACTAATAGAATAACAAATACCGACTAGTAACAATTAAAAAGAAAATAAAATAGCGTTTATTATTCCTTACAGTTACTAAGTATAATAAAATATGTCAATACTAATTACACCAAAATATATTACTATACTTATTCCGAAATAAATCGTCATATATATGCGAAAGTGTGTTTGTTTGTGGGTTTATCCTTCAATCACGCCGCAACAGAGCAACGGATTGACGTGATTTTTTGCATGGGTAATGATATGGAGAGTGACATAAGCTACTTTTTATGCAGTTCCCGCGGGAATCAAAAAACTTAAACCACGCGGACGAAGTCGTGTGCATCAGCTAGTTAATGGTTTGAAATCTAGCTGATTGGTAATTCATTTAAGATTAAGTTGTAAGGTATCAAACATTGCACAAATCATAATTTATTGTGAAGTTATTAATGTATCGTTAGCATAAAGACTTTATAATTGTTTTTTTGCCTCTATGATGTCACTACATAAGTGATGTCGCATTCCAGAGTCAATTAAAGAGAGTGGGTGGAGATTAGTCAAATTAGCTATATTATCCATAATAACATTACATACGCGACAGTCTGTCTGTCTGTCTGGGTCTTATCCTTTTACGGCCCATCCGTTAAACCGATATTGACAAGGCTTCTTTTAATCTCGGAAAAGCAAAGAACTACGAGTTAAAAAGTACCTATGACGTAAGTAAAGTAAGACGTAACCCTGAATAACGATTTTCGGATTTTTCCCTTTATGTAGGTACGTGTGCTGTGAGACCTTGCTTCTTACCAAATTGCATGATTCCAGCACCGTAGACTTAATTTGATATTAATTTCAACTTGATACATCCTCGCGTTCCCGAGAAAAAGGCGGTTTAGGCGGTTGACAGACAGAGAGACAGACAGACGGACAACGAAGTAATCTTATGGTTCCTTTTTTCCTTATGAGGACGTGGTGGGGGTAAGAGAAGTCTAATAAATTATTATCGCTTCTTCGGTCCCGGACACACCGTATTATAAATTAAGATTGGTAATGAGGAACTTTCCAGCCTACGTTCCTTAGAAACATCATAGGTGGCGCTCTCTAACACACCAAGGATATAAGATTGCAATGAGGTGATACGTCTTGTGTCTTGTACCATAGTCGTAATAGTAATCTCTATGGCCTAATGCCTGAAAAAGTTTTTACGAAGAAAACTAAGGCTAGTCATTCACTATTTCGTTTTGCGATACGGTTGCGTAATTTGGTTGAATTCATTTAATTTTTTCGTCTTTGTATCGAATTTGGACTCTGATTACCACTGTATATGAAGACCTGCCTACGAAATTTGGATACAGATTCTCCTGCGTATTGACGACCCGGATGTGACATTTGGATACCGATTCTCCTGCACATTGAAGACCAAGGAAGTTTCCAAATTTACGTATTAGGTTATGTTTTCGTATTTACGTTCAGTTTGGCTTTTGCAGCCTTACAAGCAAAGCAATACACCATCGTCTATAAGTTAAACCACTTTTTTCGTTACCACTTCGTCCAATTCCGATTTCATACGAATATCGGCGAATAACAAAAACGACACAGGATTGTCTGACCTAAACTGTTGGATAGGTCAAACAAAAAAAAGTGATACGCTGAGCAGGACAAGAGAATATTTTCTCGCTCTGTCACTCCTCGGCATTAGCGTATATATACCTACTCATTTTGCTTACCTGTGATATTATTATTACATTATAAAACAAAGTCCCCCTGCCGCGTCTGTCTGTCTGAACGCAATAAACTCAAAAACTACCGAACCAATTTTCATACGGTTTTCACCAATCGACGGAGTTATTCAAAGGAAAGGTTTATATGTATTTGGTTGAATTATGAGGATAATTGTTGAAGATGTCGGAAAAAATCAAGCCGATTGGAAGCTTTCATCGAAATCGCTGCCTTATCCCTTGGAGATAAAACAAAACAATGTATCGTGGAATTGTTCCCCTTTTACAGGTCGATATAAAAGTAGGCGATGGCATATGACTAACTTTTAAGGATAGCTTACTATACCCATATAAACTGACCGATATCACCCGCGTCGGCTAGTAGAATCGACTGGGAGACGTCACGGCTGTGAAGACCGGCCACGTGCCGGACAATTATTTGGAAACGCAAGGGAAAATATATCGAAGTTATGATTCATAACTTCGTCATTTGTGAAGAAAATTTAAAAACCCACCAGTATGGGTAGCATGCGCACAACGAGTAAAATTATGTCTACCCATTATCTCTATTTGTCTACCGACGCTACATGGTTACTTGTCTCGTTATGTCAACATCTTTCTCTCTCGTCGCGAGATAATCTCGTGGTGCGCATGCTAAGCACACTGGTTTCATTGCAAGCTTAGCTTTATGTTTTAAAGTTAAATAAAAAATTGGAAACTTCTTTGGTCTTCAATATGCAGGAGAATCGGTATCCAAATATCGTAGGCAGGTCTTCATATACAGTGGTAGTCGGAGTCCAAATTCGATGCAGACGAAAAAATTAAATGGATTCAACCAAATCACGCAACCGTATCGCAAAACGAAATAGTGAGGGACTGGCCTTAGTTTTCTTCGTAAAAACTTTTTCAGGCATCAGGCCATAGAGCATCACTATTACGACTATGGTACAAGTATCACCTCAATGCACACTTATATCCTTAGCTTAGTTTGTTAGAGAGCGCCACCTATGATGTTTCTAAGGAACGTAGGCTGGAAAGTTCCTCATTGGTACTTATGGATTTAAACAACTAGTAGCACAGCTAGTTAGTAGGTAGCATTTATCACGGCATTACATAATGATACACCGATAAGAGCATGTACTCTGCTTTGCCAATTAAATGTAATTGTTGTAGGTACCTAATTTCACTCGCAGACGAAAGTCTGAAATGTTTGATTTACACTCATCGTGCAATGTCTCTTGAGTCTTATCTATGTATTAGATATTATATTATTCATGTTTTCTAATGTCATGAATATACCTACTTGTTTTTATTGAAATTATTTTTATTCGGAAATAATCTTACTTTATATGTATAAGTAGTTACTAGAATAGTATAAGTCTTTTCCGGAATCATCTAATTTGTTATCGGTAAGTTCAGCATAATAATTTGATTGTGTTACTCTGACTGAGCATATACATATACATATTAACCCAATAAACGATAAATAGCGATAGATAGATTAATAAAAATCGTTAATTGCTACGCTACCAAAAATAGGCGTCAGCTTTAGCTTCCCATCTCAAATCATCTGATGAACAGTTCGCTTCTTCACTTTCATCTCTGAATTTTCGCTAGGTCTCAGTGACCAGTGTGTCTGATTTTCGAAAAATAGCAGCTCTCCCAAAAATCGTAAAAATTAAAATGTAACTTCAGCGATTTATGTTTGCTACTTTCAAAAATTAACTGAGTCAATAGAGCCCGCGAACTTTTAAAAAACTTTCCAAACGAATATGACTTTTTTAATCTAGGGAGTAGGGCCGATTCCAAATATTTTGACATTTTGAAAAATTATTTTCAATCATGAATTTTTGAGTCTAGGTGACGCATGTAGGTAACTACTTACGTAAGGTAGTACTTACTACCTAGTGGGTTTTGAAGTTTAAGTACATTTTTCACATTTTCATGGTTGTTTAACCAAAAATAATTTACAAATAAAAGGAAATTGAGAACATCAACGACATTGTTAATTATTGTCAATCACAATAGTGTTTTGCGTTAGTTTGGAATAATTGTCTTTTGTCAATTTTGCGAATTGTAGGAAAGGAGCTATCGGTGGTAATATAAGTAGTTCTTATTTTTAAATACTTAGGTACTATCTTTGTAATTATATACATACTAGATAATGCCCGCGACTTGGTCCGCGTGGATTAAGTTTTATATTCCCGCGGGAACTCCTTAATTTTCCGGGATAAAGGTAGCCTATGTCCTTCCCCGGGATGCAAACTGTCTCTATACCAAATTTCATCAAAATCGGTTGAAAAGATGAGACAGAGACACATTGAGACAGACAGACAGACAGACAGACGGACAGACAGACAGACACACTTTCGCATTTATAATATTAGTATGGATAGTATGGAAGTATGGATATGGATTATAAGTATAACAAACTAGATGACGCCCGCGACTTCATCGGTTTTTTGGTTTCAGCGGGAACTTTTCGATTTTCCGCCATGAATTGTAGCATAAGTAGGTAAACTTTATATCCTTCACCGGGATAGATACAAATTGCAATTTATTTCAATACCAAACGTCAAAATTAAAAGATGGGCCGTGAAAGCGTAGCAGACAGACATACACACTTTCGCTGTTCACATTTATTATAGGTATTCGTACTATGTATAGTAGGTACGGATTGGTATGGATTAACGTCTAACAAAACTCAAGCTTTCCAAACGAGTGGTTCAAAACGCGCCCTGGTCTGAGAAGAGCCCACAACCAACTCAAATGGCTGGCGCCTGGCTCCTAGGCTATGGAGGGTATGAGGCTTCCGTTTCTTATCCAAACACGGCGTTCAATGGGCGGATGTGACGTCGAGACTAGTTTTTGCTTTCGATTCTCCTTACAAGTGCGTGGAGTTCAAACGAGGTTGATTTCAGGCTTTTTGTTAACTTTTAAATAATGAGGTTCATTTATTTGAAGATTGGTACTTACTTAAGGTACGTTAAGCCGTCGGTCCCGGTTATTATCACTAACATCATGTTAATAATCGTTACAAAAACCTAAGAGTTTAAATACTCTTAGTCGAGTCGTATGCGAAAGGACGTAGGAATCCACCGCATTATTATCCCAAGAGAACTCCTAAAATTATTTGATTAATGGAAAGGGGTCACGACCCTCAGTGATGAGGAATACGACGCAGAGAGAAACTTACCTACTAATAAGATATTCAGGATTTCGCAGACCGCAGTTTAAAAACGTCCAGGCCGTCCTGTCAGTATTTCTCGCTCAATTTATTTTGGCTTGGATTCAATAGTTCTCTTCGACTCGCTTGATATCGTCCGTCTACATAGTGGGGGTCTGCCAAGGGGTCGTCATTCCAGCACCTTAGGACCCCAGCGTCCATCGGTTCTTCGAACTAGTGCACCGCCCATTGTCACTTCAGCTTCACAACAAGTTGAGCTATGTCGGTGACTCTGGTTCTCCTACGGATCTGATTTAATCAAGATTCAAGATACTTCAAGCATAGCCCTCTCTATCACCCGCTGAATGACCCTGAGCCTTCTTATCAGGCCCATAGTTAGCGACCATGTCTCGGATCCGTACCTATGTCATCACGGGCAACATGTATATGATTGTTTACTGAGTACTGACACAATATGGGATGCGATAGTTCATAGTGTTATCGAAGGCGTGTGTAGTATGCCAATCCGAACTTGGCTAGCGTGGTGGACTATGGCGAAATCCTTCTCATTCCGAGAAGAGATACCTGTTCAGTGGTGAGCCGGCAATTGGTGGAAGTGACGATGAAGTGATGAAAGGTGGAATGTATCTTGCCTGCAATAAAAATCAATATTTTTTCTCCTTTCTCCACTAAGTCACTGCCCTCGCCTGTAGGTATCTGAACTTGTTTCTTCTCGGAATCAATTTATTGTGCCGCCACCACCGCGCCGCAGCGGGTTTAATGACATGAGACGCACCGAATTAAATAAAAACCGAAACGGCGCTGGATTACATAAATTTTTATCAAAATCAACGTTAATGTCGTTCTTATGGGGATAATTACAAACCTTCGGAAAAACCAAATTATGTACCTTTAATCGTTACATAATATGTAAAGGGGCTTGAACTGCACTTTTGGCGTGGGTACCTGGTATCTAGACGATCCGCCATTTTGTTTTAAAGTCGCGATTTTGACCAATACTAATTAATTAATACCAAATGGCGGATCTACCCCTAATTTCGATACTGCAGACGTAACTTTAGGTGAGATGTTCCGTTTGGGAAATCATGCAAACTTTCCATATAGGTTTTACCTTGCTAATTTAGAATCTTTCAGTACCTACATAAAGTTATGCCATCAGCAGGGCCGTCTTTAATCTATTAGAGGCCCTGGGCACATTAGGATAATGGGGCCCCTATGACTTTGACCTTTGACAGAAGACTGTTTTGCTACAACAGGCATAAAGAGTAAGTAGATAAGCATATTTTCGAACACAATTTAACGGTTGGTGATCTGGCAGGAACTAGACGGCTCCCATCGATCGCGGGGCCCTGGGCACTTGCCCAGAGTGCCCAGTGGGAAAGAGGGCCCAGGGGCCTGGCCATCAGTAGGTAAAGCACAAACCGTTCACTACAAATTATGTGCAACACTTTGTCGGCGAAACAGCCATAAGTAGGTACCTATGCACTGTCGCATAATTATTGTGCTGATTCTGCTGATAGAAACCGATTTGGATCTACCAAAAGACAGATTAGATAGTAGCCAAGCGTTAATCTGAAATGTACCTAGGCATACTTGGACCCCTAGCGACAAAAAACTGTGACGCAATCAGTGCGCATAATTGCATATCTGCTATCACCATTATCTATTATGATCATAATTTCTGAAAAAGGTACCTATAGAAATTATTATTATTGGTAAATTCTTTTATTTCACGTAGGACAACTTGTGTCACTTATGATAAGTCGAGACTCTACCATCGGTGCGGAAATCTGATTTGCTATGCTTGCAAGACTATCACTATGAAGGGTTTGATCACTTTAATTTTTCTGAACTAGGTATATGTGCGTTTTAGGCGATCAAATATCACTTGCTGTAACGTAACGGAGAAGGAAAATAGCGCAAGGAAATCTGGGGAGGAGGGAGGTTGTACGAGTAGCTATTGAAGATAGTCTGTATGTCTGTCAACCACCTTTTCTCGGGAACGCGTGGAGGTATCAAGTTGAAATTAATATCAAATACTTAGGTCTATGGTTTATATTTTGACACTTGCAAATAAATCAAAACCTATAAGGATGCTTCCCGTAGACCTAGAATCATGGGCAAGAAGCAAGGTCTTACAGCATACACTTGAAGCATATTTTTTAAATATAGAGGATGTATGTACGTATAACGTTTACGTAATGAGCTAACCATTATCTTGCTCGAATCGATTGCTACTGTTATCTCGGTAAAATCCATTGCAAATGCTCACGTCGTCGCGTCGCTCCGTACCATCTGTCAATGCTATCTCGATTCTCAAGAGCTTTGACAGTGGGACTGGATACCATCACAGTCTAACGAGATACGTTCTTTCCTACCAGTCGTTCAATGGAGGCGTCTAGATAGAGCAACGCTGCAGGGTGACAGCAGGCGGAGGAAACCAAGTAAAGATAAAAAATCTACAGAGGAAACAGAATTTTTAATGCAAAATTCAGTTACTCTAATGTCTTGAAAATAAATGAAATTAATTTTAATTCTCAACTTGTGGCACTTATGATAAGTTAAAGCTAATCTTATGCACCGGTGCGGAAAGATATTCTACTTTATTTAATCATATGGCGTTTAGTATATTTAAGCGTTTTTATAATATTAACAAGCTAATTAAAAAGAACGCTTATTTCGCCTGAAAGTTCGTCGCTCGTTTAGCACCACCCAGGGGACACGTGCAGGGAGGTAGAAGGTAGTTCCTGCGGACGTGAGCGACGGGGCATCCCCCAGATATTCTACTGAGAAGAGCCGGCAAGAAATTCAGCAGTTGCTCTTGTCATATTATGAAAAATTGACAAATACAAATTCATTTTACGAAAAATTTAAAAAATTTGTATTAGTCACAAATGCAGTGTCCTACATCTCTCAACCATAGGTGAGGGTAACGTACAGAACGCGCGCGAGTTGAATGCAGACCTTAAGTGTGTGTCACTTCAGGCCCCGACTGCATTCAACTCGCGCGCGTACTATACCTCAAGGTGCTAAAACTGTCATGGTAGCCGGGTCTATCATTTGTATGAGCGTCGATCCACTGTATGAATATATATTTACACTGTGATATTATTCATATTGTTCATACGGGATTAATCATAACGGATCTGCGATCAGTTATATGCTATCAATCGCTCTTTTATCAATGATCATCTTTCGCGAGTCATCACAGCTTTGCGGAATTTTAGCAAGACTTATATTAGACTTATTTTAGACTATTGGTGCCTATAGTTACTATAGGCACCAAGCACCTCCTTCTGGCGAAGCTGTAGGTACCGCCTAGCAATCCAGTATTTATGTACGATGCTGCATAGAAACTGCCATATACGAGTAAGTATATACCCTTTAAACTTTCATCATCGTCGTCATCGACGCTACAGCCCTTTATGGGCCCGGGGTTGCTCCAGGAGATTTATCCATCTATCACTATCATTCGCGCTCGTGCTCCAGCTTAGCAAACCCTTTAAACTTTAGCACGCTTTTATTTTAGACTCCAATATCGCTTGCCAGTTGCCACTAGGTAAGATGTCAACCTACCATCAAGCTGAAGCTCAGTTGTTGCTGGTCAAAAAAAGGGTGGACAAAAGAAAACAATGATATATGGGCCTTTGGCGGGCTAAAAGATTTAGCAGGGACATTTTTTCTGTAGCTGCAGCCTACAGCGACTTAGCTCGTCTTACAGCAAAAACGATACGATTTCATATAAATATAGGTAAATACTGCGATGTTATTTATTTATATAGTACTTTTATTGTACATACACAAATACAAGAAATAGTTTACAAAGTGAAATCACAGAACAAAGTTTTGCATGCAAAGATGTTATTTAGGTATTCTTGCAGTTTTACGTGATTGGAAAGGAATCATGACCCTGATGAGGAAATAAGATTTTGGGACAGAGATTCTGACGTATTTTAGCAAAACTATAGATTAGGAAAGACGTGTTGCACGAGGAGGGATTCCAGCAACAAAGTTTCTTATCATATCTAGACTATCAAAGTAGCATGGTACTAGTTTTTATTAGTTGGCAGGCATGGAAGAGAAATTCGTTTAAGTATAATGCAGAATTAGGTCAGAAAATCGGAAGGAAAGAAAATACATGACTCACTAGACTACAGAGTATAGGGCTGCCCACTTTAAAAACCACTAGGAAAACTTACTTAATATCCAGTTAAATAATATTAAAGATTCAACAAAATTTGTCAAATAATACATCCTTATTGTGCATTATTTGAAGAGCGAGAAGGTGTTCTGTATACTAGAGACTAATTATTAAAAATCTCAGATAATATATCAGCTGTAATTTACCTTCTCATGTTAAACTCTATCCCAATTTTCAAAAAGTTTTAAAATGTTTACTTTTGAATGTTTTTTTATTTAATTTAATTTACCAGCTTGCTAACTTGGTAACCTTGCCAATAAATCTTTCTGCAAGGATTGATGTTCTACTTACGATCATTTTAGGATTTTTAAATAAGTAGTTGACAACCCTTGTAGCCCATTTTCCTAAACATAGAAACGTTTACTACTTTACTATGCGGTTTCCTATTGGAACCTGCTTCGACCGGACACTACACTTTCTATGATTATACAAAAAGGAAAAACGAGATTTGTAGACGTGGTATCGGAGCGTTTTTCAGTCATGGATTTCTAGAACTCGCTTCTTCTTTTTAGTTAAGCACGGCCTACGCTACTTATAATCTATACTAATATACTATCATACTACTATCGTAAATGCGAAAGTGGCTACTTTTTATTCAAAAAAATAGAGTTCCGCCAGGATTTATAAATAGCTTTAATATACCCAAACGTTGCACCCATCATCTAGTACTTAAATATTTATTAATCACACAAATAATTTAAATTTTCTTCTATGTTTTCTTACGTACCTACACTGGTTTATATTTACTACAGCTTGAGTCACTTATATTTGTTCAAGTTGCGTTAACCAGCGTGTTTCGGTTTATCATTACCCTTTCTTCTATTGTCATCATGACCGATTTCACCATCAAACTACTTGAGCCTCCTTTTGTTCTGAACTGGTGCATCTCATTGTTTCGGACACGTTTCGGGTCTTATCTGAAATCCATCTGTCATTGCGTAGTTGGTTTCGAATCATAAAGTCTGCGGCGTAATATCGTGTGACCTGGGAATAAATAAAACTAATGTATGCAAGAATTAGTTTAGACAGAAAATCTCATAGGTACTTGTGGCATAATTACAAAAAAAGTGTTGGACGACCCCCCAACTATGTGGACGGATGACATCAATCGAACATCAGGGAGCCGCTGGGGCCTGGGAGCAAGCGGCACAAGACTGTGTCCTGTGGAGATCCATGCAGGAGACCTTCGTCTAGCAGTGGACGTCTATCGGTCGAGACCTCGAAACCGAACGCTATTGAAGCTTCTGTGATCAGGGCTTAAGGCCGTCATCAGACTTGAATAAATATAAACCATTTTATAGACCAAAATATTAATCAAACCGAACCGGTGTTGGATTTAAAAGCTTCAATGCTACGGAAAATCAAAATAACCCCCTTGGCTGATCATAGTGTTTTTATGGGGATGCACAAAACATCAAAATGGATGCGTGACATTTCTGCAGAATCGTCTGACGACAGAGCCTGCGTTTTTAATAATGTGGTCTGAGCGAGAGGCGCATTGCCACCGCAGCCAAGCCTACTCGACACACCACAATACAAGTCCACAGTCCATTCATTCTCGATATCTTGCCACTTGTTAGTGCCGCGCCAACCGTCACCGGTAACGCTTGTCACGTCGTTTTGTTCAGCGCATCCAATACGCGAGTGACATTTCTTGTTAGTTAAAAACAAAAACTCAGTTGTCCAATAAGTTAAACGACGAAAGTTGGTGTTGTGAAACAGTGCGAGGTTTCTTGTAAATTAAAAACAATTGATGGACGCGTGGCTCGGAGTTGAAAAACAAACGGTCGGCGGTTCGTCTCGATTCTGATTTCTCAAGTTTCCGAATGGTCCTCAACGATAATTAGTTTGGTAAAAGTGTGTGTGTGTTGTGGACGCTTGATGGTTTAATTAGGACTTGATTAGCAGTTCACTTTACTTGGTTCGTGTTCACGGCTTCGGAATCATCAATGATTAAGTTGGTTAGTGCTTCTCATTAGTATTTATCTGCTAACTTAAGTCTGCTTGCGTTGTCTTTGCTGTTAACATCTTAAGCCCTGAGTTTTGTATTTGTCTTTATTAAAGTTGGCATGAATTTATTTAGTTAGTTTTGTAATTACAAAATATTCTGATTTAACAATAATACAAATAACAAATGAATTTATAATACCAACTCCAGTTATGACTTGATTGCCTTATACCTACCTAGTTAAAAGTTATGACTCAAGGTTAGCCCTTTGTTGTTGTATACTTGACGTAAATCCTGTCTTGAATTGGATAGTTTAATGGACATTAACTTTACACACTTCAAATAAATTATAGATACGATATCAGCGTTATCTGATATCGATAATATTGTGTAATTACAATACGGCATTTTAGTACTTGATAATTAGATTAAAGAGATAAGTATGGAAACAAGCGTATAGATGGCATGAGGAACCGGATGTAACATCTTCGAATAAGCGCATACCCATTGTGATGTCATTTCTGAGTCAGAAGACCATCGGAGTTTTATTTTACCAAGAAACGACATTGCTGAAGCGTTTACTCCAAGGAAAATATTAACCTGCCTAAAATATACTTTCACAATCCAAGGGCCGTTTGAACTTTGAAACCCAGATTTAGCAGAGAAGGAATAGCCAGTTTTAAGATCATCACCATCATTTCAATGAAAAATAATTCGGATTTCCAAAGGTAATTGTAAGATCCTGATTAATTTTGGACCTTGAATATATTATGTACCTATTGGTAAAAATAAAATATATGGCCAATGTATGGCCAAATACCTAAGTATGCTCCTATTTTTTCATATCAATGTTAGGTATAACAACTGGATCATGTTAAGAAAATTGTTAAGTTGAAGAAGAAAGTAGCCACTTAAAACCTTTAAATAGCTGTAAAAGCGTCGTGCTTTAAACATGTTTAACGAAAAAAGTTCAATACTTTATTGTAGCTACTTATTTAATGTGAAGGAGAAAGTCTTTCACTCAACAATCAACAAAGTGCAATACAGCGCTGATGGAATAATTTGCAGCTCAAATCAGGAATGTTGACTTTAAAGCGATGTCTGAAATCCGATGATCTATTTGTAATTTATTTTAATGCTCGAATTTTAATTCACGAATAAGTGAATTCTGTCTGGTGAAGATGAAAGTGAATCTCGAAGATTTGCTCGCGTTGCGTTAAGAAATTTTGCATGCATCATTAGATTTTTCTCGGTTTTTATCGTAAAAATTCTCCTCTTCTATTTCAATGAATGTGATAATGATGATTACAATATCGCTTTGCTGGCTAATAACATTTGTAATGGGTTTGTGCAATAACATTCCGGGCGTATTTACCGTGGGATTCTCAAATTTTTATTATGCTGAAATTCACGCTAATGATAAATCTTTAAGTATATTGGATGGTGATATTAAATTATGACCAAATTGAAGCGGAAATAAATGATGTTACCACTCACTATGTCCTGGTTCATAAAATCGAAGTTCAAAATTTAAGTTAATTCAACTCTAACAAAAAATGCTGTTAAATGTTTTGTACTAACCCTGGATTTGCCTACAAATCTGTTTTATATTGATAAAAGTTAGAAGGTATTTAAGTACTATTCAGCTATTATCTACATGTGATTTGGGTCTCTACAAACCAAGTTTTGGTACGTATGGACCGATCACCGAATACTGCAATAATATTTTAACGTTTAAACAACTTACTTTTAACGTTTTTACTGCAATAATAATTGAAAAACAATGCAATATTAAATGAAAACAGGATTAAATGAAATCCTAATAAAACCTAAATACATAGCCGATAGAAGATGTTATTATGCCCAATAATGACTTCTTGTATAGTTCTACTAATAGAACGCCAAGATAAGAAGTTCACAGCAAAACACGTAGTAATTTTGCACTCGGCAGTGCAGCAGCGGTCGATTTTGCACCTGTTTTGTGATCGTGCAAGGAAAGCACACGCATAAGACAAAAACGTAATTAATACCGACTATTTATATCCTGTAGTATTGTATTGTATTAGCCGGTTATGTCAGTTCAGGTGTGAGTTGCTTTGCATGTAACTTTTCAAGTAAACAAACACTGGAATTAGTAGAAAACTGTCAATTAATTATTTATGCAACTGTGTATGCATACTGTATTTCCAGTCAAAAATACATGATGCAAAATAACTGCATATATTTTTTTATACAATTTAGCATTTTGCACTCTCCTCGATCAGTGATTTCCTTCAAAGCAGGTATAATGGTAGAGATTGCTTGGAGATCATGAATCATGATCATGTCATATTGTTAAAAATTTTGCACTACGAAAACCGCATTTTAAATTATTATCATATTTGTTTGTATGTAACACAATATTGTGTTTATTTGCTACAAAATTTTTAATTTCTTTGAAATATTATTTAAATTAATTAATTTAATAATATATTGTTATAATTTTATTAAATAAGAAACATTTTAAAATGTTTAATAATGTTATCTCTTAAATCTCTGATCGTAATCAATATAATAATTAAATATTCAACCAAGTATGTACACAATTTAGTAATTTCCTTTTGCGCGTTTCCTCTGAAAGTACCCATTCTATGACTTTGTATGTTCTAATAATATGTTGCAATTATTGCATTACGCTATTTTAATTACTAAGCCTCCGTTAGAATTGTGCATACTATATAATTTGCTTAAATCTTATCTAAGAAGCCAGAAGTTCTAAGTTGATATAATATTATCAATAATCTCTTGATTGTAATAATTTAATTCTTAGAGTTAAATAATATTTTGGTAATCACCATGTATCCCACAATCATAAACATGAGTACAATTTACTCATACTTCAAAGATTATTGATTGATTAACTCATAGTTATTGCAACCAACATCTGATTGCTTCTAACTCTTTTTAAAATTATAACAAGCCAATAAATACATAAGAGATCGAAAAATTTAAGTTAAAGCCTCACATAGCACAAGGAATCTTTTAATCTCGTTTAAGTCGCAAAAAGAGAATATTTTAGAAATCATTTTGTTCATACAGCAGGTACTTCATTGAGCTGAAACGCAAAGAGCGCGTAAAGTCGCAAAATTGCGAAATTAGCCGCTTTCTTCCGCTCGCGGGACCTGCTCCACTTCTCCATATCACAGTCACTTCGGTTTCACGTTGCGTGCGCCTCCTAATATATCGCCACATTCATCATGCCCCTGGGGGTATGATTTCTCTCGGCATTGTTTCTATTCAATGATAAGTTCGCGCTTGGTTGCGGTTTTAACTGATGCGACGGCTTGGCAGGGCAAACGGCACCTGTGCGGCTTAAGCCTACAAACATGCGAGGCAATTTTAAAATTCGTGTAGCAATATGAACCCACTGACATAGGCCTTAGCACGAATTTGAACCCAACCTACCCTTGGCTTTTTTTCGCATTCGATCTCAGAGTGAGAATATTTTAACTCTATGCATTCGATATATTAGGAATATGAAGTGAATTATGATAGCGCTAAGGTTTTAGAATTTAATAGTTTGAGTTATTTACTAATGCGAAACTCGTTCGGTGGAACTAACCGCATTGTTAATTTTCGCTTAGAGCAATCAACAACGATAAATTACCATTTAAGAGCTGTTCAAACTTCAAGCTTCTCAGTAGCATTGTATACCCTAATCTGTGGTTATTGTGAAATCGAAGCCGTCAATCATTTCAACTAAGCTTTGTCTCAATTTTCTAGGTATTTTAAATTGGCTTCACTCATGTAAATTAATGTTCCTTTTGTTCTTAAATGTTTGCCATTTGTCTAATTAGTATAATCGTAATGCCGGCACAAATCATATTCAATTTTGACGCACAAGATTACCAACATTATGATTTGCATACACGTGACGACCAAGACCCAGAGCGATCTGGTACGTTGCTAGGAGTAAATTGTAACATTTGAAACGTTGCATGTAACTTGTAAATTATCATCCAACAACGTTAAATTTTGTTTCATTTTTGGTTCTACGCCTAAAAAGAAGAATTATTCAATTTAATTGTCTGGCTATATCTTTGCACCAAATATAATCAACTAGATGATTCTCGCGACTTCGTCCGCGTGAATTAAGTTTTTTTTCATTCTCGCGGGAACTCTTAAATTTTTCTTTAGCCTATGGGAGAAACCTTTTTTTTTGAAAGGTTACCTTTCTTATGTGTTCTGTGATGAAACCCACCCCTGTACCAAATCTCATCAAAATTGCTTGAAAAGATGGGCCGTGAAAGCGTAGCAGACAGACAGACACCTTTTCATTTTATTAGTAATGGAAATGGATTTGGGTTAAGCCGAAAAAACAAATATTTAAATCTCAAAAAGGCAACAAATGGTTTAGAATACTGGTACTTGAAACATCAAACTATGTCATATGGACGATGGTGAAGATCTATGGAATAATTCTAAAATCTTCACGACGCGTCTACCGATCATGTGGCTGTAGTTTAAAATAGTCCTGTTTCTTGTTCAGTTAGACGATCACCTTGAACTTAATCTAACTTTACTCAGAGACTTCTCGGGTTTTTATCAACGTATTATCGCAGGTGTTTTATTACCATTCATAGAATTTTCGATCTTAACAACGATCTGCTAAGCACTAAATTGTATTGACTGAAATCGACGAACGTAGTCGTAATATATTGGTTTACGATTTTTTGCTCACGCCTTTAAGTTTGTTTGATGGAGTAATCTATTAGGAGTTTTGAATTTAAACTGTAATCTATAGTTTATAAGATACGGATTACTTTGCCAGGAATAATTAAACTATAAAAACATTAAATATATTTTAAGTAAGTGCTTATTTTATTATTTTAGGCTTGTTTAGTGTCGTTTTTATGATACTATATTATGGACGCAAAAAATTTCTTTTCCCATTTGAATATTTATAACACATCAAGTTTTGTAGGATCACTTTCTTTTAGCTTTGTCGTGTTCATTTTCTATTTATTAAATAAATTATTGTTTTTGTTTTACTCGTGAAGGTTTATAAGTCTGAGATATATAGAGCTTACTTTGACTGACAGAGTTAAAACAGTTGAAGCTGTGATCAATCATACTGCTGCAATAGAGAATCCACTAAGCATTGTAATTATTTTATCTTGATCACTTGATAACTTGGAATGTGGACGGTAAGCAATGCGTTTACTTGATGGATTAGAGCAAAAGTGGTGTTAAGTAAGAGCCGGGAGCTTAACAACACTTTTACAGTGATCCATCATGTTGTATCTTTTCTTGCGGCTTCTTCTTCTTCTTATCTTCAGTTGAGATCAGGCTTATATTAACAAACAAGGTAGGGATAAACGTCACAACTAATCTAAATGACTATAATAAGAATTAGTTTTAATAAAACATTGTTTCGATGGAGATCACAGAAGTAATATGACAGTAATTTCGTACGTTTATAATGAGGATGAAATGTGTAGGTACCTAAAACTAATGAAAAAAAAAAAAATGAAACTTATCTGACCCAGTGGCAGCGTTGCTAGTATGTATGAAAAATAAAATAAAAACAAAACTAAACAGACATAAAAATTTGTTCCAATATTGGCCACCGGGTGAGATAAGTTTGACGAACTATAAGAAATACTGATCCAGATAGTCAAAGCGAGATTAAGGCCTGAGGCACCGTTTAATCAAATATCTTAGAAGTGAAATGTCCCCAAATCAACGGTCAAGTGGATTTCTATATCTGGGATGATATTATCATACACAATCATGTTTTAAAAAATCCTGAATGCGAGTTATTTATAAAACACTTTACTTTGACGCGTGATATCTGCATCTCCGGAGGGATTATTGATTTGCTCTTGGAAATTTTTCACCTCGTGTTCTAATCCTGCCGTCAAAACTAGACGTATATTGTTTACTGGCTCTAGATATTATTGATAAAATTAAGCTACTTAACAGAAAGCGAATGAGCATCTATTTTTAGATGACATACCTATCTGTTAAACTGTTGAGTATAAGATTAGTCAGCCAGATAAAGTAAAAACCCCGGAAAACTCAGAACAATCATACCAGACAAGAATAACTATTATTGAAGCAGGTAAGACATTTAGAAAATAAAAAAATAGCTGAAATTAATTGGATTTAATATTCTTAGGATTTTGCGTAAAATAACTTATTCGTGTTTAGAGTACATAAAAATTAAAACAGTCCTACTATTTTGAAGCACGTAATAAAATACAAGTCAATTGGAATTAATTCTGGACTTAAATCTAAGGATGCAGTAAAGTAAAAAGAAGATTAAATTTAAAATGCTTGCATGGAGTGGCAGTAGTCACGCCATGCTCCAGAACCGAAATCTGGATCAGAGGCCCAAATACAGAGGTCTAACTAAGCAAATCGTAATCATTTGACAGCTTAAAACGTATTACTCGAACTGTTTAAGGAGTTTATACATGCTTTTTGACGTGCAGGCATCTATGAACTCATATATTATGAACTCCATAAAAATATATCCGTTTGACAAACGATTACGATTCCCTTACACAATCCGGAGGCAGATTGGTACGGTACGCTTTCTACCGCAGTTCTTTTTGTAGAACAACCTGCAGTTGGACCAATGACCTCATGAAGAAGAAGATCAATGTTTGGAAATAATGGTGATCCAGTGAATGTCAAGTACACTCACAATATTTGTAGGGCAATTCAGTGAATGAGATCAGATCGCGGGAGACGTTGCGCCACCCGCGCTATTGTTACTCCCAAATAGACTGTAACTTGTCATTGTTTTGCAATGATACGTTTCATTGAGAATTTTGGAGGCACTATGTGATTTAGTCTTTAGATAACGGCATGTAATTGTTCTTCACAAGCTGGGTTGTGAATTACTAGCTGATGCCCGCGACTTCGTCCACGTGGATTGAGGTTTTTGGTTCCCGCGGGAACACTTTAATTTTCCGGCATAAAAAGTAGCCTATGTGCTTATCTAGATTATAATCTATCTCTGTGCCAAATTCCATGCAGATCGGTTCAGCCGTTCTTGCGTGATTCAGTAATAAACATCCATCCATACATCCAAACTTTCGCATATAAAATATGTATATTAGTATAGAATAGGTAAGTATAGTCAATTGTATTTCCTTAATAAACCAGTATCTTCTAAGGCGCGGGACATACAGAAGTGTCGGGGCGAGTGGTGAGGTGCGCAAGATGCGCGACAGTGTCACGCCACTGGCGCGCATCTGTCGCGCATCTGTCGCCAAGTGGCGCGCAAACGGTGAGGCTGTGACGTAGCAGTGGGACGTATTTGGGGCATACTAGTGTTTGATTTCGATGCGACAACATGTCTTCTTCGTCAGATGAAGATATTATGCTAGCTGTGGTTGTATAAATATCCAATAAAAAATCAGTACGGAAGTAAGGTTTTTTATGCTATACCCAATTGTTAAAGCAGGAAGGTACATCGTCGCGTAAACGCAGTTTAGGTTTGATAATAAAATCGGTATAAATATCGATGTTCTGCATGATTATTTCTTTTGGTATTTCGGTTTTGAGTGTAAATATACTACCTACTATTATTTTAAAAAGAAATCGAGAAAATATTCAGTCATAAATATTAAGTTTTATGTATAAATACCTAACTTCCGCATGGATTTTTTTTGGATATTTTTGTATAAGTTTTGGTACATTACTACAACCGTGCCAAGTTTCAACGACTGAGGACTTAATGCGGGGGTCTCTATACAACGAACCGCCCCGTTTCCTAGACTATACAAGATTTATTAATTTAATTGAGAGAAAGAAAAGAAAGAAAGAAAATACCTTTATTCCACAATGGTGACACAGACAAACATTTAACATACAATTGTACATAAGAATATGTTTGCATGTGACACCACCCGGAATGGGTGCTCCTACAGCACAGGTTTGTGCCCAGCATTATACCTACAAACTAAAAAAACTAGTCTAGGTATTTTTCCACTAACTGGAAAAATTTATATTAAATTCCGTATCGTCGTGCATTTGCAATCCGGCCCTGTACGTTTCGAGCGGTGTGCCACTGTCGAACGGGTGCGCCGTAAGGCGCGGGACATACAGAAGTGTCGACGGGCGGTCGACGGGTGTGTCGAGAAGCGAGCGGTCGCCGCCGCTTCTATGTATTTCATACAAAATGTATGCAAGCGGCGAGGCGCCGAGCATACTGAAGAGGCGCGGCGCGGGTATGGTGGGGGCGACGCTACCTCGACATACGGCGCACCCGTTCGACAGTGGCACACCGCTCGAAACGCACAGGGCCGGATTGCAAATGCACGACGATACGGAATTTAATATCAATTTTGCCAGTTAGTAGAAAATACCTAGACTAGTTTTTTTAGTTTGTAGGTATAATTCTGGGCACAAACCTGTGCTGTAGGAGCACCCATTCTGGGTGGTGTCACATGCAAACATATTCTTATGTAGGTACGATTGTATGTTAAATGTTTGTCTGTGTCACCATTGTGGAATAAAGGTATTTTCTTTCTTTCTTTTCTTTCTCTCAATTAAATTAATAAATCTTGTATAGTCTAGGAAACGGGACGGTTCGTTGTATAGCGACCCCCGAATTAAGTCCTCAGTCATTGAAACTTGGCACGGCAAAATCGATATTAAATTCCGTATCGTCGTGCATTTGCAATCCGGCCCTGTGCGTATCGAGCGGTGTGCCACTGTCGAACGGGTGCGCCGTATGTCGAGGAAGCGTCGCCCCCACCATACCCGCGCCGCGCCTCTTCAGTATGCTCGGCGCCTCGCCGCTTGCATACATTTTGTATGAAATACATAGAAGCGGCGGCGACCGCTCGCTTCTCGACACACCCGTCGACCGCCCGTCGACACTTCTGTATGTCCCGCGCCTAAGGGCTTAAAAGGTATAGTTAGTTAGGTACTTTATGAGAGTGCAATATGGGCGTAAGAATAAAATATCCAATCCAAGCCTTGTGAAACGGAAGTCATTCATACGTTATAGACAATTTAGTATTCTGACGCTATCGAAGAATTCCACGCTACGGAGATACGTATTTCCGACATTACAATCAAAACAAATAAATTATAATGAACGTCCGATAAACCTGTAAACAAAGACATTATAACATCTTACGATAGTGTAATATGTGAACTGTTATGTAAATGTAAAGGAAATCCCATCATTTATTTATATTCAATTTCTTGTAATACGAGTAAGATACAACCGGAGCAAGTGTCTACGTGCGTATGTGTACAGCGGATGATAAAGCAGGTCTTTACGGACGATATCTGTTATTCTAAAACATACTTTAACTTAAATGACAGAAAAGTCAACTTTAAACATCACCTGGTTTTCGGTATTAATAAAAGGTGAGATATATGTATGTTGTTTTTGCGTCGTTTCCAAATGTATTTTACTTACACCTTGAAATTGCAGATAAGGTTTTATATTTACAGAATATCTTATGAATAATGAAATTTTTTAACTATCGGTTTTTTTCGGTATATATATTAGGTTACAATTCCATATTATGTACATTATTTATTTATCCGCATTTTTGATGATATCATCAATGTAAATAATTGATTCACTTGGAACAGAAAAGGAAAATCACAATAAAGTACATCAGCTGCTCTACAAAATAAATACCTAGGGTCATAATTCAAAACTTTTTTGAAAATGTAACAAAAATCAAAGCAGGCTGCTAATTTTAAAAATGACTTAGATGCAGAAATATTTTATTTCTAAGCCGAAATGAAAGTATACAGCAATTATCACAGTGGATGCAGTGATTAAGTTATGTAAGTCATACATATGATAATTCTTATTTATAATTCCGTTGCGTAAGGCTGTGTAATACAGCTTGTTATATATGTTATAAAACTGACTGCTGTTTTTTCTTCTTATCTCTGAGTGTAATCTAATTAATTGCGCTTCCATATTTTTAAGAGAAGGAAGTTTTAGGCACGTGAGATATGTAGCCTAAATATTGCCTAATGCGCTAAGTAATTAATTATCTGTTCGATATAACTTAGTGTCTCTTTTATACCTACTGATATTAGAATTTTTTATAACTTTAATTAATTTAAAATGTTGACTTTTTGTAATAATATATTAGGTTGTATTGCATTGTTGCTCTAAATTAAAATGACATGTCTTATATTGTTGATTTCCCTTTCTCCCTCCCTGCGGAAATTAGGAGCAGCACTAGATTTAAGCCTGTTAATTTAGTTTATTTTAGAGATTGTGTTTAACAGATTTATTTTCCACAATGTTTTGAATTCTGTTTTATTGTATTTTCAGATTAATTAAGATTTTTATAATTTTTCGCATTTATAAATTTCATATTATGTATACATGTGGCAGAGTATATGGCTTGTATTAGGTATATTATTTGCTTGTAATATTTGTTTAGATGCAGTCTTAGGAAGGTAGTTCCATTTCATAGCTTTAATATTTTCAGAGTAAATAGGTACCTAAGTACCTACTAAAATTTATGGTGAAGGCTTCATATTTCTCTGATGCCAATTAATAAACACATTATATAATCTTAATTGAAAAGAATACAATATAATTAATTAATTAATGCCAATTTATTAATTTCTTAGCTCTTTTGTATGATGATTTAAATCGGAACATAATAGGTAATTAGAGAATCACTTCACAGGAAGTTAATTAAAATTTTATGAAATACGATTTAAAATAATTGAACAAGCCGAGTTTCGAGATCGAAAATAACTTTTACTTCAGACATCACGTAATCCATCAACCTCATCAAGTTCGTATAAGTACCCACTTACTCAACTTTTTGCGAGACACTCTTCACTGAAAATTAAAATCACTGATCTTTTTTATTAGGGTTCCGTACCCAAAGGGTAAAAACGGGACCCTATTACCACAGAATAGGTAATAGTAGTAACAGAAAAGTTACTCCGCGAAGACCTTTTAACCATCAGCGACTCAGGTTACTTCGTAATAAAGTGCAATTCAGCTCGCACAGCGCTGCGAGTGAAAATAATTAAATACCTACCTCTATATATCTCTTTCTATCGCGTAACTCTTATCCCTTCAGACGCGGCGCGTGTAGCCTTAGGGTTGACTACTTCTAAATTCTTGTATCGGTATCATTACTATGGGTCGGTAATCGGTTGCAATGATGACGACAATTAAGTACTTTAAAAATGGATAAAAGATATATTATTATTAATAGATATTGTAGAAACCGAATAGGGATATGGGTTTAATATGCTGCCATGCCCCTAACAGGTTAGCCCGCTACCATCTTAGAATGCATCATCACTTACCATCAGGTGAGATTGCAGTCAAGGGCTAACTTGTAGTGGATAAAAAAAAGTCGTTATATATACCACATGTAGTGAAACATCAATGAATATTTTACACTTGTATGGGGCGGAAGGGGGCCCATGCCAGAGTTTACGAGACAAAATAATATACCCACATTATGGATTAATCATCATAGACTCATCGGCGACCCACTAGTCCCACTACTAAGCACGACTCACGAGGCTCTTCTCAGAATGAGATTTCCTCCACGCTGGCCAATTTCTTGATAGCAGACAATATATTAGAGTTTTTTATAATGATTATAGAACTCTCAGGCATGGTTTCAGCTTTCCACACGATTTTTGTTCACCGTAAATGATATATTTTAATTAATTAAGTTGGAGGTGCGTTCCCGGGATCGAGCCCCAAACTTGGAGGCTGAAGTCTACCCATTAGGCTATCACCATAATATTGGATACTACCTATGGTTTATAATTACTTTTGTTTAAAACTGTATCTGTTCTGGATATAAAAATAAAACTACCCACATTATGTATTAATATAAGTTTTGTTTAGAACTCTAAGTAGGTACGTATATACCTAGATAGGCAAATAATACAAACTTACCTTTCAGGATCCTTAGGAAGTGCATAGAGTTCTTAATAATTAGAGTTTAAACGACCTAAATATGTGATACGATATCGTTTACTGATCTTTCTTTGTTTATCCATAACGAGAACTTGAGTAAAAGTCAAACGTATAACTACGGTCCGCGCGCAACACTCGACTGATACGAGTGCCGTCGAGCGTCCACGCAGCAGTAGTTAAATATCTCAGGTCACGTGATAAGTGAGCCAGGCCTGCTAATACTAAGACTCCGCTGTCTGTCTGTCTGTCTGTCTGTCTGTCTGTCTGTCTGTCTGTCTGTCTGTCTGTCTGTCTGTCTGTCTGTCTGTCTCCAGGCTGTATCTCATAAACCGTGATAGCTAGAAAGCTGAAATTTTCACAAATGATGTATTTCCGTTGCCGCTATAACAACAAATACTAAAAATTAAAAAAATATATATATTAAGGGGGGTCCCCATACAATAAACGTGTTTTTTTCGTATTTTTTTGCTCAATATTAAAAACGGTAACAGCCCCCCTAGCATGGGCCGGAGATAAAAATTGTATCCCCCGATTTTATCCACTGACAAGGGATAAAATTAACTTAACCACCTCTCAGAGCACGGCAACAGGGGAGAGGAGAAGTTTATCCCCGTTTGACATTTCACGGGGACTCGGGGGACTATTTACCCACCGTTATTTAGCGTTTTTATTGATTTATTTAGGAATAATTTTTTTATCCTTTCCTCGGGGAGAAAATTGTCTCGGCCCATGCTAGGGGGGCTGGTAGACGGTTCAAATTTTCACAGAATATTAACTTGTATATTACCTTTCAAAATAAATAATTAAATATCAATAAAGTAAATATTAAAGGGGGGCTCCCATACAACAAACGTAATTTTTATTTTTAATACGTCATAAATCGTAAAACTTACTACAGGTTTGTACGGAACCCTCGGTGCGCGAGTCCGACTCGCACTTGGCCGGTTTTTTTTTATTTATTTACTTATTTTGAAAACACACATATATAACATACAATAGGTAATACAGACATAAAAGCACTTAAACCAAAACAGTTTTCAATGAATTATTTTGCACATATTTTATTTTTGATCAATTATTAAAAAGAAAACATTCGGTTAAACATAAACCAATTTCATTGTAAATAGAATACCCAGCTGAAGGCTTCTTCTAATACCAGATCGCGTTAGGAACATCATACAATTATGACTATTACATTGCTTCACTACAATTTATGTTTTCGAAAAAATAAAATCTTTGAACATTAATTTGATACTTTTGCCTATCGATTATCATTTATCAGTTATTGCTAAATGTTATATCAATACTCAATTTGTATATTAGGTACATGGAAGAAGTGGTTGACAGATAGACAGACAGACAACGATGTGATCCTAAAAGGGTTTCTTTTCGGAACCCTAAAAATATAATGTAACAAACTACCTACCTAATATTGTTTGCCCAATTGTAGCACAATTAAATTTACTCTATAAATCAAATTAGTTAAGACCTGTCGCTACATTTAGATTGAATCGCCGATAGTAATCGTTTATAATACTCAGAATTGATTAGGTATGCATAAATGATGTCATAATATGATCTGGCTTCTGCATAGTTATTAATGAAAATAAAATATATGTATGAGCAATGATTTTGCCATTCTTGCTTACAGCGGTTCAGAATCGTTTATTGATAGTTTGATGAATTGGTCAGTTATGTTTATGTCCTTGACATTCTAAATTCTATTTAAATATTAATAGATTTTATCAAATATCTATTTCATCCTACGCAACTTATTAAAATTATTACTAATATGTTTAATATGACAACGTTGTAATTTTCATTGTTTTAGTGTTAACTTCTTTTGTTGTAGGTATTTTATTATGTTCAAATACCTATTACTATAGACTTATCTATCTATATATTTTATAAATATCAGTGGTAGCGTGTGATTATGAAAAAAAAAGTTATACAGTACATTTTTAAAAATAAATTATAGAATGTGAACGACCTGAGTTCTAAATTCTTATATTTTTTTACAAATTCAAAGGCATTACCATTAAATTTTACAACCATGGATTCTTAATTTGATGAAAGGTTTTAATAATTTTGTAACGGCATCATATTTATGAAACCGATGGATGTGTGGTGTGACTAAAATGGATAAGTGAATAGGAATGAATACATAAGGGGAAGTTTGAAAGTAGCGCCAGTGACAGAAAAGAGGAGTAATAAATAGGCTGGCATGGTATGAACATGTAATGCGGAGAGCGAGGGAAGAAAGGCATATTACCAGAAGAATGATAGATAATATGCATGTGGAAGGAAAAAGAAGTAGAGGGAGACCAAAGAAAAGATGGATGGATTGTGTGAAAGAGGAATTATGCATATAAAAGGGGTGAATAAAAGGTGGACGGATATCAGAAGTGAGTGGAAGAAGAAAACATGTTGAAAACAAGGACAGGAAGAAGAAGATCATATTTATGCAACCACTCAGGATTTGTATGTGTGATATGATATGTGTAATGTGACGTCACTGTTGCTAAAATTCTCGAATAAATAAAATAAATGTCATGCAAATAAGTAAAACATCATTGAATATGTATATTTTTCATACAGATGAGCTTATCTGATATATTTTATTAGGTATTGGAATTTGGAACATTATTAAAAATAAAGTGGCATTCACCTTCAAAAGGTAATTTGAATTCAATTGACCTATATTTATTAGAGTTTATACCTAGAAACAATCCCAAGTATAGAAATCATCATACAATAAGTGATTTATAATAAACTAGCTGATGCCCGCGACTTCGTCCGCGTGGTTGAGGTTTTTTTGATTCCCGCGGGAACTTCTTCATTTTCCGGGATAAAAAGTAGCCTATGTGCTATTCCAGACTATAATCTATCTCTGTGCCAAATTTCATCCAGATCCGTTCATCCGTTGGAGCGTGATTGAGTAACAAACATACATCCATACATACATCCATCCATCCATCCAAACTTTCGCATTTATAATATTTATATGGATTCAGTATTGAGTAAAGTTACCTGTTTTAACTAATAATAATAAAGCTTTATTTAATCCATCTGTTACAATTTTCTTTACAATGCTTTCAATATAATTATATGTTAGTTTTGTTAGTTGAGTAGTAAACATAATGAGATTTAAAGGTAAGTAAGTGTTAGTTAGTTAGTAATTTTAGCTTGAGATGGATCCCATATCCTGGTTGAAAGCCTCCTCCATTGTTTGCCATGTTTTTTGGTCTTTTGCCACCTGCATCCAATTTTCTCCGGCCAATTTTTTGATTTCGTCAGACCACCTTGTCTTGGGCCGGCCTACGCTTGGCCTGTTTTAACTAAGCGCACTCTGAATTATTGAATGTAAGGTAATCTCCTTCACCAGTTCAGTCGCGCGTTGTTGAGAATTATGATAAGTTTGTTTGTCCGCCAATCACGCTGCAAGTGCAACAGAGCACTGAATCGACGTGATTATTTATATATTATATAAAAAAAACTATATTTGAAGACCTGGAGCCATAGGCCAATTAAGGAGTTCCCGTGGGAATTATGTATAAAACTTATTTACTAACTCTCGCAGACGTAGTCGCAGGCATCAGCTAGTAGGCTATACTTGAATATTATGTTACATGAACACTTATGTTACTAATTAGAAATTACACGTGCTAAACATGAGTGCCTAGTGCCTACTCATCTACGTGTAACTTCGTTAAAATTGTACAATGTATTTAACTATTTACCTACTGTTATATTAACAGTAAGTATTAGCTGAACTAGCTGATGCTCGCGACTTCGTCCGCGTGGAATAATTCAATTCAATTTCATTTATTATTTCAGACAACATTAATTGTGGTCCACTTTAGTGTTAGTAACAATAGGTATAATCTTAATAACTATGTTAGTACCTACTTACAATCTAAGGAGTTAGTTACAATTTTAACTTAATCTATGTTAGTATCTAAAAATAATATAAATATATTATTTATATTATTTTTAGCCGCCTTATACATCCTTCATCTTATGTCATCCTTTTCCAGGTACACTTTAAAGAATCGGGAGTCACAGCTGTGGGGATGTCATGGTATCAAATTAAAGGTCATTTCTTCATCTCTCGTTTGACCTTATAAAAATGCACACTCCAATACAAATTTTCTGCATAAATACGTTTCTCCGAACGCAAGATCTGCTGAAAATGACGAAAAATGGGGTCCGGATAGGTACCCATAAAGCTAGATCCGCTGCATATTTTAACTTGAATATTAACAATAAAGTGGGGCTTATATAGTCCTCTATCCATGGTGCAAAGCATTAGGCATACAAATAAATATGTTTATAGTTTATGTGGCAAAAAAAAAATGTTTCATACATTTTTCTATGAAAAGAAGCCGAGCGCTAGGCGTTTGGCGCTCAGTACGCGCTGAGACGCGCTCGTGGACGGGTGGGTGTATCGCTTTTTTGCACGAAATTTATTACGACAAAATGAACACCGTGTTGTGTACTGCCATAGAGATATAATATTCTCTATGTGTACTTGCGCTTAGAAAAACTTGATACCGACATCCACAAAGAAGGAAGTTCTCAAGTGTAGGCGTATTTTTTTTACCCGATTACGGCAAAGCCACAAGGAAAGGGTATGTTAGGAATATATATGTATGTATGCATGTATGTATGTATGTATTAAAAAAAAGTGAGCGCCATTTTGAAATTCTTTGTTATCGTACCGATTTCGTTCAAAATCGATATCTGGGGTTCCCTGGGATCACAAAACAGGAAACTGTTACCAAAATTTTAAAAAAGTCAGCGCCATTTTGAATTTTTTTGTTATCGTACCGATTTCGTTCAAAATCGATATCCGGGGTTCCCTGGGATCACAAAACAGGAAACTGTTACCAAAATTTTAAAAAAGTCAGCGCCATTTTGAAATTTTTTGTTATCGTCCCGATTTCGTTCAAAATCGATATCTGGGGTTCCCTGGGATCACAAAACAGGAAACTGTTACCAAAATTTTAAAAAAGTCAGCGCCATTTTGAATTTTTTTGTTATCGTACCGATTTCGTTCAAAATCGATATCCGGGGTTCCCAGGGATCACAAAACAGGAAACTGTTACCAAAATTTTAAAAAAGTCAGCGCCATTTTGAAATTTTTTGTTATCGTCCCGATTTCGTTCAAAATCGATATCTGGGGTTCCCTGGGATCACAAAACAGGAAACTGTTACCAAAATTTTAAAAAAGTCAGCGCCATTTTGAATTTTTTTGTTATCGTACCGATTTCGTTCAAAATCGATATCCGGGGTTCCCAGGGATCACAAAACAGGAAACTGTTACCAAAATTTTAAAAAAGTCAGCGCCATTTTGAAATTTTTTGTTATCGTACCGATTTCGTTCAAAATCGATATCCGGGGTTCCCTGGGATCACAAAACAGGAAACGGTTACCAAAATTTTAAAAAAGTCAGCGCCATTTTGAAATTTTTTGTTATCGTACCGATTTCGTTCAAAATCGATATCTGGGGTTCCCTGGGATCACAAAACAGGAAACTGTTACCAGAATTTTAAAAAAGTCAGCGCCATTTTGAAATTTTTTGTTATCGTCCCGATTTCGTTCAAAATCGATATCTGGGGTTCCCTGGGATCACAAAGCAGGAAACTGTTACCAAAATTTTAAAAAAGTCAGCGCCATTTTGAATTTTTTTGTTATCGTACCGATTTCGTTCAAAATCGATATCCGGGGTTCCCTGGGATCACAAAACAGGAAACTGTTACCAAAATTTTAAAAAAGTCAGTGCCATTTTGAAATTTTTTGTTATCGTACCGATTTCGTTCAAAATCGATATCTGGGGTTCCCTGGGATCACAAAACAGGAAACGGTTACCAAAATTTTAAAAAAGTCAGCGCCATTTTGAAATTCTTTGTTATCGTACCGATTTCGTTCAAAATCGATATCTGGGGTTCCCTGGGATCACAAAACAGGAAACTGTTACCAAAATTTTAAAAAAGTCAGCGCCATTTTGTAATTTTTTGTTATCGTACCGATTTCGTTCAAAATCGATATCTGGGGTTCCCTGGGATCACAAAACAGCAGTCAATCAAAAAAAAGTCAGCAGTGAACTTTTTAAAATTTTGGTAACAGTTTCCTGTTAAAATTTTGGTAACAGTTTCCTGTTTTGTGATCCCAGGGAACCCCAGATATCGATTTTGAACGAAATTTGTACGATAACAAAGAATTTCAAAATGGCGCTGACTTTTTTAAAATTTTGTTCATAGTTTCCTGTTTTGTGATCCCAGGGAACCCCAGATATCGATTTTGAACGAAATCGGTACGATAACAAAGAATTTCAAAATGGCGCTGACTTTTTTAAAATTTTGGTAACAGTTTCCTATTTTGTGATCCTACGGAACCCCAGATATCGATTTTGAACGAAATCGGTAAGATAATCTTTTATACATTATTTTACAATCTCAAAAACTGAGTATTATTGTAGCCGCGAGTATTGTTTCGGCGCATAAATAGGTACTTACATAATATTTACCGCGGCCAACAGCGTAAACAAGTACCTAGTAAATAAATAATCGTCTAATATTTTCAAGTAACAAAATTGGTTAGTTGGCTATAAAATCGAGCGTCTCTACGCTCTATAGCTCTACGCTCTCGTAAAGCGTGCATATATATGCTGTAGTGTGACGAGTTTTATACCTATAGTTGAGTTTTTTACCTATAGTTGGTCGCTATTAAAAATTATTAAGGCCCTTTAAACATTTACCCCGCGACCAACTATAGGTAAAAAACTCAACTATAGGTATAAAACTCGTCACACTACAGCATATATATTATGCACGCTTTACGAGAGCGTAGAGCTATAGAGCGTAGAGACGCTCGATTTTATAGCCAACTAACCAATTTTGTTACTTGAAAATATTAGACGATTATTTATTTACTAGGTACTTGTTTACGCTGTTGGCCGCGGTAAATATTATGTACCTATTTATGCGCCGAAACAATACTCGCGGCTACAATAATACTCAGTTTTTGAGATTGTAAAATAATGTATAAAAGATTATCTTACCGATTTCGTTCAAAATCGATATCTGGGGTTCCGTAGGATCACAAAATAGGAAACTGTTACCAAAATTTTAAAAAAGTCAGCGCCATTTTGAAATTCTTTGTTATCGTACCGATTTCGTTCAAAATCGATATCTGGGGTTCCCTGGGATCACAAAACAGGAAACTATGAACAAAATTTTAAAAAAGTCAGCGCCATTTTGAAATTCTTTGTTATCGTACCGATTTCGTTCAAAATCGATATCGGGGGTTCCCTGGGATCACAAAACAGGAAACTGTTACCAAAATTTAAAAAACGGCAGCGCCATTTGGAAATTCTTTGTTATCATACCGATTTCGTTCAAAATCGATATCTGGGGTTCTCTGGGATCACAAAACAGGAAACTGTTACCAAAACTGTTACCAAACTTTTTTTAAATTTTGGTAACAGTTTCCTGTTTTGTGATCCCAGGGAACCCCAGATATCGATTTTGAACGAAATCGGTACGATAACAAAAAATTTCAAAATGGCGCTGACTTTTTTAAAATTTTGGTAACAGTTTCCTGTTTTGTGATCCCAGGGAACCCCGGATATCGATTTTGAACGAAATCGGTACGATGACAAAAAAATTCAAAATGGCGCTGACTTTTTTAAAATTTTGGTAACAGTTTCCTGTTTTGTGATCCCAGGGAACCCCAGATATCAATTTTGAACGAAATCGGGACGATAAAAAAAAATTTCAAAATGGCGCTGACTTTTTTAATATTTTGGTAACAGTTTCCTGTTTTGTGATCCCAGGGAATCCCAGATATCGATTTTGAACGAAATCGGTACGATAACAAAAAATTTCAAAATGGCGCCGACTTTTTTAAAATTTTGGTAACAGTTTCCTGTTTTGTGATCCCAGGGAACCCCGGATATCGATTTTGAACGAAATCGGTACGATGACAAAAAAATTCAAAATGGCGCTGACTTTTTTAAAATTTTGGTAACAGTTTCCTGTTTTGTGATCCCAGGGAACCCCAGATATCGATTTTGAACGAAATCGGGACGATAAAAAAAAATTTCAAAATGGCGCTGACTTTTTTAATATTTTGGTAACAGTTTCCTGTTTTGTGATCCCAGGGAATCCCAGATATCGATTTTGAACGAAATCGGTACGATAACAAAAAATTTCAAAATGGCGCCGACTTTTTTAAAATTTTGGTAACAGTTTCCTGTTTTGTGATCCCAGGGAACCCCGGATATCGATTTTGAACGAAATCGGTACGATAACAAAAAAATTCAAAATGGCGCTGACTTTTTTAAAATTTTGGTAACAGTTTCCTGTTTTGTGATCCCAGGGAACCCCAGATATCGATTTTGAACGAAATCGGTACGATAACAAGGAATTTCAAAATGGCGCTCACTTTTTTTTAATACATACATACATACATGCATACATACATATATATTCCTAACATACCCTTTCCTTGTGGCTTTGCCGTAATCGGGTAAAAAAAATACGCCTACACTTGAGAACTTCCTTCTTTGTGGATGTCGGTATCAAGTTTTTCTAAGCGCAGTACACATAGAGAATATTATATCTCTATGGCAGTACACAACACGGTGTTCATTTTGTCGTAATAAATTTCGTGCAAAAAAGCGATACACCCACCCGTCCACGAGCGCGTCTCAGCGCGTACTGAGCGCCAAACGCCTAGCGCTCGGCTTCTTTTCATAGAAAAATGTATGAAACATTTTTTTTTTGCCACATAAACTATAAACATATTTATTTGTATGCTTAATGCTTTGCACCATGGATAGAGGACTATATAAGCCCCACTTTATTGTTAATATTCAAGTTAAAATATGCAGCGGATCTAGCTTTATGGGTACCTATCCGGACCCCATTTTTCGTCATTTTCAGCAGATCTTGCGTTCGGAGAAACGTATTTATGCAGAAAATTTGTATTGGAGTGTGCATTTTTATAAGGTCAAACGAGAGATGTAGAAATGACCTTTAATTTGATACCATGACATCCCCACAGCTGTGACTCCCGATTCTTTAAAGTGTACCTGGAAAAGGATGACACATCATGAAATCCGTATAAGGCACCTTAATAAGCTTTTTAATTCCCGCGGGAACTCCCTAATTTTTCGGGTTAAAAAGAAGACTATGTCATTCTGGTCCTCATTTATACCCGTGCCAAAAATCACGTCGGTCCGTTGCTATGACGATGTTTGATTGACGGACAAACCAATAAACAAACACACTTTCACATTTATAATACTAGTGGTTCGCCCCGAACTGAGACCTCGCGGTATCCATAAACTTACAGAGCGCCATCTATGTGAAGTTCTGTTAAAAATAGTGAAGCTCATTAAAAATTAAATAATTTCGTTTCCTTGGAATATTTATCTAATTTTAGTATTTGTTGTTCAAGTACAGGATATAATTCAAATAAGTGATCAAGTTTCAGGCTCAGCCTTTTCTTTTTAAGCACAAACGAATAAGTTTGTACAGAGCGCCATCTATTGATAACATTGTGAAGTTTGTTCAAAATACGTAAGCTCATTAAAAATTAAATAACTTCGTTTCCTTATAATATTTATCTAATTTTAGTATTTGTTGTTCAAGTACAGGATATAATTCAAATAATTAATCAAGTTTCAGGCTCAGCCTTTCAGAAAATTGGGAGTTCTGAGGTCATCTTTGGACGTCAGAAAATCACCACTTTGAAAGCCCCCCTTCTATGAGAGCCCCCCTGAAATAAAGATTTTTATCACTTTTTAAGCCATATTCGGCGGGAGGCCATCGGTTTACACAGTATATTTAAATTTGAAGTAATTACGTTCAGTAATTCAGAAGTTATAAGGCTCTGACAGACGGACGGACGGACAAGTGCCAATTCACCCAAGTAGACTCAGAGACCTTCGCTTCGCTCGGTCAATTAATATGATAGTGTAATATTTATAGTTCCATTGATAACTCCAATCAGCACGGAAACCGGATGAGGATGTTGTGTTCCGATTGAAGTTCACTGTTTTTTTTTTTAACCACTACAAGTTAGCCCTTGACTGCGATCTCACCTGATGGTAAGTGATGATGTAGTCTAAGATGGTAGCGGGCTAACCTGTTAAAGGGGCATGGCAGTTATATTAAACCCATGCCCCTATTCGGTTTCTACACGGCACCGTACCAGATCGTTAAATCGCTTGGCGGCACGTCTTTGCCGGTAGGGTGGTAACTAGCCTCGGCCGAAGCCTCCCACCAGGCCAGACCAGGGAAAATTCAGAAATTATAAATTCCCAAATTGACCCTGCCGGGGATCGAACCCGGAACTTCCGCACGTTAAGACAACAGCGCTACACACTGCGCCACGGAGGTCGTCAAAAGGAGTACTTTACTGTTAAGGTGTACTTTATGTGTTATCAGTGTTATCACTGTACAGCTAGGGCTACTAATTCCTGATTTGACGACCTCCGTGGCGCAGTGTTGAGCGCTGTTGTCTTAACGTGCGGAGGTCACGGGTTAGATCCCCGGTAGGATCAATTTGGAAATTTATATTTTCTGAATTTTCCGTGGTCTGGCCTGGTGAGTGGTGGGTGGTTTCGGCAGTGCGATTAGCGATTTAGCGTTCCGGTACGATGCCGTGTAGAAAGGAAACCGAATAGGGGTATGGGTGTAACATAACTGCCATACCCCTAACACGTTAGTCCGCTACCATCTTAGACTGCATCCAGCATCATCACTTACCATCAGCTAAATGTATTCCTATTCCTTTCATTGACAGTATTGGTGAACCATTTTAAATCTAATCATAAGATTGCATCTTATTAACCAGTTAAATTGACTTTTAAGATGCTAGGTAGTGATGACAGTGACGAGAAATGGTCATCAATACATAGCATCTAAAATAGCAAGGCCATTGATTTTGTAACATTTAATATCAAACAAAGGATTATGACAATCTGAAACGATTTCAGAATGCACGAGGAGTATTTATTTACTGCGATAAAAATGTAATCGATCATAGGTATTATATTAATATCAACAAGGTTTCGTCATTATGTAAACAAGTAGTAGAGCTTGTGTCTGCATTCAAAAAGCTGATTCATTAAAATTTCAAGGGGCTCCTTCGATTCTCATGTTTTAATTTGAAACCATCTGTTATTTTAATAAAGGTTATTATCGCATGTCACATATTGATTATGAACTCAAATATCACTGGTGTTGTATTCGTATTTTTCATTCATTATATTTTGTGTTATATAATTGCAATGGTCATTATTATTGTTATATGAGTCGATTTTATGTTCTCGAATTTTAATCTGCTATTAAATGCTACAATAAAAACTGCAATCCGGTTTTTTAAATATTTTTGTGGTGTATCAAATTGTATGACTTAGTTGATTACGGTTTGTTTATTTTTTTACATGTTTGTGTTTCTTCTTAAAAATTCAGTTTTGAAATCTTTTTTTTTAATGTGCACGTACTTACCTACTTCAGCTTTACCTTCAAAGGTTTTGCAGATAAATTCAACCAGGCTAGGATAAGTTGCTTCTTTTTTTATCCACTATAAGTTAGCCCTTGACTGCGATCTCACCGGATGGTAAGTGACGATGCAGTCTGAAATAGCGGGCTAACCTGTGTAGCGGCATGGCAGTTATTATTAATCCCATACCCCTATTCGGTTTCTACACGGCATCGTACCGGATCGTTAAATCGCTTGGCGGCACGTCTTTGCCGGTAGGGTGGTAACTAGCCACGGCCGAAGCCTCCCACCAGGCCAGACCAGGAAAAATTCAGAAATTATAAATTCCCAAATTGACCCTGCTGGGGATCGAACCCGGGACCTCCGCACGTTAAGACAACAGCGCTCAACACTGCGCCATGGAGGTCGTCACGATTCAGCTTCAACAAAGTTCAAATTTCTTGCATTCAGTTTTCTTCCGATCCTATTTTTCATTTAGAGAATCTTCTAAGATTTAGTTTAGCAGAAAGATTAGATTTTAGACCATTGTGATAGGCAAAATTGAGGGAAAGAGAAACGTTGGTAGAAGAAACAACAACATTAACAGTACACAAACATCCGGGAGTGGACTGGGATTGCCAACGTAGCTCAAATTTTCCGTTTGGAGAAGGGTAGGATATTATATGATGACGAGATGACGGCCAACCTACAATAGGAGAGCAAACGAGTACAAGACGAAAAAGATTTAGTTTTTGCTTGCTTATAATGAAAATCACAATATATTTAACTCATATTAAAGTAGTTTAATTTTAAATTGGCGCTGAGTCGTTGACCGTGAACGTCCCATTAATAGCTTTACATTTATGCTCTAAAAATTTAAATAAGTGCGCCAACTTATTCAAATGGATTATCCAGCAGTTCGTATTAAATGAAATTACATTTATACATTTTGGTCTTCACATTAAAATAATTTATTACCACATTTATTAATTTCAATGTCCTAGCCTCGCCTAAATTCATATTGAACGGGTGCGCCATTTGAGTACAGGAATTTGTATGATTAGTGTTAGATTGCGAATTTAACATTGAGAGTGTCGAAGTAGATTTAATGTTTAGGAATGTAGACGTTCCTTCTTAACTGTTAATGCTATTTACATTACACATAATATAATATGAGAATATTATATGATTATAAATTATAATAAAAAAAAAGATGTCTTGCTATGACGGCGAAGGATAACATCGGGAAAATACTGGCATGTCTGACACATCTTCACCATAATAATATTAATGTTCTCAAAGGTGTGTGTGAAGGTGAACTGTGAAATCTGCCAATCAATACATCTCCAGGGTCATAAACCATGGTTGTGATGATGATGATGATGATGATGATAATGGTGAAATTGATGATGAAACTAAGTATTGTTTTATAGTATTAGAGCTTCAAGTTTGTCTTTTGCATGAAGAAAATTCGTTCGCATTGAAAAAAGTGAGCATCGACTCGAAATATAAGTTGAAAGCTGATAAGGCCAAACGAGTTGCGTTCAGTCATTCGAAAACACATTCCAGGCTCTGATAATAATGGAATTTATCACTTGTTAAATTCAACTATAAAGGTGTAAATAATGAAGTCGGCGCCATTTTAATCGGTTAATGTAAATATGGTTTCTTCGGCTCTGTCTTGGAGATATTTGCTTAAGGCGCGAGTCGCGACGTGCACAGATTAACTAATAAGAGGTGTGTCGTTGATTGTTTGCTGAGAGCTCTTGCGGAATTCCATAAGCGGAAAAATGAGAGGGATCCTGTGAGCGAGATAGATTCTCACGGAATTTCGCTACATTTCGTCAGTCCACTGTCCAGCAATTTTTTAGTCCACTCTCAAAGTAATTTTAGAAAACACACCACGCTAAAACGAAACTATAATAATAATATTGAACTTCAACTACGAATCTTTTTTTTTTTTTTTTTTTTTTTTTTTTTTTTTTTTTTTTTTTTTTTTTTTTTTTTAATCTACTACAAGTTAGCCCTTGACTGCGATCTCACCTGATGGTAAGTGATGATGCAGTCTAAGATGGTAGCGGGCTAACCTGTTAGGGGCATGAAAGTTATATTAAACCCATAACCCCTATTCGGTTTCTACACGGCATCATACCGGAACGCTAAATCGCTCAGAATCAAAATTGATCGAGTCTTTTTGGGTTTAATCGAATTAAATTTATGCCTAAAAGATGTTGAAGACCAACTGTTCTTTCAAGCGACGCAATATTTCACCTTTTGATGGTTTATAAAAAATATCACAGCATTTATTAATTATCAATAAATTATTCTTACTCACAATTATTATTTACGAGGTTATCTGTATAATTATGATTTGCACTGATAATTTCCAAAACAATTTCCCAATAAGTGTCACATAACCTAAATTGATAAGATATTGCATTTGGATAGCATGGTTTAATTTTCTAGTTACCCAGTAATATTGGTTTCGAAAGCTCCATTTTTTTGTATTGACGTTCTGTTAATTTAATTTAGATTTGATAAGATAACCTTATCTGTCACTTTCAAATACAATGGACATCATGAGATAAAATACTATTAACACTTAACACTATTAACGGTTTCAGATAACGATCGTTAACATTTAAAATTGCTTTTGCAATCTTTAAGTGGGGTAAGACTATTTTAGTGTCGATAAAATTTACAACTTAAATAATAGTTCGAATCTAAAATGTGCTAAATTAACTATTTTAAATCTTATTTCAGAGCGATATAAGCAGGGTCTAAATTGGGTGCAAAAATACCAAATAAGTGCAATCCGTCAAACTTAACTGACCCCGTAACAGCGTCTCTAGTAACATTAAAAATAAAATAAAAACAAAAAACTTAACGGGCATAAAATTTTCTTCCAATTTTGGCGACCGGGCCGGATAAGTTTGTCGAAATATAGTTTAAAATACCATAGGAATAACCACTGTAGTTACTCGTAGATGTAGCGGGTCAATTTGTCTTAGAATCTCAATGGGAGCAAAGTCTAAACTGGGTGCCACCAAATATATAACCTCTCTTGTCCTACTAGGTAATGATATAACAGTTCTATAGGCTCTAGCGATGCAATTTGGAATCAAAATTTTCAATTGGAATCCTTATAATACCAAATTAGCTAAGAACAAGTATACCAGAAAGACCGAAACAATTAAAGGAGTATATTAATATTTTATAGAAGCTTTTTTAACTTTCTTCGTAGGGTTGAGGATATTAAGAAATCCTACACTCTTATGTTTTTAGATTCACTAGTTTCGAAAGTTGAAATTACATCAAACTGTCAGTTTCTTCTCTAACAAACAAAGATTCGGACTTTACAGTAAAATTGGTGTTGTATCTTTCCAGGAGACTCCAGAAGTGCACATGTCTCTACCAATGCCGCCGCGTGCGCCGGACCCAGCCGCATTAGCGGCTTACTGGGCAGAGTACGAGGATCTGTGCCGACAGATCAGCACCGCGCAAAGCAATGATGATGATGACAATCACTATGAAGGTATGTTTACAATAAAATTCACCCCTGACAAATTTCTGTCCCATAATGTATGTTGTGACCATCACATCGCCAGAATACATTGTTATTTTGGGCTATTTTATGGTATTATTGCATTTGTAGGCAATCATGAGAAGGATTTTTGCCAATCGGAGGTGATAACGTTCGTCAAACAGTTATATGACTCCAGCTATGAGCCTCCAGGTATCAAAATCTAAAGGCTTTTTATCCTTAAACTTTTACAAATTCTTTTGATTGGACAAGTGAGTCTACCACTGCATTACCTGTGGATATAATTAATTCGATAGCTCAAATGCCCTGATATTGGTGTCAACAACTAATGCGCCATTTCTCTGTCATACCGAAAGATCTTTTGGCTAAGAGTGTTCAGGCGTTCTTTTCACTGATATTATCTGAGATGACTGATTGGATTGTCGATACATCGATGGCATCCATCGTAATGGAAGGGGCAAGGGCCATTCAAATGGACACTAATTATTGTCCAGACAGGTGTGTAGAGTGTTGTCTTGGTAAAAAGGTAATTTTCTAGGAATGGAGGGTAACTTGGCTACCCTTGGCTGGGTTACGAGAATTCTATATTAAACACATTATAATAAACTATTTGATGTACATCAATATAATAGTTTATTATAATGCTTCAATATCACCCTCGTTCAGTGTTCTGATTCGTCATTTGATTTACTATCAAAAATATGTTTCGAGCCAGTGCCAGCAGCATTATCAATAGCAATATGCAAAGCAATGTTCTTGAATTCCACCTTCATTTTCTTTAACTATGATTGCAATTACGATTATTGCATTTGATTCACTCGCCAGTTGTCACGTCTCGCTATTGCCACTGCAAAATTCCTATCTTTATCATCAGAACTCAGATTGTAAATGGATACATTCACATATAATTTTAAATGCAATTAATTCATAAGTTTTGCAATAACCGGGTTAGTGTACTTAATTATCTACAAATTTTGTTTAGGTATTCACAGTATTCGTCACACTTCGATAACCAGAAAAATAATTATTATTAGGCATTAAGCAGTCTGAAAATTCATACGAAATGTTTTTTCAAGGTTAATCTTCGATTAAAATGTTATTAGCATAACCGATTCAGCTTCGCAGTTCGCACTAGTGGGTTTTTTTTTAAAATAAGAACGAGTAATTAATTAATATGTTTTAAGGTACATATGTTAATATTGTGCATCTTCTTAGATATATTATGTGACAAATAATTCCCATTAAAATGTAGGTACTAAGAAGATTTTGTTTAAGGTTGCAATTTTGTCTGTGACACAATATTTAATTACTTACCGCAAAAATATATTAAAAAGTTGTACCGTAGCAAAAACAAAGTTTATTTTCCGTTAAATATAATATAATACATACATCCAGTTCAGCCAGTTTCGCTTCGCATAAGAAAGTCTCTACAAAATAATTCATGTTATTTACGTAACGCTATCGAAAAATCTTCTCTCATCAAAAAACGAAAACCTGTCAAACTGTTTTTTAAACAACTTAATTATCTTCACTTTCATAAATCAGTAATTGTTTAAAATCTTTCTGATTTTTTAAATTGTTTCCACTGGACCCTTTCTTATGTAATTATTAAAAAAAAAAAAAAAAAAAAAACTATACTACTACCTATCTGCGCACACGAATTTCGATATGGGTATAGGCACAGATAAGAGAATGGGTATAGGTATACAACGTTACCAAAAATGATTGTTTTTGAATTATACAAAAACTACACTTAAAAAAATAACTTAGTAATTCAAAAACATAAACTTAAACTAGAAAAAATCGATCCAAAAATGACCTCAATAGTTTTGTTGTTAAACGCTCGTAAAGAAAACGCTGATTACGAATTCAAAGAACGTAAACAATTCCAAATGCGTGTAATTTCCTGTAGACGTACGAGATTCGGCCGCAAACGATGTGTTCTACTTAGCAAATTATTTAATGTTACTAGATACTCGTTTAGATACTAATAACATTTAATGGAAAGCAATAAATTAAGTAAGTAAACAAATACAGTTATGTGTCAGCTGATAGCTAATGTTTGAAAGCCTAACCAGAGGCCCAATTGTCTAAGCAAATCGTAATTTTTTTTTTTCTTTATTGTCTACTACCATCTATCTCATGGGCTAATAAGTAATATTATTCTAGCTTAAACTTCTACTTATAATAATTAATATAATCATTTGACACATTGAAATAGAATGAGTAACTAAAATTCTACATCAATGATTTGACAGCTTAAAACGTATTACTCGAACTGTTTTAGGAGTTCATATACATGCTTTTTGACGTGCAGGTTTCTATGAACTCCTTAAACAGCCCCCGTATCATGTAAGAATGTCCGATCAAAACGTTAAAGTTCGTCGTCAAAGTTTATAAACCATAATATCATTAAATTAGAGCTCAATTTCGTGTATCCATTCTTATACGTTCGAGTATCGTTCATACCTAAACGTATAAGAATGGGCAGACGAAATCTAGCTCTAATTTAATGCGATTATGGTTTATTTTACTTTGACAAAAATCTTTAACGTTTGATGAACAATTCTTACGTAATCGGGGGGCTGGTCGGATTATACGTTTGACAAACGTTTACGATTACGATTCACTTACACAATCGGGGGGCAGTAACATAGGTTTAGAATTTAGAATACTACAGCTGCGTTTCCATTGATGCGGAGATGAGCGAACAGGAGACGTACAGGAATCAATCAATCACATTGTTTGATATCAACATCCTTTCTCTACTCCGCTTCAATGGAAACACTCCTAAATAGGAGACGCGAAGAAATGTATCAAATTGTATGGTATGCGAGATGTATGCGCGAGCGAGGCGAAGTAGAGAGGGACACACGCGAATCATCGTTTTTTTCCATAGCTCCGCAACGCTCCGCTCTTGTCAGCTTCAATGGAAACGCAGCCGTTTTCATCAAACTATTAAGCTTTGATGTGAGCTTTGAGTTTAATTTTAACTTGACATTTACTCTGTAATGGATTCTTGATGAAAATAATGTAGACATAGCAAAGGTAGGCGAAGGCTAGAAATAGGTGAGATATTACGAGTATGAGGCAGTAAAGACGACGGAGGTCTGTTCATTATCTTGTCATGAGATAGGCATTTGCTTAATGGCTTTTAGCGATTTCTGAGAACCTTTACAAATTGTAACCGCGGATCGGAAAACAGGTAGGTAACCAAATATTATATGAGCTTGAATAAAATGTTAATTTTCCTTATTATTTATTAGCTGTTTACCAACTGATTTGATTGATTTATATCAATGTAGAAAATTATTTAAGTACATAATTATGTACTTACATACGTAAGACTAACTTTGAAAAAACCTATGAAAAAAACATTATTATCGTCATCCTACGCAAATATTTTAATTTCCCTGATTTTTGTACGATGTAAAAGCGAAGTCGCCTGGAATAAATCCAGTACAATTAAATCCTTAATGATAATTAATAGATAGAACATTCAAGTCATAGCTATCCTACCAAATCACGAAAGCTATTGACACGGTAATATGCTATTGATTTTGCAATTCGCTATAGGAGCGGTGATATCGAATAAATCATTTTCGAAATCGGAATCGTCTAGAGGGCATCGATTAATCAAATCGGTCGATGTTGGTAGTCGATTGAATCGGAATCGCACTTTCATACGACAGCCTTGGACCCACATTCCTTTTCAACAAGGGCTGCCAGCATTGCAAAACAATAAAACTTGTATAATTTGTTCCGGGTTCGTTATAAGTAGGTACATCTAGTCATTGTTTGTTTCCAACTTGTTTTTTTTTTAAATTAATTGCTTTAGGTGACACTTAGGGCTAAGGCAGTCTTGTTCGAATAATAGATTGATTAGAGACCGTTAATTTGTGTCCCTACTCAGTGTTTACACTACAGGGAAGATGTTAAGTTTCCAGTTGAATTAATTTAGGAAAATAATTCGATTGAATTACCTTAGATATAGTATCTAACACAATCACTAAACTAAAATGTTAGTGATTGTGTTATACAGAATTGACCACTAAGTAATTTGGCGTAAGTACTTAATGTAAGGTTTATTATTTCGATAGTTGTCAATTTGACTTATTTCATGACTCTTTATCCAATTTGACCTGGGTGTACATTGAAAATATTATTAAGTTAATACTGTTTGTCAATATATCTCATGAGACAAGGAGTGTAACTACGTCGATATACTTAATTTAATTAACTAATGTTAAAGATTAGTCAATATCCGTTTGTTGACGTATATTGACATACTGAGGTGGGAGTGATAACAACTTTTATAAAACGAGAACGTTTTGGATCTCATGATTCATTCGATGGACGACAGTAGACGTATTCAGAGATTAAGACGTAATGTTGCCAAATTGCTGTATTATTCAATGAAGAGTTAAATTTGTGATAAGGAAGTGATGAATATATTGATTTCGCGCAAGATTCAAGTATTATTTCACGGAAATCTCCCTCCGAGCCTTTATTAATTTAAAAACTCTTTGTGACTAAATAGTTGAATCGTTGAGTGAGTTTTTGAGACTGAAAATGAGCGGATAAAAATTAGTTACAAATAGGTATCTAAGGTAATTCAATCGAATTATTTCCCTAAATTAATTCAACTGGAAACTTAACATCTTCCCTGTAGTTGCAAAAGTGTGTCTGTCTGTCTGCTACGCTTTCACGGCCCAACTACTCAACCGATTTTGATGAAATTTTGTACAAAGATAGCTTACATCACGGGGAAGGACATATGCTACTTTTTATCCCGGAAAATTGATGAGTTCCCGCGGGAAATAAAAACATTATTCCACGCGGACGAAGTCGCGGGCATCATCTAGTAAATAATAAATGAATAAAAATAATCAAGTTCAGATTTTTTTAATTAAAATAAAATACTCTCAATTTTCCGGGATAAAAAGTAGCCTATGTCCTTCCTCGGGATGTAAGCTATCTCTGTACCATCAAAATCGGTTGAGTAGTTGGGCCGTGAAAGCGTAGCAGACAGACAGACACACTTTCGCATTTATATTATTAGTATGGGTTATAAGTGGTAGTGTGGTAGTGGTAGCCCTGTCAACAACAGGTTCATTGAGTAAACCAGACATTTCGCCGAGGATTGGCATTTCTCAACGTGCTCGCAACTCGCAAGCCTTTCCTTTGATACGTCTCTCCTTCTCTCCGCCCACCACTACTCTCTTTGTATTTTGTAATCGGTTAAATGTCACTGGGACGGGAAGTATTTGCATGCGATAGTTACCTTTTGTAATGCCTATTGCCTGTATGTATTGTGGTAGTCCAACTCTATTCAGATTTAAATTAGGCAACTACTTGTTGCTTATAATATAAAAAGCTATAATCTATACAAGCTCTTTTAATTTGTATGTCCGTCGGAATGATTTCTATAGAATCAGCGAATTATTAGTTAAGCCAGCCAGTTAAGCCAGTAAGCTTATACACTGAGAAAAAAGACCTTCCGAAATACGGAAGGTATTACCGTCCCTTTTGACTCAGTAGGAAATTTACCTTTCAACTTGGAAGGATATTATTACCGTCCAAAATTTCCTTCCAAACAATGTCTGCCTTCTATTTTGGTGGGTAATTCGTACCTTCCAAATTTCGGTCGGAAATTCCTACTCAGTCAAAAGGGAAGGTAATTTTTGGAAGGAAAATAAATGACGGTAAATACATACTTGGTCATATTTGTTCGGTAAATATAAATAACCTTCCAAATCTAGAAAGTAAAGACATAATATTACCTACCTAAGGCGAAGGCGAATACGGAGCGGGCTTTTGCAAAATTATAGGCTTTCAAAACGCCCTGTCCCAGCAAGGGTGGAAGCAGGGGTCCGTATACCACCTATGATTTATGCTCTGCTATGCGCTTTCAATGAATGTCCCAACTAGGTGGAAGCACCATTTGCCACGAATCACGATGCAGGTACCGATACAAGCGGACTTGGCGATATATATGTGTTTGACCGGCGCCACCCTATACCGCGAGCCAATATACGCGTAGCGACATCTAGTGGTCGGGTCGGGTACTATTCGGTGTTACAATTTCTATTTAATAAAACTTATTCGTTTTCCTTCCGATACCGAAATATTCCAATTTGTTTGGAGAGATATTAATATCATCTAATTTAGAAAGATGTTCCTTGTGTTATTTTCTCCATAATATGTGATCCATCTGATTTGGATGGTAATTCCTTCCAGCGAGCCTTTCTAATCCCTTCGTTTTTGATGGAATAGTAATGTCACTTCATTTCCTACTAAATAAGAGGGTAAAATATCCTTCAATTTCGGAGGGTAAATATGCGTTTTCCTTCCGACACTATACCTACCGAAAAATTATAATTGATTTAGAAGGATATTATCATCTAATTTAGAAGGATACACCTTGTGTTATTCCCTCCAAGTGTGATCCATCTAATTTGGATGGTAGTTCCTTCCAGCGAGCCTTTCTAATCCTTTCTTTTTTGATGGAATAGTAATGTCAATTTATTTCCCACTAGTTAAGAGGGTAAAATATATCCTTCAATATCAGAAGGTTAGCTGCGTTTTCCTTCCGACAACTTTGGATTTGAATTCAGAAGGACATTAACATCTAATTTGGAAGGATAAAGGAGATCGCCCATTATTGGGCCCAGGCGTTACAGAAAAAAAGAATATTTGGAAAAATCCTTTATTTTTTGATAAACAAAAAACACTAAAAATATTTTGAATTTACAGTTGCTAAATACATAAAAATATATTTTTTGGAAATGTTTGTTTTTGTCGATATTATGCATTCCGTGAAATGGATTTAGTCTATGGTTCGTATCTCCTCTCACTCTATGCAAATGTCAGTGTCAAACAGTGTGGCCAACGTAAGCGATTTATCGCCATTTAGGCTACTCAGGACAAGAATGTAATGTAAGACCTGATGTGCTGCCCAGTGCCCACTGGCTGTATTGGGTATGGATTTTAATGATGATTAGAACTGCTACCCGTGCAAAGCCGGGGCGAATTGCTAGTTTATAATAATTATAGTTATTATATTGATATAATTGATGGTCTCGCGGCAATGATTGCCGGCGGGACGCCTGAGTGGTTATGTCTATTATGCATAATGTGATTTTGATATAAATAAAAATGATATGAATTAAGTACATTTTTATTTTATTCATAGCGATATTTTGACGTTTGGGCTACTTTAGGCTACAGCGGTTGAAATTCAGTAATATTTAAGCTACTTATGCTGTGAAAAATGGCGATTTCAGGCCCTGTTGTTGGCAACACTACTGTCAAAAAAAGTGTCAATGTAAAAAAAGTGTCAATGTAAAAACTATAGGTACGATTGTCATTGTCATACGCTCCGTGTTTACCAATGAATAAGGATTAAGGAACTAAGGTGTTTACGCGCAAGTGAATGTGTTGTGTTTACATAGGAAATAGGAATCATTTAAACCTACATATTGTGTGAAATATTTCATGTAAAACTATCTAAAGAGTTCACTATTAGTTGTCTTATCATTACTAGATTGATATTTATTGCAAAAAACTATGCATTTGCACATTCTCGAATATAACCTAACTATGGCTTTGAGCTCGTATATCTCAATTATGCAACTGGCAATCTAGCTGAAACTAAAGCAATCTAAGGTTGATATTTTTATCTAACTAATGGCACTAATTTGGAGCTTGTAACGGTTCATCAAGTTCTGGGCCCAACAATGTATGGGAGATGGTCGATGTCCTTTGGGAGGAATTATTATAATGCATCCTTATTTAGTAGAAATATTTAGCTGGAAGGAAATTCCTTCTTGGTTAATTCCTTCCAACAAATTTCCTTCCTTTATGTTCTTCCGTATTAGACGGATAAAATTCATTACCTTCCAAATATCGGTAGGAATTTGGCAGTTCCCCGATTCAGAAGGTAATCGGTGGAAGGAAAACACCCAATTTTGGAAGGAATCGGTTTTAGAAGGTAAAAATCGGAAGGTAAACAAGGAAATTTTTCTCAGTGTAGGTAAATGCGAAAGTGTGTCTGTCTGTCTACTACGCTCACGATCTATCTATTCAACCGATTTTGCTTCAGCGCGGCGGAAGGACATAGGTACCTACCTAGTACCTACCTACCTCTAAGTACCTAGGTTTTGTCGCGGAAATTTAAAGAGTTCTCACGGGAGTTTTCAAATACATACAATAACTAATTTCACGCGGACGAAGTCGCGGGCATCATCTAGTTTGATATACCTACTTGAGTAGGTATGCTTAGCTGATGTTGTTATTAAAATAAATTAATAAATATAAATTTATTTCAAGTAACTACAGACTCAGAATAATTAAAACTAAGTAAGTAGTAAGTATATACTTATTGAATTAAATCATAACTACTGCAAATTACTGAGTAAACCGATACTACATGGTTTCTAGACCCGCTGAAACCCTGCAGCAACGGTTCACATAGCAGCAATAGGGTATATTTAGGGTCCGTATTGTAATATTTTATATGCCAATATTAATACACTGTGTTTAATATTGGCATATATCAAGCGCATAGGCGCATATAAATCTACTCAACCGTGGACCGTGGCTTGCGTCCAGTCGGCCGCGCCGTTACATCGGCTAACGGGACGCGCGATCGTGAGCTACTCATCTCCAGTCCACTGAGAGGCCTTGAGAGACAAGGTTAGGGGACTAAAAACAGGTTTATTTAGGTCAAGGGCGAAAGTAGAATTCTGACAATAGTGCAAATGCAAGAATCCTATTGAACCTTTATGGTATTTAGCACAGTAGGTACTTACTACTTACCTATACATACGTGACTGCTCTACCTACACTTTCTAATTTATTCTGGAAGTATCATAATTATTGTCATCACTCTGCACTAAGCGAATGGTAAGTACAACAATGTTAAGGGCCAAACGAACAGATTTACGTAATAAGAACCTAGTAGGTATAGGTGCCTAAGCACCTAGTATGACCCTACTTAGTTTCGTAACACTCATTCTAGACGATCAGACTCCATCTACTCGATCTATCTTATTCCATAGCGTTTGTCCTGTCACATTGAGCAATTTCCGATCCGCCGCTAAGCGCAGGCCCGCTAATTTGTACCGACAATTTATGCCGACAAACACCAATGTCGGCGTAATAATTCCTATCTATTCATCGGTCGGTCGATAATGGCCGATCTTACGCAACGCGTGCAGTAATAAGAGGCTTTGATGGTCATTCGACAGCAACGCAGCGCATGGAATCTCGTGTCGTGATTGCGATTGGGAACTTGGCTACTGAATGAATGGTTGAAGTTGTATGAATGAAGTTGGTTGTGCAATGGACACGTTTTTAATCAACTTTTTTGTTACGTACTAGTAAGGTAAGGAACGCCCTCCCAGCGTGCGCTTTTCTTGCTACTTAGGTATAACTCTTACACCTACCCTGTCCCTTAAAGGCAAGACTCCAAGAGTGAATAGGCGTCTTCTAAGCCTTTATCTTAGACCTCATCATTGCCCTCTATTAGACAATAATAATTGTCATCAAGGGTTAGGTCTGTCTTACAATAAAAACCCTCTTTAGAAAGAAATAAACCTTTTTAAAAACTTTTAAAGGTAGAGCTTAAAAATACCTACTGCCAGAACAGTTTATTTCAAGAGCACATTATGTTACCTGTGGATACGTGGGTTGACTTGATTTAGGCTGATTTACTTGCTTTCTCTATATCTTGGTGTAGGTACCTAGTAAAATAGTGTATGCAGTAAGTAGGTATATCTTATGAAAGAAAGTGGGATTTTTAGCATTTTCCAAAATATTACCTGTTTTAAATTATACAAAATGTTTATTGAATTGGTGAAATGAAAATGAATATATAGGTAAGTACTAACTACTAAGTACATACTTATTTTAAAAAATAAACATTAAAAAAAAAATATGAACTAGACTTGGTAATCGTCCACATTAGGATAAAGTCAAAGTATGTTTAATCAAAATTGGTAACTACATAGTACACAGTACACTTTTTGACGTCACGTATACAAACTTACAAAGTATATACTATACAAACATTCCATGTAATTCACTTTAGCTGCTCATACTAGGGCGACAGTACAAATTTTCGGTAACCTCTGTCGCGGATGTTTCGCGCCGCTGCTGGTGTAGTGAGCATTAATAGTCACACAGAGAACACAATGCCCCATTAATGCCCCATTACATAACGAATGAGACTCTAATGATAATGACGTGTTAGCAAGAAACGGAAATGAAATCGAAGAATAATTACAATTAGACTTTTTTGCCTTTTGTAATCATTGTCAGCCTGATTGCTATCGACACACGTAATACAGTCATCACGTAGAGTATTAAATAGAAAGTCCAATAAAAATAGTAGAATCATACCGGTCGAAAGAGAAAATACATGTTCGTTATTTAAAAGCTGATCGCATATTATTATAAGTTTTTATAACCAGTTGATCCGCAAGATCGCTGAAAACATTTTTGATGCAACACTATTGACTTTAGAAACACGAATCGGCAACATAGAAGACATAAAGGTATAATATGATGGAAGATATTATGGTTGTACGAGAAATCAATTAAGCGGGTGATGGACTACCTCAAGATCCGCTTTGACACCTGCAGGCTTCTCAATGACGATAATGCTCAATAGAAATCTGCCGCGGGTGCACTTTATGTACGTTTCTCGCGTCTCTACCGACTCTTACGGTTATTGCGGTAGTCTGCGATCTCCTCAACACTAAATAGTTTTTAATAAAATATACACTTGTTTATGTCGATGTAATGTCGGCGATAATTACGACGTTATTACAGAGTGGGCTTTGATTGCTTTGACAATCAATAGGCACCATGCCTAACTTAATGTTCATCTTAAACGTAGGTAGGTAGTAAGTACCTGGGTCCATACTGCCAACGCTTAGGTATAAGCCATATTGTTTCATTATCGTTGACTATCGTGTTTTAGAATTATAAACCTTATTTTAGGAACCACAAGGTACGTGCCATCAAACTGGCACTTGGCAGTATGACCCCTGCACGATTAACTTTTTTTTCAGACTCAAATGTTTCAGAATTCATATACGAGACGTATAAACAGCTGTTGTCATAAGACAAACAAGATGAATTATAAAATTCGTCTTGTTTTGACTCTACCACTTCACACACCTTCAGAGAGGCATGCACTAAAACAAACCGGTTGACATCAAGGTCACCAAGGTCTCGCAAGGGTCCCCTACATCGGCCGGCCCACAAATTAAGCACCCACCGTTACATAAATAAGTAGGTATCGCTTCATACCCTGCCACTTGTTTAACCAAGGCTTCACATAGTTTCGTAGAAGCCTACATAAGATCGAAGCCAATAGCAACTAAAGTATGCATTCAAAACCATGCACTAAACAAAACGAGTTGATATCAAGGTCACCGAGGTCTCGCAAGGGTCCCCTACATCGGCCGGCCCACAAATTAAGCACCCACCGTTACATAAATAAGTAGGTATCGCTTCATACCCTGCCACTTGTTTAACCAAGGCTTCACATAGTTTCGTAGAAGCCTACATAAGATCGAAGTCAATTTAGCAATTAAAGTATGCAATCAAAACCATGCACTAAACAAAACGAGTTGATATCAAGGTCACCGAGGTCTCGCAAGGGTCCGCTACATCGGCCGGCCCACAAATTAAGCACCCACCGTTACATTCCGCGTCGCAAAAACATCTAACTAACCACCCATCAGGTCCCGTTGCTGAGTTATGGGGCTATAGACATTATCTAACAGAAAAAGTAAGGGCCTTCCTCATCAGGCTGGAAGGCATCTTAATTAGTTCACCCGTGTCTTATTCAGCGTCAATCACCAATCCCCATTGTACCAAGGGGTATGTTATGGCTAGGGAGTCTATATTGTCTAGGATTATTTAGGTCTGCAATAAATAAAGCTTCGTACAAGACACTCAAATCGTGAAAATCAGCGCAGAATCACACGAGTATGCAGAATTAATGCTCTTGTAATGTTTTATTGCAAGGCATTCTGCATTATGCTGAACTGATCCCTTCTTTCAGGTTGTGCCACACACGACAAGGTGTTGTCAGGGTGCCTCTAGGGCTTGGCCATAGGGTTTAATGCTCAAGTACTGGAGGCGCCATGGTAACATTTACCTTAAGGTATTGTAATGTGTGGCACAATGGTGAGAATAAATAGATTTTCTTTCTTTCTTTACATTCGAATCGTTTGATATTGAATTGAACCAGATGATTTTTGCGTTTGTCCACGTGGATATTCCTTACTATCCCAAAAGTCTCGAGGGAACTCTTTGATTTTCCGCGATGAAAAGATACGCGCCGTATTATTGAGAACCTCCTCCTTTTTTGGAAGTCGGTTTAAAATACCAGATCCAAGTTATCTGCACCAATTTTTTTTAAGCGGTGAAAACTGAAAAAATAACTCAAAGACAGACAGCTATATACCTAGGTATACTTTGTGAACATGGGAAAAACTAGGAAAATGCAGGTTATCCTATAATTGTCCAAGCTAGAATTTTGTGCAGAGTGCAGAAATCTTTGAATTTTATAAAGGAAAAATTAAGTAAAGTTTGCTGCATTTTTAGGAGATTTTCTGAAAATTTTATAAAAATAAACTAATTATGTCATCTATAAGATCTATGGGCAAGCCTGCAAGGTAGCGTATAACATTCAAGTCAACTCTATGAAATTTCTCTTTCCTTTAACCTTACTTCTATAGTTAATACAAAATGTGTACAAAATACAATAAAGATTAGTTATTTGGAAAATGAGGACATTTTGTGTACCGAAATTGCCTAATTTAGCTACACAAAACAAGTTTGACGAACTTCCGAAACGTTTTAAGTAAGCTATAAAAGAGCATTTTCCTGTAAATGAACTGTTTGAGATAATGAATGTTGTTGACCTCCGGACTTAGTGCTACGGTGAGGTGACATCATGGGAGATACAACTCAGGAACTAAATACTTGAAGGTCGAAATGAACAGCTGACAATACTGTCATATAAATGTTATATTACTAGCAATCCGCCCCGGCTTCGCACGGGTAGCACTAATAATTCTAATTGTCTATAAAGGATAGATGTATGCTATCGCGGACTTTTTTTTAGAACTTTTTGAGAGGAACAATTCCACCATACATTGTTTTCGTGTAACTTTAACTATTTACGCAGCGCACGCCACGTAAGCACTCAGAAGAGAGGATTTTTTTCCGACTTAGTTCACATAATTGCAATTTTCGTAAGGATCTCTAATTTTTTGAAAATAAAATATATCCTATGTTACTCGCTGATAATGTAGCTTTCTATAGGTGAAAGAATTTTTAAAATCGGTTGAGTAGTTTTTGAGTTTATCCATTACAAACAAACAAACAAATCTTTACTCTTTATAATATTAGTTTAGATTTAGATAGTATTATATACACGGTACCTCGTTGGTCTAGTGGTTAGCATGTTCGACTGCGGCCGACGAGGTCCCGGGTCTGGCCATAACAAGTACCTATTAGGTTTTTCTAACAAGAAATTCTCAATACTAGCCCGAAGTTAGGGAGTTGGCGGTGTTTCACTCTCGTGCCTCGGAAAGCACGTTGCCTTCGGTCCTGCACTGATCTCTCTCCGGCCATGTGGGATTTTCCGTCCCATCGGGCTTTGGGGGTAAAGGAACAGAGAGTGCACCTGTGTATGCGCACACACTTGTGCAATATAATATCTCCCGCACAAATGGCTAATCAGTAACCTCTCTGGAGATAGTCCGCCGTGGCCGAAAATCAGTCGGGAGGACTCTAGAATAGAATAGAATAGAATAATCTTTATTTGCATAATGTGTGTATACATAAGATGTTATGTCTAATATTACAGAGTCCAGCACATTAGCCGTATCGGCGTACAAATATATTATAAATAGGCAATTGAGTTCTACATACCTACTATCTATACTAATATAATAAAGAGGTAAAGTTTGTGAGTTTGTGAGGTTGTGGGGGTAATCTGGATCTACTGAACCGATTTTGAAAATTCCGGTACCAATAGAAAGCCACATTATTTGTGAGTGACATAGGCTATATAATAACCCGAAAATTTAGGGAGTTCCCTATTTAGGGGAATTTCAAAAACTTATTTCACACGGACGAAGTCGCGGTCATCTACTAGTAGTACATACTTAAGCAGATTCCTTGTTCTTTTGTACCCATGTAACCACAGATAAGTTGATTCTCTTATCTGTGCGTGTAACTGAATGATCCTACTAATATTATAAGTGTGAAAGTTTGGATGGATGTATGGATGGCTGGATGTTTGTTAGTCAATGATGCCAGAATAGCTGAACGGATCTGGATGAAATTTGGCACAGAGATAGATTATAGTCTGGAATAACACAACTTAACTTTATATCCCGGAAAATCAAGCTCCCGCGGGAACCAACTACAATTACCGACTACCGGGTACTTGTTCTTCACACCACTTCACGCCACAATTAAAATGAACCCAATTTGGCTGAAGTTTGGAATTGAGCCAGCTTAAACGTTTAAATATACCACTAAAGTTGAAGTGAATCTTATATCCTCTAACTAACAGGTTAAAGGACTCGACCTTAAACAGCTCTAACAAGCTTTGGTCTTTGCCCTTTGACTCTCTTCGTGATCAGTTGATCACCTTGGTGATTTGCATATAAATTAATCTTCCAATAAACTATAGTTGACAAGTAAATTAGTATAAACTTCATTAATACAAAACAGGCTTACAAAATTGATTTTAAAGCCTGGCTATTCACCACAGATAACAGATAGATAATTATTATGTATATTTAGCGACCTGCATTTCGAAGTCAGTGAAGAATTTGCAAATAGTTATGCGGTGAAAGTTATAAATCTTTTTTGGTGCCTAAGTAGATATTTAAGAATGTATCTTGACAAAGCCTTGAAATTATGGATCCGTCACTGATGCTATTGGTCCATTCGACGCGGGCATAAATTGTATAGTCTATTCCAATAGTGATGAGCATCTTATATGCCATTTGACCATTAATGGTGGAATATCTACTCCCATCACTATTGGCCAAGTGGCATAAAAGATGACGTAATCAGTTAATGAAGTTGAAAAAATAGCTCATCTCTATAGGAACAAACTATACAATAAGTTACTACCTATAATTTTTCTTGTAAAATCTTCCATAAAAAATCTTGAAAAAATACGTCAATTTTGATTCCTGACGCTCCCCTTTTTCGTTCATCGCAATTAATAGTAGATTAGTAGCCAAGGGCTGTAAGGCATCAATTACAGCCCGAGATATTTAGGCGCACGAGCACAGCGAGGGCGCCTATAGTTCGAGGGTGCAATTGATGCTTACATCCGAGCTAACTATTCTGCTTTACATCTCGATTGTGAGGTAAGTAGGTCCTTATTACCCCCAAATGGAGGGTCCGCCCTAGGGCTTTTCTAGCTACATTATTACCCTAGAGCGCTAATTGGTCACCTACAAGCTCCATTTGGGGGTAATAAGGACCTACTTACCGAATATGAGAGATGTAAAATATCATTATTACATTAAGGTTCCCATGTAATTACCTACAGCTCAATCTCATACGAACCATACGGTCTATCTATAGTCATCATTAACAGCCCACGCAAAATGCATCGCGTACGGAATAGGTACTTACTAGTACTTACCATGGATATTATATCTCTATGATACTTACATACCTATCTCCAAAGCCTATCTCTGATCTCAATGTCCAGTTTTTGACATCGCTTCTCACGTCCTGGGAGCCGGCCTACTTACAAATTATTGTAATTTGTCATTGTACCTATACCAGGCTTTAGGGTTGTCCCTCATCATGATTTCTACCCATTTCAAGCGAGGAGTACCTACACTTTAAATTTTTGAGAACTTTTTGGGGAACTCTTGGTCATGCAGGTTTTCCTTCACCGTTATAAAAAACCGCGATTCGTTTAGGTTTTAAAGCAAGTGATATTTCATGCATAAAAAGCACAAGGTACTTACCTAACTCCGAAATGTGAGCTAGGTACAGTACACACCTCTCACTATTCGAAATTATGTTCGAATCCTGGACCCCCCGAAAAGGAGGCCTAAGTCTGAACCACTCTGGGACTATTACACTGCTTTGAGAAAATCTCAAGCCTCGAGAATTCATATCGCATCTAGAAGCATTCTTAATAATTACTCTCTAGGACAATAGAACCATTATTCGCTGCAGTTGACCACCTAAACTGCATCATGCGAAACCTCCAATACATGGAGATTAGAACAGCGCTCCGTTACCACTGATTCACTGTGTAGACACGGACTCCCCGGACTAAGGCTTTCACCAATAATTTCTGGCTACTAACGTCTAAATCGAGAGAAACGTTGTCTACGTGAATCTAAAATGTTTACATGCATTTTTCACAACGAATATAATATTCCCATAAAAAAAGTCGCTGTGTGACAACCCTTTACACACTTAATATTAAACGCCTCTGCTTTTATGACATGCATGTAGGCCGTTTTAATGGACACTCATGTCCAATGATATCTCAATAAGGTATGTATTCCAAGGTAGTAAAGTTCAAAATAGCCACGATTTACAGTTCATTATAACGCAAAAGCCTTGTTTGGGAAATGATTTTAATTAGTTCAATTTTAGTTTAAATTGAGTCATGGTCTAATTCAATAGTTAACTGTTAGTGTCATGTAAGGAAATTAGGCCTTGTCCACTTTAGGTCAAGGTTACCTGTAACTAATTTTATTACTATTTTAATCCGTTCTGTTACTCACGGTGTTCTTTTGGTGGTGATAATAACCGGGACCGACGACGGCTTAACGTGCTCTCGAGGCACGGGGGTGAAACGCAACCAACTTCCTAACTCCGGGCTAGTACTTACTGAGAATTTCTAGTCGGAAAACCCAATAACTACTTAATTATGGCCCGACCCGGCCGACCCGATTCGAACCCGGAACATCGTCGGCCGCAGTCGAATATGCTAACCACTGGACCAACGAGGCCAGTTCTCCACTTCACTGCCTATCCTAAACTCCACTTCTGTACCTATTCTAAACTCTATGTTAATAAATCTTAAACAAAAGAAAGATGCACGCAAGACAATGGGCTATTGTGGATTAAACCAACAACACAAACAACAATCGATTAGCCACTCTCACCGCTGTCCACCGTGAACCGTCGCCACAATATAAGGCCATACGGCTAACGGTCGCTATATTGACTATCGGACGTGCAAATGAACTGTTACTTCCTATTATTTACGTACGTATTTACATACGGTTTAGACCTCAGCACTGGTTATTGGTTAATACTCTCTCTATTGTTATACATACTCTCAGATAAAGTAAAGTCCCACAAACGTATCTGACCCGGTGACAATGTCGCTAGTAAGTATATAAACTAACGCTGAGTTGTACGAAACAAATACAAAAATTTAAGTGGTACTTAGACTAATTTAATCGCAAGAATCGTATGGAGTCTTGTGATTAAATTAGTTTAATCAACACTTAAATTTTTAAAATAGTTTCGTGCAACTCAGCGTTTGTCAACTCACATTGACACAGCATAGAAAATCTTGTAGTCACACTTTGTGCAATAAAGGATTTAATCAATCAATTAAATAGGTAACTTTGTCATTAATACACATTTATTGACGGAAACTACATAAATAAACCTTGGAACGGCGGTAAAGTGCACCGATGGTAATTACCACCAAAGTGGTAAGTATCGTAGCGGCCTTGGCGGTAATCGCTTGCGTCATTACCAGAGGGTAATGGAGGAAGGAGGGCTTTGACAGAGGATGGAGGATGTCGCAATAGGTTTTAGCGACGATTGTCGGTCGTTGATAATGTCTAATGTTGCGATATTTTTTACGGGGGATAATTATTATATGTCATCTATACTTATAATCTAACTAATATTAATATTATAAATTATGCGAAAGTTTGGATGGATGGATGTATGGATGGATGGATGTTTGTTACTCAATCACGCCCCAACGGCTGAGCGGATCTGCATGAAATTTGCCATAGATTATAGATTATAACACATAAGCTACTTTTTATCCCGGAAAATTAAAGAGTTCCCGCGGGAACCCAAAAACCTCAATTCCCACGGACGAAGTTGCAGGCATTAGCTAGTGACATGATATGGCTACAAGATACTTATTAGATATGCAGATAGGTACTTTATCTTAGGACAACAATCATGTAAACAGTTAGTTAACAGGTATGTAGTACGTCAGACGTTTCTATAGTAGATACATATTTACTTTGGGTAGGTATGTATTGTGTATGAGTATGTATTTGTAAGTCAGAGTACCGTACATAACTAAGTATAATATACTTAGGGTTGTTAGCACAATTGATGAGTAAGAGATTGATTGTAATGAGTAAAGGTTATCGTTAAAGTCCACCAAATATCTCTTAAAGTAAGTGGCACAATTCAGTATATTCTTGCATTCTTAAAAGTCTTGGTGAAAAGTGAACGAACCCTGACTTTTTTAAGTTGTAACTTATAACCCAAAGTATTTTTAGGTGGTCAAATTTAACGATAACCATTACCATCGATGGTACTATTGGTCCCTATTATAAGGCTTCTTAGTTCTTACCTCAGAGTAAGACTTCTTACAATTTATTTATTGCCGGTTCTTCTCAGTAGAATCAGCTTTCCGAACCGGTGGTAGATTCTTACGACTTATCATAAGTGACACTAGTGGTCCTACATGAAATAAATCATTTTCATTTTCATTTTCATTTTATTAAAGTTGAGTCTAGTTTGTAGGTAGGTACTATAGGTATCTAACTCTATGCCTACCTCTCTTTAACGGAGAGTCGTAGAACTCTTTGGTAGAGCCAGTAGAGCCACCATTGGCGATTGAAACTACGAGTAGGTATATCAAATGTTTGTTTGTACTGCATTGTAATATTGTCACGCTTGTTTTCATGGCTCACGGCTCATAGTAGCGTCATCGGAACAATGCGTACCGGCAGGGTTGCCACCACTTTTTCAGCGGAGTGAAGTATTTTTGAGAATCCATACTAATATTAGAAAGAAAGAAAGAAAAACAGTTTATTCAACAGCGGTGTCACAGCCAAAACTAGATACAAACGTAACACTTTCGTCTGTGACACCACCCAGAAAGGTGTACAGCTCACCGTTTTGCCTTGCGTCATAATATGCTAAAAATGCATACAAAGCAAGGCGCTGATTAAATTAATTTATAAATGCGAAATAATTATTATAATTATTATAAATGCGAAAGCGTGTCTGTCTGTCGGTCTGTCTGTCTGTCTGCTACGCTTTCACGGCTCACCTGTTCAACCGATTTTGATGAAATTTGGTACAGGCATAGGTTGTATCCCGGGGAGGACATAGGCTACTTTAATCACGGAAAATTAAAGAATTCCCGCAGGAATCAAAAATCTTAATCCACGCGGACGAAGTCGCGGGCATCAGCTAGTAAGCTATAAAAATAAAGTACACTTCAAAAAAATAGTATTAGTTATGGAAACAGTATGTCAGTGTATGTGTAGTAGTCTACCTACGGGCTACGGAATGCAAACTACTTTATCTATTTCAAAATTTTCTCAAAATTCGTGTAACAAATGGGACCGTAAATGGTTACTTTTATAATTTACTAGATGATCGATCCTATGGATTGTTAAAGTTATGACCTAGACTTGTGCTATCGCAAAATTACACGCGTCAAGCTCGAAACTGTGCTGGGAGCGAGCTGGATATGGAGCGACGATCGGGGGTGGCGTACAGCCGACGCTTCTTCAGACCCCGATTCCTCGGAGCTCGTGCGCGGACTGTAGGTAATATCCTATCGTTCGGTTGGCAACCCTACGTGTCGGTCCCATGCGAAAGTGTCCCTTTGTTTCCGAGAGACTCGTGAGAGCAAGCCCGCTGTCTACTGCTGTTACATACAAATATTGTTGCTTCTTGGTTTCCAACTAATATTGGATTGCGTTCATTGAATCGAAAGTATTTATGACCTACTTTTGAATTGATAGCATTAGGTTTTTTGATTGGAACTTTTTAGGGTTCCGTAGTCAACAAGGAACCATTATTAGTTTCGCTATGTCCGTCTGGGGGTTTACTACCATCACTTATAGCAGTATTATTTCAAAATGACAGTTGTATGCCACGTACCTTGACATCTACCAAGTCAAGTGATTTAGCGTTCCGGTACGATGCCGTGCAGAAACTGAATAGGGGTATAGGTTTAACTGCCATGCCCCTAGCAGGTTAGCCCGCTACCATCTTAGACTGCATCGTCACTTAGATACCTATGGTGAGATCGCAGTCAAGGGTTAACTTGTAGTGGATAAAAAAAGACATCTCTTACAATAAGTAAAGTATTATAATTCTAAAACACGAACGTAAACAATATTGGAATGCCCCTTGCAAGTCCTTCCGTCCGGTCCGCTGCTTAGCTCAGCCGGACTATTAGTAAAATTAGTTTTTTTCAAAAAATTAGTCGGCGTGATTAGAAATCACGCCGACTAATTTTTTGAAAAAAAATCTTTAAATGGAATTTCAGCTAGTATTTTAAATATTGGTAAGATTAGCGGTCAGGACCACTTGCATCACTAATATCCTACCAAGATATTATAAGAAAGTAATATGACACTAGTTTCAAGGCTTGCTTATTGTCCGTGACTTTAGTCGAGGCCCGAGGACACCCAGTTTATAGCTTACCTAAGTACTTGATGTGGCAGATAATATACCTATTAATAAGTAATCCCTACTTGCATACATAGGTAATTCTAATGACATAATATTAAGTACTAGGCATTATGCCCGCAACTTCGTTCGCGTGAATTAAGTTTTATAGATTCCCGCGGGAACTCTATAATTTTCCGGGATAAAAGTAGTTTATGTCCTTCCCAGGGATACAACTAAATCTCTGTACCAAATTTCGACAAAATCGGTTGAAAAAAATGTGCCGTGAAAGCGTGGTACTTACTACTTAGACAGACAGACAGACACACTTTCGCATTTATAATATTACTACTACTTCGGGGTCTTCTCCGGTTGGCCCGTGAGGGCCAAGCGGGGGTACGGGCCTCGAGGCTGGGCCTCCTTACCCGGGTGGGGCGCGGGGCAACATTGTGCCCCGGTGAAAAACTTGAAGCCGAGTAAAACCGGCTAGGGCCTGCCTTGTAGGCTACGGGCCCCTAGGTCGGGTGTCATTGCCGGTATTGGGTCCGCACTTCGGGTGACGTCATCACCTCCGCGTGCAGGACCCGTGTCTCGTCCAGGTATCTCGGCGTTGCGGGCAGTGGGGTCGCTCTCGCGCGCCGAGATGGTGTCAGATCCGGTGGACTCCGCGCCGCGGGCGATATGATCACCGCCGCGCGCGGAGTTAGTGTCATTTCCGGTGTGTGTCGCGTCGTCGTCGTCGCTACGATCGTCCGCGTGTCGCGCAGGCGATGGCGATCGTAGAAGCTCACGAGGTAGTGGACGCCCGGTCGGAGGTCGGGTGGTCGGCGCGGCGGTGCGATCCCGTGGAGGTGTTCGTACGGCCCGTTGTCCGCGCGCGCAAACATGCGCCGCGCTAGCGTACGGACGTACTCCTCCACGGTGGGCGTCTTGAGGTCGCGATGGATCACGGCGTTCCTCACTATAATATTAGTATGGATTACATGTCTGTTTGCCTGCCTGCTATGTTTACACTATTCACGGCCCATCTGATCGATCTATTTTGATAAAATTTGGTCCAGAGATAGGTTGCATCTCGGGGAAGGACATAGGCTGTCATAATCCCGGTAAATCAAAGAGTTCTCACGGGAAATATATTATAAAAAATCTAAATTGCATAATATAATTATGTGTGTTGTTACTATCGCGGTTTGTCTTAGGCTTTGTCGATGAAATGCCGCGATAAATCGCTGTCGCACTGATTGTGCTAGCGCTACAGGTGCTAATTTATCGACAAGTTAATCACCATTCACGGTATACAATAATTATAATTACTTACCTGCTTAAACGCTTATGTTAATTGCAGTGTATGCTCTATTTGCGTTAACAGATAATTATAGCTAACATGTTTGTAATTGCATCAGCTACTAGTGAAGTAAAAAATCATTTTACAGTGGGTCTTACCCTGTTTTACCATAAAATTTCATCGAAGTTTATTTGAGTCATTTAGTGTTATTTACTTTAGCGAGAAAAATAACGTCTCTGTAGTCTTATATTGGAATAACTTACTTACGTGATTACCTTATTTTAATAACGTTTACTTACTTTCTTGTATAATAAGTCTTTTTCCTCTTTTTCAATTCATTTTTATTGTCATGTAGATTTTTGATCATTTAGGTACATTTACGTAATAGGTAATATAAGATATTATATATGCGTTTTACACAATATATGTATAAGTATAATGAACAATCTTTTTGATAAGTAGGTACTATCGAATGAGTGGTTACAAGAACTCCCGCGGGTAGCAGGTTGTTACCCGTCACGGTCGCACGCGCTTGCCGCCTTTTCCCATGGACTTCCTATTGAATTATATCATAGGTATGATACTATCATTGAAATAATAATATGTACCACGCATTTTTCGGTAGACGTAGCTATATTAGGAAGGTATAGGTACATATCTACTAGCTGATGCCCGCGACTTCATCCGCGTGAATTGGGATTTCTTGGTTCCCGCAGGATCTCTTTAATTTTCCGGGATAAAAAGCTTATAATTATGTTATTCTAGTTTCTCTATCTCTGTGCTAAATTTCATCCAGATTCGTTCAGCGGTTCAGGCGTGATTGAGTAACAAACATCCATCCATCCATCCATCCAAACTTTCGCATTTATAATATTAGTTTATATTAGCTGACTCTGAGGTAATATATTATGCACATACCTATAAATTGAACTAGTCTATGCCCGCGCATTCGTCCGCTTTTATATATTTAGATAGATATAATACGTACACGTATCAAATATCAAATAAATATTATTAACTAGCTGATGCCTGCGACTTCGTCCGCGTGGATTGAGTTTTTTCGGTTCCCGCGGGAACTCTTTAATTTTCCGGGATAAAAAGTAGCCTATGTGCTATTCCAGACTATAGTCTATCTCTGTGCCAAATTTCATCCAGATCCGTTCAGCCGTTGGAGCGTGATTGAGTAACAAACATCCATACATCCATCCAAACTTTCGCATTTATAATATTTATCAAATCAAACAAAATATTATAAATGCGAAAGTTTGGATGGATGTATGGATGTATGGATGTTTGTTACTCAATCACGCCCGAACGGCTGAACGGATCTGGATAAAATTTGGCACAGAGATAGATTATAGTCTGGAATAACAGATAGGCTACTTTTTATCCCGGAATACTAAGGAGTTCTCGCGGGAATCAAAAAAACCTCAATCCACGCGGACGTAGTCCCGGGCACATATAAATTAAATAGGTATTATATAATATAACATATGTATTACGTAGGCCCGTATTATTTCATAATGTATTTCAAACCATGCGCCGCCCGCTGCCTAGCGTCAATAAGTTCAAGCTATGCACCGGCGCGGTGTGTGAGGAGAATTATGTTTTTATAACAATACCGGGAGCGGTACGTGCGGGGAATCGAATGGACAGACAGACAGGTATGTCAGAAATGTAAATTGTACCTATACTCGGGAAGTAACTGCGTATTGACAGCCTCTGCTGGGAGCATACTATCTTCTATCGGTAAAACCGTTTTGTTTTAATATTGTTTGCGTTCGTGTTTTACAATTATAATCCTTATTTTAGGGACGTCAAGGTACGTGGACATTAAGATAAACTGTCATTTTTGTAATAATGGTAGTAACCCCTCTGTGCCTCTATAAATTATAACATATTTTCGTTTAGAAGTGTAGGTATATGATATTTAAAGTTAGTGTAGGTAGGTAAGTACTAAGTAGGTATGTACCTTTATAAAAAAACCACCTGATGCCCTCGACTTCGACCGCGAAGTTTAATTTTTTTTATTTCCGCGGGAAATTCTTAATTTTCCGGGATAAAAAGTAGCCTATGTCACTCTCCATCCTCAACCCATGCCAAAAATCACGTCGATCAGTTGCTCCGTTACGGCGTGATTGAAGGACAAATCAACAAACCAATAAACAAACACACTTTCGCATTTATAATATGAAGTATGATGATATTATACATTGGTGAAGCTCTCTTCACCATCATACTAATATTATAAATGCGAAAGTGTGTTTGTTTGTTGGTTTGTCCTTCAATCACGCCGCAACGGAGCAACGGATCGACGTGATTTTTGGCATGGTTATAGTTGAGGACCTGGAGAGAGACATAGGCTACTTTTTATCCCGGAAAATTAAGGAGTTCCCGCGGGAATAAAAAAAAAACCGGCCAAGTGCGAGTCGGACTCGCGCACCGAGGGCTCCGTACAAACCTGTAGTAGGTTTTACGATTTATGACGTATTAAAAATAAAAATTACGTTTGTTGTATGGGAGCCCCCCTTTAATATTTACTTTATTGATATTTAATTATTTATTTTGAAAGGTAATATACAAGTTAATATTCTGTGAAAATTTGAACCGTCTACCTGTTACCGTTTTTAATATTGAGCAAAAAATTACGAAAAAAACACGTTTATTGTATGGGGACCCCCCTTAATATATATATTTTTTTAATTTTTAGTATTTGTTGTTATAGCGGCAACGGAAATACATCATTTGTGAAAATTTCAGCTTTCTAGCTATTACGGTTTATGAGATACAGCCTGGAGACAGACAGACAGACAGACAGACAGCGGAGTCTTAGTAATAGGGTCCCGTTTTTACCCTTTGGGTACGGAACCCTAAAAACTAAACCACGCGGACGAAGTCGCGGGCATCAGCTAGTTATGTATCATTTTTAGGGTTCCGTACCAAAATGGTAAAATGGAACCCTTATGGTGCGACTTTCTCCGTCTGTCTGTCTGTCCGTCCGTCACACTCGATTATTTCAGTAACTGCCGAAGCTATCGACATGAAATTTGGAATAGTTGTGTATATTAGTGGCCCAAAGACACTGGAATTAAAAAAAAATGGAAATTATTTTTGTTCTTATTTAAAAAGGGGGGAAAATCGGAGGGTTGAAATTTAAAAGTGAGATAACTGTACTGTGTGGGGTATCATATGAAAGGGTTTAATTTGTACATTCTAAAACAGTTTTTTAATTATTTTTAGTCATGATAGTTTTTGATTTATCGGGCAAAATGTCGAAAAAAATACCGTTCCCCAAAATTCAAAATTCAAAATTCAAAATTCAAAATGTTTTTTATTCAAATAAGCTTTTACAAGCGCTTTTGAATCGTTATAATATGAATCTACCGCTGGTTCGGAATGCCATTCCTACCGAGAAGAGCCAGCAAGAAACTCGGTGGTTGCTCTTTTCTATCAAAACTTACAATCATCATAATGATACAAGTAACTGCAGTCCCACGCATAGCTGGAGCGAATCAAATCCACGCTGTTTTTTTTTATCATTTACGTAATCTTCGATTGTATAGTAAGCTTTTTTCACGAGCATACCTACAATACTCAATACACGCCAAGACTGGCAGACAGAGGCAGCCCATTTCCGACGGTGGCACCCGTTCACGAGCATGACGCATGATCCAGCCATTGCTTCGCTCAACCATATTTGAGGGAACGTAACAACCCGCACCACACGACACCACCACAGAAACGTTAAAGAGAGTGTGACATACCCGACTACCCATATCAAGGCATAGAATTGAATACTGTTTAAGGGTGCAAATCGCCACCTATCGGCAATAATAATTGACCGAGCGAAGCGAAGGTCTCTGAGTCTACTTGGGTGAATTGGCACTTGTCCGTCCGTCCGTCCGTCCGTCCGTCCGTCCGTCCGTCTGTCAGAGCCTTATAACTTCTGAATCGCTGAACGTAATAACTTCAAATTTAAATATAATATGTAAACCGATGGCCTCCCGCCGAATATGGCTTAAAAAGTTATAAAAATCTTTATTTCAGGGGGGCTCTCATAGAAGCGAATGCGAAGTAAAATATTTTTTATAGCGTTACATAGGGTTGCGGTATATCATTTTAAAGATAATTAGGAATAGAGTCCAAAAATATTTTTTTTTTAATTTTTCCCCTAAAATTGACGAAATGGGGGGCTTTCAAAGTGGTGATTTTCTAACGTCCAAAGTTGACCTCAGAACTCTAAATTTTCTGAACTCTCAAGCCTGAAACTTGATCAATTATTTGAATTATATCTTGTACTTGAACAACAAATACTAAAATTAGATAAATGTTATAAGGAAACGAAATTATTTAATTTTTAATGATGATGATATTTTTAACAGAACTTCACAATGATGTCAATAGATGGCGCTCTGTGATACCGCGAGGTCTCAGTTCGCGGCGAACCACTAGTATTAAAGTTTGTATGTGTGTATGTTTGTTACTCCTTCACGCGGCAACTACTTAACCGATTTGGCTGAAATTTGGAATGGATGTAGATTATACCCTAGATTAACACATAGGCTACTCTTTATCGTGGTACCCCCCCCCTTATCTCCGGAGTTTACCAATCGAAAAATCTGAAATAATTATGGTCAATAGGAATTTATGTATATTTTACAGGAAAACTATAGCCAATGCTCTAACTAGCATAGTTTTTTTGATATTAACAGTAAACCTTTACAAACAAAGTTAGTTTTGCGGTTCATTTCGTCTTGTTTTTAATACGTCATAAATCGTAAAACTTACTACAGGTTTGTACGGAACCCTCGGTGCGCGAGTCCGACTCGCACTTGGCCGGTTTTTTGATTTCGAAGAACAGGAAATAAAATCGCCTACAATCCCTTATGCTTTTTTCCAGATCTTTTAGTTAATTGGTAAGCTGTTTACTTTCGGGATTATTAAAAGTGAAGAGAGGAGAAACTATACATTTTGTTGTCTTTATATAAGACAACTTATAATAGTAATTTATTAAAAATGCTCATAAAATATCAAAGTGTGCGTTAAACAAAGAACAAAAAAACGTAGAAATTAATCTTTCGAGCTTCCTGCTGTCGGTTAAAATTCCGTGACAAACATTTTTAATGCTCATCTTTTCGGGATTATTAAAAGTGAAGAGAGGAGAAACTATACATTTTGTTGTCTTTATATAAGACAACTTATAATAGTAATTTATTAAAAATGCTCATAAAATATCAAAGTGTGCATTAAACAAAGAACAAAAAAACGTAGAAATTAATCTTTCGAGCTTCCTGCTGTCAGTTAAAATTCTGTGACATACATTTTTAATGCTCATCTTCCACTTTTATAATAAACAAAGCCTTTGTTAAATATGTTTCTGTAAATGCTAAACGTTAATATTTAATATCTAAGGTATTGTTTATAATTTATTGTCGTCTTCTAGAATAATTCCAATGATTGTAGACATTGTACTAAAATTCTAATCCATCATTATTTCAAAGGTTTATCTTTTACATCAATCTATGTAACTGTGCTATCGAGATCCTTGTTTTATGAGATGTTTGTTGTTGTGAGAGTTTTGTTTTTTTTTTTTTTTTTTATCCACTACAAGTTAGCCCTTGACTGCGATCTCACCTGATGGTAAGTGATGATGCAGTCTAAGATGGTAGCGGGCTAACCTGTTAGGGGCATGGCAGTTATATTAAACCCATACCCCTATTCGGTTTCTACACAGCGTCGTACCGGAACGCTAAATCGCTTGGCGGCACGTCTTTGCCGGTAGGGTGGTAACTAGCCACGGCCGAAGCCTCCCACCAGGCCAGACCAGGGAAAATTCAGAAATTATAAATTCCCAAATATATAATATTTTTTTAATAATATATAAAAAAAAAAAAATGTTTTATTTATAAATGACTTATATATAACTACCGACATGATCGCTGAATCAGGAACAAGAAATATTAATACTTTTTCTATCCTCAATTGAGTACTTTAAAATAGATCGTTCAATATCATCGAAGTTTAAAAAACAGGGATCTCGAAAACGCTAATTCCTTTTTCTAACAATCCAACCAAATTCAAAACCATAGATATATTTAAATTTTAAAAGAAAAATAAGATTCCTGTTTTTATGACCCTGTTCTGTTGACTTCAACATCTGAATCCGGATGCGATTAACTTATTCAGGCCCAAAAAACTGGTTAATCGCGGAACTATCAGAGCTACAATCTTTTCCACCTCCCAAATCCATACATCACCATGTACTTATTAGTCTGTGACTACTCTGGCGAAACCTAATTGCATTCCCATCAGGTACGTAAGTAACACAATGCCCTCGTTCTAAAGTTTGACCAACTTTTAAATGTGGGTACGTTGGTACATGTCTGATGTCCTTTTTAAGCATCCATTATTTTATTCTTATCTTGACTTTAATTTATATATCAACCTATTTTTCATCCTCTACTTAGTCTCTAGTCCTTCTGTTATTTCATTGCTATTATCAAAATAGTTGGGAAATTTTAGCAAATCTTGAAAAGCTTTAATTTTAAGAAGTATCACAACATAATTAAATCTTTACGATATAGCGCCCTTGTATTACTTGGGATATATATCCACACTCCACAGATTTAGGTATACGGATATGTGTGTAGGTATATCAAAGCATGTTTCCTAACTTAGTTACTATACTTAGTTTGGCTATAGTTTATTCGTGCAGGTATATAGAAGGGCGCATGTTCTGAAAACTTGCACATAGGTATGTGAATCCCGCATGATTTGTAAAAGTCAAAATTACGAGTAAACATACGGTAGACTATTCCATTATTTGTACAGCTTTTCCTTTGATGTATGGTTTATCTATATTTTAAGGGATAGTTTAAAAGCTCTTCCCTATAGGTACTTAGTTTATGAAGTGGCGATAGGCTAGTTAAGACCTCGGCCTTCCCTTGTCCCTTTCGATCCCCAGGCACGTACCTCAACTTTTCGGAGTAATGTACGCTAAATAAATAATTAAATATATGCATGCCTGACAGTTCTTCAATGTTCCCATCTTCTCAAAGGTGTGTAAAGTCTGCCATTTTAGCACTTAGCCAGTGTGGTGGACTCAGGATATCTTAACCCTTTTTCACTTAAACGAGACTCGTGAGAGCGTAGCTAAACGGAAGTATTTTAATAGCAAAAATGTGAGTAAACTCATTGAAAGGTAGCCCGTTTATATTCGGCACCACCAACGCATCCAAGTGTTGAATACGTTCACAGCTCATTACATAAATCTTGTAAAAGACACATTCTTAAAATAGAAGAGGTATAGGAAATGAGTGGTGTTCTAATAATAGTTATACGACGTCAATAAGAGAAATCTATTGTTACAATTAGTCTGTCTGCTGCAATGACGCATACTGATAGGTTTTGTGTGGTTGTAACTCGTATCCATAACTAGAAGCAAATAAAGATGAAGAAAATAATCTAAAAATAAAAAGTTTATTTACGTAATTCGCCATACCTGTTTGTATTCAGCGTAATTTGGTATAGGTACAGAATATAACTAAATTTTATACGAGGAAAAAAACAGAAATTCCCACAAAATGTTTGCCTACCTAAATCCTCGCGGCCGTAGTCGAGGGCATTAACTAGTTATATAGTCAACACGAGTTAAGTCTGTCAAAGTTTCAACTACTTTTACCTTATCTTTAGTACAGTAAACACTATATTTCGTTAATAACAATATTTTTAGCGATGCTATTTACGTCTCAATGTTTTTCAACATGAACATGAAAAATATTGCTGTATTCTTCACGTGATTTGACTTGTATTGACCTTATTTCTTTATCACAAATCAATATCTTGCATGTAGATCTTAACTGCGTAAATAGGTACGTCTCATTTGCCTACCGCATTTGAATACAAGGACTTGTGTGGATTTTGAATTTTAACTTCGAATGGGTTCTTACAATGAAAATGAATATCATAATGTATTCCACTACTGTTGTTATCGGTAAGTTTAAAGAAATATTTGGACACATCTAAACATTAAAATCTATACTTACCATTCATTCATTCATTGATTTTATTTAACAGACAATATTTGCGGTCCACTTTAGTGTTAGTAACAGTTTTATCTTAATCTATGTTAGTACTTAGTACCTAAAAATTAAAAGAGATTTAGTCCTCTGTATGAGTTTTCTCATCAGTGGTCTGTCCATCTTCCCCGCTATGCTACATAATATAATAGATAATATAATAAATATTATTATATATAGGTATATAGATTCATATGCCGATTCAAATGCACTTGTAAACCTTTATTTTAATAAAAAAACATGAATTTGAATATAACAACAATGCCCAATGTTGTATGCATTTTCTTTTAGTCCTATTTAATTGACAAAGTTTGAAATGCCGTTCTTATTATTAAAATTAAGATTATGACGGATTAAAGACCAAAATATATATTATTATTTACTTACTTAGAACAAATATTTTTAACAAATACAAAAAAAACTACTACATGCATAACTAAACCTTTGTTTTGTTGGACACTTTGTGTACTTTTCCGAATTGTCGAAGATGTTACTGCTGAATAGTCACGTAGGTATTTTCTTGCTGGTAATGATGCCATTCTTTGAATCTTATTTTGAACCAATTACTTCTCGGACTTTGAATCTATTAGCTAAATGGTCTTATTTGCGGTCGGTTCGTTAGGGCCTACTATTTTTTTCGTCTGGCGCCAATATTATAACTTTGTTAAGCCTTTTGTTTTATTAGTTATCTTATTTATTTGCAATTGCTTCGTTAATGTGTTCTATTATCTTGCTTTCTTTAAATAGATGTGTTTAATATTCAGTACGAGTTTAGCTACTGACGCTAGTGTTACTAAAGCAGTGTGATAGATACACAGTCGTTTAGTTAACTTTACTAATATTATTGAGTGTAGTTTTTCAAAAGCTTCGAATCTGAATTTAAAATCGTAGACCATGATGTTTCTGTTTTTATTGTGGTCAAGTCTTTAACTTATAAGTCAGACTGAATATTTTTCTGTCTTATTAAAGGTTCAGTGACTAGTGTTTCAAAATGGTGGTGGTACTTCATTTTAGGACAGCGGAATATGTATCCTATTACAGTTACAGTAAGTGTTTAAAAACCCTACATAACTCTTTTTTTAAAACCTTTATTGAAAACAATACAAGCTAGCAAGCCTAACCTAATTACTATATTAAATCATACACGCGTGGCTGCATTTCCGCGCTGGACAGCCATGCTGATCATTTGCGCAAAAAATGAGCCAGCTCTTCTGTCACCAGATGAGGCAATTAACTGCGGTGAAATATCTCGCAGAAAATTTTTGGCCTTACCACATTACATAATTGTATTTTGAACATTAAAGTAACTTTGCCTATTGCAAGATCTGTGGCCTTGGTGGTGCGTATTGTTTGCTTGCTTTTCCTATGTTCAAAAGGGGCAAAGGGCAATGGGCGTAACCATGCAATATGCACCGTATATAATATATATGCACCATGTTGCATGCTACACGTTGCATCACTAGTTTTGTCTGTTTTGGCGGATTATAGCTAAGCTTCTTGTTCTTGTGACTCCCGTAAGTTTATGCGTAGTTTGGCATTTAGCGAACCATGCGATTTAAATTTAACCCGTCTAGACGTGCGTCCGTCCGTTGACACAGCTGACACAGATACTCGGAGCTATGCAACTTCTTATTAGGAGCAACTGGGGATTAGATCTTACATGCATTCATACGTACTTTCTTATTTCAAGATGCTGATTGCAAATCCATGCTAATTGTACGTACTCTTTACTCTCGAGTCAGAATTATCTCCACTAAAATTGTCTTTGGAACAGCTGTTCTTAAATTGCGGAAAATTTATCAAAATTAAACTTATTCAGACAGTTTCGAATTTAGTGGAATTAAGGACATATCTTTGCTAGGTTCCAAGTCCAACCAAACCAAATTATTTGATTTCCTTCCCCCAGGCTGCATCCTTTCTCAGTATCGAGTTTCTTCATTGGTTGAACATAGATTAGACCTGGTAAATGATGATGTAGTCTAAGATAGATGAAATATTAGGTATTTTTACCATCGCGCGATGGGATCGCTTTACTGCTGTACCAAAAAGTGTTCTAGCAATACCTAATGTTTACATTCAAGAATATAAAAATCGAAGCTAGAAATAAAATCAAAAAGAAATGGACGGCCTACGTAGCATCGGATGTAATAGCCGCACGCGCATCGTTAAAGCGTCGAATGTTCATTGATTGATTTTCATGAATGGGGCGTTCAACCTATCGGAACCACTTGCTTTTTATAACTAAAACATCGAACAACGAAATTTCGATCGAGTCTATAAATATAAGACCATAATAAACTGAAATGCAAACTCGGAGTAACCCACGCAGTCCGAAGCGCGCCGCGATGCGCGCTACGCGAGCAACCAAGAGTTTACACTGCTCTCAGTAAACACTGTGTCTCATTTTTCATTAACAAAGCATATGTGTGTTCTTTTCTAGTCAATGACTAAAAAAGAGACAGCTACTTTTGTGCGTAAACGTTTTCCAACTACTCAAAGCTGTGTAAAATTCGCGACGTGATCGTTTGGCACTGTTCAAAAATGTACTTGAAGAATGCAGTTTCTTTTATAAAACGTGATTCTCTATTTACTCTTGAGTTTGACTCAGTACACCCACTGTAATATCAATTGTTAATGCCAAATTGAACCTTAAGCTTATTCCAAATACCATAATAGAGAGTCCCACACAGATTAGATTTTAATCATCATTTACCGTCATAACTTTTTCCGGAACTGCAATAGACATAGTCCATTAGTTTATACAATACCGTCTATTTAGCACATATTCCATAGAATTTCTACCACAATGGGACTCTCGAAATGACGAATGACCGGAAATCGGAATAATCAGATCGAGTGACAACAATAATTGTGTTTAGATGTGTGTTATGGGAGCACTATGTCGATTTCACGCCAAATACGTTATCGGTGAGTAGAAACTGCAAACGTACTGGTACTTTTGTTTTGTTAGTGCCATCGAAATCGATAGAAAACCGTTATATTGTTGAATTTTGTATTGTTTTCATGAGCCCGACTAGTTTAGTTCTATCATCATAACCGGTCATTGGTCAACGTCCATCATTATCATTTTCATCTGCCACGACGCCATCATAGCTTGTCTATTTCGTTACATTTGTACTTCTTTGTATTACTTTACTAGAGGATTTTCCTGGGGAACTCCTTAATTTTCCAGGATAAAAAGCCTATAAAATCGGTTGAATAGATGGGCTGTTAAGTGTAGCAGACAGACAGACACTTACATAATATTATAGTATTGATACTTCTCTCAATCCATGCCTCTTTCTAGAGCAAGTCTGTCTTGCCGCCCGTGTGCGAACTAGATTAAATATTTCACCAGACTAGATCTTCTAGGCAAGCGCGTTCCAACCTAGACCTCATCATTGCTTTGCACTAAGCATGATTGTATCAAGCGCAAGCCTACCTCGCAATAATTTAAAAAAAAACTACTCTTATTTTATGAATGTTAATAACATTGTTATCTGTTTTCTTCCTCTCATAGAGACAATCGTAAATGTTTACGAATTGCTCTGCAGATTCCTTACATCTTTACACACGCTGCGGTATTATTAAAGATAAACCTTAATTACCTCGGTAATTTCCAGACAATAAAGCGTTATTGTTCTGTTTAACTTTATTATAATGCTCCACATTAGGTATATGATGCAAGATTTTTATATATTTCTCTATTTATTATAAAATTGAGTAATATGAGTGATGATGATCGAGAGGGCAATGTTATTAACCTGAAAACTTTGCAAGATTGTGAAACTCGTTACTATAATTTCTAAAAGCCGTTGATCCCTGGTAAAGTTTATCAAAAAAATTACGTTTATCAAGTGTTATGATACCTCAACCTCAACCTGATTCTCATTTGAAATAATGAAATGAGAATCAGGTTCGATTCATAACTGCCTGGTACTTGAAAAACTCTTTTTTATCTTATGACTTCCTTGCTCATTTCAAACATACGTGGTTTTCAGTCTCAGAACATGTCTGTTTTGGGTGGTAATTGTGAATGTGTACTTAGTAGTTACCTACACCTTATCACCATAGACAAATGTCTCCATTTGAAATGGCACTGTTGTCTTATTTCGCTGTTCCTGCACGATTTCTACAACTGCTTCTACTTTTTCGGATGTTCGTCTATGAATAGACGAGTTTCGGGCACACAAATAACATCGTGCCGACCAAAATAGTACGATGCCTGCAAAGAACTACGCCCTTATAATAATAACCATCAACCACGAAGTACCGAAATGAGCAATTAATACAAAGTTTTTAAAAAAAGAGGAAAAACGAACACTGCTTCTGTTAGCTAAGTATATGAAAAAGTAATATTCTAACTAACACAAAGGAAATAAATAGAAGTTAAAAAATTGTAATGTTTCCATGCCCAAAACTTATCGTTGAAACTTCTTTAGAACTTTACTGTTAATTAACTACCTAAGTACTAAGTTCGACACTAAACGCAAATTTCTAGTTTTTTTTCGGATACTTATGATATCTGGTATCTTTTTAACTTTACCAGTGCTAAACCTTTATTTTCCAAACTTTCAGAACCATGAGCCAATTTTAGCTATAGTTTCTAAATCTGAATCTAGTGCCTACTACTTTGAGGAATTATTACCTACATAATAATTCAATGGCCTACTATCATATCCAGATGCTAATAGAATGATAAAAATAGAGTAATTTCTTTTCCTCTTATAATTAGGTACAGTCACTCGGGAGAAAAAGATTCAAGGCTAACTATTGTTCTTATAGCATCTGGATATGATATAACAAGGTGTTCTCTATCTAGTCCAAATAGTTCCACAAAACTGCACAAAAACCGGATCAATCTGGTTAAGTGTTCAAACTCAGTTTCCGTCGGCACTCTCCCTAAAGAAACTTGACAGCGAATGTAAACAAGGCCATCAATTCGTTTACACTGAGACAGTTCCTTTGAAGGAAGAACTTCATATAGAAACCAAAACTAAAATGTAAACTGCGAAAAAAAGGCAAAAAAGAACTTCGGTTAGTAAGCGGTGCTTTACGAAGCTTTACCGCTGACTCAGGGTTTATTTTTAAGAATATGAGCCGCAAGCTTTACTCATCATCATCAGGGAATGTATATTTCTTTTGTTTCCTTATAACATCGGAGTTATTAGGAAACTTTCATTTAGGGCTTAGCAAAGAACAGTGCGTCATCGAAAAGTAGGAACTTCCTGTTAAATATATTGTATAATATAATTTTTTTTAATGCCCCCTGGAATATGTCTTATAGCCAGCATAATGGATCAAGTATAATGTATTATTATGTATACCAACTTCAACTTTGAAGGATCACTTTGATACATTTCCCATCTTTTTTGTTTCCATAATATTAAATTTACTTTAGAAGTTCCTTTCTCTTACTTCCTCCTCCTTCCTAGTTCCTTTCTTATTTATTTCCTCTTTATTAGAAGAACTTTCCACAAAACGCATGGTGAAAACTATGTTAGATTCCTCAAAATAGTTACACTCGAATACCCAATAAAGACAATCGCCGATTGTAACTTTGTTTTGTATTACAAAGAAATAATTCCTCTGAAAATTGATGGCATTAATAAATAATGTACGGTCGATTCAGGTTAAGTTGAGTGTTTAACCGAATTACCTTTTTTGCCCTGCTTTCCACCAACGGTCTCCATACGATCTAATCATAGGCTTATAAATTATAGAAATTCAATATTTCCTTTGTCCATTATTACGGACAAATTCATACTTTGCAATTATATTTACCCAGTGTGGGCGTATTGCTCTCAAAAGCTGGTCCCACTTGATTTGTACCCGTTACTTGAGGTCTTATGACTTCATCGGCTTTATTTACTTCTTGTGCCGTTATTTCGGCAATTATAGTAAGTAGGAGGATGAAGAAAGTAGTTATTTTCCTTTCTAACCTATTGCACTTAATTTTATCTAGCTTTTTTGGCGCCTTGTTGGATGTTATATATGGCACAATGCTTTTTACTGAGCTTTTGAGAGCTTTCAAGTTTTTATCTTTTGATTCCATTTAAATGGTATAAGTGAGCAACAGGATGAAATGAAATGTTTATTTCATTTTTAGGATTATTTGTGTCACTCAATATGTTAGGAATAGGATTCAAGAATTTGTTCGGAATGAAAATTCTACTGAGAAGAACCGACATGAAACTCAGCTGGCAGATGGCTTGCACTAAGTGTTTTCAGAAGGTTGAGCGATCGCAAATATTTGTACCTCGATCGTGTCTTGATCGGATCACGTTCACGTAACGGATTTCCCATGAGATGTATAGAGCAACTGCCTCGTTGGTCTAGTGGTTATCATGTTCGACTGCGGCTGGCGAGGTCCCGGGTTCGAGTCCCGGGTCGGGCCATAATTACCTGTTGGGTTTTTCTGATTAGAAATTCTCAGTACTAGCCCGGAGTTAGGAAGTTGGCGGTGTTTCACCTCCGTGCCTCGGAGAGCACGTTAAGCCATCAGTCCCGGTTATTATCTTTATCACTAACATGATAATAGTCGTTAAAGCCCGCCAACCTGCATTGGAGCAGCGTGGTGGGTCTAAGCTCTAATTCCCTCTCTCCTATGAGAGTGGAGGCCTGTGCCCAGCAGTGGGACATTAATGGGCTGTAGTAGTGGTGGTAGTGGTGGATAGAGAAAGTAAGAGCTAAGGTGAATGTTCCCTTATAGGTTTATGCCGTATACGAACACATTAGGAAGGCAGCTGCTGTAACGATTAGATGACCTTGCAAGCCACAAAACTCAAGCGATGAAGAGTGATAACGAATACGAAGAAAATAAAATACCGATGAGAAACAACTAATTTTCGTTTTAGAAGTTCTAACAGAAAAGCTTTTAAATTTTATGATAATCAAACTGCATAAATTATCTAATAAGTATTTTTGTGGAGGGAACCTTGAGGCAACTGATATAAAACTTAAAAGATCTAGTTGATAAGAAAATGATTATCGATCAACGAACACGTAACTTCGAGGAAAATGAGTAGCCCTACCTACCGAGGATGAACGTTTATTAACATGGAGAATTGGCTGCTAACTTTGTACAAGGTCCTTAACCTTTGCCACAGAGTATGCAGTGTACAGAGTCAATCACCTCTACTAAATCACTAAACAAAAAATGCAACATTTAAGTAACGGTTCACTTGAATCTAATCTTTTCCTTTTATATCCGCGTCTAAACCTTAAACATTCTTGACGGTTTCCAAGTATTTTTGAAGCTTTATCCTTATTTGCAAAGGCTAAAAATCAGACCGCCATTGCACAATATGACTTATTAGTGAATGAATATTTTTCGTGAAAGCGAAAGTTTGTCTTTCTTTCTGTCTGCTACGCTTTAACGGGCCCATCTTTTCAATGAAATTTGGTATAGGGATAATTTACGTCCCGGGAAAGGACATTTAAAAATAATTCCCCCGGGAACTTTAATTATAATCTTAAAATTTAATAAAAACTTTAATAATACCATCTAAGTACCTTAATAATAATCACTAAAAGTATTAATTTTTCATCCCAGTTAATTGCGGTCCGTAGTGTTATGTGAATTTGGTATGATGTGGGACTTCTATTTCCCTACGTGTTCTTTGCCCCCATTCACGCCTCAATTTATTATTCTGCAAGTTTTTTTGCTTGCTGTTGGGATATTCATGTATCTTTATATTTTGACTGGCAAAAAACATTACTGACATGACTTAGGTATACATTATACTGACATGACGCTACAAATTTTTTATCTGTTTTTATTTATTTTGTTTTTGTTTTATCTTTAAATTAAGACGTTAATAATATCACGGAACATCATTACCTGTTTTTAAATCACATTTCTTGCACGTTGTTGAAATATATTGCTTTTTTAAGTATAATTAAATCGATAAAAATGTTTAAACAAAAACTCAAAACTTTTATAAGTGCTTTTGAGTCGTCGAGTGAATCTACCACTGTTATGAATAGATAATAGGTAATAATACCACAGATAATACCCTTTCAAGATGGAGTCATTGTCATAAAATAGAAAACTTACAAATGATTTTATAAAATTTTCTCCACTCTGAAAACAACTAAGCCGTGTTATGAATGAATGAATCTCATATCATCGCAATAATACTTGTTAGTAATTATTAATTAGGAAATTTGACCTTTCAAGCATTTGGTTGGTTAAATTATCGAAGAGTTTAACTCTAATTTAATCAACACAATCTATTTCAAACTCTTTCAATAGAAACCAAAAAAAAAAAAAATATTAGCTAGAGTTATTTTACAACAATAGAATATACTTATAGCTAATTGCATGAGATTTTTTATGATGACATGAAATAATTCGTGTACAAATGATTAACAACCCGGAAGATTTCTTGTAGAAGAATAGCCAAAAAAAATCAAATATTTTGTTCGGTACTTTTTGCATCCGAAATAGAGCTCGATAAAAAGATAATAGAGCTTTAGTATGGTTATTTTGAAATCGTATAAAAAGCTGTTTCCGGTGTTTATAATTTAGTCGATGTTCAAAAAAATTGGTACGTGCTTAGAACGATTAAATGCTCATGTATATTCTGAGATGTGAGAATTTCATTCATGAATGGAACCACATGGAACAGAGTTCATCCAAATACCTAGATAGTACATCACCGCAAGACTGTACAAACAAGGCTTTCGCAAAAGCCTAAATTTCAAAATGACATTGGGGCTGATTCTGTAGTGCACAATCTCTAAACTAAACTAAAATTAGAGCATTACAAATATTGCTAACCCTTTCATAATACTCCCTACGGAAAGGGACAGAACTAGATTTAAAACTGCCATTTTAGTTTAGTTTAGAGATTGTGTTATACAGAATCAGCCCCAGTTTCATGTCACCTACCTTGACGTTGAGGTGCTGGAATGGCGACCCCGCACTGGAAGGCGTAGCGTCGGCAGACCCCCCACACTGTGGACAGACGACATCAAGCGAGTCGCTGGATCCAGGCGGCGCAAGACCGTGACTTGTGGAGGACCCTACAGTAGACCTATGTCCAGCAGTGGACGTTCATCGGTTGACGATGACGACGATGAAGACTGTTTTAAACGTATCATGCCGCCAGAGGCTAAAAATTTAAAACTGAAACAAATCTGCTACAAGCCTATCTCATGCATCTTAATAATGAAAAAAAAAGAATTATTGATATAATGAATGATGAAGCAATCAGTCATTTTCATTATTCACATAACAGGATAATTTACATGAAATGCTATTAATTCATAACATAATTGTGCTCTTTGTAAAAATAAAACTAATGATTTTTTTTTGTTGTCCACAGAAGGCGAACTGGAAACGGAATGGCTGCAATCTGCAGGCCTCGGTTCCCTCGCGGCCCCGTTCCAGGCAGGCCTGGAGGTCACCGAGGACCAGCTGGGTGAGGCCGTGAGGCCTTTGCCCAGGGAGCAAGCGGCCGCAGTGCGCCGCCGTGTTCGGAGACTCAACAGGACTGTGAGAAGGAAACGCGCAGCCTCCAGAGCCAAGAAACCCGATATCAGAGACGTCTTTAGAGACTTAGAGGTGAGTCTAGAGAACTTTGTAGGAGTTTTTTGTCGGCTTCTTCTACAATTAATATTCTTTATTCCGAACAGTTTCAAGTCTCAACCCATACGCTCTTACAGTACAGGGGGGTTACTTATACCATCGCTTAAATCAGTGTTACTCCAAAATGTCTGTTTTATGTCACGTAGCTTGACGTCTGTAAAAAAGGATTATAATTCTAAAACACGAACGTCAACAATATTAAAACATTACCGCTTTAAGCGATTGTAGTGTGCCCCCAATACGTCTGTGTGATATAAATGCGGCACACTCTTTTTTGTAGTTTTTGGTCCTCAGGAAATCTGGAAACTGGAAATGTCTATCGTCTACCAAAAGAGTTAAAGTGGTTCAGAATTCTCGTTTTTCCCTTAGAAATAAGACGGGACGGGACGTTTTCCTTGAAAAAATGAAACGGGATCACATACTTTTCTATAGACACGATAATATCTTATATGGTTTAGGTAACTTTAATCCTAGAAAAGTGACCGTACCTACTGCTACCGCGACTGTATAAGTAAATAAAGATCGTTGACCGTAAACCTTCTGTGTATGGTGACAACACGGTCCACAAACAATTACATAACAGATTTTCGAGAAACTTGATATTGCAACGCTCCCATTTCGGCATATTTAATCAGACAATATAACATATTTTCACTAACGGTTAATGAGCAACTTAAGAACTTGATACAGGTGCTCTAGTAGGTAGTTAATGAGTTACATAAGGAAGTAGATAAGCGACTGGGCACTTTGCGAAACGATATTCCCATGATACACTTTGGACTGGTTCTTGAAATTTTGCAATGTTATTTATTTTATTTTCACACCGCCAGTTTCATCCGTGCGCTCATTTGGTCAATTCCTATTAGTCATGCTAGCTATTCGTCTGAGAAAAAAATCCGTCTGATATTTTCCTTTCAAAAGCGTTTCCATTCACAAGGAAGAACTTTTCCTTTACCGATCAACTTAGAAAACTTATCTTAGTGTTTTCGACTCAATTCATTTGATTATGTTCCTTAGTCATTCCTACTTATTGAGTTTTTCTTTTTCTCCTATTCTTGCTTTTTTGCTAATTTCCTACTTAGTAAGTACAAGTTTTTTTTTAAATTTTTAGCTTCCGTGAAATTAGCTTTTTCCTTAACGTTACTATTGTTTTCTAATTATCAACACATTAAATCTTTTCGCCTTTTAATTGCCTTTTAAAAGAATTAACATGCGTTTCATGTAATTAAGAGATAAGATAAGAACGGAAAAATTTGTTTGACTTCCTGAAAACCATTATTTCATGTAATAATAATTAAAGTTACAGATTGTCGTGTAATTGTATATATTCTTCCGTACAATATAACCAGGGCGATTGGCTAAAATGGTTTTTGAAAATTGTACATCGAAAAATATCCTACATCGTTACAGTCCATATCACGTAATCATTTTCAAGAGTAGATGTCGCAATGATTATGTTCGGAGTACAAGAAATCTTGTGGAGAACTAAAGAATCCATAATTATTCGGAATGCCATTCCTACCGAGAAGAACCAGCAAGAAACTCGGTGGTTGCTCTTTTTAAATAATTCATTTACAATCATTATATGAAAGTGTACTTAAGTAACCGCTGTTACTAGTAGTAATTGCTGGAGCGATCAAATCCATGCTCCTCTATCATTTACATAATCCTCAACAGTATAATAAGCTTTTTTCAGGAGCATACTTTTAATGGATGGATACGCTCTACATGAATGAAAATCAGGTGTTGTATAAGAAAACTCGTTTAATAATTAATTTGTCTATGTCAAGTTTACGAACGCTTTTTAATTCCTCACGCACCGTTAGCATCGAATCTTGTCAGACTAGTTTGGTCGCTCGCGCGTTTAATTTCTAAACGTAATTTGCCGTTGCTTGTACAGGATCACCTTCGGTATAGGCGTTCTGACACTTGTTTGTAACTAATACTTTGATATTATCATAATGGTCAGTAGCAATTACTTTAGCAAGGTATTTTCTTCGATCTTTTTGTTTTTTTTCTTGACTAGGTACCTGCGCGACTTCGTCCGCGTGGTTTAAGTATTTTTAATCCCGCGGAAACTCACTAATTAGCCTATGTCACTTTCCAGGTGTTTCCAGGTACTCAATAATTATAACCACGCAAAAAATCACGTCGATCCGTTGCTCTGTTGCAGCGTGATTGAAGGACAAACCAACAAACAAACACACTTTCCCATATTAGTATGATATCCAAACTAATATTATAAAGAGAAAAGATTAGATCTTTTATATTTTGGAAATTTTCGCGCTTCCGCTATCTTCAGGTGTGGTCTTAACTACACTGCTAATTGCTTGAAGTCGCCCATACATCTAGTGCAGACTGTCAATGCAACGCTGCGCTTAGAAGCGGAGTCGCAACTTCAGAGTTTCTTTCAACTCCTATGTCCGCGTCCATTAGCACTTCAGCTTCTCAATCATTTGGATCTTCTTAGGATCTCCTAATATCCGATAAAATAACATAAATAATCTTATATTATATCTCTCCTATCCGAATGGTCCCATGGATCCGTAATTCTTTCTGTTTTTTAAAATCTCCAGGTTTTTTACTTTCCTTCTTTAATATAATGAATTATATTTGTATTTATTTCCCTCTTACACTTCTACACTCACTCATCTTATTATTAATTGTAATAACAATTGATTAAAACAAAACAACTTCTAGTCAACTCTATCACGCGAACCATACTAATATTATAAATGCAAAAGTATGGCTGTCTGTCTGTCTGTCTGCTACGCTTTCACGGTCCACTTGTTCAACCGATTTTGATAAAATTTAGAACAGGGATAGGTTGTATCCAGGGGAAGGACTTAGGCTACTTTTTATCTCGGAAAATTAAGGGGTTCCCGCGGGAATTGAAATAACTTAATTCACGCGGACGAAGTCGCGGGAATCCTCTAGTAATATTATACTTTCTCACATTAATATTAATAAATACGAGTATAATATATAAATACAATCAGACATTCGCGTGAGCTCGCGCAATATCGCCGGCGCACAATACAGTGCGACTTTGAAGATAATTGTTATTAATAGCAATACTTAGCTGATTATTTTCTGATACTGCGATATTCGAGAGAAAGGAGAGATTTGTTTAACTCGCTCACGCAGATTATGTGGACGCATACTTTTACGTCTTCATGTCAGTTAAGAGAATTTTTAAATTACCTAATATTGTAATCAAATAAATATTATAAATGCGAAAGTTTGGATGGATGGATGTATGGATGTATGGATGGATGTTTGTTACTCAATCACGCCCCAATGGCTGAACGGATCTGGATGAAATTTAGCACAGAGATAGATTATAGTCTGGAATAACACATAGGCTACTTTTTCTCCCGGAAAATTAAGGAGTTCCCGCGGGAAACGAAAAACCTCGATCCACGCGGACGAAGTCGCGGGCATCAGCTAGTACATCATACAGAATCTTCTATCTTAAAATTTAGTAGTAGGGTAGGGTTTTGGGTTTCGGGATGTATAAAGTATTATGTGGCATATTTTTTAAATCTTTAAAATGGGAGAGTGCAATTCAATTATGTATAGTCCGCGCGCGAGCTCCGTGGAATCCTATGGAATGTTAAAGTAATGAGCTAGAGTTGTTTAAAGTACAAAACAATACTGCTATCGCAAAATTACACGCGGCAAGCTCGAAACTGTGCTGGGAGCGAGCTGACCGTATGGAGCGACGATCGGGGGTGGCGTACAGCCGACGCTTCTTCAGACCCCGATTCCTCGGAGCTCGTGCACGGACTGTAGGTAATTGAAATTGCCTAAAATATTATAGTGTCTACTAGCTGATACCCGCGACTTCGCTTGCGTGGATTGAGGTTTTCTGGTTCCCGCGGGAACTCCTTAATTATCCGGGATAAAAATAGCCTAAGTGTTATTCCATGACTATAATAGTATAACCTATATCAGTGCCGATCTGTTCAGCCGTTCGGACGTTATTCAGTAACAAATATCCATCCATCCATCCGCATTCCGCATTTATAATTTAGTATAGATGTTAAAAAAAAAAAGTTAGCAACAATATACGGAACGTATGCAAAGGGCGCGCAGGTCGTGACTGTCACTTACTTTTCAAAATTCAAAACAAAAAAAGACAAGCCTGTTTGTGCATGCATTACAACAGTAAATAAATCATTATAAATGCGAAAGTGTGTTTGTTTGTTGGTTTGTCCTTCAATCACGCCGCAACCGAGCAACGGATCGACATGATTTTTTTGCATGGGTAGGTATCATCGACCATACAACTAATAGACTCCTCATATAGGGCGAACACTTTCAGACAACACATCAGACTTAATAGGTAGGTTATAATTCCACGCCCTTGTAACAAAACCTATCGAGTTATTTAAATATTAATTAGAGTATATCGATAATTAATTATCGATAAATAATTATTAGGAGTTAGGACCCCATCCCATTTGATTTATGGTTTTTTTGACCTTGAGTAGACCAATCAGCGTTTAGTACCCCGCGCCCGCTTACTTGAGTCATTTGACTGAATTGTTTGCATTACGAAAGCATAGTAATTAGGCGTCTATTGGTTGTGTGGTCGATGGTAGGTATAGTTGAGGACCTGGAGAGTGACATAGGCTACTTTTTAGCCCGGAAAATTGAGGAGTTCCCGTGGGAATTAAAAAAAACTTATTCCACGCGGACGAAGTCACGGGCATCAGCTAGTAAACTATACTTCTCAAGTTCTTACCCTCGTTTGGTAGTAAATCGGTTCCAATATGTCTGACTAATCCAACCCAAGTGGGGTAATGGGGGGAAATCGGAGCGCTTATAATGGCATGAGTTGCCGTTTAAGATAGATATTAACGTGTTTGTTTTGAGACTTTTTGCCGATGATACTAGTCTAGATGATGATTATTATAATACCTATGATGAAGCACTTCAGTTACCTACTCTAGTTTTTTATTTATTATGGACTAGCTGATGCCCGCGAGTTTGTCCACGTGGTTTAAGTTATTGTTTGATTCCCGCGGGAACTCCTTGATTTTCCGGGATAAAAAGTAGTCTATGACAATCTCCAGGTCCTCCACTATACCCGTGGCAAAAATCCGTTGCTCCGTTGCGGCGTGATTGAAGGACAAACCAACAAACAAACACACTTTCGCATTTATAATATTAGTATGATAGTTTGCGCTTGACTATATTATGATCTCAACTGATGATTAAGGATGGCAGGTTATTCTTTCATTTCTTTATTAATATGGCAAATCCCGAGAAATAATTACGAAACAAATAGGAATATTAGGAATATAGGTAAGTCCATGTACTTCGTGAATTATTTTAGAATTTAGAGAATGGTTTAAGATGCCTCCAAAATAGAGCAGTCGGCGACACGACATTAGGACTGATTACGTAGTTAGATAAATATGCAATTAGTTTAAAGAGTTTTAAATTTAGTTTAAAAATGTACGTCATGAAACTAACGCGTTTGAAGAATTTGGTTACGTTTTTGACGTAAATTATAATAAAAAAATACTTAGAACCAGTCTATAGTGCGTAGCCAAAGAAAATGTGCATTACCGTTTAAAAATTATATTGATTTTGTAGTAAAAAACGATTAAAACTGAACAAATGGGTGTGAGAAGCAATTATGTTTTTGTGGTGAGGATAAAATAGAATTGAATAAAAAACTGACTCTATAGTGACCTAAATAGGTACAAGCGTTAAGATGATTCTAAAAAAAACGATTTGAATAAATTGGTGTGCGAATCAATTAAGTTTTTTTTGGTGAGAATAAAACCGAATGACCTTCAAAAGTGACTCTAGTGACCTAAATAATTATAGCGTTTAACAGTTTAACAGTTTGAAAGGAAAAGTTTATCGAAATAAAAGTACAAGTGTTAAGGTGTTAATAGACAAATGGGTTTGTGAATCAATTTTCGTTTTTTTGGTGAAAATAAAATAGAATGACCTGCTGACCTAAATGATACAAATTCTATTCTGTAGAAAAACCTGAAGAAAATAAGCTATATGAGACTTCAGAAACCCGTAAGTGCAATTTATGAAACCGCGTATTAAAGTCGTTCAACCTTCATGCACTGGTGACATGATATGATAAACCTATCCTAAATGATAAACATTCTAAACTATTCTGTAGAATAAATGTAAAGAAAATAAGCTATATATATTTTGAGACCTAAAAAACTCGTAAGTGCAATTTATGAAACCCTGTTTATCCGTTCAACCTCCATGCACTGGTGACCTAAATGATAAACATTTTTAACTATTCTGTAGAATAAACCTAAAGAAAATAAGCTATATATATGAGACCTAAAAAACTCGTCAGTGCAATTTATGAAACCCTGTATAGCCGTTCAACCTTCATGCACTGGTGACCTAAATGATAAACATTCTAAACTATTCTGTAGAATAAATGTAAGGAAAATAAGCTATAATATGAGACCTAAAAAACTCGTAAATGCAATTTATGAAACCCTGTATAGCCGTTCAACCTCCATGCACTGGTGACCTAAATGATAAACATTCTTACCTATTCTGTAGAATAAACCTAAAGAAAGTAAGTTATATATGAGACCTAAAAAACTCGTCAGTGCAATTTATGAAACCCTGTATAGCCGTTCAACCTCCATGCACTGGTGACTTAAATGATAAACATTCTTACCTATTCTGTAGAATAAACCTAAAGAAAGTAAGTTATATATGAGACCTAAAAAACTCGTCAGTGCAATTTATGAAACCCTGTATAGCCGTTCAACCTCCATGCACTGGTGACTTAAATGATAAACATTCTTACCTATTCTGTAGAATAAACCTAAAGAAAGTAAGTTATATATGAGACCTAAAAAACTCGTCAGTGCAATTTATGAAACCCTGTATAGCCGTTCAACCTCCATGCACTGGTGACTTAAGTGATAAACATTCTTAACTATTCTGTAGAATAAACCTATAGAAAACTAGCGATCCGCCCCGGCTTCGCACGGGTAGCACTAATAATCCTAATCTATATAATATAAACTATCCTATCTCTCAAGTTAGATCGAACTGCACATGGTGTGCGAATTTTATTATAATCGGTTAAGTGGTTTAGAAGTCCATTGAGGACAAACATTGTGACACGAGATTTATATATATATATAAGATAAGCTATATATGTGACCTAAAAAACTCGTAAGTGCAATTTATGAAACCATGCATTAATCGAACTTGTAATAGATTCAAACGAAACGGACGCTCGCGCCAACGTAAATTGCCTCGCGTCCGGTGAAGTTTCAAAACTGAATTGGGTGTTTTATACACACCGCTGTGGTTACGGGCTGGGTGCAGTTGTTTTTATAACAACCCGATGATCGTTAGTGTTGTGATGATAAAGAACCTTTGTGATTATGATCTGTGACACGATGCGGCACAAGGTGTGCGAGAAGATGGTGAATTGTAAGGGGCTGGCGTTGATGCGGTCTTATCTAGAAGCAATGGTAATTTTAAAAATATTCACACTGTAGAGTTAGATGATACCCGCGAAGCTAATTTAGGTATTGGATAGAAGCAGGCGTTACTTTGCAAAAGTCCACGATAAGTAAAAAGGATCATAAATAAATATTATTAAGGAATAAGTCCATGATAGGTTGCTAATTTAGGTTTTTGAAAAACGCCTTGGTAACTCTGATTTTCCTGAATAAAGCCCTTGTCTATACCAAGGATGCAAGCTATCTCTATTCTCTATAATGATGAAAATCGTATCAGATTCAAATTCAATTAAAGTGCTTTTGATAGATAGAACAAAGGCCACAGACACACTTTTAAACTTATAAGTGTAGATTAAATTATCTGCCTAAATATTTGTGGACTAACTGCCGCACTTAGAGTCGCTCAGTTTGAGTTTGATTGAAACCTAAGGAGTTCCTTAAATTTCAATGCAACTTAAGAAAAGGAGGAGTATCATGCATCTCTGAGTGCGGCAGTTATAAAAACATACTTCGAAAGGCAAGAACCCCTGACCCGTTCTAGAAATTAAAAAAAACAATTACATAGCTTGTCACTACTTTTTCCTTAAAATATTCGAATCACGGGAGGGTAGATTTTCATTTAGACAAAAATATGAAAATCTACCCTTGATTAGATTAAAAGACTTGAAAAAAATATTGATACCTTAAATATATATTTTTTATGTATTCCTTCTTTTATTCCCTACATATTTACTCAAAAAAGCGAGTGAAAAAATTCCAACGAGCAAGTAGACCAAAAATTTTTAGTTCACGGCTTCAAAATTCTCGTTTCATTCCATCTCATATCTTGTTGTACCCATTCTTCCTTCACAACCTTTCTCACTGCCAAGGGTCACTGGTAGAGATCTCTTATAGAGATAAGTATTTCCTTGTCCACTATGTTTCTGTTTTTCTACATATTGTATAACTTTTTGGTACAAAAAAAATTAAAAAAAAAAATATATACATACGATAGTGGTAACTGGTAACGATTAAGATTAGGTCTTAGAAATCACGTTTTGTGTATATTAGGTAATCGCTAGTGCCAAGGATAAACCTGTTATTAACCTAAGAGCATTAGACCACGTAGCGTATGTAGCACGATTATGTATGTTATTATGAATAACTTCGATACGTTTGCAGTTTGCACTAATTATTGTGCTCTTGAATCAATTAGAAGTTGATGAAAACGGCCGTGCGAATGATATAGGATGATTAATTATTATTATCAAGCGTTCATAATACAAATTATTAACTATCGTAATGTTTTGTTCATCTCCTAAAGGCAGGTTTAGACTAAACATAGAACGACCTCCGACCTCCGTGGCGCAGTGTTGAGCGCTGTTGCCTTAACGTGCGGAGGTCCCGGGTTCGATCCCCGGCAAATTTAATTTGGGAATATATAATTTCTGAATTTTTCCTGGTATGCCCTGGTAACTAGCCACGGCCGAAGCCTCCCACCAGCGAGGCTTCGGCCGTGGCTATTTACCATCGTACCTACCGATTTAGCGATTTAGCGTTCCGGTACGATGCCGTGTAGAAACCGAATAGGGGTCTGGGTTTAATGAAACTGCCATGCCCATAACAGGTTAGCGGCCGCTATCATCTTAGACTGCATCATCACTTACCATCAGGTGAGATCGCAGTCAAGGGCTAACTGGTTTTGCAAGAACTATAACGCACAGCAGTCAAAAAGTTGAAAAGAAGCGATCGACGACAGAAGCAAACTCAATGGGCTTTCAGTATTCAGAGTTAATTACAGTTCATTACGTAAAGATTTTACTGCCAAATTAATGGCTGATAAAATCATAACAATGTTTTGCTTATCGCTGTTACGTTTATCTTGATGGCGACTTGTTTGATAGCTTATCGTATGTAACCATCGATGCTGTGACGTATTTTTATTCGTATAGTATTTAAAATATAAATAACTAAGAGCAACCGCCGAGTTTCTTGCAGGCTCTTCTCGTTTGGGATGGCGTTCAGAACCAGTGGTAGATTCACTGGACGATTTTTACAAACACTTGTAAAAGTTTATTTAAATAAACACACTTCATAAACCTTTATATAAGTATGGTTATAAGTTTATAACTCAGATTTTCAGGTATAAAAAGTAGCCAATGTGGTTATTCCAGACAATAATCTATCGCTGTGAAAAAAATTTCATCCAGATCCATTCAGACGTTCTGGCGCATCCATCTATCGAAACTTTCGCATTTGAATTACGTACGTACTTTTTTATTTCATTTACATTTTAATTCGGTTTTTATATTTATTAGCAATTTGAGTTAGAATTGAGGCACGAATGGCCAATTAATTGTAACAACGCTCAGGCGATCGCCATTTACGTAAATTACCAGCATCTGGATCTTGGAAAAGAGAACCTCCTCCTGTTTCGAAGTCGGGAAACCTAAATCCACGGCACGCGAATTAAAACATAGAAAATATAGTCTATTAATATACAAGTGTTGATGAACCGACCCCAATTCCCTTAGTTTGGTTTAATAGAGAACTTCCCCTCGTCGGTTAACTAAGTTAATAATACACATATTAAACAGCCATTAACCCCAGCATTGTTTAAATTAACCAATAAATTGATTACGGCGGATGTTTGAGCTAAATCTTTACAAGTCTATGTTTCTGATACGAACTAAAGTGTGGAATACCATCCCAGCGCGCGTGTTTCCTACCACTTAAGTACCTTCAAGGCAAGAGTGAATAGGCATCTTCTAGGCAAGCGCGTTTCAACCTAGACTTCATCAATGCTTTGTACTAAGCATGATTGTCGTCAAGCGCAAGCCTATCTTGCAATAAAAAAACAGTATTATGTACACAGTACTTGGATACTTATCCCCGAAGACTAAAAAAGCCTAGTTGGCTCCTATTCATCGATCCAAGCCCTTCTAGTTCAACTTCAAAGAGGAGACGCGTGCTCAAAATTGGCGCGGCGATTTATCATTCCGGTACGATACCGTGTAGAAACAGTATTGCCATAACCTACAGGTTAGCCCGCAACCATCTTAAAGACTGTATTATCACATAATATACCACCAGTAGAGATTGCTGTCAAGGCCTAACTTATCTTCTCTTGTTATGTAAACATTAGATAAGTTTTTATCATTCCGTACAACAAACAAACAAATTCCTTGTAAGTTTACAAATTACAAAGTAGCTAACGACCTCCTGGAGTTAGGTAATCTTGGTTGAAAAGTGTACCTACAAGTTTTTTCCTGCTAAAGTGACATTCTTCGTCCTACCACAGTGACATTCTTGCGTCTTATCCATCTTCCGGGACTGTCAGTTAAGTATAATCAAAGGGTATTTCGCATACCTAGGGCCTTATTGCCAACGCTTATAGCAATATTACTCAAAATGACAGTGTGATGTCACGTACCTTGACTTTCCTAAAATAAGGATTATAATAATTCTATAACCCGAAAGTCAACAATTATGAAACAATATGGCTTTAGCAGTATGACCCTTTGTATGACCCCTGTGATGAAAGACTTGGCGTAGAGATACCTATTGATAAAACTAGACAGTCATTTTCGCATTTGGATCTAGCCAATAAGCACTAACCGAGCGAGCCAATAAAAAATCGAGTAGGTAGGCTGACCAATGATCGAAAGATAGAGGGGTTTTGGCCATAGTCCACCACGCTGACCAAAAGCGAATTGGCAGACATTACATACCTTTCATATTTCTCAATCTGAGAGGAGGCTCCTGCCTGTGTGCATAGCATGCACAACGAGAATATCTCGCGACGAGAGAGAGAGGTGTTGTCGTTGCCGGCAAATTTTTCATTTTCCCTAGCATGCACAAAATGCGGTATGTACCTATTACAAGAAAAAAATAGTCGACATGTAGAGAAAAATACCACAGATAAGAAATATTACTTTTATCTCTACTTTTGACGTAACGAGACAAGTAACCATGTTACGAGTAGCTTCGGTAGACAGATAGAGATAACGGGTAGACATAATTTTACTCGTAGTGCGCATGCTAGTCATACTGGTCAAGCTATTAACAAATAATGATATTAATATTAAGACTCAATCACTTATCTTAATAGACATCTCAAGCTCTGTTGTTGAGATGTATGAACACAGATCAGAGAATGTGTATGAAGTTTAGTTTTAGCCCCGCAGGGCGATTGTGTAAAACCTGCCTCAATCATTGTTACAGTCTCAATTGTTTTGATATGATAATTTATGATATTTTTGCTGCGTCAATGGATTTTGGCCAATAGTGAAAAAATGTTACCCAATCAGAGGTGAATACGATCGTTACACTGTAGCTGTCATTTTTAGCCAATCGCCGTGCTGATTAAGGCAGACAGACAGACAGACACACTCTCGTATTTACAGTTGCAGCTATTAGTGTTATGCATAAAGTTACAGTTAGTGCATAGTTCCTACTAATCCTACGAGGTGAACGACACTGTTACTAACAACTGGTTCGAAGAAAAGACGTTTAAATCAAATCATGTGTAGGCCTGTAGGTTGTAGGCATCTTGTAGGTACGGGCTTAGTACGGGGAAATGCAACGCTAGCTCTCGATGGAATATTAATAAGTTTATTACATTAGAACCCACATACATTACATGTGATAACTGATGACCTATGTGATTGAGACTTCGGCCGCTTACTGACCGCTGGAATCAAATCCGGTGCACGACGACCTCCGTGGCGCAGTGAATAGCGCTGTTGTCTTAACGTGCGGAGGTCCCGGGTTCGATCCCCGGCAGGGTCAATTTGGGACTTTATAATTTCTGAATTTTCCCTGGTCTGGCCTGGTGGGAGGCTTTGGCCGTGGCTTGTTACCACCCTACCGGCAAAGACGTGCCGCCAAGCGATTTAGCGTTCCGGTACGATGCCGTGTAGCAACCGAATAGGGGTATGGGTTTAATATAACCTCCATGCCCGTAACAGGTTAGCCCGCTACCATCTTAGACTGCATCTTCACTTACCATCAGGTGGCCAAGGGCTAACTTGTAGTGGATTTAAAAAAAAAACGTCCCGCACGTACCTACCTATCTAATTTTGCGTAGTTCTTATGTCATGGACGTAATAAGTAATAAGGTAATACATTTTTAGCGATTAGTTTTTGTTAATTTATTTATAGTCTGAGAGACAACCTATAATCGCCGGGGTATATTGTCTCAACGGCTTAAAGGAGCCGTAAGCACACGTTCACCGGAAATTCCTCCGGGTTGTGGTCATTTTATACCATTCCGAATGAGGTTGGTATCTTTTTTGTTTTTTATCCACTACAAGTTAGCCCTTGACTGCTATCTCACCTGATGGTAAGTGACGATGCAGTCTAAGATGGTAGCGGGCTAAACTGTTGTTAGCCGCTAAAACCGTTAGTATGTTAAACTAAATCTCTTGTCTGTGTTGTCGATTATTAGCAACTAGTTAACTGATGCTCGTGACTTCGTCCGCGTGGATTGAGGTTTTTTGGTTCCCGCGGGAACTGCTTAATTTCCCGGGATAAAAAGCCGGTATCCGTTAGCCTATGTACTATTCTAGACTATAGTCTATCTCTGTGCCAAATTTCATCCAGATCCGTTCAGCCGTTCTGGCGTTGAGTAACAAACATCCATCCATCTATCCAAACTTTCGCATTTAGGTATAATATTAAAGTATAGAATAACGTCGCTCATTTTAACAATTATTTATTCGTAAACCACTGCGTTTTTTATTCCTCAAACCAATAATCATTACAGACTTTTATGTTAGGTATCAATAAACTATGATTGTTTTTTATTAATTGAAATCAGGGGTAGTAACGTTGGATCAAAATATAAAAAACAAAATGTAAAATTAAAATATTTCAACCAATCAGTGTTTTTACGCCACTGGCTACTAGCCTATTATTAATTTAACAATTTTTGTTTGTCATGATTTGTCTGCGATACAACCTCAGTTAAGGATTTATTTAGCAGATTAGAATATACGAGGGAACAGGTAAACATGCATACAAACAAACACATTGCTAAAACCTTAACCCTTCCGTATGCACATAAAAATAGTGTTATGTAGGTACACAATCATTAATTCCTAACTTTCATTTCTTACGTAAGTGTCACCATAAAGATAAATCTGGCTAGTCGAAAAAGTTTCACTTCCCATTAGACGGAACAATCGGAGAATGCGTATGTCTGTTTGTTTATCATTGATTACGACATATTAGTGCATGTCTTCTCACGACGCTTTCTAAACAAAAAGTTGGCTAAGAGCGAGTTTGACAGGCGTTCCAAATGGTTCCGTAATTAACGATGTTTGATACGATTCTATATGTTTGATCTAGAATCTACTTAGATGCTACTTTGATTATCATCAAAGTAGAATCTAGACGATATGCGTAATACCAGCCCGCCCGCGATACCTTCATCCACGTGGATGTAAGGATTTTGATTTGTATTTTCTGGGGCCTGGGGTTGAAATGATGACGATGATGAATCCGGAGGAAATTACTTTGTTAAGTTGGTTCCAGATTTATGTCGCAGTCAAGGGCTAACTTGTAGTGGAATAAAAAAAAATGTTTAGGTGCAATTTTTAAGCATGCTGACTATTGGTGAGATCTTTATTAGAGCGTAGTTTGACTTGGCTCAGACTTTTACATAGAGTTAAAACGAGATGGACTTATGTGAGTAACATAAATCTATCACGTTTTAAGTTTTTAACCATGTCATAAGTCTAAGCAAAGTCAAAGTTAGCTCTATAGATCTCACAGTATGAGCTGTGTGGTCTAAACTCAAAGATTTCTTCTGGGTTGTTCTAGAACTCCAGCGGCAGCGAGCCTCGGTCGCGCAGCGCGACCCCCGACTCGTTGGACTCGCTGCCCAGCGGTGGCTCCGGCAGCCCCCCCACTGAGTGGGCCGACAGCGCCACGCCACCTGACTTTGTGTGAGTTACCACTTACCCTTGACTCTAGAACTCCAGCAGTGTCAACTCTACATTTTGCGCACAACGGAAGAGGGAACCATCTCTGTAGTCTGCAGACTCATGAGTTCAGAAACTCGTTCATCCATTACTGATGAACCGATAATCTTTCGTATGGTTTCTTTTATTACCTACTTTAATAAGATTATCAGATAATACCTTTTATCTTATATTATACGAATTGAAGTCTTCCAAAAATCCTGTAAAAAATAAAAAACGTATCCTTAGAAAACATCAATAAAACAAACCTTGCATCGGAAGGACTATTTAATTTCTGCAATACCTACATCTAATTACGTAGGTAACTAAGTACGTAACGAATACCGATAGACTTTACTAAGTCCCACAAACATCCGATCCGGTGAGAGCGTAAAGCCAGTTAATTAAAAAAAAATTATAATCTGTTGTTCCAGTGACAGCTACCCCCTCCCGGGCACGCACGCGCCCGTCGCCCGCACGCCGTCCGCGCCCGCGCCGCGCCGCATTCGACTGTCCCCGCCCGGCGCGGGCTCCCCGCCGCGCCCCGTCCACGAGCTCTTCAAGCCCAACGACCTGCACTGGGCCGACATCGCTACCAACACCGGTGAGTTACCCGTTGTCATATTTGTAGACAGAGAGAAACAATTTGTAGGGAGTCAAGAATGCGCCTCGGGAACACGCCAAGAGCATGTACCGATTGGGTGGTCTCCCGCGATTCGGCCCATATAACCGCGAGGTTGGTGGGGCCATGGGTTACCATAACCCGTTGTCCTAGGTAACTCGTTGTCCTAGGTAACCCGTTGTCCTAGGTAACCCGTTGTCCTAGGTAACCCGTTGTCCTAGGTAACCCGTTGTCCTAGATAACCCGTTGTCATAGGTAACCCGTCGTCCTAGGTAACTCGTCCTAGCTGAGCGACAGAAGCAGCACCATGCGACGCGATACGACGCCATAGAAAATGACCGACGTATAGCTACGCGACAACGTAGACGTAACGTCATTTGATATGGCGTCGCATCGCGTCGGTGTAGCTTCTGTCGCACGTAGGATACTGAACAAGGACAACGGCTTACAGCCTCTGTGAAACATTCTTGAGGCGTATATGTGACTAGCGAAGTTTGGCAAGCTTCCTATGCTCTGCTCTGTTCTTAGCGAGACGAGAAAGTTTGTAGGCTTTTGGAAAATATTCATTATATTGTTTTGCTATGCCGATTTAGGTGGAAGCACTAGGATGGTAGTCTTTAGCCAGCAGCATCGACAATCGAAATGCTGGACTGTAGGTACGTTAGAAGCCAAAAGGTCGACCCAAAAGGTTTTTCTATCTGGATACATCCTATTTCCTGGAGTCATGAAAATGGACTTCAACAGTTTAACTTATATAAAAATAACTAATTAACTTTAATAAAAGGTTAATTTTCATGTCCGAAACATCGAAATAGAATGAGTACCTAGGTACACTAAAATTCTACATCAATGCTCAGTAATTTACGTAAAACAAATCTTAATTAAAGTTTTTTTTTCATTGCAGAGGGTATCGAGCTGTTGGGTTACCAGAGATACGGGACGGTTCAAGGGCCGCGGATAGGGAAAGAGCGCATCAATGGCTCCATCTTGAAAGAGGACCCTTTCATGTAAGTCTCTCGTCGAATCTGTTATGGCAATATATGCTTGCGCATTTTTTATTAAATTCTTCTACAAGTTAGTACTTGACTGCAATCTCAGGTGATAAATGATTATGCAGTCTAAGATGGTAGTGGGCTAACCTGTTAGGGATATGGCAGTTATACTAAACCCATACCCCTAATCAGTTTCTACGCGGCATCATATTTGTACGCTTCACTTTGCGGCACGTCTTTGCCGGTAGGATGGTAACTAGTCACGGCAGAATCCTGACACCAGACCAGACCAGAGAAGATTCAGATTATAAATTTCCAAATTGAACCCGGGACCTCCTATGTTATGACAGCGCTCCACCACTGCGCCAAGGAGGTTGTCAGTATCATGCAGTATCACTGCGTAGTCGGAGATCGTCGTGTATTAATGTAAGCCCCTCGTCATTCCAGGAAGCATGCCCCGGTGTCGCGAACGAAGAGCGCAGCTTCCACACCACAGCCGCTCAGCTTTGAACACAAGTTCCTGGACAGGCAGATGATAGACCATGAGGAGGTAATTTCATATTCTGATGCTCATTTTGAACAAACGATATTAACTCATAATTCAGGTTTCAAATAAACTTTTAAGTGTTTTTAAATCGTCGAGTGAATCTACCACTGGTGCGCAATTGTTACAAAATATTTGTATTGTCCAGGAATGGCCCGAAGAAGGCAGCACTGTTGACATCGAAACACTAAACGAATCGCAGGCGAAGAAACTGCAGCCGATACTGTGGCTCGAACTGACCACGCTGTTCGACAGGTACTCCCTGCCCTTCCACAAGAGGAAATCGCCCAAGAAGAAGAGAAAAGAAGGTTCGTATTGTTTTTTTTGACGATGAACCATCTCTAAATATGACATTTATTGAAAACTAACCAAAAGCTACCTTATTACTATATAAATCATGCACGCGTGGAATGGTGGCATGGCGCTGGACAGCCGGGCTGATCCTTTGCGCAAAAAATGAGCTAGCCCTACTGTCACCAGATGAGGCAGTTAACCGCGGTGAAATATCTCGTGAATATCGACGCAACATGCGTGTTTATGCACATTAGCGCCCGTCACCGTTCGTATTGTAAAGCCACATTCTCAAAGTCAAGTTACTTAATAAATCCTTAACTTTGAGCTGAGGAGGAAGGAACTCATAGCAAAAGATAAATCAAAGTTCATCTATAAATAACGAATCGAGGAAGAATCTTTCAGCCTCAGGTCAGGCAGCTTTAGTTCATTCAGGGTACCTATGACAAGATTTAAGTATGGCTTAATTGTTCTGGCAAAAGTAAATTTTTTTAAATAATAGTTACCCACGGTTAGTTCCTAATATAAAAGAAATCCCTGTTTGTCATCTTGATGATGATGACTTTTGATGTTTTCCATAGTAAATAAAATAAAAATAAAATAACCATGGGTTCTGGTTACAGAGGGCATGGTGTTCGGCGTGGCGCTAGAGACCCTCCTGCGCAAGGACATGATTCTGTGGGAAGAGACGTGGAGCTCCGTGCCGTCTGTCTTCCGCGCATTGTCGGCAGCCTTGCGCGCGAGGACCAAAGACGAAGGGCTCCTGCGAGTGCCGGGGAACAAACACAAGGTAAGATCAGTCTAAGAACATACGTTCTTTTCTATCAGTCGTTCGACGGTGGCGTCTAGATAGAGAAACGCCACGGGGTGACAGGGACGTGACGGAGGAGCCTAAAATACTCTCTATATCTCTAGATATAAAGATACCGCACTTCTGTGTGCTACAACTTTCATACAATAAACCAACCAAGTACCAACCAACTGACTAAACAATGCCCAGCCCAAACCCTAGAGAGCTGAATTTGCGCAGAGGTTCCCATTATGTAGACAAGCATTAATGCCAGATTTTTCCGAACTCCAACGAGCGTGATGCCCGGGGCGGTTGCTAGTTACAAAATAAGATAAGTTAATTTTGTATTTAAGGTTAAAACTGCTGGCCATTTTAAGGTTTCTGTAAGGAGGAGGTAGGTAGTTCCAGCATTTTGTTTTCAACCGTTTGTAACATTATATTTCAACCTTTCGTTCAATTCCTCAAATGGCTGTTTCCATTGTCATCAGGTCGAAACGCTCTGTCAACTAATAGAGCGTCACTGGTACGAAGATCGAGACAGCGTGGAAGCTGCGATGCGCAGAGCGACAGGACATGACCTCGCGGCCGTGTTCAAGCGTCTACTGCGCTCACTGCCCCAGCCGCCGCTCACACAGGAGCTCATGAGGCTCTTCTATCACACGTATGGTAAGTTAAAGATTAATCTAAACATGTAGATGATCAAATCTCATACAAAAAAATCCTGACTCAATCTCTCACTCAGTCACTGACTCAACAACTCCCAGCCGAAACCCTAGAAAGCTACGGCCGTGTTCAAACGACTACTGCGGTCCATGCCACAGCCACCGCTCTCACAGTAGCTCATGAGGCTGTCACACATGGTAGGTTATGGTAGGTTAAAGAGGAAGTGGTGATAGCTTAGTGGTTAAGACACCGAACCTCATGTACAGGGTCGCGGGTTCGATCCCCGGACACGCACCTCCAACTTTTCGAAGTTATACGTGCGTTTTAAGAAATTAAATATCACTTGCTTCACACGGTGAATGAAAACATCGTGAGGAAACCTGCACGCCGGAGAGTTCTTCAAAATGTTCTCAAAGGTGGGTGAAGTCTGCCAATCAGCACCCTGTCAAACCCTTCTCATTCCGAGAGGAGACTCGCGTTTAGTAATGAACCGGCAAAGGGTTGATAAGAGAGAGACAGATCAAATTATACGTGTCCTGTCATAAAGTCTCATACAATAAAGAGAAAAGTTCTAACTTCTCAACAACGGCCAGCCCAAACCAAAAAAGCTGAAATATTGCATAGAGGCGTTATGATGTAGACAAGCAGTATAAGCAGTCGTACATAATAACCACTAGACCAAAGTGACAATTAAATTTAGGTACTAAATCCAAATAGATACCAACTGATCTAACCTAGTATTCTTTGTCCAGCACTATCAGGCACCACACAAGGCCGAGCCCTGAACCTACTGGTATTGCTGCTGCCATCAGAGCAGCGCGCCACGCTACGCGAGATCCTTCGCCTGGTGCGAGAGATCGTAGCCATGAGTGACACGAACAAGATGAGCGAACACAACGTCGCTATGATCATCGCTCCAGCGCTCTTCCCGCCCAGGTAATAGAGCCTATTTTGCAATAAACCTAGGGCTTCCACAGAACACAGTCTTTTGCTGCTTATGTCCAGCGAGTTAAAGGGGCTCGATTGGGATTATACGAGTGTCTTCAATGTTCGGGGTCTACTAACACTACATCTTTCGGCACGGATTCGGCATATTGGGATCCGAGTTATGTAGCTTAGACATCGAAAGAAAGTACCTTAGTAATGCGAAGTAAGGCACCACAAATGTTCTGTGTAAGGCACCATTGCCTTCTCGACTCGTTGGGCTGTGTTGGAGGCTGGATCTTTAACTGATAACATTTTTGAGCGACACAAAAATAAATCAGCAAAGCATAATATCACCATGGCACTATGACCCAGAGGCCAAACATGACGTAAGTTACATACATGAGATGTTTGATACATGGTTTTATCGGCCAGATTTCTGAATCTGACCGATTTGCTCCTATATATAGGAGCAATAGGAGAAGGTTGATATATCAAACCTATATATCCTATTGGAATGTATCAAGCACAAAACGAAACCACTTATTACCAGGCTCAGCCGGAAGATGTCACTATAATCACCGATTTTTGTGATTATTTGAAAAACTTCCATTTTCACAAAAACCCTTAACTGAATAATAAAATATCTTTTCTGTCTTTCCAGCCTCCTGATCAAGCAATCAGACAGCCTCGAAACGCAACTGGCCACAGCAGCGAACAGTTGCCATGTCACCGAAGCGCTAATGCGGTGGTGCGACCAGCTGTGGGCCGTCCCGCCATCCTGCCTCGCGGCTTCCCAGAGGAAACCACCGCTGCACCGGCGGAACCTCCACACTTGATTCACCACCATATATATCCAGTATTTGTAACTTATTGGAATGGTTTTGGTCCTGATGATGAAAATCAGTGACCCAGTCACAGTACTATTCAAGTGGTCTTCAGTTGTAATAGCTCCAACATCGGATAGTCACGGTTTTCTTCTCCAGGTTTCGCCCAACCTTTGGAATGGTGAACTTGAATTTGTTGGTCACGATACAATACATAGTAAGTAGGTACTAATTATTGGAATGATTATAGACCAATCAGTGGTCCTGAAGCTGTAGATCAGTGACCAATACGCAGTACTATTCAAGTGGTCTTGAGTTGTGATAGCTCCAACGTCGGATGGTGATACCGGTATCACGGTTTTCTTCATCAGGTTTCGTATAAACTTTGGAATGGTAAACTCGAGTTCGTTGGTCACGATACATTATATAGTACTTAATAATGGAATGATTTTAGACCAATCAGTGGTCCTGAAGCTGAAGATCTGGGACCAAGTCACAGTAGGTACTATTCAAGTGGTCTTGAGTTTTGAGCTCCAATGATTGGAGAGTGATACTGGTAGTGATATCACGGTTTTCTTCTCCAGGTTTCGCCAAACCTTCTGGAATTATTTTGGTCAACTAGGTAGCTACAGATTAATTTAAAGTTAACACTGCTCCAGGTTTGGCCCAACTTTTTGGGCCAATATTTTGTTCACAATATGAAGATCATTTGAATGTCATTGTTATGTGATATTGCCTATTGGCTCCAGGGTCTGGTCTCGAATTATATTTTGGACTTTTGGTAGGTAAGTAGACATAGACATATAAACATGTTTGGTTCTGGCATTGAAAGGTTGTTAAGGTAAAAGTCATAGCTTAGATAATTATTTAAACTCAAGAAGGCTGGAGCACTTCTAGTTGAGGGTGGTCTAAATTAAAAATGAACACGACTCTGAAGTGTTTACGCAAATATGTAAAGTGTATAACAATACACATAAATTAATCTGATTTGGTCGTTCAAATTCAAATTCAAATTCAAAAGTTTTTTATTCAAATAGACTTTTTACAAGTGCTTATGAATAGTCGAATGAATCTACCACTGGTTCGGAATGACATTCCTACCGAGAAGAACCAGCAAGAAACTCGGCGGTTGCTCTTTTGAAAAAAAATAAATAAATTACAATTTCATTAATTTGTAATTACATACGTAACCGCTGTCCTTAGCATTGCTGGAGCGATTCAATTCCATGCTCCTTTGTCATTTACGTAATCTTCAACAGTATAATAAGCTTTTTTCAGAAGCATACTTTTAATGGACTTTTTAAACTTGTGTAAAGGCAAGTTTAAAATAGGTTGTGGAATTTTGTTATAGAATAGAATGCTCATTCCCACGAACGACCTTCGGACTTTCTTGAGGCGGAGCGATGGAGTCACGAGCCTATGGCGGTTTCTAGTTGGCCTATCGTGCAAATCGCATATTCTTTTGTAATTCTGAATATGCTGTTTTACAAAGATTAAATTACTGTAAATATATTGCGAAGCTACTGTAAGAATACCTATTTCCTTGAATTTCTCTCTAAGGGATTCACGTGGTTTTAAATTATATATTGCACGTACTGCCCTTTTTGTTAATACAAAAATTTTTTGAATATCTGCCGCTTTACCCCACAGCAAGATTCCATAAGACATAATACTATGAAAATAAGCAAAATATACAATCTTTGCAGTTTCAACGTCTGTTAACTGCCGAATCTTTCTGACAGCGTAAGCAGCAGAACTGAGTTTACCAGCTAAATTTGATATATGGGTGCCCCATTGAAGCTTAGCATCTAAGGTCACTCCCAAGAACACGGCGGCCTCTTCTATTTTTAACATATCATTGTTTACCACTAGATTAATGTTACGTGTATTCTTGGTATTGGGCAGTGCGAACTCAATACACTTAGTTTTTTTTGCATTTAAAAGTAAGTTGTTTACAGTAAACCAGTGAGTGACCTGAGAAATGGCACTATTTACGTCGTCAAAATCTTCCTTATTTCTATCGACTTTAAAAATTAAAGACGTATCATCAGCAAATAGCACAATATCGCAAGTATCCTGGACGAAATATGGTAAATCATTTATATATACCAAGAACATGAAGGGACCCAGAATAGAGCCTTGAGGGACACCCATTAACGAGGCTGATCCGGATGATTTCACATCATTTACGCATACCGTCTGAATACGGTCACTAAGATATGACGCAATGAGGCTAAGTGCAGTGTCTTTGATTCCATAGTGGCTTAATTTGGTCAACAGTGTCTCATGCTCAACACAGTCGAATGCCTTAGACAAATCACAGAAAATACCAATAGCATTCTGTGAGTTCTCCCAGGCATCAAATATATGTTTTAACAGCGCCGCGCCCGCATCGACTGTTGATCGACCTTTCGTAAATCCATACTGCTCGGAGTGAAGTAATTTATTTAAATTAAAATGTTGGAGCAGTTGGTTAAGCATAATTTTTTCAAATATCTTGCTAAGGGTTGGCAAAATTGAAATTGGTCTGTAGTTATTTGGATCACTTTTGCTACCTGATTTAAAAAGAGGAATCAATTTACTAAATTTCATGAGGCCAGGAAAAGATCCCAAATCCACAGACTCATTAAAAATTTGAGCAAGATATGGCGCAATAACATCAATAACATTGCAGATAATTTTCACTGATATCCCCCATAGATCTCCCGTTTTTTTGCATTGTAAAGATTTGAATGTTTTTATAATATCATAGGGGGTCACGTACTGAAACTTAAACTTAACACTGCACTCAGAGACATTACTACTGAGAAGTTTATAGGCTTCTGTTGGCGAGGAATTAAGGGAACTGGTAGTGGAGATTGGAATATTTTGGAAGAAATTCTCAAATGTATTTGCAATTTCTAAATCGGAGTCAATAATATGGTCATTAATCTTAAGCTCCAGTTTATTGTTGTCCACTTTATGTCTACCAGTTTCATCAGAGATGACATCCCAAGCTGCTTTTATTTTATTTTCTGAATTGATAATTTTCTGCTTTATGTGAAGGGACTTTGCTTGAATGCAAACCTTTCTAAATAATTTTGAATAATTTCTTACGTATTCCAAAAATGTAGGGGTGTAATTATATTGCTTTTGAGCGTACAAGTCAAACAACTTATTCCTACTTTTATAAATTCCAACAGTAGCCCAGTCGCTGAATCTAAGATTTTTAAACAGTCTTTTTTCTATGATTTTAAATATTGAATTAAATTGGTTATTTATCAAATCAAAAAATGCTTTATAATGTTCATCCGGACCACCCTGTATAAGGTCAAGTTTAGGCAACATGTTTGATAAATTTTGCTTGAATTGCCTTACTTTTTTAGTGGTGACTGGTCTATACTTTATTATCTTCGTTGTGTTTTGTTGAGAGCTAGGAATAGATACCATTTGTCCGCAATGATCGGATCTGAGATTGGTTATAACAGATTTTTTGACAACTTTACAGTCACAGAAAATGTTGTCAATACAAGTAGCCGAATTTTCAGTTATTCGTGTAGGTTCAGTAAATATATTTTCTAAATTAAAGCTTTTAAATAAATGAATTAATCTATCACTCATAGTTGTGCAAATCAAAATATCAATATTAAAATCTCCACAGATTAATATTTTTTTAGATGACCTACATATTCGCCTTAGGATCTCCTCCATCACTTCCTCAAATAACACAAAGTCTCCTGAAGGAGGTCGGTACACGCAAACTATAATATACCGCTCCAGCTCAACACAGGACAGCTCAATAGTGCGTTCAACAGAAAGATTAACAATGTCTTTTCTTTCTTTGCAATTAATATTGCTGCGGGTCATTATCATAGATCCTCCACGTATAGCCTTCTTTCTGGAGAACGCACTTAACAAAGAGTAATTCCTGAGATTGATAATTAACTGATAACTGTTGAGCCAATGCTCCGTTAGACATAAAATATCAATATCATAGTTTCTAATAAAAAGTTCAATCTCATGTTCCTTGCCAGATAAGCCCTGTATATTTTGATGTACAAGATTAATTTTGCAAAGCTTATCTGTTGTCTCACTTATTAGTTTAAATTTTTATTATTATTACAACTAACAAATGAATTACAATTATTTGTATTTATGGATAAAGAACCTGGATGAATACAACTTGTATCCGTCAAAAGACTGGAATAAGTACTTTTACTCATTATGTTAATATTAATATTTTTTGTACAACATGTACAGTTTCCAACAATATTACAGCTATAAATAGCTGAGTCATGTATATTACAAGCTACCAATGTAGCTAGCTGTTTCTTATATCTAGGGGGCAGATACATAGTATCTTTTGTCAAAATAAATTTACTAATGAACTTATTAGTATTAAAAATATGAAAGTAGTCCCTATGACTACAAGTTAGGTTGTCTAATAGCCTGTTTAGTTTATAAATACGCTCATTTTGTGCCGGAGTCAGGGAGTGTGAATAAGGTAAAGCACAAATTATAAATTTACAACCTGACTTTTTATGTATACTCAGTAGGTATTCAAAACTCATTAAAATTTCTTTTTTAGTAATTTGCAGGCTGTCACCTATCAATAAAACAACTGTACTATAACTATCTAAGCAATCATCTTTGATATTTTGAATTATATGTTGATATTGGGCCCTAGGATAACATTTATTCAAGACTTTTTGGTGCAATTTATTATTTAGCAAGTGACCAAAGTCCTTTCCCAGCCCATCAGAGATTACAAAAGTCTTCCTCTGTAGGGAATGTAGTAAAAAGTCACTATTTTCACAGCTTTTTCCATGATCAGTATATTGTGCCTCTTCCGCTGAGACAACTAAGGAGTCCTTATTTAAACACTTGGGCAGAATCATGGGGTCCATAGTGGAGCACTGAGCTTCCGCTGAGGCAACTAAGGAGTCCTTATTTACACACTCACACTTATTCACCAGAGAGTCAAAACGGCCTAAATTATAATTACTTAAGGCTAACAATTCATCGGCAGCCAGTATTTGCTCACCGATCTGTTTCTGTGACAACTCATATTGTGTTGTAACTGCTCTTAAGGAGTCTTCCAACTTCATAATTTGATTATTTAGAATTTTTACATCATATTCATATTGTTCTCTAGTTTCCTGCAAAGAAGAACAACATGTATCCAGTTTTATTAATAAATCTGAACGTTCCTTCCTTATTGTAATGTTTTTAGCAAACGTCTTCTTGGATTTTATTAAGTTTTTAGTTTTTGTTATAAATTTGCCAAGTTTAATGTATTTTTTAATTTTTTTATGGCTACTTAAATAAACTGGATTTGTGGGTAACTTTTTGGGTTCCGTCACCGGCTATTTTGTTCGCTAGTTACCTAGTGCATAAATGACGCGAAAATCGAGTTAGGACTTAGGTACGTTCATTTTTAGATTAGACACCCTCTACTTTAGCTATAATTTTGGCAGAAGATTTGGAAACTTGGTCTCGAAATTAACCTTGGTCCAGCACTGTCATTAGCCAAATTATGGACTCTAATTATGTAAAAGGGTTTTGGACCGATGTCGAATTTGTTTTTGCGTTAAATACCTAATATGTAAGGTGCTATAAGTATTATTATTATACGATTAAGGTGTTTGTTTGAGTCACACTGAGAGCTGTGTTTTATTCCTGAACAATATTGAGTGATACATTAATAAAATAATGATTATACTATTGATTAATAAATAATATGCATATACTCTGTGTTAATTGGATAGTTAACGCATTTAGTGTGGTATAGGTAGGTACAACATGTGAATGAGATGCCAAATATTCATCATTATCATTATACTTATTTAAATATATTAATTAAATGTTATTTTAATATCTAATCGTAAAAAATATTCCAGTTTCTGAGGCTGCTCTAAGGTTATTTCTAAAAATTATCTACTTTTATTCGAAGTTTTATTAGGTATGTTTGAAACAACGAAATTTGCGCTTTGGATTGCAGATAGTTGCAGCGTATTACATGACGTCATCGCTATCTAATTCGATTTGGGAGTGCGAGAAAGATAGCAAGATGTTTCCACTCCACTCTATCTCAAACTTTATTTTTCTTTGCAATTTTACGTTTAGTTAGATGGAAGTTGGAACCAGATGTAAAGGAGCGTCGCAGACAGACAGACGGATACACTTTCGCCTTTATAATATTAGTAGGTATGGCTGTTACCGCTCTTGTTTCAGAATAATTATTTAAATCCTTAATTGAGGGACATCAAGATAAGCGATTTGTAGAAACAATATTAAAAATAATACCTATAGTGCTTTTAGCGATAGTAGGTAGGTAGGTATCTACTATCTAAGCCTCATGATAGATAGCATTGCAATAAAACTGAGATAAATATTAAAAATTAACGGAGTAGTTACCTACCTAATTGCATCTTTAATTATCTACAATTCATATTTAAAACGCAACTAACTTAAAATAGGTACTTACTTATATTTTTACAGATTTAAAAAAATGCTCATATTTCGTTGGTTCAAAACTTATTTATTATGGAGTGCGGTGCCATTGGCTTTGAATCTTTGGTCTGGTAAAGTTACCATTTTATGAAAGCAATATAAACGTATGGTTGTAGGAATGGTGCCTTTATAGCGTGTAGGCGAAGAGCCGGCGAGCATTTTGTTCAGTGTTTTATTTTATTGGTTGCTCCGCTTCAGTGGACACACTGAAGCGGAGATGTGATGGGCGGACCAATCGGATTTTTGACAGGTGACTAAATAAAATTATCGCCGTGATTATTATCACGACGATAATTCGCGACGATTATCTTGGCAATTCTCCGCTCCGGTTTGCTCCGCTTCAGTGGACAGTCAGCCTAAAGGTGCAAACAAACTGTCATGTTGTTGTGATAAAAGTCATCATAATAAGAACTCTGACAATCTGTCATGACTCATCCCTCATCACATCATCCTCATCATCATCATCATATCATGATACATGCCTGGCACTGTGGTAACCAGAGGTCCAATTGTCTAAGCAAATCGTAATCATTTGACCGCCTAAAACGTATTACTCGAACTGTTTAAGAGGTTCATACATACCTTTTGACGTGCAGGCATCTACTTATGAACTCCTTAAACAGGTCGAATTATCCGTTTGACAAACGATTTACGAGTACGATTTCCTTACACAATCGGGGGGGCTGGACCTGGGGGCCATCGCTTAAAGCAGTATTATTTTAATATTGCAGTTTAACTATGACGTTCTTAGAATAAGGATCTTAATTCTGAAACAAGAGCTTCAACGATATTAAATTAATACTGCTGTGAGCGATAGTACATTAGGCCTGTTTTTTACCATAATTGACAATATCTTTAGGAATTCGTAGTTTGTACCTGTACCTAGTAACAATAAGAACAATCTTCCCACTGGCTCTTTGATTTTATGATATTTTATAACTATTAGCGCTCACAATTATTATTCTTATATTATAAAGGTTAAAAATGTAAATAAAATGTAAAATATCTTACCAATTGACTATTTAGGCAAGCAAAGACTGACTTGGTGTATTATTCTATGTTATTGTATCATATCCTTTACATTATTTTAAGCATATTTACTTCACAAATAAAGTATAATTAAATTCTGAAACTTCTTTTATTTAAGCAAACCTGATACACCTACTAAGGTACGACACATACCTACAGGCGGAGTCTTACACTCTGCTGTTGCACTTTTGCTTACAGATGGTTTATTCCACTATAAGTTAGTAAGCCCTTGATTGCAATCTCACCTGATGGTAAGTGATGATGCAGACTAAGATATGGTAGCGGGCTAACCTGTTAGGGGACCATCCCCCAATCGGTTTCTACACAGCATCGTACCAGAACGCTCAACGTCTTTGCCGGTAAGGTAAAGTCACGGCCGAAGCCTCCCACCGGGCCAGACCAGAGAAAAATCTGAAATTATAAATTCCTAAATTGACCGTGCCGGGAATCAAACTCGGGACCACCCGCTTATAAAACAACAGTGCTCACCACTGCACGTCGTCAAAACGTTATGATGAACTGTGACTCAGCTCTACTCCATTCCGCGGGTGTGCGTCGTGCCTTACGTTGGTTAGAACCAGTGGGGAAGTGATACAATCAGCACCTTAGACTTGGACTAAACGACAGAGACGACGTTATACGAAGTCGTAGCTGTCGATTGTCTCATTCTAAAGCTCGATGTATAATTTTTAAAAAAAATTGCCAGTCATAGGGAAAAAAAATTAAAATAAATAAAATTATAAACCTTAACACTAAGGCTTTAAAGTTTAATTACGAATGTACTCGTAACTAGTATATTTTTATATTTAAGACCTTTTGTCTTCGTAACAACGCGACCATGACGGTGTTCGCGAGCATGTCGGTGACGCGAATCCACAAGTTGCCCCCTACCAAAAAGTGCTCAACGCGGCTTAAGAAGTTTTCACTTCAATAATGGTAGTATGATTATGAATGAAAACAATTCTTTATAAATTAGATGTTTTATTCGTTAATTGATAACACTTACAACTTATTTAAGTAGAAAAAGTGGCTCTTGCAAACAAAAAAAAAACGCATAACCTTACAATCCTTCATACTTTTGCGAAAATACCACACAAATAATTTTGCACAGTGTAACTTATTGTCAACTTGTAACTTAGGTGTTATCCCTGAACAGGCATTCAAAAACTAATTCTATATCACTAGTACTTAAAGTTCTTAATCAAATAAACAGCTTCGTTATCCGCACCGCACAGTATTCTACCTCTGTCACAGTGTAACGTATTGATCGCTTTATGTAGTCCCGACAGTAGGGAATTCACTTGCATAGCAGTCTTATCATCCAAATAATAGTCTGTGCGAGATTCCGATTCAAAGTAAAATGGGCCTTGCGATTATTGATTTAAAGTCGTTTATTCCCTGACGATTTTTGTTTTACAATATTACTGCTTCAAGCCAATATTGGCTTTAGATGTACGGACATTACTTTGATGTAAAACTCACTGTTTATACCCAAAGTAGCTGATGCCCGCGACTTCGTCCGCGTTTGGTTTGGTTGAGGGTTTTCGGTTCCCGCGGGAACTCTTTGATTTTCCGGGATAAAGAGTAGCCTATGGGCTATTCCAGGCTATATTCTATCTCCGTGCCAAATTTCATCAAGATCCGTTCAGCCGTTGGAGCGTGATTGAGTAACAAACATCCATCCATACATCCACCCATACATCCATCCAAACTTTCGCATTTATAATATTTATTTGACTATTGGGCATTCAAAAACCAATTCTATATCACTAGTACTTAAAGTTCTTAATCAAATAAACAGCTTCGTTATCCGCACCGCACAGTATTCTACCTCTGTCACAGTGTAACGTATTGATCGCTTTATGTAGTCCCGACAGTAGGGAATTCACTTGCATAGCTGTTTTATCGTCTAACAAAAAGTCTTCATGGGCCATCTTAGTTAATGTTTCCATGTTCCAGTCCCAAACTTCCCCGGATACTGAGGAAGTCAGGAGTTTGTTCGGGTTCTCTGGATGGAACTGCATCTCCGTTACGCCTGCTTCGTGCGCATTTAGCAGCGTTGCTGGGAATTGGTTCATACGTAGGTCCCATACTGCTAGAGAGCCTGAAAAAAAATTGTTACAAAAAATTTATAAGTATTTTATCATCATCATTAAGTCCTATGTCCCCCCTTCGGGGCAGAGGGCAGACTAGGGTTGCCAGATCGGAAGACCAAAATATCTAGACAAAATGTCGGGATTTTGGGGTTGTTGTCGAGAGAAATAAATATGAAAAACTAGCTGATGCCCGCGACTTCGTCCGCGTGGATTTAGGTTTTTCGGTTCCCGCGGGAACTCTTCAATTTTCCGAGATAAAAAGTAGCCTATGTGCTATTCCAGACTATAATCTATCTCTCTGCCAAATTTCTTCCATATCCATTCAGCCGTTGGAGCGTGATTGAGTAACAAACATCCATACATCCATCCAAACTTTCGCATTTATAATATTTAATTGATGTAAAATAAAAAGTTTATTTTGCAAATTAAAAGTCTACAAAAAGACTTCAGTAATAATGTTGACACAATTAATAATTTAAATACATTTAATTTTTAGGATGCCACATGTGTTTTGCATTATTAATTATTATTTTGTATAGAACTTTTCGAGAAGTTGTTTGTCTGGGATTTTGAGTTTTGTCGGGAGTCTGGAGATTATTTAAAATGTCGGGAGAATCCAGACGAATCCCGACCATCTTCTGGCAACCCTAGGGACCGTACCCTACCCTACCCTAGGGTAGGGGAGACCCTACTCTTTCCCAAGCCGATCTGTCGGACGCCTTATGCTTTCGAAAGTCGAAATAATCAGTCGAATTATCAAAGTATTGGGGCTGATTCTGTGTAACACCATCTCTAAACTAAACTAAAATGGCAGCTTTAAATGTAGTTCTGTCCCTTTCCGTAGGGAGTATTATGAAAGGGTTAGCAATATTTGTAATGCTCTAATTTTAGTTTAGTTTAGAGATTGTGCACTACAGAATCAGCCCCACTGTCTGTTTCCATAATCATAAAATTTCAGGCGTGCAAGTGACTAGCCTACAGCGCCCAATATATGTACCAATAACCATAGGCAGGCTTAAAGACTATTATCATGTTAGTGATAATAACCGGGACCGACGGCTTAACGAGCTCTCCGAGGCACGGGGGTGAAACACTGCCAACTTCCTAACTCCGGGATAGTACTGAGAATTTCTGGTCAGAAAAACCCATTACTTTATTATGGCCCGACCCGGGACCTCGTCAGCCGCAGTGGAACACGCCAACCACTAGACCAATGAGGCAGTTATCTAATTATCTACTAATATTAAAAATTAGAAAGTGTGTCTGCTTGTTGGTTTGTCCTTCAACACGCCGCAACGGAGCTTCGGATCGACGTGATTTTTGGCATGTCCTTTTTATCTTATAAAAATAAAAAGGAATGCGGGAATTCGCGGGCATCAGCTAGTTAGTTAATAGTTGCCTAATGAATATTACCTGATTCACTTCCCGCCAGTATAATGTGGGGCTGCGTTGGATGTCTGACTATACATGTGGCTGCGAGCTCATCGCCCCCCAGCAGGAAAGAGGCCGCCGGTTTGTTGTTTGAGGAGCGAATGTCCCAGATCTTCATGTGGCCTCTCATGTTGCCTGTTATTACCTGGAAGGAGACATAAATACACATTCACATAGATAGACATGGTAAAAGACATTTTTTAGGGTTCCGTAGCCAAATTTGGCAAAAACGGAACCCTTATAGATTCGTCATGTCTGTCTGTCTGTCTGTCTGTCTGTCTGTCTGTCTATCTGTCTGTCTGTCTGTCCGTCCGTATGTCACAGCCACTTTTTTCCGAAACTATAAGAACTATACTGTTGAAACTTGGTAAGTAAGTAGATGTATTCTGTGAACCGCATTAAGATTTTCACACAAAAATAGAAAAAAAACAATAAATTTTGGGGGTCCCCATACTTAGAACTGAAACTCAAAAATTTTTTTTCAAACCCATATGTGTGGGGTATCTATGGATAGGTCTTCAAAAATGATATTGAGGTTTCTAATATCATTTTTTTCTAAACTGAATAGTTTGCGCGAGAGACACTTCCAAAGTGGTAAAATGTTGGCCACCCCCCCCCCCCCCCCCCCCGTAACTTCTAAAATAAGAGAATGAAAAAAAAAATATATGATGTACATTACCATGCAAACTTCCACCGAAAATTGGTTTGAACGAGATCTAGTAAGTAGTTTTTTTTAATAATTTAAAACTTACTACAGGTTTGTACGGAACCCTCGGTGCGCGAGTCCGACTCGCACTTGGCCGGTTTTTTTATCCACTACAAGTTAGCCCTTGACTGCGATCTCACCTAATGGTAAGTGATGATGCAGTCTGAGATGGTAGCGAGTTAACGGGTGGTGGTGGTGATATGATACACATTCGGTTTCTACACGGCATTGTACCGGAACACTAAATCGTTTCGAGGCACGTCTTTGCCGGTAGGGTGGTAACTAGCCATGGTCGAAGCCTCCTACCAGGCCAGACCAGGGAAAATTCAGAAATTATAAATTGTCAAATTTACCCTGCTGGGGTTCGAACCCGAGACTTCCGCATGTTAAGAGGACATAGCTCAACACTACACCACTGAGGTCATCAAATACTAGGTGATCTTCTTGGCTATGCAGGGCTCCTGGAGGGTGGAGACCCAGTGACACTTTGACTATTGCCAATCTATTGTGATCCCCACCATCCAATACCAATCTGAGATTTCCTCCTCTGGGTGTACTAGGTGTTTTCCTAGGTGAAGATTAAGTTTGTGCATTTGTGGAGGTAACAGATTGTAAAGGCGTTTCCACAGATTCTTAGCAGAGCGTACATACATCTGTGTCCTGGAGCTTGAGATTAATTCATTTCATTTCATTCAAGATGTAGTGCCCAGTCATTGTCCACACAAATTTTTGTATGAGATGTTTGCGGCTAAGCCTGTGTGAAACTATGCCCTATATCCTTCATCAGGATTCATATGTTGTTACTGGTGCTACAAAAATAGAATTTTTAAGAAGTAGTAGTATTAGTTCTAAGAGATATAATACCTACCCACCTCATTTAATTTAATAAAGCACACAGAATGCAATGAGCAACTATCAGCCCCTTTGATGGCCTGTGAGACTTCCCCTCTGCGGCCATTCAATATATTCACAGTACCATCCTCTCCTATACTTGCTATATCACCTTCCAACGTGTCTAGAGATGTACAGGAACATTTTTCAACACTGAAACATAACTAAGTATGAGGTTCATAAAAATAAAACACTTTATTTTATTCAAACAGGCTTTTTTTGAATAATTAGTTATAAGTAATTGTTTGAAACATAATTAACATTCTAAACTGGGCTGACTTTATTTGATTTGGTATTATAAATATTATAAAATATGTTAGAGGCAGATGTGATAAAATGTGCCTCTGGCACTCTTGCCAGAGGCTTTTTTTTATCTTGGATAATAATATAAGACTACATGTAGAATATTAAAAAATGTAATTCACACAGAAAAGTCTCAAGCATCGTCTAAATATACAAGGAAAAGGGGACTGATCTATCAACCTACAGTTCAAATTGCTGGACTGATCGGGTTGAAATTTGGCATTCTGATAGCTATTATGACGTAGGCATCCGCTAAGAAAGGATTTTTGAAAACTCTACCCTTATGTGGGTAAAATAGGACTTTGTTTGAAAATAGAACCTAACGTGAGAAGAGAAGCTGCGGGCAAAAGCTAATCTATGATGAAAATAAACGTATATTTACCCGAAATTGTGTAATTTATTCCAAGAATGAACTTCTCTTAGTGGAGCCTGCTTATCGTAAGCACTCACTTCAAGCATTTTTACATCGCCGTTCGAAAAAGACGCGGCTATGGTTTTCTTGTCTGTAAACTTTATTTCTGTAACATCACCTTCAACTTTGTATTCAGATAATTGGCGGGGACATTCCACGTCTTCATCTTCATTCATAGTCTCGAAACACCAAACTTTTATGGAGTTGATTTCATCGTCCCAACTACCGGTAAAAAAATGTTTCGTTTCGACGTAATCTTCCGGAATCCATCGGATTTTATTAATTTTCTGTGATACAAACGTGCCTTGTACGTCTAAAGGCATATTTATATAAGCTTTTATAGTTTAAATCTTCAAATATAACGTAAAAATTAAATTATACGGTACACAACCTTAAGTTACCACCAGCACCAAAATTGACAAGTGATACCATGGTATGTCGTCTTCGAACAAATATGCTGGTGCCTGGTTCCAAAAAACTAGCGCCATCCAGTGGACATGGTAGAGATGATTACACAGTGTTGCTATAACTAAAAAACTTGTTCAAATATTATTGAGAGTTGCCACAATTTACTCTTGTGCCGATTCGATTATGCGAATAAAGGTTATTGATTGGGTTCGATTATTAGTTCGAAATTAGAATACAAATTGTCTTACGAAATTAGTTACAAATTGTCTGTACGAAATTAGTTGCAAATTGTCTTATCTGCATATTTTAAAAATGAAACATTAAAAATATTTAAGTTACACTTCAAACAGTCATCAATTTCCAATCAGTGTCCAGTTAGCATTAAAAAAAGTTATGTAATCGAGATGCTTTGACAGTTGTCCCTCCATAAAGACAACTGGGGAAAATTCTCTCAGAAGGAACGGAGGTGGATGGGATGCACGAATATTTTATGAAGGAACCTAACTACATAAAATGGTAAAACAATTCTTTAACATAATTCGGGATTTCCCCTCTAATAGATCACTTTACTACCTACCCATCACTAGACTTTTTGAAGTGAAACTTCTTTAGAATCGTTGTGATTTGAAAATTCGATGAAACGTATTCTGTCGTCGCTGTACAAGTGGCGCCACCGGACGAACGTGTAATACAAAGCGTTCCATTTTTGTAATTTTCTGTTTGATTATTTAAATGTAGCACTAGAAAGTCTGATTTGGTATTTGCTTTTTAAGTTTTATTTTAATCCGCCTCTGCCCCCCTAGCATGGGCCGAGACAATTTTCTCCCTGAGGAAAGGTTAAATATTTTTTTCCTAAATAAATAAATAAAAACGCTAAATAACGGTGGATAAATAGTCTTCAGAGTCCCCGTGAAATGTCAAACGTGGATAAACTTCTCCTCTCCCCTATTGCCGTGCTCTGAGAAGTGGATAAGTTAATTTTATCTCTTGTCAGTGGATAAAATCGGGGGATAAAATTTTTATCTCCGGCCCATGCTAGCTCTGCAGGTTGATAAAACGAAAACGAAACGAAAAAGCGACACCAAAAAGAGACAAACATATTCATAATGGGATTTAGCCTGCGAGAGAATGAGATAGTATACAAGTTATATATTTTGTCTCATTTTCTCGTGGGCTACTTTTCTGAAGTTTCATTTCTGCCGTGTGTTAATTGAGAACACACTTTTTTTTACTAGTAACGGTGATTCCTTTTGTAAGGTAACATGATTTTCTCCCAATAATCGATAATCGATTTCAAACGATCATTTTGATAATCGATTGATCGATTATTGACAATCGATTCCGCACAGCATTAGATTTAGGCCACATCCCTCAGAAAAATAAAAAAATATGGCCGTCGTCATGTACGCCAATCCATTAAACATTTTCTTTTTGCTGTGATTGTGGTTATTTGCGTATTAAGTTTTACTTAGTTAGTTACAAAAGTTACAAAAGTTTTCAGTGCTGAGATGTGATGTGTGATTTTGGACTTTGAACGAATACTACATCTACTTAACCTAAGTTATTTTTGTTACTTATTTAAATAAAAATTATAAAATTCATCTACCTACTGTTTTTATTATTAATTGTACTTGATCCATAATTTCAGTATTATAATTGTACTAAATACATCCTAAGTATTTAGTACAATAATAATACTGAATAATAATATTGAGTGGTAAACAAATGAATATAGGTATATAAAGGTAGGTATATATACCTACAATATCGTTTGCCGAGTTTAAACTATGACCACTTGATGGCGCTGTTTTCGAGGAACCAAAATCTGACGTGAGATGGACATCTATTTCAGGTTATACAATACTTATTTATACAATACTTATCTATGAGTGATACTGATATGAGTGATAGTCAAGGAATATACTAGCTACCGAGAGAAGAAGCGTATCTCCCTAGTAAAAAAATGTGCCACAGCGCCTATACACGAACACGCTAGCGCCACTGCGGTTTGTCATGGAAAACCGATTTGGGCGGGAATTTTTAAACAGTAGAGGTATATATTATACCTACCTACTACTAGGTACCTATTTATCTATTAAGGAATCTGTATTTATATTGAGTACAGATTCTCCAAATTCAGTGCTACTTTTTCAATTGCCGAATAAACTAAAGATCTTTTGAGTTTTAACAAATTTCCAGTAAACTGACTAATCATCAAAAAATCACCAATCTAAAATTAATCACAAAATATTAAATTAGAGAAGTTGTACTCAATACACATACAGATTACTCAGTAAGTTATTGCAATTGAATAGGTAATTTTTAAACGTTAATAAAACAATCAATCAGTTTAGTGATATAATATTTATTCACCTATTTTGTGAGTTAGGTTTAGGTTTAACATCAGATTTTAGGTACTAACATTTAATTAGGTGCTAATAGTTTAGTTAAGAATGTACCTATTGACTCACATAAAATAATAAGTAGCTTTTCCTGGTTTTGGAAACTTATACCTACGTCACCGTCATATCTTCAGCGCGTGTTCTGCCACACTTCGCACATCTTCTATGATTATTTTCAGACATACCTATTTTGTTACAAAATTAAACTAGTCACACAAATAAAATATACGAAATCAAACTACCTATTTAAATAGGTTAGAAAAAGGGTTGGCATTTGAAATACGCATCTGGAATTTGGACTTGATAAGGGTTGATTTTTATAGGGGTAGGTTACCCCTTTCAATCGACACCCCCCCCATCCCGCGGAGATGCGTGGTTTTTTTTTTACACGTGTTTGAAGTTACGTGTAACGGAACGTTATTGTGTTTGAAGTTACGTGTAACGGAACGTTATTTTGCGTTATAGTGATTACTTTTATGTTATTTTAACCCTTATTTTTAGTAATTTTCTTTATTTATTATTATTTTTAATAGGTAAATATAATGTAAAAAAAAAGTAACGTATAACAAGGTGCACCTATAGGTAATTAGGTTAAGGTTATTTTCCTTTTTTGACCACCCAGAAATAGGAGCCCCGCGAAGCGGGGCTCCGTCGACATGCTCTTAGAGGGGAAGAGGGTGACGGCTAAGGAGTTTTCCTAGGTCCCCCACTTTTTCTTAGGCTATAGTCGTAAATTCTTTTTAACCCTTATTTTTAGTAATTTTCTTTATTTATTATTATTTTTAATAGGTAAATATAATGTAAAAAAAAAAGTAACGTATAACAAGGTGCACCTATAGGTAATTAGGTTAAGGTTATTTTCCTTTTTTGACCACCCAGAAATAGGAGCCCCGCGAAGCGGGGCTCCGTCGACATGCTCTTAGAGGGGAAGAGGGTGACGGCTAAGGAGTTTTCCTAGGTCCCCCACTTTTTCTTAGGCTATAGTCGTAAATTCTTATATAAAGTTAACACAACATCAAAAAATAAAAAAAAATAATAAAAAAAAAATTATAGGTTTCCGCGCCGCGGGGGATGGTGGGGAGGGTTCCTACCCTCCCCCCTCACCCCCCCCTCCACCCCCACCCCATACATCCAGATGCGTATTTCAAATGCAACCCCGAAAAACGTCCTGTCGTACCTAAAAACACACCTCTGCAAACGATAATATTATGGTAGGTAGCTAGCCCTTCATTACAATTTTACAATTTAATGTGGAGACTGGAGTTCACACTTCACAGATTACTTTACTTTTTATTTACGGTACTTTTTAAGCGGTGCAGCGAACTATACTCGATCAACACATAAATTGCAATATATATGGCGGTCGCAGACGGCGCACAATAACAATAGGTAGGTATGGCGGCCGCCGGCACCATGAGTGTGACCAAGCTCTTTAGGATGACACCTCTATTTTTTTCCGATGGTATACTTGATCAACGCACACAACGAAGATTATGTATGTGTGCAAGGGCAAAAACTCGTGTATAGAAGTTAGCAGACCCTGCTGATAGTGATTAGTGATCGACGAATGACGATCCGAAGGAAGTACCGTTTCCGTAGGACTTGTCATACCTATGGAAAAAAGCTGTAGCAACATTAACGGTATACTAAAATGGCCGCATGGCGACTTACCAAAGTGCGGCCCTGATGACTATCGATAATATTGATCGATGTGGCTTTGCTGTGATGCAGATATGACCGAACATAATAATTATATTGTTTCATCATATTGTGCCATTCTTGCTTAAGCCTTAACTGGGTGACATGACAATTATTGTACAACTAGCTGATGCCCGCGACTTCGTCCACGTGGTTTAAGTTTTTTTGATTTTTGAACTCCTTAATTTTCCGGGGTAAAAAGCCTATGTCACTCTCCAGGACCTCAACTATATCCATGCCAAAAATCACGTCAATCCGTTGCTCCATTGCGGCGTGATTGAAGGACAAACCAACAAGCAAACATACTTTCGCATTTATATGCTTCGCATATTTATGATAAACCTGACCTGCTCTTCAACATACCTGTCTAGTGCTGTGATATTAAGAGTACGAACAGCTAATATACATGAACTCAACCACTATTGCCTATTGGGAACAAATATACTGTTGTGTTGAATTAAGGAGCAATGAAATAAAACTTACAAATCGCTGAACAATACATTTTTTATCTCATTTTTTTTGCATGACATTTTTTAACAATGTTTACAAGTCGTTAGACCGTATGTAGAAAATGTAAAAAAAAATTAATTGTTCATGAATATAGAAAAACCCATCATAGGCTTTTAATTATTAAAACATTTATTAATTACTAGTTCACCCGGCCCTTACCCCTGCTTCGCACGGTGGGCCTACCTATTGCATTGACAAAAAATCGCCCAAGTGCTGAACTCGATGCACATTGGTCTTCTTTATGCAGCTGTTATTTTGGAACAGCTTGGTTTTCTAGATAGGAAGATGGCTGTAAAAAGTAAATCTTATGTACAAAACAAAAACTAAACATAACACTTAAAAATTAATTGACAGAGCTAAGCGAGCAGGTCACTGAGTCTACTTATGTAAATCTGCACTTGTTCGTCTGATCACCCGTCCGTCAGTCTGTCAGAGCCTGAAATGAGTGAATATCATTACTTCAAAGGGGTTGTTTCATCTTGGGCCAGGTACTTGTACAGTATTCCAAAAAATAGTATAAAATCATAGAAAACAAAATAAAATATGCTTTTTGACAGTTTTACAGTGATTAAGAGGTACAAAAATAAAATGTTTAATTAGGTACATTTGTAGAATAGCAACTCTCGCAGCGCATCCATCCATCAATCTGATTGCTGTTGGATGTTAATTCACATTTCCCAGGTAATTTTATGTCAAATGTCATCATGACACGTGTAATATACGTCAATGTCAAAATGGACGCATGTTGTTGCGCTTTTATTTTGCAAAATAATTTCGCATTGTACCTCGTAAATTGAACTTTTTAGTAAGAAATAAAGAAAAAAAATGTTACTATTTTATGACCCCGAACATTTTGAAATACCGTACAAATACCTGGCCCAGGCTCCATATAAATTTGAAACAACCCCTTTAAACATACCTAATATTTTTAGAACGATGGAAGCTGAAAATTGCTTAAAAAGTTGATATGATGAATATTATAATTTTGATAAATTATTCATGCAAATATCGATATCGATGAAAATTTCCTCTTATGTAATCTCTAGTAGGTACTTATCAAATGCTTATCAACAGGTAAAAATCTAGCTTAAAATCAAATATTTACAGTACTTAAACTAAACTAAAATATGTTTTTTTTATTCTTCGTAGTGTAATAACTACTTTAAAGAATCAATATACGAGAAAAATTGTTTACATACCAGTGAAATGTTAATTTTGTCAGATTTTTCTTTTTCTTCCGCCACATCCCACAATATTAAAAGTTCTAGGCATTGTTGCAAATTGTTTTTGACGCCATACACGAAAATAACACTAATTTATTCTCCGTAACGAATAAATACATAATTTTTCAACAAAACACAATTACAAGTTACCAGGCGATGACACTTGAAGTAAGTACTCAAGAAAATAGAATTTAAAATGGCGAATACGGCACGTTCTAGATATAGGGCGATTAGGGGCGATTATGGATTACAGTTTATGGCAGCTCCACAGAGTTATAAAGAGAAGCAGAGTCAAGATAACGTACAAAATAGCGTGGCACACACACGAAAACATTACGCACACATACACAAAACTCAGGGCCGAACCTTGTTGCTGCATAAAACATTATATTAATATGTAGGGTTAGTATGCGTGAAAAAAATTGACCTAAAGACACCTATCATTTGGAAGCTATAATTTGTAAGGATTTTAAAAATAATTATTATTGGTACTTTTATAATTTCCTCATCACAAGCGATCACAACTGCAATATAGTAACACTAGTAATGGTAATCATCACCACGTGCGGGACCCTAGTCAATGTGGTGAATATAGATGTGAGCTCCGCGCTGCGTGTGATATCGTCACCGTCGCGCGCGGAGTTATAGTTCCTGTTACAACTCAAATCCTGAGGACTCCGTCAGTATCATGGCCAGTGGTTCTCGCGTCGTTCTCGCTCTGCGTCGACGCGCAGATGATGGGGATATTATTTAGAAGAACAGTACCAACGGATATCGTGTAAATACCGCCAGATTTTAGCTCAAAGTTCCTATTGACAATAATTTCTTGGCAGTAAGCCAAATAAATGTTGTTAAACAATCGAATCGAATCGTTATTCCAAAAACAGGTTAAATAGAAAATTACAACAGGTGTTTTAAACTCACATGTTTTTTATTCAAATAAACTTTACAATTAGTGCTTTAGAATCTGTATTGAGGTTTTCAATAAAAATTAATGAAATTCATCCACCTAATGGAAGATAAGGTAAATTGGTACCTACTTAGTATAAGACCTCAACTAACTTTTCTTTGAAAATGGTCGGTATTGCACCAGGAGATAGAATTGTACGGAATATAATATTACGTTCTTAGATTATCTGTAAAATGCTTGGAGCATATAGCACTCCATGAGTTGGTCTGCCAGTCTTTTCTATTAATATTTTTATGCATAGGTCTCTCAGGTATTCATCCTTTGGAAACCTGAAATTAAAAGTCGAAGTTATATACTTAAAATAAAAGAGTCGTCGAGTCCGGCCCTGTAATTTGTTAAAGTTCTCAAATGTCAAAAAAGATTATTCAACAACTTAAAGCATGTATTTCTACAGAAAACCATAATATTATAGTTTTAATATATGCATGGCTACATATTTCGTCATAACAACTATAAAATATTAGATATCTTAGCCTTGATACGATGCGATACGAAAACATTCCAAAGCTACATGATAGCGTGAATTTTACTTACCGATGGAACGTTACTTCTGGGGTTTTCCTGTACGAAGCGTTGTAACACAGGGGGACCCAACACTTCACCATTTTATTTCAGTAAATATTCATATAAATCTCCAAATTTCACAAAAAACTTATGACACCCAAGACAACACAATGTAAACAAACGCCATAGGTCTCATAGATGTCTTATAATGACTGCCACGCATTGAATTTTTGTCAATGTGTGCGTTGGTGTAGCACAGTGTTGCAGCAAATTAATACATACACATTTTTGCTTGCAGGGACACGGTCACACTAAGTCACACTGATTCGCATACACTTGTCTATGTGGGTGTGAAATTTATGTTGTGTCTGCTTATATTTATATGTCTGTGGGCAGCTCCTCTTAATTATTTACTCATGACCTAGTGATATACTCTTTGTTGACAACTGACAGTGACTAATGACGGGTATGTTCCGAAATACACTGCGAGCACTGTAAGGTGTGACATCAATTTAGTATACTGCGAAGCCGTTCCTTTATAGTTAGGTATACTGGTTACTGCTTAAAACGGAACGCAATCAGCAGTTCAGCACTGAGAGCACCTTGCCTCAAAAACGCCAGTGCTCACAGTACAAAAATGGCGACGATTACGATAAATATTTCCTCAGATTAATACCCTCCTGAGTATATTTCCCTAGGATACTGCGGCAATTTACTGTCAGTTCATAACAGAACGAATTTCTCCACAGTAAGAGCACTGAACAGTGCCACAGAACACATACTCCTAGAACAGTGCTCGCAGTGTATATCGGAACACACCCTTAAATTTTGTTTAATAACCTCAACTAATAAAATTTTGTTTATTTTGTCACGTTGGTACTGTCCAACTAAGGTTGCAAGCATTGCAAGCCATAGAATAATTAACCTCTAGAATCAAGGTCAGCCTGTAACCGAAAGGGATAGGTAATAACTTTGAAATACCTCCCAAACGACATAATTTGTTTGGCACAATAGTATGCAATAGGCACAAATCCCGTGACACGCAGAAAGGGATAGAAAAAAACATATTTTTTTCTCATTCATCTTGTGTAACATCTCAACACTTTTATACACTAGTCTGTGGTTGAATCGTTGTCTTGTTTACTTTGTTTAGGTACCTGTTGTTTACTTGCTGTTGTTTCAGATTTTGATTTTTGGTTGGGCCTCTTTTTGGGAATTTGAATAATGGTTCGAGATGGAGTACTATCACCTGCTAAATCGGGAGAATTTATCAGTGAACGGTCACGCCATGTTAAAATTCACCCAGAGGGCATAGAAAAGTTGTGCGAGGAGGTAAAATACGACTATTAGAACTTTATATAAATAGATACGGTAACAACTAACATAAGCACTTGATACGAATTTCCAGTGATTCATCTAAATATTTATAAGGCAAAGGTGACTGACTGACTGACTGATCCGATAAGAAAGGATTTTTGAAAACTCCAACCCCAAAAGGGTTAAATGGGGGTTGAAAGTTTGTTTACAAGTTCGTGATACACGAACGTCAACGAACGAATCGGGAATCCCGATTCGTTATGGACGTGATTTTTGGCATGGGTACAGTTGACGACCTGGAGAGTGACAGGCTACTTTTTATCCCGGAAAATTAAGGAGTTCCTGCGGGAATACAAAAAAACTTAAAGCACGCGGACGAAGTCGCGGCCATCAGTATTCTATAATTATTATGTAGCTGGTACTAAACTCAACTTTATGTTCGTACTTACTTTGGCAAAAATAATAATCATCGCTCATCGCTGGGATAGAATAGAATATGTAAAATCCCACACAGCAAAGATTTTCCAGCAAAGATGCCACCTGCATTTTTGTAGGTCTGCACCAATGCAGGTGGCATTTCTGATCTGGTATATTATCATTATTGGTCTGGTACTGGTGTCTGGTAGTAAGCCGGGCCAGCTAATATAATTTTGACGTGACAACGTCTTATAAATTGGTTTGCCGGGAGACACTTCAAGAAACTGCGTTACGCTCCGCGCGTTATGCGCTTACAATGAGAGCGAGTGAGAGGCACGCGTCCCTTCCACTCGGGCATGGTTAGCCCGCCTAAGAGCGAGAGAGACAGACATAAAAAGTGAAAGGCACGCGTAAGTCGTTGTCACGTAAAACTTTCGCCCGTATATCGACTTTACAGGCAACCAATTTTTTTTTCTAATTACTTACCAGATTCTGTCATCTTTGAAAGACAACAAGCTTCAAATACCTGAAACTAACACAGACAGTATTCATCCCAACAAGGAACACCCACGTGCAGTGGACTGGGTGTTTGTAGCCGATGCTCTGAACTTCTGTTTCTGGTCTAGGAACAGGGATGAGCAGTGGACGGTTGATGGGTACACTGGATACTTTGCCTTGGAGGCAGCTTTATACAGAGCTTTGAAGGTATGTTATGTACCCATCCTAGTCCTAATTTCAATATTATAAATGCAAATGTGAGTTAGTTAATGCCACTTTCATGGCCCATAATTTCAACCAATTTTGATGTAATTTGGTATAGGTACACATATGTTATGTCCTGGGAAATATAGGCTAAGGAGTTCCCACGAGAAATAAAAAAACTTATTCTGATGCGGATGAAGTAGCTGGCAACAGCTAGGACTGAATATTTGCATGTCTAAGGGCTGATTTATCCAACTTTGAGTAACATTTAATCTGTGAATACATTTTGATTAAACGTTAAGTACTTGGTGTTGGAAGAATTGGCCCTAAATCGTACAATATTTGAACTAAGTACTATAAATTCTGAATTGTGTTTTTATTTTGCGTTGCCATCCTTATCAAGTCAAATTGCAATGAAATATGCAAGCTTTTATTTGTGCAGTATCCTACTTTGCATAGGGATGTTGCTTATTACCACTGAATACTTAATAGTACCTTTCAGGTATGACTGAAAACAATATTTCTTAGTGATTATTAAACAGAGGGTCATCCAAATTGACATTGTGGCCGATTCTGTATAACACAATTTCTAAACTAAACTAAAATGGCAGCTTTAAATCTAGTTCTGTCCCTTTCCGTAGGGAGTATTATGAAAGGGTAGCAATATTTGTAATGCTCTAATTTTATTATAGTAGAGATTGTGCACTACAGAATCGTCCCCAATCTCTGTTAGTTTTTAGTTTGATTAACATTTTAAACTATGTATTAATTGAAATCTAAATTGCATCAAATGTTCTAGATTACATAACTATTAAGCATTAGGTATACATGATACAATATGCTCCCAATGTAATACAGGTTTTTACATAGATAAGCTTTATATGTAAAACATTTTCTTTTTTTTTTCAGGAAGGCTACGATATTACAAATCCAGAATACTATTCAAAAATAACAAAAGAAGACCTAAAGCATATATTCAGAGGTGACACAGTCACTGAAATTCCTCTATTTGATCAACGAATAGCAGTATTACATGAAGTCGGTACAATACTAATAGAAAAGTATAATAAAACATTTGAAACTTGCGTGAAAGAAGCTAATAAGTCTGCCGTTAAGTTGCTTGAGATTGTCGTTGAAAATTTTCTATGTTTTCGTGATGAAGCACTTTACGAAGGTTGTAAAGTATCGTTGTATAAAAGAGCACAGATTTTGGTAGCAGATTTGTGGAATTTTCTAGATGGCAACGGATGGGGAGAGTTTCAAGAAATTGATAAGTTGACAATGTTCGCTGATTACCGAGTGCCACAAGTTTTGGTTTATTTTGGCGCTATGAGCTATAGTGATGAACTGATTGACAAATTGAAGAATGGTAATTTTTTGTATGATTATGTTTAGCAATATTTTAGGAAAAACATGCCAATATTGAATAATATTTAAATTGTTTGAAATTCTACAATTATTGTCATTAATTACATTATAAAATTAGTAACTGATAATTTTAACTTGGACTAATAAATTTAATTCATTAAACCAGACACATTTTGAATTTAAATTTTATATTATTTTTTGTAAAGATATTCTGAATAAGTACAACAGTAGAGGAATTTTGTATGAGAAATTTCTACATATAAACAGTTCCTCGCAGGGCCTCTCCAATACAGCTGACCGCTTGTAATACATATAATTCACCATTCTGTGGATGTTAAGCCATTGGTTCTATATCTGATCTCTCTTACGTTGTGTCGGGAATTATGAGGAAATTATGAGAGTGAGGGAATAAAAAGTGCGGTCATTCTAGTGCTCATCCCTGTGCAGATTGGCAAATTTGGTTGGAATGATATTATTATTAAAATGACTATGTGATTATGAGATTCACTACCAATGTGACTACCTGTGCAACATTATAAATAAATAGTATTTTTTCTATGCCCACAGATATCCTTCTACCCAGTGGTTGTCCAGAAGAAATAGAAATCCGAGGTTGTTCTATTCATACCATAGAACTGCTAAAGCAAAGGCTTCAGGACACGATAACCACAAACAAACTAAACACAGAAGTCCCTAATTCCAGTCTATTGGACTATTATCTATGGTGCTACAGACGGAAACATGCGACTGAAATGGAGAATATTCCATACCATAAGACTTTGGGTATTTATTACTGATATCCCTATCATTTATTAATTTTTCGTTCTTATTGAAAGGAAAGTATTATAGAAAAAACCGGCCAAGTGCGAGTCGGACTCGCGCACCGAGGGTTCCGTACAAACCTGTAGTAAGTTTTACTATTTATGACGTATTAAAAACAAGACGAAATGAACCGCAAAACTAACTTTGTTTGTAGAGGTTTATTGTTAATATCAAAAAATTACGTTTGTTGTATGGGAGCCCCCCTTTAATATTTACTTTATTGATATTTAATTATTTATTTTGAAAGGTAATATACAAGTTAATATTCTGTGAAAATTTGAACCGTCTACCTGTTACCGTTTTTAATATTAAGCAAAAAAATACGAAAAAAACACGTTTATTGTATGGGGACCCCTCATAATATATATATTTTTTAAATTTTTAGTATTTGTTGTTATAGCGGCAACGGAAATACATCATTTGTAAAAATTTCAGCTTTCTAGCTATCACGGTTTATGAGATACAGCCTGGAGACAGACAGACAGAACCCTAAAAAGGATGGTACGGCTCTGTCTGTGTCCTTTTTAGCGTATTGCAATATTGGAAAGGGGTCATCCATATAGTATGTCACACTAATTTTGTAATTTTTTGACCCCTCCCCTGTCCTTGTCACAGCTGGAAAATATAATATACACAGTATAAGCATAGATTAAGGATTGGTCACCTAAAGAACTAATCCTAAATCCTAAATCTATGTATATCCTAAGTATATTTTTATAATTGTGATTTCTAGTTAAAGTTTTAATAGTATTTTTATACATATTATATATTAATTATTGTAGTTATGAAATAATGTAAATAAAATAACATATTTTATATTTGAGGCTTTAATTGACATTTTCATTTCTGTCTAAACATCAAAAATACACCATATCTGAATTAATATAATATAATTTACAGGGCATAAATATTTTATATTTACTGGTATTAGACTAATAAAAAAGGAAGACTATCATGTGTGATTTATATGTGTGATTTTACTTTACTATATTAAAATTGGCTCTTATTATTATATACGTAAGTACTAGTTTCCGGTACTATGTCTCCCTTTTTGATTAAGTCTAAGAAACTTAATCAGATACGAGTATATATATTTCTTCTACATCACCATTTAAATAGATTGTTTCACAATTGAATATGCCCATTATCACATTCTAGATTTTTCTTATATTTACTTAAACACAAAACTTTTAAGTAATTATTTTTCAATAGGTACCTACTATTTTCAAAATAATAATATTATTTTCTCCCATAAAAAGAAATATATGCTGTAATGTTTTATCACCATAAAGTAAATTATAATAATGATTACACACAACCTCGTGATATGATAATAATATACCTATTATATTAGTTTATAGCTTATAGCTAACATAATGTTCTATTTACAACTTTGGCTTTAGCTTTAAAATGATTATTAATGGCACTAAATATTTACATAGTAACCTAATGAATATAAATTTAACTATAAATAATAGTGTGACCATTCATTAAAAATAATTTTTAATTCATTAAATAATTGATTTACTTTACACGGAAAATAAACGATAGAGGCCTAAGAGCAGCTTCTACGAATATGAACTTTCAGTATTACGAAATTAGCATCATTGCTAAAGCTCTGTCTACTTTTGAAGAATATTTTCTGTGAATGGAATGTATTCATGTTTCGTTATTTTCTTTATCTTCTCATTCGTTATAGTTATTATAATTTCATTTAATTTTCCAGATATTAAATAATAATTGTTTGATTATTTTAAAAATTATTGATGATTTTATTTTGACTATGATTAGTAAAAATTTATTTTGGAACGATTTTGAATAGGTTAGTGTCGTTAACTTTTAATAAGTAAATTTTCAAAAAAATCTCATAGATTTGTTGTCATTTTTGTCGTATTGTTCGAATTAAATAAAAAACTATTTTAAACTACGTAACTCATTTACAACATAGTAAATAGGTTGTAGTCACAAAAGAATTTAAGAATTACAATAAATTATAAAATTCTGTATTGAAATGTTGTAAAAGTGAAAGTTTTCGAGATCAAACCTTACACTTATTTGCTTTTTAAAAATAATAAAAGAACGCAAAGTAAATAGGTATAATTACTTACACATAGTTTGAGTTAAATATTCTCCAGATAAATAAGACTCCCAAAGCTGGCAAATCATCGCATTTGCGTGATTTTTGGCCATGTGTCGCATTCAGCGTGGCAAAATATGCAAACAGCTAAAAACCAAGTTAAACATGTGACAAAAAAAATTAAGAGAAAAAAACTATTTTCGATAAAAACCATTACAATCGAATCAGCAAACCTCTTCAGTTGTAACTGTATTCGTTATATTGTTAAATAATTAAGCTCTAAAATGCCATCACAATTTTAATAGCCACATACAAATTGGCCCAACGTGTTCGATCAATGCATTCGATGATAAAATCATTTACCATTACCTACTTGGCGCTTGGACACCAGTCGCAATCTCCACTAGCTCGCTGGAAAAATCTGTGCATATTTTGCAACCAGAGTCGTCAGATTTTGACGACCGGGATGGCGCAGTGTTGAGCGCTGTTGCCTTAACGTGGGAGGCCAAGGGTTCGATTCCCGGCAGGGTCAATTTGGGAATTTATAATTTCTGAATTTTCTCTGGTCTGGTCTGGTGGGAGGCTTCGGCTGTGGCTAGTTACCACCCTACCGGCAAAGACGTACCGCCAACTGCCAAGCGATTTAGCGTTCCGGTACGATGCCGTGTAGAAACCGACCGTACCGTAGAACCGTGTATAGGTTTAATATAACTACCATACCCCTAACAGATTAGCCCGCTACCATCTTAGACTACATCATCACTTACCATCAGCTGAGATCGCAGTCAAGGGCTAACTTGTAGTGGAATAAAAAAAGAAGATACATTGGTGAAACTCATTGCGCAAATGTGTATGAAGACTACACTTGGATATAACCTAAAATTACAATTTATTTACTGTTGAATTTAGATTTCAAGCTTTCGAAAAACGCCAATTTTGTTTTTATTGTCCCCGGTTCAGGGACTGGACTGCTGGGCCTGCTGGATTCCCTGGTCACCTCCTCGCCCTCGGGTATATCCTTGGAACCCCCGGGCACAGTGTGGGGGGTTGGCATGGACAGCTTGAGTTCTTCCCGAAATTCCCTGGATATGCTTCTGGCTGTGAGACTGTGCATGTATTGCAGTTTGTTCCCTGGTTTCTCTTTGTAGTCTGAGCTGAATATGTTTTCTTTGCTTTTCTGACGCTTTAATACGGGTTGGGGTACCTGGGGACAGTTCAATATTTTCAATTTGTTTTCATTTGTTTTTTGTGTTTGAGAATAAATTCTTTAACCACATATTAACGAGTGGAAGTATGTGCTACTGACTACTGAGATTATAATTTTAAAATCGATATAATTCAACGATTGTATTTTTTTCTCTTTTAAAATATATTTTAGTTGAATTATGAGAAAACTGCAGAAAGTAAGTTTTTAAACTAAAAGTAACAGATTCATTCAATATTTCTTGTTAATACTGACCTTGACTGGCTCATGAAGGCTTTCCATGCTGACAAATTTCTTAGCCAATTCCTTCACATTCGGCAGTTCAGCCGGCAGATCATCAATTTCACTCTTAAATGGAGTTTCCTTAACACTATCTATTTCCACTGGTTCTGTAACATCGCCGCATTCACTTTCACTAAGCCTATCAACGGTTCCTACCGAATTTTTATCAGGTATATTGATATTGTCATTTTTGTCAGCCGCATATCGCCTCGATAGCTTATCTTCTGGTGTACATTTCACAATCTCACCTGTTTGCACATTGTATATTTTTATGGAATCTTCTACACTGCACGAACTTAGCGAATTTTCGAAGCTTGTTGGGGATTTCTCAGCTTCATCATTTAATTTATCTGGATTTGAAGCTTTATCAGTATTATAAGCAGTCTGTAATATTTCTTCGAATTTTTTATCTGTATCATCATCTGTACAAGTGGGTTTGATAAATAGTGTGTGTTCGTTTGTGTCTTCGTAGTCTATTATAATTTCGTTGTTGCATTCACTGGGCATAGTTGTTATTGAGATTTGTTCTTTATTTTTATTCTCGAATGTTGTATACTGCTGGTTAGTGGCTATTGTATTGAATTGTTGTATTAGAAGTCCCTGAAAATGTTATTGTCTTATGATTAGCTGGAATTGATAAAGTTGTATCTTTTTGATTAGAATCTGAATTCGTAAACGATACTGGTAGCATCCAAATTGACTCGAGACTATTTTAGTAAATTTTGGGACACTTTTTTGGAAAATATCAAGATCCTTTAATTTATTCTGCCGCCTCAGAAACTTGTTACTTAAATTGTCCTCCAAACATATCAGAAAGATTCCGCATTTACGATCCCATTATCACAACATTCTGCAAGAATTTATCTTATTAATCGTTATGTTATAAATACTTAAATATAATAAGACATAAAGTTAACCTTTTCAGAAGTAAATCGTGCTTGTGACGCTATTAGAGCAAGGCAATGGTGATTGTTGCAATGTTAAATATTATAATTTAGTGGCGTGTATGGCTGAAATGATGCTGTGATAGGAAAGATCCGATACATTTTGTTAGTTTCATGACAAGCTTGCCCTGAAGTGTTAGTCAATTGTTTCGTCAAAATCTTACAACACTCACCACTAACTTCTTTGGAGGATTACTTGTTGTTATATAACTGAAAACTTTAATAAGGACACAAATCTATGAGTGCAGTTCTAGTCGTTACGTTTGTTTTGATTTAAAAGTGCAGAGTGCTGTTAGTCAGTCAAATTCGAAAAATCATGCCAACTTTAAACACTCAGCAGGCAATTTTAGTTTTGAAACCAAGATTTTTATATTATCCTTTCACCAATAGTCGTTCTTAATGAGTTATGAATGATTTGGATAATAAATAAATAACTATATTCGATCGGCTTAGTGGCTATGTAAGTACTAGACATAGTAAACGGAGATTCGTCAAAGAATTTTTTTGGTACTGTCAGTAAGTGGGAGAAAGGTGGATTAACTATTTAATTAATTGGAGCTATATCACCATAGGTCTCTATGAAAGCCTTTGCTTAACCTTACGCTTCCACCGAATGTGAAATTGAGGCCTGCCCTTCTTTTGGGCCGAACGTAGAAGTCATCGCTTCTGAGCGTACCACTCCGTCTAACATCTGTGTAAGTTTCGAAAAGGTCTTCTGTCATCTCGGGCTTTTGCGGTATCTTAAGTCTGAGGTTGTCCTCGTTTTCTTCATGACCGTTATTTCCGTCTATATGTCTTTCCTTTTGGGTGGTTTTGGGTCTGTCGGTGTGGTCGTTTATGTCTTTGTCAGGGTTTTCGAATATAGGGTTGATAGCGAAATTGGGACTGGCATTTCGGGGGCTGAGGACGACGCGCGTCAGACTCTGATGCAAGGCCGCTGCTTCGAGGTCGCTCAAGGAGCTGCTGGCACTTACAGGCGAGGCGAACTCTCTATCGAAATTGTCTAAACTCGTCGATTTGTTTATTGAACTCGAGAGGGAACTTGCGCCGCTGATACTGCATTTGCGCTCGCCGGAGGAGGACCTCGCTTCTTTGATATAATAGTCTCGGCCGTATCTGAAATTGGGAGATATAAAGTTTTTAATTGGTACTAAAATCTGAAATAAGTACCTAACAGAGGCATTAATTATTAGGTGGTTAATGTTACTTTTCATATTTGTATTTTTATGGTATTGCGCTATTGTTTCGACAAAATCTTTATTATTTTATTAATGCTACCAGCTAAAATGTGTGTTAAGAATATTTGATCAGGTTAACATTGAGGAAACAAAACTAAATGGTCTTTAGAAAATTATGTTGCAAACTTGAAAAAGTTCTAACATGCTTATAACGAGAACCATCCAGTATATTATTTATGTTTCATAGCTTGACTTGTTAGTCAACTATGTACTAATAAAATAATTAATTAGTACCTAATACTGTAATTAATGTAATTTTGCAGTTACATAAATGTTGTCTAAAAACAGCGGCTGCAACTGATTATGTATTATACTTATTACTTATCTAATCAAACGATTATTCAATGTACAATGTACCAAGGTCCTAAACATGGAAAATAGTATTTTTATTGTCATACTTAAGATTTTCAGTTGGGATTTTTTGATTTGTACAATTGTACTGATACTTACTGTTTTGGAAAAAAAAACTAAGGAAATTTCAGACAAGGGGCCATACTGCCAACTCTTAGCAATACTTAAGCAATATTACTCAAAATGAAAGTTTGATGTCATTTTGAGTAATATTGCTCCTAAAATAAGGATTATAATAATTCTAAAACGCGAAAGTCAACAATAATGAAACAATATGGCTTCTAAGCGTCGGCAGTATGACCCAAGGTAATTTAGCTACTAACCGTTTGTATTGTGGAAGATCTTCCGAATGAACATTTCTCAAAACCTTAGGAGATGGACTCATCGACCTTCTTTCGTTCATCATAACTTCATCTATACTCTTACTGGTTTTCAATGGCCTTTTTTCCACTATTTCTTTCGTTGAACTATTTCTAGAGTCCTCTACTTTTGGTTTCGAAACGTCTTCGCATGACGAAAGTTTGCCACTCTCTTGATCTTTATTCGTTGTCAACGTGTCGAAAAGAGATGAAGTGCTTTTTGCTGATAGCCTCTTTTTAATGGCTTCTGGTGAATACGGGTTGTTCGGCATGTCGACGTAATTCAACCACTTTTTGCGCTCCCTGTACGCTATCGAGCCTAAAATTTAAATTGCTTCAATTAACATTCTGCAATACAATCATTTATATCGGCAGATCACTTAAGTAGTTTCTTTGATTTTAAATGCTACTGGTTTTTGTGTACGTATTCGTGAGCGAGATGATTTAATCCTCCAATTATAAGGTTCGAGGAATTAAGTCATCGAAATCACGAAGCGGATCTTATCTCATTTTTGTGCAATGATCCGTGAGAATCGTGCACGTTATGCAGTTTTTGCAAATCTACTGAAATCTGAAAATTGCTTATTGCGCAGGCACGCATCAGGTTGGACCAATTATCTACTGATACCAGATAGTTGTCTTACAAGCTTTTTTAGGAATTTAATTATTGTACACTATAAATTCCATTTGTTATTTATTGTTAAACCATTAGGTTTATATGATCTAGAACTATCAAAGTTTAGAACTATCAAAATTCTAACCTGGTATTAAGTCGTTTTCCTCATTTTTCGGAGTGGAACATCTGAAAGCAAAGAACAATTTTGGTTTTGAAATTTATCTAAAAACCGACAAAATTCGACGAACGATTAGATGAGATTTTAAATCTTGTTTTTCCTTTCAATTGGACTGAATATTTTACTCAGTTTAAATTTGCCATAGATATATTTGTTTGTTTGTTTGTTTAAGTTTACGTACTGTTGAGGCTCTTCGAAATGTCTCCTGCGTAGACTGTCAGCGTACCTTTGTACCGGGACTGCTACAGTTTCCTCGTAGTCTTTCTCACGTTCGAAACGACTAAGTGTGCTTGTAGTTCCTGAAACAATCATTAAAAAAGCATTTAATACTACTCTTCTCTATTGTATTGTCTTCTTCATCTAATTAATGACTGACGCCTGAAAAAAAAAGTTCTAAAATATTTTTACGAATTTAGCGTTTAAGATAGGCGAGAAATATTATGCTTGCTTCACTATCTAGTTCTTGTTAGCCGAATTAAAACTGATGGTAACGTGTTTTAGTAGACATACCTTTGTTGTACGCGGCTAGAGGTTTTGGATCATCAGTTTCCTCACTTAAATTCCCATTTATATTGTTATCTTCAGAATAATTAGCATGCCCATTCATCATTGTCCTATGGATTTCCTCTTTCAAATTAAACTCTGTTTTAGATAACGGTCCACTATCGACATCGAGTAATAGAATTGAATTGTAATTATTATTATGACCTTCGTTCAATATTATTCCATTATTATTATTCGTAGCTATGTTAATATCTGGTGGTTTAAAGTCGACAGTGTCTTCGCTAATAACTCTTTCATTGAAAGCTTCTTCCACGTTTTGTGGTTCGTCAATGAGCGTAAGGCTATCTGGTTCGAAGTCTAACACTTCTTCTACTTTAGGTTTTCCTCCGATAACATGTTTGGAGTCTAAGACTTTTTTGACATCACTCTTATATTCTATTTCTTGATCCTCGGCGTCACTGGCATTATCGGATAAGTCTGTTGTGTCATCGGCGTCTCTATCGCCTATAAGAGCCCTGTATTGAGTAGTGTTAGAATTGGGTACAAGCATAGGAACTGGGGCAGATTGTATGTTCTTTATTTTCTTCTTTTGGAAAAGCCAATTTTCCTCCCATGATCCATCTGCCGCTTGAATATCGCTGCCCGAAACTTCGTCGAACTCGCGATAATCATTATCTGAAACAGGAAGTTCAATTTTTTTTTATTTCTTAGTTTTTTTTAATCGATGAATATACGCTGAATTTAATTACGTCATACTAGGTATTTGAATAACTTGTTTTTATTTTTTATCCTTTTGAATAAACAAACGCATATAACAAATACAACCAAATACTTTTCGTTTAAAATATTAGTAACAGTATAATTTTGAGTGGTAATAAGTAAATAAGTTTACAAATTACAATGGTCATGATTCTTGATTTTTTTAATAATGCTATTTAGGTATTAGAATCCCTACTATTATATGATTAATGGGAAGGTGGATGATCTTCAGTAATGAGTAATAGGTACGATGTTGAGAGAGACATTACAACACGGTATAAAAGTTATTGTTAGTACCTCTTGCATGCACAATGTCACCTCCGAACTCAGGGAAGGGCACCCGTCGAGGCACCTCTGGGGCGTCTTCTGTTGCATCCCCCTCCTCCCAGTCCGACGCGTCGTCTTCTCGCTGAAATACAACAAAAATTATGTTATTTATCTTTATAAAATGTGTTTGATTTTTATCAACAGTATATTTAATTTTCTAAGCGACTTCTTTCGAGTTTTTTCCTTTTTTTTCGAGAAGCGCTTGCTAATTTTTATCTCCGCCCGCTCCGTGTGTGATCAGAACGTGGCGGACAGCGGACCTGTGTCCGTTCCTTCCATATTTTCCATTGTTTCCAGGCATGTCTGGCGTGAGGGCTGAGGAGAGCCAAACTCTTGATTTGTCTTTTGATTTCGTGACCTGAGAGCACCTTGATACCACCTTGATACCATTCTAATCATCGTTAAGTTTTACTTACGGGAGGAGTGCAGATATCCCCGGAAATCCTAGTGTGCAAGAAGTCGGATTGAATTAGGTACACTAATGTGACCGCTTAATCCATTTTCAAAGATTAACAATTATTGCTACTTTTTGGGGATACTTACGGGGGGAGTGATATCCCTGGTGGTTCTCGAGTGCAGGGAGCGCGGGGAAGACCTGTCCGAGGGGGAGGGGCTGGCGCTGGCTGAGTGAATCCCACTGCTGCGACCGCCGGACCCATTTTCAGTTTGGTAACGTTCGATGACCTGAAAGGAAAGATTTTTATCAGATGTTAGACATTCATAGATAGTTTTTAAGTGATGGAAGATTTGTATTGTTGTGATCAAGATTAAATATAGTTTTGGCCTTTCAAGTACCTTCAGTTGCGGTTGCTTTCTCGTTCATAACTCCTGAATGCTTAAAGACCAAATAAATATCGATGGAAGAAAGCCATTGTAGCTTTATATACCTAAAAACGGTAAGAAGGTGCTCGTATATAGGTGTTATACCTACTTGAGGTTTAGTTTTGTTTGAGTTTGAACTTCCAAAATTTAGTATAGTCCCCATCAAATCTGATATAATAACAGGTAGGAATGGCATTCCGAACCAGTGGTAGATTTACTCGACGATTCAAAAGTACTTGTAATAAGTTTAATTGAATAAAAAAATGTCAGATAAGAGTTATGAGTCGGTAGCTACAGCTAGTTACCTACATTTTGGACATCGCTGCCATGCAAATTGCAATGTACTAAATGTTTCATGTTTACATAATTGTTCATTCTTATCACATTTCTTTATCAATTACTTGCACCTTGAAACTTTTAAAAATATTATCTCTGTATTAGTGACAATGACCTCACTTGTTTTGTTTTAGCAACCGTTAATTATATACCTAACTAGCTGATGCCCGCGACTTCGTCCGCGTGGATTGAGGTTTTTCGGTTCCCGCGGGAACTCCTTAATTTTCCGGGATAAAAAGTAGCCTATGTGCTATTCCAGACTATAATCTATCTCTGTGCCAAATTTCATCCAGATCCGTTCATCCGTTGGAGCGTGATTGAGTAACAAACATACATCCATACATACATCCATCCATCCAAACTTTCGCATTTATAATATTTATATATATGGATTAACATCGATTATGCAGGATTTTAAGTGTATTAATTAGGTAACCCGACCTGAGAGCAATGCTGCAAATGGTACCCACTTCGGGTCCAAAAATATTCTTTGTGCGTTGAAATAACTTTTAAATATTTTATACTTAATCGTTCTATCATGAAACTCTAAAAAAAACGTAAAATAATATTTTGAACTGCAAAGATTGGTAGGTCATTAAGTACATAATATCTACCTAGTTATTTAGGTAGGTACGTTAAAAAAAATACGTACAATACTTAAAAAAAAGTAATACCTACCTATGAAAAGAGTTGACATTTTAATATAATATTAGATAACTCAATCCGCGTTATTCGTTATCAAATATCTACAAATGAATATAATAAACATATTACAAACACAAACAATAGCAATTAATAACCACCAAAGACTAATAAAAAGAAAGTAGAAATCACACCACAATTTCACAGACAAAAACCTGACCTCGTCATTTCCATCGGGAAAGTAGACAATGAAATTCAAAATTCAAAATTCAAAAGTTTTTTATTCAAATAGACTTTTTACAAGTGCTTATGAATAGTCGAATGAATCTACCACTGGTTCGGAATGCCATTCCTACCGAGAAGAACCAGCAAGAAACTCGGCGGTTGCTCTTTTGAAAAAAAATAAATAAATTACAATTTCATTAATTTGTAATTACATACGTAACCGCTGTCCTTAGCATTGCTGGAGCGATTCAATTCCATGCTCCTTTGTCATTTACGTAATCTTCAACAGTATAATAAGCTTTTTTCAGAAGCATACTTTTAATGGACTTTTTAAACTTGTGTAAAGGCAAGTTTAAAATAGGTTGTGGAATTTTGTTATAGAATAGAATGCTCATTCCCACGAACGACCTTCGGACTTTCTTGAGGCGGAGCGATGGAGTCACGAGCCTATGGCGGTTTCTAGTTGGCCTATCGTGCAAATCGCATATTCTTTTGTAATTCTGAATATGCTGTTTTACAAAGAAAATGATGAGACTGAACAGCATCTTTACAAGAAAACCGAATGATACCAGACCGATTATAGCATTTATTAGGTCGAGATACAGGGCCTTTTTTGTTGAGCCTCCTAAAGAAAGGTTCTCACGGGAGAGAGCGCGTGGTACTGTGTGTGATACGAGTACAACTTAGTACAACGATATACGGTGGGACGGTCTAATTCGGATGTAGGGTTGGCGATACGGAGAAACAATATCCATTTGAAATACTATTCAGAAAAATTTTTCTCTATCAATTTTATATCATACTAGCAGATGCCCGCGACTTCGTCCGCGTGAAATAGGTTTTTAAATTCCCACGGGAACTCCCTAATTTTTGGGGTATATATATAGCCAACGACACTCACAAATAATGTGGCTTTCTTTTGGTACCAGAATTTTCAAAATCGGTTCTGTAGATCCAGAGATTATCTACCCCCTACAACCTCACAAACTTTACCTCTTTATAATATTAGTTAAATTAAACAAAGAATTAAAGAAAGATAAAATTAGAAACTTACTCCTAACTATATATTTTAGGTTACAAAAAATACACGCCGTCCAAGTGATCGTTAATTGGATTTGGATTTCGGTTTTGTAATAATCCCGTAGATTTCCGGGATGAAAAGTCCGTCATATTCTGTCTAAGTAGGTCCGTAAAGGTCTGTCTCCGAGACGCCAGCTAGTTTTGTACCAAATTTTGTTAAAATCGGTCTAAATATGGAATTTGCTATGTAAAAGGTAACAGGAGCGCGGCAAACACTTTCGCATGGTGATATTATGAATAGCAATTCATATTAATTGTGAAGGCCATAAAATCCTGAACTTCAGAATTTCTAAACACTCAACACTAAATTCACAGTTCTCAAAATTTCTGCTAACTCTATAAAAGCTCTAGGATATAAAAAAAATACTTCCTGTCCTTAAAAAAAGCAGTAACTCACCCAACTAATAACATACAAGATAAACACTGCAAATATACCGAGTAGTGTCATTATCCCACACCTACTGACTACCTAACAGTACAAATGCACTATCAAAATAAATACGATAAAAATGTCATGGACATCCAATCAGCATACGATAAATTACTTTCACGTAGGTCTAATAATTAAAAAGTTATGATTTTACGTACCATTTCTTCGTGACTACCGCAGACTATCTGTGTTGGACAGACCTGATATCGTGATATCGAAATTTTATCGGCGCATAGTGTGATAAATATAATAGTTTATCATGGAATCACATTGTCACCCTGTGTTATCCAGGTTCTTTTTTTGCATATCTTAATCGTATCTTTTATAATACATCTGATTTATTAGGCGGATTTGCTTGACGCAAACAGGAGTGGACTGAGTGGGGCGGTCCGCCCCGGGGACTTGGGTCTAGGGGGGCCTCCGCACGTTGAGAAATCTTCATTAGTCAAGTCCCATTCATTTTTAACAGACTTCCAAAACAGGATGAGGTTCTCAATTCGGCGCGTATGTTTTTTAAAGGCTTTTGTTCCAAAATTTTGAAGTTTTATTTATTTATTTTGATTTCACTATAAATTAGAATTTGACTGCGATCTCACCTAGTGGTAAGTGAAGATGCTGCATTCTAAGACGGTAGCGGCCTATGTAAGTATTTCGTGATTGTAAAAAAAAAACTTAGAAATTAACCCCTAGCAGCCCTAAATTAAAAGGATGACACGTTCGTGTGTACAATTGCTAAGGATTCTCCATGCTAAGGTTATGTTTACATCATTAATTGGATATAGAGCCTGTTCTACACGCTTCATAGGACTCATACGTAAGTGCAGATACGAATAAAGTGAACAGCGAGATAGTGGACGATAGTGAGTGACTTTTCCTTTAATAAATCAAATATAAGAAATCAAGTTTCCTTCCGTTCAAGGTTTCTAGTTATAGCTTGTATAAAGATGCGAATTGCGTGCTAACCACCAATTACGGATTTACAAGTGTTTTATTGTTAGTAAAAGTGGGTCTTGTCTTCTGTTTTTTACTAGGAATTATGCCTGAAGGTTTATGTCAATGTCTTTCAATCAAATTATAATATACTTAGTTCTCCTGCGTACCGCGCGAGCGCTGGCAGTGCTGCGGCCTCCTCCACCGCTCTAGGTAGTAAGCGCTGGAGTCGCTTGTCGCTCACCTTGTTCAGTATAGCAGTAGCCAGCAGGTCCTCATACGTGGATGACTCGGTAGGTGTCTGTGGCTCTGCAGCGTACCGCGCGAGCGCTGGCACTGCTGCGGCCTCCTCCACCACTTTATCGACTAAGCGCTGGAGTCGCTTTTCTCTCACCTTGTTCAGTATAGCAGTAGCCAGCAGGTCTTCATACGTGGATGACTCGGTAGGTGTCTGTGGCTCTGCAGCGTACCGCGCGAGCGCTGGCAGCGCTGCGGCCTCCTCCACCACTCTAGCTACTAAGCGCTTGAGTTGTGCGTGGGCCCCGCTGGCGCCCAACGTGTGACCATGACTGGGCCCGGAAGGTTGTTGAGGTAGATCTGGAAAAGACAAAGAAAGATGATACTATTAATAGTGACTCAATTTCAAGACTCTTGCTTGTAGCCTTGTAGGGCGTTATGGACTTCCTCGCCTGCTACAACCAACTACCTAGTTAGGATTCACTTCCTAAGTGTAGGTGTTGAAATGATACACTCGATAATGACTAACACGATAGTATATTATAATAACGACATATTGTAAAATAACACTGTATAGATAGGTATATGGTAAAAGAGAGGTGGGCCTAGCAGCGCGGCTAGACGGCCACGCTTGTTCGCGTCTGTCGAGTGAATAAGCCACCGGCCGTTCGACGTTGCTTTCTGCCAAATCAGCGATTCGATATTCGAACTTCAATACATAGCTGGCAGACGTATGCACTGGCCGTTGCGAAGCAAAGAGGCCAGCTAGCGGAGCACCACAGCCTGTAGGCATTGACTTACCAATACATTAGACGCACCATCGAAACGCAAAAAACGGCACGGTCAAATTGTGCACAAATAGGTATTCTGAACAATTTTCGCCTCAGTCGCGCATGAGTACACTAGGCGACAAAATGTCGTATGTGTCGAATTGTTATTACAAAATTGAACCCTAAATATAAAGCCATATGGTTGGTTTTTGTGAACCGTTTGGTGTCTCATTCTATATTATCTATAGCTGTGTTTGTATAAGCTATTGTGGACGCTTTTTGAGTATTAATTTGTAGGTAGGATGGACGTACCAGTCCCAAACCAGTAACCTGTAGTTGACCATTTGCGTCAAAAGGTCAATATTTTAAGAATTCGCGCCAATATCTGTAGGTTTTTTAAGTCTGTGTTACTGTATCATATCTTTGAGAATCTAATGCTGTGAAATTGTGGGTAAATGAATAAAAAATATAGCTTTCTTTTTCCTTTTTGTCGCCACGTATCTCGTTCACTCGCCGTTCGGCCGCCATTGCTATTAGGAGTGTTCAATGAAAGGTAAAGTTAAATTGATTCAAATCGTAATATTTTTGAAGTAAATTGCAAATATTTTATGAAATTTAGCTAATATATTAATCAGTGTAATGATAGCAGATATAAATTTGATTTGATTTTAATAGGTTTCTGAGACCGGTTAACTACTGGAACGCATGTTGTATAGGGTGCCAATAGTTGACCATGTGGTTAACTACTGGTTATTTCTTTAATTTAATAGGGTGCCTATCATTGACCACATGGTTTACTACTGGTTATTTCTTTAATTTTCTTTTTTGGTCATTATTATTCAACAATTCCTTTTGATTTTATTGATGCACAATACAAAATTAACGATTTTTATTAACATATTCCAGTAGTTGACCAGTGGTTTAGGATTGGTACATTCATAGTGTTCGTGGAGTTGACCAGACATTTGTATATTTTAGGTGTCCTACTAAAATTGACATTGCCAACATACAGGTTGTCAAGTAAATAATGGATAAGCTTGAAATGGGTGTTAAGAGCTAATGACCGCTCCAAAAAAATTACAAGAAAAATCTATCCTTATTAAGTATGCAGTTTTCGAGTTATGAGGTTTTATAAAAAAAATACCTTAATTACCTTACCTTACCTTACCTTAATAATTACTTTGCTTTACATTTTTTTACACAACGAGCACAAATTAATGCAATACCAAATAATTTTGCAATATACATGTGCTAATAAATAGGCAACTAATAATAAGTACGATAATCTGTTGCATGTTTCGTTAAAAAAAAAATTGAATTTGTTTATCTGGGAAAAAAATGCTGTTTTATTTTATCCACCCTGTATGTGTTAATACGTTGGTCAATTACTGGCTCAATCTTGGTCAATAACTAGCTACTGTTGGTCTAACTAAGGAACAGTTCATCTTTTAGGATTTATGCCATAATTACAGAAATTCCTTAATACTTATGCTGCTATGATTTAACGTCCTCATTTTGTCTATAAACAAACTTACAAAATAACATAGAACTAAGGTCTTCCGTCAAAATCTGTTAAAATGACAGCTAATTAAAGTCAAAATATCTCCTTAAATGGTTTGGGAATGGTACGTTAACCCTAATGTTGTAAACTGTATCCTTAGTTGGTAAATCGATGCCTGTAGGTATTCTAATTAATGTAGATAGAGAATCGAGAGAATTAGAAATTACGTCTCAAAAAAGTGAGTTTATTGCTGTAACCGATTTTGATTAAAAAACGTGATAAAATCGAAAAATAAAAATTATAATTCACTCGTCTTTCGAGCATTCAACCAACATCAATGAGTCACAATCAATTTAAGTATTCCAATATTAAAAGTCAAACTTGTATTGTGATGCAAATAAAAAGGTGTAAGACAATAACATTCCAAAAATGTGAGCAACCCATTCATTGTGGTAAGAACCATTATATTCAAAAATAACCATGCTAATTGCTATAGATAGTTTTAATGTCGACAGATTCAAATAAGTGAAATAAGGAGGCAAGAAACGCATTTTTCGGTGCAGAAAATTCGCATTCACACATTTTCTGCACTAAAAAATGTGACCCGACATCAACATTTTTTCGGTGCGTCTTTTAGGTTAGGCTATGGTCCATTTTATGCAAATAAAGAGTAGAACTTAGAAGCTGTCGAGTGTTGACACCTATACTTACCTAGGGTGTGTTCCGAAATACACTGTGAGCACTGTAAGTCCCTAGCATTGACTTACCAATACATTAGACGCACCATCGAAACACAAAAAACGGCACGGTCAAATTGTGCACAAATAGGTATTCTGAACAATTTTCGCCTCAGTCGCGCATGAGTACACTAGGCGACAAAATGTCGTATGTGTCGAATTGTTATTACAAAATTGAACCCTAAATATAAAGCTATATGGTTGGTTTTTGTGAACCGTTTGGTGTCTCATTCTATATTATCTTTAACTGTATTTGTTTATGCGATTGTGGACGCTTTTTAAGTATTATTTTGTATCCTTAGTTGGTAAATCGATGGTCCCTAGTAAGAGCACTGAACAGTGCTCGCAGTGCTTATATCGGAACACCCACCTAGTCATATGATGAAAACTGCGTTCTTTAGCTCCTACTTATATTCAACTTTGCTCAGCAACATCGCTCTTTGATTGAGCTAAATTACGCTTGTCTCCATGTTTTTGCTCTTGGTAAATAAGTATCTAATCCACTAAAGCCCATTAATGTCCCACTGCTGGGCACAGGCCTCCACTCTCATAGGAGAGAGGTAATTAGAGCTTAGACCCACCACGCTGCTCCAATGCGAGTTGGCGGGCTTTAACGACTATTAACATGTTAGTGATAATAACCGGGACCGACAGCTAAACGTGCTCTCCGAGGCACGGGGGTGAAACATCGTCAATTTCCTAACTCTGGGCTAGTACTGAGAATTTCTAGTCAGAAAAACCCAATATGTACTTAATTTTATGGCCCGACCCGGAACTCGAACCCGGGACCTCGTCGGCCGCAGTCGAACATGCCAATCACTAGACCAACGAGGCAGTAAAATAAAGTTAAATAAGTATCTAATATCTACCCACAATAAGTAGGTATATATTCGCACCATAAAAATACAATAAATTGATTGCCTACAAAAGATCTCTAAGCATTAAGTACCATAAAAATGAACCTGTCAGGGCCCCAATAATGTAAGAATGTCCGAGCAAACGTTTAAGATTTTCGTCAAAGTAAAATAAACCTTAACGGCATTGAATTTGAGCTCAATTTCGTCTGCCCATTCTTATACGTTTAGGTATGTACGATACCCTAAACGTATAAGAATGGGCCGACGAAATTGAGCTCTAATTCAATGCTGTCATGGTTTATTTTACTTTGACGAAAATCTTTAACGTTTAATCGACAATTCTTACGTAATCGGGGGGCTGGTCGGTACAAAAAAGTACAAAAGACCTCGCCAGTCTACCTAGGGGTACCTACTTCTTGTTCAACAAGTCATCTTATCGTAAATTACTGTAATATCGGATAATTTATACATAAATTACACGCCCATTGTGATCTCTGACGTGAACTACCCTGAACTGAAGACGCAATTTGCGTTGCCATCATAATGGCTGCTTTTAACTGACTTTATATGAGACTAGCTGATGCCCGCGGCTTCGTCCGCGTGGTTTAAGTTTGTTTTTATTCCCGCGGTAACTTCTTAATTTTTTGGGATAAAAAGAAGCCTATGTCACTCTCCAGGTTCTCAACTATACCCATACCAAAAATCACGTCGAAACTTTGCTCCGTTGCGGCGTGATTGTAGGACAAACCAACAAACAAACACACTTTCGCATTTATAATATTAGTAAGATTAAGTATTAGGTCAGATACTGTATCAAACAGCAGCTGACCTTTCACGTGACCTACGTTGTCGCGTAGACAAGTCTGTCATTTTCTATGGCGTCATACCGTGTCGCGTCGTTTCTGTCGCTCACCTATAGGCTAACCCGTTGGTTAGCCTGATGGGTACTTATTGTTAAAGGTTTCTGTGATTAAAACGTTGAAGGAAACGTTGACCGAAGTATCAGAGTCAAGAAAAAAGTGCTTTAGTCAATTCTATCACAGGTTCGGAAAGCCCTTCCTACTGAGATGAAACAGCAAGATAATCGGCGTATGCTGTTTTAAAATTGCTAATCTATACAGTGTGTCCGAGTTCGAACTACCTAGAGATAATTTAGGGACGTCTTCTATATCTCATTACAACTCTAAAACCACCCCTACCCCCTACTACTATGTTGAAATGTCTATCCCTGGAAGGAAGTGGGGTTTGCCCCGTGTGACCTATTCGGGGGTTGTTTTAGAGTGGTAATGAGTTGTGAAAGGTGCCCCCAAACTATCGCTAGTTCAAGCCTGGACGCACTGCCATTAGAATTACAACACACTATAAAAACCTTTTTTCATGCCCACAAGACACTATAAAAACCTTTTTTTCATGCCCACGGAAACTCTTTAATTTTCCGGGATAAAAAGTACCCTATGTAGCCCCGGGATACAACCCATTTCTGTACCAAATTTCATTAAAATCGTTGGAAGATGGGCCGCGTGAAAGCGTAACAGACAGACGATATTTTATAGTATGGATAGTTAGTATTCTGTGGCTATAATGAGTAAACCTAGCTTAATTTGTTTAAGATTTTTAATTACCTAATGAAGAAACATAAAGTTATTCAATTGTATTTTATATTTGGACACAAAAAATACACGTCCAAACGATGTCATGATTATTCATAAGCAAGAATTATCTCGCATTAATTTGCTAAGGAGTTTTTGCTCATCTTCATGCTTGTGAATCCGTATTTGCGATCTCTTAGGCCTTGGCCAAACAAGCAGCGGTACGGTAGGACGCAGCACTAACGCGTGTGATTAGGTTTGATTTGACAACCAGACTTGGAAAAGAAGAAAGAGTTTTAGAAATCAGTTCTGAATTTTCGAAGTGAAGTAAAATCGAAAATTATCCCGATGTACCTACCTAACGCTAATGTTTCGCCATACGAAATTTCATTAAAATCAGTTAAAAAGATGGCCGTTAAAGCGTAGCAGAAAGATAGACAGACTTAAGCACTATTATATTATTATCTAGTAACTGCCTAGTTGGTCTAGTGGTTAACATGTTCGACTGCGGCCGACGAGGTCCCGCGTTTGAATCCCAAGTCGGGCCATAATTAAAGTATTGGGTTTTTCTGACTAGAAATTGTCAGTAGGTACTAGCTCGGAGTTAGGAAGTTGGCGGTGTTTTAACCCCGTGCCTCGGATAGCACGTTAAACCGTCGGTCCCGGTTATTATCACTAACATGATAATAGTCGTCAAAGCCCGCCAACCCGCATTGGAGCAGCGTGGTGGGTCTAAGCTCTAAATCCCTCTCTCCTATGAGAGTGGAGGCCTGTGCCCAGCAGTGGGAAGTTATTGGGCTGTAGTATATGGATATATATATATATTAGTATGGAAGTAGATTGAGTGTAGATTACCAACCGCGTCGCGTTTGTTTTTACTCCAGTGCCTTTGCGACCAGGCAACTCTGGTTATGCCTACTTAGATGTTTCTTATAATTTGTTGCTAATTTTTGTATTAATAATTATTAAATTAACTTCGTTGGTAGAGTTAAATAAAACACAATAAAAGATATGGAAGTCTACGAATATGACTAATTAGGAAATTAAATGAACTAATTAGGTAGTTTTCCGTAGTTAAACGGGAGTCAGGTTTTAAACAACATACCTATGATTAAAAATATTCGTGATCATAAATTTTTACATAATAAATAGAGTCAGCAGACAAACATGTCATTATAGCAGACCAATTTTTACACGATTGCCCAAAAAAAGGAGTGTACCTACCTGATGTTTCATGTAGGTACAATGTGCATACCTATGTATGTATGTATGTGAGTTTCTTTATTCCACCATAACTTCTAAATACTTGAACAGATTTGGATGTATGGGGTAACCGTGTGACCGAGTGAGTGACCGAATTTTGGCCATTCGACATCTACGCGTGAAATATTATAGTGCACAAGTATGTGCGCAAACACAGGTGCATTCTCTATTCCCTTACTCTCAAAGCCCGATGGGACTTAATATCTAGTCACGGGATAGAGACAGTAAGGGGATAGAGCGCTGCAGGACCGTCGGCTTTACGTGCTCTCCGAGGCACCAGGGTGAAAACACCACCCACTTCTTAACTTCGGGCTTGTAGCTATTGAGAATTTCTTGTCAGAAAATTTTAAGAGATCCAGGTTGACTGGTTGGCCCGGCCCGGGAATCGAATCCGCGATGTCGTCATCCGCAGTCGAGCACGCCAACCATACCATTGGACCAACGGGGCAGTTTAAAACTAACTGTCGCACTCAGAGTTGCTTAATCATTACTTATGGAACTCCTTAGTACAGATTCTGTATTGAAATCTACGTATACTTATATTCTATACTAAGGACTTCCTTAAGTAATGTTTAAGCGAGTCAGAGTGCGGCAGTACGAGTTAGGTACAGTCAGTCCACTTACCAAGTATCTCTTCAAGCCAATGGCAGGACACGTAGAGGAATATGGCCACTCCTAGCCAGAATCCAATCAATAGAACGACGAGGTATTCCAACATTTTTTTCACTTTATTTCATCACTCACTATACCCTTATTGTTACTGGATTATAACATTAGTTAGGTATTATTGTTTGGTTTTGTTTAATAGAGAGCTTATAGGTGTGATTATAGTCATTTTATGGGTAGGTTATTCTGTTTTGTTTAAATAGACTCATTTTATTTTAGTCACATGTTTAAGTATATTTTCCTTAAGTTTTCCTTGAGATCCCTGTTCAAATAAAACTATTGTTACCACATACTTATGTACTTACTTATATTTTTCATTAGAGTTTTTATTACTTTACATTACTTTTTTACAGTACATTAATTTTTTTATAATAAAGCAAAGACATAATGATACTGTTGAAGATTATGTAAACGATAAAAGAGCGTGGTTTTGACTCGCTCCAGCTATGGTTGGCACTGCAGATAATGATTGTAATTTTAGAATTTTTTTAAAAGAGCAACCGCCGAATTTTTTGCTGGCTCTTCTCGGTAGCAATGTCTTTCCGAACCGGTGGTAGATTTACTCGCCGATTTAAAAGCACTTGTAAACGATTATTTGAATTGAATTCTATTTCGATGCATAAATTAAACTATTGCTTTTCTTACAAGACTCCCGTATTATATCCTACTGGGCAGCAAGAAAGTCTCAGCAGTATGCGAAAGTCATATTTTGCATCTTATAATGTTAAGTAGGTGTGAGGGAAAAATGCAAAGCCGATTACTACCAAGCTGAGTCAGCATAAAAATTCGAAATTTGCATTCAGCTTTCTGAGAAATTTTTCTTTAAATTGGCAGGATGATTCTTAAAACAAAGAGGTAATGTATTAAACGAGTTTTTTTTCAAAAATATGCAAGTCAGCAAGCTAAGGTTCTCTAAAGACTTTGTCTTCACCATGAGCAGCGTACATTATATTTAATAGTTAAAACGTGGTAACTGACAGAGGACTTGCACTTTTGTGAAAATAGAAATTAGTTAAGTAGGCATGCTATGTTGGAAAGTAAAGGTTTTTTAAATTTATTTATAGACTAACTTGGCTGCAATTAGACTTGCTGGAAGTAGTGATGCAGCCTTAGGTAGAGCGCCTAGAAGATGCTTCACTCTTGATTTGAAGATACCAAAGTAATATAATACCAATAACCTACGGCCTACGCTATTTTTGCCTAAAGCCACTATATCTTATGGCCCAACAGTTTAACGCCTGAAACTGTATGATGACTGTAAGGTCTTCAAATTCTTTGGATCATATGTAGTCAACTAAATTATTAAACAGATTTATCATTTAAGTAGAAACTGCTAATCGTCGAAACTTCGAAGATACTTAAGCAGTTTATTTCTTTTAGTTTCAAATGTGAATGATGATGAATAGCTACCTAGGTAAGTAGGTACCTAGATAGTATCATCGACATCTAGGTAGCGTCATTATCATCGTTAATTCATCTCTTAAGTAAATACTTATATTTTAAATACGAAAGTGTGTCGGTTTGTCCTTATCACGCTGCAACAGAGCAACGGATCGACATGATTTTTTGCATGAGAGTGACTTATGCTTAAAGCATAACGTGACCTACACTTGAGAACATATTCCTAGCTGATGTCGGCTTATTAATACGGGCATAAGCCGCTATTACAGTATACAGTAGCGGTTACAGTAAGTTGTTGAGGTTTGATAAATTTGTTTAACCGTTAACGACCAATAGAGTTGCTGTTACGATTTCCGCTTCGATACTGCACTTTGCAAAACAAAAATCCAATTCTGTAAGCAACGGGAGAATTCGATACGGTGAAAAAGGAAAAGATTAAGTATGCTGAGTCGAAATAAAACAAGCCGTGTGATGTCGTTGGACACCCCGTTGGAACATTATTCTATTACAGTAAAAAATAACGAATTTCGTGAAAGGAATTCGAACCTGCAACACCTTGCTTAAGACGCGGCTCTTTACCGTTTGAGCTTCGAAGACCTACATGATAAAAATTCTTTCCAAAAAACCGACTTCCAAAGCCACTGTAAAGTGAAAATAATTTTGATTTCTACACACTTATAGGTATGTTGAAGTCGAGAGAGAGGTTAAATAACGCTTTTTCGCACGTAGGTACGATTTTTCCAGGCTAGGTCCCCATTGTATAGCTTTGTTTTAAAATCCACTAAGTACTGTATCTAAGAATAAGAATAGAATAAGAATATTTATTTGCATAATACACGTTATATACAGGATGTTTTTACAAAAAATCAAGCAATCGAAGTATTCGATACGGTGAAAGAGGAATAACAAAATAATGCTAGGCAGAAATAAAATAAACCGTTTCTTTGTTTATTTAATCTTGTTTATTTACGAAACTGTCTTCGTAAACAACATAAAATAAACAAGTTTGTCGGGACGGAATTTTTTATAATGTCAACAACAATTTTGTTATAAAACGTTGATTGGATTGCAGGCGTTGTAAAGTACATGCTTATTATTGGTAGTTATTAACGTATTAAGAGGATCGTCTAGTTGTAAATTTTCATACAAAAAGCGATAACGTTTTTCTTCCCGTAAATGTTGTCGAATTTTCATAATTTTAAGAAATGTTGCAGATACAATGAAGAACTATGCTCGTACGTTTTTATTTAAAAAAATATTGCTTATGTTAAAAGTTATTAGCGTCTAAATATCCGTATTTTTGACCTAAAAACTTCCTTGAGTATTTTTTTTAAAATTTAACTAAACTAAAATACTAAAAAAATAAAACGTACGAGCCTAGATTAAGGTGTACTGAATCTAATGAGACCAAAATTAAAAGCGAAATACCACTCATTCACTCACTGACTGACTAACTGACTAATCATGATATCTTAGGAACTATAAAGCATACAGACTTCAAATTTGGTGTAGACATCAGCTAAGAAACAGTTTTGACAAAATTCACCCCTAAGGGGTTTTAATGGGGGTTGGAAGTTTGTATGAAAGTCCATGTTTTTGAAGTTAGTATAGTCTCTATATAACCTCTATAGTCTATAGGACTATAGGTAGGCTTTTTGCAGCGGGAAAATTTCATAATATCATAGAAAATCAGAAATTGTACGCAGACGAAAACGCGGGCGACCGCTAGTAATTAAAATATTTAAACAAATTCAGCATCCACGCCAAAAACGGTCTTGTTATCCATTCGCCCGCTAACTTCGGCATAACCAAATTGCGCGCGGCTTACGTATTACTTAAACCTAGGTAGGTATGTTAAGCCGCCATTCAGCCAGAATACGCATAAGGCCTGAAACGCTTAGGCTTTATGAGTTTAGGCGTTTAAGTTTTATGCGTTTTGAGATTCTTAAACTGCACACATTCGGTCAGTAAACGCATATCGCACGGCCTCATACTCAACTATTACTAGAAAGTGTCTCCGCGTTGTCAATAACCTGTTGTACACGTAGCCGTCGCGCGTTGTATGTGACTACTAGTTAGGCTTAAATTAATCGGCACGTCAGTAAACGCACGGCCTCATTCTGGCTGCCTCAAGAGGTCGTTCGGTGGCCACTGATTGCGCGCGTATAGAATACAAATCAGCGCCGAATTATACATTCGTAGTACACACGCGCCCCCACAGAACATATTATTATATGTTCTGTGCGCGCCCCAGTTTCCGTCAATGCGCGGAAAATTCTGTTCTAGGAGCTGGTGCGTGAATCTATTCTTCTTTCGAACATTTATTTATTTGGAACAAATATTTGTATATTAACTGTATTTACTCTGATTACTCGATTTAGGTTTATAAAAGCGCTTATGAAAGTCCAGCCCGTAACAGTTAAGGTAACTAAAAAAGTTGACATTAACGTAATGTAGTATAGCTGTTAACAAAAGTTAAGGATAGTTTTTAGAAAAATAGTTGAGCCGTGATTATCGACATTTCTATGGCCATGGGCCGTGGCCCGTGAGCCTGAATATTTTGTTTTGTGTAGCTATAAAAAGTTTATGTTATTTAAGCTTTACGTATAATATATTCCTGTATAAAGTTACTGTGCATATGACTAACAGACTGAACTGACTGGTCGGACAAGACAAATAAGTATAATAGTAATTTTATTAAAGTAAGTATTAAAAATGGTCTGAAAAAACGGTTCAAACGAGTCGTACACCAGCTCTCGGACTATTATTTATTTACGACGGTGCATTCCGAAGGATTTAGTAACGAATGTGCGCGATACCGTAATAGGCTATCATTAGATTTGTAGTTCTCCTTTTTACGAGTAAATAAATAGCTATTTACTATTTACCTTTCACTTAATAGCTCTCGCTATCCGCGGTTTGATTCGAGATGATCGTTTTATCTGAACGGTTGACGATTTTACAAAATGGCTCGAGTAATTATTAAACTCGTTACAAAACTGTGTCAATGGGTAGTAGTGTTTTAAAACTAAACTTTTCGTAGATTAGTAGCCAAGGGCTGTAAGGCATCAATTGCAGCCCGAGATATTTAGGCGCACGAGCACAGCGAGGGCGCCTATACTTAGTTCGAGGGTGCAATAGATGCTTACACCCGAGCTAACTACTCTGCTTTACATCTCGATTGTGAGGTAAGTAGGTCCTTATTACCCCCAAATGGAGCTTGAAGGTGACCAATTAGCGCTCAAGGGTAATAATGTAGCTAGAAAAGCCCTAGGGCGGTAAGTAATTTAAAAAAAAACTCTTCACTCTTTCAAAAAGTTCGCGTACATCTAACCATCATATTTCTTTTAATTACTTACCGCCCTAGGGCTTTTCTAACTACATTATTACCCTAGAGCGCTAATTGGTCACCTACAAGTTCCATTTGGGGGTAATAAGGACCTACTTACCGAATATGAGAGATGTAAATGATATTTTTGTTAATGTCTACTTAATAATATTATGAAAGCAAAAGTGTGTTTGTTTGTTGGCTGGTCCTTCAATCACACCTCAACAGAGCTACGGATTGACGTGATTTTTTGAAAGGCCCTGGAGACTGGAGAGTGCCATCATTTTTCTACTCTTACCTAATATGTACAAACTCACAAACTATACTGAGTGGGAGTTTGATTACGTAATCGATTTTATACAAATCGTAGTTTAATTTGTCGCAATCGAATGAGATGAAAATCTTCCACTAGGCACACAGGGAGTTTATTAAAGGCCAAAATTATGCGAGTCCGATTTGCAAAAGATTTTGCTTTTAATTTTCTATAATATCGAATAACTCAATGGTTCTCTCTCTTTATTAAGTAGCTTAAATTTTCGTTCTTAAATTTAAACAGCTCGCAGGTTGGTAGGTATTGATGAAATCAGCTGGGTACACAGTGTAGTTTTTAGGGTTCCGTACCCAAAGGGTAAAATCGGGACCCTATTACTAAGACTCCGCTGTCTGTCTGTCTGTCTGTCTGTCTGTCTGTCTGTCTGTCTCCAGGCTGTATCTCATAAACCGTGATAGCTAGAAAGCTGAAATTTTCACAAATGATGTATTTCCGTTGCCGCTATAACAACAAATACTAAAAATTAAAAAAATATATATATTAAGGGGGGTCCCCATACAATAAACGTGTTTTTTTCGTATTTTTTTGCTCAATATTAAAAATGGTAACAGGTAGACGGTTCAAATTTTCACAGAATATTAACTTGTATATTACCTTTCAAAATAAATAATTAAATATCAATAAAGTAAATATTAAAGGGGGGCTCCCATACAACAAACGTAATTTTTATTTTTAATACGTCATAAATCGTAAAACTTACTACAGGTTTGTACGGAACCCTCGGTGCGCGAGTCCGACTCGCACTTGGCCGGTTTTTAAATTTACCGTTGGCCAATATTGATTGGAAACCACTTAAATATTAATATCAATAATTGCCAATAATAATAAAATATCGAGCATCCTGTTGCTTAAAATTTAAAATAATATTTTTTTATCATAATATTATAATAAGAATTTAAAAACTACATTAATTTCACAAACATTACTGTTTCGCAGTTAAAGAAAACACCGTTTCCTCCCAGCAAGGTTGCTATACCTGTAAAAGGAAATCGGCCCGACTGAATCACTTTCGCTGGAAGTGCAATGAACATACCTACAGCCAGGGGCGGACTAGGACCGTCGTGTCGGAGCCCTTACTAGCATCACTGAATGAAGCCATCACATTCCCCAAGGTCTTTTGTTGTGGTTCTTGTTGTTTTTTTACCTCCGGCGAGGAGAGACAAGAGATTTAACAAAGGAGTGTAATAATTTTAACGCGCGTAATCTATGTATCTGCCTGTAACATCGTAGCTCCCAAAGGGATTAACCGGTTTTTATTAATATTTCACAGCTTTTTATTACTTGCTTTATATTTACTTTCAGTTATGGTGCATGATATGGCACCTCTATGATATTGTACATTTAACAACCTGTGTAACTCGTATTTAGTTTTTAACTATTTTTTTAATGTATCAATTTCTTGGTTGTCCTAATAAATAAATATAAATATAAATATCTTTTTTTGTTTGCAAGGTGATTTTTAACCGACTTAAAAAAAGTAGGAGGTTGTCTTACTATGAGAAATGATTCAAGCGAACCTGTTTAGCCGTTCGTGGATCGTCATCTTTTCTAGTTAAGAGTTCGTTGTCTGTGTATGTAGGTTTTTTTTAAATTCTTAATTTTATGTTGTAAGCGCTTGACTGGCATTATCAATAAAAGCGAACAGAAAACCATAACGCAGATAGAATAGACGAGAATAATAGCGCAAGCAAACCGAGCCCGAGTCTTTAATCTTCTCAGAAACTATACCTATTATCTATTAACTACATACTTAGGTTAGGACCTCGAACTATAAATTAACTTGTACTGTAAAAAAATCGGCTAAAATTTGGGACTTGACTAGGTAATAAAGATTTCCCAAGGTTAGGACGCCCCTTTAGAACGGAGTGCCAAGGCGGGTAGTCCCTTCCGCCCCACCCTGAGTCCGCCACTGCTTAAATCCGTACCCTACGTGCATCATACATGGGCACATCCATGTCATGTAAGCGATGTACTTAGCCCTAGGCTGTGTACTTGCTTGTACTGTCGTTTTCATTACGAACAAGTTGGTAAAGTGATGGCTTTTGCTTTCTAACGTCTTTCTTCGCGATATGTACAGTCGCGGACTGAAACACCTCTGATTTTTTTTCCGTACTCGGGTAAAAGTTTTTAATACTTTTTTTTATCCACTACAAGCTAGCCCTTGACTGCGATCTCACCTGATCGTAAGTGATACTGCCTGTTGTTAGGCTGAACTCTGGTTTTTCCAGATAAAAAGAAGCCTAAACTCTCGAAGCCTAAAGTCTCGAAGATAGACAGACATACTTGCATTAACAATATTAGATATAGTTTCCTACTTAGTAGTTTTTATTATACACAGAAAAATGGCTTAGGTCGGACGATAATAAGTCATGGCTAAACCTAGATTATCTACACTTGAGCCAATTTAGAAAAGATTTATTTTTCGTAAGTAGGTAAATTTTTCCGTCAGGAAGGTCAAGAAAACTATGATAGTTAAATTATTATCTATACTCTACGCTAATATATAAACGCGAAAGTTTGGATGGATGGATGGATGTATGTTTGTTACTCAATCAAGCCAGAACGACTCAACGGATCTGGATGAAATTTGGTACGGAGATAGCTTATAGCCTGGAATAACATACAGACTACTTTTAATCCCGGAAAATGAAAGAGTTCCCGCGGGAACCAAAAACCTCAATCCACGCGGACGAAGTCGCAGGTTTCTTAACCCAATATTATTTTATTTCATACCTAAATATTATTTTTTAACCCAAGTACTTATACCATAATATAAGATAATGTCTCCGTAGCCTTGTAATAAAGCGGGCAGCCATTTTGAAATAATTGTAATAATTATGTACAATGACAGAAATAACAACAAATCTATACAAATAACAGATAAGTGAGGTGTTGTGCCAACAACCAAGCAAGAGGTGCCTAAACAAACTGTACACGATAGTACCACTGATATAGAGTGCGAAATGAGAGATGTCTACTGTATAACAAAACTAGTGATACGAAAGAGCACCTAAAAACGTGCAAACTCGTGTAAAGGGTAGGATCTCTTATTTGTTACCATTATTGTATTCCATTCTTACCATAAAATAATCTTATTAATTTAGTTATGAAAGAAAATAGAGCCATATTTATCGGACTAATAATATTATTATAGCACACAAAATATGTATAAGTATGCGTGCGTAATTACTAGTCTAAAATCTAAATATATAAAGACATCCACTTAGAAAGGATTTTTGAAAATCAACCCCTAAGTAGGTAAAATAGGGGTGTGAAATTGGCGTAGTCCACGCGGAAGATGTCATGCATTGGCATGGCATTGTTAAATATGTTATGCGTGCGTAGTTTTATTGAATTAAATTCGTATAAATGATTTTGTATTGTAGCTTGAGTCAAGTTTATGGTTTTCTAGTGTTAAGAGAGCTATTTTTAAGAGTAAAATTGTAGGAAACTACATTAAAGGATTCTTATATTATCATATGTATCTGGTGATGTAAAATAAAAATACATAAATGCAAATAATAAATAATTAAATAAATAATATTTAATAAATGTAAATAATAATACATTACATAATATGTATATTTTCATGGTGGTGAAATAAAATTGAATGTATTTCATGTAGGGCAACTTATGCCACTTTTGATACCTCAGGACTCTACCATAATATGTTATAGTTAAGTTGTCAAAAAGGGATCAAGGAAAAAATTAGAATGTTGAATATAGTTCTCATAACTATCTACAACACTTCAGTACTAAATTTTGGAGCTACTTATATTCTTTTGAGTTGTAACTTGTAAGACGTTTGATCTGTGTACGTATCTAGCGTTTTCTTACAGCAATGTTCAGTAAACATTGGGTAAGAGTATAAAGTGCACGCAATGTTTACTCATTCATTATAATATGACAGCGTGACTGATTTAACTCGGTGAACGGGTTAACTACACTTTAAAGTTGTTATACATGGATTTATACATTCCTATAATGATGAATAACATATTACAGGCAAGCACTGAAAATTTACACTTAGGTACTGGAACTAGGTACCTATATGCTTCATAGGTAGAGGTTTCGTGCGATCGGCTCAACTCCAAAACCAGCTGATAATTGAACGAATCGACATTAATTTAATTTTGCGTAATTTTAGTAAGTAGGTATAGTACTAAATTGCAGTTATAATAATATGGAGTTAGGCAATCTACCTATCTAACAATCGCAAGTACCTACCTATTGCCAATTAATAAAGTAATATGTTCCAGTTTTTTTGATAAAAATATTTAATAGTGAATGTATGTAATCACGAATGAAAAAGAAGACGATAGGTACATATATGTCAAAAGCCAATGATCTATTAAGGATTAAGGATATATGTAAGTACCTAGAGTTACCTAGTTAGTACAAAAAAATACATATAAACTGCCAAGTATTGTGTATTCTAATATAATTTTGCGAACTTGATGGTAGGTATATGATTATGAGATCATCAAGCGTTGAAAATATTAATAGACTTATTATTTGGCGCATGCTTTGGAAGCATCATCCAAAGCTTATAGAGCTTATAAGATCTGAGTGATTACCGATGAGAAATACCTAAGCATGGAGATCTAATATTGGATAGAAGCAGGCGTTACTTCGCGGAAGCCCATGCCATTCATTTAAGCCATGTCCAGTTAAGCTTCTTGGTACCTACTTGATGGACATCTGGGTAAATGGACTAGGGGCAAAATCGTGGACTAGGGACAAAATGCGTGAATTTAGTCAGCGCTACAGATTGCTATTACCCCGCTGGATTTCTCACTTAAACCTAATGATCATTATTTGACGACCTCCCTGACGCAGTGGTGTGCGCTGCGGTCTTATAAGTGGGAGGTCCCGGGTTCGATCCCCACCAGGGTTAATTCTGGAATTTATAATTTCTGATTTTTCTCTGGTCTGGCCTGGTGGGAGGCTTTAGCCGTGGCTAGTTACCATCCTACCGGCAAAGACGTACCGCAAAGCGATTTAGCGGTACGATGACGTTTAGAAACTGACTAGGGGTATGGGTTTAATACAACTGCCATACCCCTAACAGGTTAGCCCGCTACCATCTTAGACTGCATAATCACTTACCATCAGCAGGGCTAGCATGGGCCGGAGATAAAAAATTTATCCCCCGATTTTATTCACTTCTCAGAGCACGGCAACAGGGGAGAGGAGAAGTTTATCCCCGTTTGACATTTCACGGGGACTCGGGGGACTATTTATCCACCGTTATTTAGCGTTTTTATTTATTTATTTAGGAATAAAAAATTTATCCTTTCCTCGGGGAGAAAATTGTCTCGGCCCATGCTAGGGGGGCAGGTGAGATTGCAGTCAAGGGTTAACAGTAGCGGCGTAAAAAATATAGGTAACATTATTGGCACGTGCAAAAATATTAGGCTATTCTCTACTTCGAGAAGAATGCGCAGTGGTGAAGTAGGTACTAGGTATCTAAAGATTGTATTAAAATTGAACTATAAAATCTATTTGCTGGAAGTACAAAAAATCTCACAATTTCAGTTTATTTCCGTAACTTAAAATGACGGTATTTTTGAATTTTTATTATACACTGAGCTGGGTTCGGAGTGCAAATTAAATTCATAAATTTTTTGCACGTGTCTTTGTTCTGTAATGGATGAGCAAAAAAAATTGGCATCATCATGGAATATTAGTGTGAATTACCTATTACCGAATGAATTATAACCTAAGTACTAGCTGAATTGCTTTGCTCGTATGGAAATATTTCTGAAAATCCCACGGGGATGAAATTTCCTTCAATTTGAACCGAAAGCTCCAATACCATTTCCGTATTCGTTTTTTTTGAAAAATGACGAATATTCACAAACTTTTAGCCTCTATTGAATCCCTCCCCTTGGTTGAGAAATTTAGATTATTTTGCGTTTTAGACTGTACGTTTTAGGTTAGTCAGTCAGTAAAGATAAGTCTGAATAACTGAATTTTGAAAATTCTGCCAGCTTGGAGACACCCTCCCCCGTCTTGGCTCTGTCACCCCGCAGCCTTGCTCTGTTTAGACTCTAGACATCTCCACTCTCCGTCACTTGACTTTTTTTTTTTAAATTTATATAGACTAGCACTAATTGGCTGCTATCAGACTTGCTGGAAGCAGTGATGCAGTCTAAGGTGGAGCGCGCTTGCCTAGAAGATGCCTATTCACTCTTGATTTGAAGATACCAATAATATGAGCGGATGGAAAAACAGAAACCGGAAGGGCGTTCCATATCCTAGCGGTTCGAATCAGAAACGAGGAAGCAAATCGCTGGTACAAACTGGTAACTAAGAATGTACTTCCCTACTTGTGTTACTTTTGAATGTACCCTTTACTGTATAGTACTAGGTGGTACTAGATAATGAATGCCTCGCACCGGGAAGCGCAGCGTTGGACGACCCCCCACTAGCTGTTGGACGGACGATCTCAAGCGAGTAGCTGGGAGCCGCTGGAAGCAAGCGGCACAAGACCGTTCTCTGTGGCGATCCATGTAGGAGACCTTCGTCCAGCAGTGGATGTCTATTGGTTGAGACGACTATGACGACTAGATGATGCCCGCGACTTCGTCCACTTGGATTGAGGGTTTTTTAATTCACGCGGGATTTCTTTAATTTTCCGGGATTAAAAGTAGCCTATGTCCTTCCTCGGGATGTAACCTACTTAAATTTCATCAAAATCGGTTGAAAATATGGCCCGGGAAAGCTTAGCAGACAGACAGACACACTTTCGCATTTATATTACTTATTAGTATGGAAGTATGGATCATATCAGTTAGTCAACAATTTTATTATTCAACATATTCTGTTGATTAGCATTCTATTATTCATTTTATCTCTTTGAATGTCAGAATGTGTTAAAGATAAGAAAATGTGAGAAGGGCCCTACATTTTCTTATCTTTAACACATTCATTTTTGCTGTTCTCAATCAGAATCTTAATAAAGCTACTAAGTAATACGGAAATTATAAGAGAATCCGTCAGGTTATGTTCTGCTGTTACCTAAGTCTTCTTACAGACGAGCGGCACTTTGGCTACGAGCTATGAGTTACGACAGCGGAGGACATTTGCAATAGGAATGATGAAAACTCAATCATATCAGCAACTCTTTATCAAACTTAAAAACGCGCTTATGTATGTAATTTTGTATGCAATACATAGCTGTGACGTCATTCAATTTTAATTAATTGGCGCACTTTTTTACTTTAATCAATAGTTTAAAATGGATATAGTTTAAGAGGATATATAATATTATATATGCGAGAGTTTGGATTCATCCATCCATACAGATGGATGTATGGATGGATGGATGTTTGTTACTCAATCACGAAAGAACGGCTGAACGGTTCTAGCTTAAATTTGGCATAGAGATTACTATTATATTGTACATTATAGTCTGGAATAACACGGGCGGAAAATTAAAGAGTTACCCGCGGGAACCAAACAACCTCAATTCACGCGGACGAAGTCGCGGGCATCAGCTAGTAGTATATATGGATATATTATTAGGTCTCTAATCTATGTGACAGAAACAAGATTGGTTGCAATTTTCCCGATACAAATATCTTCCAAAGAATGCTCTAAAATAAAAATAAAAACAATTAACAGGCTTAAAACTTGTTCAAATTTTGGCCACTGGGCCAGATAAGTTTGTGAGAGTACTATAATTTAAGTATATGTATCTGTCTGTGACATCGATATTTAAGTTTTATTCGGAGAGTTTTTCTGTTTTTTTTCTTTTTTAAATAAGTAGACGATTGCGAAAAATATAATAAGGATCTTTTATTTTAATATCTATAATTTATTAACTATATAAAATACATATATATAATTTATTGACATCTCTTTCACTATCTATCCTTCTCACGTTCTTTGTATCGTTTTCTTGGCCCATAACCTGCCGTATCGGCGATATTGCACGACTTAGGTCGCAGTGACTTCCTACAACAAATCACAACCCTAACTCCAGCGCAACCAGCACTGTGATTTGTCGCTGAAAGTCGCTTCGACCTAAGTCGCGCGATATCGCCGGCGCGTGCACGAGCCCTAACAGTCAACAATGGTTCTTTCCGGCCACCATTACACAACGCGTGATATGAAATGTGAGAAAGCGTCATTCCATACGTAAGCTGATGATGCGCCTTTTTGGAACTAGACTAGGTGTAGACTTCAACTGTAAAATGATACAGATAGTCAAATAATTGATTAACTCGGAAATAGAAATGATGGCTATATCAAAAATAAATTATTTCTAACTGATTAATCATACTAATATTATAAATGCGAAAGTGTGTTTATTTGTTGGTTTATTGGTTTGTTGGTTAGTTGGTTTGTTGGTTTGTCCTTCAATCACGCTGCAACAGAGCAACGGATCGACGTGATTTTTTGCATGGGTATATAGTTGAGGACCTGGAGAGTGACATAGGCTACTTTTTATCCCGGAAAATTATGGATTTCCCGTGGGAATCAAAAAATCTTATTCCACGCAGACGAAGTCGCGGGCATCATCCATCCAAACTTTCACATTTATAATATTTATTTGATTGTACACCAAATTAAAAAAATACATTTAAACAACACCAAAAAAAATAAGAAAAGAAAAATCGGTACTTGGGCGACCTTATCGCTTTGAAGCGATCTCTTCCAGGCAACCACGTTTTATGGGAATTAAGTCTAGTGAACAAGGGTCGAGGGTGTACGTAAGTTTAGGAGGAAATAATAATGTTATAATTAATACTAAGTTATATTTATATAATTATACTAAGTATGATATAGGAACTAGTAAGAAAAATTTACGCTTCGGCAAGTTAGGTACAGGGCCCCAATCATGTAAGAATGTCCGATCAATCGTTTAAGATTTTTGTCAAAGTAAAATAAACCATAAATGCATTGAATTAGAGCTCAATTTCGTCTGCCCATTCTTATACGTTTAGGGTATCGTACATATCTAAACGTATAAGAATGGGTAGACGAAATTGAGCTCTAATTCAATGCAGTCATGGTTTATTTTACTTTGACAAAAATCTTAAACGTTTGATCGAACATTCTTACATGATTGGGGGGCAGTTTTGGCAATAAAAAAATAGATAAATATTTAGACAATCAAAGTAAGAATAGGACTGTATAATATACAGCATAGAATGATCTGGATTGGATGATTATAGTCTGGAATAACACATTGGCTACTTTTTATCCCGGAAAACTAAGGAGTTCCCGCGCAAAAAACCTTAATCCACGCGGACGAAGTCGCGGGTATCAGCTAGTAATATTATAATTTAAACGTGATTCAAACACATTGTAAGAAAATTCAAAAGACGCCTTATTTTTTGCTAAAGATAAATTAAATATAAGTAAGTAATAAATCTTTAAGATTTTTACGCTTTTAGCTTTAATAATGTGAATAAGGATATAAAAACTAGTCGGATAAGCGTCGAGTGGGGTGCAGAGTCCAAGGTTTTATTGTTTTTAACCCACGCGTACATCGCCTCTAGTAGTAGCTAATTATATTATACATACCTATTTGGTAATAGTTATTATATTATGAATATCATTTAGGTAGGTGTACATACATACAAGAATATACACAGTATTAATATTTGATTTAATTTTAATCTCAGTAGGAAATAGTTCAATTTTTAATTGAAAAATAAACTTTTACATGTGTTTAATCCGCTATCGTGGAGTAAACATATAAACTAGTGGTTCGCCCCGAACTGAGACCTCGCGGTATCCATAAACTTGTACAGAGCGCCATCTATTGACATAATTGCGAAGTTCTGTTAATAATACTGAAGCACATTAAAAATTAAATAATTTCGTTTCGTTATAATATTTATCTAATTTTAGTATTTGTTGTTCAAGTACAGGATATAATTCAAATAATTAATCAAGTTTCAGGCTTGAGAGTTCAGAAAATTGAGAGTTCTGAGGTCAACTTTGGACGTTAGAAAATCGCCACTTTGAAAGCCCCCCATTTCGTCAATTTTAGGGGAAAAATTAAAAAAAAAATACTTTTGGACTCTATTCCTAATTATCTTTAAAATGATATACCGCAACCCTATGTAACGCTATAAAAAATATTTTACTTCGCATTCGCTTCTATGAGAGCCCCCCTGAAATAAAGATTTTTATAACTTTTTAAGCCATATTTGGCGGGAGGCCATTGGTTTACATATTATATTTAAATATGAAGTAATTACGTTCAGCAATTCAGAAGTTATAAGGCTCTGACAGACGGACGGACAAGTGCCAATTCACCCAAGTAGACTCAGAGACCTTCGCTTCGCTCGGTCAATAATTTTTTGAGCTTTATTATGTAAATAAAATTTGTTTTAATTATAATATTTTGAATATTGCGACCATTTTTAGTGCGACTTTCTCCGTCCGTCCGTCCGTCCGTCCGTCTGTCACAGTCGATTATTTCAGTAACTATTAAAGCTATCGACATGAAATTTGGAATAGTTGTGTATAATAGTAGCCTAACATCATTAAAATAAAAAAAAAACGAAAATTATTTTTTGTATTAAAAAAGGGGGAAAATCGGGGGTTTGAAATTTCAAAGTATGATAACTATACTGAGTGGGATATCATATGAAAGGGCTGTACTTCTACATTCTAAAACAGATTTTTATTTATTTTTATGCATAATAGTTTATCGGGCAAAATGTCGAAAAAATACCTAAAATTCACAACCTCGGTCACAATTCAAAGCTTTACTAAAACTTTACTGAAAGATTTTAGAATTTGCATTGATTAAAAATTTGGAGAATTGTATGAATCACTAGTATCATAAAACTACCGTTAAATTGTGAGTTAGGTACCTATTGTATCGATATAATAGTGATGATGTACCTACCTATTTCTAACTGATTATTAAATAGAGGGTCTTCTAAAAGACCTATAATTCACGGCCTCGGTTAGTTTTATGTTTGATAACCATTTTAAAACATTGATTAAAGAAAAAAAGTGCGTTGAAATTTTATGACGTCACAACTGTGAATTTCATACAACTTCTATACTAGAAGTGCGTTTTTAAGTTTGATAAAGAGTTGCTGATTTGATTTGATCATTCCTATTATGTTTATGTATTGAACAAGAGATTAGAATCGATATGTGAGTAAGTATCTACCACTAGTTCCGAATGCCTTCTACAGGCAGCAAGAAACTAGGAACAACAAACAAACTCTGTCAAAATTTCAACCGTCTACGGTTCATGAGATACAGCCCGCTGACAGACAGACAGACCGACGCGACGGAAGGACGGAGAGACAGCGGAGGCTATATAATAATATGGTTCCGTTGGTATCCCGGTGGAAAAATCCCTAAAAATGATGAAATAATATTCAACGAGTAGGTACCTAAGCATTTACGCAATCAGACACTTCAAAAACTCAACATAAAAGTTAATGAACAACCTTTTAGTTAACTCGTGATTTCCTTAACCACATCGTATAAGTTTAACGTTGACGTCAATACATTAAAGAATATACAGGATTTCCCCTATACACCTCTTTATCTATGCTCTAGGTGGCTCTAGCGATTGCCCGCGGCTTGTGTGTGTGTGTGGGAATTTCGGAAAATCGTTCAAAATTAAAAATAAAGGATTTTTTGTTCAAATAAACTGTGCTTTTAAATTTTCAAACGAATCTACCACTGGTTTGAAATACCATTCTTACAACATTGTAGGGGAAAGCTTCAGTTTTCAACGTCCAAGATATTGGGCTGGGCGCTGATGACGTCACTCAGTCAGTGAGTGAATGAGTGGGTGAGAACTTTTCTCTCAATAAACGTAGAGATTTTGAAGTGATTTGCCTTAAATCTCTACCTACCATTATAGATCATAGAGATTGCTAAGAAGGTATACCTATACTCAATCATATTGAAATTTGAAATCGTATACTTGGTAAATATTGTACCTATTCTACCTATGTAATTTTGCCAACACATCTTGTCATCACCTAAACATTGACTGACTAGATGATTCCCGCGACTTCTTCCGCGTGGATTAAGATTTCTTTGATTCCCTCGCGAAAATTCTTTAATTTTCCGGCGTAAAAAGTAGCCTATGTCCTTTCCCGGGATAAAATGTACCCCTGTACCAAATTTCATCAAAATCATTATCAGACATCAATCAGACAGACGGACAGACAGACACACTTTCGCATTTATAATATTAGTATGGATTTAAAAGCTGTAATTAATTAACTTAATGAAAACTGTACTCGTAATTCTAAATTAAAATGTAACAATTTGACGTAATTTAAAACAACACATCAAGGGGTTTTCTAAGACCTTAGAATCTGTTCTATGATACAGCCAGCCATAATTCATCTCTATAATTATAAAATCTCGTGTCACAATGTTTGTCCTCAATGGACTTCTAAACCACTTAACCGATTATAATAAAATTCGCACACCATGTGCAGTTCGATCTAACTTGAGAGATAGGATAGTTTATATTATATAGATTAGGATTATTAGTGCTACCCGTGCGAAGCCGGGGCGGATCGCTAGTGAGTTAATAAAATAAGCATAACAGATAATGATCTGGTGATCTGGTTGCCGTATGGATTTTAGATTATTAATATTCGAAACTGGTATGCTGTCAAATCTTATGTGGTTGTGGGGATTTTATAATACATATTGTATATGTTATTACTAGCCAATGTCCGCCGATGGTTTCCTGTGAAACTTACGAACTTTCCGGGGCTAAAAGTATCTAAATTTGTCTTTGGGAGACATCCTGGGATACAACATGGATCCAATGCATATCGTGTCGTACCAGAGTCTGTCAAGAACAAGATTCATTGTGTGGCTAAAAGCACAAAGAACATCAAGAACCCATTATTATTCTCATATAAGTTTTGTGTTTAAAAAATAAAAAATATTGGTAATTTTTAGCCGATATGATTATTTTGGATATCATCATATGGATTCACATTATTACTAAGTAGATAGATCAATATTCAATACGACCTTCTGCATGTTTTATTGTGAAGTTTTTTTTTTATCCACTACAAGTTAGCCCTTGACTGCGATTTCACCTGATGGTAAGTGATGATGCAGTCTAAAATGGTAGGTAGCGGGCTAACCTGTTAGGGGCATGGCAGTTATGTTAAACCCATGCCCCTATTCGGTTTCTATACACGGCATCGTACCGGAACGCTAAATCGCTTGGCGGCACGTCTTTGCCGGTAGGGTGGTAACTATAGGGCTAGCCACGGCCGAAGCTTCCCACCAGGCCAGACCAGGAAAAATCCAGAAATTATAAATTCCCAAATTGACCCTGGCGGGGATCGAACCCGGGACCTCCGCACGTTAAGACAACAGCGCTCAACACTGCGTCACGGAGGTCATCAAAACACCTTGGCGTTATGTAGTTGAAAATTGATGATAAATTTAAATATTTTATGTAGTTTTTGTATCACATTTTTATGTTTATAGTTTTATTATTCACTTATTAATATTTATCATAATACCTACCTATAGATACCTACATATAAACCTCTAGTATCATATTATAAATAACACCTAATTTAAAAATATGACTCAGTAATAACATTTTATTAAAAAAATTAAATAACATTATTAACCTTTTTATATATTTTGATAAAATATTCAAAATGACAGTACATACAGTAGTCAGTAAATTTTCGTACCTTGACGTATATTTAAAATGAGGATTATAATTCTCAAACGAAAAGTACAGCAATATTAAAACAATACTGCTTTAAAGCGATGATACCTACTTGATACGAGTAGTATGGCCCCTGGGCTGCAGTTGAGACAAGTTAAATAAACGCCGCCGGCAAGGTTGTATGAAATCAGCGAGCCTTTTGAGTAAATATTCTGTTATCAGCAAGATTAGGTCTGGCTCACGTCATCTATTTATTTAGGACTAGCGATCCGCCCCGGCTTCGCACGGGTAGCACTAATAATCATAATAAGTAGTCTATACCAAATATAGCCACATTTTAATATTACAGAAAACTCATAAAAATGGTTATTGTGAGTCAACCTTAAAAGATAGATATATGCTACTGCGGACTTTTTTTAGAACTTTTTGAGAGAAAGAAATCCACCATACATTGTTTTCGTGTATCTTTAACTACTTACGCAGCGCTCGCCACATAAGCACTCAGAAGAGACGTTTTTTTCCGATTTAGTTCACATTATTGTAATTTTCGTAAGGATTTTTTTGAAAATAAAATATAGCCTATGTTACTCGCTGTTAATGTAGCTTTCTTTAAGTGAAAGAATTTTTAAAATCGGATTAGTAGTTTTTGTTTATCCATTACAAACAAACCTAACCTTTACTAACCTAATAAATAAGTAATTCGGGCAAAGCTGGGACGCGATAATTTCTTATTGACATTGAATCGAAGCAGGCGTTACTTTGCGGAAGTCCATGATAATGAATGAACGAGAAGTTTAATTCGCTATAATCCGCCACAGCAGACCAATTTATGTGGTACAGACTACAGTGCGTGTCCTTCACTTGTGCCGAGTCAACATCTCCTGAAGATGCTCCGGTTTCGGAGTGAAACGTACGTTGAGAGTGATTTGGAGGATTTGTGTGGTGTGGTGCGGTGCCGGTGCGAATTGCTGGGTGGTGGTTGTTCGCATGCTATTGGTGAAGGACACGCACTGTACCACATAGATTGGTCTGCTGTGGCGGATTATAGCGAATTAAACTTCTCGTTCATTCATTACGAATAGGACAATACAGTATGCAGTATTTATTTTCGTTTGTAAGTATTGCCTGAAACAGATTTTTATAACTTGCAACTTATTCAGAAAATTATCCCGATGCAGTCTATGTTTTGACATTGTTTTAGTTTATTTTAAACTAGCTGATGCACGCGACTTCGTCCGCGTGGTTTAAGTTTTTTCTGATTCCCGCAGAAACTCTTTAATTTTCCATGTCCCATGCCAAAAATCACGTCGATCCGTTGCTCCGTTGCGGCGTGATCGAAAGACAAACCAACAAACCAATAAACCAACAAACCAAAAAACAAACACACTTTCGCATTTATAATATTAGTATGATCTGTCCTGGAGACTTGACAGGTAGCTGATAAGTTTAGGTGTTAACGATGAACGAGTTGAGAGAGACGAGCCAAGGCGTTCATTGATCTCTTGCTGGTATTTAGAAAAAAAACCGGCAAAGTTCGAGTCGCTTCGCTCTTAGACCTCTGCCTCGTTCCGTGCATAATTATGATAATAATAATTATGACCCGGAACTTTGAATTCCTGGCAGATTATTTTTTTCTTCGATTTGTCTTTAATAGGCTCTAATATTACGATTGTTAATGTTTTTCAATTCAATTCAAATGCTTTTTATAAAAATAAACGTTTACAAAGTGCTTTTGAACCGTGGATTGAAGCTACCCCATGTTTGTCTCATCTGTGAAGCTACCCACAGCTACCACTGCTGGTTCGGAATGCCATTCCTATACAGTACCTACAATTCAATAGGTACCTACTAATCTTATTTTACTTATAGATGCATGGTAGATAGTAGATACAATTAGGTTAGATAGATAGATAGATAGATAAATTCTTTATTGCCACACATAAATTAAAGAAAAAACTTAATTATAAACAAAATACAGAAAACAACACGTGCGCAAGGGCGGTCTTATCACTAAAAGTGATCTCCTCCAGACAACCCATTTCATAAGGAAAATTAAAAAGAAGCGGGAAAGTGCAACAATAAACATGCAATAATTATATACTACTTAAACTATACATACTAATAATACATAAATAACTAAATTAATAAATATAAACACATATACAAAATATATAGCAGTACATAAACTTAATAATAATAATAATAATAATAATAAAATGATTTATTTCTCAAACATAATACATACATAATAGCATTGGGGCTGGAACCTCCTTTTAAGTATAATTAAATACCTGTGTCAGGAGGTTCCGCTCTTCCATAACATACAATTACTTACAAGATTATTAAATTGACATTTTTTAATTTAAATTTTAAATCCTTAATATTATGAAAAATTTACAATAATAAAAATACAAAAATGGATAGTGTGTGTGTGTGTGTCTGTGTGTGTGTTAGTGTGTGTGTGTGTGTGTGTGTGTGTGTGTGTGTGTGTGTGTGTGTGTGTGCGTGAGTGTGTGTTTATGTGTGGTTTGTTGCCTTTAAATTAATTTAGATAAGTTTTCCAAAAGTGCCTCTGTTTCTTCATATGTTTTAGATTTTAACCATTCGGTCAAAGTTTTCTTTACGTCATACTGTTTAGTGGGGTAGATATTAAGTAATTTGTTAATCTTATTGTAAAGGTGTACAGATCTTTTTGTGTACTGATTGCGAGAAAATGATGTTTTTGATGCGGATACCTTTAAGACATTAAGCTTCCTTCTTCTGCGTAAGATGGTGGCTTCAAATTTTATAGATTTATGGACTTTTAGAATCGTTTGCAGGATATACAACTGTCTCACGGTTAAAAGTTGACAAGCTGAGTACAGCTTTTGAGTAGGGAATCTATAAGGTTTATAAAACATGACCTTTAGCAAAGATCGCTGTGCTCTTTCTATATCAATAAACCTTGTTTTTGCTGCACCACCCCAGACAGTGATGCAATAGCCTAGTACTGATTGAGCCAAAGCAATGTAAATTTTATTTAATAGGTCCTTAGAGGCTATGTGTCTTAGCATCTTAAATATCCAAATTAATTTTCTTATTCTGCTACTGATAACTTCAATTTGTCCCTGCCAAGATAACCTATGATCTATTATAATACCTAGATACCTAATTGAGTTTACCCTACTGATGCCGGAACATTTATTACAATCAATATTACAATTAGGGGCGTGCAATATTATGCTATAATCGCTATTTGGCTGCGTCCTGTTGCTGATTGAGAAACATATATAATTCGTTTTTTCCTTATTGAGAGTGAGTAAATTAATTCTCAGCCAATTAGCGACATTAGCAAGTCCCAGTTCAGCTACAGTTTTAACTTTTTCCCATGAAGTATCAGTAAATACAATTGCAGTATCATCTGCATATGAAAAGATTTTAGCATTATTTAATTTTAGATTACAAAGTTCATTGATATAGATTAGGAACAGCGTAGGTCCTAAGACACTGCCCTGTGGCACACCATAAGAGATATCGAGATCTTGACTTACATACTGCCCAATTTTGACTCTCTGGGTACGTCCAGTGAGGTAGTTTTTAAAAAGAGCCAGAGGGACACCTCTTATACCTATATTTTCTAACTTTTTCACAAGAATGGGGACAGAGACAGTATCGAAAGCTTTTTTTAGATCGAGAAACACTCCGATACATTTTTTACCGCCATCCAGTTGTTGATCTATAAACGAAGTAAGGGCTATGATGGCATCTTCTGTGGATTTCCCATGTCTGAACCCATATTGAGTGTCAGAGAGAAGCTGGTATTTGTTCAAGTAATTCAGTAATCGTACATTCATAATCTTTTCTATTATTTTGGAAATTGAGGGTAAAACAGAAATTGGCCGGTAATTATTTACATCGTCTCTATCTCCACTCTTGTGAACAGGAGTTATGTTGGATCGTTTTAGTGGTGTGGGAAATATACCCTTATTAAAACAAAGATTAATTAAATGGCAGATAATGGGAGCTACCTGCTCCTTAGCAAGCTTAAGGAACTTAGAAGGGATGTTATCCCAGCCAGGGGCGCTATTTATTTTAAGATTCATAAGTTCATTATTCACTTCCGCAATATCAGTATCCAACAACCCAAAAGAATTTAGCTGTACCACATAAGTCTCATTAGTCTCCACAGTATGTCCACATGCTTTAATATCCTCGGCTAATTGTTTCCCTATGTTGGCAAAATATTTGTTAATATGATCCGCTGACTCAATAGGAGAAGACTTTATATTTAATAATTGAGTATTATCGGTTTTTCTATTATTCATGTTAGTTACTGATTTTATATTAGACCATAAGATTTTTGAATTTTTGAGCGATGCTTCCAACTGTTTTCTGTCATAAGAACGTTTTAACTTTTTAATTAAATTGTTACAGAAATTTCGATATCTACTATAGCTTATTTTTAAAATTTCGTTGTAAGGATCTAAACGGACTTTTTTTTGCATTTTATTTCTGTTTCTTATGCATCTCAAAATACCAGGAGTAATCCATGGTTTGATCACCCTTTTACATCTAGGGACCTTTACTGTACTGGTGTTTTCAGCCAGTGATTCAATTAAGCTGTTTATTAATTTATCAGCTACGAGGCGTGGGTCATAACAAAACAATAACTCTGGTAAGTTTTTCTGAGCTAGGCTTAAGAGTGCTGCGTTAAAATCTGTTACCGTTTTAATTTTATGATTTGATTTATGTTTCGTTGTTGCTACAGTCAGGCAAAGGAATATCATAGAGTGGTCGGTGATTGTTGTGTTTAAAACAGCTATTTGTGCAGTTACTGTATTTTTGTCAAGTTTGATCATAAAATGGTCTAGACAATTACTTTCCCTAGTTGGTAGAATATGACCTGGCATCAGACTGTGTAAGGATAACATATTGAGATAGTTAAGTCTATTATTACGCTCGTAAGCTTGTTCCATTTCCTTAGGTATTATGTTTATGTTAATATCTCCTGTTAATATAATAGTTTTACGGGAATCTAATGTTTCTAGGTGTAAGTTCAGAGAATTTATAAATTGATCAGCATTAGTATTGGAAGGGGAACGATATATACCAAGAATTACATTGTTACAGGTGGTTAATTGTATACAAGATGCGTGTTGTAGTTTAATTTCCTTAGCGGATGTAACAAAGATATCTTTCTTTACATAAACCACAACTCCGTCATTCTGATTAATGTGTTTTGTTGTAATGTGCGAAGTATAATTGTCAATATCAGGAAGGGCTTTATTAGAGTTAAGTCTACATTCAGTAAGAATGATAATATCTGGGTCAAAGTTTAATGCTTTAATATTTAAATATAAATCTTGAATGTTACTATATACACTTCTAATATTTTGAGATACAATTGTCAAGTCGTTCTTTTTTACAGGTATGTATTTTGTTAAATCCTCAATGTCGCATTGAATTGCTCGTCCAATTGAACTTACATTCAAAAAAAAAAAACTTAAATATTCTATAGCACATTAGAAAGATAATATTCCTTTACACGACTCTTAAATATGTTTAAAGACTTTGCCTGCCTAATATCGCTCGGCAATCCATTCCAAAGCAGTACAGCCTTAACTGTGAAAGAATTACTGTACGCCCCTGTATGACTAGGAGGGATTTTTAACTTATTGTCATTTTTCGACCGCAAATAAAAAGGTACATCATAGCTGCCAAGAAAGTTGAATCGCTCTTTTAGGTAAGGTGGCGTCTGAGGATAATATAAAATGGAGTACAAGAGAGAAAGAGCGTGCAAATTTCTACGAGATCGGATTGGCAGCCATTTCAACTGAGCACGAAATACAGACACATGATCATATTTCCGTAAACCATATATGAAACGTATACATACATTTTGCAATCTATCAAGCTTGTTCAGCATGGTCTCTGATAAATCCAGATAGCAAACATCAGCGTAATCTAAAATAGGTAACAGCAAAGTATTAGCCAAAAGGATTTTAGTTTTTACAGGTAAAAAATGTTTCCACCGCCTTAAGTACCCAACAGCAGCAAAAATCTTACGACTCAACTCCGATATTTGAGGAACCCAGGACATAGTATTATCAAGGATGAGACCAAGATCTTTGACGGAACTACTCAGGGGAATAACTGTACCATCTAAGAGAACAGGAGGTAAAGAATAATTTGAAAGTAAAGAAATGTAATAATTGCTACCTATGATAGTCACCTGGGACTTACCTGGATTTATCGAGAGACCATACGACCGGCACCAAGCACTAATTTTATTTAAATCAGCATTGAGGGAATCAATAGCAACAACAAGATCATTAATGGCTGCAGAAGCATAGATCTGCAAGTCATCAGCATACAAATGGTAAGATGATGAAATTATTGAGGAAATAGAATTAATGTAAAGGGAAAAGAGAAGAGGAGAAAGTACACCACCCTGCGGTACCCCAGAATGAAGAGTAGTAAAAGACGAGAATTTATCATCCAACCGAACACACTGCTTACGATGAAATAGGTAAGACCGGAACCAGCTAATGACAGTTGGTGATACCTTCATTGACCTCAAAATAGCCAAAAGTAAGTCAAAGTCAACAGTGTTAAAAGCGTTACTGAAGTCTAAAAGTACCATAACAGTAAGGAGTTTACTATCGACAGCGTAACGAATATCATCACAGACTTTGATTAGAGCTGTTGTAGTACTATGACCCCGACGAAATCCTGATTGTAAGTTAGTTAAGAGATCATATCTATTTAAATATACACTAAGTTGCTGATGCACAATGCGCTCAAGCACTTTGGATAAGAAAGGTAGAATGGAGATCGGACGAAATTGAGAAGGAGATGAAGGGTTAGAAACTTTAGGAATAGGTATAATGTAAGCTTTAACCCAGGCAGAGGGAAATGAGCCAGAAGAAAGGGAAAAATTGAAAATGTGACATAACACTGGGAGGATAACATCAAGTGCAATTACTATCATCTTCCTACTTATTCCGTCGCTACCAATGGCATCAGATTTAACAGCTAGAATATGTTTCCTAACCTCACTGGAGGTAGTAGTAGTAAATTGTAACTCGGGGCCACCATGCGGCGTAATGGAGCTTAGGTGATTAAGAGTTCCTTGCTTGATTAGTGCATCAAAAGGACGCGAATTTGCAAAATGCTTGTTGAGACTATCCAAATCAGCAAAATGTGAAATAAGTTGACGCTGACGACCAATACCCAGTGAGGCCAGGAATTGCCAGGTTTTACCAGAATCCTTTTGATCAACCGAGGAATGAATATACTTGCGCTGGGCATCCCGACAAATCCTGCTACAACGATTGCGAAGTTTCTTATACTTCAGAAGATTAGCATCAGTAGGATACAATTTAAATTTACTTTTAGCTGCATTCCGCTTAACCATAAGTGCTCGGATGTCATTGGTAAGCCAAGGCGCAGGGAGATGCTTAATTTTAATCGGTCGCAAGGGCGCATGAATGTCAAACAGGTCAGTCAGTAATGTGTTAAAAATATTAAGTTTGTCATCTATAGAGGGGGCATCAAAAACAGCAACCCAGTCAATATTATTTAGATCTTCCATGAATTTATCATTATCAAAATTTCGAAAGCTTCGGCGCATAACAATACTAGGTTTGACTTTAGGTGGACGAATTTTAAAGGACATGTAAACTAAATCATGATACGAAAAGGCTTCGGCTGGCAACTGACCATGAGCTTCAACCAGACTAGGAGTAGAAACAAACATAAGATCTAATTGAGAAGGAAGGCAGTTAGGGAAAAAATGCGTAGCGTGTGTAGGTAATAATGTTAGGTTTGAGCTATCAATAATATTCATTAAACGTCTGGCACGATGGTCATTTTTGATAAGACATGTATTAGGTTTGTTTCTTTATTTAAAGGTTGTCTGGAGGAGATCACTTTTAGTGATAAGACCGCCTTTGCGCACTTATTTGTTTTTGTTTGTTCACTTTTTTGTTTCTTTTTAATGTTTGGTGTGGCAATAAAGTATTTATCTATCTATCTATCTATCTACAATTACTTCGATCATGATAAATATTTAGACTTGTGACTGTTGTAGATATTTATAGCATATAATATTATCATAAGTATTGAAAGAATTTTATTGTCAAATCAAAGGTTGAAATAGCCAGGTTTGTCTTTTTCGAACGTAGGGTTAATAAAGTATCTGAACTATAGTTTTTTTAAATGAATTGAAAAAACATAACACATTTTGTTGAGTTTTCCTAGTCCTAACTAATATTATAAATGCGAAATACGTATGTCAGTTTGTTTGTCTGTTTGTTACGCTTTCACGGCCCATTCAACCGATTTTATTGAAATTTCTTATGTAACTATACTTAAGTTGCGTACCGGAAAAGGACGTAAGCTACGTCTATTACGGGAAAATGAAGGAGTTCCCTTTTTTCTTTAAAAAAAGAAAAAACCACGCGGACGAAACGTCGCGGGCATCAACTTGTTTTAATAATATATACTTTGTTAAGTATTACATATAGGTACATTTCTTAATTGTAAACTTGCTATGACAGGGTTATCGCAGAGTTTGTTTATTTCGGGGCACAAGATAGCTGGGCCTGAGCCGTCAGCCGAGTCCACTGTAGTCTGTGGCCGAGTCAAAGTACGCTCTATAGATCTCAGCATCAGTGTTGGTCATACTCTTAGTACATGTGCATCTCATAATTTGCGTATTCGATGCATCGAATGAAAAACATCGATATATATTCGATGCTGAAGTATTAACAATACATCGGTTCAATACGATGCATCGCTACTATACATCGAGTGTTTAAAATACATCGATGTATATCGTCCATCCCTATAGCTGGCCGGTTTGTACTTCGTATCGCAAAGGTGACTACTGTAGTTAACATATATATGAATTATTAGTACATTCAAATAACGATTAATTTGCTATTTCGTTCGTGTCAAAGCCACAAGGTAGCTGGTAGTGTTTATCGAAATACCTGTGAGCAGGTGGTCGCAGAGATGCAATGGTCTAACCCTAAATTTAAACTTTATCGTAATACTTACTTAAAAATTTGAAGATTTGTGAAGACATTTTGAATATTGTTGTGACACTAATTACACATTAATTATCCTAAATAGGGTTTGAGCGTAGAATATAAGTACTATGTAGTTTTGCAAGCAGAATATATCAAATATAATATTATACATAGAAACATTCTTAATCGGCTCTACCTAATGCTTTTCACCATATAAATTGATTACGTTATAATCGAGTTAACATATTATGTACCTATGTATTGCATAAAATGCATGATAGTGGTAGGTATAGTGGATTCTATATGGAGAAAGGAAATCAGTTAAATAAGTTTTACTTATATAATCACTAGCTGATGCCCGCGACTTCGTCCGCGTGGATCGAGGTTTTTCGTTTCTCGCGGGAACTCCTTAATTTTCCGGGATAAAAAGTAGCCTATGTGTTATTCCAGACTATAATCTATCTCTGTGCCAAATTTCATCCAGATCCGTTCAGCCGTTGGGGCGTGATTGAGTAACAAACATCCATCCATACATCCATCCAAACTTTCGCATTTATAATATTTATTTGACTAGATAAAGCCCGTGACTTCGTCCACGTATTTAAATTTCGTGGGAATTCTGTTATTTTCCGGGAAAAGTAGACTATAATAATATACTTATGTAGCTCCAGGATAAAAGCGGTCATTGTATCATATTCCGTGTAAAATCAGTTAAACGGTTGGATCATGAAAAGGTAGTAATTTAGACCGATGGGCTTTCACACTTATAATATTAGTAGACCTATGTATAATAACTAGCATGTGACCTGTGACTTTGCGCGTAGGTTAACTGTAGCCTATATCTATACTAATATTATAAAGAGGTAAAGCTTGTGAGTTTGTAAGGTTGTAAGGGGTAATCTCTGGATCTACTGAACCGATTTTGAAAATTCTGATACCAATAGAAAGCCACATTATTTGTGAGTGTCATAGGCTATATATTAACCCGAAAAAATAGGGAGTTCCCGTGGGAATTTAAAAACTTATTTCACGCGGACGAAGTCGCGGGAATCTGCTAGTCTAGAATAAAACTATCTGTGCGCTTAATTTCATCTCAAACCGTTCAACAGTTTGTCCATAAATGGCTGAAACACACAAATACTTAAGTACACTTTTCTGTGTTGAAGTGTGAATTTTCCTCGCAAAGTAAAATCGTAAAATTTTCCATTGGGCAGTTAGAATGCATGATAAATATACTCAGTAGTAATTAGAACTTATGTCATGCTTTATACCCAATTAGGTAATTGCAGAAATATATCATTAGCCGTTATGACTAATAAATCAATGGGCACACCATAGAATTACGTCAACCTTGAAAAAAGCTTATCGAAGTAATACCTGCTTAAACATAAAGTAAGCTATAATAGTGCTATAATATGACGCGAGGTTTGATGGGCATTAGCCAGTGCCATGCAAAGTCACGAATTTAAAATAAAACATAGATAGGTATCACAGCAGCACTTTCAAGGGGCCATTATTTGTCTCTATTTTTTTTAAACATCACAATTGTAACATTTTTATCGTTCAGGTAATTTTTCAGCCCCGGCCTCGACGCAAGAAGGGGTATTTTAAGTTTGACCGCTTTGTTGTTGTTGTTTACATCTGTGGGTCATCATCATCGAATAGATCCAAATGTGTTTTTTTAATGTGTTTTATTTAAACTTAGTTGTATCGGAAACTCGGCCCAGCAATAGGTAGAATATGTTTTTAAAAGAGCGCATAGGTCTGGCAAAGGTTTAGTTTTAAATCTTAATTATAGACTAATAACATTATTCTTCCAATTGTGCGAATTCTTTAAGCGCTGTCAGTTATCACCTTTTAAATAAGTTCTGCTTAAATATAATGTTAACTCAAATCAAGTAAATAGATAAGTATTGTTATTCATAACAAATTGTGGTAACATTAGATTTTACTTTAGGGCATTATAAATACGCACACTCACAACACTGCACTTCAAATTTAACGCTTAGTATTGACAGTTCATACTTTTTAGGAAAACAGATGGAAAATTTAAAAAAAACAGCGCGGTATCTTTTTCGCGACTTCGCGATGGCGCGAATATAATGTTCGCGGGCCGCGCGTCGCGTGCCAAGTCGGGGAAGATAATGCGTGCTCTCGTAGAAAACAGAAACTACAGTCGTATGCGGCTTTAAGTAACGGATTAATACAATGTTAATTCGGATATTTGCGCGTTTGCCCGTGAGCAATAAAATGCATGGAGAGTTGGTGGGAATTTTTGAGGAGAAACTATTAGCTTCTTTCTTACTTTTAAATATAGAGGAACTGTGCTCTATACCCCAGTTATATCACATGTATCACAGTTCCTCTATGATTGCAGTATTGTTATAGTTTCACTTAGTAACGAATAAAAATGAAAATAATTATGTTGCATTTCTATTTTCATTTTCTGTTCACTGTTACAGTTTTATTGAAATTAAAATTGAAATGCGTTTTTTATGAAGTTGTGATACATACAAATATGTCGGGACAGGTGCGCAATAGAATCTACTGAGAAACAAGAATACTTAGACTACTTATTAAAAAACTACTTCACTGCAGTCTGCAAACACTTTAAATTGATTTCAGTAAAAGTTTTTTTTTCTGTCATCACAATGTTTGCCTACTCTGGTAAGTAATGCAGAGCTGGGTAGGTAGGTACTCTCTCTCTCTGCGTCGTATTCCTCATTACTGAGGGTCGTGGCCCCTTTCCATTAATCAAATATTGGTAGGAGTTTTCTTTAGGTACCTAATAATGCGGTGGGTTCCCACGTCCTTCCACATACGACTCGACTAAGAGTATTTAAACTCTTAGTTTTTGTAAAGATTATCATCTGATGTTAGTGATAATAACCGGGACCGCCGCGACGTCTTAACGTGCTCTCCGAGGCACGGAGGAAACGAAAAGGCCAAATTCAGATTCAGAACCTCCAAATTCGGTCACCCATCCAGTTACCGACTTGGGTCAACGTTGCTTAACAATCGCAATCGACTGATTTGTGTTGTCACAACTAGGCCACTCGTCCCTCAATAGGTTAAGGCATAATAAAAAAAAACCAGCTTAGGTACTTGACAGTAATTCTCACCTCTAAAAAACTTCCCACTAGCTTTCTGGCTAGAATTTCTTAATCAATAACGATCTGTAAAGAGTTAAGAGTCAGGTAGAGGTGCCTTTTTGACAACATACTTAATTTTGTTAGTGATTGTTTTAGCAATAATCTCGTCGTTACATAATAAACACCTAATAGCCATTAAAGTTCGACGAGTGAGCCTCAAGCAATCTATCAAAATAATTATTATGCTAAACACATTATCACCAAAATAACACTTATGTTCCAAATTTATTATTCAGGCAACTTTATTATTATAAATCAAATCAAATCAATCGTTTATTTGCAAGAAACATTGTACAGTTAAGATGACAAACCAATTATATAGAACAAACATGTTTCGTCTTTGCCGACGTGCAAATTTATATATTGACGATTATGACGTATAGTTTAACAAGTGACTATAATTATGTATCTAGTTATATTCAGATTGGATTTTTCGGTGCAGCTATAAATTATAATGTATCTATTGACGAAAAGTGTAACAATTTTTTTTCGTGCTATATTTTAATAGGAATAATATTACTTTGTTTTAGTATTGAAGACGGTTAAATTCGCCCTCAATGAAAAGAAAATAATAGAGAATATTATGATCCCTTAGATATCACTAATACCTACTTATTTCTTACTGATAATAAAATAGAGGCTCTTCTGAAATCATAAGATCGTCGTCCTCTGTTAGTCCCATTTAAATCGATGATTAAAAAAAGTACGTCGAAACTTGATGACGTCACAAACAAGCAGACCGTACATATTTCGTACAAACTTCCATACTTAAAGCGCAAGCAAGCGCTGATTTGATTGGATCATCCCTATAGTCGCAGTATATTAATATTACAGTAGGTATACAGTCTGATAGTTTTCACGGAGTGTTCACGCGCATCCGAAGAGATTTTCGCTCACGTCTCGTAGCAACAAGAAATCATCTTAATTGCTCAAGAAACCGTATAATATTTGACAATTGATTTATTTTACTGTATAAATCACGTGTTTTATAATATAAATGCGCGGGCGCAATTTTTCTTATCTACACATTTTTGAAGATTTTTACTCACTCTACTGTCTAAGGCTGGGTTGCATCAACACATTTTGACGGACATCATACTTAATAATATTATAAATGCGAAAGTGTGTTTGTTTGTTGGTTTATTGGTTTGTTGGTTTGTCCTTCAATCACGCCCGCAACGAAGCAATGAATCGACGTGATTTTTTGCATGGGTATAGTTGAAGATCTGGAGAGTGGCATAGGCTACTTTTATCCCGGAAAATGAAGGAGTTCTCGTGGGAATTAAAAAAAACTTATTCCACGCGGACGAAGTCGCGGGCATCAGCTAGTGTTTAATATGGCGTTAACGAACGTAAGTCAATGAAGGCGAACGTAAAGTTACGATAACCAATGGTTTGAATCAACCGGCCCTTATGCTGAGATTTATAGAGCGTTCTTTGACTTAGCTCAGACTTTACTTAGAGTTAAAACGAGATGGGCTTATGTGAGTAACATAAATCTGTCTCGTTTTAACCATGTCTTAAGTCAAAGTTCGCTGTATAGATCTCACACAGACTGCATCATAGCTTACCACCAGCAGAGCGACTGTAAAATCATTGTTACAGTCTCAATTGTTTTGATTGGCTGAATTTATAGTATTTTGGCTGCGTCAATATATTTTGACCAATAGTGGAAGAATGTTAAGCAATCAGAGGTGATTGCGACCGTTACACTGTAGCTGTCATTTTTAGACTCGCTCTGCTGCTGAGATCGCAGTTATGTGCTAACTTGTTGGGGTACACGCAATACCTATTATTTTCGTTGAAATTTATACCTAGTATACATTCTACATATTGCGTATCGTGCCCTTCGAAGATCGTTCCGCATGACAGGGCTGTCGTGAGCCCGACAAGTGCCGAACCGGTAACACGACACCGCCCATCGGACATAGGGCTGCACCAAATTACTCTTACTACATGCCTTATGTCACACCGACCCGTAACGAAACTACAGTCCATTTTAAGGGCAGGTGGAAATACGGAAGACAAGTTTTTAATCAATTATTATACTCGGTTCCATTTCTAGAAATTTTGGACGTTGCACGGACGGTCTATACTCTATACTTCCTAATCCTGATATTATAAATGCGAAAGTTTGGATGGATGGACGTTTGTTACTCGATCACACCAGAAATGCTGAACGCATCTGGATGAAATTTGGCACAGATATAGGTCTGGAATAACACTCAAGCTACTTTTTATCCCGGAAAATTTAAGAGTTCCCTCGGGAATCAAAAAAAAACTCGCGGACGAAGTCGCGGGTATCAGCTAGTTATCTATAACTTTTATTTTCAAATTTTTACTGTAGGTTTAATTAAACAAGGTATTAATAAAAAGGAAAAGAAGTATCAATAACTTCTTGGGTAACTTTTGTGGTACGACTTTTAAAATTCTGTTTTTTTTTTCTTTTTCATACAAAAATATACCTAATTAATAATTATGTATTTAGATTGGCTGTTCTAAAACGGCGTTACACGACGCGACGCGACGCGCTATCGACGAATCGGTTATCAATCACACACGATCGAAAACAGAGCTACCTAAGTTTATTTTTAAATTATGTAAAACATTTTTTCAGTATTAAGTAGAGAAGTTGGTTGACTGTAATTCTCTGAGCACGATATCAGAATGAGAAGGGTTTGGCCAAAGTCCACCACGCATGCCAAGTGCGGATTGACAGATCACTTAACAGTACACACGTAACGAGCCTACTTTCACAAGTATTGAACTAACACACACATTATGCGTAACCTTCAATGTTGTATAAGAACCGGTCAAGAATTTATTTTTCTCTATTTGGACATGAGGAACAAGTGTCCAGATTAAACAAAACGATGTTATGTGAACTTATGTTATGAAATTAATTACGAGATATTTTAATTAGAATAAAACGCAGTTCTGTTTTCAACTAGTAAAATTGCATTATTTTTAGTATCTTCTGCGTCTATACTTTTTTTTATTTGATTCTTACGTCACAAGAGAGCAACGGATTGACGTGATTTTTGCATTAAGAGCCGGTGAAATAGGCTGAAATAGGCTTCTTTTAAAGACTTTACAAGTAGAAAGACTTTCAGAATCTCCACCAGTGTAAAGTCGAGGCAGGTATGCTAGTCCAAAAGTAATATGTATTGCTTAAAAAAGAAGATTTACATTTTATAGAGCTTTTGATAGACGAGATATAAGATAAAACATATAGGCCAACATATTGAATGCATAGGTGTATAATACATTAATAATCATACTTCATACTAATATTATAAATGCGAAAGTGTGTTTGTTTGTTGGTTTGTTGGTTTGTCCTTCAATCACGCCGCAACGGAGCAACGGATCGACGTGATTTTTGGCTTGGGAATAGTTGAGGGAGAGTGACATAGGCTTATCCCGAAAAATTTAGGAGTTCCCGCGGGAATAAAAAGTTAAACCACGCGGACGAAGTCGCGGGCATCAGCTAGTATGGTAATAAATAATAATTTAATATGCACTTTAGATTATAATATAGTCTTATTACATTGGGCAATTTAAATTTAAAAATTGATGCTAATTATATTCTACAACAATATTGAATTTACAACTTACGAGTAAAACGCAATAACTTACGTTTACTCAGTTGGTTTCACTCCCATATCAACGTAACATACGGTCAAAATTATAATAATAATGTAAGTAGAGCAACGTACCGAGATCGTACTATGACCTCAAAAGGAGAAAATAAATAAAATTATATTATACAGAATTAGTCATAACATCATCGCTATTAAAACAATGAACTTCTAGACCACCCTATAGACCTTTAACTACCCTTTTATTACTACTAGGTACTTACTAACTTTTACCAACCTTTGGTGATAAAAATATTATCAAACATTTTATGAGACTATTTAACAATTTTTCTTTTTTTATGTTTTACTCACAAATGTATTGTAAAATTTTTATACCCACACGTGCGCATTGAAAATTAAACTTTTCGCGCTATTTTATATGTGCATGCGAAGTTTGCGCAAGAGTAATTTCCACTTGTACCATGAATCTTATTGCTGATGGCATGAATGGAAATTAGTTTGAGGCAGATGTAGTTTTGGCAAGACAAAAGGATAGAAATAAAAATATTGCGAGAAGAGGGAATTTGTAAGAAAAGTGCACCTGACGGTGTGACAGGAGGACGATATTAATCAACAACGAATCGCCCGCGCCCGGGGGAAATCGATTGCATAAATATACGTCAACGTGGACCTTATTATTATCTTCAAGGTATAATAATTACTTATTTTGAAAAACATTATACTTGTTTATTTGCAAAAATTTCGGAATGTTTACCAGTCTTACATGATTAAAAAAAATGGAGCTTAGGTTTGGTGGAAATTTTTCTTGAATCCAAAACGCTAGTAGCCGACGTTGGCCTTGTAGCAGCTTCTGTCAAGTGGGACAGGGCCGGTCATGTGAGCCGTATGCCAGATGACTTGTGGGCTAAATCTGCTTCATTCTGGACCCCCCAAAATCATCAACGCCAGCGTGGTAGGCCGAGGCTACGATGGCGTGATGAGTTAGACGAATTCCTAGTTGAGTGGCCCATCGTAGCACAACATAGGGAGATGTGGAAAATTCGGAGGGAGGCCTTTGCCCAGTCGTGGGACAGTACAGGCTAGATTAGATTATATTAGATTAGACATAATGGCGGGTTTACAATAGGTTGGTTTTTGCATACCTATATTGCATGGTATATTCGGTTGCAGCCGTTTTCGGTTAAACCGACTAATGTTCCCTCAATTCACTAGGATCAACTTTTTAGATCCACCAGTGGATCGAATAGGACTCTGGTGTCCAGTAGGATCCACCCATGGTCTGGGTGGATCCTATAACACTTCCCCTCAATCCACTAGGATCCACTTTTTGGATCCACCAGTGGATCGAATAGGATTTGGTGTCCACTAGGATCACCAATGGGCTGGGTGGATCCTATAACACTTCAACCATCCAGAGGGATGGTTTTTAATGTACCTGCCATGCCCAAAGTGGATCCTAGTGGACAGTGCCCTAATGTTCGGTAGGCCGCATTCGATAGCAGCTCGTTTGCGGTGACCGAACTAGTGTAAAAGTTCTTACGGTTGGCTGTTTTCGGTCATAACCGACCTATAGAAACTTGCTGTTGGCTTGATGTTGGCCGAAGCATTCGGTCACTGACCCGACACTGCATGCCCGACCTCTCGGGCATGCGGGATTCCGCACGATGTGATATTTATATAATTTCTTAAAAAATTAAAATACGCGCCGAGAACTGAAATCCTCCTCCTTTTTGGAAGTCATTGTAAAAACATTCCGTAGTGTACCGATTTATAAGTCATTTTTTTTATTGCCACGCTGTGACCTTCGTAACAGTTCCCAAGTAAAATACTCGATTTAAGATTTAACGGTGATACGACGACGAATAAATCGATTCGATCGGCTCTAACACGTGGCCGTTATTGATAAAGAATCGATGTCTTATATAATTATTGTAAACCAAACGTAGTACGTTCGTGGAGTTTTGAATCAAAACTCCACGAACGTTTTGATAACCACAACCATGCATTCGATGATAGCATGAATAACTGTTTTATTGCGGACGACATGTTTTTTTTATTCCACTAGAAGTTAGCCTTTGACTGCGATCTCACCTGATGTTAAGTGATTAATTAACCTGTTAAGGGCATGGCAGCTAGGTATATTAAACCCATACCCCTATTCGCCTACGTACGGGTATAAACTTATCTGACCAGGCGGCCAAAATTTAAACTAGTGTCTAGTAGGTAGGTAGTTAGGTACATAGTTTTTATGCCTGTTTAGTTTTTGTTTTTATTTTATTTTTAATAGTTCTAGCGACGCTGCCACGGGGTCAGATAAGTTTGTGGGACTATAGGTACATAACTTTGAACACGCTACCTACATGGGACGGAGAAACCCGAAGGAAACGTTTTTAATAATACGTTTTCTACAACCGTCGAGTGGCTTGAACTAAAACATATACTTATTCTGTGCTAAAACTGACTGTCATCTAAATTCATACTGACATTAAAAATGCAAATTATATTTCGTCGCTTCATTCTTCAGATATATACTATGTAGTTTCCTTAATTATACAACAACAATCGTACGATTTTTAGAGATGTTTTATTTTAGTTTATCGACAAAATTCTCGCGCTTGAGCCATCTCTAGTCTCTACCTGACTGCGTCATTCTTTTTTCGTACGTAGCAACGATCGGACGTTCCCACTTTCAACAAAGTTAATATTATTATTTTATATCTAAATAAAAAGAAACAGCCGCTGCCTCTTACAGGAAAACGGTGAGTCTTTAATCTGTCATTTTCAGCAATTTATTTCATGCCTGACACTTGACAGGCTTAAGAAATTATACTTATATTAATATTTCATGCAGTGTTAAATTACACTAAAGGTTTTTTGAGGGGTTACCCGAGAGGTATCAACAAAGGAGAATAAACCTTTCAGCATGACGCGCCTGAGGAATTATATTTTCATGCAGTGTCAAATTACACTATGTGGTATGTGGGTACTTAAACAAAACAGTTCGGTCACTTTCATTGTGGCTCTCGCGTATTTATTGCATTAATAATTATAGTTACTTAGTACTTACATAAAGTACGTGTTAAAGTACGCTAATCTACTGGGAGGTTACTAGCGAAGTAACACGACGGAAATCAAACCTTCCAGCTAGACACTCCTAGCGATAGCAGGATAAGGAGAAATATTGGCGCCCGTTAGACTTGTCTGATGACGAGAACTTTGCAGGTTAGTCGAAAATTCTATTACTAAGTGTTAAAAAGTGTTTTTAACTCGGGATTGACTGCGAGTCAATTGCGAGATCATAATTGGCTGCGAGCCAATTATGAGTCATATTCTTATGACACTCATGCAGTGAATATGTGCCACCTTGACTAGATAATATGCACATTAACTGCAAGCTAAAAAAGGTGTTTTTAACTCGGGATTGACTGCGAGTCAATTGCGAGATCATAATTAGCTGCGAGCTAATTATGAGTCATATTCTTATGACAATCATGCAGTGAATATGTGTCACCTTGACTAGATATGCACATTAACTGCAAGCTAAAAAAGTGTTTTTAACTCGGGATTGACTGCGAGTCAATTGCGAGATCATAATTAGCTGCGAGCTAATTATGAGTCATATTCGTATGACACTCATGCAGTGAATATATATCACCTTGACTAGATATGCACATTAACTGCAAGTTTTTGTCCACGAGACAATATTAACGCAAAATGCGTAAATACATACTACCTCCATATTCGTCCGCTCACTTATTGTATTCTTTAGAGATCCAAAATATGAGGTTGAGCCCCATGCACAAGACGAATTCACCATTCTCTGAACAAGGGGGAAGTCGTGGAGGGTCAAAGACGTGCCGCCAAGCGATTTAGCGTTCCGGTACGATGCCGTGTAGAAACCTAATAGGGGTATGGGTTTAATATAACTGCCATGCCCCTAACAGGTTAGCCCGCTACCATCTTAGACTGCATCGTCACTTATCATAAGGTGAGTTCGCAGTCAAGGGCTAACTTGTACGACCAACTATATCAGATTCGTCACTAAGGACCGGCTTAGCAAGCCTAACACAAATTGATTTCGTTTCGTTCACAAATACTCGAGAAGTATCCGGAACACAGGTAAATTTATTATTTACCTACTTTTAAAGAAGGTTACTTTTTACTCTTATTATATTTTTTTCGTGCGAGGTAGCAAACGCACGTGCACTGTTTGTTAAAACTTTTAAATGTGAATATTTAAGTGAAATGCCGAAACGAAAACGCGAACAATAGAAACGTAATCGTCGAAGGATTATTATAAAATCCTCATCAGACTCCCGGTATGCATTCATAATTCAACCTACCCTCTCATAAAAATATTTTTTCACTATCATAATATTGCATTAAAATACAGCTAAATTCTATCGCTTTCAAAGCAGAAAACCGGCTTATTCGAACGTACAAACGCCTGGTGATTGACCAAGAGTTAAAACGATGGCCGTCTACCTTACTTTTAATCATACCTGTGTAAGAAAAACATATCTACGATTGCATTTTTCTCAAGAAATCACAAATCATTGTGTAACTGAACAACCTGGCGGTTCACAGAGTGTTAACACGAAGGTTTCATAGAGATAAAACCTTAGTCTCGTACCTACATTTTCAGACGGTAATATTATGTAACAGAACAACCTGGCGGTTAACCGAGAGTTAACACGAGGGTTTAAATACACGCTAAAAGTTTCGTCTTGTACGTTCCATACAACAATGGGGTGTAGGCGAACAACCTGGTGGTTAACCGAGAGTTAACACGAAGGTTCAATAAATACCTACTAAAAGTTTCGTTTTGTACGTTTCATAAGATAATGTTGTATTGCCGAACAACCTGGCGGTTAACCGAGAGTTATCACGAAGGTTTAACAGATGATAGAAGTTACGCCTTGTATGTTTCATACGATAATATTCTGTAACCGAAAAACCTGGCGGTTAACCGGGAGTTAACACGAAGATTTAATAGATGCTCTAAGATTGTCCAGAGCTCGATCCAGAGCTCCTCGGGGTACTCGGAGAAATAAATATTCCAAAATTTGGTGAAAAATATAATAAATGAATAGACCTGAAAGAAACGTAAATCATTCAGTGAATGAAATAGTCAAGATCTCAGGTTCAAAATTTCCAGATGTAATTGTTCACAATATAAAACCTCTCAGTATAAATATACATACACCGTCAGAGAGGTAACAAGAGGTCGGAGATAATGAATATATCCTTTTTATCAGTTATCTAGGTACTTTAGTGTTATATATATTCAATTTATTTACGAATACTGTAGATACAGAAAACGAAAATAAAAGCTGCTAGCATCTTGCCTCATAGTGGTGTGCAAAGAAAATTTGCAACGAAAATGTGTGGTAAAATTGCAAAAATTACCCACAAGTTTTATGTTTTTCCTACCCACATGTTCTGGGGCTCAAATCTCTAGTTTTATATCTCCATCGTGCTGGAAGCATAATTTATCATACATCCGGTGACGTGTAAGAATGGTTGACTAAACTCAGAAGACGGCAGAAAAACAAAAACCAAATTGAGAACCTTTTCCGTTTTGGAAGTCGGTTAAACGGCGAGTATTTTTACGACCGGAAGTAGACTTCGTATGATGTACCTATCTAACAATGTAAAATTTCTATCGTATTATTGTTTTTTAAAAAAAAAGATTTTTCGCGGGCTAGCGGGCAAGCATTTCTGCAAACTCGGGATAATGCTGCCCGAAGCGGGATCTTAACTTTAGTATCTATACATCGTCCATATATTGGAAACAATCTTTGAAAAACCGTCATAAAACTGTCGTTATTATAATACGTACATCGTTATCACTCGTGGAAAACATACAATTTACTCCGCCTTAACAACATACTCCATAATAACTTGCTTAATGCAAAATTAAAACACTTGGTTTTTTGTAAAAAGAGTAAAGAGTATAGATCCACGCTGTCAGCGCGTCTACCTTAATAATTGACGGAGGGAAATGATTTAACGCATTTATTCAAAAATAAGTAGGTACTTATGTATATTAAATAATTTATAATGACTGATGACACATGTTTTTAGCGACATGAACAACTAGGTTGTCCATTGTTAAAAAAGTATAGTAGCCTGATATCTCACTTAATTAAAACTTCTTACGTCAGTGGGGTTTAAAGCCCAAACCGACCGATTTACACCTCCAAGTCAACATTATTACTACATAGTAGTCTATCACAATATCGACCGAGTATATGCATCATTTTTCATTTATATTCTGCGGGGAACTTATACACAGATAGGAATTTGTCGTATTCCATAATCTTGAATAAGGCATAATTTTTTGACAAACATCTTAAAATGGTACCATTATTAATAATTTTATTAAATTATGTGCCTGTAGTAGACCTCTACAACAGGACCAGAATAACCCGTTCTTCTCCCGCCGCGTTTTGAAAAATAATAATTTTCTCCCCCCTTCTGGGTAGGTTTCCACACGTTCAAACGTCCCATTGGACGTCTGTTGTGTGTAAATAAAACCAAGTACATACTGACCCAGCTAATATACTTTTGATTAGATTATAAATCTTGCAGCATTAACATAAATAATTATTGGTTTGCATCCAATCTGTAAGCTTGTTACTCAGGAGCTGATGTAAAAAGCGCAACATTGTATTTCTAAAGTAAAATGAATACTTAAGAAAAATCTTAGACTCATCTTAACTATACGTAGATGAGAATCTCAAGAAATCCGCACATGATTCCAACCTTAAGCATAAAGCTGCTTAAAACATTACGACTCAAATAAGAGATTGGGAAGAATAAAAAAAAAAAAAAAAAAATTATTGACAACAATAATTAGTATCTATTCAACGTGGATACAGTTCTTGCAAAAATAGATATTTTCTGTATCTCTAAACATCTACATAGTATATATCTGAAGAATGAAGCGACGAAATATAATAGATGATCAAACGAACTTCCTGAAGTGAAGTTCGATCATTATTATATGAGTCGCTTCATTCGAAGATATATAAATAAATTCCCAACCCACCCAACCCGAAACATATTTTTGCAATAACATTAGGAATATATCTCTAAAAAGAATGACGCAGTCAGGTAGAGACTAGAGATGGCTCAAGCGCGAGAATTTTGTCGATAAACTAAAATAAAACATCTCTAAAAATCGTACGATTGTTGTTGTATAATTAAGGAAACTACATAGTATATATCTTCGAATGAAGCGACTCATATAATAATGATCGAACTTCACTTCAGGAAGTTCGTTTGATCATCTATTATCTGTGTATCTGTTGTATTTTAAGTTTTTATATTATAACTGATGATTCCCACGACTTCGTCCGCCCGCTGGAACTCTTTAATTTTCCGGGATAAAAAGTAGCTTTATGTCCTTCCCCGGGATATAATCTACCCCTGTACCAAATTTCATCAAAATTGGTTGAGCAGATGGACAGTGCAAGCGTAGCAGATAGACAGACACACTTTCTTTCACACATTCACACTTTTATAATTATTAGTATGGAAGTATGGATTTTCCGGGTTAAAAATCCTGTGTTCTTCCCCGGAATGCAAGTTGCGGCCAGTCTCTAAACCAAATTTCATCAAAATCGATTAAAAAGACCGTTAGACCGTAGCAGACAGACGGACACACTTTCGCATTTTGAATATTAGTAGGTATATATAGACAGGTAGATACATATAATAAGTAGTATGGCATCAAGGAAAATTACCTGTTTCTTTAAATGTTACTTGCAAATATTTATTAAAACTTTTAAAAGAAAAAAAAATCATGGCATTTACCATATAAAAGAAAAAATCGAAGCCAGAGAATGAGGACAATATTCTACATTCTTTATATTAATCATATAGTTACCTACATATCTGGTATTACGATACACATAAAAAACTGCGATACATAATAAGTAGACCTATACCTATTTGTAATCGAGATGAAATGCAAACCAGTAAATGAATCTGTATTATTTTCCTTATTTCCATTAATCACAGTACGATAGTTGGGATTTTCTACGGATAATAATGCTGTGGATTTCTAGTTCTTTTCGCATAGGATTTTAATCTAGTTTGGTTCTTCGCCAGCATAGCGGAAACGAAAGGGTAAATTCGAACCTACAAAGCTGGTAGCTCATGAACTCAATTTAAATATTATGTCTTCTTCTTCTTCTTGCCCTTGTCCCAAGCTATGTGGGGTCGGTACCTACAACATGTTTTCCTCTTCCACTCACTTCTGTTATTCGTCAACCTACGAGTATCACTCACCCCTTTTATACGCATATCTTCTTTCACACAATCCGTCCATCTTTTCTTTGGTTTCTCTCTACTCTTTTATATTATGAACTCAATTATTTTATGTAATATTTTTTAATAATTATTAATTAATTTATCAGGAAATGTTATGAGGCCACAAATAACCTGTATACAACCTTAATTTAAATCGCGAGCGCGGCATGTGACCGATTTGTTTTTACGAAAATGAGATGAAGGTTGCTTCAATTTACATAATATTTCGATGATAAAAGCTTTTTTTTTTTAAAACTGCGATCTCACCTGATGATAAGTGACGATGTAGTATAAGATGGTAGCGGGCTAACCTGTTAGGGGCATGGCAGTTAAGTATATTAAATCCATACCCCTATTCGGTTTCTACGGCATCGTACTGGAACGCTAAATTGGCGGCACGTCTTTGCCGGTAGGGTGCAGATAACTAGCCACGGCCGAAGCCTCCCACCAGGCCAGACTAGGGAAAATTCAGAAATTATAAATTCCCAAATTGACCCTGCTGGGGATCGAACCTCCCCAGTCCGCAAGTTAAGACAACAGCGCTACTCACTGCGCCCCATAGGTCGTCATACACACACTAATACTAATAGGTACACTGTTGAAAAAACTTATTATACTGTTGAAGATTACGTAAATGATAAAAGAGCATGGACTTGACTCGCTCTAGCAATGCTTAGGACAGCGGTTATTTATGTAGGTATATCTACATACTGATGTAATTGTAATTTTTTTTTCAAAAGAACAACCATCGAGTCGAGATTCTTACTGGTTCCGTAGAAACGGCATTTAGAACCAGTGGTAGATTCACTCGACGATTCAAAAGCACATACTTTCAAAGTCCACTTGAGTAAAAAAGATTTGAGTTAGAGTTTGATATAGCTCGGATTGCGAAGCTGAAGACGTGACAATGGGCAGGGCATATCTACGAAGAAGCGATGTACGTTGGCCTCCAAGTGAGATGGTAACCTTGCATGCGGGCGAAATAGCAAAAACGTTGAGAACTTGTCTATATAATCCCACCAACTTGTCTCACCCGGTGGCCAAAATTGGAACTAATTTTTATGCCTGTTTAGTTTTTGTTTTTTTTTTTTTTTTCATATACGAGTATAGACGCTGTCTCCGGATCAGGTAAGGTTGTGGGACTTTAATTCTTAAATAAGTAATTAAGTATTTTGTCATTTGCGTGGCGGAAACATCCAACGGAAAGGACAGAACAAAATGTCAATGCGAAACGATTGCGCGCAATTTTATATGGAGCTATACAACAAACCAACAAACAAACACACTTTCGTATTTATACCGACCATGGTGTAGGAACCTACCAGTCTATAGGTATGCGGTAAAAATAAGGTAATAGCTATTTTGACTTTTGCGGGATGATTACAATACCTTCACGCAGCGGTCGTTACAAAAGCATCCATCTTGGGTTTCGACTGACAGGTGTAATGAGATGGCCGGCAAGATTCAATGCTGGGAGTCGCACGCTAATATTGTATGACCAGCTATTTGAGTCATAAGACATTAGAGTAGCACGCACACCCAAAATTATTTAAAAAACACAATAAAAACACGCTTTTTAAAAGTTTCCATGATCATCTTCTTCTTCCTCCTCTGTAATAATGTAAATTCATGTAAAACCTGCCCACTGCCCACTATTAGGATTAATAGATGGCGCTCTGTAAAAGTTTATGGACATCGCGAGGTCTCAGTTCGGGGCGAACCACTAGTATAACTTATATTCATCAAAATAATATTACCTAATAATAATTTTATATATTCATAGTCATAGAAACATAAACAAGTGTTACCATGGAAACATAAAGTCAATAACGTAACGGAGAAAGTTCGATTTTACTCCCCATAAATTTTCATACCCCGGGAGGTAAACTCCAAAAACTTGGAATTTTTACTCCACTTTGAATACACCATCACAATGATATTAAGTATATAATTTTCGTACCACTTGCTCAAAAAAGTGTCATTCTATGCCACAAAAAGCGAACATAACAATAGTCATTTTTAATCTGTTAAAAACAGGGAAAGAAAATTGTACTGAATTTCATTCATCCTATAAGGGGAGAATGTGATTTTAATTTTTTTTGACGACCTCCGTGCGCAGGTCCTGGGTAGAAATTTATAATTTCTGAATTTCCCTGGTGTGGCCTGGTGGGAGGCTTCGGCCGTGGCTAGTTACCACCCTACCGGCAAAGACGTGCCGCCAAGCGATTTAGCGTTCCGGTACGATGCCGTGTAGAAACCAAATAGGGGTATGGGTTTAATATAACTGCCATGCCCCTACATCTGCATGACTGCATCATCACTTACCATCAGGTGAGATCGCAGTCAAGGGCTGGCTAACTTGTAGTGGAAAAAAAAAAAAAAATTGGAATACTTACCGAAATTACCGAAAATCGTGCATTGCAAATATCACCTGTATGCAGATGACCTGCAGCTATATTATTCATATAGTCCTCAGGATGCTTCAGAAGCTCAAAATAAAATAAATGAGGATTTAAATCGAATTGTGCAGTGGTCAAATACAAACTCCCTAATTCTTAATCCAATAAAATCCAAATATATGATTCTGGGTACAAAGAAGACTATAGAAAAAATTGATACGCAGCAACCTAAAATAAAAATAAACAATAATGATATTGAGAGGGTTTATGAAGCACGAAATCTTGGTATCATATTTGAGCCTCACTTACATTTTGAAAAGCATTTACTTGACGTAACTAGGCAGTGCTTCTATAGGTTAAAAATATTATATCGGATTCGTGCTTACCTTAATGTTGAAATGAGAATGCAGCTATGCGAGTCTTTGGTGCTGTCGAAATTAAATTATGCAGATGCAGTTTATGGACCTTGCCTGCTAGGTCGATCTAAAAAGCTGATACAGCGGGTACAGAATGCGTGTATGCGTTTCTGTTTTCCAATACCACCAAGATCGCATATAAGCCCTCATATAAATCAAGCCAAACTATTAAATATGACCTCTCGACGTGATTTGCATTTTGCTTCCCTTCTATTTGGTGTTGTATTGACAGAGAAGCCAAAATATTTGTATGCGAAACTCAAGTGGCAAGGGGATCATAATCAATTTAACACGCGGGCGTCATATCGGCGTAATATGGCCACGCCCCATCATAGGACGGCTGCTTTCAGGGGGAGTTTCAGATTTGCAGCTAGTAAATGCTGGAACTCATTACCACCACCTTTACGTGTTCTAAAGACGGTAAATGCTTTTAAAGAAAGGTATAAAGCACATATTCTAGCAACACAAATAGCATAGACTAAAACATAAATAATAATAATATCTTAAGCAAATGATAAATACATGCAACCATTAGTTTAGTAGTAGTAGTAGGGGAAGTATTAGTAGTAGTAGGTATTAGTAGTGTAATATTGGTATTAGTATTAGTATTAGTATGGGTATTATTAGTGTTTTGTAAATTTAGTATTAGAAACTTAGTATTAGTAATTAGTAACTTAAACTTTGCCCTGTTTGAGTAAGTTAATTAATTTTAAATATTATTTTTGTTTTTCATTTTAAATATCTTTTTACAACTTATAGTTGGTACCAGTGATGGTCCGTGACGTTTCGGCCCTTGGGCCCCTCCTGAAAATCAGCGTTGCAGTATGTCAGGTAGGTACATGCATACCTTTCATGCTGTGGCACAGGCTGAGGAGGTGGCCCATTGACCACATTTAAGTTCCATACTAGTAGGTACATAGGTACGTTATGTAATTAATTTGTAAAGTGGTCAATAAACGTTTATTTATTTATTTATTTATTTATTTATTTATTTAAATTTATACTGAACTACATCTGTGTTTACACCATAGAGTTTGTATATAAAGCATTATACATCTTTTTGAAAAAGGAATACGCATTTATTATGCAGTTAAGATTATTAAATAAAATGAGAAAACCGACGAGGCCGTATGAGTAGGTATGCCTTTGCTTTTCCGACAAAAAAATATTAGTCTAGGAATTTGCCGCGTTTTTGTTTTCTTCAAATACATAAACGTTAAGTTTATTTTAATTTATTTTTATAAATAAGTTAATGTTCTAAAAATACGTTACGATGTTAAATCAAGTGTTAATTTTTTCGCAAATGGTACGAAAAGTAGAGTATTTTCCTCGGTGATAAAGCTGTCTTAGTCTTGGGTGAACTTAAATCCCTCGCTACACTCAGGACTCGTCTTAAATCCCTCGCTTCGCTCGTGATTTAAGTTTTTAACACCCTCGCTACGCTCGGGGGTAAACCTCGAGTCCTTCGTTACGCTCGCGATTTAAATCGTCAACCGCGACAAAAGACACTGCTTTATCCCCTTGGTTAATAATCTACTATATTTATACAGTAATTGCTTCGGTGGGCGAAACTTGTAGTAACTTTTAAAGTCACCGACAGGTGGCGCTGCTCGTTACTGCATCGCGCTAGAAAATTCGTTTCCCTGCGCTAGAAAATTCGTTTCGTACCTATATACAAAAAAAAAATTGTTCGTTAGTCTCGCTATAACTCAGAAACGGCTTGACCGATTTAGATAGAACTTTTTGTATGTGTTAGAGTAGGTCTAGGGATAGTTTATATCCATAATAGGGATGATGACAACTCAGTCAAATCAGCAACTCTTTATCAAACTTAAAAACGGACTTCTACATAGTATGGAAGTTGTATAAAATTCATGACAGTTGTGACGTCATAAAATTTCAACGCACTTTTTTTCTTTAATCTTATCAAACTTAAAGGATGTGAATTGTAGGTCTTTTGGAAGACCCTCTATTTAATAAAATCAGTTAGAAATAATTTATTATTTGTTCCGTCATCATCTCTATTGGACCCGGTAGGGGGCGCTGCAATCGGGTTCTAGGATTAGGGCAGGACAACGTCTGCTGGGCCCACTAGTCGCATTGCAGCTTTTTTTTATTCCACTACCAGTTAGCCCTTGACTGCGATCTCACCTGATGGTAAGTGATGATGCAGTCTAAGATGATAGCGGGCTAACCTGTTAGGGGTATGGTAGTTATATTAAACCCATACCCCTATTCGGTTTCTTCACGGCATCGTACCGGAAGGCCAAATCACGTGGCGGTACGTCTTTGCCTGTAGGGTGGTAACTAGCCACGGCCGAAGCCTCCCACCAGAAACTAACGAACAATCTAAAAAAATAATCGCTGTAAGCATAAGCTTGTAAATTGTACCTATCACATAAAAGCTTCACGTATTATTATGATAGCATTTTCGATGTAGTAATGCCCATTAGTGCATCTGGGTCTTTGGGAATTTGTGAACGTAACTGTACCTACTGTGAATCAAAATTGCATTTCTGTTTTAACTTTATTACTTACCTAATGAGTTCTTTTATAGGTCTTTTGCACTTGATTCTGTCGACGTAATAATAAGTTACACAATTTTTGTAATGAGGTAATGAGGGCAAAAGTTTTTTTTTTTTTTTATATATATCATAAAGTACTAACAACCGTTAATACCCTATTAAAGTTACGATCTAGCCTATGAGTAAATAAAGCTAATGAGTGACATTATTTTAACCTAAACTTATACTATAACATTATATCTAAGAATTGGTCCATTGACTTATCTTAGTTTACGCTAAATTTTATTAAGAGTGGGGCTGATTCTGTAGTGCACAATCTCTAAACTAAACTAAAATTAGAGCATTACAAATATTGGTAACCCTTTCATAATACTCCCAAGGGAAAGGGACAAAACTAGATTTAAAGCTGCCATTTTAGTTCAGTTTAGAGATTGTGTTATACAGAATCGGCCACACTGTGTTCTTGTGTTCTTTGCATTGCACTTAGCACTACACTTTCACTTCACTACACTAACTCGAAGGGCAGTCCTTTTAAGTCTACGCACTAAATCCGTATTGTCCAGGAGCTGGATCGCCTCGACGTTTACATGTTGATGAAGCCTGTATTCGTGGGATTTTGCTTGTCTTCTTATGATTATATCTACGAAGTCCATTTGCAGATCGCGATGAATATCTTCGTTTCTGAGGTACCAGGGTCTACTCTCTTTCTCTCAAACGAAACTTCGCAAACGAACGTAATTATATAGTCGGTTATTAGACCCACACAAAATCGTTCAATCCAATCGGTCACGAAAATTGTCTATGGATCCGTACTTCGTTTGCGTGTACGAAAACGAAATAGAGAGGAGCATAGAGATAATATTATGCAGGAGAGGAGTTAACGAAATTTCGTTCGTTCGTTTGCGAAGTTTCGTTTGAGAGAAAGAGAGTAGATTGACGATACCCCCTTAGTACTTTATTTTGGAATCGCTGAATTATTAGGATATTGCTTTTTCTGGTACAGCCCCACAGCTGACAACCATAGGTCCAAACTGGGCAAAAGTAATGTTAAGTCAGTAGAACAATATCGACCTTACAAAGTAAAGGTAAAATTCAAAGTTAAATGAAAATAAAAGTAAGTAGGTACTTAACTTCTTTCTGGGTAGAGCCGAAGAAAGTCATCTGACATCTTGTACTTATCATCATTCTAATATTATAAATGCGAAAGTATGTTTGTTTGTTCGTTTGTCATTCAATCGCGCCGCAACGGAGCAATGTATCGACGTGATTTTTGGCATGGGTTTAGCTGGAGAGTGACATAGGCTACTTTTTATCCCGGAAAATTAAACAGTTCCCGTGGGTATCAAAAAAACTTATTCCACGCGCACGAAGTCGCGGGCATCAGCTAGTTGTTGTATAATTTAAGTACATCTCACTTTCATTTAACGCCACGTAAGCACGTATTCGACGGTAGGTATGATTTTCATTAATAATTATTTCAAACCCCTATTAATTATACCCTTTATTTAAGGTTTTAATTCTCAAAAATCCATCTTGATGATAGAGAGATTTATAGAGACAGAGTCTTAACTCATAGGCTACTTTTATACCGGAAAATTAAAAGTTAAATTAAAAAATTAAGTCGCGGCAATCAGCTAGTCGTTTGTTTAGAGATTCCCTATCAAGTAGCAATTATTTCATTTTAGTCCTATATTTTATTACATTTGCCACATAATAGGAATTTTACTCAAATAACACAAATTATAATTAGGTCTTATATCTAGATTATAATTATTTAGTATTTGTGTAGACCTATATGTAAGTATATATGCATGTCTGTATGTATGTATATTTATTATGTATTTTAGTGTTTAGACGTTGCACTATCCCGCGCTATGGTTTAATAATCTCCTCTCCCCAAAGGTTGTCTGAAAGAGATTGCTTTAGCAATAAGACCGCCTTTGCACCCTTCTATTTTATCATTAACATTTTTGCTTATTGTCTTTGTTCTAAGTGTGTGCAATAAAGAGTATTAATCTTTGGTTTGTTCATTAGTCTGTACTCTTTTATTAACCTATGCTGTTACTTGTCACATTGTCTTGTCTTTGATCTGTATTCTGTAGGTACATAGATGGCAAAATAAAGAAAATTATTAATTAAAATTCAAACAGTTTTATATAATAAAACGTATAAATAATAATCCACATTAATGGAACGAACATAGTGGATCTATCTATCTAGTTTATAATAGGTTTCCTTTATGAGCTAACTCCGAGACCTCAATAAAATTCATCCAATATTCCCATAGCAAGCGGCTCGTAAATTTTCTTATTTTTTTTATCGAAACGGCTGTTTCTTTATAGTACAACCCTGAACAATAATAGCGGCCAGTTCTGTTGATTTTCTTTTTTGTCCGCTCTCCGCGATCCCACGGTCGGCTGGACGAGGCTGGACGTCATAAAAACCTGCAGCGCAATTATTGTGACGCCACTCGCCAAGCACTCGCCACCGGGGATCGCTTTCGTTCATATTATGAAACAACTAGCTGATGCCCGCGACTTGGTTTAAGTTTTTTGGTTCCCACGGGAACTCCTTAATTTTTCGGGATAAAAAGTAGCCTATGTCACTCTCCAGGTGCTCAACTATACCCATGCCAAAAATCACGTCGATCCGTTGCTCCGTTGCGGCGTGATTGAAGGACAAACCAACGTTTCGCATTTATTAGTATGATTCTAAAATGTGACGTCATTAAAGTTCGGCGCACTTTTTTACTTTAATCGATTGTTTATCCCATACTAAGGACACGTTTTGACGCTTGAAAGAAAGTTGCTGATTTGACTATTTGTCAAATACCCAATTCAGAAAAGTTTTACTTTTTTTTCACATCTTCCAAATGTCGACTGGGAGATAAGGCTCCGTCCGCCTATTGTACATAGCAGCTACGAGTAGTTCTGGTTGTGCAATAAAGTTTAAAAAAGCTTCAAACACAGCAATGGCGATCCCGAATGCAAATCACAATTGCCATGCAATGGTATAATGCTCCCAGGCAGTTCTTGCGAGAGTGGGGTTTATGGTCGTTTTTATGCATTCGCGGGAAGAAAAAGAAACATTAAATGTTGAGGTAGGTTATGGCCGCGGCTTTGTGTGATCGCTGGGAAAGATAAATGAAATGAAATTAAATGTAAATATACTTTATTGTACACCATACATAAAACTTGGCACGATTTGAGCCCATACTACGAGGTAGGACATAGGATACTTTTTATCCCAAAATTCTACCCCCGAAGGGGTGAAATAGGGGTTGAAAGTTTGTATGAAAGTCCTTAATTTCTCAAGTTATAACTAGCCATGAAACTTGATATATGAGCTGCGGGTTGAAAATGAAAACATATGCGTTTCACAGTTACTCAAAATTCCACCCCCGAAGGGGTGAAATAGGGGTTGAGAGTTTGTATGAAAATCCTTAATTGCTCAAGTTATAGCCATGAAACAGCATTTGGGCTTTCGTTAAAATATGAAGAAGTACGTGTTTCACCATTTTAAGGGGATTATACCGTGGGATAGTAATATAGGCTACTTTTTATCCTGGAAAATTAGCTGAAAAACTTATTCCACGCGGACAAAGTCGCGGGCATCAAATAAATATTATAAATGCGAAAGTTTGGATGGATGTATGGATGTATGTTTGTTACTCAATCACGCTCCAACGGCTGAACGGATCTGGATGAAATTTGGCACAGGGATAGATTACAGTCTGGAATAGCACATAGGCTACTTTTTATCCCGGAAAATTAAGGAATTCCCGCGGGAACCGAAAAACCTCGATCCGCGCGGACGAAGTCGCGGGCATCAGCTAGTTTTAAATAAAAACATCTTCATCATCAACCCATCGCAAGCCCATGACTGATCACGAGTCTCCTCTCAGAATGGTCAGTGATGATGCAGTCTAAGATGGTAGCGGGCTAAGTTAGGGGTATGACCGTATGGCAGTTGTGTTAAACTCATACCCCTCGGTTTCTACTCGGTATATTGCTGAGTATACCTCTGTAATAGTGCACGATATTATAACAGTATCGGATGAGGCGTGACGATGCGCACGCGTAATGGTGTGGAAATATGAATTATGTATGAGATGCATAGGTACATATAGACAGCGCGGGGAAGGTCAAAGTCAGTCATACGCTTTTTACGTCAGTATATACTTGTTTAGCATTAATCTGCGGATCTTCACCTGCAGTCCTATTGTAAAACCTGCATCGGTCATTGTTACAATATCAACGGATGACGTCATCCGTGGCGCAGTGTTGAGCGAGGTCCCGGGTTCGATCCCCAGCAGGGTTAATTTGTGAATTTATAATTTCTGAATTTTCCCTGGTCTGGCCTGGTGGGAGGCTTCGGCCGTGGCTAGTTACCACCCTACCGGCAAAGACGTGCCGCCAAGCGATTTAGCGTTCCGGTACAATGCCTAATAGGGGTATGGGTTTAATATAACTGCCATGCCCCTACAGGATAGCCCGCTACCATCTTAGACTGCATCATCACTTACCATCAGGTGAGATCGCAGTCAAGGGCTAACTTGTAGTGGATAAAAAAGAAAATGATTCATTTATTTTACATCTAAGGACAACTTGTGCCACTGATGATAAGTCGCAAGACTCTACCACCGGTTCGGAAAATCGATTAAACAGAGAAGAGCCGGCAAGAAACTCGGCAGTCGCTCTTTTCATAAAAAGAAAAATGTTACACTTTGTAAATATATGCACATTGCATACGTTAATTAACAAGTAGGTATTTCACTAACTTGTGGGTTGCTGGATGCGAAGCCGGTTGCTTCCATCCAACTTTGTCATTGGAAAAATCGTCAAAAGTAATATATAACCACACCACACACGACAATGGATTAAATTTACCTACGTTACTGCCCAGGCTGGAAATAATGCAATACGGCTGAGTAATATTGAAAGGACGAGGCGAAGCAGAGGACTTCCCAAGTGATTTTATTAAGAGGACGAGGCGTCAGCCCGGGCCTTTTTAAGTAAACGAGGCCGTGAATTGCTATTTCGGCCAAGACCTAATGAACCTATAGTACTTTTCACTATTTTGCGGGACACAATAAACAGAATTTGTTAAGAAAGCTCCTTCTACATTGCCGTTAGATGTCGTTGACTATTCTTAACTCATGCTAAAACATTGTCTTGTAGGTACCTATTGGTTATATATATTTTATATATATATATATATATAGCGAGCAAACGAGCAGGCGGGTCACCTGATGGTAAGTGATTACCGCCGCCCATGTACATTTGCAGCACCAGAGGAACCGCCAATGCTTTGCTAGCTTTTGAGAAAAAATTTTATCCGCCCTTTGAAGAGCCCCAAATTATAATCATTAGGGAACACAGAAGATGGAAGCTGGTTCCACAATTTGCAGGTACGTGGGATAAATGACCTGGAATAACGGGAGGGGATGAAGACCAGGCATCCAGGTGGCGAGGATGAAATTTGTTTCAGCGACGAAAATTGCAACTGGAGAACACGGAACAACATAAGTATATTACACACGGAACATATATTACTCACGGAACATAATTATTGAAATATCAGCTGAAATCTGCCCCCCGATTAGGTACGTAAGAATTGTCGATTAAACGTTAAAGATTTTCGTCAAAGTAAAATAAACCATGACTGCATTGAATTAGAGCTCAATTTCGTCTGCTCATTCTTATACGTTTAGGGTATCGTACATACCTAAAGCTTTTTACCTAAGGCTTTTTAAGGAAATAGTAAAAAGGTTAGTCGACATCACAGGAGACTGAAGAGCTGGCAGCTACCTAGGACAAAGAATTAGTCAAGCTATTCAAAGGGGGAACGCTGCTAGTATCTTCGGAACCTTGCCTAAAGGGACTCCTTTTAATAATATATTTTAGTTAATATATCATATTTTTATTTGACAAATTAAATAAAATAGAAATAAATGGAGTTTTAAATAATCGAATAAAGTAAAAAAGTGCGTCGAACTTTAATGACGCCACATTTCAGAATTTCATATAAATCCTATACTTTGGACGCGTTTTGACGTTTGAAAAAAAGTTGCTGATTTGACTATTTTTGTCAAAATAATACCCAATTCACACACCTTTGAGAACGTTATGATTTATGAAGAATTCTCGGGCATATAACTACTTAGGTTTCCTCATGATGTTTTCATTCACCCGTGTGAAGCAGGTGATGTTTTATTTCTTAAAACGCACATAACTTCGAAAAGTTGGAGGTGCGTGTCCAGCCCCCCTAGCATGGGCCGAGACAATTTTCTCCCCGAGGAAAGGATAATTTTTTTATTCCTAAATAAATAAATAAAAACGCTAAATAACGGTGGATAAATAATCCCCCGAGTCCCCGTGAAATGTCAAAAGGGGATAAACTTCTCCTCTCCCCTGTTGCCTTGCTCTGAGAAGTGGATAAGTTAATTTTATCTCTTGTCAGTGGATAAAATCGGGGGATAAATTTTTTATCTCCGGCCCATGCTAGCCCTGCAGGGATCGAACCCGCAACCCCTTACAGGAGATCGGGTGTCTTAACCACTAGGCTCTCAGACTATTACCGCTTTATAATTAACTATCTGTTTTTTAAATTTTTTTATTCCACTACAAGTTAGCCCTTGACTGCGTTTTCACCTGATGGTAAGTGATGATGCAGTCTAAGATGGTAGCGGGCTGACCTGTTAGGGGGTATGGCATAAACTCATAATCCTGTCGGTTACTACACGGCATCTTAGCGGAACGCTAAATCACTTGGCGGTACGTCTTTGCCGGTAGGGTGGTTACTAGCCACGGCCGAAGCCTCCCACCAGACCGGACCAGAGAAATTTCAGAGAAATTCACATATCGTACTCGTATAGTTAATATAATAATATAATAAAAAACATACCTAATCTCTATGATATTTGGTATCTACTTCACAAACAATAATATTATGCTAGGCTATGTACCTATTAGATACCTATTTTACTAAGTAGAGCCCAGCAGGTGCTGAGAATTTTCATCGTGATGAGGTCACATAAGGTGTATTGACGTCATTGCAAACTGGAATACTGTTTTGGTTCCAACTTCCATGACGGAAAATAATAATTTTACGAAGGTCAAAAGGTGTTTAGCCTCTACACATATATTTATTGCGAACATAATAGGTACCTAAGATACACGAATATAACGTAGTAAATATGCATAGAATATTATGATAAACAATTATTTAAACTTAGGTAAGTAGGTTATATTGTGTGATTTTTTTGTAGGTAATTATTTCTAGTTTTTAATGAATAATCTACTTATAGGTATACGTATCCACTCCTTAAGTTTTAAGTTTTAAATATTATTATGCTAAAATGCCAGAAACAGTGCGTCTTGCTCTTGATATTGATTTATAAATTGAACGCCTGCGGAAATATTTTAGCAAACTTATGACTACGTTCATTTGCTACTCATAATGTTTGCAATCATTTTAGCAGTGGTCAAACTCCATTCCTCATCATTCTTAACCGACTTCCAAAAAAGGAGGAGGTTCTCAATTCGGCGCGTATTTTTTTTTTAAATGTAATATGTCGGTGCATATTTTACTTCATAAAGCATGATCAAGGATATGATAGAGCGTGATAGATAGGAAAGGGACAAACTGGAATAGCTTTAGCCTTAGTATTTATAGAGATTCATGCACGGTAAAAACGATATTTTCTTTAAGGCACGGTAAAAACAGCGTCGTGTAGTATGCCCAAATCTTTGAAAGATCAACTTCTGCTGAAAAGAAGTGCTAGGATAAACCACACGCATGCTAAGTGATGCACTTACTGTACTAGTGCGGGAGTGCTAAGTGTCTGCCACAGTGCATGCTAGGTGCTAGCTTACGTCTGAGCGCGTCACGAAGCGCAGTGGTTAGGGCGGCGAGCGTGTCGCGTATTGCCGCGTGGTGTCGCTCGAACATGCCCACATTTATGCGCGAGTGCTAAGTGTCTGCCACAGTGCATGCAAGATGATAGCTTACGTCTGAGCGCGTCACGAAGCGCAGTGGTTAGGGCGGCGAGCGTGTCGCGTATTGCCGCGTGGTGTCGCTCGAACATGCCCACATCTATGCGAGAGTGCTAAGTGTCTGCCACAGTGCATGCTATGTGCTAGCTTACGTCTGAGCGCGTCACGCAGCGCAGTGGTTAGGTCGGCGAGCGTGTCGCGTATTGCCGCGTGGTGTCGCTCGAACATGCTCACATCTATGCAATGATTAATGGGCTTAGCATATAACTATTTACAAAATTACAATTCACATAACGTGGCGATATTCTTCCTAAAATCCTAGGAGAGAGAACGCACCAGAAAGTTTAGAGACTTGCAGAATCCAATAGGATTGCTTAGAGTAAATTCCATGTTCTTTTATCAATACATATATTAATTTAGGTAGTGAAAGCACGGTAATATTAGTGGTGAAAGTATGACTGGCTAGGATCTTCTTCAGTTCTGAGTTATACCTATTATTAATCCGCACTTAGACATAAACGTACCTATACATGAAGGCATCACAAACGATATTCTTAATTTTGGGCATCATTCTAGAGAATGTAGAATGTAGGTGGAGGTAGACCTCCACCTAATAACCTAACCTAATCCCGTCTCCCTGCGATTCGTTTGTTACATCATCTGTCTATTTATAGTTAGAATGCTGTGTTTTTTGAAGATAGTGAATGTGAATAAATCTGTGAGGTACTTACAAGCCGGGTGGTCGTATAGCGGTGCGACCCTCGTCCCCTCCAAGGGTCCGCCAGTCAGTCGCGCAGAGATGGCCTCGAGGAACTCCCTCACATTGTGCAAGTCTCCCCGACCCTCGCTGGAGCCGGGACCTTCGCATTCTTCCTCATCTGGAATTGAAAGAACAAGGCTGTTAACTCGTGTAAGTCCTTGGAATTGTAAGAAATAATGATGAAGGCTATATGTACCTAGTTTTGTAGTTTTGCTCAAAATTATAACTACATTAATTATTTGATCGCTTAAAACGTATTACTTGAACTGTCTAAGGAGTTCATACATGCTTTTTGACGTGCAGGAGTCTATGAACTCCTTAAACAGGTCGAATTATCTGTTTGACAAACGATTACGATTAAGATTCCCTTACACAATCGGGGGACAGGTTGGGAAGGACAGCCAAAAGACAAAAAATGTCTTCCCAATTGCATTTCCACTGAGATTTGATTATTATAGTGCACAAGTGTGTGCGTAAGCACCAATGACGAAGGAAGTACTACTATTACTCATTGGTAAGCACAGATACAGTCTCTGTTCCATTAATCTCTTATTCCGATGCAATGGTAATTCGACACTACCTGAGAGAGATCAGGCGCGGTCCCACTGTTTTAAGCCAACAAGCCGTTGAGATGGTAGTTAGTTAGATACCAGCTGGTACCTAGATTCATTAACCCGTGGTCTATAGTAACAAAATAAAGGTTTAGTCCCACTTGAGATGAACGGAGCGGCGCGGCACGTATCGGCGCGGCACGATGCGGCAATTTGTATTTGTTTGGGGGGGGCCGCATCGAGCAGTGCATCTCCGTGTCACGTCACTTATCTTGACCCAGCTCCATACAAACTCATACAAAGAATACTTGAGCTCCATACAACCTCATACAAAGAATACTTGCCGCCACGTGCCACGCCGCGCCCCCGGAGTGGGCTTCATTTTAAGCACGGGCGGCCTCAGCCATTGTGGGGCTCATGGGCGGTTGATATTTGCGAGGCCCGTAGGTACATCTATTATCTTGAAATCCTCCTTGAATCTCCTATTTCACCCCTTTGGAGATGGAAATTTTAAAAACTGAAATATACACCTAAGTATATTTCTTCCATTAGTCCAATAGTGGAGTGAACTACACAGATATCGGCGCGAGATTCAAATACACATTAGTGCCTAGTGAAATTTTCTACTTGGGCTGAAGCGCGAAGGCGCGAGGCGCCTGCAGGAGCGAGGCCCTGGGCGGTTGACCTGTTTGCCACCCCCTAAGGCCGCCATTTTTAAGACAGTTAGGTACCAATCTAACCGCTTTTATCAAGAAAGCTTACCGATTTGTTCCAGCCGGTCAGTGTTGAGCGACCACGGCATAAGGCTGAGAGCTCGTTGCGCCTGACGCAGGAACCACGCGCCCGACTCGAACTTCACGCGCCTGGAAAAGGTGGAAACGTCTCTTTATAACTAATGATTGGGTCAACATTCATAGAAATGACTACCGCCTACCATGGCAGTTGTAGCACATAATATAGGTTATACATATTCATCTATGACATAGCTAGGTACGGTATAGTCCTGTGGTACAGTCCCACAAACTTAACCGACCCGGTGGCCAAAATTGGAACAAATTTTTATGCCTGTTTAGTTTTTGTTTTTGATTTGATTTTTCATAGACACTAGCGACGTTGTCACTCTAGCCATTTCTTAGGCTTCAAGACATCCACCTGGCCAGAATGTTGCCCCGCGCTCCACCCGGGTAAGGAGGCCTGGCCTCGAAGCCCGTACCCCCGCTTGGCCCTCACGGGTCAACCGGAGAAGACCCAGACACCAGTTTTTGTTTTGATTTGATTTCTCATAGATACTAGCGACGCTGTCACCGGGTTCTTATACTGTTCACATAAGTACTGCGCATATTTTAATTTTATATAAAATCCAGCCTTCCTAGTGATCGTTCATTTTTGGTAACCATAACTCGTCTTTGAGCGGCGATATCTAGTCAGTTGGCTAACCGATGCGGACAGACCGTCACCATTCTCACCAAAAGACCCTACACCCACCAAATACTGAATCAGCCTTCCTAACGATAGTTACCAAAAATCTCGGTCTGACCATCTGAGTGAGTCGAACGCGTCCAATTCTACAATATAACAGGCCTTAATTATTATTCTACAATATAGAATGCGGTCACCAACAGAAGCCAGTGGAAATAAATAATCTGTTCGAGGTTAGAATCTAGCCACGACCACGATCTTCAGTAAGTAATAAAGGAACGAACGAAGAGAGAGTAAATGGTAATAGGTAAGTTTTTTTTTTTGAAGTTTAAAAAAGATCATATTATTGTGTAATGTAAATACAATATTCTGTGTATGATTACCTATGATCTAGGCAGATGCAAGGTACAGGGCCCCCGAGCTGGTCTCCGCCGCATCTAAAGCATATGTTATTGTCCTTGGGCGCTAAGCATCGCTTTCTGGTCTCCTCTCGCTCGTCCCTGAAAAGAGAAGGTGATAGTTTAAAAGGAGGGATAGCATTGTCGTTTAGATATTTTTTTTATTCCACTACAAGTTAGCCCTTGACTGCGATCTCACCTGATGGTAATAGACCGGGAGATGGTCGTAGGTGATAGTCTCCCATTTTCTACTGCATGCCTTTTTAAGAGTTGATAACTAACCCTAAAGTATGAAAGATAGAGGGGTTACTAGCCCTTGCGCGCTTGCACGTCATAAACAAAATGGCTTCTCTTTGTGACAGAATTTTAGTTTTTGCCGTGACATTCTACTGCATGCCTTTGTAATATAACGTAGTTGGAACAAATTTAAGCTATAATAATTGATGGCATGCAATTCGCAACGGCCGACGGGGCTCAAACGGTTACGTAGAAATGTAAAAAAAAATAGAACATTTCCGTGTTTACAAATTGCATGCCGTTGTAAAAAATTACTTTTTTTATCTCAAATATACTCTACGAAAATTGGCATGCACCCCTCGTATGACCAAGGGTGGAAAATATTAGGAAAATGTTGTGAAAATTCAATACAGCTTTTCCGTGATTTCAAACTACTTCTAATAAAGATAAACATTAATTTAATGACCAAATAATTCTGAAATACAAATGGCATGCATGTTGCTCATGATCATTATATTATAAATAATAACAAAAGTTGCAAAAATTTAATAAACATTTCCGTGTTTTTTATTTGCATGCCGTTTTGTATTTCATAAAAACGTATTATTTTAAGTATATACCGAAAATGGCATGCGTATTAAATAATACCATCATATTTTAAATAATAATTAAAGTTGCAAAAAATTTAATAAACATTCCATGTTTTTAATTTGCATGCCGTTTTGTATTTCATAAAAACATATTATTTTAAGTATATACCGAAAATGGCATGCGTATTAAATAACACCGTCATATTTTAAATAATAACAAAAGTTGCAAAAATTTAATAAAAATTTCCGTGTTTTTAATTTGCATGCCGTTTTGCATTTCATAAAAACATATTATCAAATAAATATTATAAATGCGAAAGTTTGGATGTATGGATGTATGTTTGTTACTCAATCACGCTCCAACGGATGAACGGATCTGGATGAAATTTGGCATAGATATAGATTATAGTCTGGAATAACACATAGGCTACTTTTTATCCCGGAAAATTAAGGAGTTCCCGCGGGAACCGAAGAACGGAACCGAAAAACCTCGATCCACGCGGACGAAGTCGCGAGCGTCAGCTAGTTTTAAGTATATATCGAAAATGGCATGCGTATTAAATAACACCATCGTATTTTTAATAATAATGAAAGTTTCATAAAATATGTGAACCATTTCCAGTGTGAAACAGAGATCAGAGATTTGGATTTTGGCGCTAACCCATCACCTACCTAGCCACGTTTCCGCGGGAACTCCTTAATATTCAGGGATAAAAGTAGCCTTTATGCTATTCTATATACTTAGCAGACTATAATCTATATCTGTGCCAAATTTCATGCAGATCCGTTCAGCCGTGATTGAGTAACAAACATCCATCCATCCATCCATACATACATCCATCAAAACTTTCGCATTTATAATATAACTAGCTGATGCCCGCGACTTCGTCCGCGTGGATATACCAAGATTCATCGAAATAACTTGAGAAATGATGGACTTTTATACAAACTTTCAACCCCTATTTCACCCCTTTGGGGGTGGAATTTTGAAAAACTGTGAAATACGTATGTTTTCATTTTTAACCCGCAGCTCATATACCAAGTTTCATGGATATAACTTGAGAAATGAAGGACTTTCATATAAACTTTCAACCCCTATTTCACCCCTTCGGGGGTAAAATTTGCGAGAACTGTGAAACACGTATTTCTTCATTTTTAACCGGTAGCTTGTATACCAAGTTTCATCGATATACCTTGAGAAATGAAGGACTTTCATACAAACTTTCAACCCCTATTTCACCCCTTTGAGGGTAAAATTTTGAAAAACTGTGAAACATTTATTTCTTTATTTTTAACCGGTAGCTTGTATAGCAAGTTTAATCGATATCACTTGAGAAATGACGGACTTTCATACAAACTTTCACCCCCTATTTCACCCCCTTAGGGGTGGAATTTTGAAAAACTGTGACACACGTACTTCTTTATTTTATACTGTAAGCCAAAATAAAAAGTTTCGTTGATATAACTTGGTAAACATCTTGAGAAACGAAGGACTTTCACACCAACTTTCATCCCCTATTTCACCCTTTTGGGGGTCGAATTTTCAAAAACTGAGAAACACATATGTCTCCATTTTCAACTCGCAGCTCATATATCAAGTTTCATGGCTATAACTTGAGAAATTAAGGACTTTCATACAAACTTTCAACCCCTATTTCACCCCTTCGGGGGTAGAATTTCGGAATAAAAAGTATCCTATGTCCTACCTCGTAGTATGGGCTCAAATGGGCGCAAAAAAAAACAGGGAAATGTTCTTTATTTTTAATTTTCGTTAAAAAACCTTTTTTTAATTTTATTTTTGCACATTTTTTATGTCAGGCTTGTGTAATATGCATGCCATTTTTTTTATCAACTTAAAATAATGTTTTTTAATGAAATATTGAATGGCATGCAAAATAAAGTCACGGAAATTATATCAGCGTTTTTTGCAATTTTCGTCATGCATGCCACTAATTTACAACTTTCTGTTGTGCATGCCAAATTTGCTAACGTCAAGTAATTATAAAAACTAAGTATTGTTCAAATGGCATGCAGTTTGAAATCACGGAAAAGCTGTATTGAATTTTCACAACATTTTCCTAATATTTTCCACCCTTGGTCATACGAGGGGTGCATGCCAATTTTCGTAGAGTATATTTGAGATAAAAAAAGTAATTTTTTACAACGGCATGCAATTTGTAAACACGGAAATGTTGTTATTTTTTTTTACATTTCTACGTAACCGTTTGAGCCCCGTCGGCCGTTGCGAATTGCATGCCATCAATTATTATAGCTTAAATTTGTTCCAACTACGTTATATTACAAAGGCATGCAGTAGAATGTCACGGCAAAAACTAAAATTCTGTCACAAAGAGAAGCCATTTTGTTTTTGACGTGCAAGCGCGCAAGGGCTAGTAACCCCTCTATCTTTCATACTTTAGGGTTAGTTATCAACTCTTAAAAAGGCATGCAGTAGAAAATGGGAGACTATCACCTACGACCATCTCCCGGTCTATAAGTATGATGGTAGCGGGCTTACTTGTTAGGGGTACGGCAGTTATATTAAACCCATACTCCTATCGGTTTCTACACGGTATACCGGGAACCGGCGGTACCGGAACGCTAAATCGCTTGGCGCTTACGTCTTTGCCTGTAGGGTGGTAACTAGCCACGGCCGAAGCCTCCCACCAGGCAGGCAGGCAGGATCTTTGGCCCCCTGTCACAGATTTTCTTCTCATTCGATCGCGACAACGTTTATCTACAATTTGTATGGAATAGGGATGATCACTATGTTATCATTTGACAACTCAATCAAGCCAGCAACTCTTTATCAAACTTAAAAACGCGTTTCTATTATTTTCACCTTTTCCTATTTTATATATTTAGTACCAGATAGATTTAGTTCACGTTTGAAACATTGTCCATAAGTCATAAATGGCGGACTCCGCTGCAATAATCAACTTTTACTATTGCAAAATATGCGCATGTTTGCTACACTCTGTGACTCTACAGTACTATACATATCTACTAATAGACATTATAACGGCAAAAGTGTGTCTGTCTGTCTGTCTGTTACGCTTTAAGGCCCCGATTTTGATGGGTACAGACTACAGAGATAGGTTAAAACTACTTTTGTACCGGAAAATTAAGGAGTTCCGGCGGGAATTCAACTAACTTATTCCACGCGGACGAAGTCGCGGGCTTCAGATAGTTTAAACTAATGTTTCATGAAAGCCCCGCCCCACTAGAGATACACTGAGTGGCGCGCGGCACGTAGCAGCAAATACTAGTGGTTCGCCCCGAACTGAGACCTCGCGGTATCCATAAACTTGTACAGAGCGCCATCTATTGACATAATTGTGAAGTTCTGTTAATAATACTGAAGCACATTAAAAATTAAATAATTTCGTTTCCTTATAATATTTATCTAATTTTAGTATTTGTTGTTCATGTACAGGATATAATTCAAATAATTGATAAGTTTTAGGCTCAGCCTTTCAGAAAATTGAGAGTTCTGAGGTCAACTTTGGACGTTAGAAAATCGCCACTATGAAAGCCCCACATTTTGTCAATTTTAGGGAAAAAATTAAAAAAAAAATATTTTTGGACTCTATTCCTAATTATCTTTAATGATAATACCACAACCCTATGTAACGCTATAAAAAATATTTTACTTCGCATTCGCTTCTATGAGAGCCCCCCTGAAATAAAGATTTTTATAACTTTTTAAGCCATATTTGGCGGGAAGCCATCGGTTTACCTATTATATTTAAATTTGAAGTAATTACGTTCAGTAATTCAGAAGTTATAAGGCTCTGACAGACGGACGGACGGACGGACAAGTGCCAATTCACTCACGTAGACTCAGAGACCTTCGCTTCGCTCGGTCAATTATTTGTACGAACAGTGCATCTCCGTACCGGGTCGTTCAAGTGGGCCCAGCTCCATACAACCTCATACAAAAAATACTTGCCGCTAGGTGCCGCGCTGCGCCGCGTCTATGTAGTGGAGCTAGGGAAAGAACTTTTCTTCTGCAACTTTTAAAAATTGCAAGCGTAAAAAAGACATGTCTTATTCATTTTCAAAATGGATGTGAGTTGTGACACATAGACGAACTTAAGTGTGACTCAAAAACGATATTACGGGATCCTAGTTTTGATACTGAACCCTCTTGGACAGAGAGGTAGGTAGGTATGCGCACGAGTTGAATGCAGTCGGGGCCTGAGGTGACACATACATAAGCTCTGCATTCAACTCGCGTACGAACTATACTTTTTTTTTCTAGTTGTAAATAATAATTACTGTGAACTCTGAACGGCCTTGCTCTGCTACCGTTGCAGTTGAGCGATTGAGCAGTTGGGCAAACTTAAGTAAGTACCTACTTTTACTACTATTTACTACTACTACTATTCTATTACTATTCTATTATTACTATTCTATTTATTCATCTGTCGTCTATTACCTATTACTTTTATACTGTGTATTTATTCTATATATTTTTACATTGTACTTACCTGTGTTTTATGTATATATAATATTTACTTATTATAATCGTAACAAAATGGTAATATTTATTTCCAAGCAAAACCGAAAAAAATGTTTAATAATCAACAATAAACCAAATTAGTTACACCTGGTTATGATAACAAAAAAAAATATTCTTAAAACTGAGTGCAGACCGTTACTAAAAGTTTCTGAAACGAGTTTTATGTCTCAGTACACCCCTCCCGCTTTCTTTTAAGTTTCCTCTGCCCTCAGGTTGCCTGGAAGAGATCGCTATTTAAGCGTTAAGGCCGCCTGTTGTGCCGTATCCATTTATGTTTGTTTTTTGTCTTTTTATTTCTTTGTGTACAATAAAGTATATTTTACTTTTACTTTACTTTACTACTACTACTGCTTACTCTACCCACTGACAAAATATCTGACATTTTTTTTTTAATTTTTTTTTTTCCTTTCCCGATTTCGGCAGGAAACTCAGTACGCAAAAGTCTAGTATGATATAGATATACCCCAGCTAAGAAGAGATTTTCTGAATTTCCGCCCAAGCGAAATCGGAGGCTATAGTTATCATACTATTATTATAAATGCAAAAGTGTGTTTGTTTGTTGGTTTGTTGGGTTGTTGGTTTGTTGGTTTGTCCGTTTGGTATGGGTATAGTTGATGGGTATAGTTGATGGGACCTGGAGAGTGACATAGGCTACTTTTTATGCGGGAAAATTAAGGAGGAGTAAGTAAAAGAAAGAAAACAATGGTTCTGCTAAGTAGTTTTATTGTATTGGGCAATCCTTCCCGAGTGGAGTGGACTGTGGACTGTCACTGGACGGCCTTGCAGCCGCCACGGTATACCGTCCAACACACATTGCGATTGGGCAAAAGATTGAGCAAAACCTGCTAATAGCCTCATGTCATACCTGCCAAGATTTATGGAATACTAGCTGATGCCCGCGACTTCGTCCGCGTGGTTTGAGGTTTTTCGGTTCCCGCGGGAACTCTTTATTTTCCGGGAATAAAAGTAGCCTATGTGCTATTCCAGACTATAATCTATCACTGTGTCAAATTTCATCCAGATCCGTTCAGCCGTTGGAGCGTGATTGAGTAACAAACATCCATACATCCATACATCCACACATCCATACATCCATCCAAACTTTCGCATTTATAATATTTATTTGACTAGCGGATACCCGGCGTGTGCTACTGCTACTATGCTTACAAAAAAAGGTAATATACATACCTACTAATATTTTTGACGACCTCCGTGGCGCAGCGTTGAGCGCTGTTGCCTTGACATGCGGAGGTCCCGGGTTCGATCCCCGGCAGGGTTTGGAAATTTATAATTTCTGAATTTTCCCATGGTCTGGCCTGGTGGGAGGCTTCGGCCGCGGCTAGTTACCACCCTTACCGGTAAAGACGTGCCGCCAAGCGATTTAGCGTTCCGGTACGATGCCGTGTAGAAACCGAATAGGGGTATAACTGCCATGCCCCTAACTAACAGGTTAGCCCGCTACCTGTCCATCTAAGACTGCATCATCACTTACCATCAGGTGAGATATCAAGGGCTAACTTGTAGTGGATAAAAAAAAATTATAAATGCGAAAGTGTGTGTCTGTCTGTCTGTCTGCTACGCTTTCACGGTCCATCTGACATCCGATTTTGATAAAATTTGGTACAAGATTGTATTGGGGAAGGACATACACGGAAAACCTCAATCCACGAGGACAAAATCGCGGGAGTCGCTATGCTAAATTTCATCAAGATCAATTAAATAGATATGCTGTGAAAGCGTAGCAGACAGACAGACACACTTTCGCATTTATGGACTCTCTTTTGCCTTCGACTTCGTTATACATCCTTGTTTAGGTTTTTATAAAACCCGTGAATAATTTTCCTTTTTTTTTATCAGTATATAAGCGCCCTTCTCCGGAAGTGCCATTTGCGCCATGAGCTTGCGCCATTTTTAATCAGTGTAAAAGATTACAAACAGAAGATAATATCATGGATATAATTCGCTTCGGATTTTTATTCCATAAAATAAACAAGGAAATAAAATAATTAGATATAACTATTATGATGTTCGCGACTTCGTCCACGTTAAGTCGGGAACTCCTTAATTTTCCGGGATAGCCTAGATATTATATCCTTTCCCGGGATTCAACCTATATCTTTTCCAAATTTCAGCAAAATCGATTGGAAAGATGGCCCGTCTATAGCGTAGCAAACAGACAGACAGACAGACCCACTATCTGGATTCATGAGTGACCTGACGATTCACTTGATGATTCAGAAGAACGCGAGCAAAGCCGCAGGCAAAAGCTGGTTGGTGTAACAAAGTATGATGTCACGGTTATTGTTTGCAGAAATTATTACTTACAACAATAATAAATTATTGTGAAACACGTTTTATATGAATAACTCGTTATTTTGGAAAAACTATAGGTATTGCCGGAAAGGTATATTTTTTTGCAAGTACAAAATATTGTAAAAAATTCAAATTCATGTTATACCTATGTAGAAGCACAGAATAGGTAATAGTAGTAAGTAGAAGTCCTATTCAAACTCAAATGTTTTTTATTCAAATAAACTTTACCAAGTGCTTTTGAATCGTCCGCGACGAATGAATCTACCGCTGGTTCGGAATGACTTTCCTACCGAGTAAATCGGTGGTTGCTCTTTTGAAAAAAAAAAAATACAATTTCATTGTGTAATAAATACATAGGTAACCGCTGTCCTTGGGATTGCTGGAGCGAGTCAAATCCATATAAGCTTATTTCAGGAGCATACTTTTAATGGATTTCTTAAACTTGTGTAAAGGCAAATTTAAAATAGGTTGTCGAATTTTGTTATAGAATAGAATGCTTTTTTTGGGCAGTTGCAATGATAATTCTAAATAAAAATAGCCATTATATTTTGAAATGGAGTTAACAAGTTTGTATGAGTAGGAAGTCCATCCTATTCAGGCAGAACACTAATTATATTCTACTTTATAAGTAGAAAATGCAATTAATGGTATTTGTCAGTATGTCGGTTCATAGATTGACCTTTATAATAAATGGATTTAGTTTACCAATTAACTGATTAAATTATCTATTATTATTTACATAACTATGATTTACTTGATAATAACTTTGTACTCTTATCTGGTGTAAACATACCTAGGTCAATTTAATAAATAAATGATAATATTATATAATCTTTATTGAAAACAATACAATAGAACTTAAATAGCCTAACTTGTGTGTAACAAAGTGTGTTTGTTTGTTGGTTTGTCCTTCAATCACGCCGCAACGGAGAAACGGATCGACGTGACATAGCATTTTTGGCATAGGTATAGTTGAGGACGTGGAGAGTGACATAGGCTACTTTTTATCCCGGAAAATTAAGGAGTTCTCGGGGGAATAAAAAAAAATTAAATCATCTAAATCTATTTGTCATTTACTGAGCTTTCACGGCCCATCTGCTCAACCGCTGTTGAGAAAATTGGGTATAGAGATAATTTAGTTTTAAACCTATCTATAACCCGAGATACCCAACCGGCAAAAAAGACGGAAAGCGATTTAGCGTTCCAGTAGGATGGCATGTAGAAACCTATTAGGCGTATGTGTTTGTTTAACTGCCACAACCCAAACAGGTTAGCCTGCTACCATCTAAGACTGCATCATCACTTACCAACAGGTGAGATCGCAGTCAAGGGCTAACTGGTATGTAATAAAAAATAAAGATACGTTTATCTCTATACCTATCTCAATAATTATACTAGAAAACAGATTATTGCCCACGCGTATTTAAAAAAATAAAGCGAAGTTGCAGGCATCATCATACTTATTATAATAAATGCGAAAGTGCGTTCATTTGTTGGTTTGGCCTTCAATCACGCCGCAGCGGATCAATGGATCGACGAGATTTTTGAGATTTGAGATACTTGAGGACCTCTATATCTCTATTTGACTGTCGAAGCTAACATGGTTACTTGACTGGTTACGTCAAAAGTATAGATAACAGTAATATTTCTTTTCAGCCCCCCTAGCATGGGCTGAGACAATTTTCTCCCCGAGGAAAGGATAATTTTTTTATTCCTAAATAAATAAATAAAAACGCTAAATAACGGTGGATAAATAGTCCCCCGAGTCCCCGTGAAATGTCAAACGGGGATAAACTTCTCCTCTCCCCTGTTGCCGTGCTCTGAGAAGTGGATAAGTTAATTTTATCTCTTGTCAGTGGATAAAATCAGGGGATACAATTTTTATCTCCGGCCCATGCTAGCTGTATTTTTCTCTACGAACCCTTAAATGTCGACTATTTTTTTCTTGTACTACATACTTATATCGCACTTTGTGCATTTTTAGGGTAAACGAAAAATTAGCATTAGTGACATAGGAGTGACATACTTTTTATCCCGGAAAATTAATGAATTTCCGCGGGAATAAAAAAAACGTAAAACCACGCGGACGAAGTCACGAGCATCAGCTAGTCTAGTAAAACTAAACAGGCAATTATTGTTATTAAAAGCCAAAAAGGAGGAGTTTCTCAATGCGGCGAGTATTTTTTTTAAGAAACCAAGTTTTAATTCTCGTTTTGATAAGGAAAAATTAAAGAATTTAATTGGATAAGGAAAAATTGTTAACTTGTGCCAGTCAAGTGTTAGTCTGACTAGCTCACGAGGGTTCCGTCTATCTATGCTTATAATAAAACTTTAACTAGACGATTCCTGTATTTTTTTTTATTAGTGAGTGTTATGATAAATATTAAATACCATCGATACAGAGCACAAACCATTTTTTCTGTCTTTCTGTAACGGCATCACGCTGCAACTACTGAACGGATTTGGATGAAACTTAGTATACTTATACTAATATTATAAATGCGAAAGTGTGCTTGTTTGTTCATTTTTCCTTCAATCACGCCGCAACGGAGCAATTTTTTGGCATGGGTATAGTTCAGGACGAGAGTGACATAGGCTACTTTTTATCCCGGAAAAATTCTGCTTGTATATTAAACAGTAGATGATTCATCATCAAAAAATTCGTCCACGTGGATTATTGTGGAGTGGCGGAGATTTTTTGATTTCCGAGGGAACTCCTTAACTTTCCGGGATAGTAATCTTTGTCCTTCCCCGGGACAGATATACCAGAACATATACCAGATTTTATCAAAATCGGTTGAAAAGTTGGGCCTTAAAGCGTAGCAGACAGGTAGACAGGCTCTTTCGCATTTATAATATTATTTATTAGTAAATGAATGTTATGATGGTTGGTCCACGAAAATTCCATGAAGACAGCTGATGAATTGTTTTGGTTGTAGGTACACAGTAAACCGACCCGTGCGAAGTAACGGAAAAGGTAAACTTATGGATAACTTATCTAAAACTTAACTTCCTACTGAAGAAGTTATGGTCAAGCAAGAAAAACGTGATTCTTTTAGATCCAAGAATAGACTGACTTCCTTATTTCTTTTAGATTGTAGTACCTATTAGTAAGATCCAAGTATCAACTAAGTAGTTAACTTCCTTATTTCTTTTAGGTTGTAGTATCTATAGATTAGTGAAAAAAGCTACTGAATGTCTATCTATATCTATACTTACTAATATTATAAATGCGAAAGTTTGGATGGATCAGGATGGCCATGCATATGTTTGTTACGGATCTGGCTAAAATTTGGCACTGAGATAGATTATAGTCTGGAATAGCACATATGCTACTTTTTATCCCGGAAAATTAAAAAATTCCCGCGGGAACCAAAAAACCTCAAATGGATGTTTGTTACTCAATCACGCCAGGACGGCTGAATGGATCTGTAGAAAATTAGGACAGAGATAGATTATAGTCTGGAATAACACATAGGCTACTTTTTAGTTCCCGCGGTAACCAAAAAACCTCAATCCACGCGGACGAAGTCGCGTGCATCAGCTAGTACCGTTAGCGTACGTTAGCTAGTTCTTTTGCCGGAACGAATAAATACAGGAACAACCTTGTCTATTATTTTTTTCTATATCTAGATTAATTAATTGTCTAATGAATCTTAATATGATTGTAATGTTGAATTTTTAGGCCAAGATTTAATGGATAATATATTATGATTTATGCCAGTGGATTAAATTTTTGATGGCCACTGAATTAGAGAATAGGGGTGCTGGGAGCAGAGACATTGTGACCATTTAGTTGTTAGCTCGAATAGGTAAAGTTTTGATCATAATTGGTCCACTTCCAACTCATAAAATACAATTATTGTAATAGAGTTTCAGCGAAATCTAGTTTTAGCCTATGCCACAGAATAGGTAAAATAGTATGTATACCTCTACCTGAGAACCAACAAGGTAGTTACAAACTTATTAGTTTTATAGTCCAAAACTAAAGGCCCACTTGCAATAAAACTTCAGCCCTGGCAATTATTGTTAGAGTGGACACAGTCAAACGCAAAAACAATTTCTTTACTTAAAAGGGAATTTTATTGGACCCGTACCCTACATAACAATCCTTATCCTAAACAGTGGACACACATCACTTTTCACTGCACTATATTATTTTCATTTATTCACTTCACTATCACTCATCATCCATTTCGAACCACATCGAAGTGACGCTCGAAGACCCTTCCCTCGATTGCTCTTCAGTTATAATTTTCAGTACGACAACCTCCATCATGCATAGAGCAAAGAATATCACGAAAATCGCAAAGTTGGATCCTTGGTGGTGAAACTGGAAGGAGCTGGGCAATGGCCCCGGGGGAGGCCACGCTGCTACTCCAAAAGTGGCCAAGCTTGATATCCCGAAAGCTGCCATAATGATCTTTAAATCGTTAACCACATAATCATTCTAAAGTTTCCTTCACTCATAACTTCCCTATTTCAGTGATTCGATTCATGAAATCGTCTGGCGTTCAGTGATTCTATTTTGGAATAATTCGTTTGCTAATTTCTATTATTCGGTTCCTTCAATCTCCAACATCACTTTACTGCTTCTGTGATTTGATTCCTGAAAGTTTCTGGTTTTCAGTGATTCTATTTTGGAATAATTCGTTTGCTAATTTCTATTATTCGGTTCCTTCAATCTCCAACATCACTTTACTGCTTCTGTGATTTGATTCCTGAAAGTTTCTGGTTTTCAGTGATTCTATTTTGGAATAATTCGTTTGCTAATTTCTATTATTCGGTTCCTTCAATCTCCAACATCACTTTACTGCTTCTGTGATTTGATTCCTGAAAGTTTCTGGTTTTCAGTGATTCTATTTTCAAAATTATCGTATCCCAGTTTTGTATCTTTCTTTGATGTTCCTGATTCGATTATAATGTTGTATAGTTCTGCTCCTTAGATGCTTCTTTACGTTTTAAATTCGAAGTTATATTTTATATATTAATTCCCGGTTTACTTCAATTCGATTAGCAAAAAATCGTTAGTAAATATATAATATCTGTTTCGATTAATTTTGTTAAGCTGTTCACTTCCTTTTCTGCATAAAATAATTTATCTTTATTAATTTTCATTTGTTTATTTAAGTTCGATTTCGATTAATTTAGTTTGGTTGTTTATCTTTATTTCCTTCCTTATTATTTCCGCATTCTTTTGATTCGATTTTCAAAATATCGCTATCCTGACGATGTTTAAATCGATTTGCACGAACTGTGGCGTTATTTATGAATTATTTACGTTTATTTCCTTTTGCACGAACTTATTTGTTTCTCACGAAATTTACATTTATTTCTATTTCCGATTAATTAGTTTGTTAAATAGAAGCGTGCGGATTTTCTACGGGCCGTAGAGGCAATGTTATCATAGCGCCAGTGGGCACGGTGCAGCGCTGTTGTAACGGCGGGTTCTTATGAAATATGAATCGTTTTAGTTAGATCCACCGCGGCACGTTGAGAAACGACGAAATGCGGGTGAATGCAACAGTTTTGCGGTCAAGGCTGCGCATGCGGTGGGCGATGACCTTTATAATGAGATTGCTATATTTACGAAAATACGTTTTAACAAATTGCGGATGAGCTATTCCTTGGTGGGGAAGGATCACGGAAGAAACAAAACAACATAGTATTATATTGGTGTTTATAGGTAACTAGCTGATGCCCGCGACTTTGTTCGCGTGGATTGGGGGTTTTTGGTTCCCGCGGGAACTCCTTAATTTTCCGGGGTAAAAAGTAGCTAATTTGTCACTTTCCAGGTCCTCGACTATACCAATGCAAAAAATCACGTCGGTCCGTTGCTCCGTTACGCCGTGATGAAGGACAAACCAACAAACAAACACACTTTCGCATTTTTTTGAGTTTTAGCTGTGGTTTTAGTTTTGGCTTTCAACTTGTCGCGTTAAAATAAGTAAATTGGTAAGTAGTTTGCTACCTACCCACCGAAAGTTATGCGTGTGAAATGGCGTGTAAAAGCTAGTATGCTTCCAGTTGAAATTTAAATTAATAGATGCCTACTAGTAGGTATCTATTATTTTAATAGATGTGCTTTATTACATTGTTTACCCAAATTATCACCAGGAAAAATCTAGGATTATTCTATAATCTACGCATTGCAAAAACTTTCCGCATTTTTTTTCTATTTCCCAATTTAAAGTATAGCTACTAAAGGTCGATGTATACCTACAGAGTACAGACAATGGAATGGGAACCAATTCCTTTAGATAGTGGGGCCGATTCTGTAGTGCACAATCTCTAAACTAAACTAAAATTAGAGCATTACAAATATTGCTAACCCTTTCATAATACTCCCCACGGAAAGGAATGTGGCCGATTCTGTATGACAAAATCTAAACTAAAATGGCAGCTTTAAATCTAGTTCTGTCCCTTTCCGTAGGGAGTATTATGAAAGGGTTAGCAATATTTGTAATGCTCTAATTTTAGTTTAGTTTAGAGATTGTGCACTACAGAATCAGCCCCATTAACTCTTTGTTTATTTCGTTTTTAGGTACCTATACGTCTTGTTTTGACCAGTAGCACCAAATTATGTTTACGGTTGAAATGAACAAAACACAAAGGAAACTTAAATAAATAAGTAAGTAAGTAGGTAGGTACCTTTTATGTCAAAGTAAATAAAGCTTAGTTCGATCAAGAAAGACGCTATGTCTCGGCCTCACTCAACTTTGCAAGCGCAGAATACTAGGTGTCAGTGTGCGATGGGCGTTATTTTAATGGATTGCCAACTAATTACTAACGCAGTTTTTTTAGCATACCTCAGATAATACTGTTTGTAATTAGTATACTTGCTATTGACCGACAAACATTTGCAATACAAATTAGGACTATGATTGTGTATGGCCTACTGATTGTCTAGGGCGGTTAGATATTAGCGTTTTTTCAGCGCGTATAAGCTCGTTTTTGCATCTCAATGCGCTTAAAAGCTCGTATACTACGACTACTACCGACTGACTCACAGGTTCGAGCAAACACGCCGCAATATAAGCGCGTGTACGCGCATTCGGTTTTTTGAAGCGCAAAATGTGGCGTGCGTGTAACTTGTAAGTGCGTAAGCTGATACAAGTTTGTACGCGCAAAATAATACGCTAGTCTGAAACTGCCCTTAGCTAGTTTAGGTAGTTAAGATGGGAGCCCAGGGTTTCCATCTGAAAGTTTTGGAACGATATATTCGTTTAAAGCAAATAAATATCACAAGTTTCCACGGTGAAGGAAAACATCGTGGGGACACACGCATGCCTGAGAATTCTTGTTCCTAAGGCGCCCCGTACGATATGTGTAGGGGGCGCATCAAGAACAAAGTAACGTGATAGTGACAATTTTCAACGGCAACTTAAAACTAAAGCTACGAGTGTTCCAAACGCGCCCTGGTCTGAGAAGAGCCCACAACAAACTCAGCCGGGTTTTTTTTAATCATCACAATCATTAATTTTTGTCCCAATATTCGATCATTAAATACCTTGGTCGTGAGCTTGTAAATATAACCTGCTTTGCTTTACTACTTGAAAAAACAAACCGCCCAGAAATGTCATTATATTATCTATCATACTGTCAAAATATAATCTGAGTCACAGATCTAGTAAATAAACATGTAACTTTGCATTAAAGTTGGTTATTATGCTCGAAGCAAAGTACACAGCTATTTTTGTATGTTGTAGCAAGCCTAGTTTATTTTACATGAACTGAAAAAATGTATATAAACGTAGCTTACAAGGACATGCCAGAGCTATCAAACTATCGAAGAAGTTCCAGCGATACAGACCTATCAGTGGAGAAGATCCTGCTGGTGAACCCCAACTGTCCAGTGAGGATCATGCTGGAATACATCCGGAAGACGTGCCGTTTGGGGAAGTTCACAACCTTCGATCTATGCGACGAGAACGGCGTTCTTATGGGACTTTTCAGCATGCCCACTTATGTGTACGCTACCGATAATTTTGTTCATAAGAAGACTTACTACATAATTGTGATAAAACAGGTAAGATAAGTAGGTATGGGCATTTTTAGCCCAGAAAACAGTTCAAAGGGTGAGGGCCCGAAGCCTCCAAGGCCGGCCCTTTAGACTTTAAGGCTTTAGGATATTCACCGGGGCACAATGTTGCACCGCGCCCCACCCGGGTAAGGAGCAGGCCTCGAAGCTCACTGGCCAAACGGAGATGACTCTCACAAGTTGCAACAACAAACGCTCACAGAAATTCTCTTCGGCATTTTGTCTAAAATGATGTTTTCACAATCTACATTAATAATTACCGTATAATTACTGCAAGTCGTTCAGCGTGTTATGGCTATGGAATTAGAAGGGTTCAGCCATAGTCTACCACGCTGGTCAAGTGCGGATTGGCATGCAGGTTTCCTCGCGATGATTTCCTTACAGTTTGAAGAAAGTGATAATATTTAATATCTTAAAACGCGCATAGCTCTGAAAAGTCAGAAATGCGTGCCCGGGGATCGAACCCGCGACTGCGTATAGGAAGTGAGGTGTCCATAAACCACTATAGGCTATCTTGAAGTGAATTGATTTAGGTATGTATCACGTAGGACAACTTGTGCCACTTTTGAAATATCATGACTCTACCACCTGTTCGGAAAGCAGATTCTACTGAGAAGATCCGGCAAGAAACTCAGCAGTTGCTCTTTTTTTTCATAATTGCTGAATATGATGATGAGACAATGTGCGCCAAGTTTCAGGAGTACCGAATATCAAGCCGTCGAGCGTCGCGTAGGTCGAGATTTAGTCCATTCATTCTAGATTTCAATGTATCCCCCCCCCCCCTGAAATTCTAGATTCTTGAAAATCTAGAAAATCTGCAAAATGGCACACTTTTCAAGGCGGGGAGGGGGGAAGCCACCACCGGAGGGGGGGGGGGGGAGAGAGTTGTGTTTCATAATGTACTCACTCATAGGTATAATACCACAGTGGTTTCAAAGAGTTATAAATGCCGCGAAAAAATCTAAAATGAATGGACTAATTAATATATTAGATACTTAGATTTGTTACGACTAAGTTAATTCTTTGTTATGTAAATTGGTGTATTGTATTAATTTCCTTAATTAATTAGAGAAGTAGGTTACCGGCCTCGGAGTATGTCGTACGTTGTAATGAGAACTAGTAAAAAGAGTCATTTACGTTATTGCGCTAGGCAGTAGGCACCTGCCCCCCTGATTACGTAAGAATTGTAGATCAAATGGTAAAGGTTCGGCGTCAAAGTAAAATAAACCATGGCAGCATTGAATTAGAGCTCAATTTCGTCTGCCCATTCTTATACGTTTAGAGTATCGTACATACCTGAACGTATAAGAATGGGCAGACGAAATTAAACTCTAATTCAATGCAGTTATGGTTTATTTTACTTTGACGAAAATCTTTAACGTTTGATCGACCATTCTTACATGATTGGGGGCAGTACTCATTACATTTACAATCGTGGATGTGAACCTGATGACCTGATTGGTGAATGATTATACCTACTTCATGATTACCCTACAGATTGTGTTAAAAAATGTATATCATAGTAGATACTTTATTATCTTAGCGGTGATCTATGGGCTGATTCTGTAGTGTACAATCTCTAAACTAAATTGACATGCAATAAAAATATTCCTAACCTTTTTATTTCACAACTAGATGATGGCCGCGACTTCGTCCGCGTGATGTTCGATTGATGTTTTTTAATTCCCGCAGGAACTCTTTAATTTTCCGGGATAAAAGTTGCCTATGCCCTTCCTAGGGATGTAAACTATCTCTGTGCCAAATTTCATCAAAATCGGTTGAGTAGTTGGGCCGTGAAACCGTAGCAGACAGACAGACATACACATATCTATGGATATGGATACTCCCAGCGGAAAGAGACAGAACTAGATTTAAAGATGTCATTTTAGTTTAGTTTAGAGATAGTGCTTACAGAATTGGCCACATAGCCTCCTATGAAGGGTCCCTAATATTAAAATAGGTAGCAGATGCCCACGACTTCGTCCGCGTGGACCTGGGGGTCTACTCTCTTTCTCTAAAACGAAACTTCGCAAATTGGATTGAACGATTTTGTGTGGGTCTAATAACCGACTAATTACGTTCGTTTGCGAAGTTTCGTTTGAGAGAAAGAGAGTAGACCCCCTGTATTAAATTCCAGCGGGAACTCCTTAATATTCCGGGAAAAGCGGGATATTCTATGCCCTTTCCCCGGAACACAACCTATGTGTGTACCAAAGTTCATCAAAATCACAGCACTTACCAAGTGACCGGAGCGCCAGGGAAGTCGTCAAAAGTGCAGTTCTTCAATCAATCAATATCTATTTATTTATACAATTTAGGTACACTACACTTGTTGACTTCCGAAACTTATGAAACATGATGGAGATAATCTTTTTTTTTATCCACTACAAGTTAGCCCTTGACTGCGATCTCACCTGATGGTAAGTGACGATGCAGTCTAAGATGGTAGCGGGTTAACCTGTTAGGGGTATGGCAGTTAGGTATATTAAACCCATACCCCTGTTCGGTTTCTACACGGAATCGTATTGGAACGCTAAATCGCTTTGGCGGCACGTCTTTGCCGGTAGGGTGGTAACTAGCCACGGCCTGCATTTGTCAGCACCTGCATTTACTTTGCAGGAGCTCGATAAAACTACCTCAGTGCTCCCTCAGTTGAACCGCGAGAACGTGTTCTACGAGGACCTGAAGAACCGGGTCAAGTATTACCTCGCTACTGGTGAAATGAGCCCTCTGCCTTCAGTGCAGAGCAACAATTCGCCTGGCAAGATCACCCCGCTGCCTACTAAGGCAAGCGCGAAGAAAAAATAAACTTGAAATCTTAATGAAAGGTTTATTTCTTTACCCACTTCTTTCTTTTACCCGTTGTACAACGTGAGCTACCAACCCGAGTCCAGTGAAACAACTGTTCCAACGCTTGGATCGCTGAGCTCAGAGGGCAATAGGGCATAATATAGAAGATCTTTAAGGGATGTTTATGTGAGGGAGCTGTAGATCCTTTATTGTAAAACAGAACGGAAGGTACGGATAATATGTCTGTTAGGTTGACGACCTCTGTGGCGCATTGTTGAACCCTGGGGGTCTACTGTCTTTCTCTCAAACGAAACTTCGCAAACGAACGTAATTAGTCGGTTATTAGACCCACACAAAATCGTTCAATCCAATCGGTCACGAAAATTTTCTATGGATCCGTACTTCGTCTGCGTGTACGAAAACGAAATAGAGAGGAGCATAGAGATAATATTATGTAGGAGAGGAGTTAACGAAATTTCGTTCGTTTGTTTGCGAAGTTTCGTTTTAGAGAAAGAGAGTAGACCCCCTGTTGTCTTAACGTGCGAAGGTCCCGGGTACGATTCCCGGCAGAGTCAATTTGGAAATTTATAATTTCTGAATTTTCTCTGGTCTGGCCTGGTGGGAGGCTTCGGCCTTGGCTAGTATAGCGTTCCGGTACGATGCCGTGTAGAAACCGAATAGAAAGAAAGAAAGAAAAGAAAGAATGGTGCTGGATTAGTGACATAGCCAAAGTTATAATGAATAATATTGCTCGTATTTATTTAATAGGAGTATGGGAATGTTAGGAAACTAAGAAACAAACCCAATGTAATTTACGAATATTATTATATTATTGAAAGTTGATTAATTAAATTTATGTTACAAAAGTCTATAGATATATGATGAACACTAATGGCGAATACGGACGTTACAATAAGTAAGTCATAAGTCATAAATATTTATTCAATTTAGGTAGGTACACTACACTTATTGACGTCCAGTTACATAAAAATAAAAATATGATGGTGATAATCTGTTACGGTATCTTAAAACTAAAGCTACGAGGGTTCCAAACGCGCCGGTCTGAGAAGAGCCCACAACAAACTCAGCTGGGGAGTACCTACTGTATAATAATTAGTTGGTATTGAGTGAATTAGCCGGACAAATAAATGCGTATACGCGGCCTTCCTGCGTCGGGGTTTAGAATTCACTGATGATTTGAATTTGGAACTTGGAAGTTGGAACTCTCGGGTGTATCCCGACCGAAAATGAGTCGGAGCGGACATTCCCGAGGGTTCAGTATCTCTCGCGGGACTTCGCCACAGGAGAAATACCGACTCTAGTACTAATATTATAAATGCGAAAGTTTGGATGGATGGATGTTTGTTACTCAATCACGCCAAAACGGCCGAAAGGATCTGATATAATAGATTATAGTCTGGAGTAACACATCTACTTTTTATCCCGGAAAGTTAAGTTAGATTAAGATTAAGATTTTTGATTACCGCGGGAACTCCTTAATTTTCCGGGATAAAATGTGTATGTCCTTCCCCGGGATGTAACCTACCCCTATACCAAATTTCATCAAAATCGGTTGAAAAGATGGGCCGTTAAAGCGAAGCAGACAGACAGACAGACACACTTTCGCATTTATAATATTAGTGTGGATTACTACGAAATGCCAACTTAGTCGAGTTTTTAACCGACTTCCAAAAAAGGAGGAGGTTTTTTTTAATGTACCTATGTCGGTGCATATCTCCGTGGTTTCGTAACCGATTTGAAAAATTGTTTTTTCATTGGTTAGAGGAAGCTCCCGAGTTGGTCCCATAAAAAATTCTGACTCCAAATCCTCAATCCTGATGCTGTAGTTGTACCATACTACATGAAATCCTAGGCAATCGTAAGGCAATCCTAGAAAACTAGGCAATCAGGAAATTTCGATGGTGAATTCATATAGGTACCTATAGTAGGTATCAAGTCACGTGTATACACTGTTGTCAGATTGGGGGTTTTTTTCGCAATTTTGGGGAAAAACTGGGGAAACAGAATCTTTGGGGAAAATTTTGGGAAAAATAAAAAAAATAATGGGGAACTTTGGGGCTAAAACTTTTAAAAATGTTAAAAAATAGAAAGCGCAATAAAACGAACGTACTTTTCGTTCAGCTAATATATCATGGTTAAAATACAAGAATCCAGAGCCATATAAAAAATCTCTCTGTGGTTTTCGGACTGTCTGTGTATGGTCTGCCGTCTGTCTAGTCTGTGGTTTTGCGATGTTGTGTTGTGTGTATGGGTGGTGTATGGGTCTGTGGTATGGGTGTTGCGTTGCGTGCGACTTGGGGCGTTTTGTCAGAGTTTCTTGAAATAAAATATTTCTTGTTGTTTTATCGATTGATAAGTGATATGAAAAATGGCTCGACGTTATAGACCGGCATGGGAAATTTGAGCCAAGCTCTAGAATGTTAATTGTTAAGTTTATTTAAGTCTGAAATTGTCTATCAAACAGAAGATGAAGACAAAGTAAATGAAGTATTTGCTATTTTTAATGAAGAATAAAAAATTCAATGCTTAGTCAAGTATTTCATTCAATTTTTTTCCTCAATAAAATAAAAGCAGTTTTAATTTTATATTTATTTTTATTGGTGACAAAATTGGGGGATTTTTGGTTTCAAATGTATCATATTGGGGAAAAATTAAAATAGATTTGGGGGAAATAATAAAATTTCATCTGGCAACCCTGCGTGTATACGATTCAACTGTGAGTCCCAACTCCTCAACCCTGATGCTTCAGGGTACAGAACTGCTGAAAAATAGCGATTTAGGATTTTTTACGTTGAATTCATATTGTAAGTGTCAAGCAACGACTTCATACTTAAACCCAAGTCCCAACTCCTCAACTCTGATGCTGCAGGGTACTGCACTCCTAAGCCGTGCGGATAGAGTACACTAAAAAATTAAAAATAAAAATTCTTTCCAAAAAACCGACTTCCAAAGCCACTGTAAAGTAAAAAATAATTTTGATTTCTACACACTATGTTGAAGTCGGGCGAGCCTGACGCGTTAACTTTGCCTATCTTTGTTATACTCGTCCGACTTCAACATAGTGTGTAGAAATCAAAATTATTTTTTACTTTACAGTGGCTTTGGAAGTCGGTTTTTTGGAAAGAATTTTTATTGATGAGTACCGTTCAGTGTGAGAGTTTAAGAGTGTGTTTTAGATTTAAAAAATAAATAAAAGCTGGAACTATGAATCATCCATAATATGCTAGGCTAGACCTTCCTATGCCGTGCAATCGCCTATAGGAAAGAGTCCACCACGCCGCGCATACTAACGACAAACTTATAGACTCGGGCCCAGGATGGATCGCACGTGCCACGGAAACCGGATGTGAACGCCGGGAATAATAAGTGCTTAATCTCTAAAGGTTTTATTATATAACTAGATGATGTCCGCCACTTCGTCCGCGTGGATTAAGGTTTTTGATTCCCACGGGAACTCCTTAATTTTCCGGGATAAAAAGTAGCCTATGTCACTCTCCAGTTGCTCAACTATACCCATGCCAAAAATCACGTCGATCCGTTGCTCCGTTGCGGCGTGATTCAAGGACAAATCAACAAACCAACAAACAAACACACTTTCGATTAGTATGATTTTGTTCCATGGATTAGCCTTTCTACTGTACTATTTGATACTTGTGCTCACCCAGTGCCTGCCTCGTTAGTCTAGTGGTCTAGCATGTTCGATTGCGGCCGACGAGGTCCCGGGTTCGAGTCCCGAGTCTGGCCATGATTAAGTATTGGGTTTTTCTGACAAGAAATTCTCAGTCCTATCCCGGAGTTGGGAAGTTGGCGGTGTTTACCCCCGTACCTCGGAGAGCACGTAAAGCCGGTCGGTCCTGCGCCCGATCTCTCTCCGGTCGTGGCGGATTTTCCGTCCCATCGGGCTATGAGAGTAAAGGAACAGAGAGTGCACCTGTGTATGCGCACAAAGTTGCGCACTAGGTATAATATCTTCCGCGCAGATGGCTAATCTCTCTGGAGATAGGCTGCCGTGGCCGGAATTCCACTGCGCCCAAGGAGATCGTCAAATCTATTTGGTAGGCACCTTCGTCTATTTGTTTACCACCACTACCACTACAGTCCATTAACGTCCCACTGCTGGGCACAGGCCTCCACTCTCGTAGGAGAGAGGGAATTAGAGCTTAGATCCACCACGCTGCTCCAATGCGGGTTGGTGGGCTTTAACGACTATTAATATCATGTTAGTGATAATAACCGGGACCGACAGCTAAACGTGGTCTCCGAGGCACGGGGGTGAAACACCACCAACTTCCTAACTCCGGGCTAGTACTGAGAATTTCTAATCAGGAAAACCAAACACTTAATTATGGCCCGACCCGGGACTCGAACCCGGGACCTCGTTAGCCGCAGTCGAACATGATAACCACTAGACCAACGAGGCAGTCATTTGTTTACAGTAAAGCTAAACAGAGCTGGGAAATCTCTTATATTTACCGTTTACTAGTTTACTATTTTACCGTCGGCATTGGGTAACGTTAATAAGAAAAATATAAATGAGTAGTTTTTAGTTTTAGTTTTTGAGCGGCTAGGTTTTACAACGGAACATAGTGATCTACTTTTACTTCAGGTTTAACTGTAGAGACTAAAAAAAGTGTAATTGGAAAAAACAACATAAAACGAACTCACGGCGGTAAATATGCATGGTGTAAGTGACAAAAAATTTAATTCAATTAAACAGAAATAAACATTATGCGGTCCTAAAATTTTACAAGATTTTTCAATATCTTGTGTCCGTTATATCAGAATGAGGTTAGGCCATAGTCCATCGCGTTGGTCAAGTGAGGATTGGCGTCCTTCACACGCCTTTGAACACATTATGAACTATCAAACATGCAGTTTTCCTTCCTCGATGGAGCAGGTGTTCGATTGATTAAAATGCACGTAAACAATTCCTTAAATCCCCGAAAAGGAGTGTATAAATTAAAATTGTCATTTGCGCTTTTGGTTGAAAATTAACGCCTTTTAGAAATTCCATTAATAAGTAAAGGGATGAAAGTTTATGAAGAAATACAATTTTGATTGAGGACGTTTGGAAATTCTACCCCTTCCAAATTAAATTCAATCAAATTACCAACGAGTGTTTCCTCGAGCGAAGCCGGGGCAGTGCAGATAGTTTGTAATACCTCCCAAGCGTCCCAAGTCCCACCGTCATCATAAGCCGTGGTTCGAGCCTCGCGGGAGGCGCCCTTAGGAAGACGTTGCCCCCCCGATGTCTTCGAACCCTAGGGCTCATTTCTTGGCGACGCCTAGCGCCCAACCCCCTGTGTGCTTAGCATGCGCACAACGAGATTATCTCGCGACGAGAGAGAGATGTTGTCGTTGCCGGCAAATTTTTCGTTTACCCTAACATGCACAAAATGCGGTATAATTACAAGAAAAAAATAGTCGGCATGTAAAGGTCCGTAGAGAAAAATACCACGGATAAGAAATATTACTTTTATCTCTACTTTTGACGTAACGAGACAAGTAACCATGTTAGCGTTGGTAGACAAATAGAGATAACGGGTAGACATAATTTTACTCGTTCTGCGTATGCTAGCCATGCTGGTTACGCTGTCAGTAGCCAGCAGAGCCTACGCAACATGTTCAATCCAAAAAAGGCTCACAAGCTTAGAATAACTACATATAGAAGGTATGTTTCCAAACAACGCCTTCTCAAAACGCAAGCTACAAATTCACTATTTTTGCTGTGTTTACTTGCCTTGTCACGCACACAGACACAAACGTAATGTTTCCAGTTTAAATGTTTTCCCCCTAAAAGTTGGGTAAGTAATTGGTTAGTTTGTTTGTAGCATTGTAGCTTCTAAAAACTAAGTTAACCAGCTTTTTTCGGACTTGACGGTGCCATTTATGGCACCAATTTAACGGCTTACATTTCGCGAGTGTACTGGGTTTCTATATGTAGTTATTCTAAGCTCACAAGTTATTTACGTGGTTCCACCATCGCGATCGGGTAGCGTGTACTACGGTTTGAATTGAACATAGGCAGCCGAGCGTGACGATGCGCCAAAATTCCGACCACGATGACAATTCATCAGGGTCATTATAAGCAGATGAAAGTTGGTTTGTAATAAATATCACGGAATTCGTTTGATAAAAGCGCCCTCTTCTCCTCGCACTTCACGACACACTTTTTAAACATGAAGGTTTTTATTTGATTTTCCAAAATAAAAGTAGCTTTTTTTTTTAATCCATTACAAGTTAGCCCTTGACTGCGATTTCACCGGATGATTGGGATCTCTCTATATTATTTGGGATGTACCTATCATGAAAGCTATATTTTTGATAAGTTTAGGTAATAGACTCAGATTTTATTTGGTATATTATATAGGTATATTTGAAATACTACTTACTCGAGATATCGATTAAATACCTACCCAAACTGAAATAATTATTATGACTAAGCTTAGGTCGACAAGTCCGGAGATGAAGTTACCTCTAATTACATTCGTAATTATCTATGAAACTTTTGCAAGCAATTATTGTAATATACCTAATGACCTTTTTCAATGTTCATAAAGTGGCCTTACTATAGTGCCTCTTCTTTCACAGTTTTTAAAGCTTTCATGAAGCCTTTTCAGTACCTACCTATACTGCAGCGCAAAATATATAATTTTTATATTTAATAATATAATCTGTAGTTCAGTTATTTTGGTCTCAAAGGTTGTGACAATGATCAAAAACGTTCTGTGGATAAAAACTAACTTTGCGGTCTGCGGGATAGATTTAATTTTGATAGTCTGATTTAGTCTTCAAGCATTTAAATCTAGCCGAAGAATATTTATGTTGTGATTTAACTAGTAGTTTAGTTTACAGATTGTCGCCTATAGATACTAGAGAAACCTCGCCTTTGTTTCGGGATTTCGAAACGATTCGAGAACACACAATATTGATTTTGAAATTAATTATGACAGCGATATATAAATTCGATAAGCCTCAATTAATATCAACTGCAACCTTCAGGTGTCACTTTGAGATTGTAAATATTTGTACACCTGACTGAAATAACTAGTTTTATTCGGCTCTACTTTTTTTTTATTCTAACGGTACTTCCATTCCAACTGGCTTGGAAGCAAGAGATTTTTGGATTTGATTATTTCATAAGGATCAGTTTGGTAAACTTTTTTATTGGGCCGTAGGTACTAATTGAATTGATTGGACATAATTGGACTCTCAAAAAGGTGCAAATAATTTGTGTGTAAATATTATTATTAATTATGAAAAAAAAATACAAACCTTTTAGTAAAATCCAGACAAAGTTCCAAAGTTCGAGAACTGTTGAATTTCTTCAGTGATAATATTCAACAAAACACGCACTTCACGGGAAATCTCACGGCACTGACTTAAAAACTACAATAATTTAAGTAAATCAAAATTTGTCAACACTAACTTACTTTAAGGTGTCGTAAAACTTTAAAGTTAAATCCGATGTTGGAAAAATCGCGTTTTCAATCGCTTATTGGCGCGCACTGACTGACTGCCCGCTCTGCGTCACGTCATCGTTAGTGGTGAACCAACAGATCGGGACGGGCAGCCATACATCGGGACCAACTTCAACTTAATTCGGGACAAATTTTTGTAAAGAGTAGGAACAGCTTCAAGTTAATCGTAACTGTACTTTAATATATATATAGCTGCTCGTGCTGACTGACTGACTCATTGATCACCTCTCCTGTAAAATTTTGTATGAAACATTTTTTTTTCACTCATCATTTCGTATAGAAGACAAAAAATCATTCGGAGGAAAAATACGGAGAGAGCTGATGATTGAGGATTTCGAAGACGGATGAAGAGCACCAGCCAGGGTATCGAAGATAGGTGGGGGGTGCTCGACCAAATGTCACTCGAAACTTCATCCAATTGACAGTGAGCTGAAAAAAAATTCAAAATGGCGGATTTAAGATGGCCGCCATACAAATTTCTTCGGTGTCTATCTCGGAGAGTATAAAAGATGGAAGAGTGGTTTCTTGGCAAAAGATGATCAGGACATGAGGGTCTACTTGATGAACAGGAAAAAAATTCAAGATGGCGGAATTTATTTTTCCATAGAAAAGGGTATTGAAGATAGGTGGGGGGTGCTCGACCAAATGTCACTCGAAACTTCATCCAATTGAAAGTGAGCTGAAAAAATTTTCAAAATGGCGGATTTAAGATGGCCGCCATACAAATTTCGTCGGTGTCTATCACGGAGAGTATAAAAGATGGAAGAGTGGTTTCTTGGCAAAAGATGATTAGAACATGAAAGTCTACTTGATGAACAGCAAAAAAATTCAAGATGGCGGAATTTATTTTCCATAGAAAATGTATGGCGAATATTGAAGAGGCTACAATTAGTGTAGAACTATGCAAGACTACGGTTCCTTTTCAAGATTTGTTTTTATGGAAGAAATCTCATTTTGACGAATGGTTCGGAGAAAAAAATATGGAGAGAGATGATGATCGAAGGTTCGGATGATGGGTGAGGAGCACGGTCAGGGTATTAAAGATAGGTACCTACTTAGGGGCTGCTTGAACAAAAAGGGAGGGGCGGAAGGTTGGTGGTCTTTGTTTTATGTTTTTCCTTTATGAGAATTTTCTTTTACGTCGGACGCTTGGCGTGCTGGCGCTTCCACTGTGCTCACTAGCATAGCAGTGTGTACTTCAGATCAGAACACGTAGACAGTAAATCAGCTGCCCGATTATGTAAGAATGGTCGATCAAATCGTCAAAGTTCGGCGTCAAAGTAAAATAAACCATAACAGCATTAAATTATAGCTCAATTTCGCGGTTCCTTTTCAAGATTTGTTTTTATGGAAGAAATCTCATTTTGACGAATGGTTCGGAGAAAAAAATATGGAGAGAGATGATGATCGAAGGTTCGGATGATGGGTGAGGAGCACGGTCAGGGTATTAAAGATAGGTACCTACTTAGGGGCTGCTTGAACAAAAAGGGAGGGGCGGAAGGTTGGTGGTCTTTGTTTTATGTTTTTCCTTTATGAGAATTTTCTTTTACGTCGGACGCTTGGCGTGCTGGCGCTTCCACTGTGCTCACTAGCATAGCAGTGTGTACTTCAGATCAGAACACGTAGACAGTAAATCAGCTGCCCGATTATGTAAGAATGGTCGATCAAATCGTCAAAGTTCGGCGTCAAAGTAAAATAAACCATAACAGCATTAAATTATAGCTCAATTTCGCGCAATTTCGCGGTTCCTTTTCAAGATTTGTTTTTATGGAAGAAATCTCATTTTGACGAATGGTTCGGAGAAAAAAATATGGAGAGAGATGATGATCGAAGGTTCGGATGATGGGTGAGGAGCACGGTCAGGGTATTAAAGATAGGTACCTACTTAGGGGCTGCTTGAACAAAAAGGGAGGGGCGGAAGGTTGGTGGTCTTTGTTTTATGTTTTTCCTTTATGAGAATTTACTTTTACGTCGGACGCTTGGCGTGCTGGCGCTTCCACTGTGCTCGCTAGCATAGCAGTGTGTACTTCAGATCAGAACACGTAGACAGTAAATCAGCTGCCCGATTATGTAAGAATGGTCGATCAAATCGTCAAAGTTCGGCGTCAAAGTAAAATAAACCATAACACCATTGAATTAGAGCTCAATTTCGTGTTTCGAAATTGAGGTCTAATTTAATGCTGTTGTGGTTTATTTTACTTTGACGCCGAACTTTGACGATTTGATCGGCTATTCTTACATAATCGGGGGGCAGGATAGTAGGACAGCGAGTAAGTAGACAGTGGACCACGCGGTCCACTACGCGGTCCGCTGTAGCGGGCCGCGCAACCACGCGCCATACTAGTTAATATATATATAGCTGCTCGTGCTGACTGACTGACTGATTGATCACCTCTCCTGTAAAATTTTGTATGAAAATTTTTTTTTTCACTCATCGTTTCGTATAGAAGACAAAAATTCATTCGGAGGAAAAATACGGAGAGAGCTGATGATTGAGGATTTCGAAGACGGATGTAGAGCACCAGCCAGGGTATCGAAGATAGGTGGGGGGTGCTCGACCAAATGTCACTCGAAACTTCATCCAATTGACAGTGAGCTGAAAAAAAAATCAAAATGGCGGATTTAAGATGGCCGCCATACAAATTTCTTCGGTGTCTATCTCGGAGAGTATAAAAGATGGAAGAGTGGTTTCTTGGCAAAAGATGGTCAGGACATGAGGGTCTACTTGATGAACAGGAAAAAAATCAAAATGGCGGAATTTACTTTTCCATAGAAAAGGGTATTGAAGATAGGTGGGCGGTGCTCGACCAAATGTCACTCGAAACTTCATCCAATTGACAGTGAGCTGAAAAAAATTTCAAAATGGCGGATTTAATATGGCCGCCATACAAATTTCGGCAGTGTCTATCTCGGAGAGTATAAAAGATGGAAGAGTGGTTTCTTGGCAAAAGATGATCAGGACATGAAGGTCTACTTGATGAATAGGAAAAAATTCAAGATGGCGGAATTTATTTTTCCATAGAAAATGTATGGCGAATATTGAAGAGGCTACAAGTGTAGAACTATGCAAGACAACGGTTCCTTTTCCAAGATTTGTTTTTATGGAAGAAATTTCATTTTGACGAATGGTTCGGAGAAAAAAATATGGAGAGCGATGATAATCGAAGGTTCGGATGATGGGTGAGGAGCACGGTCAGGGTATTAAAGACAGGTACCTACTTAGGGGCTGCTCAAACAAAAAGGGAGGGGCGGGGGGTTGGTGGTCTTTGCTTTATGTTTTTCCTTTATGAGAATTTTCTTTTACGTCGGACGCTTGGCGTGCTGGCGCTTCCACTGTGCCACTAGCATAGCAGTGTGTTGTTCAGATCAGAACACGTAGACAGTAAACCAGCTGCCCGATTATGTAAGAATTGTCGATAAAATCGTAAAAGTTCGGCGTCAAAGTAAAATAAACCATAACAGCATTGAATTAGAGCTCAATTTCGTGTTTCGAAATTGAGCTCTAATTTAATGCTGTTATGGTTTATTTTACTTGGACGCCGAACTTTGACGATTTGATCGGCCATTCTTACATAATCGGGGTGCAGGATAGTAGGACAGCGAGTAAGTAGACAGTGGACCACGCGCTCCACTACGCGGTCCGCTTTAGCGGGCCGCGCAGCCACGCGCCATACTAGTTTCCTATATACTCGTAGACTTCGCATCAAATAAAATTGAACACTGAAATAAAGCAGATTCAATTTTTTCCTATTTTGTTTTGTGGCTTTTATTCAAGTTTAGTATGATCATTAATAATAATTTAATAGTTGTCGTCGCTGTCATCATGATTCACACGCTATGGACGCCCTCTGTTGGAGGAGTTTGACTTACTTATAATATCTCTTGTAGGGATTTTGACATGCCATAGTTTTCTTTTGCGCCCGCCTGGATAAAACAACTCCTTTCTACTAAACTAAGAACGTCGAAAATTGTATGTTTACCTAATCTGCCAACGCTGGATTTTTCAGTGCGAGTTAGGATCCAAAGATCGCTCAGGTTTTAAATATTATTGTTAATATTAATTGCTTCTTCAAAGATATCTTAATCAACAACATACGAGTATACTCGTACTTCACATTAATTTTCGGTTTTTCGATAAATGCTTAATGCACCTTATTTGAATAGTAGATGTAAACAGTTCTGAAATCGGGACGGTCCCGCAATGTTCTACACTTGACCGCACTACCCGGCGATATGGCTAGTGCGTTGCTCATTTAGAATTGTCCCCTTATCAGGGTCCCATGAGATTGTAATCATGTATGGCGCAGATTAAAAACTATTACGTAAATATTGATCCTAATTTCATTACCTATCGGCTATCGGCTAACCTAAAGATTTTTTAAATGTAGTGAGTAGCCAATTAGTTAGTAATTACTAAATTTTTATGCTTTTGGCACATGCATTGTTTTACTTTATGAGACTAGATGATAACCGCGACTTCATCCGCGTGGATTGACTGTTTTTTAATTCCCGCGGGAACTCTTAAATTTTGCGGGATAAAAGTAGCCTATGTCCTTCCCCGGGATGTAAAGTATCTCTGTACCAAATTTCATCAAAATCGGTTGAGTAGTTGGGCCGTGAAAGCGTAGCAGACAGACAGACAGACGGACAGACAGACACACTTTCGCGTTTATAATATTAGTATGGATCATAGCAAAAAAATACGATTTCAAAGAAGTAAGTAATTAAGAGAATAAATTAATTTATTTTTAAGGTTAAATCTTTGGTAGTGATAGAATTACCTACTTCGTAACTGCATTAATTTTCGATGGGGTCTAGCACCCCATCGAAAATTAATGCAGTGCAGGCAAAGTAATGAGTACCTATATACCTACCTAAATAAGCATGTCGCAGACAGACCCATATATTTTTTACTCTTCGAGATGAAAGCAACCTAAAGTCTTTGATACCATCGAGACGTGTCAACACTATCATTTTCAAAAATAAATACATATTATAATTTATATTCCATAATTAAATGTACTCATTCATTTAAAATACGGAACCCATTTTGTAATCTATCCAATTTCCCCATAGTAATTAAAGGCCAGAAGCATTGCACCATGAACAGGGACGTACTCGCCGTCAATAGGGTCTCAATTTAACATCGTACAATAATTACACTTCATGATCATCAAATAATCAAATAAATATTATAAATGCGAAAGTTGGAATGGATGTATGGATGTATGGATGTGTTGATGTTTGTCACTCAATCACGCCCCAACGGCTGAACGGATCTGGATGAAATTTGGCACAGAGATAGATTATAGTCTGGAATAACACATAGGCTACTTTTTATCCCGGAGAATTAAAGAGTTCCCGCGGTAACCGAAAAACCTCAATCCACGCGGACGAAGTCGCGGGCATCAGCTAGTATATAAATATTATTAATGCGAAAGTTTGGATGGATGTATGGATGTATGGATGTTTGTTACTCAATCACGCTCCAACGGCTGAACGAATCTGGATGCAATTTGGCACAGAGATAGATTATAGTCTGGAATAGCACATAGGCTACATATTTTTTATCCCGGAAAATAAAAGAGTTCCCGCGGGAACCGAAAAACCTAAATCCACGCGGACGAAGTCGCGGGCATCAGCTAGTAATTTAATATGTAGCGGCCGTTCGATCAGCCTTGTTTTACTGCATTATCATTTAAATAAAATAAAATAGCTTTTTTTATTCCTCACATTTACTCACACTCTCACACAGTTTTTAAGACTAACATGCACATAGTTAATGCACTTACATAATTAATGTTTAATAATTAGCATGCGGTAGACTTTATTTTGCAACATTTTACTGACATTTCATTTTTTAATTCCATACAATTAGTTTAAAACTAGGTAGGTAGCTATATGATGTCCGAATATAATATCTGATGGTAGAATATTATATCCGCGTGGCTGTAGGTTTTTTAAAATCCCGTGGGTATTTCCTTATTTTTCTGGATTTAAAGTAGATGGAATTTTACCGTTGGAATAATATCTCTGAAGAACTCTATACGTTTTTGGAAAATTAAGATTGATTGATGACGAAGCAAAATCATAATAAAAATGGTTCCAATATTTGCGTAATAAGTTGGTAGGTAAGTAAGTATAGGTACCTACTGCTAATTTTCTCTTGCACTTTTAGCTATATATATCATCGATATCGCAAACTAAGTAGCTAGGCAGGTACCTAATAGGTATAATGAAACTGTTACAAATTACAGATCCCGTTTCCAAGGCCGTGGCTGAAAGTGATTGAAAAACTTGTTTATACTCCTGTATAAATAAAAATATATGAACGGGATATTAAAAATAATAGAATATTTAAATAGAATTAATAATTTATTAATTAAGTATATTTAAAAATTCCGTGGGTTCGGTAGGTATTATAACTTTCGCTGGATAAAAAGTCGACAGACTGACCGACTCTATTTCTACAGTATAGTCACACGAGTATTAGTACCTACCTACGGTCTAGTAATAAATTCGTTTTTAATCGCTTGTAGAGCGCCCGTGAAAATGTTACAGACAGACAGATACTTTCACATTTATTATTATTACTTAGTAGAAAATATGGAAAAAGTGTAAGTTTTTTAGTTTAAAATTGTGGCTCTTTGATTTTAAAAAATTTATGTTGTTTTCATGATAATTTATGTTTCCTGCGCTGGTAATAATTTTTGACCGAGTTCAGCCATCTAACGTCGTCGGCGTGAATCACTGTCATGATTGTTTGCATTCTCCTCGTAAGATGGCGCTGTTCTGTCATCTAATATTAGCTATCATAGATGGCGTTTCTTTTCATTCCTATTTCGTGTTGCTTTCTTTCTTCACAGCTATCTCGATCTGCTTCTAATATAAAGCCCCTACCCAATACCCATCACCTTAGTCTCTCTAAGGTGATGGGTATTGGGTAGGGGCTTTAGAACACAAAATTGTGTGAAATCTATTTACTTTGTATTACTATTTTCTCTACTTTGCAATGCCAGGTAAGGTCTACCTATTGTACATTGATGATACTATGTTGGGAATATTCCCGCAAGTCCCTACAACAACTCCAAGTTCCAACGTCCAAACATGAGCGATGCGTGAACAGCTAACGGAGAAACAACACGCGATTTGACGTCCCCTCTGGCGCAATGGTTAGCTGTGTCATGTAAGGAAGACCCTGGGTTGGATTCAAGACAGAGCGATTGAGAAATAATTTCTTAATTTATTTCTTACTAGCTGATGCCCGCGACTTCGTCCGCGTGGATTGAGGTTTTTCTTCCCGCGGGATTTTTTTAACAGCGAACGTTTAAAAGTATGGTCCTGAGCTGATGAAAGAGGATGGATTTGACTCGCTTTAGCAATGCTAAGGACAGCGGTTACTTATCTATACTGATAAATAATTATTATAAATGCGAAAGTGTGTCTGTCTGTCTGTCTGCTACGCTTTTACGGCCCAACCGTTCAACCGATTTTGATGTAGGTTGTATCCCGGGGAAGGACATGGGCTATCCCGAAAAATTATCCGAAAAATCAAGGAGATCCCGCGGGAATCAAAACACTTAATCCACGCGGAAGAAGTCGCGGGAATCATCTAGTATGTATCTTAATATATATAAATCTCGTGTCACAATGTTTGTCCTCAATGGACTTCTAAACCACTTAACCGATTATAATAAAATTCGCACACCATGTGCAGTTCGATCTAACTTGAGAGATAGGATAGTTTAATATTATATAGATTAGGATTATTAGTGCTACCCGTGCGAAGCCGGGGCGGATCGCTAGTATAATATAAGTATAGACTACACATTGGTGTAACTGTAAAATTTTTTATCAAAAGAGCAACAACCAAACAACAACAACAACAACAAGAGCAAGTTTGTTGCTGGTTCTTCTCGGTAGGAATGACATTCCAAACCAGTGGTAGATTCACTCGATGATTAAAAAGCACCTCTCAAAGTATATTTGAATAAAGAAGATTTGAGCTTGAAGTTGAACGCGGGACCTCGAACCCTATAACTACAGCGCTAACCACTGCGCCAGGGAGGTCAAATTAGTGATGATAATGATGATGAAGAAGGAATAAACTTACTCAGGTCGCGTGTAACCGTTGGCGTAGAGGTAGCACACTCCCGACACGATCCCGGCGAGGAGTCCCAGGCTCACTCCCGCTGACAAGGACAGCGTGTCAGGCATTGTCTTTCACTTTCACCCTGCTTTCACTTTCACCCTGCCTTCACTTTCACCCTGCTTTCACCTTCACACTTCTTTCACCTTTAAAGTTCAGTATTTTTTATACTTTAAATACTTTAACACGGGGGAAGCAAGTTGCACGGGACAGAGTTTCAGTAATTGTTTTTAACTTTCACATTTATAATGTCACTGTTTTACTTTTCAGATAGATTACTAGAGCCTTTCAATACTTAAAGATTTTCAGTGTGTTCACTTTCAAATTAGGATTTTCAATGTATGTATATAATTCTTATAGTTATATACAGGTACACAGTTTACCGCTATTTCTGTCAATAATGTTTATTTTTCACGAACTGTTTTTTTTTTGCTCACACGCTTATTCACTGCCCAAATTAAACAGGAATTTTCAATTGTGCCAGGATTACCAAAGGCCAGGGTAGTATGTTATTTAATTTTATATTACGATTATAATTAAGTTTTATCACCATATTATTATGTTGTAGTGTTCACAGTTTATGTACTTACTATAACATTATTAAAATTACGATATTCTAATTCTTGAGCGTGGCGCTCACGTGTCACTTTTCACTTTTCGAATTTAATAAGGATTTGTCTTTAAAATCACAATGTTTCAGTCATAATTATCATAAAGTCTTTCACTTTCACACTTTTTTACATTTTGTATAATAATATCATTGTGACGTAAACAGTTTACGTAGATCGTGAGTAAGCTTGCGTGACTCGGATAGTTTTGTTTGCAATTTAACTAAATGGTTAGATTAACAGCTCAAGTGGTATTATCAAGTCGTTGAGTTTAGATGTAAACTCATTGTAGGTTGTCTTGATAGTTGTAAATGATGTTACAGAGTGATGACTGACAGCCAAGTCTTGGTACCTGAAAAGAAGATAGAAGGTTTTTTAGAATTTCAGTTTAAAGATAGTAAGGTGGAGTCGGGAGGACTTAAAAATGCTTATTAAGTCTCCACAGATACTAGTATTATAGGCGTGGGAGTTAGTTTTTTTGTTTACGGGTGGGGAGTTTCCTTATGTTACCCCCGTTTTTCTAATGGGAAGATCGGATTTCCCCCATTATACCAGAAATAAAAATAAATGTAAATAGTTATTTGTTATACAAGAGTGAAAAGTTGTTTTTTAACCGCGTGCTCAATTTTGATGACCGAGCAAGCGAAGGATTCTAAAATTGAATCACGAGCGGAGCGAGTGATTCAAAAATTAGAATCCTGAGCGTCAGCGAGGGAATCAAAAGAGCACGAGGTGAAAAATCTTTTCACTCGAGTGCAACACGTAACTTTTCATCCCACCTCAGCGAGGAAATGACTAAATGCAAAAAAAATCACAAGATTAAATTCAATTCTGTTAATTTCTTCGTCACTAGAATCACTCATTTTAGGTTTTTCACTTATTTTCAATTTTCTTGTTTTTAATCGGTTTTAATTTTAAACAATATGACGTGAAAGAAAATGGTGCGCGCAAAGCAAATTAAAAAAAGTACCTACACCAAGAAGGTTACGAGTGTGAGTTTTTAACAAATTAAAAACGATTGTATGGAAATTCGGCACCATAGAGGTACAAGTAAATAGGTTTTAATGATGTTTTGAATTCACAAACTTCATAGACGAGTGATATTTACTAACATCAGTCGTAATTCATTCCTCCATGTTTACTAACGTGCACACGATGTTCTAAATTCAATTTACTTTATCCTCAAGAGGATAATAACGGCTTTTACCATCAGATATCGAAGAATAAAAATACTCTTTCCGAGATGGTGGGATGAAAAATATATTACTGCCGAGAGCGATTTTTTTTTAACAGATACACTAAAAAGTTAGCCATTGGGGCTGATTCTGTAGTGCACAATCTCTAAACTAAACTTAAATGATAACATTAAAAATTATACAGGGCAACTGCCGAGTTTCTTGCTGGTTCTTCTAGGTAGGAATGGCATTCCGAACCAGTGGTAGATTCAATCGACGATTCAAAAGCACTTGTAAAAGTTTATTTGAATAAAAAACATTTGAATTTTGAATTGCTTAACCTTTTACTTAATACTCCCTCCCATGTGTTCAGCTGATTTTGATCAAATTTGGTACAGGGATAGGTGGTCTTCCCAGGGAAAGACATATGCTACTTTTTATCCCGGAAAATGGAAGAGTTCCCGCGGGAATAAAAAAAGACGAAGACGCGTGTATCATCATCATACTTTATACTATCATACTTACTAATATACTAATTATTACTAATTTACTAATTTACTAATTGACTAATACTAATACTAATCATACTAATCATACTAATATAATATTATAAATGCGAAAGTGTGTTTGTTTGTTGGTTTGTCCTTCAATCACGCTGCAACGGAGCAACGGATCGACGTGATTTTTGGCATGGATATAGTTGAGGAGAATGACATAGGCTACTTTTTAAATTACCGGAAAATTGAGGAGTTCCCGCGGGAATCAAAAAACTTTAACCACGCGGACGAAGTCGCGGGCATCAGCTAGTTTAGTTTTAAATATTCTAAACATTAATATTTTGTAAGCTTATATTTTGTTGAATATGTAGTCAAAGTTCACTTCACAACGGTTTCAGAGATAAGGTGGGATAAACGGACAGACAATGCATTGTTGCAATGTTGTGAGACGCTCCCAGAGCTGGACTTTGTAAAGAGTTATTGGTTAAGCTGGATAATTGTAGGGTAACGTTTTACACACGGTTCTTGAATAAAGTTAGATAGATATTTTTATTATATATTTGGGGCTCAAACAATCACGATATTAGAGTGACGTACTTTATGGATGGCCCCTAACTTTGCAATGTAATAATAAAAAACGGCCAAGTGCGAGTCAGACTCGCACACGGGTTCCGTACCACCACACAATATAAATTATTTTAGTAAATAACAAGAAAGATGTCTTAACAACACGTAATCAGCTGTGAAATAACTGGCTAACATAATTATGGCGTTACACTAGTAGCGCCTGCCGCCTGACAAACAATTCGACATCCTATGACCACACGATTTTCGGATATTTTCCTATACTTGTGCTGTGAGACCTTGCTGCTTGCCAAATTTCATGATTCTAGGTCAACGGGAAGTACCCTATAGGTTTTGATTTATTTGCGAGTGTCATTGGGGCTGATTCTGTAGTGCACAATAACTAAACTAAAATTAGAGCATTACAATTATTGCAATTATTATATTAATATTGCTTTTATAATACTCCCTACGAAAAGGGACAGAACTAGATTTAAAGCTGCCATTTTAGTTTAGTTTAGAGATTCTAGATTGTGCACTACAGAATCAGCCCCAATATATGCAAAACATGCGGCATAAACGGCCGTATCTTTTGATTGAGTTAAGACTTAGAAGCTTGATTAAGTACAGCCACAGAATAGGTAATAGTAGTAACCAGGGAACCTAAATCATACTAATTGGTTGGTTTGTTGGTTTATTAATTTGTTGGTTTGTCTTTTAATCACGCCGCAACGGAGCAGCGGATCGACGTGATTTTTGGCATGGATATATTTGAGGACCTGGAGAGTGACATAGGCTACTTTTTATTCCGGAAAATGAAGGAGTTCCCGCGGGAATCAAAAAAACTTACCACGCGGACTAAGTCGCGGGTATCAGCTAGTATATTTGATATAAATTTCAACTTGATACCTCCACGAGTTCCCTAGAAAAGGTTGGTTGACGGACAACGAAGTGATCCTTTAAGAGTTCCTTTTTTCTTCTAGAAAAAGTTCTTACGGAACCCTAAAAACTTTGAAGAAATCCTTAGAAAGGCACTATAACATTCACTAGCACTATCGTAGCACAGTATCGTATGTTTCTTTTGGTTTTCGAAAGTGCTATAAATATCACCTTACCTTCACCTTACTCAGATCTGCCAGCGTATCGAGATGATTATAGGGTCATTACTATTCTTATAATTAACGTGTTAATGAAACCAGAGTAGGCCATTATGTTAATTTAATTATATTCGGTCGATCTCATAGAAATTATACATTGTATATTTTACGCCATATGTATTATGTAGCGATGATAGCCTAGTAGGAGATTGTCTTCCTATTCGCGACAACGTTAACTATATGGATTGGTATGGATCACAGCTGATATAATATATACCTATAAAAGAAAGTCGTGTTAGTTACACTATTTATAACTCAAGAACAGCTGAACCGATTTGGCTGAAAATTTGTGGGGAAGTAGCTTAGAACCAGGAGACGGACATATAGGATATCTCGGAAAATTAAGGAGTTCCTTCGGGAATCAAAAAAAACTTAAACCACGCGGACGAAGTCGGGGGCATCAGCTAGTATATTATAAATGCGAAAGTGTGTCTCTCTGTCTGTCTTTCCATCTGTCTGTCAGCTACGCTTTAACAGCCCATCTTTTCAACTGATTTTTTTGAATGGTATACCTAGAGGTAGGATATATCCCGGGAAAGGACATAGGCTACTTGTTATCCCGGAAAATTAAGGAGTTCCCGCGGGAATAAGAAAACTTAATCAACGCGAACGAAGTCGCGGGCATCATCTAGTTCCATTATAATGGTAGTTATTCTAGTCGCGATTGAATACGTAAAAAAAACTCCCAACTCGGCATGCGGGTGGTCGAGAGTTCGATCGTAGGGCACGTACTTCTAACGTTTTTAGGGTTCCGTACCAAAATGGTAAAAATGGAACCGTTATGGTGCGACTTTCTCCGTCCGTCCGTCTGTCACAGTCGATTATTTCAGTAACTATTAAAGCTATCGACATGAAATTTTGAATAGTTGTGTATAATGGTGGCCTAACATCATTAAAATAAAAAAAAATCGAAAATTATTTTTAGTTTAATTTAAAAAGGGGGAAAATCGGTGGTTTGAATTTTCAAAGTATGATAACTATACTGAGTGGGATATCATATGAAAGGGCTATACTTCTACATTCTAAAACAGATTTTTATTTATTTTTATGCATAATAGTTTTTAATTTATCGGGAAAAATGTCGAAAAAAATACCGCCCCCCCCCCCACCCCTTATCTCCAAAGTTTACCAATTGAAAAATCTGAAATAATTAAGGTCAATAGAAGCTTATGTATATTTTACAGGAAAAATAAAACCAACGCTCTAACTAGCATATTTTTTTTGATATCAACAATAAACCTCTACAAACAAAATTAGTTTTGCGGTTCATTTCGTCTTGTTTTTAATCTATATATATAAAATTCAAAGTCCTGACTGACTGACTTATATATCAACGCACAGCCTAAACCGCTGGGCCTAGAAACTTGAAATTTTGACAGTAGGTTCCTTTTGTGACGTAGGCGCTCACTAAGGAAGGATTTTTTAAAATTTTACCCCTAAGGGGGTGAAATAGGGGGTTAAAGTTTGTATGAAAGTCCGTCATTTCTCAAGTTATATCCATGAAACTTGGTATATGAGCTACCGGTTAAAAACGAATAAATACGTATGTCACAGTTTTTCAAAATTGCACCACAAAAGGGATAAAATAGGGGTTGAAAGTTTGTATGAAAGTTCTTCATTTTTCAAGTTATAGCCATGAAACTTAGCACTTGGACTTTCGGTTTGAAATGAAGAAATACGTGATTCCCAGTTTTTGAAAATTTTATCCCCAAGGATGTTAAATAGAGAGTTTGTCCTTCAATCACAACAGAGCAACGGATCAACGTGATTTTTTGTATGGGTATAGTTGAGGTCCTGGAGAGTGACATAGGCTACTTTTTATCCCGGAAAATTAAGGAGTTCCTGCGGGAATTAAAAAAACTTATGCCACGCGAACGAAGTCGCGAGCATCCTCTAGTACGTCATAAATCGTAAAACTTACTACAGGTTTGTACGGAACCCTCGGTGCGCGATTCCGACTCGCAATTGGCCGGTTTTATTTGAGTTATATGTGCGTTAAAATATCACTTGCTTAGGACTATCGATGTATATTATGTAGACCGTACTAGATGGGCCCTTTCATAGAAAAAAATTGGGCGTCCGACCTGTGGAGCGCACTCCACACCTGTATAAGCCCGTCCTTGTCCCGCCATAGCGCTGTCCCACTTTTCAGACTAGATGGCGTTAGTAAAATACGCCCACATTCTTTGTTTGACAGGGCCCGTCTGTGTAAATTGAGGTCGTTACATTGGAATCGCGAGGCAACGTCCAACGTCCTCTCTGATCTCTATTTCAAAAGTCACTAACTCTGAACTTGTCTCCCTAAGCCGATTACTGAAAGCTTCCCATCTTGGATGTTGTTATTGTTTACACTCTGAAAGTGTCATGAAGTAGCGACACTGATGTCGCGCGAAGTTGCAACAGCTTTCACAAACTGGTCGGATAAATGTCACTCGTTGTCAACTTGTTACTTTGTTAGATTGTATAATGTTACGTTACAGTTGAGTAGGCGTATAAGCCCTATTGCTTTCACTGTGTGTTCAAATCAATCAATCCACCACTACAGCGCATTAACGTCCCACTGCTGGGCACAGGCCTCCACTCTCATAGGAGAGTGGGAATTAGAGCTTAGACCCACCACGCTGCTCCAATGCGGGTTGGCGGGTTAATCAATCAATATTTATTTATTCATATTAGTTACACTTTACATTTATTGACGTCCAATAAATTATAAAACATGATGGTGATAATCAGTTACTGTATCTTAAAACTAAAGTTTCGACGACCTCCGTGGCGCAGTGTTGAGCGCTGTTGTCTTAACGTGCGGAGGTGCCGGGTTCGATCCCCGGCAGGGTCAATTTGGGTATTTGTAATTTCTGAATTTTTCCCGGCCTGCCGCCAAGCGATTTAGCGTTCCGGTACGATGCCGTGTAGAAACCGAATAGGGGTATGGCTTATAACTGCCATGCCCCTAACAGGTTAGCCCGCTACCATCTTAGACTGCATCATTACTTACCATCAGGTGAAATCGCAGTCAAGGGTTAACTTGTAGTGGATATAAAAAAAAAAGCTTCTTGTTACCTCGCTATCATGGACTTCCGCAAAGTAACGCCCTCCTATCCAACGTTTTCAAGTTATGTAACATTATTTGCATTGTACAACGTGCACCACGTTACCATTACCACCCTACTTAAATATTATACTAATGAATAGAATATACGAGACAATGCGGCCACCCCGTCCGCGTCGTCCCAGTTACCAGTTTGTAGTTACCACATACGTCGTCCGCACACCTACGGCCATTTGCATTAATTAACGTGTAAACTGTAAACCTACACATTTTACACGCAGTTTGGAAAATCTGCAGTGTATACTAAATATAATAAATATTATAAATGCGAAAGTTTGGATGGATGGATGTATGGATGTATGTTTGTTACTCAATCACGCTCCAACGGATGAACGGATCTGGATGAAATATGGCACAGAGATAGATTATAGTCTGGAATAGCACATAGACTACTTTTTATCCCGGAAAATTAAAGAGTTCCCGTGGGAACCGAAAAACCTCAATCCACGCGGACGAAGTCGCGGGCATCAGCTAGTACTGTATAATTTGTATTCTATAATGTGGCCATTCGCAGCAGGTTAACAGACGTTGGAGTGAGATACCTGTTACCCGTCTCTCAAAATGAAATTTCGGCTGGAGTAGCGGGGGGCCTTAAGTGACTATATTTCCAACCGACTTCAAAAAAAAGGAGGAGGTTCTCAATTCGACTGTATGTTTTTTTTGTATGTATGTTACGCGATCATTCCGCCAATTATGAATCAATTTTGATGATTCTTTATTTGTTTGGTAGATCATACTTCAGAGGTGGTCCCATATAAATTTTATCGAAATTGATTAAGCGCGACATGACTAGAGAGCTTGGAAATGTCATAGAAAGATCGATAGATAGATAAATGCTTTAATGCCACACAAAACATTATAAGGAAATAATAAAGTTAATAAGCAAAAAGAATAACTAGTGCGCAAAGGCGATCTTATCACTAAAAGTGATCTCCTCCAGGACAACCTTTAATTATAGAAGCAAATGCAATGAAAGCTGATTATATGGCAAAGAAGAGTATTTGGCATTTATTATTATTCAAAATGACAATCCTTTTACTGACTTAGAGGTAAATTTAATAAAACCGGCCAAGTGCGAGTCGGACTCGCGCACCGAGGGTTCCGTACAAACCTGTAGTAAGTTTTACGACTTATGACGTATTAAAAACAAGACGAAATGAACCGCAAAACTAACTTTGTTTGTAGAGGTTTATTGTTAATATCAAAAAAAACTATGCTAGTTAGAGCGTTGGTTTTATTTTTCCTGTAAAATATACGCTTCTATTGACCATAATTATTTCAGATTTTTCAATTGGTAAACTTCGGAGATAAGGGGGGGAACGGTATTTTTTTCGACATTTTGCCCGATAAATCAAAAACTATTATGCACAAAAATAAATAAAAATCTGTTTTAGAATGTAGAAGTATAGCCCTTTCATATGATATCCCACTCAGTATAGTTATCATACTTTGAAATTTCAAACCCCCGATTTTCCCCCTTTTTTAATTAAACTAAAAATAATTTTCGTTTTTTTTTATTTTAATGATGTTAAGCCACTATTATACACAACTATTCCAAATTTCATGTCGATAGCTTTAATAGTTACTGAAATAATCGACTGTGACAGACGGACGGACGGACGGACGGACGGAGAAAGTCGCACCATAAGGGTTCCATTTTTACCATTTTGGTACGGAACCCTAAAAAACAGTATAAAGTATGTTTTACTTACTCCCCCAGGTATTATAGAGATATCTACTTAGGAGTTACTTCACAACGGGTTACAATAATAATTAAAGTAAGTACATTTTTTTATGGTCTTGAGTCTTGACCCATTAGGTATGAAAGTAAGTAAAATTTCTTTAGTCATAGTAATTACTTAATTTTCATCGTGAAAATGAAACCTATTTCGAGAAAATATCCCATATTTTGTTAAAGAAAGTTGGTCACCTAAGGGCCTCTATTCATTAAGCTTATGTACGATAGGCCACACAAAACAAATAGTTAAAAATATTCCTGTAAACGATTACAGCTCTTGTTACAAGTACATAAGGAACATAATATATTGCACTGGTTGGGAAATCATTTTTGGGCTTGTGTTAACGTTAAAAATGATAACAAGAGCTAATATTTACGCACTAGTGTCGTAATGAAGTACCTATGAAGACTCGCAGACATCGTAAAAGTGTGAACTATGAAGATAAGAAAGGTAAAGCCTTTTCATCGTTGCCATCTCTTTAAATAGGTAGCGGCAAAGGTATACTATTAAATATTCTGTGGTGGTCCCGAATCCCGATGGGACGGAAAATCCGACATGACCGGAGAGAGATCAATAGATCCGACGCGACGGCTCTACGCGCTCTCCAAGACACGGAGAGATACACCGGCAACTTCCTAACTCCTGCCTGGTATTGAAAGTTTATTGTCAAGGTAATCCAAAACTTAATTATGACTTGAACCGGTAATCAAACCTGGGACCTCGTCATCCGTAGTCGAAAATATTAACCACTAGACCAACGAGGCAGTTACGAATTTAGTTACTTTAGCACGCCTGAAAAATAATATGCATAGAACCTGCTTTTAAAGATATTTCTTATCTGTAACTAATCTGTTATCTCTCTACTTTTCTCTCTAAGTATATTGGTGTCATGTTTGACCGGTGTGTTTGACAAAGAAACAAAGAAATCATGAAGAAATTTTTCTACGACGATTTAGTTTGCTAAAATATTTTGTTTATGAACTTTTAATTTGTTTATCACTTTTGCCGGCGTATTCTGTAGCTCGTATACTTTTTATAGATCTTGTTTTATTCTAAGAAAATGTCTCAGAAACTGTACTTCCAATGTTTGTTCGGCATCCAGTGCAGGAATTTCGTGATGATAGCTGCCGACCGGATGGACACCGAGAGCTTCCTGGTCATGAAAGATGGTAACTAACTACTGCTTTCCGAACAGGTGGTAGAGTCAAAACATGACGCATAAGAGACACCACCGTGGCGCAGCGTTGAGCGCAGTTGTCTTAACGTGCGGAAGTCCTGGGTTCGATTTCTGGCAGGGTCAATTTGGGAATTTCCCTGCTCTGGCCATGTGGGAGGCTTTGGCCGTGGCTAGTTACCACCCTACCGGCAAAAACGTGCCGCCAAGCGATTTAGCGTTCCGGTATGATGTGAGTGGTAGATTCATTCGACTATTCATAAGCACTTGTAAAAAGTCTTTTTTTTTTTTTTAAATGTATAGGCCAGCGCTTGGCTGCAATCAGACTTGCTTGCAAGTGGTGATGCAGCCTAAGGTGGAGCGCGCTTGCCTAGAAGATCAAAGCTAGTCTATTTGAATAAAAAACTTTTGAATTTTGAATTTTGATGCTGTGTGGAAACCGAATAGGGGTATGAGTGCCGTGCCCCTAACAGGTTAGCCCGCTACCATCTTAGACTGCATCATCACTTACCATCAGGTGAGATCGCAGTCAAGGGCTAACTTGTAGTGTGTAAAAAAAAACCATGCAGGAGACAGCAGTCCAGCCGTGGACCTCTATTGGTTGAGACGAAGTCATACGACGACACATACCCTACCGCTTATATTATCGTGATTACTTCCTAAAATGTGAATATTATGCAATGAATGAATAAATAATCTGAGCAAAACTATTACTATAATAAGACCTGCCCACATCATTAAAATAATAAAGAATTAATTATTAGTAGGTAAGTGTCCGGAAAGTGATAATTGTTTCAAAATGCTAATTGGGTACCCTTATAAACGTAATTTCCGCTCTCAATTTGTTTCGAAATAACTCAGGTTAGTTCCTATTTACCTACTTACTATTTTTATGTGAAAACTAATCAGGGGGTCTACTCTCTTTCTCTCAAACGAAACTTCGCAAACAAACGAACGAAATTTCGTTAAATCCTCTCCTACAATATAATATTATCTCTATGCTCCTCTCTATTTCGTTTTCGTACACGCAGACGAAGTACGGATCCATAGAAAATTTTCGTGACCGATTGGATTGAACGATTTTGTGTGGGTCTAATAACCGACTAATTGCGTTCGTTTGCGAAGTTTCGTTTGAGAGAAAGAGAGTAGACCCCCAGTTTTAAGCGCATTGTTCTGTATCTCTCTACCCGCTGATTGTATACAGACAATAGGGATGATGAGAACTCAATCAAACTCTTTATCAAACTTAAAAACGCACTTCTAGCATGGAAGTTGTATGAAATTTACAGTTGTGAAATTTTATGACGCACTTTTTTTCTTTAATCTATGTTTTGGTTATCAAACTTAAAACTAACCGAGTGAATTATAGGTCTTTTGGAAGACCCTCTATTTAATAATCAGTTAGAAATAATTTATTTTTGATATAGGCATCATCCCTATTAGGTATATCGATACAATAGAGGTACCTAACTCACAATTTAACTGTAGTTTTAAGATACTAGTGATTCATGCAATTCCGCGATATTTTCATCAATGCAAAATCAACATGCAAATTCTAACATCTTTCAGCGAAGTTTTTGAAGTCCTTGGGGATTGCCCTACAATCAAAAATTAGGTTATAAGATAAGTAGAGTTGATAAATGAAGTGATTTATTTCACGTAAGACAACTTGTGCCACATATGCAATGTCATGAGTCTACCATCGGTTTGGAAAGCAGATTCTACTGAGAAGAACCGGCAAGAAACTCAGCAGTTGCTCTTTTTGTTAAAATAAACATAGAGCTATATAATACCTTTGAGTTGATGATTGACTTCATTCATGTAAAAACTCAGGAACTTTGTAAATATATAATAATAGGACATTTTTTAGAAACCTTACGATAGTTAATAGCGCTATATATGCTCTAACTGCCTCGTTGGCCTAGTGGTTAGCATGTTCGACTGCGGCCGACGAGGTCCCGGGTTCGAGTCCCGGGTCGGGTCACAACAAGTAGGTACTGGGTTTTTCTGACAAGAAATTCTCAGTATACCCCGGAGTTAGGAAGTTGGCGGTGTTTCACCCCCGTGCCTCGGAGACCACGTTAAGCCGTCGCGTCGGTCCAGCGCCTGATCTCTCTCTGGTCGTGTCAGATTTTCCGTCCCATTGGGCTACGAAAGTAAAGGAACAGAGAGTGCACCTGTGTTTGCGCACACACTTGTGCACCCCCCCCAGTAGATGGATCTTGTCTCCCGCGTAGATGGCTAATCTCTCTGGAGATTATGGCCCGCGTCGTGGCCGAAATTCGGTCGGGAGGACATTATTATATATGCGCTATATATGCGCAGAGCCAGCGGGGCAGTTCGGACCAAGTCTTTATGACGTAGGCAACAATAATTAAGAAAGGATTTTTGAAAATTCAACCCCTAAGGTGGTAAAATTGGGTTTTTGAATTTGTAAGAAAATCGAACATAACGTAAGCGAAAATGCAGGCAAGAGCTAGTCGAGTATAAAAATCAGCAGGTTCAACATTTACATGCAATCAGTAAACAGTGCAATGGGAGCGAGGCGACCCCGCAAGGTCATGGCGCGACATTGCTCTTATCACCGGCATTCTAATTGCGGAATAACTTTATTATCACTTCAGTGAAAAGGTAATTTTATAAAGATTGATTTGACTTTGGCAGAATTCATTCAGCGGGCTCTCGCCTCGCGTTTTCTCTACCAATGTGATGCAACTTACAGAATCTTCTATAATATAGCGAAATAACACTAATTCACTCATTGTCTGACTAATCAATACATCTCAGGAACTATAAAGCATACAGACTGGAAGTTTGAAAGGTAGGCTCCTAACGGTTTTGAGGAAATTCACCCCTAAGGCGTTGAAATGGGGATTGAAAGTTTGTATGAAAGTTCTGTGTTTTTATAGTTATTAATCGGCATTTAGGTTATTAGTCTTAAATAATAAAAACCTGTCCAAGCAGTTTCACAAAAAAACCCACCCCAAAGGGGGGTGAAATTGGGGTTGGAAGCTTGCATGAAGGTTCTAAGTTTTGCAGCGGGGAAATCTCATAATCTCATAGGAAATCAAAAATTGTACGCGGACGAAGTCGCGGGCGACTTCTAGTTACAGTTATATTTTAATTACAGATGTGGATAAACTGTACGAGTTATCCGACAACATAGTGCTGGGAGTGAATGGCGATTCGGGGGAAATGGCTCAGCTCACTGAGTTCATCGCCAAAAACCTGCAGCTCTATAAGATGAGGAACAAGTACGAGCTTTCTGTGCCCGCTGTCGCGCACTTTACCAGGAAGAGCTTGACTGACGTACTCCGAACCGGGGTAAGAAAAACTTTGATATAATATTATGTATAGTGAGTGAACGGTGATGCGAGACATACCTATGACTCGGTTCATCGCCAAAATCTTGACGCTGATTATGATCAATTGATTTTGCAATGTCAAACAAAATTCGCGCGAATATTTTTCGCAGTACTAACTGCTAACGTACACTTAAGACTTTTATTCTCGCGATTTATATATTCGCGTGCGGATTTCACCTACTCCGCAGTCCGCAATACGAATGCGGTGAACGTCATTCGACTCCGTACAGCACAAAATATTTGCGCGAATATAATAATTCTTACCTCACCACGTGAAATTATGTCAAACCAGCGATTTAATTTTCGCGCGATTTTCATTAGCAAGTGTGAAGTTACATACATAATAGACAAGTTCTTGTCTATTGTCTATTGTTGCAGGTTACATCGTGTAGGCTCCTCGCTGTACCAGATAGATTTGTCTGCTTTGGCGCATTATGGCGATTTAAGCTTTTTGTTGTATGGTTAGCATGTTCAACTGCGGCCGACGAGGTCCCGGGTTCGAGTCCTGGGTCGGGCCATAATTAAGTATTGGGTTTTTCTGTTTAGAAATTCTCAGTACTAGCCCGGAGTTAGGAAGTTGGTGGTGTTTCACCCCCGTGCCACGGAGAGCACGTTAAGCCGTCGGTCCCGGTTATTATCACTAACATAATAATAGCCGGCCGACCCGCATTTGAGCAGCGTGGTGGGTCTAAGCTCTTTTTACCACTCTCCTATGAGACTGGAGGCCTGTGCCCAGCAGTGGGACGTTATGGGGTGTAGTGGAAGCTTCTTGTTCCTTGGTTGATTTAAGCCTTTTGTTCCAGACGTCCTACACCCTGAACCTGATGCTCGCAGGCTACGATGAGAAGACAGGCGGCCATTTGTACACTATGGACATGCTCGCAGCCTGTATGAAGGTTCCATACGCCACTCATGGGCTGGGCGGACTCCTGACTCTTGGTATCATGGACCAGTATTATAAACCAGGCAAGGGCAAAGTGCAAGCTCATTTTTTAATCATTTGTTTGACATTCATCTTCATATTTCGGGTGATAGATTGTTATCGTCAGCCTTCTTTTCCGGGGGGTCTAAAGTTTGAATGCGGACATCATAACAACACTGGGTCGATGGCACCAACGATGATTATAATCTTCGACCCTTATTATAAAAGTTACATTTTGAGACGTGATTTCGAATAAAAACCGTATTTTTAGTATTTTAAACCAGCAATTCGCACAGGCACAACATCAAAATTATTCAAATATAATGAAGATTTGTGTGGTGTGGTGTTATTTAGCGGTGAATATCGCAAGCTATACTTGCAAGCTACAAGCTGTAGGTACCATAGGTTTGTCTGCATTGGCAGATTACAGGGACTTAAGCTTCTTGTGCCTTGATTATCATGGACTTCCGCAAAGCGACGCCTGCTTCTAACAAATATTTGAAATCTCTTAGGTCTAACGGAGCCAGAGGCGTACGAGGTGCTGAAGATGTGCATCCGCGAGGTCCAGCTGAGGCTGCTGATGAATCTGCCGCACTTCAAAGTGAAGACCGTCTCCAGGCACGGCGTCCTGACACTGCCTGACATCAACTCCACCATGTTGTTGCAAAAATAAACATTAATGAATAATGTACTTGTATTTTTTGAACTGAAAACTTCTTTAGCCGCCTTGAGCACTTTTTGGTAGGTCGTAAACTTGTGGATTCGCGTCACCGACACCGTCACCGACATGCTCGCGTTGTTACGTGGACAAGAGGTCTTTTTATTGACTCCGGAAGCGAGTAGGTGCTCATAAGTGTAACAAAATTTAGAACTGACATTAATATTTTTAATTTGGTAACTCCATCTGACAAGCGAGCGTTCACTTTCAAACCCGTTCGACTTTCGTTGATTGAGAGTTGATTGGTAGGTATTGAGTATTGGTTATTGTTTACATAACCCATATTAGACGGAGAGCTGGCGACGAATTTCGGGAAGGTCCTTTTGGCAAGCTGAAATTGTGAAAAAATATAATTTCGTCAATTGGCGAATCCAGTCCTGCCACTTTGGTAGAGCGTTTGCGATTATTTCGTTATTGCGCAGCATTTATTTGCAAACAAAATTTGCAAAATTTAACCAAAAAAATATTTTTTTTGGCAACTTGTTTTTTTTTATCTTTTAATTTAATACTTGTAGGATTCGAACAAAAAATCCCAGACGTTTTTGTCGCTTATAAAGTACCTATAATCAGACCTCTTCAAAAATATTTTATTAAAATTTCCAAAAAATATACTTTTGGCAATCTGAAATATTTAATCACGTATTTATTGAGTCATTTCAATAATACCTGCAAATCCCCAGACAAATTTTGCGGTTTTAAACAATTCTCAGACGTGAATAAAGTTTTCAAATGAGTACCACATACGAAATAACCGCAAACGCTCTACCAGACTGACAGGACTGGATTCGCCAATTGACGAAATTATATTTTTTCACAATTTCAGCTTGCCAATAGGACCTTCCCGAAATTCGTCGCCAGCACTTGGACCATACCTACTTATAACGGAACAAATCAATCAAGTGTAATCACACCGTACCATAGCAATTCATTGACTATCAACTAGAAGTAATTAATTCGATATCTCTTAATCCGCAAGTAAGTATTACGTAACTTGATTGATGCATGATTATATTGTAAATGATCAGTGCAGTGATGGCCTCAATTCTAAAAGCTTGTTGGACCACTGAAATCACGCACTGAAAAAATCGATTTTTAAACAATTCAATGTTTACTTTCTACAATCCACATAATACATATTACGATTGTATCTCATTTCGTCTATGTGAGCTATAGAGATTCGTGAGATACGGAAGCAGTACGGACAGACAGACTGACATGTAGGTACGTTAGCAACATACTTAAGCTGGGCATGGCAGAAATAATGGTCTTAGTTTTAAATTTGATCTTATTTGGAATGTACAAGTTCCGTTCTACTTACGCATATAATATATTTAGTATTTACCGATAGGATGACAAACAAAGTTGGAAACAATTATGTAAATGCTGTTAATCGACGCATAACAATTATATACTTAAAAATAGGTGCGGTTGTGCGTGAAATGCGTACAGAAAAAATTCGTTCAAAGAAAATTCAAATCAACTTTTTCCGATGGTTTCAACGAATGTTTCTAACATTTAAAACTGTAAAACTTTATTGTTACTTACTTACTTACTTTATTATTATAATTTATACGGTTGTAAAACGCACTACTATGTAATATACTCGAACTTGTACCTACTTCTATCGCTCCTTAAGAATTATAGGTACTTATATCAGAGATCATATTTATTTCCTTCTAAAGTTCTAAATGACGATTGACGATTTGACGCAGTTATGGAGAAAAATTGACCAAAATTTTCATCCGCTTTCCCAAAAGAAAAGAAAGAAAGAAGAAGAAAAAGTTTTTCGGGATAAAAATTGACCTAGAGTCCTTTATGAGTCCACTATAAGTGTTTTTTAGGGTTCCGTACCCAAAGGGTAAAAACGGGACCCTATTACTAAGACTCCGCTGTCTGTCTGTCTGTCTGTCTCCAGGTTGTATCTCATAAACCGTGATAGCTAGAAAGCTGAAATTTTCACAAATGATGTATTTCCGTTGCCGCTATAACAACAAATACTAAAAATTAAAAAAAATATATGTATTAAGGGGGGTCCCCATACAATAAACGTGTTTTTTTCGTATTTTTTTGCTCAATATTAAAAACGGTAACAGGTAGACGGTTCAAATTTTCACAGAATATTAACTTGTATATTACCTTTCAAAATAAATAATTAAATATCAATAAAGTAAATATTAAAGGGGGGTTCCCATACAACAAACGTAATTTTTTGATATTAACAATAAACCTCTACAAACAAAGTTAGTTTTGCGGTTCATTTCGTCTTGTTTTTAATACGTCATAAATCGTAAAACTTACTACAGGTTTGTACGGAACCCTCGGTGCGCGAGTCCGACTCGCACTTGGCCGGTTTTTTTTAATTTACGTCATATACAAGCGCTTGGCTGCAATCAGGCTTGCTGGCAAGCGGTGATGCGCAAGGTGGGGCGCACTTGCATAGAAGATGACCGAAGACCTAGACCGAACCAGTGGTAGATTCATTCGACTATTCATAAGCACTTGTAAAAAGTCTATTTGAATAAAAAACTTTTGAATTTTGAATTTTGAATTTTTGATGCCTTTTCACTCTTAATCTGAAGATAATATCGATATCGGATATATACATAAAACAGACAGAAAGACAATAATCGTTTTGGGCTCTATAATATCGGCTGCCTCCAATTAAAAATTTCAAAAAATATATAATCGTCCAGTTACAGATTTGTAATATAAGTAGATAATAGATATAGATTAAAGAGGTAGGATACGTCCAACGTGTTACTGAAATATGAAATAATGTTGATAGTTTTAACGTTTAAACTATCGTGAGTGATATTCATTAAAACTATACGAATAAGGGCCCCGAACAGGGGGTCTACTCTCTTTCTCTAAAACGAAACTTCGCAAACAAACGAACGAAATTTCGTTAACTCCTCTCCTACATAATATTATCTCTATGCTCCTCTCTATTTCGTTTTCGTACACGCAGACGAAGTACGGATCCATAGAAAATTTTCGTGACCGATTGGATTGAACGATTTTGAGTGGGTCTAATAACCGACTAATTACGTTCGTTTGCGAAGTTTCGTTTGAGAGAAAGAGAGTAGACCCCCAGGTTCGAAACTAGTCGGGCATTTTTCCGACAGAACACGTGAGTTTATCCGGATATTATGTATAGTTATAATGTTGATAGTATAAATAGTTGGACTATAGATGACATAAAAGATGTTAACAGCTTTTCTCGTCAGTGATAATGAGGGAATCGTGTACGGATCGTCATCTGCGGTGACCCTGAGTCTGTACTCTGTAGTCTGTACTACATCTTGTAGGTACATTATGTGGTCTACAGCCTCAGAGTCTACATCCCACGCATCTTAGGAACGGGAGGAACATCTGCAGTTTCCCTTACGTAAATCTATCCGTGCGTTCCGTTATAGACTGCGAGCACTGTTCAGTGCTCTTTACTGTGGAGAAATTCTTTCCGTTATGACTGACAGTAAACTGCCGCAGTATCCTAGGGAAATATATGACGTCATTAATCGACGCCATTTTTGTACTGTGAGCACTGGCGTTTTCGAGGTAAGGTGCTCTCAGTGTTTGTCTCAGTGCTGACTGCGTTCCGTTTTAAGCAGTACCCACTACCCAGTATACCTAACTATAAAGGAACGGTTTCGCAGTGTACTGAATTGACGTCACACCTTACAGTGCTCGCAGTGTATTTCGGAACACACTTTGGGTGCGTTCCGAAATACACTGAGAGCACTGGAAGTCCCTAGTAAAGAGCACTGCCAGTGCTCGCAGTGCTTATAACGGAACACACACCATATGCTTCTATACTTACTAATCATAGATTTAAATTGGTCTCACTTCGCGTAGTAGCGAAGCGAGACCAATTTAAGTCTATATGTTACTAATATTATAAATGCGATAGTTTGGATGGATGGATGGATGGATGGATGTTTGTTACTCAATCACGCCAAAACGGCTGAAGGGATCTGGATGATCATGATTTAGCACAGATATAGATTATAGTCTGGAAGAACACATAGGCTACTTTTTATTCCGGAAAATTAAGGAGTTCCCGCGGGAATCAAAAAACCTTAATCCACGCGGACGAAGTCGCGGGTATCATCTAGTACTTTATAATTCTTTAGTTTGTCGGTGCGTAAAATTTATGCATTTTTGGCCACATCATGTTAGCTAAAGTACGAAAAGGACAAAAAATCTCATTTCTCGCTTCGTTGTTTTCAAGTATTTATACAAGTATAGGTAAATCAGTACACCACTATAAGTCTAAGGATCTTCCATAAAGTACGTCACAATCCTTCCCCGGGATGTAACCTACTACTATACCGAATTTCATCCAAATCGGTTGAACAGATGGGCCGTGAAAGCATAGCAGACAGACAGACAGACAGACAGACGGACCGACAGACACACTTTCGCATTTATAATATTAGTATGGATTAGTATGGATATGGATATTACTCAGAGTTGATCGCATATGAAAATCAAGCAGGAAGGTTTTTAAAAAATTACCTTCTCATAGGAAAACTATAAGGAAAATTTCGAGGAAAACTAGCTTTGGCATTTTCCTAATAATAATAGGTACAAGGAAATTGCTTTTTACCGCGACTCCGTTCACATGAATTTAGATAACTGTCACTTATCTACATGACAAAGTAGGCTACGGGATGGAACAGGTAGGTACTGTCTGATACTGTCGTGTCGCGTCGCGTCGTAGCGAGTCGCGTTGTCGCGTTTTTCGCTCACATATGACAATGTAATGTATGATAAGACAGTTAGTCAGTTTCTTCTTGATAACTAAATAAAGACTTTTCCCATCAGAGCAGATAAAATTGATTCGTTCAGCCTTCGTTCAGATTCGTACTGCCTCGTGTCAGTAAGGCCGAAAACATACTACGGACAGGAAAGGACATAACTATAGCGCACCTGTATAATATGGAGCTACACTGACTCGGGCGACTCGACAAAACGTGTTCCCGTATGACGCGGATTTTAGTGCTATCCTTTCCGTAGTGTGTTTTCACCCTTACGGGACACGTAATAGCTACATCATCAGTTGTAAGCCTCTACAATATAATAAGTCATAAGTCATAAATATTTATTCAATTTAGGTAGGTACACTACACTTATTGACGTCCAGTTACTTAAAAATAAAAATATGATGGTGATAATCTGTTACGGTATCTTAAAACTAAAGCTACGAGGGTTCCAAACGCGCCCAGGTCTGAGAAGAGCCCACAACAAACTCAGCTGGGGTTTTTTATTTTTAAAAGATAATGTAGAGTCTTGACTCACAACCGCCCAGCCCTTGATTGGGCTGGGCTTTGGACCGCGAAAGCTGGGATTTCGCTCAGTAGACAAGGAATGATTTTTGGCATGGTAGGTACCTAGTGGGAAAGGAGTTCCCGCGGGAATCAAAAAACCTAAAACCACGCCGACGAAGTCGCGGGCATCAGTTAGTCCATAGTCCATACTAATATTATAAATACGAAAGTGTGTCTGTCTGTCTGTCTACCTATCTGTCTGCTACGCTTTCACGGCCCATCTCTTCAACTTATTTTGATGAAATTTGGTATAGGGATAATTCGTATCCAGGGGAAGGACATAGGCTACTTTTTATCCCAGATAATTCAAAAGTTCCCGCGGGAATCATCAATATAAACTATCTCTTCAACTGATTTTGATGATATTTTGTATAGGGATAATTCGTATCGGGAAGGACATAGGCTACTTTCTATCCCGGAATATTTAAGAGGTCTCGCGGGAATCAAAAAAATCTTAATCCACGCGGACGAAGTCGCGGGCATCATCTAGTAATTCACAATTTATTCAAAACCACTTCAACATGAACATCCCACAATAATATTATGTACTTACGAATAAGTACTCCACTCTATAAATAGGTGTATTACATAAGTAATCTTACTTTAACAAAACAAAATATCTCCTTACCAATATTACAGTCAGTTATGCACTTCACAAACACACATAAACTGTAAGTAATGTATTCACCGACAACCTCGACACATAAAACTTTATTACATAAAGTCACAGATTTTCGAGTCACTTTTGTACTGGTTATGTTTAAAGGCTTTATTTGTGAAAAGGAAAGTAAAGACGCGGGCGCACGCTACAATGCGCAAACGCAATGACAAGAAGGCTGTTATCACGAGAATCAAGTGGTATTGGGGTGACCAAGATTATTAAAAAATTTGGGACAGTCCTTTTTGACATCCGAATGGGGATGTCTCCTATGTCAAAAATGAATTAAGTATTTGTTTGTGATGATTAAATTGAAAAATACATAAAATAGCCACACTCCACGGCCTCTGGTGGTTTTAAAAGTTTGATATCAATTTAAAACTATCCATTAAGAATTTCATACAAACTCACATATTAAGCGCGCGCTTTGATGTCGCTGTTATAGAGTCGCTGATTTGACTTCTTGTCAAATTAAAAATACCCAATTGAGTATTCGAATTTTATTACTACCTATATTAATTAGCTGTAGAGAAAATCGTTGATAGCTTAGTGGTTGAGACTTCGACTTCCTATTCGGCGGTGCGACGATTGAACCCTTACCCTTAGTACGCACGACTAATAATTCCGAGCTATATGCGCTTAAAGCAATTAACTAACACTGTTTTTAACGGTGAAGGAAAATGTAAGAAATTCTGAATGCCTGAGAGTTGTCCATTATGCTCTCTGATGTTCCACTATGTCTGCCAATCTACAATTTTCAAGCTTGCCATTCTTAGGGATCCGAACTCTGTCAGCTTTCACGGCTGCACTAGGAAGATGTAAACTATGTAGCAAATAGCAATCATACGAATATTATAAATGTGAAAGTGTGTTTGTTTGTTGGTTTGCTGGTTTATTCTTCAATCTCGCCGTAACAAAGCAAAGGATCGACGTGATTATATGCATAGGTATAGTTGAGGACATGGAGAGTAACATATTACATAGGTTACTTTATCTCGGAAAATTAAGGAGTTCCCGTGAGAATCATAAAAAAAAACCACGCATCCACCAATCATCGTCTAAAAGGACAAAACAGGAACAGGTACAGCTTCGCATTTTCAAAAAATCCGATCTCATTCCTTGTGTAAATTATAGAGGGAACCTATAGCAAAATTTCAGGATTTTTAATTTCTATATGACTAGGCTTTGAAGTCAATCAGGATTCAGGACTCAATGAATTCTCATTCAACATAGTCACCCTAGAGCAAGATGAGATGAATGAATGAAAGCATGCATGTGTTCATTGGAGTTGCGCGGCGGCGGAACTGCGATTATAACTTAAACCTGTTGTCGGCACAGAACTAGACGGCATGATTTATGAAAGGTGGACCTAATCGCTGACCAAGGAAATCTCGTAAGCGTAGCCTATTATTAGTTATTAACTTATTACGTACCAGCTGATAATGCCAGCGACACTGTCTGTGGATCTCCGAGTTAGTATGGATTAGGGGTCATCCATAGAGTACGTCACACTAATTTCGTGATTATTTGACCCCTCCCCCGTCCTTGTCACAGTTGGTCATATTATTATTTGTGAGACCTCCCCTGTGACGTCACATATCTTGCAATTTTACATCTAGAAATTATTCAATTAAAACAGCAGTTTCGAAATAAGTTTTATTTCCATTTAAATTATTTTTTAATCATTCAACATTTGAAAAACTGTACAAAACTTGGAGATATTTTTAAGATATTCGTAAAATAGTTCAAATTTGGCATTTTAACCCTTACATGTGTAAGATTTTGAAATGTGACGTCACGAAACTTAGGACCCCTCCAACCCCTAGTCACGCAATGTTACACTTCGTCGACCCCCTTAACGTGTGACGTACTTTATGGATGACCCCTTATCTAAACTTACTAATATTATAAATGTGACAAATTGGATGGATGCAGCATGGATGTTGAGACTTGAGGCATTAGATACTGGTACAAATCTGTACAAATACAGGAACTATTTTAGGGCACAAATTTCCATACCACTGTTTAGCTGTGCTATTAGCGTTATGGAAATTGACTATTATCATCAATTTGTATCAAAAATGACGAATTTACATGCAAACTTTCATCTCACATAATATTTAAGCGCCCTTGAGGGATGAATTTTCAAAATATATTTTTAGTTTATGGGAATTTATGTATCGCATTTCTAAAATGCTCATCAATCTGCTCGCACGAAGTGTTTTGCTCGACGTTTCTGATACCAACCACAAGGGTGTAGAACACCCTCCCAGCGCACGTGTTTCCTGCCCACGTATAACTTAAGTACCTTCAAGGTAAGAGTGAATAGGCATCTTCTAGGTAAGCGTGTTCTTAGACCTCATCATTGCTTTACACTTAGCATGATCGTCGCCAAGCGTAAGCCTATCTCGCAATAAAAAAAACTTTTTAGTTATACCTACATATAAGGAATTCCTGGGTGTTTTTCATGATTCCACGCCAGCTTTGCACAGCAGCTTTGGCTGTATGCTAAGTATCTGTCCATCAGTCAGGCTTGTTTCCTCGAATATCAGAGGGCACGAGATCGGCAGAGCATCGGAGCAGGTTACCCAAAAAACATTTTTGAAAAAATTCGGATAGTTCCTGAGAAATCCCATCGTGCTCATGGTTAGTTGTTACTCATAAATGTTTCCCTGTAACTTCCTTAATTAGGGTAGAGTCATTGATGTATAATTAAAGTAACTCTATTTCAGTGCTTTACCAATAGATGAAACCTTCAGTTTTTTTTAAATTGCAACATAGGCTTGCGCTTGACGACAATCACGCTTAATACTATACGAATATGGTAATATTATACTGTAATGATTCTTGATATAGGCCTTAATAACACGCAATATTTGGTAAACACACATCATAATGGATCGGAATCGACTCTAATAAATCAAGCTTACAAGCAATAATAATATCTACTTAATACGAGTATAATCACACACAAAACCAATAAACTATGATGTCAATTGTCATACTAAATCACATTATACTTATTCTGGAAATCTATAGACGTATTCTTAGAACATAATTTAAGAATATAATAAACTCATGTGAAAACTACATTCCTAATTATCTGGACCATTAGCAATATAATAATGTTCAAGTCACGAGTTTTCATAAAGGTACACAAAGGTAGTCATCTTACGTTAGGTGACGTAGATACCTAGTCATAAAAGACCATTTCTGTACCACTTTAAATTTCTGTAACCATATTGATGACGAAGAAAATATAGTATGGTACAACTAACTGATGCCCGCGACTTCGTCCGCGTGGTTTCAGTTTTTTTAATTCACGCGGGAACTCCTTAATTATAGGCTACTAAAAAAGTAGATAATGTCACTCTCCAGGTTCTCAACTATACCCATGCCAAAAATCACGTCGATCCGTTGCTCCGTTGCAGCGTGATTGAAGGACAAACCAACAAACAAATACACTTTCGCATTTATAATTTTTGACATAAGTAGGCTTTATTTTCCCGGAAAATTAAGGAGTTCCCACGGGGGAAAAAAAGCTTAAGCCACGCGGACGTAGTCGCGGGCATCAGCTAGTTTTACTATAAAAGATAAAATAGGTAGGTACAGGTAGGTATTTATAGCGAAATATTCGTGTATTCGCTGAGCGTTTGAAAAAATGAATATAAACGTGACAACATTCATAAATTTTAACATATATAATGATCATAATAATATTGATAAATAGATATAGATTTAGGGGACGTGGATCATTATTTCCTCAATGATTTACACTTCTTCTTATTTACAAACGATCACGTTGCTGTTAGGGGTTACTGATTACATACATATTTTGTCACTTTGTGCAAATATAATGTACTTATCTTTTCAACCATAGCCAATGTTACCACAAGTTTCTTGCCGGTTCTTCTCAGTAGAAACAGCTTTCCGAACCGGCGCGGCGGTGGTAGATTCTTACGACTTATCATAAGTGGCACAATTTGTCCTACATGAAATAAACCATTAATTCATTTAATTTCGTTTCATTTTGTTTCATTTCATTTCATTTCTTACTGTCACTTTTTAAATAAAGAAAAACATTATAGTCCCACAAACTTATCTGACCCGGTGACAGTGTCGCTATAATTTTATTTTTATGAAATTTATTTTTATTAAAAATAAAATAAAATCAAAAACTAAACAAGCATAAAAATTAGTTCTAATTTGGGCCACCGCCGCCGGGCCAAATAAGTTTTAAGAAAGAAGAAAGAAAGAAGAAGAAGTCGACTTACTTCTTTCTTTCTAAATAAGTTGGTGGGACTATACACACACACACACACACACACACACAGCATTAATACCCTTGGCCTTACCTTCCTGCAATCTGCGATTCGTCGAAAAGATCGCAAAATCTCTGTGAAGAGGAGAACGACGAGTGAAATATTAACAGAAGATATTACTATCTCGCATATAATTCATTCAAAAATAAAACCGTTTTCTAAGAAATACAATGAAACAAAGCTAATAATTTAGAAAAAGATAAAAACCGGCTGATATGGATGCTGCACCGCATGCGTTTGTGATAATCTATAATTGTTTAAAAAAACGTGTGGTGTCGTGGGACACCAGATAGGAACGAAGATCCTTATTAGGTACATAAATATACCTATGTAATAAGCTATAGGGAAGCGAGAAAACAATCCTTACCTTAGTTTTATTTTATTTTGTATTGTTTTACTTTTATTTTTAAGTATTATTTTATTTTATGTATATGGGCCTTGTTGCCTGAAATAAACGAATAAAAATATTAATTTCAAGTTCTAGTCGTATAAATTTTTATTTTTACCTATTATTATTATTAATTTATTTTATTTACAATGATTCATAAAAATATATAATAACAATTAGACACTGTATAGCAAACATACATAAACTATACATACCACGCATTTTCGTTACGGACGTTTTTTGCCGGCTAGGGTACCCCTCCGCATCGTCCCATAAGGAACTTCGTTCCAAAAATTCGTGGAATGCATTTCCTGAAATCTTTTGTCCTGTAAAAAATAGCGATACAATATTCTGTTGTGCTACTGCGAGTAAATTATTTTGATGACGTAACAAAAATTGCAGCTTTACCTAAGCATTGATGTTATGGACTCTATGGAGTTAGACTACGCCCCGCTTCGATTGATTTGAATCTTTCTACAGAATGGAAGTAGGTCAGCTGTTCAGGATTTCCGCACAAAACGTCCGCTATGATAAATTGGATTTAGTAATCCGTATGACCATATCCAAACACAATATAATATTATTTAACCGTGGCCGAGTGGTCAAGGCGCTCAGGGCGCGATTCCCAGAGAGACGCAGGTTCAAATCCTGCCGGTTCCGAAATTTTTGATATGTATATTTATGTAAGTTTAGAAACTTTCCTCGTGTGTGAAGCACTGTAATAAAAAATTATAAAATAATATTATTTTGTGTATGGTTTCGATTTAAGATGTTAATTTATCGATTTTAAGGTTCGTGGATTGATGTTTTTTGATTCCCGAGGGAACTCTTCAAATTTCCTTTCCTTCCTTCTGTCCTTTCCCGGGATGTAACCTATCTCTGTACCAAATTTCATCAAAATCGGTTGAGTAGTTGAACCCTGAAAGCGTAGCAGACAGACAGACACACTTTCGCATTTATAATATTCAGTATGAACTTGGCCCATTAAAATAATATGTTTGGGTTCAAATAGAATATAACCTACCTAATATAAACATCATGTTTTGATTCATACTGATAACTTTGTACCTACCTCGTAAACATTTTGACAAAAGTGTATCAAAAATTAATCAGCGTAATCGAAGAAGACGCAATCCATTTAACAATACTAGTTTTTAAAATACTACTGAAAAAAGACAGTCACTTGGTGAAGTAATCCTGATTCCTGACCTATATAATTCCCTCGATATCTGTCGATCCGCACCGTTTCTTCGTCCAGTCCATTTCACCCAGATCAATATGAACACTCAGAGTAAGTACTTAGTTTCGTGCTAAATCCTTCTAGAATTGTCTTTTGGAAAGCGACCGTCCATCAAGCATAGCAAAAAAGTTCAGCCACTGAAAGTAAAAAAGTAAAAGTTAGCTAAAAAAGTTAAATCAACCAGTCGTGTTCTGGATTAAAAAATGCTCGAAAAATATTTGTCAATATAAACTAATATTATAAATGCGAAAGTTTGGATGCATGGATGTTTGTTGTACCTAATCAATCTGAACCTACTGAAATTTGGCACAGAGATATTATATAATACTTATATTATATACTTAGTCTGGAATAGCACACAGGATACATTTTATCTTTATCTTATTTTTGAAAATTAAAGAGTTCCCGCGTGAACCTGAAAAACCTCAATCCACGCGGTCGAAGTCGCGGGCATCAGCTAGTGTTAAATAAATTTTATTCGACTTTCAACTTGACGGCATTTGAAAATATTATTTGAGACCACAAAACTGAGTTAGTCAGTTAGATAATAAATTGCGATTTAGAGCTGAAGTGCTTACCGTGGGAATTGCCATAAAATTTAAGCAGGCGTTTTCATAGTCGCATTTAAAAAATAATGAAGTGTGGAAATCATCTACTTGAAAAGTAGTATACATATAAGTCAATGCTTGAAAATAACTATAATATGTAAGTTAGACCTTTAAACCTTAAAACTGTACACCGGTATGACTTTGACCTAACCTTTACCAATATTTATTTGTTGCAGTCATACTTATAATATTATAAATGCGAAAGTGTGTTTGTTTGTTGGTTAGTTGGTTTATTGGTTTTTTGGTTTGTCCTTTAATCACCCCGCAACGGAGCAACGGATCGACGTGATTTTTGGTATTGGTATAGGTAGTTGAGGACCTGGAGAGTGACAATATGTGCTACTTTTTATCCCGGAAAATTAAGGAGTTCTCACGGGAATCAAAAAAACTTAAACCACGCGGACGAAGTCGCGGGCATCATAGTTAATAATAATTTTCTAAGAGAACCTCTTCGAATTTCGCGAACTGCGCCAAGTGAAAGCTAAAAAGCGGACAAACTTCAAAGACTTCAAACAAGACTCGCGCATGCGCTCTTCTTCTTATCAAAACGGGATGTCATCCGTGCAAACTGTCATAACCTAAAACTCCGGCGAATGCAAAACATTACCACGTTTTCATGTTTTATTTTCTGCGTTCGTGACGGTACAATCAAATCACATCTATTGGCCGACAATCGATCCACTAAATTGGTTCTACTTAAAACCATTTGTTCCAATCAATAAAGCATCGACTTTAAAGTGAGTTCAACGTGTAGGTATTATGCATTGATGGTATTTTGTGTAAAAAGTGGTGCATTTTTGATTGTAATTTACAGTTTAGTGTGTGTAACGCGTGCTGTGGACGCTGAACTTGTGTAAAGTTGTGAAAATAGTGTAATTTTGTGTGATTTCATGCTGCCGGTAAAATAACAGCTGTAAGTTAGCTGTGTGTACAGTGTAACAGGTTTAGTAGGCCGGCCTCACACAGCCGGAATGCCTCTCTGAATTCAGAATCTTAATTCAGAATCTGAATTCCGGTACTGTGTGAGGCAATATACCGGAATTCAGATTATGAATTTGTCGATTGATCACTAGTAACGTTATTCTCGGCTCAGGCGGACGTCTTTGAATATGGAAGAGGAATTATTGATATGCTACTTTTTCATTTTTATAATAAAAATAAATACAAACGAATACACTGGATTCATCCAATTAATGTAAACAGATTAAGGGAGAGCCAGTACCATATTACGGAGAGAAAATTGCGTCAGTATCCTGACAGATTCTAAACTACTGAACCGATTTAGATCAAACTTCGTAACTATCTGTAATTTGGTCCAACTTAAAAAATAGGATAGTTTTTATCTTAATTATTGACATCAATATTTGTTTTTGCAAATTTAAATATGTTAATTACACGATAATCATATTATATTGTTCGAGACTTAGGTCGCCAGGCAACCTAGCAGTAGCAAGCTAAATCTCGAACGATGTTAGATTACGGTTGTCTAGATCATACTAATATTATAATAAATACGAAAGTGTGTTGTTGGTTTATCCTTCAATCACGCCGCAATAGAGCTACGGATCGACATGATTTTTTTGCATGGGTATAGTTGAGGATCTGGAGAGTGACAAAGGCTACTTTATATCCCTAGGAGGGAATTTAGTGTTTCGCATCCACTGCTTAGACAAACAATGACATTAAATTTTCCGTGTCACACATCACGACGGGTCACAAGTCGCAACACGTCTATACGGTACCAGGTTGCAGTGACGACTGAAGTAATTCAGAATCTGAATTCAGAGTGTGTGTGTTCGCTCTACAGAAATGTATGGAAAGATGTGCGTTCTGAATTCAGAATCTGAAATTTTCAGATCCGGAATTAAGAACGCTTGTCAGACACATTTTGTCAGATCGATCTGAAAAATTAAGAATCTGAAAAAATCAGAATGTGTGTGGGGAACAGTGAAATTGTATGCATTTTTGTGCTTTCTGAATTCAGATTCTGAATTCAGAGAGGCATTCCGGCTGTGTGAGGCCGGCCTTATTAAACGGAATATTTCTGTCTCTTTCTTGTTTATCACAAATAGGTTAGAGGGAGAACGAGGGAGGACAGCTAGGAGCATAGAATGAGGGTGGGAAAAATATAATGAAATTATAATATTATGAATATTTTCTAAACATTCAGCAATTAATCTAAAAGATAAGTTGAGACCGTTATATTATGTAGGTACTAGCTGATGCCCGCGACTTCGTCCGTGTGGACTAAGCTTTTTCGATTCCCGCGGGAACTCATTAACTTTCCGGGATAAAAAGTAGCCTATGTGTGTATGTATGTATGTATATTCTTTATAGCTGATGCCTGCGACTTCGTCCGCGTGGAATAAGTTTTTCAATTAATTTTCCAGGATAAAAAGTAGCCTATATTACTATCCCACGGTATAATCACCCTATAATGGTGAAACACGTACTTCTTCATATTTTAACGAAAGCCCAAATGCTGTTTCATGGCTATAACTTGAGAAATTAAGGATTTTCATACAAACTCTCAACCCCTATTTCACCCCTTCGGGGGTGGAATTTTGAAAGACTGTGAAACACATATGTTTTCATTTTCAACCCGCAGCTCATATAACAAGTTTCATGGCTATAACTTGAGAAATTAAGGACTTTCATACAAACTTTCAACCCCTATTTCACATTTTGGGATAAAAAGTATCCTGTGTCCTACCTCGTAGTATGGGCTCAAATCGTGCCAAGTTTCGTTTGAATTCATTCTGTAGTTTCGGCGTGATGCGCGGCCAAGATACAGACAGACAGACAGACAGACAGACAGACAGACAAAAATGAAAAAAATTACAGATTTGGCTTCAGTATCGAATAATGAGTGCCCTCCAAAAAAAAAATTTTCAAAATATCTTCAATGTACAGAATTGGACCTGTTACAGTTTTATTATAAGACGTTTAAGTAGATAGATAGGAAGGTATAACTCATGAATTATTTTTCTTTAAAATGCAATAAGAAATTTAAGCGTTTAATAAACTATATTTCTAGCAAGAATTAAATAACACTTAGTATAACTATCCAGCATCTAATATTATACCTAAAAGCCTAATTATTTTGTTAAATCCACACTTGTATAGATTTTTTATTTTACCCTAACGAATGATAACCCCTTTTGTATCGGGTGATTTGCCCCCGTCCTTGTTATCCATATCTATTGCGTCATTCGTTTGTCACACCATGATCACACCATACCAGACCCCGAATTATGGCGAGTTTACTTACATGTAATCTGCCCGTTGATTTGATGAAGCAGACAAGGAAACACAATCTAGAATCATACCGTATTTATTAATTCCAATACGTAATAATATAATAACATTTCCTAGATATTTATTGTTCAATTAAATGATAACATTTGCTAATTTATCCACCGTTACTTATTACAATTTATTCAGGTAATGTAGCGATATAAACAATTAAACAGCAATTGAGCAAAACTGGAATACTTAAATCTACACAAATTATTGAAAGGCGATACAATAATACTTATACTGAACACTTGATCTTGTGCTTTGCGTGCTTGTGCTTGTGTTGAGCTAAGGGCGACAACATACATTATGTCGATTTCGCTCCTGGGCTTACAGTCTGTACGAATCGGGATACTATTTTTTTTTATTTCTTTAACGTCTGATCACGCCATCTCATCTGCCATTCGACCAATAATGATGGGAATATCTACAAACTTGTCGTCTTTCAATACTCCCAATTGGCAGATAATAATAAGTGTCGGACGCTATAGAAACAGTTAATGTGTATGGATAAATATTTATTTATTTTTATACAAATTATTTCTCCCATTTCTTGCGATAAATGCGCTTGCTCGATTTCACCCTTGCTCGCCTGTATTTTGATCTCGTGGACTCAGAGCGCCTTAAAGCTAGGTGAGAATTCAGTACATAAGGGAGGACAGGAGCCATATTGCCAACGCTTTTAAAAGCAATGATATTTAAAACATTAGATAGGTACGTTACCCGCGCTTTATTTTGGCAAGAATTTGGGAAGGCACTTGCCGTCACTTGCGGCCATTGCAGTTAACAACAGTGTAACTCAGAATCTATATTCATCTCTTTCTAATAACAGGTATAGCGTATGTTGACCTTTATGTTCTTTCCCTTTCTCCGCGTACGTAATATTTACGCCATTTTTTAGTGCAATGATGTTCGCGTATGCCGCGTCTATTTATAATAAGTCGTTGATTACTCATGACAGTTTGATGTCACGAATCTTGACGTTCCTAAACTAAGGCCATACTTTACTTACTGCAATAGGTATAATATGCATTTGCCAAAAAGGGACAGCATTAAAATATTTAACTAAATCAGTTTAAATGTCGTTGTGCAAGCGGCCCTCAGGATTATTACTTAATTCTAAAACACGAAAGTCAACATTAAATAAGCTTTAAGCGTTGGCAGTATGGCCTCAGGAGGACTATTTGTAGCAAATGAGGACTTGTCCGTCATTTGCTACAAATATACCATACCATATTATGGCAACCAAATAATAGCCTCAGTGCTTGGAGCGTAACTTTTTTTTAAGTCTATCGGTCAAAGAACTCGTCCATTGAGAACACTTAGGCGTCAGGCACGAAACTAGCGATGGCCGAGCGACGGCGACAGCGTGGCGATGTGGTCAGAGAGCTGGCGACGAATTCCGGGAAGGTCCTTTATGAAAGCTGAAATTGTGAAAAAATATAATTTCGTCCATTTTCGAATCCAGTCCTGCCAGTCTGTTATAGCGTTTGCGGTTATTTCGCTACTGCGCAGCATATTTCATTTGCAAAAAAAAACAAAAAATTTTTTTTTCTTTTAATTTAGTACTTATATAATTCGAAAAAAAATATCCCAGATGTTTTTATCGGTTATAAAGTATTACCAGACCTCTTCAAAATTCTTCCCGAAATTCGTCGCCGGCTCTCCGACTAATCGCATCGCCCCGCTACCGCCGTCGCCCTGCTACCGCTAATTTCATGCTCGTACACTTACTTAAATGTAGATGTATTATTACCAGCCATTCACCTAGGATTTTTTGTGTATTCCTTTTCATACTTCTTGCTGAATGCTGAGGTAAGTTAGGTACATATCTGCCTAACAAAAAACGTCGTTAATTTGAGCTTTTAGCTAGGTATAAATATGTTGCCACCCATCTAAAGATAAATCATATCCTTACTAATATATTATAACACTATTTTTATAAATGCATCAAAATAAATGAAGCTTTGTTTCATATAAACTCATCACAGACATGATTAATTTTAAAGCCATGAGTTATAATATAAATATTATAAATGCGAAAGTTTGGATGGATGTATGGATGTATGGATGGATGTTTGTTACTCAATCACGCTCCAACGGCTGAAGGGATCTGGATGAAGTTTGGCACAGAGATTATAGTCTGGAATAGCACATAGGCTACTTTTTATCCCGTGGACCCGTCATAATTACGCTGATTTAAAGAAGATTGCTCTAAATCGAAATGCATTTCCCCTGCTGACCGCCAAACTTCAATTTGAAGATGGCACCCGATGATGATGATACTTTTTATCCCGGAAAGTTGAAGAGTTCCCGCGGGATCCGAAAAACCTCAATCCACGCGGATGAAGTCGCGGGCATCAGCTAGTAATGTATAAATTTAATATATTATGTTTTCCAAGCTTTTATCTACTATATAAAAATAAGTCGGGTTTTCCTTCCTGACGCTATAACTCCAGAACGCACGAACCGATTTCCACGGTTTTGCATTCGTTGGAAAGGTCTCGGGCTCCATGAGGTTTATAGCAAAGAAAATTCAGAAAAAATTTCAACAGAAAGAAGTCGCGGGCGTCAGCTAGTATAAGTATAGTTCTTGCAATTCACGAGCGCGCGTGGCTGATAATTGTGTCCTATCTGTAACAGCTAATAATATTTAATACCTACCTATTCTGTGCTTCGACTGTCAAATCCAATAAGTACTCCAACATGCAAACTTATCATTTTCAAGTCGCTAACGTGTTCGCTGTTCAGTGAATTCGCGATCGAAGTAACTTGATAATTTATCTTCCACAGCCCGACTCGCTTCAGAATGGTTTCTGTAAAACAGCGCGCATTCATGGGCTTACATCTCCACCATTTTAAAATTTATTTTCCACTCAGATGGAATAAAATTGTGAATGGCATATTCTTGAGTATTATTTTCTAGCGTTTTGACAAACGCTTAAGTTTTTATGTCCATTTTTCCATTAGATACATTTTTGGTTTTTGTATCAATTATTTTTATCGTTATTTTACATAGTCCGTTTCTATGGCATGTGGGATATCGTTCATAGACATTAACATTTCATTTTCAAAATCTGAAACAAAAAATTATGTCCAGAACATTTTGAGTTTTAGTGTTTATTGTTGTTCTATTTACTTACTTTAATTCGGTCTTGTCTTAATAATTTTTATAATTATAGTAAGAAAGTAAGTGATAATAATTAAAAAACAACTTAAGTAATTAATTCATCTTAGGTATTTAAATCAAAAAGTTACTTAGGGCGCCTTCAAATTTGCCGCAAATTGCCGCGCGGAAGCAGCGCGGCTGCAGCGCTGCGGTCGCGCTGCTTTGTAAATCCATATAAATAAAAAACACGCGACTGCAGCGCTGCACCCGCGCTGCGGCGGCGCATCAGTTCATCGATCGACTAGTGACGGGACTGCGCACGTATTTTTGTTCAAGTCTAAACATGAACGAAAATCAGGTAGAAGAATTTATCGATGAGGTTGAGAGTCGTCCAGCAATATGGGATTCGAAGTCCGACAAGTACAGCAATAAAATCGAAAAGAAAAAGGCTTGGGAAGAAATATGCATTTTTGAAAGAAAGAAAAATCATTTATTCACCTTGTGCCTCGTACATAAAATCAAACTTTAAAATTAAGCTATGGCTTTTGCACCCACATGGCACAAGATGAAAAGGCCCCCGACTCAGCATTAATGCTGCAGGTTTTGAGAGCAAAACCTGAGCGCTGGTATTCTGCCGGAGCCCAAACGAGTGACACGCACGAGCTCGACAGTCTTCGAAACGGGATGAGTGATCTTCCCTTGAAAATAAAATGGAGTAAAATAAAATATGTAATCTGTGCAGTGAGTGTACCTAGTGTGTATAACTAAATATTACAGATAGCGATTTAAAAGATAATAATAAAATATAAATAGATTAATATGTCTAATAAAATATAATAGGCATATTATGTGAGTACATATAGCAGCTTCAAACTACCAAGCTAAATAACCTGGAACTAGTTGTAGTTTGTTGTTTTTGATCGTTTAAAAGTTTCTTTTTTAATGTGCTCTTAAACGCAGGAACTGAGCTTAGATTCCTCAGCGGAGGAGGGATATTATTCCAGCATTTAGTAGCCAGATATCGAAAACTTCCACGAAAAGCTGCTGATTTATGACGTGGCCAAGTCAGCCTATTTAGTGGCCCTCGAGTATTAAAAATTTATTGACAATTTCACAAACAACACTCCAAGTGAAAAAAAATGAAGCATGTAAGTATAATATTATGTATTGTTACCACAACTACTTTATATTTTCGTTGTTTCGCATTAATAGTAACACAGAGCAGTGTTTCTTCGTCAGAGTCCATCGTGAAAATAAATATAGGTACAACCCTATGATGTTCGAACCTCGCGACAGGAGCGCGGCCGCAGCGCTGCAGCCGCGCTGCAGCCGCGCTACGCTTTGCGGCAAATTTGAAGGCGCCCTTAGATATTAATATGTATTTTAACACTATGTCTAAATTGCGAATCCCAGTTCTGACACCAAACTCCAAAGACACCAAAGGGAAACGGTAAAATTCAATTGGAACATATAACTTAATATGATGATGACAACGAATCTATACTTACTAATATTATTATAAATGCAAAAGTTTGTATGGATGGATGGATGGATGTAAGTTAGTCAATCACGCCAGAACGGCAGAACGAATCTGGATGAAATTTGGCATAGAAATATATTATAGTCTGGAACAACACATAGCCTACTTTTATGAAATATCAATAAATATATAAAAAAGTATGAAAATATCAAATAAAAAAAAAGTAATTGGCAATTTCTCTATTGCTTCTGCTCTATTTTACTATCGAGTCTAGGTGTACTGACGTAACACGACCTACTTTTGCCTAGTGAGCCGAGTCATCCGCTAAGTTGTTCGCTAATTATTAAAAACCTAATTAGGTACGTAATAATTATTCCACGTGGTCGGCGGACTTTCCCGTGTTACTTACTAACTTTGAGGATATTCGAATTATAATAATTAAGAGTGCGATACAATTTTCCTTACACAATAATTATGTTAGTTTTATAGTAAGTACTTGCAAGAAAGAGACAGTCCGTTGATTGATAAGTTTCCAATACCAGGGTTGTGTTGTGCGTGTGACCGTGAACTTAGTGACTCTATCAAGACATGCGGATTTAATAAATGTGCCTTGTACAAAGAAGAAACTGTATCTACAAATTACAAATTAATACTACCTTTATATCTTATCGACGCAAGCTGTATCTGTTTATTAAGAAAGATTAACTCGGTACTATAAAAGACTGATAAAACAATCGTTTACATAGTGCTAACAACAATAATCTATTGAGTATTAGAAACATCGTATTTGGGACCAATAGCGATATTTAAAAAGATTACAATAGATATACAACGATCGGCTTATTGCAACAAGAATTCTCCTGTGATACGGTTGCATGTGATAATAATCATAAAGAATTTAAGGTAGTTATTAGTATGTTATCGAAGAAAGAAAGCGGTGCGAATGGTATATTGAATCCAGCTGAACCTATTAATACTAAACTGTTACTGTCAGATGAAGAAGTGTTTAAAAACGATGTGTCTGGCAGTGTTATGGATGCACCAATCATGGAGGCGAACGACGAGGGCTATACAGTTTATAGGGAACGTTGGTTGATGCTGGCATTCTTCGTGGTGTACTCGGCGTCGAATTCGTTACAATGGACACAGTATACGATATTATCGGACGTTATAGTGAAATATTACGGCGTGACGAGTAATGCTGTGTCGTGGACGTCGATGATATACATGGTGACATACGTGCCTCTGATATTCCCCGCAAGCTGGCTACTGGATAAAACTGTGAGTATATATTGTTAAACCAACATTTTTATCAAATTCACAAGATTATTAAAAAAAACTTTTGCATGTGCTATGTAATCGTCAAGTTAATCTACCGATGGTTCGGTTTCGGTATACGATTCTTACCGAGAAAATTCAGAAATAAACACGGCTTTAAAAAACATACAAAACATGCGATGATATCTGAAGTTTAAGAAGATCTTATAATTTGAACTTCAATTCGGGGAATTTTGTCTTCAAATCGTTGACCTTTCAGATCTTTATATATCCTATATGCGTTTTGAGCAAATTAAATTGCTTGCTTTAACGGTGAAGGAAAACATCGCGAGATGGTTGCGGGATAACCTGATAGGGGTATGGCAATTATATTAAACCCATACACCTAATCGGTTTCTACACGGGTCGTACCGGAACGTATCGCTTGGCGGCACGTCATTGCCGGTAGAGTGCAGGTAAACTAGGCACGGCTAAAGCCTCACCACCAGACCAGATTACCTGAAATAAATAATATATTAAAGAAATAATAGTAGGTAGATGGATCCGTAAAACACAATATACATATCGCGGTGTAAGAGTCAGATGAACGTAACTACAAAAAAATCAAAAATCGTTTTTTTTCATAAATCGGATCACAATGCGGTCCTTTATGAACTGCCAAAACGACGTAACGATATATTCAATATTTCACAAATTCCAAAAAAACGCATCAGCATTTCAACAAATTTCAATAGAACCAGAAAAACGTATCATGAGTTCCGCTAAATTAGTTTTAATAAACTAGATAGAAATATTGTTTGTTTCACAATATTATAGAACCATATCAATGTAAAAGCTTTTACGTTGTTTTGGGTGTTACATAATTGTGTTTGACGCTAAGTTTAAAAAAGCCAAAACAACGTTTATCTATTTACGTTCTATTGGCATAAACATTTTTGTAAAATAAATAATTCAAGCTTATAAATAATTCATAACAAAGCGACGTAATACGATATACGTTACTCTGGCGGTACTATTTTCTTTGTTAATTATTAAAGTCCATTGAAAAATACAAACTTACGGTAGTATGGCACCTTAAAGTTGAGTTGAATCTTTCAATATACCAGAGATTAACCAAAAGTATTTTGAACCTAGGCAAAGTCAAATGGAAGCTGATAACATCCACGCGACTATTGAACTGGCTAAGAAGAATATAAGTACCGATATTTCATCCATCCGGATTCTATACAATTAAAAAAAGCTTCCCGAAAAAATCCATATGATGTCCATGAAATTGATACAAAAGATTTCATTGATATTAAACACCTGAAAACCATATTAGTTAAGAATGCTAAGGTGGATTGTGATGGCAATGCTGTCAATTGGTTGAAAATAGGATGGCTACAGTACCGAAGAGACGATAATAAACATATATATTTTAAATATAATCTGGATGACGACAAATTTAAAATGATTAATATTATAAGAAGAGGCAAAAGACCACCTGCGAAAGAAATTTTGTTAAAAAATGCATATATGACTAACTGTTACCCATTTCTGCTGAAAAATATGAAGATTTGCAGGATTTATGCAGACAGGGTATCATCCCATCGCAATATCACAGTTTTTATGAAGGATTTTCAGTTGGAACAACAGATGATGACGAAGATAATTAAGATTTTTCTATGGGGATGGCTGTATGTTGATTAAACTAAGATTTTTCATTAAAATTGTACTTTTTCATTAATTTAATAAAGATTATTTTGATTACCTATTTAGATGATGACGAAGACAATTAAGAATTTTCTATGCGGATGGCTATAACACGTTGAAAAAACAATGTTTATTATTAAAATTGCGCGTTTTCAGCAATAAATTAAGATTGTTCTGTTTGAATTATTACCTTTTTATTTTTTTTTATTTATTTCATCACTAACACAAATTAATATAACTTAACTTTACAATTTTTAATGACGTATTTCAGTACGTTAACCTCGCGATAACAACAGAAGTTTAAAATATTAAGGGCCACACTAACGTATGTCTACCGAATTAAACAAAAAATATTGAGCCTATGACGTAAGCGTATATATATTTAAATAATTCTTAACCTTTACTAAGCTCAAATAGTATACCAATACAACGGTATATTTTGTTTTTTCGTCAATTGTATAGTTTCTCTTTAAATAGCTGGTAAAGTCTGAAGAGGCGATTTTAGACAGTTTTTTCGCTCTCCTGTAAAGTTTGCGAAAACGTAGTTACGTTCATCTGACTCTTACACCGCGATATAAAATACATAATAGTATCTACTTACTAAATATAGAGCTGTCATATCATCTTAGTCCAGTACACATCAAGTATTATTCCCCACAATACACCACAGACTCCAGGCATAAAATTCTATAGGCTGACATAAAGGCTACCGCTGTCCTCGGTGATTAATTATTGTACTTTGTTTAGTTATAAACGGTCAGCTTGCCTTTTGTTTGGTCACCTTTTCATAATGATATTTTGGGTATTTTTTACTTTTGTACGGTTTTATTGAAGTTCTATACAAGAACTTCAGATCAAGGTGTTATTAATATTTACCATCTAAACTGCTTTTTTTGTAATTCCGACACAAGTTAACCCTTGAGTACCCTTGGGCCTTGACATTAATCATATTGCAGTTTTATTAAATCTATACCCCTTGACGGTTTCTACACGGCATCGTACCTACGGTACCAATTACCAATTTATATTTTTTTAACACAGACATTTTTAAATTTAAATGGTACGATGCCGTGTATGATTCGTACCATAACGCTAAATCGCTAGGCAGCACGGCTTGGTCAGTATGATGCGAGCTAGCCACGAGCGCGACCAGACGATACAGACAATTTAGAAATTTCAAATGCCCCTAAAGACCCATAACGAACAAGCAGGTAATTAATTGAAATATTATCTAAGATAGCGCAATAGGTACCTACTTAACTGTTTTGAAATAAAAAGCTTCCAAAATTCGTATTATAAGTCTAAGGGAAAGAAAGAAGAAAGAAAATGCATTTATTCAAAAATGGTGTTGCAGACAAACATCTGGCATACATAGCTGTACACAAAAGTACCTATGTTAACTCTATAGCTATTATACATAGTTGTACTTACACAAAAGTATGTTACTCTATTTATGTAAGTATGTAAAAGGGGCAACTCCATTACTTCTAACCACTTTGCCATAGATGTCTTAAAAATTTGATTCAAGTATTTTGTGAAACTTCTGGAAAACCCACGGAAATATCTAGTTTATTACAACAGTATGAATTGAATTTCATCCGGTAAACTTTTACTACAAATAAGTGAAAATACTCGTACATTTCCCGTCTTCATCTTTTCCAATTTAGGTAAGATGTACTTCTACTAGAATACGGACTAGTGAAACCTATTTCCGATCTAGGCAATCGTTGTTTGCTGAATGAAATCCCATTCGGAAGAGAGTATTTGGGGCTGAATGATACCGACTTATTCTTATTTCTTATTCCTTTTATCAAGCTTATATATTAACTTACAATGTTTGTTTAAGTCAAATCTTGCAACTGAATTTTGAAACAGTTATCCCCAACCGATTGAGTGACGTTATTTTAAATCCAATATGGCGGACTCCCAAAGATGGTGGACATTTTTTTTTTTATGCCCCTCCATGATAATATGGGTACCGATTAAAAGGGTTTGCTGAGAACTTAGAGTAATAATATTATTAGTATGGCTGAGAAGAATACGAAAATAAAATTACGTCACACTAAATTCAATATGGCGGACGATAAAAGCTTGATTTTTATAAATATTTTTTAATGCTTTAAGAATTATTCATCTATACTAATATTATAAAGAGGTAAAGTTTGTGAGGTTGTAGGGGGTAATCTCTGTATCTACTGAACCGATTTTGTAAATTCTGGTACCAATAGAAAGCCACATAATTTGTAAGTGTCATAGGCTATATATTAACCCGTATTAGGTTTACCCGAAAAATTAAGGTGTTCCCGTGGAAATTTTAAAAAAGTATTTCACGCGGACGAAGCCGCGGTCATCTGCTACTAATAGGTATGTAACATAAGATTATATGTTACCCCTAGAATTCTATTACCTAAATGCGAAAGTCTATTTGACTGTCAGTCCATTGATGAATGTTGTCACTTTCTGTGGCAACCGCATTATTCTCTTGCCAAAAAGGGACAGTACGACAAAATTTAACTGAATCGGAAGTTTATGTCCAAGTGCATGTAGGCATAAGAGTTCAAAAGCAAAGATGTACGTCATGTCTAACTGTGCTAGTCTAAGGTATACTTTGCATACAGCGAAGTAACCTTTTAGACTCCAAAACAGGTGTTTCTTGGCGAGAGATAAGACGTGATCGTCCGATGATCAGTCTGCAATCAGCCGACCGCGCGTTATCGGTTAAACCACTTTATCTCTCAGCATCATATGTTTTGTTTTAAATCTACACATATTACAACGTGATTATTACTCACCAACTCACCAAAAGAGACTCAGTTGCTATGAGATTTAACGAGACAGATTTTGAAAAGTAGAATGCTTTGTTTTGATGAATCCGCTAAAACAGAAACACTTCAGTATGTGGTAGAACAGCATGCGATACATGCACTGCCTTCCCCAATACAGGAAAAACAGGCAAGTAATAGGTACGCATCACCACAGCACCACGCAAATCTTCATATTAACTTATCTAAGACCAACTAATTTTTACTTAATTCATTAACGTGTGTGATCAAATCAAGATCTCCATTCTCCCATTAACTAAGCATCATGCTGCACCAAGGTGCTGTTAAGTATTATGGACTGATGACGTAAAAATTATTGCTACAGTACAGTGTCGCAAAAAAGCTGTTGTCGCGGCAAGATTACCATCCATACTAATATTGTGAATGCGCAAGTGTGTCAGTCTGTCTGCTACGCTTTCCCGGCCCATCTTTTTAACCGATTTTGATGAAAGGAGACGGTCCAGATTTGTATGGAGCGTTGGTCCAGTCCTTTTACAAGTAGAGAAATGAAAGAAAAAAAAGTACTAAACCAGTTTTGATCATTCAAATCTACGAATTCGTCGTAATTTCAGCGGTGTAATTATTTAATCTTTCCACGATAAGCAACACTAAACACGAGTGGGTAACAATGGCGGATTCATATTTTTTGACGTTTTCTGTCAAGTGTCAACACAACACCGGAAAAACCGTAGGGAAAACACGTTATTTTGACAGTGACTGTCAGAAATGACATTTGATACATTTCGCGCCTACTGCCATCTCTATGGCTACAGGTTGCCATCTTGGAAACGTATCGAAAACTTGAAATACATTTTATTTTATTTCGCGTTAATTACTTTAATATTCTAAATTATTATATTTTTAATACAATCTATGTATTTTCCTCTATTCATGGTAGAGTGTACAAAGAGTGCTCCAAAGGTAAACCTTCTCCTTTGGTACAGAGGTTGTTAACATCCCGGGGAAGGACAAAAGCTAGGTGCTTTTTATCCCGGAAAATTAAGGAGTTCCCGGGAATCAAAATAAGTTAATCCACGCCGACGAAGTCGCGGGCATCGTCTAGTTCTAGTCTATACTTAATATTATAAATGCGAAAGTTTGGATGGATGTTTGTTACCTATCTACTCAATAACGCCAGAACGGCTGAACGGATCTGGTTGTTTGGCAGAGTTAATATATTATAATATTATAGTTTAGAATAACACATAGGCTACTTTTTATCCTGGAAAATTAAAGAGTTCCCGCGGGAGCCAAAAAAAATCCACGCGGACGAAGTCGCGGGCATGAGCTAGTAACTAATAACAATCACAACAATTGAAATTATAACGATGATTGATACATATGTATATAGGTTACAGGCGCACAGTGAACGTTCGAATAGTCTTGAGATTTGACAGGTAGAAATGAATTATTCCCATTTCCCTTGGAATGTTGTGCCCGATATTCGGCAATTTCTACGTGATTTAGAGGGTGACGAGTGACAGGTGACATGTGACAGATTCCACCACTGCTTTTGATTAGGATTTATTGCCATCATTAGAAGCTAGAGCTTGAGAAGAGAAACGTAGATAAAATTTAATAGAGATATCTACCAAGCTAAAATATTATTATTTGATAATTTCACAGAACACATAGATATAAATTACTGCCCCCCAATCATGTAAAATAAACCATAACTGCATTGAATTAGAGCTCAAATTCGTCTGCCCATTCTTATACGTTTAGGTATGTACGATACCCTAAACGTATAAGAATGGGCAGACGAAATTGAGCTCTAATTCAATGCAATGACGCCGAACATTTACCATTTGATCGACAATTCTTACGTAATCGGGGGGCTGTTTTGTGCATATAATAATTGAATGGGTCCAAACTATGATTGGGTTTTAAAAAGAAATGAAAATATCACAAAAATATTAGTTTGCTATTAGTTTTATAACAGGCGGAGGATTTAAGAATTAGGTACTGGACATTGAAATTAAATACTTAATGTAGGTAAGTGCTTAAATTTTTTGGTATTACATTTCTTTGAAAAGCTCATTTTGTGTCAGTCCGTATTCCTTTGCTTAATGTAACAGCCATACTTATTTATATAAATAATACTAGCTGATGCCCGCGACTTCGTCCGCGTGGATCGAGGTTTTTCGGTTCCCGCGGGAACTACTTACTTAATTTTCCGGGATAAATATGTGCCTATGTGTTATTCCAGACTATAATATATTATGTATCTCTGTGCCAAATTTCATCCATATCCGTTCAGCCGTTGGGGCGTGATTGAGTAACAAACATCCATACATCCATACATCCATCCAAACTTTCGCATTTATAATATTTATTTGATTAAACATCCATCTTACCATCAGGTGAGATCGCAGTCAAGGGCTAATTTGTAGTGGATAAAAAATAAATTAAAACCGGCCAAGTGCGAGTCGGACTCGCGCACCGAGGGTTCCGTACAAACCTGTAGTAAGTTTTACGATTTATGACGTATTAAAAATAAAAATTACGTTTGTTGTATGGGAGCCCCCCTTTAATATTTACTTTATTGATATTTAATTATTTATTTTGAAAGGTAATATACAAGTTAATATTCTGTGAAAATTTGAACCGTCTACCTGTTACCGTTTTTAATATTGAGCAAAAAAATACGAAAAAAGCACGTTTATTGTATGGGGACCCCCCTTAATATATATATTTTTTAATTTTTAGTATTTGTTGTTATAGCGGCAACGGAAATACATCATTTGTGAAAATTTCAGCTTTCTAGCTATCACGGTTTATGAGATACAGCCTGGAGACAGACAGACAGACAGACAGACAGACAGACAGACAGACAGACAGACAGACAGACAGACAGACAGACAGACAGACAGACAGACAGACAGACAGCGGAGTCTTAGTAATAGGGTCCCGTTTTTACCCTTTGGGTACGGAACCCTAAAAATGAAACAAACTTTCGCATTTATAATATAGTACATACCTACATACTCTGACTAGGGTCTAGGCTATCGCCGCTTGTCGCCGCTTTAAACCCTATGGAATTATAATTAATAGGTACCTATATTTTCAAGTTACATTGGTAATTTTCGTCCCAAGTATGTTATGTCCCCGTATGTTGCCAAGAACGCAATTAAACTTACGGAAAGTGGGAGGCAGCGTTTTCATAAATTACGAGCCGAACAGCTTGCTGGGGGTCTTACCACAGAATAGGTAATAAGTTATTTGTGTTATATGGGGCCAAAGAAAATTTTTGTTCCCCGAGGGCGCTATTTTGAATTCAGAGCGAAGTGAAAGATTCTAAAGTATAATCCTGAGCGTAGCGAGGAATTCAATATACGCCGCCCGAGAACAAAAAATTTGGCCCCGAGTGATACACTATTTTTCATCATTACGTATGAGAAAAAGCTAGGAGTATCAACCTACTATGTATGGACATTACCTATACGTTTAAGCACCAATCAGAAGCACGAACGCGGACCAACCAGAAGATACTCCTATCAACCTTCTATGTATAGACATTATTTAGACGTATTTCCTCTTTGGACTAGCAGCCATAATTCTGTTCGAAATTCAAAAAATAACAAATCGATCACGTGACTTATCGAAGACAACATCTGCGACGAACGCAGTATTCTAAAGCACGAACGCGGACCAATCAGAACAGAGAAATGAAAAGTTCTATGGGCCTAAAAATTACATTTTGCTCCCGCTATCCTCTGATAGACCAGGGTAGAAGCCTTTAAAAATAATAAAAAGTGAAAAAAAATAATAGTAGGATGAAACCCATTAGAAAAGGAGGGGAATATTATAAAAATGAAAGGAAAAATAATTTAGGTACGGGCGATCTGAGGTCGGGAAGGGGATGGGGGGGGGTTTTAAGGGTAAAAAACGGTTTTTCTCGATTTCCGGCAAAACTAAAAGTCCTATCGAAAAAAGTCATATGGCAAAGTTGCAGGTAATAAAAAGATCTAAAACTTTTGTATTTACACTTTTTTCACATAACCTCAAAATTTATGTGAAAAATTCAAAAAACCAAGTTTTTGATTTTTTATTTTTATCTTTTACAAATAATCTTTTTTTTTAACGAAATTTGGTGAAAACTTACCTTTTTATGTCCCAAATACGCTGTAATTTATTTGAGTAAAAATATTTATTTTTTCACCTTATTTTGAATTAATATCGAAAAAGCACCCTAATTTTCAATCGAAAATTCACCCGTCAAAATATCAGCTTTTTTCAAAAAGTTGGTATGTTTTCTGTTCGTTGAAATCTCTACTTTCCGATGGTGAAAAAAAATATATATGTTACTATAGTAAATCTTCTCAGAAAATGCAAAAATCGAAAATCGAAAACTCGAATTCGATTTTTTTTTTTTAATTATTATAAATCATTTTGAGCTATTTATTAAAATTTACACTTTAATTACTCGAAAAACGTTAGATTACATGTTAAATTGATAAAAAAAAATTGCAAATCAAAATATACTACTATAATTAACAAACAAATAAGTTAATAAAATTAATATTTATGTAATCTAACGTTTTTCGAGTAATTAAAGTGTAAATTTTAATAAATAGCTCAAAATTATATATAATAATTTAAAAAAAAATTTCGAATTCGAGTTTTCGATTTTCGATTTTTGCATTTTCTGAGAAGATTTACTATAGTAACATATATATTTTTTTTCACCATCGGAAAGTAGAGATTTCAACGAACAGAAAACATACCAACTTTTTGAAAAAAGCTGATATTTTGACGGGTGAATTTTCGATTGAAAATTAGGGTGCTTTTTCGATATTAATTCAAAATAAGGTGAAAAAATAAATATTTTTACTCAAATAAATTACAGCGTATTTGGGACATAGAAAGGTAAGTTTTCACCAAATTTCGTTAAAAAAAAAGATTATTTGTAAAAGATAAAAATAAAAAATCAAAAACTTGGTTTTTTGAACTTTTTACATAAATTTTGAGGTTATGTGAAAAAAGTGTAAATACAAAAGTTTTAGATCTTTTTATTACCTACAACTTTGCCATTTGAATTTTTTCGATAGGACTTTTAGTTTTGCCGGAAATCGAGAAAACCCGTTTTTTACCCTTAAAACCCCCCCCCCATCCCCTTCCCGACCTCAGATCGCTCGTAAATTATTTTTCCTTTCATTTTTATAATATTCCCCTCCTTTTCTAATGGGTTTCATCCTACTATTATTTTTTATGGTTTTAAAAATTATCGACCCTGGTCTATGAAGCCAATATTCGTTTTTCGAATAAGTATGATGAAATCACAGATGTAGTAAATGAAATAGTAGGTTTTACTATCGCCGCTAGCAGTATTACTTTGAAATTGCCGTTCTATATCACGTACGGCGTACCCTAATGTCCCTAAAATAAAGATTATAATTCTGAAACAAGAGATCAAAATAATACTGCTTTGATAATAGTACCTAAGCCTCCTGAACTACTGTCCCAGTTTTACCTAGAATAATATTGTGTATCTAAGTCTAAGGGGTATCTAACCCCTTAAAGGCATAAATTATTATAGTGCTTCATTTATTTACTTACACTTATCTGTCCCAGTGACAGCGTCGCCAGTCCTATACACGGCATCGTACCGGAATCGCTTGGCGGCACGTCTTTGCCGGGGTGGTAACTAGCCACGGCCAACCAGACCAGACCAGAGAAAATTCAGAAATTATTAATTCCCAAATCGACCCGGCCGGGAATCGAACCCGGGACCTCCCACGTTAAGACAACAGCGCTCATCAATGCGCCAGGGTCGTCAAAATTGGAGTAGTCCTTTATTTTCCGAACAAATCAACGTCATAATATACTTAATCCCCTTTTTCCTCGTTTGAAAAGCAGATTGGATCCGATAACGCCATTGTCCACCTGATAGAGATTAACATCCCCATTTTAGGGATTATCGCATTCAAAGAGGGGAAATGGTTTTTTGATGAGACGGTGTTGTATTGATTTAAACTGCCTCGTTGGTTTAGGGGTAGCATGTTCGACTGCGGCCGACGAGGTCCCGGGTTCGAGTCCCGGATCGGGCCATAAAAAGTATTGGCTTTGGCAACTCTGCGCCAGGGAGCATAAAACTAACTGTTTTTACGTACATGAACTGTCACCTGATGGGCGTAAATATTCCCTAAAATTTAGGCATTGTTAGTGAAAACGGGCATTAGAACCGTTCGTGTTGACAAACGTCAAACTCCGTAATATTATTAGGGAGGGCTTAGTTCCGACTTCCGACATTGTCCGGGAATGGTTTCAAAGGCGTTACGGAAATGTTCCGGAAATTATGTTGCGAACTTGGAACAGCTTAAGTCAACAATTAGCCGATCTCTCCCGGCTTCGCACGAATGGCGAATTTTGAAGTGAAAAAAGTGATCGACATAGCTCTGAGGGTTAGCAAGCTGAAGTGGCAGTGGGCAGGCCATGTCTGTCACAGAACCGATGGCCGTTGGGGCAGACGTGTTCTGGAGTGGAGACCGCGTACCGGCAAGCGCAGTGTAGGACGACCTCCAGCTCGCTGGTCCGATGACCTAAAGAAGGTGGCGGGAAGCGGGTGGATGAGGAAGGCGGAGGACCGTGTTTGGTGGCGCGCTCTCGAAAAGGCCTATGTCCAGCAGTGGATGAATGCTGATGGATGGATGGATATTATATACCTGCCCAGAATACTAGCAACCAGCATGCCTACGGAACCCTAGGTACAGAATGCGTGCTCTAACACGAGAGACTGACGAGAAAGCTGATTTGTCCTGGGGACTACCATCGCTTAAAACAGTATTATTTTAATATTGCAGTTATAAATGACGTGCCATAACGTCCTTAAAATTAGGGTTATAATTCTGAAGCAAGAGCGCCAACAATATTAAACCCTCGACAACCGGGCGGTTAGATATCTCCTTCAATAAACCGGTTAATATTAAGGCCATCTTTACAATTTATTACTGTTTCTGAATAAATAAAACCAGCTTTCTGTTCACATAGTAGGTACACAATTTAACAAATAAAATATCATATAAAGTTCACATTAAAATGTAACATGTAAATATGTATGTAACATATAAAGTCCACATAGGTATATAGTACACAATTTAAATACTTATGTGTAGTCTCGTGTACGTGTTACATGATATTATATAATTTGGCGCCCATTCATAGAATTGTGGATGCGATTATTGCTAAGCGCTCATTAGATCATAGATTCTGCACAGTCAACTCAACCATGCAAACTTCCACCGAAAATTGGTTTGGACGAGATCTAGTAAGTAGTTTTTTTTTAATAATTTAAAACTCAACTTAATCTTTATATATAAAATTCAAAGTCCTGACTGACTGACTGACTGACTTATATATCAACGCACAGCCTAAACCGCTGGGGTTAGAATCTTGAAATTTTGACAGTAGATTCCTTTTGTGACGTAGGCGCACACTAAGGAAGGATTTTTCAAAACTCCACCCCTAAGGGGGTGAAATAGAGGGTTAAAGTTTGTATGAAAGTCCGTCATTTCTCAAGTAATATCCATGAAACTTGGTATTTTGGCTTAAAGTAAAAAATGAAGAAGTACGTGTGTCACAGTTTTTCAAAATTCTACCCCCAAAGGGGTAAAATAGGGGTTGAAAGTTTGTACGAAAGTCATTCATTTCTCAAGTTATAGCCATGAAACTTAACATTTGGGCTTTCAGTTAGAAATGAAGAAGTATGTATTTCACCATTTTTGAAAATTCTACACCCAAAGGGGTGGAATAGTGGATGAAAGTTTGTAAAAAATTCCTTCATTTCTCAAAACATTTTTCAAGTTATATCAACGAACCTTGGTATTTTGGCTTTCAGTAAAAAATAAAGAAGTACGTGTGTCACAATTTTTCAAAATTCCACCCCCAAAGGGGTAAAATAGGGGTTGAAACTTTGTATGAAAGTCCTTCATTTCTCAAGTTATAGCCATGAAACTTAGCATTTGGGCTTTTGGTAAAATAAGAATAAGTGTGCGTCAACATTTTTCAAAATTCCACCCCCAACGGGGTAAAATAGGGGTAGAAAGTTTGTATGAGTCCTTTATTTCTCAAGTTATTTATTTCTCAAGTTATAGCCGTGAAACTCAGCATTTGGGCTAGCGTACGTGTTTCAACATTTTTGAAAATTCCCAAAGGGGTGAAATAGGGGTTGAAAGTTTGTATGAGTCCTTTATTTCTCAAGTTATAGCCGTGAAACTTAGCATTTGGGCTAGCGTACGTGTTTTAACATTTTTGAAAATTCCCAAAGGGGTGAAATAGGGGATGAAAGTTTGTATGAACGTTTTTCAAATTATATCAACGAAACTTGGTATTTTGGCTTTCGTTAAAAAATAAAGAAGATCATGTGTCACAGTTTTTCAAAATTCTACCCCGAAAGGGTTCAAATAAGGGTCGAAAGTTTGTATGAAAGTTCTTCATTTTTCAAGTTATAGCCGTGAAACCTAGCGCTTGGTTTTCCAGTTAAATATGAAGAAGTATGTAATTCACCATTTTTAAAAATTCGATCCCCAAAGGGGTGAATTAAGGGATGAAAGTTTGTATGAAAGTCCCGCATTTCTCACGATATTTTTCAAAATTCAAAGTCCTGACTGACTGACTGACTGACTGACTGACTGACTGACTGACTTATATATCAACGCACAGCCTAAACCGCTGGGGTTAGAATCTTGAAATTTTGACAGTAGGTTCCTTTTGTGACGTAGGCGCACACTAAGGAAGGATTTTTCAAAATTCCACCCCCAATGGGGTAAAATAGGGGTAGAAAGTTTGTATGAGTCCTTTATTTCTCAAGTTATAGCCGTGAAACTCAGCATTTGGGCTAGCGTACGTGTTTCAACATTTTTGAAAATTCCCAAAGGGGTGGAATAGTGGATGAAAGTTTGTAAAAAATTCCTTCATTTCTCAAAACATTTTTCAAGTTATATCAACGAACCTTGGTATTTTGGCTTTCAGTAAAAAATAAAGAAGTACGTGTGTCACAATTTTTCAAAATTCCACCCCCAAAGGGGTAAAATAGGAGTTGAAACTTTGTATGAAAGTCCTTCATTTCTCAAGTTATAGCCGTGAAACCTAGCGCTTGGTTTTCCTGTTAAATATGAAGAAGTATGTAATTCACCATTTTTAAAAAATTCGATCCCCAAAGGGGTGAATTAAGGGCTGAAAGTTTGTATGAAAGTCCCGCATTTCTCACGATATTTTTCAAGTTATATATAACGAAACTTTGTATTTTGGCTTTCCGTAATACGTGTGCCCAGTTTTTCAAAATTGCACCCCCGAAGGAGTAAAATAGGGGTTGAAACTTTGCATGAAAGTCATTCATTTTTCAAGTAAAAGCCATGAAACTTGATATTTGAGCTGACGGTTAAATATGAAGAAGTACCTACGTGTTTCACCATTTTTGAAAATTCGATCGCCAAGGCCGTTCAATAGAGTTTTTCCTTCAATCACACTGCAGCAACAGATCAACGTGATTTTTTGCATGGGTATAGTTGAGGTACCTGGAGAGTGACAAAGGCTCCTTTTTATCCCGGAAAATTAAGGAGTGCCTATGGGGAAAAAAACTTAAACGCTATTTAAAATTCAAAGTCCTGACTGACTGACTTATATATCAACGCACAGCCTAAACCGCTGGGGTTAGAAACTTGAAATTTTGACAGTAGGTTCCTTTTGTGACGTAGGCGCTCACTAAGGAAGGATTTTTCAAAATTCCACCCCTAAGGGGGTGAAACAGGGGGTGAAAGTTTGTATGAAAGTCCGTAATTTCTCAAGTTATATCCATAAAACTTGGTATATGAGCTACGGGTAAAAAATTAAGAAATACGTATTTCACAGTTTTTGAAAATTCTACCTCTGAAGGGGTAAAATAGGGGTTGAAAGTTTGTATGAAAGTCCTTCATTTTTCAAGTTATAGCCATGAAACTTGGTATTTGGGCTTCAGGTTTAAAATTATGAAATACGAATTTTACAGTTTTAAAAATTTCTATCCCCAAGGACGTCAAATAGAGAATTTGTCTTTCAATCACGCCGCAACAGAGCAATGGATCGACGCGACGCGATTTTTTGCATGGGTATAGTTGAGTAGGCTGGAGAGTGATGTAGGCTTCTTTTTATCCCGGAAAACTAAGGAGTGCCTGTGGGAATTAAAAAACTTATGCCACGCGAACGAAGTCGCGGGCGTCCGCTAGTAATTTATAACTCGCGCACCGAGGGTTCCGTACAACCTGTACGAAACCCTCGGTGCGCGAGTCCGACTCGCACTTGGCCGGTTTTTATTAATTTTGTTATAGCAGTGTTTTAATGCACCTGCTATAAATAATATTAATCTTAAATGTTTCTTTGTGTGTGCAAATAGCAGTTTATTTTTTAAATTCCTTAAAGTACTGGTTATTCTGATCGCGACAGTGATTAATTCGATATTACGTTCATTTTGTACAGTTCATTGTAATTTAAGTTTATGATACAATTTGTTTTTTCTTCCTTATTGCACATACTATCCTCATAGAATTATTATTACATAATTAATTCAATGCACGCGCACTGATACTAAAGATGTGTTAGTATCAAGAACGTTATATCGACTATCACAACTCTATCTCATTACGTCAACATTCCTAACGATTTCTCGGACCTCGCGCGCGAACTGTACCCTTACTCTGAGATTGATCGAATTTAAAATACGGTCTCAGTAAGTGAGGTGAATCACATTTGCGTCAAACTAAAATGGACCCAAATAATCTTGATTTAAAGCCACAAATTCAGTGCAACCGATTCAAATTTCGAAACGTATCGTTTGGAGCGCTAGCTGTGAATGCATACACGAAATTGAGCTCTAAATTAATAAGATTAAGATTCATTTTAGTTTGATGCAAATGTAATTCACCTCACTTAGTGAGACCGTATTTTAAATTCGATCAATCTCAGAGTAAGGGTACTGTAAGTAAAATGTTATAAGTAGACGTTTTAGAATCAACACTGTCCTAACTCTTAACAACCTGTTGAAATTATAATAAGTGGCAGGAAGTCCGCACTCCGGTAGGGAATTCCGCATCCCACACATTTGCGGTACACTTAAAAAGAATATAAGCGCGGGCGCCCCAGCATTTAGTGTGATCATGCGAGTATGTACCTAGGCTGCCATTTTCCTGTCTCATTTAACATTTTAGTCGTCAGAACCTTGCTTGGTGGGACCTTGTCGCACTAGGGCGACCTTCGGGTTAATTTGCAATTTTGTATTATAAATATTATAATAAGCATGTATGGTATATGGTAATTGTTAGTGCACCATATATAGGTGTAACTTCAAAGTTTTTAAGGTAAATATTCATTTAAAACCTCTAAAAAAAGATTAAAATTAATTAAATTATCGTTCTAACGGAAAAATGGTTATAGAAACCTAACCATGATTTTATAAGACCTATTCATCGATACCCCACTTGCCATAGTCTGTCGACTTTCACTATATACATAATTTGTTACAATATGGCTTCTAGTGGGCGCTATTTTGTTTTTAAATTCTTTTAAATCCTTACTTATTATATTATAAATGGGAAAGTGAGTTTGTTTGTATGTTTGTTCCGCTTTCACGCCGTAACTACTGAACGGATCTGGATGAAATTTGGCACAGAGATAGATTATAGTCTGGAATAACACATAGGCTACTTTTTATCCCGGAAAATTAAGGAGTTCCCGCGGGAAACGAAAAACCTCGATCCACGCGGACGAAGTCGCGGGCATCAGCTAGTTTTAAATAAAATTTTATTCAATTCGGCTTCCATAGTGACACTCGGAAGATATGTTCGGCATCTTCTGGTGCAAGAATCATCAAAATCGGTCCACGCGTTTAGGCTGTAGCTGTCCGAAGGAATAAACAAACATAATTTATATACGAGTAGACTGATTCAACTTAAACCTGTGCGTTCCGCAGTCGAATAAAAAAAAAGTGCAAGTATTTTTTTTTTTACGTGTATTAGGTAGGTAGTAGGTACTTATTGTTACAAAATTGTTACAAACTTGAAAAGTCATTAGTTCCAATGACATATTTTATTGTTTGTTGGGCTATCTACTTAAATGACATATATAACCAGAATAATTCGTAGGTGTTATAGTAATTACTAGGGCTTTCGAATACCGGTTTTTCTCAATACCGGTATTAATACCGGAACGATTTTTTTCAATACCGGGATCCCGGGATCCCGGTATTGGGAAAAATTTAAAATGTGGTAGATGTTTTTTAACTTAAAATGAGTCTTTTCTGAAGCATACGGCAGCATAAAAAACAGTTTTTTCATAAAAAAAATTTTTCACCAAATTATCTCAAAAAAGTGCCTTTTCTGCATAAATTCGGTGAAGAAAAGCCGTTTTTTTTCACTCAGCGAGATTTTTTTTTGGATTTAGAACGCTGTGGTTGACTATTACGCTGTGGATTGGTATGTCTATTTCACTGTCTCACGAAACGTTAAGTAACTCCTTCACTCTATTTTATATCATGCAATATTTTATGAAATTGTATTCTCTTTTAAAAATATCACCAAGTATTGATTTTTAGATTTATTTGTATTTTGAGTATTGAGATAGTTATTTACGCGTTGACTTAATTTTTACGAAACTATCGTTTGTTTCATGAATGTATAAGGTGAAAATTACAGACCACGTAATGTTCTGAAACTCATCACATCATTTTAAACACAATCTTATTAAGTAATACTTATATTATTATTAAATAATCAATTTCTTATTCATATCAATCAGAATATCAACTATATGATTTTTAAAATATAACTATTTTTGGATGAATTCTTACGAAAATATATATTTTTAACCTCCATTGAATTTTGAACTTTTAATATAAAGTATATTTGTGACGCACTTTCTCAATGTACACACAAAATTAAATAAATATGGCAGGGAATTTTAAATAATTAGTGGAATTAGTGTCGAAGATTGTAATTTAAACTACTATCGTCGTCGTCGTCTCAACCTATAGACATCCTGGACGTAGGTCTCCTGCATGGATCGCCACAGAGCACGGTCTTGTTCCCCTTGTTTCCAGCGGCTCCCAGATACACGCTTGACATCGTCCGTCCACCTAGTGGGGGGTCGTCCAACACTGCGCTTCCCGGTGTGAGGCCGCCATTCCAAGCACTTTGGGAGCCCAACGCCTATCGGTTCTACCAATTATGTGCCCCACCCGTTGCCACTTAAAGCTTGGACTCTTCGAGCTATGTCGGTTACTCTGGTTCGCCTACGGATCTCTTCATTTCTGATTTGATCACGCAGGTATACTCCAAGCATAGCTCTCTCCATCGCCCGCTGAGTGACCCTGAGCCTTCTTATCAGGCCCAAAGTAGGTAAATGGTCCCGATAAAATGGTAAAGCCCGAAAATGGTCGCTACATTTTCGGAACCGTAAGTCATCACTGACAAACACGCATTCAGGCACTGAGGAATTTTGGACGAGAAGATGTCGCGGAGTTTCCCGAACCCTGCCCAGCCGAGTTGGATTAGGCGGTTGACCTCTTTCAAAAAATTGGACCTGCCTAACTGGACTGTATGTCCTAGGTATATGTACTCATCAACAATTTCGAGTGCAGAATTCTCAACTAACACAGGTTGGGGCTGAACGTGTGCATTAGAAAATAATGATCTATATCTTGCTCATATTCATTTTTAGACCCACCTGTTGAGGAACTATGAAATGAAATAAATGAACTACTAAATGAGTAATAAACGATATTTTTGTAAGAAGTCGATCGAAGTCGAAGAAAACGATAATTTTGTCAAAACACAAATTAATCTAAAATTCAATAGTTATTATTTAAAAGAAAATATACTTATCATAATAAAATATGCATTAGTAATAAATCAGATTTCTGAACGTCTTGAGAGACAATGAAATAGAAATGCCAAGCCACAGGGATCTAAATTCAAACACTAATTTTTCCCTCTGAGTGAACAAAAACGACTTTTCTTCACTGGTTTTAAGCAATAAAGGCGCTCTTTTTGAGCTAATATGCTTAAGACACAAGTTTTAAACTTAGCCGAATAAAAAGCAGTGGCATCTACCAAGAAATATATGCAATAGTCACTGTTTCGTTTATAGTGTCACCAATACCGGTATCCCGGTATTAGACATTTCAATACCGGTATTGAAAACCGACGAAAAAAGTCCGGGATCCCGGTATTGGCCAATACCGGGATCCCGGTATTGGAAGCCCTAGTAATTACCTACCTGTACTTACAAAGTATCTATTTATGTACAGCCATAATAGTCCGTTTTTAAACGTTCATAGACACGACATTTCTCGGTAATACAATTTAATAAAAGTTCTTAAAGATATTGAGTCATAACATCAACTTAAATCCAAGATCAAGTTAATAAGCAAAAACAACCGGCCGTCTCCCCTACGTAACCTACGTACTACTTACTACTATTACCTATTCTGTGGTACTACGTACGCACTACGCGCCTACGTAGCATAAACGGGTTGAGTTGAAGGGAAAATTTTAGCCCATTCATAATTGAATCGATCGTTAATTTAATTAATTCATTCACCGTTTTAGGAGTTTTAGTATCACGCTTTGCATTAGGTCATGGGTATTTTAGGTCTGATAAACTCAAGACAAGATATTATAATAATAGGTAAACTAAGTAAGTACCTAATTATATATTTTACATCTCTCATATTCGGTAAGTAGGTCCTTATTACCCCCAAATGGAGCTTGTAGGTGACCAATTAGCGCTCTGGGGTAATAATGTAGCTAGAAAAGCCCTAGGGCGGTAAGTAATTTAAAAAGTATGATGGTTAGATGTACGCGAACTTTTTGAAAGAGTGAAGAGTTTTTTTTTTAATTACTTACCGCCCTCGGGCTTTTCTAGCTACATTATTACCCTAGAGCGCTAATTGGTCACCTACAAGCTTCATTTGGGGGTAATAAGGACCTACTTTACCTCACAATCGAGATGTAAAGCAGAGTAGTTAGCTCGGGTGTAAGCATCAATTGCACCCTCGAACTATAGGCGCCCTCCCTGCGCTCGTGCGCCTAAATATCTCGGGCTGCAATGGATGCCTTACAACCCTTGGCTACTAATCTACTATTAATCTACTTCTTCGTCTTCGGGCGAAGGTTGGCAGGCGGCTTCGAACATTTTAACCCAGTTAAACCTATTATAGCTAGCCAATTGAATGTAATTATATTGCACCTAGCCATTAGTAATTAACGGGTCACTAATTAGAGATGTTGACGTCAGCGCATTTAAATTTTTAACTTACGTAAGCTTCTAACATAACTCTTAACTTACCGCAGGTAATATTTTTAGCGAAGGAAACAAAAGCCCACTGGCACACTACAATAATTCCTCAAAGGGCACACTACGTGTTTTTATAACTGCAATACGTACCGCTAACAAGTCAGCCCTCTAGCATTATAAACTGCATTATCGCGGTCAAGGGCTGTACCGGATTTAAAAATAGTAGATTAGTAGCCAAGGGCTGTAAGGCATCAATTGCAGCCCGAGATATTTAGGCGCACGAGCGCAGGGAGGGCGCCTATAGTTTGAGGGTGCATTTGATGGTTACACCCGAGTTAACTACTCTGCTTTACATCTCGATTGTGAGGTAAAGTAGGTCCTTATTACCCCCAAATGAAGCTTGTAGGTGACCAATTAGCGCTTTAGGATAATAATGTAGCTAGAAAAGCCCAAGGGCGGTAAGTAATTAAAAAAAAAAACTCTTCACTCTTTCAAAAAGTTCGCGTACATCTAACCATCATACTTTTTTTAATTACTTACCGCCCTAGGGCTTTTCTAGCTACATTATTACCCTAGAGCGCTAATTGGTCACCTACAAGCTCCATTTGGGGGTAATAAGGACCTACTTACCGAATATGAGAGATGTAAAAACAATTTTGTACCTTGGAAACGAGTATCAGCAATGAATAACATGACCTAGTGAGACTTCAGTAAATATTTTAAAACTTAATATTAAATTATCATTACTAGTTAATTATCAGTTTGCTAGGAAATTTTTCACGTAGGATAACGTATGTGTGTCAGTTAGGTATAAATAAGTCAAGACTCAAGATCATTGTAGGGAAATATAAGCTCAAGACTCTACCACCGGCTCGGAAAGGGTGCAAGGGGAGCCGTTCGCAGGCGACTGAGTATGGAAACATGGAAAATGATTCAGCTCTATATGCTACTGGAAAACAGTCTCGAGCGGACGGCCGCGCGACTCGCTCGCCTTTGCCTCACAATCTGGCCCCGTATAAACAAGTTGAGCGCGCGGGAATATCGACAATAACAGTTTATTAATCTTAGCTTTACCACAGACAATAAATACATTAAAGAAACCTTTAAAAATTATAATAATTTAGTGATAAATAAAGATATTTTAACGTAGATTTTAGTCGGAATTCATGTGCCATATAATACGATATACGTAGCCAAAATTTGTTCTTCCTCATGACAATAATATTGTGAAAGAGATTGTACGAATATTTACCTAATAAGATGACGGATGTAAAGAATTTGGAGGCTGTATGTGGGAGCGTGATGGAAGGTGTTGCGGAAAAGGGAGGGGTGGAATCCCCTACAAAGAAATGCCCGGTGGAATACAAAGTATTTACGGTTAGATGGCTGGTTTTGGGCATATTCGTGCTGTACTCGGCCTCGAATTCTATGCAATGGGTGCAGTACACTATAATTCAGGACGCAGTTGTGAAGTACTATGGAGTCAGCAGTATCACCGTGTATTGGACGTCGATGATTTACATGATCTCGTACATCCCCCTGATTTTCCCTGCAAGCTACCTGTTAGATAAAACTGTAAGTTTGACCTGGTTTTAAGACTTCGTTTGACCTATCCTAGGATTTTTTAACCCCCGACGCAAAAATAGGGCTATTATAAGTTTAACGTGTGTGTCTGTGGCATCGTATAATAATGTCCTCCCGACCGAATTTCGGCCACGGCGGCCAATCTTCGAGAGATTAGCCATCTGCGCGGGAGATATTATAGTTCACAAGTGTGTGCGCAAACACAGGTGCACTCTCTGTTCCTTTACTCTCATAGCCCGATGGGACGGAAAATCCGACACGACCGGAGAGAGATCAGGCGCAGGACCGACGGCTTAACGTGCTCTCCGAGGCAAGGGGTGAATCACCGCTAACTTCCTAACTCCGGGCTAGTAATGATTCAAAAAAATCTTTTCAGCCATTATAAGATCATCAGCTGTTTTCTAGTGGATGAGGGGATGTGAGCGGCATCCAAAGGCAGTGATCGATTCGAAAGGGGTTTTTTCATCTTGGGCCAGGTACTTGTACAGTATTTCAAAAAATAGTATAGAATCATAGAAAACAAAATAAAATATGCTTTTTGGCAGTTTTACAGTGATTAAGAGGTACAAAAATAAAATGTTTAATTATGTACATTTGTAGAATAGCAACTCTCGCAGCGCATCCATCCATCAATCTGACTGCTGTTGGATATTTTAAGGTTAATTCACATTTCCCAGGTAATTTTATGTCAAATGTCATCATGACACGTGTAATATACGTCAATGTCAAAATGGACGCATGTTGTTGCGCTTTTATTTTGCAAAATAATTTCGCATTGTACCTCGTAAATTGAACTTTTTAGTAAGAAATAAAGAAAAAAATGTTACTATTTTATGACCCCGAACATTTTGAAATACCGTACAAATACCTGGCCCAGGCTCCATATAAATTTCAAACAACCCCTTTGGTATACTGTTACTTACTTCAATATTGTGTCGGGGAATTTGCTAAAATTTTTATTGGTTAAGAAGTAAGTACTTAGGTTAAATCAAAACCCAGTGTTCGTTTATATACTTTATTCCTTCCAATAATAAATTCGGGAATGATATTCTAGAGTACCTAATTTGATTAAATTGTACAATCCATAATTAATCCGTCTTTTCTTTTTGTACTTCGCGCTCTATCGGCGGGAAGCCGCCTCAATCCTCCTTTTTTTTAATTCCATACTTTTTTAAACGGCCCTGGATTCAAGGCCAAAAGCCTTATATATTTCTTATATTTATTGCGAATGTCGTATCACAGAATATAAAACTATAAAATCATGACAGTATACTTACTAAGGGCTGATTTTTAGTGACAATAACCGGGACCGACGGCTTAACTTGCTCTCCGAGGCACGGGGGTCACCGCCGCCAACTTCCAACTCCGGGCTGGCACTGAAAAATTTCTTAACTGAAAAACCCAACACTTAATTTATGGCCCGACCCGGGACTCAAAGGAACATTAAGGATTTTGATGCAGAATTTTTTATAGAACCACTTTGCGATCTTCTTCTATCGAGTAAAAAAAGAACTAGCGGCCATACTCCCAACGCTGAAAGCAATACCTAAGCAATATTACTCAAAATGACAGGTTCGAAGTCACGTACCTTGTCATTCCTTGATTAAGGATTATAATTCTAAAGCACGAAAGTCAACAATAATGAAACAGTATGGCTTTAAGCGTTGGTAGTATCGCCCAGGCAAATCGATCTAACAATCTCGGAGAAATCGGCATACAAATAAATAAAAAAAATAAACCGGCCAAGTGCGAGTCGGAATCGCGCACCGAGGGTTTTGTACAAACCTGTAGTAAGTTTTACGATTTATGACGTATTAAAAACAAGACGAAATGAACCGCAAATCTAACTTTGTTTGTAGAGGTATATTGTTAATATCAAAAAAACTATACTAGTTAGAGCGTTGGTTTTATTTTTCCTGTAAAATATACATAAGCTTCTATTGACCATAATTATTTCAGATTTTTCAATTGGTAAACTTCGGAGATAAGGGGGGGGGGAACGGTATTTTTTTCGACATTTTGCCCGATAAATCAAAAACTATTATGCATAAAAATAAATAAAAATCTGTTTTAGAATGTATAAGTTAGTATAGCCCTTTCATATCCCACTCAGTATAGTTATCATACTTTGAAATTTCAAACCCCCGATTTTCCCCCTTTTTTAATTAAACTAAAAATAATTTTCGTTTTTTTTTTATTTTAATGATGTTTGGCCACTATTATACACAACTATTCCAAATTTCATGTCAATAGCTTTAATAGTTACTGAAATAATCGACTGTGACAGACGGACGGACGGACGGACGGACGGAGAAAGTCGGCACCATAAGGGTTCCATTTTTACCATTTTGGTACGGAACCCTAAAAATTGGTGTCATGACTGAACATTTATGTATATGACATCGTACATAAGGAAGATACCTAAAGTCTGTTTTTAATTCGAAATAATTCAATCTTCAAAAAAGGTTAAATTAATGTTTCGGTCACATCACTTTTTACAAAAAACTAGTATCAATATATTTGGGAAATAAGCATATTCTTTGTTCCATGAGTTTGTCATTTATTACACCTGCCAAATTTTTTTATCTCGAATTAAAACTCGACTTTAGGTACTTTATGTGCATTATATACAGGATGTTTTTTGGGAGCGGTCAGTGAAGCGAAAATTTAAAACGGAATAAGTAAGTAAGTAAATATAAGAGATACAAAAATTTGCTGTAAATAACCTTTTCGTGCGTTTTAAAGAAAATAAACATATTGCAGGGTTTTTGAAAATCGATTTTGAAAATCGTTGAATGATATTCAACGATTTTCAAAAACCTCATTAAGTAGCTGACACCTCAAAAAATTTAAGTTATGTGGAAATCGACACAGCATATTAAAAGATATCATGCTAAGAAACATCTAAGGTTCTAAAATAAAAAGAAAGAGCTAAAATCACAATTTTCCAACTGTTGCCAAATGCCATTCACTTTGCTACCTTTTTGGTGGGCAAGTTTTTAATTGTAACAAAAACTTTTTTGTGAAGCAACTTATATATAAATATTTTGTAATTCTTTAAAAATAATAATAAATAGGTATAACAATATAATATGAAATCATAATCTCGTTGGTTAGGGGACAACTTGGAAAATCATACTTAAATGTAGCTTTTTCATCACTTTCGAATACCAGAATAAAATAAAATAATTTATGCGTGGATTTTTAAGTGGAAAAGTCTGGCTTCAATTCCTAACCTAAATTTTGAATTCAAGCCTAGAGCAATTTCTGTATGATACTACATACTTACTATTATAAATGCGAAAGTGTTTGTTTGTCGGTTTACTGGTTTGTCCTTCAATAACGCTGCAACAGAGCAATAAATCGACGTGTTTTTTCCATGGGTATAGTTGAGGACCTGGAGATTTACATAGGCTATTTTTTATCCCGGAAAATTAAGGAGTTCCCGTGGGAATTACAAAAACTGAAACCACGCGGACGAAGGTATCAGCTAGTCTCTTATAAATTATTCATTTCGTCTCACCAATAAAACACCCCCTGTATACATACTATAAAAGATTAGCCTTACGATAAGTACGAAAAAATAGTTTCCGAGAAACAGTGAAAAGCGGGCGGTCGCATGTTTCGCACGCGGAAAATTAATATTTATCTTTTTTTATTATATTTTATAACGGAAGATATAGATGGGCCGATTCAAATTAAACTTCTATAAATTTTGCACCTCCAAAGGATATCTCCGAGAAAACTATATGAAAATTAGTTTCTGAGCGCGCAAACAAACGCGATTTCGGCGGATGGATTTGCATTGACTGAATTATGTGCTTTATGAAGTAATTGAAGTTTCTTTTTAACATCGATAACAAAGTCGCCAAAATTTTCTAGAAAAAAAAACGATTTATTTACATTAAACGAGGATAAAATGGTTTTGAAAAATTTTGAGGCTATGTGCGGAAGCTATGTGATGGATGGAAATGCTGAAAAGGGAGGGGTGAAATCTCCTACCAAGAAATGCGCGAAGGAATACAAAGTATTTCGCATTAGATGGCTGATTTTGTGTATATTCGTGTTGAATTCAGCCTCGAGTTCCGTGCATTGGTTGCAGTACTCTATAATTCAGGACGCGATTGTGAAGTACTATGGAGTCAGCAGCATCACCGTGTATTGGACGTCTATGATTATTATGCTAGGTTACGTTCCGCTGGTCTTCCCTGGGACCTATTTGTTGGATAAAACTGTAAGTTTACCTTCAAGTGCAATACACCTTCTTCTTCTAGGCAAGCGCGCTCCAACTTAGGCTGCATCGCTACTTCCAGCATGTCTGATTGCAGCCAAGCGCTAGTCTCAAAAAAAAACATCGGTAGATGCACTGCCATCAGAATATTACGAGATCAGAGTTGAACGCTTACTTTGCACGAAATGAACTTTACATGTATCACCTTAAATATACAATACAAGGGAGGTAGTTAGGTACCTACCTAGCTTAACACCCCTAATCTTAACTATCAAGGTTGTGGTTTCGTCCTTTCTTTATTCAAGTGTTATCACGAAACATGAATATCTACTTTTCGGTCAAACTGTTGCAAGCCTAGTGTTTACTAACCCGGTGTTATTTGAATTTCTGGACTTCTTCCTCAGGCTACATCCAAATCAGTTCATGCGTTTGGCCAATCTTAAGTCACCCGAAAAGTGACCAAAAATGGTGGAATCTGGCGCGAATACTCGTAATCTAGCACATTTCGATTTCCGTTTAGGTTTAAAAAAAAAGTGCGCGAGGATGTGTCCCTTTGCTGTGATCTGACCTAAAGTTTAATGAAAATTTTTTTTTAATTTAATTTAAGTACGGTCTAAGTTTTTAAAATAATTCTTCATTTAATTTATCTAAGTTTATTAAATAGAATTATTTATTAATTCATTAATCGTGTACTACAAGTACAGACTACTTACCTACGGTGTGTAATACTTTATGCAAATTAATTAACTGAAGCGTTGAAAATCGACAACTGCTGCCTTTTGTGTGATGACATTGATTCGAACAATGATACTCGAGCTCGGAAGTGTATTGTCACGGCAATACCTGCCTAAGGCGCTCGCAGTTCATGATATCAAAATAAAGGCGCGAGTAAAAAAAATCTAATTCCCTATTTTTAAGGAGTTCTTTACATTGATGAGTTGGAGCCAGAATGTTTTATAGTACTTTGCGAGCTTTCTCTTATCACTGAAAATGGTAAGAGAAATCGGTTCAGAAACCTCGGAGCGTACATATAAAAGATAAGTAAGTACGCGCCGAATTGAGAACCTCCTCCATTGCAAGTCGGGTAAAAAATAAATAAAAAGCAATTCCTTATTTCAAGTTTAACGCATTAGCATCATCTTCTTCTTCTTGCGCTTTTCCCACGCTGTGTGGGGTCGGCACAACATGTTTTCTTCTTCCACTCACTTCTGTTATCCGTCAACCTCTCATTCACCACTTTTATACGCATATCCACTTTCACACAATCCATCCATCTTTTCTTTGGTCTCCCTCTACTCTTTTTTCCTTCCACATGCATATCTATCATTCTTCTCGTAATATGCCTTTCTTCCCTCCGCATTACATGCCCATACCATGCTAGCCTTTTACTCCTCATCTTTTCTATCACTGGCGCTACTTTCAAACTTCCCCTTATATATCCATTCCTAATCTTATCCATTCTAGTCACACCACACATCCATCTCAACATTCGCATTTCGGTCGCATGTACTTTTCTTTCATCCGTCCCTTTCACCACCCCACATTCAGAACCATATAATGCGACAGGTCTAACGACTGTCTTATATATTTTCCCTTTTAGCTTAAGGGGCATTCGTGTGTCGCATATATAACACCCGAGACCTTTCGCCATTTCATTCATCCCGCATTCATTCTTTTGTTCACATCTCGGTCAATATTGCCGTCGTTTTGAAAAAGCGACCCAAGGTACCGGAAATCGGAACAGACCGGTAGGGATACACCATCTAAGGCAATTTTATAGAAACGGAAGGGGCCACCGAAGTCACAGAACAGATGTTCTGTCTTCGATCGGCTGATCCTCAGGCCAACACTCTCCAATCTCTCTTGCCATTTTCCCAGTCTGCTCTGGACCTCGGACGCCTCTTCCCCGACAAGCACAATGTCGTCGGCGAACATCATGCACCAGGGTGCCTGCTCCTGTATGTCTGATGTTAGAGCATCCATTACCAGGCACGCATTAGCATCATCGCATTTGTTAAAGTGACATTTTATTAAAAACGCTCAACAAAAAGAGTATAAGATTAATGGCTTTTTTTATAATAAAAACTGATAATAATCAATTCTTATTTCAAGTTGGACACAAGCATCGTCGCATTTGTTATAGTGGCATTTAATTACAGGTTTTCTACAAATATCCTATCTTGGCAGCGACCAACAGGTATGTTAAAAAATCTATGATCTATATGCCTAATCAAATCACATAATATCGACCTTTTGACACAGATGTGTGCACGCAATTACATTTTGAGACCGCGACTATAGACCACGGTACAGTATTAGAGTCCGTTCAATAAGTCAGTTTAAATGGGTAAATTACAAGGTTTTTTTTTTTTCTAATATTAGACAGTCGTGAGACTATAATCGGATGCGTTCCGCGAAGTTGGCTGTTGCAGACCCTTGCTACCGTAGGCTCAGGCGTCTATTGTAGTATATCAAGCACGTTAGCTCGTTTTAATCTCTTGATTCTTGGGGCCGTTAGTAATGAGTTGGCAAGTACATTTGGATCCTTGGTGAGCCGATGCTTGGTGCTTTATGGAGTATTTCTTTATTTCTTCATCGACTGTTGGTAGTTCCAGATACTGGTGGATTTCAGTGTTGCGTGTGAACCATGGTGCGTTAGTTATCGTCCTCAGTATTTTATTTTGGGCCCTTTGGATGCGCATTATGTTGGTTCTACAACTTGTGCCCCACAGTTGTATACCGTACAGCCAAATGGGTTTCAAGATTGCACAATAAATTAACAATTTGTTGTTTAGGTTTAACGTAGATTGCCGGCCAAGCAACCAAAGCAGGTTTCGGAATCGGGCGTTGAGTTCGTTTCTTTTGTGTTCAGTGTGAAATTTCCAAATCAGACGTCGATCAAGGTAGAATCCTAAGTATTTCACACAAGATGTTGTAGGTAGGTCTTCATTTCCAAGTTTGACTGGAGGACAGTCACCATGTCTTAACGCTAATTTGTTTTTGAAAATTACCTTATAAATTACAAGGTAATTGAAAAATAGTTTAAAGCAACACAGTGAAAGAATCATCGATTAATCAAACAATGTGAGAGAGAAACAGTCCAACTCTTCAAAAGTACTCGACAATAATAATTATTGATGTCGTAAGAATGCGATTTTACATTTTTTCTAAAATTTATATGTAAACTGACTTATTGAACAGGCTACCACTTGTATAAGTAACGCCGATGTACCTGCGCAGAAATCTTATTTTTGAATGGTGCGCAAACATCTCAGCCAATCATAGCGTGCGTCCATCCGCTATTGGTTGTTGCCTATGCGCTATGTTCGAACTTCGAAGTCCGAACTACGAGCACGATAGAGAGATGGCCCGAGTCTCTGTTGTTCTTGTGTTTATAATCTTAACGTGAAACAATAAGGTCTGTGTTTCATTGGTTCACATTCAGTTTTAATCGGCGTTGGATTGTTTTCTGCGCAAACGAAATTTGCCGATGCGAGTTACAAAAGTAGTAAGTAGTACCTACTATATAGATAGATAGATAGATAAATTCTTTATTGCCACACATAAATTAAAGAAAAAACTTAATTATAAATAAAATACAGAAAACAACACGTGCGCAAGGGCGGTCTTATCACTAAAAGTGATCTCCTCCAGACAACCCATTTCATAAGGAAAATTAAAAAGAAGCGGGAAAGTGCAACAATAAACATGCAATAATTATATACTACTTAAACTATACATACTAATAATACATAAATAACTAAATTAATAAATATAAACACATATACAAAATATATAGCAGTACATAAACTTACATTAAAAAAAAAAAATACTTAAATATTCTATAGCACATTAGAAAGATAATATTCCTTTACACGACTCTTAAATATGTTTAAAGACTTTGCCTGCCTAATATCGCTCGGCAATCCATTCCAAAGCAGTACAGCCTTAACTGTGAAAGAATTACTGTACGCCCCTGTATGACTAGGAGGGATTTTTAACTTATTGTCATTTTTCGACCGCAAATAAAAAGGTACATCATAGCTGCCAAGAAAGTTGAATCGCTCTTTTAGGTAAGGTGGCGTCTGAGGATAATATAAAATGAAGTACAAGAGAGAAAGAGCGTGCAAATTTCTACGAGATCGGATTGGCAGCCATTTCAACTGAGCACGAAATACAGACACATGATCATATTTCCGTAAACCATATATGAAACGTATACATACATTTTGCAATCTATCAAGCTTGTTCAGCATGGTCTCTGATAAATCCAGATAGCAAACATCAGCGTAATCTAAAATAGGTAACAGCAAAGTATTAGCCAAAAGGATTTTAGTTTTTACAGGTAAAAAATGTTTCCACCGCCTTAAGTACCCAACAGCAGCAAAAATCTTACGACTCAACTCCGATATTTGAGGAACCCAGGACATAGTATTATCAAGGATGAGACCAAGATCTTTGACGGAACTACTCAGGGGAATAACTGTACCATCTAAGAGAACAGGAGGTAAAGAATAATTTGAAAGTAAAGAAATGTAATAATTGCTACCTATGATAGTCACCTGGGACTTACCTGGATTTATCGAGAGACCATACGACCGGCACCAAGCACTAATTTTATTTAAATCAGCATTGAGGGAATCAATAGCAACAACAAGATCATTAATGGCTGCAGAAGCATAGATCTGCAAGTCATCAGCATACAAATGGTAAGATGATGAAATTATTGAGGAAATAGAATTAATGAAGGGAAAAGAGAAGAGGAGAAAGTACACCACCCTGCGGTACCCCAGAATGAAGAGTAGTAAAAGACGAGAATTTATCATCCAACCGAACACACTGCTTACGATGAAATAGGTAAGACCGGAACCAGCTAATGACAGTTGGTGATACCTTCATTGACCTTAAAATAGCCAAAAGTAAGTCAAAGTCAACAGTGTTAAAAGCGTTACTGAAGTCTAAAAGTACCATAACAGTAAGGAGTTTACTATCGACAGCGTAACGAATATCATCACAGACTTTGATTAGAGCTGTTGTAGTACTATGACCCCGACGAAATCCTGATTGTAAGTTAGTTAAGAGATCATATCTATTTAAATATACACTACACTAGCGGCACGCTATGATGGCCGGTTTGACACATTACAATAGTTATGTGGAATGTCAATTTATTCTCGAACAAAAAACAATTAAGTTTTTTTAAATTTATGAATCTCTGCACATCACTATCGTCAATAAAGTAATACAATTATTTCCTTCAAAGTCGTTATCAATTAATACGGAACGTTTGTCCAACCGGCCATCATAGCGTGCCGCTAGTATAAGTTGCTGATGCACAATGCGCTCAAGCACTTTGGATAAGAAAGGTAGAATGGAGATCGGACGAAATTGAGAAGGAGATGAAGGGTTAGAAACTTTAGGAATAGGTATAATGTAAGCTTTAACCCAGGCAGAGGGAAATGAGCCAGAAGAAAGGGAAAAATTGAAAATGTGACATAACACTGGGAGGATAACATCAAGTGCAATTACTATCATCTTCCTACTTATTCCGTCGCTACCAATGGCATCAGATTTAACAGCTAGAATATGTTTCCTAACCTCACTGGAGGTAGTAGTAGTAAATTGTAACTCGGGGCCACCATGCGGCGTAATGGAGCTTAGGTGATTAAGAGTTCCTTGCTTGATTAGTGCATCAAAAGGACGCGAATTTGCAAAATGCTTGTTGAGACTATCCAAATCAGCAAAATGTGAAATAAGTTGACGCTGACGACCAATACCCAGTGAGGCCAGGAATTGCCAGGTTTTACCAGAATCCTTTTGATCAACCGAGGAATGAATATAATTGCGCTGGGCATCCCGACAAATCCTGCTACAACGATTGCGAAGTTTCTTATACTTCAGAAGATTAGCATCAGTAGGATACAATTTAAATTTACTTTTAGCTGCATTCCGCTTAACCATAAGTGCTCGGATGTCATTGGTAAGCCAAGGCGCAGGGAGATGCTTAATTTTAATCGGTCGCAAGGGCGCATGAATGTCAAACAGGTCAGTCAGTAATGTGTTAAAAATATTAAGTTTGTCATCTATAGAGTATATATAGTGTATATCTCTCGATCCTCCTCGACCTCTTCACTCCTCCACCTCTTCTATCCTCTTTCACTAGATCCAGCCCTCTTTTCTATGATCTTCTTCTCCACTTTTTCCTTCCGCATGACTAAAGAATCTATTAGGGACTAGCTGACCCGACCGATGTTCACTTGTCCAAATTTCAATAAATCGAGTTCATAAAAAAACCCATAGAAAAGAGCACTTACACTTTTCCAGAATTTTCCAACTTTTCCGGGAAACTACTTATTCAAACATTTAAAAAACATAAGCCAACAGCAATTTAATTTTTATTTGTATAGAGAATAATATAGATAACTAATAATACTTAATGTTATAAATGCGAAAGTGTATTTGTTTGTTGGTTTGTCCTTCAATCACGCTACAACAGAGCAACGGATTGACATGATTTTTACATGGGTATAGTTGAGGATCTGGAGAGTGACATATTAGGCTCCTTTTTATTCCGGAAAATGAAAGAGTTCCCGCGGGAATCAAAAAATCTTAATCCACGCGGACGAAGTCGCGGAATCATCTAGTCAAATATCAAATATAATCAATCAAATAAATATTATAAATGCGAAAGTTTGGATGGATGGATGTATGGATGTATGTTTGTTACTCAATCACGCTCCAACGGATGAACGGATCTGGATGAAATTTGGCACAGAGATAGATTATAGTCTGGAATAGCACATAGGCTACTTTTTATCCCGGAAAATTAAAGAGTTCCCGCGGGAACCGAAAAACCTCAATCCACGCGGATGAAGTCGCGGGCATCAGCTAGTATAATATAATAATATATAATATAAATATTATAAATGCGAAAGTTTGGATGGATGTATGGATGTGTGGATGCATGGATGTATGGATGTTGGTTACTCAATCACGCTCCAACAGCTGAACGGATCTGGATGAAATTTGGCACAGAGATATATTTTAAGATTAGAGAAAATTACCGAGTTCCCGCGGGAACCAAAAAACCTCAATCCACGCGGACGAAGTCGCGGGCATCAGCTAGTCTTAGATAAATTAGTTAGGCCTTGAGGTTTTGAGGACAAAACCATGAAAGATTGTTGTAAAATATTATTGCAAATATCATGCTAAATAATTTAAATGAGGATTGCCATTTTCCTGTTATGGAAATGAACACAGGCATTTGGCGTTGAATAAAATGGCGTCGAAATTCAGGTTTTTTTATACCTGCGTATTGTTTCTAAATGCTCGCAAGCATCTTCTAATGACCGTTGGATTTTTTGTCGCTAAAATTGTCTTTAAACATACAAAACGAATTTTGTTTTGTCTGTTTAAAGAAAATTATCTGGTCAATATTATTAATAGTTTTAAAAGGACCTGTAGATTATTTTTTCCTGTATTTTTTTTTAATATAGGTTTCTAAAAGTATAAAGCGCTTGGCTGCTGTCAAACTTGCTGCCAAGGTGGTGAATGGTGATTGGTGATGCAGCCTAAGGTGGAGCGCGCTTGCCTAAAATACTTTCTTATTCAACCTATGAAGGTTTAGGATTTTCCTTGCAACTTACTTTAGGTATAAATTAAACTGATAAAATAATTGCTTACCTAATATATAATAGAATATGTATGTACTTTAACGTTGAATTATTACTGTGCGATAAACTTTGCGATAGATTGCTTCTTTGTAACTGTTTGTCGCTCATTATAGTGATTCACTGAGTACTAAGGCTACGTGCGCACTGCCCGGTTGTTACTTTCGGCCAGCCGTCCGGCTGTCAGAAAATGCTCGGAAAATGCTTCATTGACCGAGCGAAGCGAAGGTCTCTGAGTCTACTTGAGTGAATTGGCACTTGTCCGTCCGTCCGTCCGTCCGTCCGTCCGTCTGTCAGAGCCTTATAAATTCTGAATTACTGAACGTAATTTCTTCAAGTTTAAATATAATATGTAAACCGATGGCCTCCCGCTGAATATGGCTTAAAAAATTATAAAAATCTTTATTTCAGGGGGGCTCTCGTAGAAGCGAATGCGGAGTAAAATATTTTTTATAGCGTTACATAGGGTTGCGGTATATCATTTTAAAGATAATGAGGAACAGAGTCCAAAATTTTTTTTTTTTAATTTTTCCCCTAAAATTGACGAAATGGGGGGCTTTCAAAGTGGAGATTTTCTGACGTCCAAAGATGACCTCAGAACTCCCAATTTTCTGAAAGGCTGAGCCTGAAACTTGATTAATTATTTGAATTATATCCTGTACTTGAACAACAAATATTAAAATTAGATAAATATTATAAGGAAACGAAATTATTTAATTTTTAATGAGCTTCCGTATTTTAACAGAACTTCACAATAATGTCAATAGATGGCGCTCTGTACAAGTTTATTCGTTTGTGCTTACAAAGAAAAGGCTGAGCCTGAAACTTGATCACTTATTTGAATTATATCCTGTACTTGAACAACAAATACTAAAATTGGATAAATATTATTAGGAAACGAAATTATTTAATTTTTAATTAGCTTCACTATTATGTCAATAGATGGCGCTCTGTTTATGGATACCGCGAGGTCTCAGTTCGGGGCGAACCACTAGATAATTAAAAAACCAATACATAGGCTCTTTTCAGACCTCTGACATGCAAGTAGGAAATCATATCATTGCCCCTACAGCACAAGCGTGAGTCAAGATAAGTCAACGTCATCAATCGGCAAAATAAAAAAGCTTCTACCTCGCAAATTAGAGAAAAGCACTGAACAAGTCTCGGTCGAAATAGCGATTCACGGCCTCGTTTACTTATAAATCACTTGGGAAGTCCTCGGCTTTGCCTCGTCCTTCCAATATTCCTCAGCCGTGAATGGCTTTATTTCCAGCCTGAGCAGTAATGTACTATTCTATCCGCACAACGACACGGCCGCCCGCTAACTACTCCGGGTCATCGGAGCTGAGCTGCGGCTCCACTACCAGTCAGCCGTCCGGTTGCTATTCCAACTGTGCGTTTATGAAATACAAATCATTATTATTGGAATCAACAACAGTACAGAACAATGAATTCTTAACCCTTAAACTAGGAGAACTCGTAGCTTATAGGACCAAATCAATAAAGGAGAAATGGATTTCGATACAGAAAACTTTATAATTGAAATCCAGACTCTACCAGTGATCTTGAACACTAATTATATTTTAATATTTTTTTTAGGTCAACAAACAGTAGCACGCAGTGCATTGACAAACAGTAAATATTTATAAAGTACATTTGCTAAACATGCTACCCACGACGTTAACACTAGACTAATTTATAAATACTACATTAATATGTTAGTTACACATATTATCAACAATAATATTATCCTATTTAGCCTTCTTTTTAACCTCCAACTTCCAAAAAAGGAGGAGGTTCTCAATTCGGCGCGTATCTTTTTTTTTATATACTATTTTTACTTTAAACCAAACTAACATAAATTTTGAAAATAACAATGGTTCTATTATACTTATATTTTTATTTCAATTTTATGTTCCTTTTAAGATAATCCATTTAAATAGCATGATCCTTTTAAATGCCCAGAGTATTCTAAAAATAAACTCTTATAAAAAAACGGCCTAGTTGCGACGACGCTTATATACCGTTGACCCAAGACGGTAACTGGATGGGTGACCGAATTTGTTAGAACGAATTTGGCCTTTTCGTTTACTCCGCGCCTTATCCGGTCCCGGTTATTATCACTAACATCTGATACTACTCGTAAGAAATCTAAGAGTACTCTTAGTTGAGTCCTGAGCGGAAATACCTGGAAACCCACCGCATTATTATCCCAAGAAAACCTCTGCCATTATGTGACGACCATCAGTATCGCATCGGCATGAGGAAAACGACGCAGAGAGATAGCTATTTTAAAAACTCGTTTTATCCGAGAAATGCAAAAGCTTTAGAGGTTGAATCTAAATAAATTCGCATCTGGAGACGGTGGCAGGCGGGGATGGTATACCTATGCAAGGTCAATAACGCTTATATTCATTGCTGCCACGCGGGTGCAAGCAAAGGGGGCCGGAACACTTCACTTGGATCTTGGAATCTTCTCACGAGAAATACGAGATGAAGGCTATTTTAAATTGAATTTGCAATATAATAAAAGCTTTTTTACTGCCACTGCCAAAGGAGCAAAAGTTGATAAGCTCAACGAAAATCGCTTACATATTATTTAGTGCCATTTTTCTTCTTTAGAGAACTATAACAAGGGGGTTCCCGACCCTCGGCTTGTCTCTTTGTTTGCGTGTTGTAAAACTGTGCCATCTATCCACTTGTAGAGGCACTGCGTTGTCAGACGACATAGAGTTACTACTCTAGTAACTATGTCGTCTGCAAAATATGGGAACTTGTGTTTAACTAACAGAAAGTATGTTGATGTATTCTATCAAAAGCCTGTGTAAGGTCTACTTCGTTAGTAATTCAATTACAAACAAAATCATTTGCATTGTATTGAAAACATTTTTTTATCTCTATCTCAAAGGAAATGAGGAAGTTTGTAAAAAACTGTAGATCACGCCGTTTGGAACGAATTCATTATGTGTTTTGATTATGCACAGTGTAGTGGAAGAAAAAAATTAAGGAAGCGAAATATTAATTAAATTGTTGAAAAACGACAAACAAGTTCGTTTGGTAGGGAAATACGTAGGGTTTTTAAGTCGGTAGTTACTTAATGCTATCCTACCGACGACGATAACTAGGGCCCGTATTAATAAGCCGACATTAGCTAAGAACACGTTCTCAAGTATCAGTCTTCTTCTTCTCATTCGTACACTCTTGGCAGAGTGGTAGTGGTTATGATTTGGCCTTCACAGGAGCTCTTGCGATCTCCCTACAGCGACTTCGGTTGGCGGCTATATTTTCCAAAGGGTGCCCCTTGGTCTTGCCCATGCCCTTGGCTGGTAGCACCCTGATCCCCGGAGAAATCGGGGCGTCGGTTTGTCGGATCGCCAAGTTCATTTCTTTTGTTGTATCTTTCATAACTCTTATGGGAAAATAGTGCAATGGTTTCCCGTTGCCTTCTGCAACGGAGTATATCTATTTATGTATCGGTCAATCTATCCTAAGTCTTTACCATAGCTTGATTGATATTAATTGAGAACCTGTTCTTAGCTAGTGTCGGCTTATTAATACGGAACTTGCGGAGATTAGATTTCTGTAATCTTCAATAGCCTCTGAAATATGATTTGATTCCAAAGTAAATGAGGAATGCCTGTCCTAATTTTTCACATTACGGAGAAACAGAGATTGAGAGAAGCGACCCCCCAAAGGATCGGCCTAATGAAATGGAATTCCTATTAAAATGAAATTGAATTCTCCGCATTTCATGAGGATCTTTCAAAATAAGGTAATATAAATTATAGGTTGTTAGTGTTTTTGTATTATTTTTCTTTTCTCAAACATGCTTGGAAATTTGAGCATTATTTTGACAACCTTCTTCGAGATAAATCGAAATTGCTGTACTGGCCAAATACATGCGAGCAGCGGCCGGCAAAAATTGTATGAAAACCCATATCTATCGTGGTTTAGCGGCCAAATAAATTACATAGTAAATTCCGTCGTGTAATTTAAAAATGGAACGATCTTTTACTCCGAAACATGGCAACCAAGGAGGTAACTTATCAAAGGTTTTATTTAAATTTCGAACTAGCTTGCAAATAAAAAGCTGTTTATTGAAAAAAAAACAAATGAACACATTACTTTACGTAAAAATTATTGTTGTTCGTTGTTCGTCATTGATTTTGAAATGTATTTGACAAAATCAGTTTAAGTGAAGACAATGAGTGTGATGAACACTTACGGCCGGTTTCTGAATTAAGCATTCAAGCAAAACTCAGCTGAGTTTTGTTTAAATATTTGAGTAAGGCTTAAGTTTTTTGTGTTTCACACGATAAAATTAGAATTTCCCAGATTGTAATTAGCTAAGTATTTCTCCAATCGTCCCTGAGTATTCTCCAACATTGCCTTTGCGTTTCGCTACACGTAGAAAAACCGGTATTGACCGAAAATAATATTTATTTCTAACTTTGTTAAATTTTATTATTAAATATGATTCAAAAAGAAAAATTTTATAGAATTTTATTTAGAAAATTACGAATTTCAAATATTTCAGGCTTTTATCTCATAAAAAACTCTGATGTGCGTTTGATTTCTAATAACCGGGATAGAGAAATGGAACGTACAACATAACATTGTGTCAGAAGCGTCAAAAGTTTGACAAACGGTTTTGTTTACAAAATATTCCAAATCTTGACTTCTGTTTTTAATTGTAATAATTCTTACAAATATTTATAAAATGGATAGAGAAAAGAAAAAAATATATCCCAACTTCACTAACGTGGGGAAAGAAAACCTTCTCGCACTGGTAGCAAAGTAAGTACCTACCTAATATTTATATCATCCCCTTACTCGTAGGCCAGCTTTTGTCCTGGTTCAGTACAATATTCTAGGGTTAATTTTACATGGCCACAATTAGTAGTTAGTTCGTATATGTAACTCTACTTAGAAATGGAAATTTGTCCAGTCACAAGAAAACCAAACCAACTGGCAACGAACTTCGAATAATGTCATTGTTTTCTTTGAATAACAGGGTATAGGTACTAAAATTCTACATAAATGATAAAAGGCATATTATTTATGTGTTTTTTTAAGTAATTCATCAATAAATGTTCTATCCACAGATTACAAGGTGTGATAGAATGCAAAAAGACAGGGGCATTCTACTTGCAAAAAAAGAAGGAAGAGCGGATTGTAATAATTAAACAATACAATAGCCTATGTACCACAGGACCAAGAGATAAAGAGTAAAGCTGCCTGGTGGATCTTCAATTATTGCCACAACTGATGATAATGTGATAATATCATATTATATTTATTACCCAGAAATGTTATATTATGCTGAGTTATTTGTAAAATAAAACAAAATTAAAAAATCCAACAAAGAGTTCCTAATTTCTAACAAAATATTATTTATTACAGGAGTTTATTGCTATGTAGTTATTTGTAAAATAACTTTCTACTAATGAGCTTGGGGCAAAGACAGGACATCATTTCGTTCTTCAACAAGTTCATCATCTTGTACCACGTAGCCAGCTGGATCTACCTCAGGCACCTCCAAAGATTTTTTAAATCCCACTACAAGTTAGCCCAACTGCGATCTCACCTGATGATAAGTGATGATGCATTCTAAGATGGTAGCGGGCTAAATTGTTAGTGGTATGGCAGTTATATTAAACTCATAGATTTCTACACCTATGAAGGAAGCCTTCACAATTATTCAGAAATTGTAAATTCCCAAATCGAATTGCCGGAAATCGAACCCGGGAACTCCCTTAATAAGACCACAGCGATCGCCACTGCGCCAGGGAGCGTCAAAAGATGCCAACGAAGAATCTTCACTAGAAATCGCAAATCCATACTAATACTATAAATTCGAGATTGTGTCTGTCTGTCTGCTACGCTTTCACGGCTCATCTGTTTCACCGATTTTGATGAAATTTGGTATAGGGATAGTTTATATCCCGGAAAATTAAAGAGTTAACACGCGGGAATTCAAAAAACTTTAATCCACGGACGAAGTCGCGTGCATTATCTAGTGTGAATATAGTTTAAGTAGCCGAAATTCGTTACTTAAATATCACGCACTCAACTTTGAGATTAGAGGACTTTGAGCACTGACAAATGCGCTCTGAAACGCAATTTTGCAGTTAAGCATGGATTTAAGTTTCGAAACTGTCAAATTTGAAATTTCTCAAGCTCCAATTCTCAAACCTTACAAAATATCAATTCAGAAACAATATTTTCCTTAATTAGTACTTAATTCACACTTAAGTAGTCTTTGAGACAGACTCAACATGAAATTCTCAATTCAGAAACCGGCCGTTAGTTTTAATTTCCGCGCATTATTTGAGAAAAGTAACAAAGAGACAAGCCTTGGCCACAACTAGGCATTGATGGACTTACGTATGCGTGCCTCGGCTTCGCCTCGGCCCACATTTACACGTTCGTCCTTCAATGCCTGTTTTGCTGGCCGCTGCAGTAATGTACTATTGCTAAATGTTTACCCTACAACTATGTTATAGGTAGCGTGTGGAGGTGGTGTAGGGGGAACTTATGTCGAATTCTCTTTTCAAACGACTTAAAGAAAAAGAAGAGCTTCTCAATTCGATGTTTAGTCCCACCAACTTATCTGACCCGGTGGCCAAAATTGGAACTAATTTTTATGACTGTTTTGTTTTTGTTTTTAATTTTTTTATTTTTCGACACTTATCGACTCTGTCACCGGCTCATATAAGTTTGTGGGACTATAGGTACTTATGAACTATTATGGTAACTAATGGCATATTTAGTACGCAAATTACATAACGACACCCATGATAAACGAATCATTAAGCGTCAAATCCGTATTATCGTCTTATTATTAGGTTAATCTTTAAATGGCACCGCCAAATTATCATTACTTAACTCATTATTTGCAAACATTATATTAATGTCTGAATGTCATTGATAATGAAAGGCTTGACAAATACTATGCAACAGGCATTTTGATCATCTTTATCTTAAGTGTACGGGTACGAAATGAGCGGTAGCGGGGCGACGGCGGAAGCGGGGCGATGCGATTAGTCGGAGAGCTGGCGACGAATTTCAGGAACAATATGAAAGAGGTCTGGTAATAGGTAGGTACTTTATAGCCGACAAAAATGTCTGGGATTTATTTTTTCGAATTCTATAAGTATAAAATTTAAAGATAAAAAAATCAAGTTTACAAACAAATGTTTTTTCGGTTTTTTTTACATACGTTATATGCTGCGCAGTAGCGAAATAACCGCAAACGCTCTACCAGACTGACAGAACTGGATTCGCCAATGAACGAAATTATATTTTTCCACAATAATTTCAGATTGCCTTCCTTCGTTTTCCTTGCAGCTCCCGAAATTCGTCGCCAGCTCTCGGACCCCATCGCCCCGCTGTCGCCGTCGCTCGGCCGTCGCTAGTTTCGTGTCTGACGCCTTAGTAATGTCAAACTGTAATTTTTTATCTACGTTATCTTGACTGTGTTAGTAATGTCAAACTGTAAATTTTTTATGGTATCTAGTATCTACATCATGATTTTTATTAGTGAAATTATGTTGGAATTTAACGCAATATAACTTGTTTGATCCTAATCCTATTAAAATCCTTTTTAATAGGATGATGACGCTTCAAAGTAGGTCAAGTCAAGTAGGTAAGTAGTCAAGTCAAAACGATTTCCGCTTCGGAGAGCAGAATCTGCCTAACCCTAACCTAACCTAACCTCACCTAACCTTTGGAGAACTTAGTAGGTAGGTACTTAGTTAGTATTTTCCAAATTCCAAAAGCAACATCAAAAGTGCAGCTGAATGTATTGGAATGCTTGGATATTCTCCAATGGTATTACAATCGATCCAGCTTTTTTTTTATCCACTACAAGTTAGCCCTTGACTTCAATCTCACCTGATGGTAAGTGATGATGCAGTCCAAGATGGTATCGGGCTAGTTATATTAAACCCATACCCCTATTCGGTTTCTACACGGCATCGTACCGGAACGCTAAATCGCTTGGTGGCACGTCTTTGCCGGTAGGGTCGTAACTAGCCACGGCCGAAGCCTCCCACCAGGCAATCCAGCTATTTTATTTTTGCAATGGCGGATAGGAGCTGTATTAGCTGATACAATAATGTGAAAAGCCCCGACTCATCAACGCCCAGCCCAAACCCATGGAGCTAGAAAGCTAAAATTTTGCACATAGGTTCCATCATCCATGTAAATGTAGGCAAGAAAATATAGATCCGGATTTTATTAGATTCCCACGAGAACGAAGCCGTGGTCGCTAGTAATATTATAATGATACTAGCTGATGCCCGCGACTTCGTCCGCGTGGTTTATGTTTTTTTTATTTCCGCGGGAACTCCTTAATTTTTCGGGATAAAAAGTAGCCTATGTCACTCTCCAGGTCCTCAACTATATCCATGCCAAAAATCACGTCAATCCGTTGCTCCGTAGCGGCCTGATTGAAGGACAAACCAACAAACCAACACACTTTCGCGTTTATAATATTAAGTATGAAGTATGATTTTTTTTATGTAGGTAGGTTAGGTACTGGTATAAAAGGGATTTAGTCGCATGGATTTTGCTAGGAATTGTGAGGAAGGCTCCTTTTTTATGAAAGCCCCATTTTAATATTGGTTGAATCTGTATTCGAAGGCTTTGAAGCCAACCCACGTAACATGAGCGCTGACGTAGAGATGTGTTCTTTTTTAAATTTTAACAAAAATTTATATGCTACGTTTATATCTAATTTTGTTTAATTTCTGCTTCCAAACTGCGCGTTTTACATTCTTATCTCAAGTAAATACCTACGAGTTTTGAATTTCAAAAATTAATTTCCAGCTAAAGATACTTACCGACTTTTTTTTAGGTACAAGAAACAATATACCGAGTATGCTTTGAATTATGGATAATACTAATTAAATGCCAAGCCATTTTAAGATGTAAGTGTAAAGCGAGAAGGTATAATTCAAACTGCTCTCGAGAGTACATTCTACCTCATGCGAAAAATCGGAGGCCAATTTTGTTATAGCCGCATTCCTTACAAAGATTGGTTGTTAGACTGGATAAATGATTTTTATTTACGGCTGATCGCATATCACCCCATAGATATCAAAATATAAAATTGATCGAAACTTTATCCCTCTAATGGATTGTGCCATTTGCCAAATATTCATGAACCAAATTCGGAAAAGTACCTACCTAATAATAAAAATCTTTTGTCAGTAAATTTTTTAGAGGACAAATGAAACAGAGGACGGTAAACTTGTGAACATTAATATTTATACCATTCATGTAACTAATTGGATAGAATAAGAATAGCCAGTTAAATTTTTAACTCCTTTGTCTAAGTTTTGACAAAGGACTAGAGAAAAGTAAATCGCGAATTATGCACCAAATGTGATTGGATAGGTAGGTACCTAATATAAATCCTTTGGCAGTATTTTTAGATGGGTGTTCTGTGCAGACATGCAGGAGACCTTCGTCCAGCAGTGGACGTCTATAGGTTGAAACGACGACGACGGCGATAGATAGATGCTCAGATATTTAAAATGATAATATAGGAATTATGTTATTAATATTATTTCGCGTCGGTAACGACAGAATATGCGTGAAATTTTTAATACCTACTAGGTACTTACCTTATTTTACCAAATAAATATTTACTTTACTTAGCGGGAGACAACTTTGGATAAAAAAAAAGTAAACTGACAAATAGTGCACAAAATTTGAACATCAAAACATTCATGTGTACCAAACTCAGAGAAGTTAATACAGCCAACTGAACAAAAATCCTTTGTCGGCAAGTACCTAGTTAGAACAGAGGACAAAGTGGAACAGAGGACAGTGAATTGACGAGAACACAGGTATCTGGTAAATCCAAATAACGTTGAGTTGAGAGCAAAGTTGGTGAACAACAAATTGACGCTTTGCTAGTGCTTTCAGACATGTTTCAGACCGAGAACTGCGAGTACGGTACTGCGTGTCTAAAGTTAGGCATTAGTATAGTTTGTTTGTCTTTTGTCATTGAAATTTCAACTATAGCTTGTACAATGTACATTGTATCATAGTGACAGCTATTCAAAGTTACCTATGTCGCTGTATGCTTTTTGGCTGCGAAATTATATGATAATATTTAAACTAATTATTATATCAATTAATATAACTGCGCGTGGATTGAGGTTTTTTGGTTCCCGCGGGATCTCTTTAATTTTCCGGAATAATAATTAAGCATAGGTATCTTATTCCAGACTATAATCTCTGGGCCAAATTTCATTAGTTCAGCAGTTCTAACGTGATTGAGTAACAAACATCCATCCATTGACCCATCCATCCAAACTTTCGCATTTATAATATTGGTATCGAGTATAGATAATGATAGAGATAATAATAAACGTAGCAATTACCTATATTATCAATCTATTTTGTGAGCTACAAGTTCTTATACGAATGCATAAAGCTCTACCAAGCAAAAGGTCCGCGTGCTGGTTTTTAGGGAAATTTTTGCAGAAAAAAAAACCCCTAAAAACCGGCACGCGGGGTTTTAAAATGGTTATTCATTTTTTATAGGTGCAGAGTCAGCCATGCAAACCAGTACACACCAGTTAGGAAGTTATTGTCTCACTCGTTGTACGCTTGGGCACGTTTTAAGGTGTAAACCTAAGCTTTTTTTTCCGGTTAGATACCTACTACCTATTTGCATTTTAAATCCTTTGCAGTTTTCGGTCACATAAAACGTTGCACTAAGCATTCGCAGCGTGCGAAAATGCAAACGAATTTTTGAACGAAATGCGAAATGAAATGCAAACGAAAACTTTTCTGATCCGAGTGATCACGGCTTACAAAGCAAAATGAAAGCTCCACGGATCCAGAAGCCCTGTATCAATCGTTGTTACAATCTCAATTGTTGTGATTTGTAACGTTTATAGTATTCTTCTTGCTGCAACAATAGATTTTGACCAATAACAAAAGGGTGTCAGCCAATCAAATGGGATTGCGTTCGTTATGTTATATCAATAATTTTTCCGTAATAGGGCCCCTGACTTTTGTAACATTGCAGTTATAAAACTTAAGTTTTAATCGGCGGCTATATAAAACTTCAACGTTTTTGCGAGATTAAGCAATATAACAAAGTTTCTTTTGTTATTGAAACTTTTAGGTTTTAATGAAGAAAAATTTTTCAAGAGAATTTCGAATCTTTTTATAAGTGCTTACCAATAAATTCGAAAGTTAATACTTTTACGAAGTGGAAATCGACATTTTTGTCTAAAGTTAGTGGGTGAAACGGTTTCCGTAGGATTATGGTCTGTCCGAACTTTTGTAAAACCAGGACAATCTGCGTTATAAAAGTTTTGAACTCTTTTATGGATTTTCACTCTTTAGAATAAAATTTTTGGTAATGCAAAGTTCTGCAAAAAAGACCTGGACTAGAAGTATTTGATATTAATTTCAACTTGATACCTCTACGCCTTCGTGACAAAAAGGTGATTGACAGACCGACGGACAAAGAAGTGATCCTTTAAGAGTTCCTTTTTTCTTCTTGAGGTACGGAACCCTAAAACTGTGAGAAGTTAAAGATAATTCGATTATAATTTATATCAATTTTAGGAGACGCTTATTTCTCGCGTATTTGTAGAAAATCTATCGACAGTATCCCAGACTCTATTGAGTATGTACTATGTAATTATTATAAGTAGGTATATTATTTATTTAACAATAAGAATTGCTAAGTATAATATTATTATCTTAATCGAATCTCGTAGGTACATGCCTCGAGTGCTTGTCATTATATTACGCACGTGTACCTACGTAGTTTCAAGGATTGTCTATACTACTCGTATTAATTATTAGTGTGTCAATAAGTAATTATCCGCTTCGCACCTGTATAACAAATTCTGTAATTATATTTTGTTAGTATCATTAGAATTTATGGAACCTATCTACTCTTTATAGTGCAATTATATTTCGTACGTTTCATTCTTCAGATATAATCCACAACGTAGTCCTTTTATTGAAGGTACTGCAACTCGCACTTATTTTAATGGTAGGGTAGATCCAAAACTCTCCAGTATCCGATGCTCCGGCCGCGTACAACGCATTCCTCATTCTTTTATTGTGCGCAGCAACGAGCACTCACTTGTCAATATTTAAAGAAATTCAATAGGAATTACTTATTAAGCATACCTAAACGTATCGCTTAAAGTAATATTTGCGTGACACTTAAAGTAATTTCAAATGTTTTTTATTCAAATAAACTTTTACAAGTGTTTTTGAATCATTAAGTGCCACTCATCTACCACTGGTTCGGTAGGAAAGTTCGGTAAAGTAGAAAAATAAAAGTTAAAACGATGAAATCATATTCATCTTCGAAGGAATCTGGAAAAAAATTAGGGTAAGTTTACATAAATATACTTTATTTGTGTACGGAATTCAATCAAATAACCTAGAAATGGACTTGAACGGGTACCACCTCTTTTATATATCAACTTTTAAAAAAGGATAAATATGTGAATCAATAGCATCTCTAAGCTAGCCTGGAGGGTATCACGTTGAGAGTATCACGAAGGTATAGCATGATGCTTGAAATAAGCCTGGAAGTTGACTGCGGGTACTTATTTATACTTAAATCAACTTTTAAAAGGATACATAATATGAGAATCAATAGCATCTCTAAGCTAGCCTGGAGGGTATCACGTTGAGGATATCACGAAGGTATAGCATGATGTTCAAAATAGCCTGGAGGTTGACTGCGGGTTAACACGAGGGTTCAAAACAAAACGTTAAAGTTTGTTGGATTAGAAACGTTACAATTACTATTTTAGACGACGAAACCACACAGGGTTATACCAATATGATACGATTTTCTCTTCCGGTGAAATTTCGTGATGACGTCCAGGACTTTCAGCGCTGGGTGACGGTTGGCGGCGAAGATATTCGCCACACCTTACGACAACGTTGGATCAATTTGTTAAAAACATACAGTTAAAACAAAACGAACTAGGTCTTGGAATAACTATCTACCATCAACAAAACCCTGCCTCCTACATTACACGGAAAATCATGTGAGCATAAAACTCCTAGCTCCCTGTCTTAGTGAATCATTTATGCTACTGCTAAAAGATCTCGAAAGAGACGAGACGTTTTTCGGAGAAAAACTCTCAAATACTGTAAAAGCTTCAAAGACTATTGACCGTCACGGATTGCAAATCGGAAATCCCGTCCTAAGGCGACCTTCCCATAGCTGGTACATCGACAACGCGGACTATATTATATTCGGGAAAGGAGACAGGCCCTCCTCGTCTCGCCTCGGGGAGCAGCGGGGGGGCGAAGAGGACATCCGCGAGCAGCGACGGCGTATCGGCGGCCAGCGGCAACGACCACGTGACCTCCAGCCAGAGCAAGTATCTTGCATACACACAGCGAGAGATTAAGGTACCTACAATCTAAATGCTGGTCGTATACAATATTATTTTAATAAAGCAAAAAATTTTGGCTGAGTGTCCGCTAGATAAGAAGTCTCGGATTGGATTTATAAATCCTAATCACCATGAGGTGATACTATTTAAAGTTATCAACTTTATGTACCTACCGTCAATGCATCTCTCATTAACATCGACCATTTAATAGCCCGCCAACCCGCATTGGAGCAGCGTGGTGGGTCTGTGCTCTGATTCCCTCTCTGCTGTGAGAGTGGGGGCCTGTGCCCAGCGGTGGGGCGCTAATGGGCTGTAGTGGACCATTTAATATTACATTTACTTAGCTCGATTTGTGAGTTTGAGCCACAGCTAGATCAATTATTGATTTCTAGAATATTCTAATCAATATAAGACTCAAAATCTAATGATATTTTAAATTTGCATTTGCAATCATTAAATAAATTCGTTACTCAAAATCATAATTAAGTTTTAAGAATTATATGACGGCTTGCAAGTCATTACTTTATAGCGGCTTTATGTCTACGCTATATTTGAAGAAGTCTAATTTATTTATTGATACCGATCAACCTATCTCAAAGAAAATTTCGAAATAGTAATTAGATACTTACTTATGGTGAAAATTTAACTTAATGAATTTATACCAATGCCTTTACGGCTTATTATGAGCTCCGAGAATTTTCACAAAAATTATAACATAGGTATCTACTTATGTTAATATATAATACATATACATATATATTATATATCTTATATTTATCGTTGTACATACAACGATATTGTTCTTAATGGTTGTACTGTGTACTGAAGGTTTACTTACGTAACGTAACCGAGAATATTTACGTCAAACTGTTACAGTGTTGTACCTAATAAATTTTGAAAATAACTTTTTACTACCTATCTTTGCAACAACCCAAGTTCAGGTTATTATTATTAAGCATTAGCGTGAATACCGCGCGGGTGCCGGCGCCAAGTCAAGCAAATTAAAACTATATCGACACGGCGCGGCGGTACTATCTTTTTCTCGGAGCAACTTACGGTGAATAATATGTCTTCATCCTTGATTCATGGAAAAAAGAGAAGTACCTACATAATATTATTACAATTTTAAAAATAGTTACGAAGTTGGAAGGTTGGACTTGTACCGTTGAGTTTTTACAAAAATCAAATATCTCGATGGTCAGAAATACCCACCTAGCATTCAAGATACATAATATAAGTATAAATCATATGAAGCTAAATTTCGGCTTTCGTTTTTAATTCTATCGGATCTTGAAGGTTGGTCACTAAGTAATAAACTAAGTAATAAGTTTCAACTAGAGCTTTTTTACAGACGCTACTGGGTCTGGCTCGGGTACATTTTGTGATAAATGAATAACTGTAAAATAAAATCAATTACTGAGTTTTAATTTCATACTAACTTAGACCTGATGGTGGTATTTTATACATATACATATAAAATATTTCAATAAAACTGGTTATTATTAAAGTAATAATTATTAATACTAAGAAGAATTAAGCTTAGGTAAGATAGATAAATCGAATGAGTGGCATTCAATACCCAATGATTTGACGTCAGAAATTCGGAAAAAATAATACGGGTTGTAAAATATAATACTATGGTTCACTGCTTCTTATATTAAAAGTAAAGAAATTTAAGAAGCTGATGAAGAATGAGAAATTTAACAAAGATGTAGAAATAAAATAGTCTGATAAATTATACTAAATTATCTGTCAATAAGATTATAGACAAGTTAGGCCAGTTATGGTTCTATTAGCATTACACGCCAATGCCAAACGTAATTAAAACGTAATTAATATAAAGATCAAACCCAATTTCATGAAATTGCATCTTATTTTGTGCTGTTCCACTAATCTTCTAATATGTGAATGTTTAGAAAAGATAATAATATAATAGTGGCCTTAACAGCCTTGGTTCCCTCTATAACAAAAAATGCTTACTTCAGATTTAATAGTTATACATTCCAAAAATAATATAATATTATGATTTTTCTCAAGGAACTCACAATGGTTTAAATAATTTGAAGAATTTTGTAAACCTGGATGCAACGTATCGAACGCGTTCATAAAATGAGGAGTACCTACCCTGTACCTTTATGACCTCTTTGGAACTTAAATGGTGTCATTACTGCCTAAACAATGATAGAGATTAATCTCAATCTTATATTGTACACTCAGTCTTATAATTTCTAATGAAATAATTTGTTATAGGTGCAGTTTAGCGTACGTAGTTATCGTTCGGTTTTTTAAGTTTACCTGGTGATGAGTTTGTAAGCATATAAACAGATTAAAAGGTTGTCGTTAAAGGAAATGTTATATAAATTAAGGTCAAATATCCCAAAGTATCTACACAGGATTCTCAGCTGTGTTATACAACACATCGCTCAATGCTCGGATTACAGAGTTAATTATCTTTACAAAAGAATTTCAGAAAAGTTTTATTTTGTTAGTCTTATGTACAGAAATATTAATACCTATCGAAATATTAATATACAAACGGAAACAGTATTTTATTCTTCGATATCATTAAAGCATCTGCAGAGTGATAGGTACCAGTCAACATGATACAGTTCAACGATAGTGTAAATAGTACCTAATGTAAAATTTATAGCAACATCATGATCTGCCAAATTCGTTTAAGACCTCCTGATAGCGTATAAATCTAATAAACCTGCACACAAACCATCAGCCGATAGGTGCTGCCACAGCCCACATAGCGGCGTGGATGTGTCTAAGTTCGGCGCGTGCACCCGACACGTCGCCACCAACACGGTACCTACACGAGCTGTGCGTCTTGCCGCTCGCTTGACGTCATCAAGAAGACCGTTGGTTGGTCACTGGCTAAATTTTATAACCTTCCTAAGCGAACGAGGAACGATTGTTTTGCATAACCAGAGTGTAATGAAAAGTATCCAAATTATACTTGATTTTCATTACATCCATATTATAATAATATATTATTATAAATAATAATTATCAAAATGATTGTAGTTTTCAATGAGGGTTAACAAATAATTAATAATATGTTTATTAATCCAAGTTACGAAATGATTCCTAGTTTTTATATTAGAACACTAAGTAATTGTTATAATACTATTCAATTAATATCCCTAATTACAAATTTTCATCTCTAAACATCTACGTTGTGGATTATATCTGAAGAATGAAACGTACGAAATATAATTGATGATTAAACGAACTTACCTGTAAGTGAAGTTCTATCCCAATTATATGAGTACGTTTCATTCGAAGATATTATAAGGTCCCTCCCATCCCATAGCCCATTTCAGAAAATTTGGTAATAGGTACAGAGTACCGACTCTAAAGAATGAGGAATGCGTTGTACGCGGCCGGAGCATCGGATACTGGAGAGTTTTGGATCTACCCTACCATTAAAATAAGTGCGAGTTGCAGTACCTTCAATAAAAGGACTACGTTGTGGATTATATCTTCGAATGAAACGTACTCATATAATTGGGATAGAACTTCACTTACAGGTAAGTTCGTTTAATCATCAATTATTTTGAAGTGAAAACTCGTTTAGCCGTGTTGAGCACTTTTTGGTAGGTAGGGGGTAAACTTGTGGATTCGCGTTACCGTCACCGACATGCTCGCGTTGTTACGAAGACAAAAGGTCTTAAATATAAATATACTACATTCGTAATTAAACTTTAATGCATTAGTTTTAAGGTTGTATTTTTATTATTTAAAATATTTTATTATTAAAAAAAAATTCGTTATCACTTCTATCGACAGTCCCTATGACTGCCAATTTTTTTTTTTTAATTTTGAAAAACTCTACTAGGTCTCCTACCCTGCACCTGCGCGTCGCTTCGCGTCGTTTCAGTTATAATATGGACCCTCTTTGGATACGTGCTTGTAAACTGTGATACTTACTGCATAGCCTTACTGATAAGGCGATACAGTCGATCTTACGATGAACGTTCATTGACCATCGACCGTGCCGAATGCCGGTCATAACTTTACAATCAATGCCAAACTTTGTTAGTAAACGTAAGGGTAACCATGAATAAAAATTAACAATTTGTAAGTTTATACTGAGATCAAAGTTAAAATTTTAGAATATTTTTAGGAACTCTTCGAATCACTTTTATTACACTGTTGACAGTATATTTGAGAGTGATTATTGCACACAAACTTTGCTCATTTTGTGCAATTTTTGCATGGGACGCGGTTTTCCAACTCATGCACGTCCAAAAGCCGTTATTTAATAATTTTAGGAGTTGCATTGACTTCAATTCGTCCCTGACCCTCAAATCTGACCCTCCAACTTTTTCTTCATCCATGACTAATTCTGGAAAAAGATATATTTCTTTTTACAATAATTTTTGAATAATTCCATTTTATCAAGCTGTATAAAACGTAGGTATTTATAAAATAAATTTATGCACTGGACATATAATAATACAAATCGAATTTATAATACGCAAAGAAAATACAGAAAATAAACAACTCACCTCTTTCAAAAAAGTAACGTAATTACTCGCACGGGGTCACCACTCAAGAGTGCAGCGATGCATCCTTCGGCCTTCCACTCCCGTGACTTGGTCGCTGCTGGAATACAAACTTCGACGCGGGTTATGAAGCTATCGGGGGCGCGGGGAAATTCGGGCAGCGGCAAGTGCTTCATTTTTTAATGCGAAACTGGTTTGACCCCATGCGACTAATTAAGGGTTAAATAATAAAAACCTGCCTAAGCTATATAAAGCCTCTATAAATAGGCTTTTTGCAGCGCGAAAATTTCTTAGGAAATCAGGAATTGTACGCGGATGAAGTCGCGGGCGACCTTTATTTAAAATACATTTATCCTGATGATTATTGGGATTGGATTTGGTGGCCATTGCGATAAACTGACGAGTAAAAAAAACGCATTCTATAGCGTTATATTTAACTGCCATTTATATGGAATTGATTGACTATAAACCGTTATGTAGGACACCGGTCCTGTTTAATTTTTTACTATTTAGCACATCCTAACCATTTTACGTGTTGCATGCTTGAGACATCTTAAATGTTGCTAACAGTGCCTTTGTCAACATTGTCACTATCAAGGAATTCTCGAGTGACTGCAACGCTTGCTGTAAACATCCTAAAGACTTATTGCCAATGTTCCCACTTGAAATTAGATTGATCTCTTTATATTGTGATTTTTTGTGACTATGATACTAGGGTACCTACCGTGATTGCCTTACGCAGGATAAGACTTCGGCGTCCAATGGGGTAGGGGCAAGGGTAGGGTTAATTATAAGGTATTAAACAGAGAATGTTCCAAAAGACGTAAAATCAACGTCCTCTGTTATAGGTAGTTTGGTAACCAGTTTAATTAAACTAATGACGTCACAGCTTCACAAGTCAGTATTTCTTACAAACTCCCATACTATTAAGCCATTTACTAAGCGCGCTTTTTGACGTTTGTTATAGAGTTGCTGATACTAGCTGTAAAATACCTAATTGAACTCAATTACCTGCAAGCAAAATTTTAATTTAAAGCACAACATTACCTAAATCAACTGAAATTTTGGTTAATTATAGTTAGTTACTCTACATAAACATATTGTATTCTGTTATTATAATATAAGTAATAATTTAAGTAAGATATAAAATTAAATGCTTTACCTAATAATAGTTACATTACGTTTCGAGACGACAAAAAAGACACCCAGCATAGTAATGAATCAAAAGTACCTGGTCAAGTCATTAATTCTGAGGTTATGGTAATCGCAAATGGGTTTTACCCGCAAATTATATTAGATTTAATAATTATTATCAGTGTATTTTCGTGTCTTAAGGTCTAGCCCCACTCTACAGGGCAAAACACTCAGAGGGTCGTGCGCGGGACGGGTCGGGTGCGCGGCGGGTCTGAACTCTGAATTCCTTGTATTTATATGGACGACAGCACACAGAACGCGGGCACAACGCGGGCGCGGGTCAGGCGCGTGGCGGGTGACGCGCGGGAGCCGCGCCCGTCGCCCGCCACCACAGACAGCGCGCGGGTTGCGCGGGTAGCGAGCGGGCGAATTCGTCGTAATACACGTATTCTCCGATAGGCATTCATATTGACGCGTGCGCGGGTCGTGCGCGGCGCGTGTTGGGAGTTGCTTTTGAATTTGTTATCAAAACATAGTTCGTTTTGAAAATGGATTTGAATGGAAAAATTATAGAATGTGTTCCATACATTTATTTATTATAAACTATAAAAATACTGTTTTAAAAGCAAGAATATGGGAGCGGATTGATTTCAAATTTCAATCAATACGCATTTGCACTGCCGCTGGCAAGGTTGAAGGTACGCCCGCGCCCGACCCGCTATCAACCCGCGCCCGCGTTGTGAGTGAAGACAACGAGCTGCGCGTCTCACGCGAGCAGCCCGACCCGACTCGACCCGCGCCCGCGTCCTGTGTGTTTGCGCTTATGCACTGAACGGCGTGGCACGTAGCGGCATATATTATTTGTATGAGCTTGTACAGGGCCGCGTCGCGCATTGCATCTCCGTGCCGCCCAGCTCCATACAACCTCATACAAGTAATTCTTGCGGCTCTACGTGCCGCTCCGCGCCGCGCTTCTATAGTGGGGCTAGATCTTTAAGTATAGGTATTTCCTTGAAATCTTAATGTTTAATTTTTAGTAATTAAAATAATAATTACAATGTTTTTTATCACAACTTATTATGACTACCTTCACTACACTACCTATGTCGTTACGATGAACAGTTATTATTTTTGCATGCCTATTGGAATCATTGTCTCCATCATTCTGTTTACCACCCTTTGTATAAAAACATGTTACTACTAATAAATTAATATGAATATGACAAGTTACAGAGGAGTTGTAGGACTAATTTTATTTATGCTGTATTTTTTATGCTGTCGTATCTTATGCCACCTAATCAAATAAATATTATAAATGTGAAAGTTTGGATGGATGTATGGATGTATGGATGTTTGTTACTCAATCACGCTCCAACGGCTGAACGGATCTGGATGAAATTTGGCACAGAGATAGATTATAGTCTGGAATAGCACATAGGCTACTTTTTATCCCGGAAAATTAAAGAGTTCTCGCGGGAACCGAAAAACCTCAATCCACGCGGATGAAGTCGCGGGCATCAGCTACTTACTATTAATACTTATTAACACGTAGGTTCTATATCTTGAAAAATTTAAAAAAACCTTAAAGTAATGATACGAAATACTTACGAAAGAAAAAACAGTAGCGAAAATAAATAACATTTATATATCTGTTCAACTCTTCGGAGGATAAATGAGAGAAGTAAATCGGAATCATCCATTACTGAAAGGATATCGTTTGTAATTCTTATCGATTTTCCGCTTTCCTTCTTTACAGATTCGTGAATGAGGAGTGTAGAGTATAATTTATTTATCGGATATAATATTAATAGGTACATACTGTGGTACATACCGCATCCGCTCCTTCTTAAACATCTCATCCGCTCCTTTCTTAAAGATTCTTAATCAATGGGGTTGTCTGCAGGGCTAGCATGGGCCGGTGATAAAAAAATTATCCCCTGATTTTATCCACTGACAAGAGATAAATAGTTATTTGTGTTACATGGGGCCAAAGAAAATTTTTGTTCCCCGAGGGCGCTATTTTGAATTCAGAGCGAAGTTAAGGATTCTATAGTAGAATCCCGAGCGTAGCGAGGGGTTCTAAAGTAGAATCCTGAGCGTAGCGAGGAATTCAATATACACCGCCCGAGAACAAAAAATTTGGCCCTTACGTTTAAGCACCAATCAGAAGATACTCCTATCAACCTTCTATATAATTGTATAGACATTATTTAGACGTATATTTAAAGTTTAAATAAAATGTAAAGACGTATATCCGATCAACAAATTGATCACGTGACTTCGGACCAATCAGAACAGAGAAATGCAAAGTCGTATATTCGGTCAACAAATTGATGACGTGACTTCGGACCAATCAGAAGAGAGAAATGAAAAGTCCTATGGGCCTACAAGTTACACTTTGCTCCCGCTATCCTCTGAAGGCAATATGCGTTTTTCTAATAGGTATGATGAAAATTAACTTATCCACTTCTCAGAGCACGGCAACAAGGGAGAGGAGAAGTTTACCCCCGTTTGACATTTCACGGGGACTTGGGGGACTATTTATCCACCGTTATTTAGCGTTTTTATTTATTTATTTAGGAATAAAAAAATTATCCTTTCTTCGGGGAGAAAATTGTCTCGGCCCATGCTATAGGGGGGCTGGAGGAGATCACTTTTAGCGATAAGACCGCCTTTGCGCACTTTGTTTTATTTTTCTTTAACAATGCATTTTCATGCCTTGTGTAGCAATAAAGAGTATAATCGTATCTATCTATCTCATCTCTTGTCTTTATTAGGGCCGTTTGCACGCTGACATTTTAAAGTAATTTATGTAAGTAGTTAAATTTTGTATCTAATGGTGTCATTCTTTGGCAATGGGGAGACAAACTGCTAATTTATGTCGTGTAGGTGTCGTATCGTCGCTGGTGTTGTTTACCTATCAATAAAGATCTTTTTTTTATCCACTACAAGTTAGCCCTTGACTGCGATCTCACCTGATGGTAAGTGATGATGCAGTTTAAGATGGTAGCGGGCTAACCTGTTAGGGGCATGGCAGTTATATTAAACCTATACCCTCGGTTTCTACACGGCATCGTACCGGAACGCTAAATCGCTCGGCGGCACGTCTTTACCGGTAGGGTGGTAACTAGCCACGGTCGGGAGGCTTCGACCAGGCCAGACCAGGGAAAATTCAGAAATTATAAATTTCCAAACCTTGCCGGGGATCGTACCCGGGACCTCCGCACGTTAACGCAACAGCGCTCAACACTGCGCCACGGAGGTCATCAAAACATCATAAATTTTTTACGCATTAATTATTCAAAGTATATCTATACTTATAATAAAACTGTAACAGGTCCAATTCTGTACATTGAAGATATTTTGAAAATTTTTTTTGGAGGGCACTCATTATTCGATACTGAAGACAATTCTGTAATTTTTTTCATTTTTGTCTGTCTGTCTGTCTGTCTGTCTGTATCTTGGCCGCGCATCACGCCGAAACTACTGAATGAATTCAAACGAAACTTAGCACGATTTGAGCCCATACTACGAGGTAGGACATAGGATACTTTTTATCCCGAAATTCTACCTCCGAAGGGGTGAAATAGGGGATGAAAGTTTGTATGAAAGTCCTTAATTTCTCAAGTTATAGCCATGAAACTTGATATACGAGCTGCGGGTTGAAAATGAAAACATATGTGTTTCACAGTTTTTCAAAATTCCACCCCCGAAGGGGTGAAATCGGGGTTGAGAGTTTGTATGAAAATCCTTAATTTCTCAAGTTATAGCCATGAAAAGGCATTTGGGCTTTCGTTAAAATATGAAGAAGTACGTGTTTCACCATTGTAGGGCATAGGCTACTTTTTATCCCGGAAAATTAATGAGTTCCCGCGGGAATCGAAAAAACTTAGTCCACGCGGACGAAGTCGCGGGCATCAGCTAGTGCAATAATAAAAGCGCACACCGGCTACCAAGACGTGATGAGAAACGAAGAAAACTAGCGCTTACTTTAGACCTGAAGATTTTTATGTAGAGACCTCTTAAACTGGTATAATTTTCCCAGGGTCTCCGGGTGACAACAATCATCGGCTCGTTCGGAACATGCGCCGGCGCATGGCTGAAGGTGTTCTCCGTGCCGCGGGACATGTTCTGGCTGGGCTTCACTGGCCAGACAGTGGTGGCCATCTCCCAGGTCTTCATCCTGAACCTGCCGCCACGCCTGGCTGCCGTCTGGTTCGGAGCTGACCAGGTCTCGTCCGCTTGCAGTATCGGCGTGTTTGGTAACCAGGTGAGCATGCGTTCTTCTTTCTGTCTTTATTAAGAATCAATCCTGAAGGTCTGGCCCCACTACAGCTGCAAGGAGCGGGGTGGCACGTAGCGGCAAATATTGTTTGTATGGGACTGCGCTAACGCAGATGAACTACGCGACGCGCCCCAGAAAAAATACAAAATAATATTTGCTGCTATGTGCCGCGCTGCTTCGTGCATCTCGAGTGGGGCCAGACCTTAAAAAAAGATTTATAAGGAACAGGATAAAGGTGAATATAGGCCTGTAGGTATGGAAATGAGTACTTATTTTATTCGTGTATAAGTAATTCTTTGCATGGAAACAATGCATGAGTCAAGCCAGGAACTTAGGTAGTTTGCAAGCATTTGTCAAACTTTTTTCGAGACTGACGTACCAACAGCGGCGAAGCAAAATAAGTTGTGGCAGTTCTTGCTTATCTGGGATATCGCTTTAACTATAACCTTTGTCCTAGGTGAGCGACAGAAGCGACGCGACGCGATATGACGCCATAGAAAGTGATAAACTTGTCTACGTGACAACGTAGGCCACATGAAGGGTCAGCTACTGTTGAAGTGAAAACTTCTTTAGCCGCGTTGAGCACTTTTTGGTAGGGGGTACACTTGTGGATTCGCCTCACCGACACCGACACCGTCACCGACATTCTCGTCACCGACATGCTATGCTACATTCGTCATTATACTTTAATGCCTTAGTTTTAAGTTTTTTTTTAAATTGAATACTAAAATTCTAAGTTATAAGTTTTCACTTCTATCGGCAGTCCCTATGACTGGCAATTTTTTTATGTTACTGTCGCGTCGCATCGTATCGAGTCGCTGGGTCGCGTTTGTCGCTCTCATAGGACAACAGGTAACTGCAGGAACAAGTCCGTTGAGGAAGAACCCCTGCTTTTAGGATATCGCTCAGAAATACTACCATGCTTTTTGCGATAACTGTTAAGTATAATAATCAGTTAGGTTACAATATATTCTTCTCGTGGAATATAGTTCATAGCGAGAGTAAACTTCTACACATCATACTAATATTATAAATGCGAAAGTGTGTTTGTTTGTTGGTTTGTCCTTCAATCACACCGCCACAGAGCAACAAATCGACGTGATTTTTGGCATGCGTATAGTTGAAGACCTGGAGAGTGACACAGGCTACTTTTTATCCCGGAAAATTAAGGAGTTCCCGCGGGAATCAAAAAAACTTAAACCACGCGGACGAAGTCGCGGGCATCAGCTGGTCTATTATAACGAGTCTATTACAGTTCAAAAGGAAAAAAAATATGATAATACACCTTTAAAACATTCACCCGCCCGAGTCTGGTGTATAATGATAAGGAAACTGTCTATTATAATATTATTTCCTTTTCTTAATAAAAAATATCTAAAGTAGGTACAAAGTGTTAGAAATAAAATAAAAAGCAATTTTCCTCCTTTCTCATACCTGTTAGGCAAATGAATCTAGTTACTCGAGGTAATGTAGTGCATAATTTATTGCATTAGGGGTCGAATGGACTTACAAACAAGGTAAAACAAGTCTATTACGTTTCTCAATTTGCCTAAGTTTTACGACATACATAATGCGTTTTCACCACAGGTTTCTTTTCTAGTGATGATGACATCTGACGGTAGTGGTATATCCTTTTAGTCATATTAGTCTTTTATTTATATAAAGATAGCTTTCATGTACATGGTCTTTCTTGCTAATTCATACTATGTAATATTATAAATGCGAAAGTGTGGCTGGCTGTCTGTCTATCTGTCTGTCTGTCTGCTACGCTTTCACGGCCCATCCTTTCAACCGATTTCGATGAAATTTGGTACAGAGATAGGCTGTATCCCGGGTAAGTACATAGGCTTTTTTGATTTATCCCGGATAATAATTGAGAAGTTCCCGCGATAATTAAAAAAACTTAAACCACGCGGACTAAGTCGCGGCAGGGGCATCAGCTAGTAGAGGATAATAATAATAAATCAGGTCATTAGAGGGTCACATTCGTACGTGGCACACCAGACCCCTCTCGGAGTGCTAGAGACAATTGGATAAACGCTTCCTAGCCTGCAATTGTGCCATACAATCCCTGTTACTATTGAAACATTGCTGTGATTCACTCGTACACGAGTGAGCAACTAGCTATTGAGCTGAACTTGCTGAACTGAGCTTGAACTCCTCAACTATGCCCATGCCAAAAATCACGTCGATTCGTTGCTCCGTTGCGGCTTGATTGAAGGAGAAACCAATAAACAAACACAAGTATTAATATGAAAAATGATGATAATCTCAGGAAACTTTGATGATTCAATGCGGGCTGATAGGTGAAATTTTTTTTTAATAAGTACTATTATCTAAACTGTCTCATAGATACGATAAGCGCCATCTAGTTATCGCATCGGTAACCGCCATATGGCGTATGTTGTCCACAGCTGGGCGTGGCGCTGGGCTTCTTCCTGCCGCCGATGCTGGTGCGGGCGCAGGGCACCATGGAGGAGATCGGCGCCGACCTTCAGGTGATGTTCTACCTCGTGGCCGGCCTCACCAGCGTGCTCTTCGTGTTCATTGTGCTCTGTGAGTGATGACATTCCAAATCAAATCAATCAAATCAAATCATCTTTATTCAAAATTGGTACCTACAAAGTACACCTTCTGAACGTCATGTTTATAAAGAATAAGAATTGATGGTGATAATTAACAACGGTATCTTAAGACTAAAGCTACGAGGGTTCCAAACGCGCCCTGGTCTGAGAAGAGCCCACAACAAACTCAGCCGGGTTCCTTTGTGTAATACCACAGAATAGGTACCTAACAGCTGGTAGCAGAATAGGTAACTGCCTCGTTGGTCTAGTGGTTAGCATGTTCAACTGCGGCCGACGAGGTCCCGGATTCGAGTCCCGGGTCGGACCATAATTAAGTATTGGGTTTTTCTGTCTAGAAATTCTCAGTACAGGCCCGGAGTTAGGAAGTTGGTGGTGTGTCACACCCGTGCATCGGGGAGCACGTTAAGCCGTCGGTCCCGGTTATTATCACTAACATGATAATAGTCGTTAAAGCCCGCCAACCCGCATTGGAGCAGCGTGGTGGGTCTAAGCTCTAATTCCCACTCTCCTATGAGAGTGGAGGCCTGCTCAAGCAGTCATAGTCAACAGCTTGAAGCTACCAATGACAAGCTGCTGCCAACCGCCCGAAGCAGACGCAACTGCTCGAGCGGTCCATGTAATATGTGTGTACGTAGACTGTAGTTCACTATGCAGTCGCTGCTTGAAGCAGTCCATTCCGACTGCTTCAAGCTGTACGTGTATCTGAGGCCTAAGCATGCGCTCTACGAGATATCTCGCGGCGAGAGAGAGACATATGTTGGCGTTGCCGGCTAATTTTTCGTTTACCCTAATATTAATAAAATGTGGTTCATTACAAGAAAAAGAAAATAGTTGGCATGTAAGGGTTCGTAGAGAAAAATACTACAGATTGAGATAAGAAATAGGTATTACTTTTAGTTTTACCTCTACTTTTGACGTGACAAGACAAGTAGGTAACTATGTTAGCTTCGGTAGACATAATTTTACTCGTCGAGCGCATGCTAGCCTTACTGGTAATACTTAGATACCTTCTTCCCGCCCCTGCTGGTGCTGCCGCAGGGAACCTACTTCACTACATAATTATTATAAAACAAAGTCCCCCTGCTGCGTCTGTCTGTCTGTCTGTCTGCCTGTACCAACGCGATAAACTGGAAAACTACCGAACCAATTTTCATACGGTTTTCACCAATGAATGGAGTGATTCAAGAGAATGGTTGATGTGTATTCAGCATCCAATCGAATAATTACTTAGAAGCTATCGCAAAATTAAAACTTTTGACCAAATGAATTCAAGCGGTCTCACTCTTTGAAAATTGTATGAAAATCGAACGCAGCTCTAACTCTGTCTCTCTGATCTATCTCTGTGCCAAATTTCATTCATATCCGTTCAGCCGTTCTGGCGTGTTTGAGTAACAAACATCCATCCATCCACCCAAACTTTAGAATTAGTATCTATAGATAATATTATGTTCCGGTTTCTTCCAGTCTTCAAAGCTGCACCACCAAGTCCCCCATCCGCCGCCGCGGACCTGGGAGCAGCTCTGGACTCCAACTTCCTACAGTCCATCAAGAAGCTCCTCACCAACCGCAACTACATCCTGCTGCTCATCTCGTACGGCCTCAACGTCGGCGTGTTCTACGCCATCTCCACGCTGCTCAACGAACTCGTTCTAACTTATTACCCGGTATGTTTCATGACGGATTAATTTACACTCCTCTGGAGTCTGGACTCGAACTTCCTACAGTCCATCGAGAAGCTCCTCACCAACCGCAACTACATCCTGCTGCTCATCTCGTACGGCCTCAACGTCGCGTCGGCGAGATCTACGCCATCTCCACTCTGCTCAACGAACTCGTGCTTACATATTACCCGGTATGTTTCATTACGGATAAAGTTACATTCGTCATGAGTTAAACTTGTCATGAGTCTCGCTTTTGGGTCCAACCCGCGATTGTGCAAGGAAATCGTAATCCTTAAACAGTTCGCGTAATACGTTTTAAGCTGTCAATTAATGATTACGATTGGCTTAGACATTTGAGCCTCTGATACTACTCGCTTATGATATAGGATTCCTAAGACCTCGCGCGCGAACTGTAGCAACGTACCTACAGCCTATAAAAAATCAGTGCATATAATAATTATTCCACTATCTTATCTGACTATTTCAGGGTGCCAACGAAGACGCTGGTCGCATAGGCCTGGTGATCGTGGTGGCGGGTATGATCGGCTCCGTCGTCTGCGGCTTCATACTGGACAAGACGCACCGCTTCAAGGAGACCACACTCGCCGTTTACGCCGCCACTGTTGTCGGCATGATCATATTCACCTTCACTTTGGACTGCGGGTACATCGGTGTTGTTTACTTCAGCAGTATCTTCCTTGGGTAAGTTTATGAAATGTGCTTAATAACCCTGCTCCCCCTTGCCAAGGTTCATACGTTTCGTGTCTATTCTCTTTCTGTAATCGTTAACGCTTAGCGGAGAGAAAAAAATAAGTAAATAGTCTATGGTTAGCGTTTTTCATAAGCGTTATAATCGTTAGTTCGTTAATCGTTGGCAGAACTCCTGTCTCCTATTATAGGTACATACAACATCAAGCGAGTCGAAGATCACGGCGTGTGGAAGTCCTTTACAAGTGGACGTCCGTCGGTTGATTACGACGAAGTTTACATGTGGCTGTGTTTCTTGAAATACAAATCTTTCCTAAGTCTTTCAAGTGTAGCCATGTCCAGTCCATAAGTCTCCGTTATCCAGCCGCTTTCCACCACTTAATAAGTCTTATAAATTTTGTGGTGCTCATTTTTGTCATAAAAATTTTCATAAAATTCATAAATAGTATTTCTTTGATTGCGAGTTAGACTTGCACTTAACAGTCCGTAAACCAGTAAACCGACATTTTAAGAACTTTTGATGAGCTTTGTGCATGAGATATTAGTATTATAACAAAAAGAAAATTAAAACATTAAAGATAAATCCCTCCTTAGTAGACTGTTGCAAATAAAAATTAAATTTTATTGAAATATAATAGTGAAATTCTCATTCTTGCAGAATACGTTTACCATTTTTGCACTTTTGGGTCACACTTTTCACCCATATAAATCCACGAAAAATTATAATAAATGACTTATAAAAAATACTAATATGATAAACACGCTCTTAAAATTAGACTGTTGCAATTCGTTTTTATACGTTCTATACAAAATTAGTTAATAAAAAAATCAAATCAATGTGCACGATTTATCAAAATTTACGCGTCACAATAACCTGTATTTCTTAAAAGTTTGACGAAATTACTGATAAAATAAAATTTACCATGAATGTTTAGTATTTATATAACACAAATTGTGTAAAAATGAAGTTCTATAAAATACCTATATGACCAAAAAATATTATCAAAGTCTGATCAAATTCACGTGTAAAATGGTACTGCAGATCGTACGACCGCACGTACGTACGAACTTGACTACGCAAAGTATCAAAGTATATTTACTGGCCTATGTCGTCTATGTATGAGTGCAGCCTAACGGTCTACTGTGCGGTATACCTACAGATTCCAAAATTGACCGATGGCGAGTATACGGACTCTTAACAAAAATCATGCTTGAATCAAAGCAATGATGAAGTTGGAGCGCGCTTGCCTACAAGATACCTACATATTTACTTTGCCTTGAAAGTACTTAACCTTAAAGGACTTACCTACTTAGTTATATTATTATCTTAATAAGGATTCATAAATTGTATTATTACTTGGCACTTTATAAATTTGCATTTCAGCAATTACGAAACATGTTTGTCCTTTATTTAGTTTGTCATCTTATTTGTACCTTGCAAATAAACGATTTACTGATTGATTGAGCATCAGTTCTATATAATCAGGAGAAATGTGAAGTTTTCTGTGTTTACAATCATATATTATTTAATCTTTCAGATTCTTCATGGCCGGGTATTTGCCTGTTGGGTTTGAATTCGCCTCTGAAGTCACTTACCCTGAACCGGAAGGGACTACCTCGGGAATCCTCAACGCTTGTGCTCAGGTATAATATAATACTTAAATATAATACTTACTTTAGTATATCCAATCGATATATATCACTTTACACCTACTTTGCAATAGGGATGATGTCAAAAATAAATTATTTCTTCAAATAAATCAAATAAATGGAGGTTCGTCCAAAAGACCTAAAATTCACATCCTCGGTTAGTTTAAAGGTTCATAACCATTTCAAAATATAGATAAAGAAAAAAAAGTGCGTTGTTGACGTCACAACTATGTATTTGATACAAACTTCCATACTAGAAGCGCGTTTTTAAGTTTGATAAAGAGTTGCCGATTTGATTGAATTGTCATCATCCCTATTTGCACGTGAGCGTAAACGAATCGGTGACGCGTTGATTTTTACATAGGAACCTCTACTTACTCTTTTTTTATTCCGTTACTAGTTAACCCTTCATTGTGAGCTGATAAGGGTGTTGCCATCGACCATACATAGGCTGTATGGTCGATGGGTGTTGCAGTTATATTAAAGCCATACCCGTAATCGGTTTATGCACGGTCTCGTGCCGGAGCCCAGAACCCTATAAAATCGCTTGGCAGCACGTCTTTGCCAGTAGGGTGGTATAGCCACGGCTAAAGCCTCCCACCACGCCAGAGAAAAGTCAAAAAGTAAAAAGTATTAGTTCATACTCATGTTAGGTACCTATTAGGTTGTACTCATGTTAGGTATGTTCTCTTTTCTCAGATATTCGGAACGATACTGACCCTGCTGTTCGAATGGATGCTGGGTACGGTAGGAGATCGCTGGGCTGATCTCGCCATGTGCGCTGTTCTGGCGCTCGGTACCGCGGTCACCGCCGCCATCCGCTCCGACCTTCGGCGACAGGCGGCGCAAAACAAGGCTTGAAGATAAACATATACTTGCTTCTTCGTTTTCAAGTGACTACCAATCGCTGAGAAAAGTTCGTCAAATACGTTAGATTGGCGATTGTAAATTCACTCAAATTTAGACTTTATTTGGTTCCTTTAAGGTTAAATTTCAATTGTACGCAATCGATACTAATGTCTGTTACCGCTGGGCTGATCTCGTCATGTGCGGTCACTGTCGCCATCTGCTCCGACCTGCAGTGACAGGCGGAGAAACAAGGCTTAAAGATACACCTATACTTACTTTTTCATTTTCAAGTGACTACCAATCGCTAAGAAAAGTTCGTCAAATAAGTCAGAATGGCGATAGTAAATACACTCTTTAGACTTTATTTGGTTAAATTAAGGTTCAATTTCAATTGTACGCAATCGATATAAAATTGAACAACGTCTGCTACCGCTGGGCTGATCTCGCCATGTGCGGTGTACTGGCTCTTGGTACCTATACCTAATTCTTCGCCTTCAAGTGACTGCCAATCGCAAAGAAAAGTTCGCCAAACGCGTCGGAATGGCGATAGTAAATTTAGACTTTATTTAGTTGGAATAAGGTTTTCAATCGTGAAAAATCCGAAAAAAATGATTTAAAAGAACCTTTTAAAGCGCAATTCGACTTCTGATTGGTTTTAATGAGTGTTGATAATAATAATTAATATAGGAACATCTATATGTACAATTTTGACATACCTACTCGGTATGTGTTTTTAATAAAACGTGACAATAAAATATGCGTGACTTCGAAAATATAACGAAAGAGAAAATAATATATTATTTTAACTGAAAAAAATACTTGTATAGCCCTTAGGACTCGAAAATGTAATATTTTAATGTCGTAGACTAGAAGTTTTTCATAAAATATACCCAAATATCTGTGTAGAAATTAGACCAAAATATCTATTGAGAATTTTATATAAAAATGTTTTGGAAATTTTTAGGGAGTGGTGGTAATTCGGTAGGACACAATCTTTACACTAAATTAAGTTGTTATAGTGATATCCTTTCCAAAATGTATCTTGCTGATGGGATACAGTTAAATCGATATTTAATTCAGTTCAGAATTTGCTTACGTAGGTACTACAACTAGGGTACAGTAATTGATACTTACCTACTTACTACTTTAACTAAAATGTTGTTTATTAAAAAATAAAGATTTCTTGAGTTATATTATTACTTATATTACAAAATATTGAGTCAAGCAAAAAGTCATGCAGAGGATCGGTCTACAAGACCCATTTGTAATATTTGTACGTATTCCAAAATATGGCAAGTGATTAGAGTTAAGCATTTATTAAATGTAAGAAGCTTGGGTGATTTTGTGTGTTTTCGGGGCACTTAAACTAAACTAGTGTTTTAATAATAATAATAGATAGTTAATTGTATTGTTAATTGTAGTGTCCATAAATTAGTTGGGTATCGAATCATGTTTTATAAAGATACCTACGTAGCGGTAGAAAAGATAAATTGTTTTTTTAAATTATTATTTTATGTTTGGAAAACTTACAGCTGGGTAGAACATTTGGATATCTAGGTATATTCATTAGAATAAAAATAAAGCCAATTACAAGTTTTCACTGTTAGAAGTTCTTCCCCAAATCAATATTATGAGACGAAACCTTTATCCACACAAGTGCTTAGAATAAAATAATGACAATATAATGTAACGTGATAAATTATATAGATTGATAATGTTAAACGATAATTAAATATGTAGGTATACTCTATCTTCTATTTTAACAAGTGTATTAAATAAGTTTTAATTTATTTTAACGTGTAGGTACACTTTACAGTACCAGTGGCGTGCACAGGCTTAGGCTCAGGCAGTTTCACTGCTACATTATATTAAGCAGCATTGAGCTATTTCAACAAAGGTAAGCAGCGCTTGCATGCCTCTTTGCTCTACCACTGGTACTTATAAAATTTATTATTATGTTATAGTCTTGTAAAATAATATGTAATGGTCTAGCCAGATGTTAAGTAGAACAAATAAAAGCAACAAGTTAGTAAAATGTAATAAATTATAATAATAATATATCCACGTATGCTATTATAATGATAGTTTATCCTTTTCTCTCGAGATAAACCTATTTTTATTATCCTATTAGCATCTGAATTGGGTTATAAATCCAATTGTGACATGCTTATTGGTATACAATCATAAAACCAAACTAAAATGACAGAACAAAATGTATTGATGTCCCCTTCATATTGCTCCCTGCGAAGAGATAGAACTAGATTAAAAAAAACAGGACTTTATTTGGTCAAGAGATCCAAAAAATTAACTACATGGAAAAATAATACCGGCAGAAGCCAATTTGTTAGTTTAAATTGGTGTTGTCAGCATTATGAGTTAAGATATGAAAAATTGCGACAAATGGGACTGATTTTGTGTAACACAATCTCTAAACTAAACTAAAATGGCAGCTTTAAAACTAGTTCTGTCCCTTTCCGTAGGGAGTATTATGAAAGGGTTAGCAATATTTGTAATGCTCTAATTTTAGTTTAGTTTAGAGATTGTCCACTACAGAATCAGCCCCAATGTGGCCGATTGTGCACAATCTCTAAATTAAACGAAAATAACAGCTCTAAATCTAGTGCTGCACTTTCCGCAGGGAGTATTACGAAAGGGGTAGAAATATTTATGGAAGTGTCATTTTAGTTTAGTTTCGAGATGGTGCAGGTACAACAGAATTGGTCTCACTGTCATGCTTAGAATGTCACATAACACATTATTTGGTTCTATAGAGTCACGGATTAATTTTGCAGGGATTCAAAGTTGAAACAATGCAGTTGATTTCGATGAAACTTTCTGAATGCACGTGAATTCCGTGTCACGAAAGAAGTCCCCTACAGGCGGCGCTAGTAGTAGCATGTTTATCGTAGACTGAGTAAGATATATAGACGCCGCCATATCTCCTTTTCACTCCCACATGAAAGAGATGCAGCGTTGGGATGTTACACAAGATAGAATGAGAAAAAAATATGTATTTTTCTCTCCCTTTCTGCGTGTCACGGATGTTGTGCCTATTGCATACAAACAAACCATACTATATTGTGCCGACGTTTGTATGACGTTTGGGAGGTGTTTCATAGTATTACCTATCCCTTTCGGTTACACGCTGACCCTGATTCTAGAGATTCCTTCTTCTATGATGTTTATGCAATTAATAATTTATTCAATCGTATGGAAAGCATACTTATTTAGTTCCACTAATAGGGATGATGCCTATATCAAAAAATAAATTATTTCTAACTGATTATTAAATAGAGGGTCTTCCAAAAGACCTAAAATTCACATCCTTGGTTAGTTAACCATTTTAAAATATAGATTAAAGAAAAAAAAAGTGCGTTGAAATTTGATGACGTCACAACTGTGGATTTCATACAACTAGTTAAACTAGAAGTGCGTTTTCAAGTTTGATAAAGAGTTGGGAGTAGGGACTTCTTTCGTTACGTGGACTACGTGTAGGGTTGCCAACTTTTTTTACAAGAAATAAAGTATATTCAGGTCTATGAAGAATATTAAACAGTATTTTAGAAAAATGAACAGTATTTTATTTATTTATTGTTTTAAATACATATTTTTTAGAGCTTCTCGCACAACTTACTAATTTACAATCTTTTTTAAAAACTTCATACGCCTCATCACAATCATAACTGAAATTAAAATAAATGAGGAGCTCATTTTTTATTAAATTAATAGATGCTCTATTTCTATCCTCCCGCCACTTAGCATTCATTACTGAAAAAACTCTTTCAGTAAATGCGGTGGCGGGAACAGAAAGAAGATATGAGACAATTTTAGTTATATTGGATAGAAGCAGGCGTTACTTTGCGGAAGTCCATGATATTGAAAATCACAATCGTGCATTGTAGAGTCAACATCTCCTGAAGATGCTCCGGTGTCGGAGTGAAACGTACGTTGAGGGTATTTTGGAAGATTTATGTGGTGTGGAGAATATCGCGGGCTGCAAGTTCAAGATACGCACTGTACCACATAGATTTACCTTCTGTGGCGGATTATAGCGAATTAAACTTCTAGTTTTTTCAATTTTAGTTATGTTTTTAAATTCGTGATGTTATTCTGTAACTTGACAATATAACCTATGTTCCTGATTAATTAGTACGTAAGATATCGTTGGTTTTAAAATGCAACAAATAAGGAGAAAACATGTCATTTATGTCGTAAAAATATGCAAAACGCTATGCGCTTACATTTAATTTTGGGAAAGTATTTTGAAAATATTATTATCCAGGGACCTAGATAAACACAAGTTCAGTCTAAATAATTGCTTAATATGGTGGAAATATTTCCGAATCACAAATTATATTGGTATTACGTTTGTATGGGCAATTCACTCTCCGCTGCCGTCATAATTAATGTGTTTGCATTTTGATGCTGAAAACAGTATTTTGTATACTTTATTTTTGTTCAACAGTAAAAAGTATAATTTAGTGAAAAACAGTATAATACTGTTTAAAACAGTATAGTTGGCAACCCTAACTACGTGTTACATTTTATTATAATAATGATAGTTTAAGCTAGGTCGCTACTGTGGCCGATTCTGTATAACACAATCTCTAAACTAAACTAAAATGGCAGCTTTAAATCTAGTTCTGTCCCTTTCCGTAAGGAGTATTATGAAAGGGTTAGCAATATTTGTAACTAGATGATGCCCGCGACTTCGTCCGCGTGGATTAAGTTTTTTGATTCCCGCGGGAACTACTTAATTTTCCGGGATAAAAAGTAGCCTATGTCCTTTCCCGGGATGTAGCCTACCCCTATACCAAATTTCATCAAAATCGGTTGAAAAGATGGGCCGGGAAAGCGTAGCAGACAGACAGACAGACAGACGGACAGACAGACAGACACACTTTCGCATTTATAATATTAGTATGGATGCTCTAATTTTAGTTTAGTTTAGAGATTGTGCTCTACAGAATCAGCCCCATTGACAGTCTTTAAGGAATAAGTAGGTAGGTACAATACCTTTCTATTCTTATCTCTGCTACAGAATATAAGTATTAAGTTGTTAACTTTTATAATTTCGATTATCCTGTGATTCCGATATCTAGACTTTTCTTTTAGTAGAAAGAAACCTTCGTGTTACTCATTAATTTTAGTACCACGAAGAAAGGCTTGTGATTTAAAGTAATAATAAAATTATTATGATTTTTCTAGGACCCAGTATTATTCTACTTTAAGAATATAGTATTGCTATAAATTATAATAATTAAATATACTTATTAAATTAGTTTTGGAATATTATTATACTGATTACTGAATGTATTTAATGGTTGTAAGCATGCTTTGATATTTATTTATTCGATCGAACAAACTGATTTAATAATAATAATCAAATAATAAATACCTATTATAAATCATTGAGGTATTATGTACTAATATAAATGCGAAAGTTTGGATGGATGTATGGGTGTATGGATGTATGGATGTTTGTTACTCAATCACGCTCCAACGGCTGAACGGATCTGGATGAAATTTGGCACAGAGATAGATTATAGTCTAGAATAGCACATAGGCTACTTTTTATCCCGGAAAATTAAAGAGTTCCCACGGGAACCGAAAAACCTCAATCCACGCGGACGAAGTCGCGGGCATCAGCTAGTATGTTTTTAATAACGAAACTCTACTTATGTAACGAACAAAGTGCAGTTTAAAAAAAATGTTTGAAGATACCTATTCTCTTCTAAGTCTCAAGATATTTTTTATTAACATTATGATGATCAGTCATTCGGCGGTCGGCTTCAACTAAAAATGTGGCCAATGCACGGAATCTCTGAAGTGAACAAGAATGACAGGTCTAATATCCCTGGAAATCGATAGCACTACCTATTTTTATAGACCTGTCAAGAACTTTTCCATAGAACAACAATGATTATTTTGTACCGACTAGGAAGAATCATTAAATCGTACCCAAGTAAATACATTATAATATTACTAGCTGATGCCCGCGACTTCGTCCGCGTGGATTGAGGTTTTTCGGTTCCCGCGGGAAGTCTTTAATTTTCCGGGATAAAAAGTAGCCTATGTGCTATTCCAGACTATAATCTATCTCTGTGCCAAATTTCATCCAGATCCGTTCAGCCGTTGGAGCGTGATTGAGTAACAAACATCCATACATCCATACATCCATACATCCATCCAAACTTTCGCATTTATAATATTTATATATTTGATTAGGTAGGTATGACCGTATTTCGGTTCGGTAGCTCCATAATATTATTCTGCATTTTGTCTTACTTTTACTTGTAATAATTTTATTATTTAGTTTAGAATTAGTGACTAATTAGTGTAAGAAACTTGGTGTTATAATACAATAAAAAATTTGTTGATGTGTATAATAAAGTTTTACTCATATACTTAAGTACCTACCGGTACCCTCAAATTCGACCTGATACCACAGCTGCCCCCCTAGCATGGGCCGAGACAATTTTCTCCCCGAGGAAAGGATAATCTTTTTATTCCTAAATAAATAAATAAAAACGCTAAATAACGGTGGATAAATAGTCCCCCGAGTCCCCGTGAAATGTCAAACGGGGATAAACTTCTCCTCTCCGCTGTTGCCGTGCTCTGAGAAGTGGATAAGTTAATTTTATCTCTTGTTGGTGGATAAAATCGGGGGATAAAATTTTTATCTCCGGCCCATGCTAGCCCTGCTGTTACCGAGATAATAGGTAGGTATATTTATAGAGTACCTACCCAGGTACCTACTTGTCCATATCCTTATCCATACTAATATTATAAATGCGAAAGTGTGTCTGTCTGTCTGTCTGCTACGCTTTCCCGGCCCATCTTTTCAACCGATTTAGCTGAAATTTGGTATAGAGGTACCTAGGTTATATCCCGGGGAAGGATATAGGCTACTTTTTATCCCGGAAAATTAAGGAGTTCCCGCGGGAATCAAAAAACTCTTATCCACGCGGACGAAGTCGCGGGCGTCATCTAGTTCTACATAAGTAAATTATTTCAATGAAATTACCTACTTACCTAGGTATTTTCATGACACACTTACTTATCCAGCAATAAAAAGAAGAGTTTGCTAAGTTATTTCCTGTATGGTGGACGGTGGTAACTGGTAATATCAGTGCCTGCCATTTTTACCCGACTGCGGAACGCACAGGGTTATGTGTTCATCAGTCTATATATGTTTGTATGTTCCTTGCAAGACAGCTACAGCCTAAACGCATGGACCGATTTTGATGATTCTTGCACCAGTTTGTGCCGAATATATCATTATTATCATTATCGGTTCAGCCCATATAGAGTTAGGAACGGCACTGTGGGAAAGTCTTACTGACGTAAAGTTCTTTAGTTTGTTTTGTGCGTGGTTTTGTGCATAGAGATAATAACATTGGTTTTGTGGATTTTATTTGTGCCAGCACAGCACAATTTATTAATAATAATAATAACTGACCCTGACCCCCCGGCCGTCTGGTCTCCCCTGCCGGGGTGTAATCCTCCGCCCGCTACAACAGCTATTTTATTTGTGTATTTGTGTGTGTAAGTTTATTCATTTCTATTTATTTACGTAACTTTAATAGAGATCTTTTGGCCTATACGTATTTATTTCGTATGCGGGCGTGAGTGTCAAATTCATATCGGATAATAATAATAATGTCCTCCCGACTGAATTTCGGCCACGGCGGCCTATCTCCAGAGAGATTAGCCATCTGCGCGAGAGATATTATAGTGCACAAGTGTGTGCGCATACACAGCTGGTGCACTCTCTGTTCCTTTACTCTCAAAGCCCAATGGGACGGAAAATCCGACACGACCGGAGAGAGATCAGGCGCTGGACCGACGGCTTTACGTGCTCTCCGAGGCACGGGGGTGGAACACCGCCAACTTCCTAACTCTGGGCTAGAACTGAGAATTTCTTGTTAGAAAAACCCAATACTTGTTATGGCCCGACCCGGGACTCGAACCCGGGACCTCATCGTCCGCAGTCGAACATGCTAACCACTAGACCAACGAGGCAGTCACACCACAATTTACTTCACCCATGACACGAATAAACTGAAAATAATAATATTTTTGAACGTAACTAAAGGGATCTAAGACAATTTAATGTCAGTGCCACTGAAGCCAACAGCTGCCGTTGCCAAGCCGTTGCTATGGCAACAGTGTTTGAAATTTGAATGTTTTGTTGGAATTTGTAAATTACAAAACAGATCATATTTCGATTCATGACTAGAAAATTAAGCAAAGAATGTGCTTTTTATTTTCCAAAACTTTCAATTTAACATAGAAAAGGAAGCTGAAGTTATTCAGTTGCGATGACTAAAATTATTTGTGACCGAAATTTCAAGTCCAGGTGATCCAACATTTCAATGAATCTCTCCACTACTTTGCTGTTACTATGACGAATGATGGCAAGGAAAACATCAGACATGTTACGTGCACCAACCATACAACCAGATCTGATAGGGGTAAGTTATACTTATTGAAAAGAGCAATTCACATTGCTTCACATTCGGCAGACAACAAGTCAGTGTAATTCTTTCTTTATGTACTTGTATTGTATTGTGTGATAACCTATGTGATAAATACATAATTATTGTAACATTAAAAAAAAAAAGTACCTACAACTGCTGAGTTTCTTGCCGGTTCTTCACAGTAGAATCACTCGTGACTCTACCACCGGATCCTCTCATAAGAACCAGGTGTAGTGTCACATTTCGTAAGTGGCACAAGTTGTCCTACGTGAAATAAATACCTAATATAAATAAATAATATTTTCATCATACCTATTCGAAAAACGCATATTGCCTTCAGAGGATAGCGGGAGCAAAGTGTAACTTGTAGGCCCATAGGACTATTCATTTCTCTCTTCTGATTGGTCCGAAGTCACGTCATCAATTTGTTGATCGAATATACGACTTTGCATTTCTCTGGTCTGATTGGTCCGAAGTCACGTGATCAATTTGTTGATCGGATATATGTAGGTACGTCTATACATTTTATTTAAACTTTAAATATACGTCTAAATAATGTCTATACAATTACATAGAAGGTTGATAGGAGTATCTTCTGATTGGTGCTTAAACGTATATAGGTAATGTCCATACATAGTAGGTTGATACTCCTAGCTTTTTCTCATACGTAATGATGAAAAATAGTGTGTGTCACTCGGGGCCAAATTTTTTGTTCTCGGGCAGCGTATATTGAATTCCTCGCTACGTTCAGGATTCTACTTTAGAACCCCTCGCTACGCTCGGGATTCTACTATAGAATCCTTCACTTCGCTCTGAACTCAAAATAGCGCCCTCGGGGAACAAAAATTTTCTTTGGCCCCATGTAACACAAATAACTATTAGGTCTTAGATTGGGAACACCCCTGTGCTATGAGCACAGATGTCGGTGTGGAAAAGAGGTCGATAAATTTGGAATTCACGGACTCTCTTGCCAAAGGAGCGCTGGTAGGCTTTTTCGGCATGGCTCTCTCAATGATACGATCAAAAGGGCTCTTGCCACCATAGATATTCCTGCGCTCATTGAGCCGGCAGGGATTAGTCGGGATGATGGCAAGAGACCTGATGGATTGACGCTGGTTCCCTGGGAACGGGGACGGGCGCTAATGTGGGACGCAACATGCGTAGACACATTGGCCCCGTGTCATATCAGGGAGACAGCATCAAGGCCGGGAGCCGCAGCAGAAAAGGCTGAAACCGGCAAGCGGCGGAAGTATGCCTCTCTCATAGAGAGTTACATATTTGTTCCGTTTGCCGTGGAGACCCTGGGGCCGTGGAGTCTTAGTGCCAAAAATTTTTTGCGAGATATTTCACCGCGGTTGATTGCCTCATCTGGTGACAGAAGGGCTGGCTCATTTTTCGCGCAAAGGATCAGCCTGGCTGTCCAGCGCGGAAATGCAGCCAGTATTCTCGCCACCATTCCACGCGGGCATGATTTATATAGTAATTAGGTTAGGCTAGCTAGCTTTAATTTCTATTGTATTGTTTTCAATTAAAATAAATAAATAATTTCATTTTACAGATTTGTTCAGAGTGTGCCCCTCGAAACTGAGCAAGCGTGAATTAGAAGACCTCTATTTTTCCTTGCTGGAGAACAACAAGCAACTCAAGAAGACGGTCAACGGGCAGCGGGACCAGATCAAGTTGCTGAACACAAAGGTCAATAGGATGACGGTCCAGAAGAATGCCTTGGGTAATCTGAATAAGGACTGCTGTTCTGGTGTCAAGGCAATCATTAATGAGCAGAAAGAATCGTAAGTAGAACCATAATCCATGCTAATATAAGTTATACTACAGTATGTAAGCTTGTTAATGTAAACGCGCCATAAGACTGATTTAAATGCAAAAAATCGGAACTTACATCTTCACTTGCTCTGTTCTGCTTTCAAAAGAAAGTTATTACGACCGTCAGCAATGGGTAGTACAACTCAAATAATAAAGAAAATAAAAATATGGTTCCTATTTCAGTATAGCAGACCTTAAGAATGCAAATGAGAGGCTCACGGATAGGATACGCCTCCTGAACATGAGACTGTGTTCCGCCAAGCAGTTCCTCAGACGTAGCTCCGCCCAGTCTGCAACACGCTGTGGTAAATGCTGCCTCACGCCAAACCCATCTATTAAGTAAGTTAATTCTGTCTGTTGAAAGACTGTCAGGAATCCACATCCTGAAATGAGAGTATGTTCCGCTACTTTAACAATGACCAATATTTGAATTGAAAATTTTATAATTTCTGAATTTTCCCTGGTCTGGCCTGGTGGGAGGCTTCGACCGTGGCTAGTTACCATCCTACTAGTAGAAGATCCGAATCTAAATCGAGACGTACCGGTTTGATAAGAGAATCAAATTTATTTTATAATAAATTTCATATATTAGAAAATAAATTAAAAATGGGTAGACAACAGAAATCCTGGACAGAATATTTTTAATTACTTTTTGAAAAATGATTTTTCATAAAATGTTGCAAAATGAAGATAATAATAAAATTTTATACTGGACTTAAAGTATAGAGCATATAGAATGTGCAATCGTAGGGTAGACTATTATTTCCATTATTTATCCAGGTAAATAATAGGGTAGACTATTATTTCCATTATTTATCCAGGTAAATAATAGTCTCCCCTACGATTGCACATTCTATATGCTCTATACTTTAAGTCCAGTATAAAATTTTATTATTATCTTCATTTTGCAACATTTTATGAAAAATCATTTTTCAAAAAATAATTAAAAATATTCTGTCCAGGATTTCTGTTGTCTACCCATTTTTAATTTATTTTCTAATGTATGAAATTTATTATAAAATAAATTTGATTCTCTTATCAAACCGGTACGTCTCGATTTAGATTCGGATCTTAGACTATACCGGCAAAGACGTGCCGCCAAGCGATTGAGCGTTCCGGTACGATGCCGTGTAGGGGTATGGGTATGGTATCACTTACCATCAGGTCAGATCGCAGTCAAGGGCTAAATTGTAGTAGATTTTAAAAAAAATACTTCAAGAATAATGCAATCATTATTATTTGTTTCAGAAATTCGTCAATGAGTGCTCTCAACGCTAAAAGAAGTGATTCGAACCTGCGGAGTCAGACTGAAGCTGGTTCCTGTCAATTTCTCAATAAGTGAGTAGTTTCCTCACAATGGATTGCTTATTTTCTTTTGAGTTACAAGTGGAGCTACTGTACTGAATGCGGTTTTCTCGGATTCTTTTATAAAGGGGCGGTTGAGTTAATAACTTAAGGTGGTGTTTCTAAGATTTATTATTTTAATAATCCTACTTTTTAATTTCTATGAATATTATAAATGCGAAAATTTTTGATGCGCTGAAGAATGTACATAAACAATTTTAAAAATCTGAATCCGGACATAGGGCATCGTCTTGTATTAAAATAACTGGCCAAGTGCGAGTCGAACTCGCGCACCGAGGGTTCCGTACAAACCTGTAGTAAGTTTTACGATTTATGACGTACCTATTAAAAACAAGACGAAATGAACCGCAAAACTAACTTTGTTTGTAGAGGTTTATTGTTAATATCAAAAAAACTATGCTAGTTAGAGCGTTGGTTTTATTTTTTTGTAAAACCCCCGATTTTCCCCCTTTTTTAATTAAACTAAAAATAATTTTCGATTTTTTTTATTTTAATGATGTTAGGCCACTATTAAACACAACTATTCCAAATTTCATGTCGATAGCTTTAATAGTTACTGAAATAATAGACTGTGACAGACGGACGGACGGACGGACGGACGGACGGAGAAAGTCGCACAATAAGGGTTCCATTTTTACCATTTTGGTACGGAACCCTAAAAAGAGGCATATATGTAACTAGTTTTAGTTTTAAGATACCCTCGTTAATTATCACCATCACGTCTTATACTTTCTATACTTGATGTTTAAAAAGTGTACTTTGCAGGTACCAATTTTAAATAAGCATACTTTGGACTTTGATTTATATATAACTAGCTGATGCCTGCGACTTCGTCCGCGTGGATTGAGGTTTTTCGGTTCTTTAATTTTCCGGGATAAAAAGTAGCCTATGTGCTATTCCAGACTATAATCTATCTCTGTGCCAAATTTCATCCAGATCCGTTCAGTCGTTGGAGCGTGATTGAGTAACAAACATCCATACATCCATACATCCATACATCCATACATCCATACATCCATACTAACTTTCGCATTTATAATATTTATATTGGAGAGATCGCCATGCTACGCCACGCCTGTCGTTTATAATTATAATTTTTATTGATTGCAGAGAAAATTCAACCCTCAAAGCCGATGAAAATGTTGAAGCAAGTCTAACTGAAATGTGAGTAGAATGTAACCATTTCAAAATGATAGTTACAATTCAGAATTTTGTGAGTGGCAAGTACTAGGCATATGTACTCATTTACAGCTTCACGTTTAATGTCTTAGCCCGACTGCATATTTAAAAAAATTAAAATGGCGGAAAGGTTTCTTTCCTTTCTGCGTGTCTGCTGGGTCAAGCACAAGTGGGTCAAGGTATCTTCTGGCACGCGTCTGATATTCTGACAGAGACTTCTGATAATATATACGTCCGGGCTTAAATTCATCTAAACAGAAACCCATTCGAAATTTTTCGTCATAAGTCCGTGGCGCAGTGTTGAGCGCTGTTGTCTTAACGTGCGGAGGTCCCGGGTTCGATCTTCGGCAGGGTCAATTTGGGATTTTTTTATTTCTGAATTTTCCCTGGTCTGGCCTGGTGGGAGGCTTCGGGCGTGGCTAGTTACCACCCTACCGGCAACGACATGCCACCAAGCGATTTAGCGTTCCGTTACGCTGGCGTGTAACTAGAAACCGAACAGGGGGTCTACTCTCTTTCTCTCAAACGAAACTTCGCAAACGAACGTAATTAGTCTGTTATTAGACCCACACAAAATCGTTCAATCCATTCGGTCACGAAAATTTTCTATGGATCCGTAGTTCGTCTGCGTGTACGAATACAAAATAGAGAGAAGCATAGAGATAATATTATGTAGGAGAGGAGTTAACGAAATTTCGTTCGTTTGTTTGCGAAGTTTCGTTTTAGAGAAAGAGAGTAGACCCCCAGGGGTGTGGGTTTAATATAACTGCCATTCCCCTAACAGCCCCCTTATCATGTAAGAATGTCCGATCAAAACGTTAAAGTTCGTCGTCAAAGTTTATAAACCATAACAGCGTTAAATTAGAGCTCAATTTCGTGTATCCATTCTTATACGTTCGAGTATCGTTCACCTAAACGTATAAGAATGGGCAGACGAAATTGAGCTCTAATTCAATGCTATTATGGTTTATTTTACTTTGACAAAAATCTTTAACGTTTAATGAACAATTCTTACGTAATCGGGGGGCAGGTTAGCCCGCTACCATCTTAGACTGCATCATCACTAACCATCAGGTGAGATCGCAGAAATACGATAGATTTTGCCCAAGACATGAGTGTCAGAAATTCAGGATAGTATCCTTTTATATACATAAATAGTAATTTTTTTTTCAATCAAGCAGGTATTTTTTTGTTTCACTTAAAGGAAAGACGAACCTTGCCTACAAAACAAATGTCGGACTGTGATGGATGAATTGAAACAGAAGATTGAGAATTTAGAGGAGGTGAGATACTATAATAAAATCTCTACATACAACATTACATTACACCCGTTTGCAGAATTTAGTTCCATTTACAATTTCTGCTTGAAGATATTGCTACGGCTAGTTAGATACTAGGTAATGTTATACATGCGAAAGTTTGGATGGATGGATGTTTGTTACTCAATGACGCCAAAACGGCTGAACGGATCTGGATTAAATTTGGCACAGAGATAGATTATAGTCTGGAATAACACATAGGCTACTTTTTATCCCGGAAAATTAAAGAGTTAGGTTTGGTAAGAACCAAAAGCCTCAATCCACGCGGACGAAGTCGTAGGCATCAGCTACATAGCTGGTTATAATTTTTTAATAATAGATTTGACGTAAGCCTTTGGCTTTATTATACACTAGCTGATGCCCGCGACTTCGTCCGCGTGGTGCAAGTTTTCTTGATTCCCGCGGGAATTCCTGAATTTTCCGCGATAGAAAGTAGCCTATGTCACTCTCCAGTTCCTCAACTATACCCATGCCAAAAATCACGTCGATCCGTTGCTACGTTGCGACGTGATTGAAAGACACACCAACAAACAAACACACTTTCGCATTTATAATATTAGTATGATTCCAGGAGTTATCCAAAACACACGAACAATATTCCGAGCGTATGCGTAAACTGGAGGAGCAAATGCGTGACGTGCGCGTTGAAAACACAAAAGTGAGAGCACTTCAAGCGGAGAGTGACCACAGACTTGAAGCAGAGGAGAAAAGAGCTGGTGAGCTATTGCGTAAACTACGTGATGCCGAAACGCAGTGTGGTGAGTCAACATGTTAATCTATTTCCAGGCTAATAAAGAAAGAAAAGCGTAAATTAATGGGAGAAGTTAAGGCATTTTCCCAATTTCGATTTGTGTTAAGCATTTGATTGGGTCCCGTCGAACATGTTCTTTAAAAGTTTATCAATAAAGTAAATAAAGTGCAGTCTCCTTAGGGGTACTCATTTGCTTTTCATTTCTTATAGCAATGTATTGCAAGGTTTACGTTTGAAAATCTCGACAAATATAGGTTTTCCAAAGTATGGCAATTCGATTAAATTTCGTTGCGTTTGTCTCTTGACAGCATTATGTAAATTAAAGATTGACGTAGGCTAATTATAGGTAATAAAGTTCTTCTTATTTTGTTTAATGGCTTTTATTAGTGCCACACAAGTAGGTACTTTGCCAGTGGCACGTGGAATATAATAAAGTTCATAGCACACAACTAGGCTACAATATATTTCTTACAGACAATCTAGAAAGTGAGCTACAAATAGAAAAGAGCAAAGTATGCGAGCTGGAGACTCAAGTGAAAGCAGCCGATTTATCGAGCCAACTCGCTGCGGCTTTAGAGAGGCACTTGAAGAATAATATAGTGAGTTTACTTCCTTAACTTGAAGTTCCATACTTACATAACATACTTAATAGACATAACTTGACAGGTCAATGTGCGTTTGGATGTCCCCAAATTGATTCCTGTAGTGCTAGCATGCGCACAACGAGTAAAATTATGTCTACCCGTTATCTTTATTTGTCTACCGAAGCTAACATGGTTACACATATTATGACGTTATGTGAAAAGTAGAGATGAAAGTAATATTTATTTTGTGTGGTGTTATTTCTCTACGAACCCTTACATGCCGACTATTTTTTTCTTGTAATATACCGGATTTTGTGCATGTTAGGGTAAACAAAAAATTTGCCGGCAACGACAACATCTCTCTCTCTCTCGTTGCGAGATATCTCGTTGTGCGCATGCTTAGCCTGCTGGCTTGGTCAATGTAGAGAGTTCTTCTTAAAAATTAATGTTTTCTGACATAGTACCATCAGCGTTCAATAGGTGGCAGGCAAATCGCATTTCAATGAAAAAAATCGCGTTTTGATGAAATCTGGTACGGTCTACACTCTACAGGGTTAGGTTGTCTCCCGGAAAATTAAAGAGTTCCCGCGGGAATCAAAAAAGCTTAATCCACGCGGTCGAAGTCGCGGGCATCATCTAGTTTATTAGAAGTGAACTTAGATATTTGTTCCTTTTAGTTATTGAACAAACTAAAGTTATTAACTAAAGTTCTTATTTGTTTTATCATTGTTCGTTATAGACGAACCGACGGGCAAGTTTCGTTCAAAGCAAAACGGAGCTACGAGTCCCCACATTGGACCTCTGTGCTTCTGATTGGAGTTACAGTCCACCGGTAAATTCCTTGCATTATCTTTGTCTTTAACTTGTTATATTTTTTTGAGCCCCGGTTCGGGCCATAACAAGTATTGGGTTTTCCTGACAAGAAATTCTCAGTACTAGCCCGGAGTTTGGAAGTTGGTGGTGTTTCACTCCCGTGCCTCGGAAAGCCCGTAAAGCCCCGACGGCTTTACCTGCGCCTGATCGCTCCGTCGTCTCCGGTCGTGTCGGATTTTCCGTCCCATCGGGCTATGAGTAAAGGAACAGAGAAAGCCCCTGTGCACATGCACAGTATAGGCACTATAATATCTTCCGCGCAGATGGCTAATGTCTCTGGAGAGAGGCCACCGTGACCGATATTCGGTCGGGAGGACATTATTATTTAAAAAAAACTGTGTCGTATCATGCTATTAGTCGGTGGACTATGAGCAGTTTTGTTGAAGGATAGATTGGCGAAAAAAATATAATACTTAATAAAAAAAATATCATTATTTATTATTATATTTTTTTGCTGATATTATGTTTTCACTTGACCAAAACCGTGCTTGATGGATAGCATAACTGAAGGTAGACGCGCACTTGCTTAGAAGATGCCTTTTCAGTCTTGCCTTAAAAGTTGTGTCATACGTGGCTGAAAACACGGACGCTAGATGGGCATTCCACACTATAATGGTCATATTAGAAATGTTGAGCAAAAACGTTTCCCCATAGGTTAGATGTATGTACGCCGTTAGATGGGAATCTACCACTTGAAGATGCCAAATCTGTTGTTTTCGCGCTGCTCTTTGGTAGAATGATGAAGGAGGAACAAAATTGTAGTTTGTGAGCACACTCGCCAATATAATATATCCGTTAAGATGACTTAAGTACCTTCAAAGCAAGAGTGAATAGGCATCTCCTAAGGGGGCGCGCTTCAACTTAGACCTCATCATTGCTTTGTATTAAGCGTGATTGTCGTCAAGCGCAAGCCTATCTTGCAATAAAAAAAAAAGATTGAGACTGTATGCAATTTGAATAAATAAAAACAACTTTCAAGCGGTTTAATAGTTTAGCAGAAGAAGTTAAAATCTTATAAGTCGATGATTCACAAATAAATAAAAATAATATTTATTTGCCGGAATATGGGTACAAAATAGGTCTTAAAGTGGTAATTCCCTTAACATATTCTACCATAATATGCTGGTGTGCAAATTGTTTGTTTTTAAAGTATTTAAATTAAATTATTTCATAAAATCATTGAAATAAAAATAAAATTTGCGATTAAATTACATTACATTTGATAAAAATAGCAAAAATACTTATTTAAAATTATTAAAAACATTAAAATACATTCAAAAAGACAAAATCAGCTAAATGTTAAATGTCACCGTAATAAAATACAATTTAATAATTTGATATATCCTTATCAGCTAGGTAATCCTTGATGTTAATTAAAAATGTGATATTTTTTCGTTTCTAGATGTTAGTACCCAATAATTCTGAAATATCGAAATATTCTGGACCGGAAAACGAGAACAGTGTCATTAAGAACTCAGACGACTCCGGCTATGCTGAGAAATTTGATGACAAAAAGGTAAGTATTATATTATAGTAGGTATCTACTTATTTTTGTAGCTTCTCATAAAATAAGGTAGTATCTACTTATTTTTACACGACTGCCCAAAAAAGGAGTGTAATGTTTTCAGGGTTCATGTATGTTAGTATGTGAGTTTCTTTAATTCCACCATAACTCCTTAATGCCTGAACAGATTTGGATGTATGAGGTATCGTTAGAATCCTTACATCCTCCAAAGTGACCCTTGCTATATATTATTAAATACAATATAAGGGTAGTCGTGTTTTTTTTTTTTAAATTATGTTCACTTGTTGAAGTTTCTCATAAAATAAGGCATATTTTAAAATTATTTTACCATTTAAAATCTATTAAGTAATTCAAGTTTTTGTATGCAGGGCTGCCCAAAAACTGACCAAAATATTTTGGACCAAATAGCGAGTCTTCAAGCACAACTGAATAATCTGAAGCTATCCATGGTTAGTCAAGTATTTATTTTTTATCATTGATATTAATGTTAAAACTCCCGATAATTATCTATACTAATATTATAAAGAGGTAAAGTTTGTGAGTTTGTGAGGTTGTAGGGGGTAATCTCTGGATCTACTGAACCGATTTTGTAAATTCTGGTATAGTACATTTAATATTAGCTGGCGTCTTTCCACTTGAACCTAAACAATAGGGGTAATAAACCAAACACTTATAGAGTCCATTCATTTTTAAAGAAGCCGTTTCTTCCTTATCTATTTTGTTGCAAACCAACCAGGGTTGATACTTTTGAATAATCATAGAATAATTTTACAAAATTACGTACTTACAGGTATGTTAAATAAAATACAATTACAAAAAATATTTATTTATTCTAAAGTGTAACGGAGCGGGGATGGGGCCGGAAGTAATACGCCGTGTAGCAAAGAAGATAGAGTTTATTTTCGTTTATACAATACTTTGTAGCTTAGCTAGGGTTGAGAACGCTAATACCGGGAGCCAAAAACGAAGGGGCCGTCTGTGAAAGTCGTCCGCTATCGTTTGGGAGCCTAGGTATGTAGCTTGGTATAGGAGAGCCGTCTGTGGTAGCCGTCTGCTCCTATACTGGCCTAACCGAAGGAATCCTTGATTTTGGATTCTGGATTCGGATTCGGATTGATTCACAAACATTATCCACCTCCGGTACTTAAGTTATGGAAAACACGAACCGGTAGCGCGAGTCAGGCAACTAGTGGCGCCACCTGTTGTCACAATACTACACTAGAATATCCATTTTGTTACACACTCCCCCTCTGTTCCCGAAGGCGACCCGACGAGGAGAACAGTACGAAACTAAGTACGTTTCTTAAGGCAACCACGGTGTTTTCCAGCTCGGTGGGTTCTTCCTCTGGCTCCCCCTGCACCAATACCCTTTCTAAGGTGCTCGTCAAAGGTAGGAGGAGACAGACGGATAGAACTCATGCCTATGTCATCCCCTGTGTATCCGGGGTACAGCGCCGTTGACAGAGGAGAAAGATCAACTCTGGTTTCGTTGATGGCTCTCACTGCATCTGCATACAGGTATTCGGTATAGTCTGGTGGAGTACCATCGAAACCCACACGAGGCCGCTTGGATGTGGGTAGGCTGCACTCGTTCGTGCGGGATCCCTCCATCGGGTAGCTCGCATCTCTTGTTGTAGCCGGTCCTATGTCAGTGACTGCGTTTGCTACCGGTGTCATGGTAACCTCCTCCAAGTCCTCTGGTGCCATCGCAATAGCAGTGCTGGACGCCATTTTCTTCTTGCTCGACGACTGGGCGATTATCTTCCTGGGTCTCGTCCGCAGGGTAGGTCCGCGTTGAGGGGTTTCCGCGTTGCCGTCCGTACCGGAACTCGCCAGCTTGGATGACGCAGCTCGGGTCCACGTTTGGCGCCAGTTGTAACGGAGCGGGGACGGGGCCGGAAGTAATACGCCATGTAGCAAAGAAGATAGAGTTTATTTTCGTTTATACAATACTTTGTAGCTTAGCTAGGGTTGAGAACGCTAATACCGGGAGCCAAAAACGAAGGGGCCGTCTGTGAAAGTCGTCAGCTATCGTTTGGGAGCCTAGGTATGTAGCTTGGTATAGGAGAGCCGTCTGTGGTAGCCGTCTGCTCCTATACTGGCCTAACCGAAGGAATCCTTGATTTTGGATTCTGGATTCGGATTCGGATTGATTCACAAACATTATCCACCTCCGGTACTTAAGTTATGGAAAACACGAACCGGTAGCGCGAGTCAGGCAACTAGTGGCGCCACCTGTTGTCACAATACTACACTAGAATATCCATTTTGTTACAAAAGTAATAAATCAAAACATGTGGTTTTTAAATTAGATATGACGACTCACTAATTTCTTCTGATTCCGAATTATTTTCCATGGTTTCATTGTCCGATGAGTCGCTTTCAACATTTATTATATAGTAAGTGCATGGTGTTTTTAAAAATCCTCGTTCAATTTTCTTACAGTGATTGTAAGAATTCTTCCACAGAATCGGATCCGAAGTATTAATAATGAAAGGAAGTTAACATTGGGAAAGTATCAAAAACGTTTGAAACACCGTTTGAACGCCGCACGTGTTTTGCAATACAAAGAATTCACCCGCCACGACTTAATCCTATTGTTATTGCTAATGACGGTCTCAAGTGGAAAGACGTCAGAATTGAATGTACTATACCAATAGAAAGCCACATTATTTGTGAGTGTCATAGGCTATATATTAACCCAAAAAATTAGGGAGTTCCCGTGGGAATTTAAAAACTTATTTCACGCGGACGAAGTCGCGGGCATCTGCTAGTAAGAAATAAAATTAGTACACCCAGGACATTTTATTTTGAAATGAAACACTACGAATTCGGCGTTTTTAAAATAATTTACTAATGCTTTGATTTGCTTTCTTAATTTTATTAGAAACGCATGAATACGTTACTGCAACACACTAGGACAAAGTGGAAGATATTTTCCTTAATTCATTCTTCTTCCCTTTTAAATTTTAAGAATCACAACAACCCTGGTGACAATACGAAAAGCGTAACGGGTGACTCTCTTCAGAAAAACGAGTCGGAAACAAACGAAACGTATGCCGTGATGGGTGTCAGGTCGAGTCTTAGCGAAGACATATTCCGTCCTTCGAGGCTCAAGAACCAGTTTGACCAGTACGTTTTTATTAACACCTTCCTACATATTATAGTTTTATTCACCATCATGTGGGCTCGCTCCAAACGGTTCCTCTATCGATTTGTATCTTTTAGCGCTATCTTCTAGGTTCTCAAGAAATACCAGCCGGCGTTTGACCCACCCATGCTTTTATGTTCATTTGGTTGTAAAAACCTCGCCTGTTCGTATATCAGCCACATTACAAAATAAACTATACCGTACAAAAATTCTTATAGGATTTTTTTTAGTGCTAAAGATGCATGTACAGTTTTTGAAAAAGAAATCAAAGCCTGAACATAAAATGTGAGAGTCGAATATTTCTTGCATTCATTTTAACTTGGCTATTCCACGAAATGAACACTATATTTTTTTCATTTTGAAATACAGATGTCCATCTACTTCTAGAGCGCCGGACTTCCTTATTTCTATGGAAGATATAAACAGAAGTCCTCCAAAGGGCTCAGTCAAAACTCTTAATAAGTTCGATTCACACAGCAAATTCCAAATGCCATTGCCTGTAGAAGCGCCTCGAATGCCGTATTTTGGAGAAACTGGCAATAGCCACCAATCCTTAAACCGCCCTAGACAAAGTGGGAAGAAAATTTCTAGTGATTCTATTTTTGATAAACATTTTAATGAAAGTCGTGACGTGATCGAAGATGTTGAGAAACAAAATGATGATTTGAGAATAAATGATGAAAATAGAAATGCTGATCACAATGCCAAAGAAGAAATCTTAAATGGAAGTGCTTATGATAAGAAAAGCAGACGATCCAGTCTTAAATTTCCTCATCAGGATAGAAGTAAAGTTTTATCAGTCAGTTATGATCATAATAAAACTATAGTTGGCTCAACTATAGATATTGTTGATATAGATAAAGATACTCAAGGTGATGATAACGGTAAAGTTATTCGTGCACCGTGCAAATATGATAGTGACCCCAGCGTAGAGTTTAAGGTTAGCGAAAGGAATTTGAAGAAAAAGATTCATTATGAAACCCAAAATTCGGATACTGTACCTCGTAATGATTCACATTTTGATGCTAGAGTATCTGAAAAAGAATGTGGTTTTAACATAGATAGTAACCACAAGCCAGAAGAAAACTTGGTGACTCCGAACATAAAAGATAAAATCGATAATATTAATAGTGGAATACAATACTCAAATGATTTTGGTGCTACTAAAAAGGTCGAATCACCAGGTACCAGTTCGGGTAAATCAACTTATACAGTTGAAGGCAAACCTAGTCAGGGCAAAATGACCAAAGATGCAACCTATCAAGTAGACAAAGAAATCAAAGATGCAACTATTCAGGTGGAGAATGGGGATAACCATTTGGGTAAGAAACATTACTTTTAGCATAAACTTCTGCAAATTGTAATTGTTTTTAGTGTTAGAAAGTGCATTTGTCATTGATTTTTTCCCAAACTCATTGCTATTGGCGGTGATTCTAAATCCACACCTTTCGTGAAATTTTAAAAACATTTGGTACCTTTACCAAAGATTTCAAATTTCAGTGACATCGTGCGTAGTCGAGCGTCGAAACACTTTGACGTTTAAGAAAAATGGCCCCCAAAGGCTTTGATTTAGAGCTCAAGTTCGTCCATCCACATCCACATCCAAATCTTGCAGTAAGGGTCAGTACTCTTAACGCAATATGTGGATCATTAACTCCTGCTTGTTCATGTATTTTATTTTTCTCAAAAATCAGACATTTGCCAAGGCCACGCCCGCATTTGCACGTGTCCGCACATTCCGCACCGCGACGTGTCCGTATTCCGCACGTGTAGTGGCACCTTAAGGTTTAAAACCACCTCAAGCACGAAAAACAAATTCAGACAATGCCATTGTACGAGGGATTCCATGACAGATATGCACGGGAATGGATGTCCACAGTTTGTTGGTAAGATTTAGTATAATATCCATCCTTAATATGCCTAAACCCTTCTCATTTCTGAGACCGTGCTTTATGTGAGCCAGCGATAGGTTAAGGTGATGATCTGAATAAACTAGTGGTTCGCCGCGAACTGAGACCTCGCGGTGTCCATAAACTTACAGAGCGCCATCTATGTGAAGTTCTGTTAAAAATAGTGAAGCTAAAATTAAATAATTTCGTTTCCTTAGAATATTTATCTAATTTTAGTATTTGTTGTTCAAGTACAGGATTTAATTCAAATAAGTGATCAAGTTTCAGGCTCAGCCTTTTCTTTTTAAGCACAAACGAATAAATTTGTACAGAGCGCCATCTATTGACAACATTGTGAAGTTTGTTAAAAATACGTATGCTCATTAAAAATTAAATAATTTCGTTTCCTTATAATATTTATCTAATTTTAGTATTTGTTGTACAAGTACAGGATATAATTCAAATAATTAATCAAGTTTCAGGCTCAGCCTTTCAGAAAATTGGGAGTTCTGAGGTCATCTTTGGACGTCAGAAAATCACCACTTTGAAAGCCCCCCATTTCGTCAATTTTAGGGGAAAAATTAAAAAAAAAATATTTTTGGACTCCGTTCCTCATTATCTTTAAAATGATATACCGCAACCCTATGTAATGCTATAAAAAATATTTTACTTCGCATTCGCTTCTATGAGAGCCCCCCTGAAATAAAGATTTTTATAACTTTTTAAGCCATATTCGGCGGGAGGCCATCGGTTTACATAGTATATTTAAATTTGAAGTAATTACGTTCAGTAATTCAGAAGTTATAAGGCTCTGACAGACGGACGGACGGACGGACAAGTGCCAATTCACCCAAGTAGACTCAGAGACCTTCGCTTCGCTCGGTCAATAAAAGGAAAAGGCATCGATTTACCAACTAAGGATACAACATTACCTACAAATTAATACTCAACAAGCGTCCACAATCGCTTATACAAACACAGCTATAGATAATATAGAATGAGACACCAAACGGTTCACAAAAACCAACCATAGAGCTTTATATTTAGGGTTCAATTTTGTAATAACAATTCGACACATACGACATTTTGTCGCCTAGTGTACTCATGCGTGACTGAGGCGAAAATTGTTCACAATATCTATTTGTGTACAATTTGACCGTGCCGTTTTTTGCGTTCCGATGGTGCGTCTAAGGTATTGGTAAGTCAATGGGAAAAGGTGACTGATTGACTGACTAATATATCAACGCACAGATCAAATCACAGGACGGATTGGGCTGAAATTTGGCATATTGATATTATGACGAAAGCATCCGCTTGGAAAGGATTTTTGAAAATTCAACTCCTAAGGGGATAAAATAGGGCTTTGAAACTTGCATGAAAATCGAACCTAAATTGAGCGAATTCGCGGGCCAAAGCTAGTGATACATATATATGAATAAGATCTGTGTAACTTTGAAACTAATTTCAGGAGTAAAATCATCCGTCAATGGGCAGTCAGCCAAACGATCTCGGATGCTACATCCCATGAACGCCTCAACCCCCAACCACCAGAAGACCTATAAAGTGGAAGGAACAGCTGAAGTGACGCGGTCCACCTCGCCTGATAACACGGATCATGAAATATCTTCTCTGACAGATTTGCCCAATGAAGGTACGATAGTAACTTACCGTTACCATGCTATTGTAATGTAAGATGTAGATCGTTTATGCTGAGTGTTAGTTAGGCTTTGTGCTGAGTGAGGAGCCTTACTTATGTAAGTATATATTGTAATTTTTGTTTTGGTTTTCGTGGGCAAATAAATGAATTATCTATCTATCTATCTATATTAGTCCAACCATTTATTTTACTTTTGACATAAGCACGCCTAAGAACTTTCATAATACTTTGGTATTTGGCGCTCAATACTGACCCTTGAGGTAAGAAAATGTGTGGCAGAACTAGTAAATAAAGGTATTTTCTTTCTTATTGCGCCAGTGAGTCAAATTTTTACCATAAGGCTTCAATCTATGACCCTATGATTCCAATGAAAAAACTAGAAGTTTAATTCGCTATAATCCGCCACAGAAGGTAAATCTATGTGGTACAGTGCGTATCTTGAACTTGCAGCCCGCGATATTCTCCACACCACAAAAATGTTCCAAAATACCCTCAACAAGATTTCAATAAGATTTATGTGGTGTCAGAGACTAGATATAAAGTGGTGTGGAGGATATCACGGGCTGCAAGTTCAAGATACGCACTGTACCACACTGATCACAATGCCAAAGAAGAAATCTTAAATGGAAATGCTTATGATAAGAAAAGCAGACGATCCAGTCTTAAATTTCCTCATCAGGATAGAAGTAAAGATTTATCAGTCAGTTATGATCATAATAAAACTATAGTTGGCTCATCTATAGATATTGTTGATATAGATAAAGATACTCAAGGTGATGATAACGGTAAAGTTATTCGTGCACCGTGCACATAGATTTACCTTCTGTGGCGGATTATAGCGAATTGAACTTCTAGTTTTTTCATTGTTATGGACTTCCGCAAAGTAACGCATGCTTCTATCCAATACCTATGATTCCAGACAAAAGTCCTCGAGATTACATCTCCCCCGGGGAAGAAAAGGCTACATCGACGTTCTCTGACTCCTACGCGGCCGCCACCACCACAGACTATGGCTCGTTGAGTCTGGGAGAAATACCTATCTCTGGAGGTACACACATTTGTCTTCTATAGGTACTAATATTATAAATGCGAAACTTTGGATGGATGGATGGATGTTTGTTACTCAATAATGCCAGAACGTCTGAACGGATCTGCATGAAATTTGGCACAGAGATAGATTATAGCCTGGAATAACACAAAGGCCTCAATCCACGCGGAAGTCAAGGGGATCAGCTAGTTTAGTCACATATCATAGTGCATAGTTAACCAAATGGCAAACACATACTTTTTTTTTTTAATGTATTTATTTATTTATATTTTCAGCTAAAAAGCTGTCCGATACACAAACGAGAGATAAACAGGCTGATTCAATTCCGTAAGTATTTTAATTGGTGGACTTTCATTTTCAAAGCTCCAAAACCAGGAAATTTATTGTATTTTTTTTGCAATTATTAATAACTAGTAGATGCCCGCGACTTCGTCCGCTTGGAGTTAAATTTGTATTCCCGCAGGAACTCCTTAATTTTCCGGGATAAAAAGTAGTCTATGTCCTTCCCCGCGATGCAAACTATCCATGTACCTACCAAATTTTATCAAAATCGGTTAAAAAGGTGGGCCCTTAAAACGGAACAGACAGACAGACACGCTTTTTATAATATTGATATGTATTAATTATAACGGACTATCTTTTCAAGCAATTTTGAATATATTTAGTACAGAGATAGGTTTCATCCCGACCAAATCTAAAGGACAATATTTTTTTAATATAGAGAGGAACGAGCAGGTTGGTCACCTGATGTTAAGTGATTACCGTTGCCCATGAACATGACACTCTGGAAAATCAAATTATTTATATTTATATTTATTTATTTAGACAACCAAAAATTGCAACATTAAAAAAACCTTAAAAACTAGACACATTTAAAATGTACACTTGTTAAATGAGCAATTTATCAAAGGTGCCACATCATTCACTAAAAAATAAATAAAAAGCTTATGTGCGTAAAATTAAAAGTAAAAGTAAAAAAGTGCACTAAAAAAAAATCTAAACTTATACAAAAATTATACAATTTAAATTTTAGGAAAGAGAAAAAAAAAATATTGATAGACAGTTGAGAGTTGAGACAACTTAAGTCGACCTTAACAATCTTAAAGTTTCTTTTTTAAATTTTGGGAGCATATCATGAAAAATGTCTACCTCTGTACTAATGGAATTATACGTTTTATCGATTAATTTCAGCATATCGACAACGTCATACAAAATGGAGGAGGCTCTCAACGCTATAAGCGAAGAGTTGACGCGATGCCGGGAGCTGCTGCAGGGACAACTGCCGGCGCAGGTGATCCCCGGGCTCTTAGACTATAGCGGAGGATATTAGTGTAGTGTAGATATAGATATTAAGTGTAGTGTAGATAGATAAGAACGATGTTTAGATAGAAAAGAATCAAGACATAAATAAATGTTAAACGAAAAAGTGGCTGACTGACTGACTGATGAATCAACGCACAACTCAAACCACTGGACTAAACCGGTTGAAATTTTCCATGCAGATGGGTTTTTGAAAATTCAACTCCTAAGGGGGTTTGAAGCGAATCCGCGGGCAAAAGCTAGTAATAATATTAATCCTCCCGACCGAATTTCAGCTACGGTGGCCAATCTCCAGAGAGATAAGCCATTTGCGCGGGAGATATTACAGTGCACGAATGTGTGCGCAAACACAGGTGCACGCTATTCCCTTACTGTTATAAGCCGATGGGACGAGAATTCCGACACAACCGGAGAGAGATTAGGGGCAGGGCCGACGGTTTTACTTACTCTCCGAGGCACGGGGGTGAAACACCACCAACTTCCTATCTCCGGGCTAGTACTGACAATTGCATGGCAGAAAAAATCTAATAGTTAAACCCTGACCTGACCCGGGAATCGAACCTAGGAACTCGTCAGTTAACAAGCAGAGTTTATTTGTACTTATATAAAATATGCGAAAGTGTGTGTTTGTTTGTTGGTTTTCCGCTGCGAATCATCGCGTGATTTATTGCATGTGAATAGTTTAGGACCTGGAGAGTGACATAGACTACTTTTTATCCCGGAAAATTAAGGAATTCCCTTAGGAATTAAAAACTTATTCCACGCAGACGTAGTCGCGGGCATGAGCTAGTGTGACAGTAAAATTATCAACACGGAAAAAAAGCTGTAGATTTCGTGCGTTTTTCCGCTCGCAGAACCCCGTTAGATGTGTCCCTAGCCTTAAGTATACTTTGGTTGTGTTAAAGTTTTCCAGTATTTTTGTAAACTTAGTTTATAGTAGGTAATCAGAAAGCAGATAGATTAAATAGGTAGGTAGAATAATTATACTTATGTTTTCTGATTGGTATAAGTTCCTACATTTTGCATTTACTTGTATATGTACCTAAGTATAAAGTACCTAATTGTATACGTTTTCTTTGTATCCATTAGAATAATATGATGAATATATATTTATTTTTCAATTCGAAATTTAATTGTTTTATTTTAATCTGTATTTATACCTATAAAAATGAATTAATAGTTTTTGTATAATCTGATATACTTACACCTAAAATTATAGTAACTTGGATTTTTAAAATTATTATACAAGAACAAAAATAAAGAGTAGAAAATATGTAGAATAAGGAACTAAACTACTAAACTGAATTTTTATTCTCATTTCAAATCTACACTAGTTTTTCTACCGTGACTTTGGACACGAATTCTAAAGTTACCCAAAAGATAGTCACCTCAGTAACAGGTTCGCCCGTTGTTTTATGTTATTGAAAGGATACATAAAACAAGTGACAACCAAAACATCGACAAAATATAAGAAATTCAGAACAGGATTCAAGTAACAACCCTAAGTATGTGTACACAACATTAGATATAAAATTTTAACGTTTAAACTATCGTGAGTGATATTTATTTTAACTATACATAACTCCCGGATAAACTCACGTGTTATGTCGGAAAATGCCCGACTAGTTTCGAACCCGTTCATATTATTCATGAGCTTGCTCGCGCTACGCAGTCGCTGTCTGACTGCGGGCCGCGTACCGTAAAGCTCTCTTCGAGTTATTATAAAACTAGCTGATGCCCGCGACTTCGTCCGCGTGGATTGAGGCTTTTCTTCCCGCGGGAACTCTTTAATTTTCCGGGATAAAAAGTAGCCTATGTGCTATTCCAGACTATAATCTATCTCTGTGCCAAATTTAATTCAGATCCCTTCAGCCGTTGGAGCGTGATTGAGTAACAAACATCCATACATCCATCCAAACTTTCGCATTTATAATATTTATATTTGATTGATTCATTATACGCACGACGGAACGGAGACGGTATATGTGTTTGCCCTAAGAGGTTGTGCGTTTGTTTGTTTGTGCACTTTTTTGTTACCATTTTCCTGGAAAGCTACTGAACCTATTATAATGCGGTTCTTTGCATTCGATATGTATAGATTCTGAAAAGGTTCTTAGAAATATTTTATTGCCATAGTGCACCACGCGGGGTTGCAATCGTGGTTTTATTTTGTTATTTATCATTTTAACACATTGCCGGCTCGCTACTCAGTAGGAGCCTCCTCTCGGAATGCAAAGGGTTCAGCCATAGTCCACCACGATGGCCATTAACAGCTCTCTTCGATCATAATTACCATTTTTAGATTTAGAAAAAAATTTATTACTTGTAAATGTTATGAAGTTCACGTGTGCTCTAGACTATAACCTTTTTTGTGACCACACAGAAAACCCATGTCCTAATCCGGGACAACTCATCGATGACGGAGGAAACGCCCATAGAGTTGCGGCGCGCGGAGGGGAAAGCGCGCATCGGCGGCGCGGCCACGCCCAAGTGCATCTTTACCATACACGTTGGCACCGTGGTTTTGTCTGACCAGGTTGTTTGCTATAGTTCATTTTTAGGACAGGTGAAGCCGCGGTCATAAACACTAACGAATTGGGTATTTGACAACTAGTCAAATCAGCAACTCTTTTTCAAACGTCAAAACGCGTGCCTAGTATGGGGTTTTGTATGAAATATTGCATATTGATGTCATCAAAGTTCGACTCACTTTTTTACTTTAATCGATAGTTTAAAATAGTTATTCAACATAAAACTAGCAGGGGTCGTGGATATTACGACTTTTGGGAGATGCTATGTTTAATAATCACTAAAAAACAATTTATTTGAAAAGTTGTGAAATGCCCAAATGTACTTTATTGGTAATGGTGAATGAGTGTCTTGAATTGGAGAATTTCCTGGGGAAGGACATAGGCTTTTTATCCCGGAAAATCAATGAATTCCCTAGGAAATTAAAAAAAAAACAAACCACATGGTCGAATTCGCGGGCATCAGCTATTAATTAATAGTCAATGCACGTACCTACATAACCTGACTTACCAAGTCACCATTTTACCAAGTAAAATGTCAGCCGTGAATTCAGGGCCGAGTTACGTGACAGACTGTAATGTGCTCCCGTGGCGAGTCGCTGGCGCTAACATGGTGGTTCTATGTGACGAGCTGTAATGTATGTGACAGGTTATAATGTATGACGTGACAGGCTGTAATGTACGTGACAGGTTGTAATGTATGTGACAGACTGTAATGTATGTGACAGCCCGTCATGTATGTGACAGGCTGTAATGTGCTCCCGTGGCAAGTCGCTGGCGCTAACATGGCGGTTCTACAACCAAACGGCGACCATGACTCGCTTGCTGGCAGGCAGGGTCATGCCGTTTGACTTCTCCACGGAGTACGACCTCAAGATCACCGACCATTTCCTGAATTACTTGAAACTTGTAAGTTTGTTTGTTTCATTTATTTCTGCTTATGTAAACTTTTAGGCTCAAGAATTTCTACGATTATTATCACTGTACAGTGTACGGTCACCGTAGATAATATGCCTCAACACCGGAATATTTGATGAACTCCCTTTCTTTCTTACTATATAATAACAACTTCCCATGCTTTTGAGTCACTGCGCTGGTAATGTGAACATTTTGGTACTTTATTTACGCTACCACAAAGTGTTGGAACAATATGCCGCCACCAATATACTATTTAAATTAAAATAGGTACATATCCACCGTATACATTGATATACAAGTACTTTCCAACGTTTTCGAAATTCACGACGCATACTGTTGTACTGGGCTGTGTCATAAATGTGTGACTAACATTTTGCGCTCAAGGTTAGCGTGGTCCATTCAGACTCCATCATCATTTTCCCATCAGCTGAGTCCACACTTGTCAAATATAGAAAACCAGGGTCATAGACCTTGTGTCGTCAGTCTATTTTTAAAGTGCGTAAAATTGTTACAAAACAATTCCCTCAAAAACTTGGCAGTGATTGTTCCTATTTAGATAATTGTACGATCGAGTTTATTGGGCTGATTTAGATAAATATGATTATAAAATAGTTTATTTTGAGCAGTCGATGTCAATGTCAATTTTCACAACACTTGCATTGTGATCATTCATCTATACACTAATAATTATATAAAGAGGTAAAGTTTGTGAGTTTGTGAGGTTGTAGGGGATAATCTCTGGATCTACTGAACCGATTTTGAAAATTCTGCTACCAATAGAAAACCACATTATTTGTGAGAGTCATAGGCTATATATTAACCTGAAAAATTAGGGAGTTCCCGTGGGAATTTAAAAACTTATTTCACGCGGACGAAGTCGCTGGCATCTGCTAGTCATCAAAAACCTATAAAAGACTTTGTCCTAAGTGACTGACAGACATCTTACAGCTCAAACGGCTGCACATCGAAATTTAAAATTTTGAGAGAATATTCCTTGAGTACCCTAGAGGGTTAAAGGAAGGAATTTTCGAAATTCCGCCCCCAAGCAGGTAAAATAGGCGATTCAAGTTATTTCCATGTAACTTGGTAGAACAGGTATATACATACTTGTATTGTAGTTAGCGCTTATAATCAACAGATTTTAACTGGATGGCCAAAGGACAAGTGGGGTGTGAGATTTTTATTTGTGATTCCACGCGCCTAATTCAGTAGCAAAGTAAACCTCTCTTTTGTTTGTTTGTTTTATATACTTTATTGCACATATTATTGAAATGCACAAAGGCGAACTTAATACCTAGAGGTATTCTCTTCCAGTTAACCTTTGGTAGTGGGGACAGGGTTGAGAACAGTGCGTATAATAATTTAGAGAGAAAAAATTGGGGAAAGAAGAAACATATTTAGGTAGTAGGTAATAAAGTGAAGAAGGTATGATAATATTATACAATGCTGTAAATTTGGCTTATATATAGAATTAAAGTAAAATTAAATAGATAAATATGGTGGAGGGATTCTCTTTCAGGAAGAAATGCCGATAGTAATCTGCGAGATGGAAAAACAGGAGGAACCATTCGCGAGCTGCGCCCTACCGCTCCGGGACGCGTTGCTGCACACCAACCGACGAGTCGATATGTCTCTGGCACTCGTAAGTATATCGTCACCAGCATTGTCATCATTTCAGCCCAACGTCTCTTGTATTTTTTTTTTTTTTTTTAATCTTTATTTTTTCGGAGGCTTTTGTAGCTCTTGTATTTGGGATTGGGAAGTTGCCTATGTCAATCAAATAATCAAATATCAAATAAATATTATTAATGCGAAAGTTTGGATGGATGTGTGGATGTATGGATGTATGGATGTTTGTTAATCAATCACGCCCCAACGGCTGAACGGATCTGGATGAAATTTGGCACAGAGATAGATTATAGTCTGGAATAACACATAGGGTATCCTGGAAAATTAAGGAGTTCCCGCGAGAACCGAAAAAACCTCGATCCACGCGGACGAAGTCGCGGGCATCAGCTAGTAGAACATAAAGACGTAATAATCCACGCCCTTGTCAGTTTTATGTTTGAAAACCATTTTAATTACCAATTATAGTAAATTTTGATGACGTCACAAGCAATTATTTCATACAGTATCCCACACTAAACGCACATTTTGAAATATGCATTTAGCAGATATTATTATGAAATACCTAATATGATATTACTAGATGATGCCCGCGACTTCGTCCTCGTTAATTGAGGTTTTTAATTCCCGCGGGAACTCTTCAACTTTCCGGGATAAAAAGTAGCCTATGTCCTGCCCCGGGATATAAACTATCTTTGTACCAAATTTCATCAAATCGGTTGAGTAGTTGGGCCGTGAAAGCGTAGCAGACAGACAGACACACTTTCGCATTTATAATATTAGTATGGATGCTCTTACTCTACAATTATTTTTTTTTTGAAAATTTTTTATTTCCAAAAACACATCCTAATGGATTCTACCTTCCTATATATAGATCGTGCGCGAGTTGAATGCAGAGCTTATGTATGGTGACACATACATAAGCTCTGCATTCAACTCGAGTGCGAACTATACTTCTTTCAAAACTTACATATTACATATCAAAAATTTTCGGAACCGGCAGGATTTGAACCTGCGTCTCTCTGGGAATCGCGCCCTGAGCGCCTGGACCACTCGGCCACGGTTCACTTACCTGCCAGTGACGAAATTTCAAAAGAAAAGAAGAAAAAAAAAGAAAGAAAAGATAAAAGAGTCCCATCGAATATGGGCCTTTGAAAGTAGTTTCGATACTGCAATGTGTCGCTACTGGATGGCATAAACAGTCGCGTTAAAAGACTGGATTAAAAATGCATATTTCAAATTTCGTCACTGGCAGGTAAGTGAACCGTGGCCGAGTGGTCCAGGCGCTCAGGGCGCGATTCCCAGAGAGACGCAGGTTCAAATCCTGCCGGTGCCGAAAATTTTTGTTATGTATGTAAGTTTAGAAACTTTCCTCGTGTGTGAAGCACTGTAATAAAATTATAAAATTATACTTCTTTCATACTGCATAGTCCTATTCTTATTCACAGTTTTAATGTCTTCTGTAATTACTTGTACTGTGCAATAAATATTTAAATCAATAAATACCTATTCAATGTTCAGATGGCCGGGCCGCAGATGTTTCTAGAACAATCGATGAACAATCTGGAGACGAACGAGGAAGTGGGGGTGCTGGACGTGTGGTGTTTGTTGCGTGTGGAGCCAAGCGCTCTGGCTGCCATCAACTCTTCCATCATCAATGTAAGGGAATCCATGTAGGCGTCAAGTCAAATATGGAGATCCTGGAACCAGGGTCACCGATAAAGCTTGACGAGTTGTGAAGTTGGGGGGTTGCTACTTAATATTTAAACAATACAATACTAACATTGAAATAGACGATAACAATGAAAAATTAAAAACAACCGATTAAATAGTTACATAATTTTTATACCTATAGGTAGGTACCTATATATCTATTCTACAAAAACATCTTTCTTATTTATTGTTCTTTAATTTAAATTTCTTCATTACTAACTAGTGTCTGATAAATACTCTTGGACCCACTTGCACAACGACTCTTAAATTGATTTAGTTAAATATATTAATGCTGTCCCTTTTTGGCAACTACAACATGCTTTGCCTAAAAGGGAAAGCATTACAAAATTTAACTAAATTAGTTTAAATGTCCTTGTGCAAGCGACCATTAAACTCGTAAACTCTGTTTACGACTCGTGTTCAGTAGTGAGTCGGCAATGGGCTGAAGTGGTAATGATGGTGAATGTCCCCTAAATTAGAGCCAGTCTCCCCGCGCGACAGCGTACAAGAGCCCGCACCGCTCGTCCCTGATGGAACAGATGCTGGACGACGACCAGTCCGTGGAGGATCGCACCTCGCAGGAGCTGCGCGTGCGCACCAGAACGCGCACGGTATGTGTTTGTACGGGAGCAGGTGATGTGACGCTAGTAACTCTTTGCATTCACTTCCGTTATCCGTTGTCTGATATTTAATTGCGTTGTCTCAAGACTACGAGGGTCCCAAAAGCGCCTTGCAGCGCACAACGAGATATCTCGCAACGAAAGAGATATGTTGTGGTTGCCGGCTAATATCTCGTTCACCCTAACATGCACAAAATCTGGTAGGTATATTACGAGAAAAAAATAGTCAGCATGTAAAGGTTCGTAGAGAAAAATACCACAGATAAGAAATATTACTTTTAGGTCTACTTTTGACGTAACGAGACAAGTCATATGTGTAACCAAGTTAGCTTTGGTAGATAAGTAGAGATAACGCGAGAAAATGGGTACCTACACGTAATTTTACTCGTTGTGCGCATGCTAGCCCTGCAGGGGCTCTATAGCCCTTAATGCGTAAAAATGATTGCTTTACTTACCCAAGTGTACCAAAGTTTTGCGTATTATCAGATGTTTGTTGCTTTGGCCATGATAATATAGTCATACTCTATCCCTCCCTCACTACGTACATACATACAAGTATATCAAATAAATATTATAAATGCGAAAGTTTGGATGGATGTATGGATGTGTGGATGTACCTATGGATGTGTGGATGTATGGATGTATGGATGTTTGTTACTCAATCACGCTCCAACGGCTGAACGGATCTGGATGAAATTTGGCACAGAGATAGATTTTAGTCTGGAATAGCACATAGGCTACTTTTTATCCCGGAAAATTAAAGAGTTCCCGCGGGAACCGAAACCTCAATCCACGCGGACGAAGTCGCGGGCATCAGCTAGTAGTTACATACGTAAGTAAGTATATAGGTACAAGTACTTAAGAACCAGAAGAGGCGAATTTAATTTTTGCTTTGTTGCATGGTCCACAAGTCATCTGACTATACGAATTTTAAGGATGAAATGGCTGCCGAAAAGAAACCTACAGTAAGTTGCCATAAATTCTACAAGCATTGTTACTTGGTTACATATATCTATACTCAATATTATAAATGCGAAAGTTTGGATGGATGGATCCAAAAGCACTTGTTAAAGTCTACTTGAATAAAAAAGATCTGAGCTTGAGTTTGATGAATGGATGTCTGTTACTCAATCACGCCAGAACAGCTGAACGGATCTTGATGAAATTTGGCACAGAGATAGATTATACACATAGGCTACTTTTAATCCCGGAAAGTTCCCGCGGGAACCAAAAAAACCTCAATCCACGCGGACGAAGTCGCAGGCATCAGCAAAGTAAATTGTACTAAATTAAGATACTTAGATTGGTTATGGTTTTTTTCAGCCAAAAATTCCAGTCGCTGTGATAGAAGCTGAAGTCTTTAGTGGATTCTATAATATATGTATATCATATATTTTATCTAAGCGGTCAATATGAATGCAGCCTCTTCGAAAAGTACCTACGGGGTTCGAACACACACCTACAACTTTTCGAAGCTATGTGCATTTTTTTTTTCAACGATGTCGGAAAACATCGTGTGGAAACCTAGATGGACCTTTTTTATAATTTGGAAGCTCACTTTCAAAAATGCGCGTCTAGTTTTACTTTAAAACTAACACACACTAATTTTATTAATATTTTTTTAAAATCTATAGACTACATGAGACAAGCTTTAGGGGTAACTTTAAAAAATTATAATTTTTTAAAGAAAATTGGAACATTTTATTACATGAGGTTTTTTATTAAATTTCAGAAAAAATCAAGTGATTCAACAAGTATTTACGACATATTGAAGAGTAAAAAGTGGATCCGAAAGAGGAGTAAGTTAAGCTACGTACCTAACAATCTTATGGTCATCAAAATCGTGAAAATGTAAAAAAATTATGCCATGACTCGCATCGTGAACTTCAATAGATATTCATAAATAAGGTAGGATTAGGAATGGCCTATTCAGTTAACCTCTAAACCGTACAAAAAATACATGTAGAGCAAAGTCTAGAATTTACCAAAAATATAATTGTAATAATATAATGCTGGATCATCGATGCGAACAGGCGTTACTTTGCGGAAATCCAGAAAAAACTCTATTAGTAGAACAGTAAGTGCGGGCCAAAAAATTGTCCTTAGTCAGCTAAAAAAGTATTATATTTTATTCTTGCAATAGGTTCAATAAGCAAAGATTCCAGACCGGAAGCAAGTAGACATAAATCTGTATCCTACGACCCCAAGCTACCCTTATCGCAAAGCAGCTCTATTTTGGAACATAAAGATAATAACGTAAGTATTTAACTCTCTCTTATTAAGTCTTTTTATTACCATAAATTGTAATTTGGTATAGGAGGCGGCAAGTTATTCCAACACTTAGTAGCTGTGCAATCAATGCTGGATATTTCACGATACGCGGTGACAGCCTAATGGTTAAAATCTCTTCATCTTATTCGGGTTCTTAACCCAAGAAACGCACCACTATCTATGTTTTCGGAGTTTACTTCGCACTTGCTTTAACGGTGAATGAAAACAGACTGAGAAATCCTGCATGCCTAAGAATTCTCCATAATATTCTCAAAGGTATGTGAAGTCTGTCATTCTACAATTGGCGAAAATGATGGGAAACCCTTCTCATTTTGAGAGGAGCTGTTTTCGCTTAGCAGTGAGCCGGCGATAGGTTGTTGATGATGATGTAGTTAAACCATGAAGTAATTCGTAAATCGTTACTTATAACTTAATTAGGGTAAGTCCGGGATAGTTGGCCATAGTTTTTACAAGGCTGTGTCAAAATGAAAACAAATGCATTATCTTAATAACTTTTATTTATTTTTATAAATTGAACATTAAAGTTTTACAAAATCAACACAATTATGTATTTATTAAATGAGATCAACCTTAAAATTACGTTTTTTTAAAAATTACGATTGGCCATCTCTCCCGGGCACCCTGGGTGAGATAGCCATATGAGTAGGGTAAAGATGGCCAGTTATTCTGCACCATGACTGTAGTCCTTCTTACTCTTTGGTTTTATTTTTTGGTTATAATGTTTTTTTAAGCTTTTTCCCACATGCTGAGCACTTCTCGTCAAACTCTGTACAATTTTCATGAACCCAAAAATTGCACAAGACACACTGGATCCAATCCTCAGTGAGGCGAGTTAGGTAGAAGTTTTCTCCACACCCTACACAGTTATCCTCTTCTTTTGTTAAATTCTCATCTGAAAAATCGTGCAGTGATGGCTCTTCATCGTCATCACTCTCTCAGATATTGTTATTATTGGTTTTTTTCTTCTTGCAGCACGGTTTGTGATCTTTTTTTGGACTCTTTCTGTTTTTATTTTTTTTACTGTCTTCTTCTCGTCCTTCGTCTTCTTTTCCTCTTCTTTAACTTTTCTTTCTTTAATATGTTCATCAGATGTTAATAGCTTACCAACTTGCTGAGATCGTTTTCGAACCTCTTCAAGTTTTTGTGGAATCGGTGATATTTCCTTCAAAATTTGCGATGGAGTGACCTGTAAGTTTTTATTCGCTTTTGGAGTGCACGGACCATCAATTGCAGTGTTGCACGAGTTCTTACTACGTTTACAAGGTATCATTTCCGGGCTGTAATTTGAAACTCTGTCAGGTTCTTCAAAACAATCCGGAGGGCAAATGTTTCATCGGTTGATTCCAACCCGAATTATGATTTATTTATAGGTAAGAACATGGACTTGCTTAAAAAATGCGATTTGGGAATGACGGCCATATGGCTATCTATCCCCACCTTCTTATGGCCATCTCTCCTAATTTTACGGGAGAGATGGCCATACCTATTAAGAAAGAAAGAATATTTAATACGTGAAGACATTTGAGGTTATAATATAGCTGCGCAAATGAACTTTTTAGAAAATGTAAAAACAGCCCTTATTTTTACAAAACAAAATCGTAATATAGTAAAACAACACCCTTACAGAAATATTACTGTGAGTAGAAAACATTATGTAGTATATTACTTACCTTTTCGTTTTATTTTCTCAATAATTTTGCGTTCCACTAGCACTCACGCACGACGCTAAGCGAACTGAGCCGTGACGGGCGACATCTAGCGAGTAATTACTGAAATATTTCGATTGGCTATCTCTCCCGTACGGCCATCACCCCCGGAATTACCCTAGCCGATGCCCGCGGCTTCGTCCGCGTAGATCGAGGTTTTTTGATTCCCGCGGGAACTCTTTAGTTTTCCGGAATAAAAAGTAGCCTATGTGCTATCCCAGACTATAATCTATCTCTGTGCCAAATTTCATCCAGATCCGCTCAGGCATTCTGGCGTGATTGAGTAACAAACATCCATCCATCCATCTAAACTTTCGCACTTATAATGTTAATGTTAACATAGATAAAACATAACTTCTAGGCAAGCCCTTCGACTTATTCTGCATCACCTTTTGACAGCAAGTTTAATTGCAGCCAAGCCCACCCACCACTACAGCCCATTAACGTTCCACTGCTGGGCACAGGCCTCCACTCTCATAGAAGAGAGGGAATTAGAGCTTAGACCCACCACGCTGCTCCAATGCGGGTTGGCGGGCTTTAACGACTATTATCATGTTAGTGATAATAACCGGGACCGACGGCTTAACGTGCTCTCCGAGGCACGGGGGTGAAACACCACCAACTTCCTAAATCCGGGCTAGTACCGAGAATTTCTAGTCAGAAAACCCCAATTTAACTATGGCCCGACCTGGGACTCGAACCCGGGACCTCGTCGGCCACTAGACCAACGAGGCAGCTTTGACCAACGAGGCAGTTAAATAAATTTAAAAAAAAACTTTTTAGGTGCACATCATTGCCACCGACGACACTCCACAAAGCATCGACATAACGGTAGTCTGGCTGGCATTGAACGAAGATTGTAAAGCCATGACAGACCCCGCGGTTAAGAGGCTGTATATAGCGTATAGCTTTCTGGGGAGGAGCGGCGCGGAATTGGAAACCCCTACCAGCCTGCCCAAGCCTAAACATTACATGGACAAGTTGCATTTCATGTTCAAGAAGAGTGAGTTCGTTTATACGAGTATTGTTCCAGCGGCTAATTATGTTATATCATAAATATAATTATGTAATTTCCTATATTTGTGAGACGGTGATAATAAAAAAAAACCCGGCTGAGTTTTTTGTGGGCTCAGACCAGGGCGCGTTTCGAACCCTCGTAGCTTTAGTCTTAAGATACCGTTGTTAATTATCACCATCAACTCTTATTCTTTGTAAACATGACGTTTAGAAGGTGTACTTTGTAGGTGTCAATTTTGAAAGATGATTTGAGTTTGACTTTGAGTTTGAGTATTTATAACTAAATCTTAATAAAATATGATCAGTTTTTCAGCAGATCGAATATAATGCCAAAAAAAAAGTTTATAACAATCTTATTGGGGGGAAAAAATTATCGATTTTTACTCGTATAAAATTGGGTTGCAGGTAGGTAATTGGTTAAGAGGACCTCGATAATTACTTAGGCTACTTTTTAGCCCGAAAAATTCCCGAAATGCAAAAAGTTCCTTACCCGACTAATAAATAAGTATTTCTAAGCGAATTAAGTTAGTTCCTAGGGTAAAAATTAACGAAAGGTGTCGATATTTCATATTATTAATTTTATATGCTACTAGAGGATGCTCGCGACTTCGTTCGCGTGGCATAAGTTTTTTTAATTCCCACAGGCACTCCTTAATTTTCCGGGATAAATCCTATATCACTCTCCGTCCTCAACTATACCCATGCAAAATATCACGTTGATCCGTTGCTCTGTTGCGTCGTGATTGAAGGACAAACTCTCTATTTAACGTCCTTGGGGGTAAAATTTTCAAAAACTGTGAAACACGTACAATTCTTTATTTTAAACCAGAAGCCCAAATACCAATTTTCATGGTTATAACTTGAAAAATGAAGGGCTTTCATACAAACTTTCAACCCCTATTTAACGATTTTGGTGGTAGAATTTTCAAAAACTGTGAAACACGTATTTCTTTATTTTAAACCAGAAGGTCAAATACCAAGTTTCATGGATATAACTTGAGAAATGACGGACTTTCATACAAACTTTCACCCCCTATTTCAGCCCCTTAGGGGTGGAATTTTGAAAAATCCTTCCTTAGTGAGCGCCTACGTCACAAAAGGAACCTACTGTCAAAATTTCAAGTTTCTAACCCCAGCGGTTTAGGCTGTGCGTTGATATATAAGTCAGTCAGTCAGTCAGTCAGTCAGGACTTTGAATTTTATATATATAGATGAGAGACGTCATCTGTAAGTATTTAAAAACTAGATGATGCCCGCGACTTCGTCCGCGTGAATTAAGTTTTTTTATTATAATCAATCAAATAAATATTATAAATGCGAAAGTTTGGATGTATGGATGTATGTTTGTTACTCAATCACGCTCCAACGGATGAACGGATCTGGATGAAATTTGGCACAGAGATAGATTATAGTCTGGAATAGCACATAGGCTACTTTTTATCCCGGAAAATTAAAGAGTTCCCGCGGGAACCGAAAAACCTCAATCCACGCGGACGAAGTCGCGGGCATCAGCTAGTAATATATAAATAGATAAAAAGTAGCCTATGTCCCTCCCCGGAATACAACTTATTCCTGTACCACATTTCATCAAAATTGGTTAAACAGATGAGTCGTGAAACCGTAGCAGACAGACGGACAGACATACAGACAGACACTTTCGCATTTATGATATTAGTATATGCTGTATGGATATGTATCCATACAGCATCCAGAAGCATGTATGCTCTATGTAGAGCAGATGCGTAAAAACGTATCTATTGCTCAGAATGAAATGCTTCTTATATTATTTCGTCTACAGTTTATGACGTATAAGAACTTTAATTGATCTATTGAATCGAAGCAGGCGTTACTTTGCGGAAGTCCATGATAATGAATGAACGAGAAGTTTAATTCGCTATAATCCGCCACAGCAGACCAATCTATGTGGTACAGTGCGTGTCCTTCACCAATAGCATGCGAACACCCACCACCCAGCAATTCGCACCGGCACCGCACCACACCACACAAATCCTCCAAATCACTCTCAACGTACGTTTCACTCCGAAACCGGAGCATCTTCAGGAGATGTTGACTCGACAATGCACGATTGTAAAGTCTTTAGCGTAAAGATTGTAAGTCTGTGGCGGATTATAGCGAATTAAACTTTTCGTTCATTCATTTTAATTGATCTGGCAACATCTATACAAATATAGGTTATCGCGCAACCCAGATTTAGAATATGAACTTGGCATATAAACGAAGTTCGAGTAAGTGTTGATGGAACCTGTCAATTGTCGACTGTGGCGTCACGATGGGAGTTGAGACTTAGATTCATTTTCTTTTTTTTTTTGACTGCGATCTCACCTGATGGTAAGTGACGATGCAGCCTAAGATGGTAGCGGGCATCACTTGTTAGGGGTATGGCAGTTACATTAAACCCATTTCCGGTCCACCAATCAATTTTGATGAATTTTGGTATAAAGGACCTTGGAGAAGAAAATAAGCTACTCGAAGTACTAATCCTGCGCAGACGAAGTCGTGGGCACCAGCTAGTCAAATAAATATTATAAATGCGAAAGTTTGGATGGATGTATGGATGTATGGATGTATGGATGTGTGGATGTATGGATGTATGGATGTATGGATGTTTGTTACTCAATCACGCTCCAACGGCTGAACGGATCTGGATGAAATTTGGCACAGAGATAGATTATAGTCTGGAATAGCACATAGGCTACTTTTTATCCCGGAAAATTAAAGAGTTCCCGCGGGAACCGAAAAACCTCAATCCACGCGGACGAAGTCGCGGGCATCAGCTAGTCAAATGAATATTATACATGCGAAAGTTTGGATGGATGTGTGGATGTATGGATGGATGTTTGTTACTCAATCACGCCCGAACGGCTGAATGGATCTGGATGAAATTTGTCACAGAGATAGATTATAGTCTGGAATAACACATAGGCTACTTTTTATCCCGGATAATTAGACTTCCCATTTATCCACGCGAACAAAGTCGCGGGCATCATAGTGATCCATAAATTGTATTGATTACCTAGTTAGTTACTTTATAAATTTGCACGTCAGCAATGTCGAAACATGTTTGTTCTTTATTTAGTTTAGTCTTAATAATAATTGTAGGTACTATGTTTCTTGCAAGTAAACGATTGATCGATTGATTGTCTTTATTGCAGCATTCGCCCTCAACGAATGTGATCTACCGCTGCTCGGTCACATGGCGCGATGCCGCTATCCCACCGCTGGGAGTACCGTCTCCGCATCGAATTCCCACGATCCCAAGCACTGTGTCGTTTTCACCGTAGTCAGCGAGCCGCCCGAGGACCCTCTGGGACTCGACAGCTGTGAGGATGTGGGGTAAGCGTACTCTTAAACTTTTTGGAGTTTACTCCTTAAGAATCCATTTTCATATATATTAGACTAGCTGATGCCCGCGACTACGTCCGCGTGGATTGATGTTTTTTGGTTCCCGCGGGAACTCCTTAGTTTTCCGGGATAAAAAGTAGCCTATGTGTTATTCCAGACTATAATCTATCTCTGTGCCAATTTTCATCCAGATCTGTTCAGCCGTTCGGGCGTGATTGAGTAACAAACATCCATCCATACATCCATACATCCATCCAAACTTTCGCATTTATAATATTTATTTGATTTGATATTTGATTTGATAAGCCCGGGGTATGAAAATTTATGGGGAGTAAAATCAAACTTTATCCGTTACGTTATGTTTGTTTCCATTGTAACACTTTTCGTTCGTAATGAATAAACTCCAGTCGTGCGTCGGAGCTGACACACACAATTTTTTTAAATCGCAAAACAAGCTGATACCCGCGACTTCATCCGCGTGGAATAAGTTTTTTTAAATTTAAATAAGGAATAGAAAGTGCACCTGTGCACAGTTTCCACCAACGCTGCTTTTCTATAGTGCGAGGCTGTATTCCAGTACCTTATGATGGGACCCAACTGTCTTCGAACAAGGTACCTACTTCATTTTTTGGGAATTTAAATGGAAACTCGAAGGAAACTTGGATGCTTCAAAATAAGAATTTTACTCCTCCTAAATGAGATTTTTGACTGTTCGCGAGGCCAGAAAATCAGTTGTCAAAATAGCCTAGAGTCAATAAATAATTTTCTTACAAAATATTATGAATTACGGGATTCTTATACAAGTGCAAGTCCGAAAGTCCTATGGTTATGGTTATTTAGATGGAACTTTAAATGTAAATACAAAATATACTCACTCTAAATTTGCAATGATTTATTTGGTTGTAGAAAAGCAGGAGGGCGGTTGTAAATCATATTATGACTGTGATTTAGATGCATTATAATTATTTTAAACGACTATTAATATATCATCTAATGTCCAGTTGCTATTTCCTGCTATTTCCAGCTGTTTTTCCTAGTGAGTTTTATGGCGACAAATTGTTATCATACTAAAATCACAACCGAAATTAATCAAATAAATATTATAAATGCGAAAGTTTGGATGGATGTATGGATGTATGGATGTTTGTTACTCAATCACACCCCAACGGCTGAACGGATCTGGATGAAATTTGGCACAGAGATAGATTATAGTCTGGAACACATAGGCTACTTTTTATCCCGGAAAATTAAGGAGTTCCCGCGGGAACCGAAAAACCTCGATCCACGCGGACGAAGTCGCGGGCATCAGCTAGTTTAACATTAAAAAAGATTGGTCCAACCCTGGTCGCATATTATCAGAGGTTTCTGTTAAAAAAAGTCAAGTGTCTCTTCACGAACGAAGTGTGTCACTTTACGACCATCAGAAGCGTTTTTTTTTTATTTCAACACCAGTTAGCCCTTGACAGTGATCTCACCTGATGGTGGTCTTGGTAGCGAGCTAACCTGTTAGGGGCATGGCAGTTATATTAAACCCATAGGTACCCCTTAAATCGCTTGGCGCCACGTCTTTGCCGGTAGGTTGGTAACTAGCCACGGTCGAAGCCTCCAGGCAAATTCTCATAGAACCTAATCCCTTTCCGTGATTTTGTATTAAGTTTTTCATCTCGAGGTTTTTTTATTCGAATCAAATCAATATTTATTTATTCAAATTAGGTACCTACACTTATTGACGTCAATCACTTATAAAACATGATGGGGATAACCAGTTACGGTATCTTAAAACTAAAGCTACGAGGGTTCCAAACACGCCCTGGTCTGAGAAGAGGCCACAACAAATTCAGCCGGGTTATTCCACTGCAAGTTAGCCCTTGACAGTGACAGTGATGCAGACTAAGATGGAAACGGGGTACCTGTAAGGGTTGTAGGTATATGAGGTTGCTGTAGCATCAATGCATTGTCATCAACAGATTTGCGTACCTCTACTTGGGCGACGTGCTAGCCTACAGTGCAGGCGCGGAGCAGTACACGGCAATAGTGGGGGTACACACCGCAGGACAGGAGGAGGCGGTGTGCGGAGCTATAGCCGTCAAGATAGACGGGCTGAGCCTGCTGCGGCGATGCGTCGCGCTCTCCTATTCCGATAGGAGCTTCGAGTTGTGTGAGTGTAATTGATTCATCATCATCTTTTCTTAAGGATCGTGCACAAATTTTTAGAAGTTTTCAAATTAGATTCATTAAAACACTGCAATCATACTAATATTATAAATGCGAAAGTGTCTTTGTTTGTTGGTTTATTGATTTGTTGGTTTGTCCTCCAATCACGCCGCAACGGAGTAACGGATTGACGTGATTTTTGGCATGGATATAGTTGAGGATCTGGAGAGTGACATAGGCTACTTTTTATCCCGGAAAATTGAGGAGTTCCCGCGGGATTAAAAAAACTTAAACCACGCGGACGAAGTCGCGGGCATCAGCTAGTAAGGTCAAAAATGCTTTAGCAAGTTATTTATTATTATGACGTTTCAAAGTTTTAAACATCGAATTCAACAAAAATAGTATAGGTACATGACTTACTTTATTATAAAATCTTCTACCATGCTATAGAAGCTGTCCTTGGCTGTGCATTCAACTTGGCAGTAAATTTTCTCCCTTGAATGTTAAAAATTGAATTATCAAAGTCTTTGGATCTCTCCAAAATTTATCATCATCAAAACAATAAAAAATTAAAGTTAGGTCATCATTCATCATCTATTGTTTATGAATTAGAATGCAGTTTTAGAATTGTCTCATATCAATAGGTTTTGACATAATATCTGGCTAAATCAAGACGTCATAAAGAAACCATAATACCCGTACATCAAAAGTCTGTGAAACTTCTGTACATGATCGCTGAAAGTTACACTAGTAAATCTACCGTAACAATCAAAATACGTTGTAAATACATCAGACAGTCATAGTGGTGTGACGGCGAGCGACGGACGCGACCGCTCGCGACCGAAATACTCTACGATCGGCGATCGAACCGTTTCGTAATACTATAGTTTATACCCGTACCTCCTCACAGTTGACCCACCCTGTCCCCACATGTGCCATTGTTGACATACTTCGCGAGTGACCGAAAACACGTACAAAACCTAAAAACGAACTTGATAAAGCTCATTGTAAAGAGAAAAGTTCTATAACGAAAAGTTACAAAGATACTTAATGAACTGTGTAAATATCTAAACAATGAATTAAAATAACGTTTTCTAAACTTAAAATTAATGCTGTTATTAAAAAATAAACCAATTAATGATAAATGAGAATGAAATTATGCAAATAAGAATTTTTTAAACGATGCTATTCGGAATGTTAACGAAGCGATTGGAGTATTAACACTTAAAAGTAAACAATAAAACAAGGTAAATAAATCTCCAAAATGATAAACAAGATGACACAACGCTAACTATGAAATAAAGGATAAAATAGTTAAAGTAAACAAGAATAATACTTAAGAAGTAAAATCCTAGGAAAACCTAATTATTTGAAGCCAAGTGCTGCACAATTTAAAGTTTTGATTTTAAATGATAATAAATTTTATCTTTTCAAAACTTACTTTTATCTGTTAAACCTAATACAAACTTAAATTTATTGCAATTGCTAATTTACAACCCGAAGCACTAACAGTTTAGCACGAAAATTTGATGACATACCTAAAGTATACATCACAGAATTATTAATTTATTGCTTTTCACTCTTGGTTATCGGTGCTTGTAATTACTGATCTACATGTATTCCACCATTCAACCAATTGGAACCAGCTCATTGACAAAGTCATAGATAGGATAAAGCCTCAGGTTTCCTTGGTTATAAGTTTAACACCACATCATAGAGTTGAATGACATCGCTAAAACGTTGTGTTTAAACAAGATGTAAGAAAACGCTGGTTAGACTTCGAGAGATGACGGCCATGAATACTCAAGACGGAAAAACGGATCTTACCTAGGTGGGAAAACGCCAAAGAAAAACGAGTTATCGCTCTCTTGCTACCAATTGTAAGACATTACCGCTGTCATAGGAGACCAAAGCATTAAAGATGAAGCTAAGATTTCCTATAGCATAGCTTTGCCGCCACATATTGGTTGCAATAAAGTGCTGTTACGTTACTAAAAACCTTTATATAACCCTACTTAAGAATGCAGAATCCACGCATTTTTGTCTCTACACCAACGTTGCAAAAGCATTCGACCTTCATTGCTGCCTCAATATCACCAATATTGCACCTTCTTTAAAAAATCAAAGCATCAGAGCAAAGCTTCAGAGCTTTCAGATGTCGAGCTGATTGTCAACGGAGTCTAGTCACAGCTCAGATTAATCGGTCAATCAATCTGCCTACATCGGCGCTAGCGTCCTTGCCCCAGTGCCGTGCCAAGACGTGGACGCATTTAGCCCGCGCCCTATCCGCTATGGGGCATACAAACTTTCACTCTGCATACCTCAGTCTCTATATAAAAGAAATCTACTAGTACGACCTTTTAAATTAAAAACAATCAGTTTTTGTCATCAAACTTTTCAAAGTCAAAGTCCTAAATATTTTTATTAATTGATTTTTTTTGCGATAGTTGCTTTCGAATATTCACAACTTTTGATAGGAACAATAGAAGGAAACAAATCAAAACCCCTAATTTCTCTGACACACAAATTTTTATAAAGCTTGTGTGAATCCACGGCATTTTATCCTCGCAAATTGAGGATAAATGGAAAATATGATTAGTGGAAAAGGATCGCGACCCTCAGCAATGAGGTAATTATGATGAAGAGAGCCTAGTTGATGGACAGATTAAGAGTTGGGGACAGTAAATTTTGAAAGTCCCTCAGATTGAAGTCCCTATTGCTTTATAGAAGTAAAAATACCATGGTCACGGACCATGGTATTTTCACTCGCTGAAATAGTTTTCAAAACGATCCAGATATTAACTCTTCACGAATGAAGTCGCGGGAATTGACTAGTAGTCAAATATTTTAAATCTGATAAAGCTAAAGCGAATCATCTTCAAAGGATTATAGACTTTAACACGTTGCCTTAAGTTTGATAGAACTTTACAGCTGCAAATATTCGTATCGAAAAATTTTCTTCATCGCAATGCCTCGCATTTGTGGTTTGACATTTGGATGTGTTTTTTTCGTTTGTTATTTTAGTGTCATTTACAATCGTTAGTTTCTTTTGTGATGAATCACAAAAGAAACTCCGATCCGTCCAATTTGTAGCATTTATTTGCCGACAGAGCAGTGATGTTTTATTAGATATTAATTGAAATACATTGATATCACTGATCATCTACATACCTACTAGTCTTCTTTCTATAGATACAACAAACAAACATACAAAGTTTTTGAGCAAAACAACAGTGCTGTTTACTGAGGTTGGCAATCATCTGTGAATTTTATGACAAACCGGAGCTTTCAAATACTCCATTAAATTTTGGAAACGTTCCCATAATTATTATTTATAAATATAATATTATCCTTCCCTTATGTCACAATATCCTAAACCCGGAAGAAGTTGCCATAGAATTTAACAATTCTTTGGGAAGTATGATTTTCCGAGATAAAAATATGTTCTTTCACGGGATGTAACCTATTTCAATACGTAAATATTTGTCAAAATCAGGTGAACAGGGTCATTAAAGCGAAGCAGAACAGATAGACAAATGCACTTTTTCATGTATAATATCAGGATCGATATTGAATAACGGATTCCATTTTTTTTTCAAATCAAATATAAATATTATAAATGCGAAAGTTTGGATGGATGGATGTATGTTTGTTACTCAATCACGCTCCAACGGATGAACGGATCTGGATGAAATTTGGCACAGAGATAGATTATAGTCTGGAATAGCACATAGGCTACTTTTTATCCCGGAAAATTAAAGAGTTCCCGCGGGAACCGAAAAACCTCAATCCACGCGGACGAAGTCGCGGGCATCAGCTAGTCATTCATATTATAAATGCGAAATTTTGGATGGATGTATGGATGGATGTTTGTTACTCAATCACGCCCCAACGGCTGAACGGATCTGGATGAAATTTGGCACAGAGATAGATTATAGTCTGGAATAACACATAGGCTACTTTTTATCCCGGAAAATTAAAGAGTTCCCGCGGGAACCGAAAAATCTAAATCCACGCGGACGAAGTCGCGGGCATCAGCTAGTTCATTAATATGTTTTTAGTGGCGGCTGTTTACATAAACTTAAAGCTACAGCTACTGAGTTCTAGTTTTAAGTTTAAATTTTTATCCAAAGCTCAGAGCAGTTCCTCTCAGTAGTACAACATTAAACAGATATTACGTTCGTCATAAAACGGTTATTGCACACTCATCTATTTCTGAATTCCATTCAAGTGACCGAGACCGAAATGTTTGGAACTGTAAATGCCTTTACCAATGTTAGATTACGTTAACATTTATTTTCTTACTGGATCTTTTCTGTTTTCAGTTGATAATAATCGTCCACACTACCGTTTGCGATTAATAGATCCTAATTTACTTATGTTTTTTGAATGACTGGATCTATTTATCCCGCGACTTCGTCAGCGTGGAATAAGTTGTTTTGATTCCCGCGGGAATTCCATAATTTTCCGGGATTAAAAGCCTATGTCACTTTCCAGGTCCTAAACTATTCCCATGCAAAAAATCACGCCGGTCCGTTGCTCCGTTGCGGCGTGATTGAAGGACAAACCAACAAACAAACACACTTTCGCATTTATAATATTAGTATCATGATGCTGAAATCATGTTTAACATGATTTTAGATGTGTAGTGATAACGAAAAATAGAGATCGTTATTTTAAGTTAATTTGGTTACACGTTCTCTACCGCTCTCTTACTTCTTCTTTACCAGTCTTCAATATTTTTGCTATTTAGTCTTTCCCGTAAAAACTCACTTCTTCTAACTCATATAATCTGTTTTCAAACATAGATATTTTTATAAGAACAAATTTCTTTAGTTGCAACTTACAATAGTGAACTATTGCAACTTCTAATATTAGTCTCATACTATTATTATCACTATGTTCTATCGTTTAATATTCTAATGTTTTTAAACATTGTTTGCTTTTCATTTCAATAATCTTGTTTACAGTGTGTTATTTCGGTTTATTATTCGCGTTGTGATTCACACGCGCAATTTGTGTCTTAGAAGCCAAGAATCATTTGACATTTCCGCCTGTAGCCGACCACTGAGTGATAGAGATTAGTGGCTCCAATGCAACGGATGTTTCACGTGCTTTCATATCTTTAGCATAAAATGGGTTCTGTAGAACTAGAAGACTAGGTGCTATCGAATCGAAGTAATATCCTTTGTTTTAAATCACCTCACCCTTTGGTGATCTCTACTCTTTTCCAGAATACCGATTTTTGCAGTGAAACTTCTTTAGAATCGTTGTGATTTGAAAATTCAATGAAACGAAAAAGCGACACCAAAAAGAGACAAACATATTCATAAAATAGGATTTAGCCTGCGAGAGAATGAGATAGAATACAAGTTATATTTATCTCATTCTCTCGTAGGCTACTTTTCTGAAGTATCACTTCTGCCGTGTGTGAATAATTGTACATACACACTTTTTTTTAATTTATCTATTTTGATCAGACTCTAATTTAGGTGCCCAATTTTAACAGATAAATAAGCCTTATCATCTGTAAGTTCGTTAGAAGAATTTCTCTTTCGTAAACATTATGATTAAATTGCAATATTATGCTGTAACCTTCACTACTGTTAGTAAATAAATTGCATACAATTTCAATATTATCATATTCGTGGCGATCAACGTATACAGGATGCCACTGCCGTCTAATATCGTCACGGACTCCAGCATACCATCACTCCTGTTGCAGAGACCTTGATATTATTTTAGATTATTACGGTCAACCGCTCGTGATACACTAGATTTAGATAGCGTGTTAGAAAATTAAGCTTTCGCGCCCCAACGACAGTCTACGTTTGATCGCAGATTGCACATTCTAGTGGAAATATTTCTGATTAGATGATGCCCGCGGCTCCGTTCGCGTGGATTAAGGTTTTTCATTCACGCGGACACTTTAATTTTCCGGGCCGTGAAAGCGTCGCAGACAGATGGATACACTTTCGCATTTATGATATTAGTATGCATTATTTTGTGTTGAGATTTCCTCCCTTTGGTTTTGTTTAAATATTTTTTTCTTCAGTTTCGCCCGCCCTGAATCGAAGTCACTGATCTTGACTTACCAACGGTTGCCGTAAAAAGGTAACAGACAGACAGAAAAGTCCACTATTGTATTTATATTTTTAGTATTGAAATAGGTCGCGATTTCCTTTCTTTGAATTTGGTTATTTTTAAGATATATTTTTATTGATTTTCATCGCTCCATCCTGAATCGGTCCTCCCAAAACAGAACAGCTTGTAATACAAAAATTAGGTCAAATAGATACACTTGATTAGCTGTAGAAAAAATTATTTAGTAGAACTTCCTTCTTGAGAACCATCCTCAAGAAAAATATATATGTCTATTTTACACTGACCAAGATAGATATTTGTGACCGAGTGTCATTGAGAAAATTCTTTCTGTAGAAGGTCAGACGCGGAATTATGACTTCACTTTCATTGACAAATTCTTTAGAGTACTGTATAAGATGAGTATGTGAGTATATCTTTATCTGCTAGTATTTTTGGTTAGGTTTTTATTGTAAATATTGATAAAGCCTTATATTTTCTTTTAATTACGTGAATAATTTAAAGTTATTGATAAAGTTTTCTTGCGATACTCGATTAGACTTGTTACACTGATTCCTAGTGTATGTTTATTTCTTGATCTTAAAATATTCTTACTTAGATATCCTCCTTTAGCACCAAAGTCAACTTGATTGTTATTATCTTTAAAATTATCTCTCTTAAATCATTTCATCATTAATTTTTCAATTTTCGGTTCAATAAATTAAATACCTCGTTAATAGTCTAGATTTATTAATGAACTTTCAAAGATACAGTTTCAGTTGCATGTACAGCGGATAGTTTGGCATGATTCACTTGGCATTAAGATGGACGACGCATTCTTATCGCAAATACTAATACACGTGCTATTAAATAATTCTCTCTCCCAGCTATTTACGTGCAGGTGCTGAATTTACGTGCTGGCAAAGGTCTTCCAGCTGATGTTTTTGTTTAGTTTATAAAATATTCTTACTATTTCTGAAAAGTTAAAATAGAATTCTATAATTACATCTATTTTGACCTTGAATGCTTTTTTCTGAACGAATCGAAGGCAGTAAGTAGGTACCTACTTACTTCAAGCATTTGTGTAGATTTAAAAGAAATCAAACCAAGGTGTGAAATTTGTTTTTTAGGAATTCGATTTCAAAATAAAATAAAATAAATTAAAAAAATCTATAAAAAAGGAAATAATAAAATAAATAAACACAAAAATAACCATTTAATTGTACATAGTGAAGTGACTGTGATGTGATTATAAAAAAGTGATTAAAAACACAAAACAAAAAACAAAACAAAAACACTTAACTCTAACAATGGATACAATAAACATTATGGACACGAAACATAGCACTTTTAACACGATGTGCAAAGAAGCGATAGGTCAGTGCTCTAAAGTGATAGAAACGCTTAGCGTAGATCAACATCTTACAAATAGAGCTAACCGCCATACACAAAGCAGAACTAAGTATCTATTTTTGTAGTATTCATTTGTAGTTAGATGAGCTTATCGCTTTGATTGTTTTTATTTACCAATATAGAGCACATTCCATTCATTTTTGTCTATGAAGCCAAAAATAAGAATCCAATGTCAATAATTTTAGTGAATTTTGTTTTTTTTTGCATACTATTATAACCATTTTCTCATGCAGTAGTAGAGTAACGTAGACTCATTTTGTTTTTTTTAAATTCTGTGTCACTATAATTTGGAGTTATATTGTTATAATTGCTATATTTTGAAATATTAAGTAAATTGTAGTATTAGCAAGCTCTACTTTGTCGTTAAAATTGATATCATCTGCTGGCATATAAATAATATCTTCATGTATGCATTATAAATTAATGTCATGCGTAGTAAATACTAATGTAGTTAGACTTAATATATTGCCCGTGCTAACGAAATATATGTAGTAGAGCTTGTCTGCACACACATTTGTTTTACTAGCAATGTAGTAGCTATACATTCAATACACTAAACACAAGTTTTACTTTAACGGAAATGAATCCGTAGACACTACACTAATAACAATTATTATATTTTTTTGTATAATTATAAATCCAATGATTAATATAATATTTAACGCTTCAGCAAAGTAGATGTGTCTAAAAAGGCTGTATTAAAATATATATTTACACAAAATACAATATCCTATCCAGTATCCATATTCCATTTGTTTAACTGTCCCTTCGTTGAATATAAAAATATCCTTATCTCCAATATTATGTGGTTTATTAACATTTAGAAATAGTTTATATCCGTAATTTGATATGATCTTGCTTATTAACTACCTTATTATTTAAAACATCTTTATCAGTAAATCATTGATATTTCTAGTGAAGCATGCCGTATTTTAGTTGAATTGTCCCTTGTATCATCTTTCTTTGACTTTCATTTTTGCCTCTATCATATACCGCAAATTTTAATGAATCGCTGATTAACTTGACTCTCCTCCATGCTTTATAACCATGCTGATATTGTATTAGTAGCACATGCTTTTATGCTTACACTTACTATAAAATACTCGATTGTGCTTCTTATTTAATCTTAGCTAACATTTAGATATCAATCGCACCTAAATATTGCAACACTTTTCATCTAATCCCATCAATACCTCCAAGCGTAAACTTACTGATTTACTTTCATCATTTTCTTTATGACTACTAATTTACACTTCAAAGTTGAATTCATGAACCATTCCAATAAAGAATTCATGCTCATTGTTTAAATCATAATTGTAATACGCACTTGAATTCACATAATTGCTTAGACGGTCTTTTAACTTTTTATGCCTTCACTTTTGATCGAACTCTATCACCAGCCCACTAACTCGAGTTAGTGTAAAGTTTGGTGAAGTGAAGTGCGGTGTTGCGCAGAGCTCGGCGAGTGGATGAGCCGAATCACGGTTCCGGCTCTGCTGCGCTCTCGAGGGCGACTCAGTGACAGAAGAGCCAGTGCGCTTACACTACGCCACTTATCACTTCCCAGCTCAATATACTTTTCACCCAACTCTAAATGAACTGTCAAATATAAACTTATGGTATTTTTCATGTGTACAACCCAAGTTAGCTCAAGTAGAACATAAATTCTTAGAAAGTTTCTTTGTCCCTTTTATGGCAAAAACATTTTCTCACCTCCGGGCGGAAAGCGTCAATTTTCCTCCCGCTGCGCTAAACGAAAATGCCGCTTTCCGCCTCCGTCGAGGAGAAAAATAGTATACACACCACGGGCAGTAAATAAGAAAGCCTCAGATCACATGTTTATTGACCTCGGCTTCGCCTCGGACAACAATTACATGTGATCTGAGACATTTCTTATTTTACTGCCCTAGATGTGTAATGTACTATTGTATCACAACAGTAAATGCACACTCGTATTCATATATCATAACACTATTGCTACTAACGTCTATCATGTTGCACTTTTAACCTGCCATTGTCTTTTAAGTTTTATTGATAGCAAAAGCATTCACTACTTAATATGCTATCTTTATGATATTTGAATCATTATTATAATGCTTCATTTTTGATCTAACTCCATCACCAGCCTACTAACTCGAGTTAGCGTAAAGTGTGGTGAAGTGAAGTGCGGTGTTGCGCAGAGTTCGGCGAGTGGGTGAGCCGGGTCGCAGTACCGGCCCTTCTGCGCTCTCGGCGGCGACTCAGCGAGAGGAGAGCCAGGGCGCTCACACTACGCTGCAATATGGAGGTAAGTGCTTTATATCTTTTTTTGATGTGGTAACGTCTTATAAATCGATGTACACCGGCTGCACCACAGAACACATAATGTTCTGTGGGCTGCACGCAAGAAAAAGTGTCACGTTCCGCCTGAGCCTGAGCGTGCAAGTGAGAGCGCGGAACAAGCGATAGAGAGGCACGATCGGCCCAAGCGTTGGCTTGTGACCATCGACCATACAATGCTTGTGACACATTTATCTCTCTTCTCGCGTGACGTCAGAGCTAGCAGTTCGAATAGTTCTGCTACTGGAACGCCGCCACGCGAGCTTCTTCGAGAACTTCTAGTTATCACGTAAAACTATCGTCCGTAAACCGACTTTACAGACAACCGTCATTTTTTATTTTATATCCACTAGGTACAAGTTAGCCCTTGACTGCGATCTCACCTGATGGTAGGTAAGTGATGATGCAGTCATAGATGGTAGCGGGCTAACCTGTTAGGGGCATGGCAGTTAGGTATATTAAACCCATTTCCCTATTCGGTTTCTACACGGCATCGTACCGGAACACTAAAAAGCTTGGCTGTACGTCTTTGCCGGTAGGGTGGTAACTAGCCACGGCCGAAGCCTCCCACCTGAATCAAAACAAAACAAGTTTAGATCAATAAAAGATTTACTACATACGTACTTACAGTCTTAAATGCACATGCACTAGGCGATGACGCAAACGATTTCATAGGATGTACCTACAGCAAATACCGAGCTTAAACCGTAACTATTTACGGATTTATTTATGGAATAGCAGATGCTCCTGACTGCCAACTTGAATGAAAGAATCAACTCGCTCTCAACAAATACCTTCCGACTATTTTAGGAACGCTAATTTATCGCTTGGTCGCTGTCTTTGCCATTTGGATAGTGACTAACCACGGCCGAAGCCGCCCACCAAACCAGAGAAAATTCAGAAATATAAATTCCCAAATTGGCCTGCCTGATTATTATGTATATTGGAACTAGCTGATGCCCGCGACTTCGTCTGCGTGTTTTTTTTATTCCCGGGGGAAAATTTTGATTTTTCGGAATAAAAACTAACATTCGTCACTCTCCAGATCTTCAACTATAGATATCCATGCAAAAAATCACGTCGATCCGTTCCTCTCTTCAAACAAACAAACACACGTTCGCATATATATTATTAAAGTATGATTTCGAACCAATAGTAACTAAGCTATTAAACTCTTCATTGCGTTACAAAACTAATAAAACATTTTGTCAAATTGTGTCTTTGTTATAAAGGATTTTTAATCAACGAATCTATGAACTTTAAACACCGTAAAATCTAACAGATCCATTCTAATATTATAAATGCGAAAGTGTGTCTGTCTGTCTGTCTGTCCGTCTGCTACGCTTTCGCGGCCCATCTTTTCAACTGATTTTAATGTGGTAGAGAGGCAAGTGTTATCCTGGGGAAGGACATAGGCTACTTTTTATGCCGGAAAATTAATGAGTTCCCGCGGGAATAAAAACACATAAGTAATACACGCAGACGAAATCGCGGTCCTCATCTAGTCTTTGATAAAATTTAACCAAAGTTTCCGTGTTTGATCGCCGTTCTGGCTAGCTCTGTTCCGTTCTGTGGTTTTGCGCTGTTCTTTACCGTATTGCCTTGATGTAGTTTGTGTTGGTTATCTAAACAAGGTTGTTTGATTGTTCAGGTTTGTAAGTTCCTACTGTATGACTTCCTTATGTTTCGTGCCCAAACTACGTCTTGTTTCATTCATATTGCTAGTCATACTAATATTATAAATGCGAAAGTTTGGATGGATGTATGGATGGATGTTTGTTACTCAATCACGCTCTAACGGCTGAACGGATTTGGATGAAATTTTGCACAGAGATAGATTATAGTATTGAAGAAGATAAAGGTGATTGGTACAATTGAATCACAGTACGACTGGAATTGTCTGTTTGTGCCTATTTGTTTGTCAACTCATCACAAATATTTCGCACCCATAACATAAATTAATTTTGTAATCCTCGCACGACGTCTAATACAAGGCGATTGCCAAATTATTTATCAACAACCTATCCGAAGATATTTTTAGTTGTTTGCCGCCATTTTGCCGTGGTAATTATAGTTGCAATTAACATATTTATAATAGCGCCATCTAGCGGTCGTATCGCTAAGCGCTATGTGGACCGGTTGCTGAAACGGGAAACACCCACTGAAACTGAATTTCAGACAAGCGACGCATTATTTCGGGAAGGCTAGCGACTAACTACGTAGTTTATAAGAATTTATCAAGATGGCGCTGTGGCGATGTGATTTAGTAAATATGAGGTCGATATCACATCAAAACTATTTTCGAAGATCCGGTTAACCTGCATAAGTATATTCGTTGTTGATAAGCTGTTCATTTACAATCTTGAGATTGAAAAAGTTAAAAACCATAGAAATTGTCATTAGGTAGCTTGTAAATTATAATAGACAATTTTCACGCGACTTCGTTCCCGTTAAGTGCGATTTTCATATTAAATTCAAACCTCTACTTTTCTCCCCTTGAGGGTCTAATTTTTTAAAATCCATTCTTAGCAAATCCTACGCCTAATACCCCCGTGCCTCGTATGATAAGTCGTTGGTGATCATTTTCCAGTCGTGTCGGATTGCCAATCCATCGGACTATGAGAGTAAGGGAATAGAGTTGCAGACACACGCCGCGTCGTCTAGACTATAATATGCTTTACGTAGTTGGCTAGACTCCGTTGGCGAATAGGTACTAATTACCTGCGACTTTTCTCAAGACTTTCATCTATTTCGGCTGCATCCGATTCCCTCCCACCGAGTTCTATTTGTATTGTCTTTATTTCTGTCAGTCTGCGCAATTTGAGCACCTTTCCTAGACTTTCACGCGAATTGCGCCTTTATGTCTGAGTGTTTTGGCGCATATTTGTGTGATCAATCAGTTTCAGCCAGTGAAGCTTTGGACTGTACCTACGTCAAATTTGACGAATGAGCGTTTAAAAAAAAAGGTGAATTATTAGTTTTCGTTTTTGACACTTTTTTCCTGAACAATGAGCAATTAAATATTTATTTTTTCAAGTTAGGTACACTGTAGGTACTCATATTAACGTCAAATGACTTATAAAACTTGATGGTGATCATCAGTTAACCATAATATTTCATGTACTTATTTTAAACTAGATATTGCCCGCAATACGTTCGCATGGACGGCTATGCCTAGGGCCTATGTCCTTCCCCCGGGTTACAAACTATGCCTATACCAAATTTCATCAAAATCAGTTGATGAAGGAACTAGAAGTTTAATTCGCTATAATCCGCGACAATAGGTATAAATCTATGTGGTACAGCGTGTATCCCGCACTTATAGCCCGCGATATTCTATATCTCTGTGGTTAACGCAGTTGGTTGCATGTTTACCAAATATTTTTACTGTAAGTATAACTCTCGTATATACTGTTTGTTTAATGTACTGCGTGCTACTGTTTGTTAACCCGAATAAATAAAAATAAAAATAAAAATAAAATAAAATATTCACCACACCGCAGAAATCTTCCAAACTATTCTCAACGTATCGGAGTGCAACGTACGTTGAGAGTAGTTTGCAAGATTTCATTATCATTAACTTCCGCAAAGTAATGCCTGCTTCTATCCAATATTTAAAATCGGTTGAACAGATGGACCGTAAAAGCGTAACAGACGGACAGACATTCTTTAGCATTTATAATATTAGTATGGAGTATGGATACGTTACATTACATAACCTCCATATTATGGGCATTAGGCCCAGTTTATCTAACGAGCATCTGTCAACAGGTGGAGCGCCGGTGCTCGCGTATGTTATATCTTGCGAAGGTACTTACGAGTACCTACCTTCTGTGACACTTTGTCTGTTTGTAATGTATCATACAAAAGAACTATACATGACAGACTTCGAAATAGAATTAACTAGCTGATGCCCGCGACTTCGTCCGCGTGGTTTAAGATTTTTTGATTCCCTCGGGAACTCCTAAATTTTCCGGGATAAAAGTAGCCTATGTCACTCTCCAGGTCCTCAACTATATACCCATGCCAAAAATCAGGCAGATCACTTGCTCTGTTGCGGTGTGATTGAAGGACAAACCAATAAACCAACAATCCAACAAACAAACACACTTTCGCATTTATAATATTAGTATGAATCAAATTTCCGGAGGAATCTTTAATTTTTCGGCATAATGAATAGCCTGCAGTTTCACATTCGAGCTGCAAAATTTTCTTGGATTATTTGCTCTGTTGCGCCCTCGTTGCGCCGTTGTAGTATTTTCCATACTGTTTTTTTATACCTAAATGTGAAAGTGTGTCTGTAATCTGCATGGTACGCTTTCACGGCTCATCTATTTGGTAACTAGTAAGTACCTAAGTACAGAGATCGTTAGTATCCCGAGGATGGACACTGGACAAAGGATTTCTTTTCCCGGAAATTAAGGAGTTCCCACAGTTTCTGGACACAACGGATCGAATGTCACTTAGTCAGTTTCTTACTCACTAGATAGACACTTAAATGTTATTAATATTTTAAAAATAATAAACATGATATATATAACCAAGATATCCTTGATGCTTGAGTCAAGGAAAAATTATACGTCACTCCACCGTTATCTCCTAAACATCAAAAAACATCTCAACATGTGCTTGCAGCTGTTACAATATAGTTGCTCTTCGTCTCATAAACCGATGCGCGCTCTCAAAACAAACACACGTACGTAAACGTACCTTTAGTTTACATAAAATCGTGCAGATTGGTAGACTTTACACACCTTTAAGAACATTATGGAAATCTCTCAGGCATGTATTTATGTATGTATGTATGTATTATGAATGAACGAGAAGTAATCCGCCACAGTCGCTGTGGCGGATTATAGCGTATTAAACTTCTCGTTCATTCATTAACATGGACTTCGGCAAAGTAACGCCTGCTTCGATTCAATATGTATGTATATTCTTTATTTTACACCACAAAAACACAAAAGAAACAAGATACAAGCATGATTGTTTTCTCATGATGTTTTCCTTCACCGTGAAAGCAGTGTTCTGAAAAGTTAGAGGAAGTACGTAAGCGCCTTGATATACCGTAAGGTCCAGTAATTGAATGACATGAAAGTTTCGTAGCTCTGATTATTGCAATGTGGGTAGGCCGGAAACTTTTGGACCTTACTAATACCACAGAATAGGTAATAGTTAATACTTACTACTATTACCTATTCTGTGCTAATACTACAGCATGTATCTATGTAATATACTCGTATATCTAATATTATTATTATTGTATACTAATATTATAAATGCCAAAGTGTGTCTGTCTATATGTCTGCTGCGCCTTAACAACCACCGAGCCAGACCAGGGAAAATTCAGAAATCATAAATTCCCAAATTGACCCTGCCGGGGATTGAACCCGGGATTCCGCACATTATGACAACAGCGCTCAACACGGTGCCGGGAGGTGCCGGTAGCTAAGGCCTATCATATGCTTACGCTGTGGTTTTATTACAAGTGTAGATACAAGTAGGTACTTAAATAAGTAGGTATATCTAGTAGGTAACGGGATAAACACTTGCGTTTCCCAGAAGCCGGTGTATTATTTCTGCGGCGAGTCGCGCGGCCCTGAACCAGTTAAACTAATCCTAATTATAAACAAACGCTCTGGAAATACTGCTATTTTGTAACTCACCCATTGACCTTTGTGCTGGCAGTCTGTTGTGTCTGGACCGGCTGGAAACCTCCAGAGATTGTTCTAGACTTGATTTGTTACCTGACACCCAAATTCCTCATATCTTCTATACATGTATATACAGGGTGGCCCAAATAGTGACGTCCAAAGAAAAAAATCAGATTCCTCGTACCTAGACCTATGAATGAATGAATCAATATACTTTTAGTATTTTTTTCCAAACATTTTTTTTGTGAACATGCTTGCTATGAAGTGTGCTACTTTGCATAAAATAATTACCATCATAACATTAGCCCAAGTCGGAAAATTTTTGGTCGAAACTGAAAAGTTTACGTTCAACAGATGTAGAGACGAATTTTCAACTAAATATTAAAAATACTTAAACCTGTCTGGTCACTTCCGACTAATTTCAAAAACTTTTGAAGTTCTTAAGCTTCCCTTATTAGTTAAAAATTTTGGTAAGTACTTTATGGGGCATTATGGTGAGAAATCGGACTTAAAATGTGGTAAGGTAATTTCTGAACTTAAAATTTGATTCTTAAAATTGAGTTTTGCCTATTTTTGACAATTTTATGGCTAATTGCAGTAGGAAATTTTTGAATTTAAGTATTTTCTTCAAAAATAATTGATATTTTTCGATTGAGTGACATCAAGGTTACGTAAAAGTTATTTGGATTTTTTTAGTCTTTTACAGTCAGTAAACCGAATTGCACTCGGTTAGATACTAAAATATCTTATTATCCTTCTGTCAATAAAGTATAGCTTTTCCGCACCTACAAGCTTTTTTTATTGTTTTTGTCGGCAGCATTGTAAAGTATTGCTGGCAAAAACAGGTAAAAAACTTGTTGGTGTGGAAAAAATACGATAAGTAATGTAAAAAAATGGTAAATAGTCATTGTTTAAAAAAAACCTTGATTGCCCCGTCCCCTACCTGGGAGGGTACCGGTAACCTTTCACTTATAAGATCATATGATAGCCCTCTGCCTAGGGCCCAGCCACTGCCCAAGGGCGGTCGTCAAAAACTTTAACCTTTCAAAACTTACCCCTTTCGGACCGGCGCTTAAACTACAAATAAATTTGTAACTTTGAACTTGAATCTTAGGTAATTTGGGGCCGCTGATTACGAATCTGCTATAATTTTCCAGGTTTTCCGCCGCCATTTTGGAAAATTCATATATCAACAATTGTATCAATCTGGGCCTTACATTTCCTACGTACAATTGTGAGGGTCACAATTGTATCAAATTGGGCCTAAAGCCTCCTTTTATACGGTTTTCTGAAAAGAAACTATGAATGAAATAAACATAAAATTTACAAAAATATTTATTAAAAATTACAATCACACTCGTAATATCAACTTAATCACAATAATCGATTGAATAGTTACTAGCATCTCTTGGCAACTGCAGGCGTCTGTTTCGGACGGCATCATTTTAATATCAGTTTATTCTACTGGGTCACGAACAGAGTCATTTGGAAGAGGTTTGCCACTGAAGGGCTTCTTCTGCCAACCTGCTAGCATACTCAAAGGTATGTTATCGTCATCCGTTTCTTCGTCTTCATCAGAAGAAGAGGATCTCGAATACTCGGGGTTTTCTTCAATAAAGTTATCCAAATCGATTTCGTCGTCGTCATCGCCCTCGTCTCCAGAGTTATTGAGCATCTGCGATAGCAGCGTCGCTTAAAACCACAAACATGGTGCGGAAACTGTGAAAAATGAATAATAATTAGAAAATTAAAATACACATGAGATAGTGTAGGGCCCACGTCGACACAATTGTGTCAATAAAGTTCGATAAGCCGTTACGCCAAAGCGTTTACTTGTCCATTGTCACTGTTATCACAAAAACATCCTATGTTTAATTATGTTATTAATCAATAACTCGTATTTTACTACAGTTACAAAATAAAACAATAGTAGGTACTTACTTTCGCCAAGTCGGGGAGCTCAATCAGTCACGAACTGTATAGGTTGAAACCTGCTCGCCGACCGCGCGTCGGGCAAAATTTGTGCAGTAGGTAAAAGTTCGCTTCTCGCACAATCGTACTGTACTCGGCCCGTCCACTGCCAACGTTAAACTACTGAGCTATACTCGACTTTGTGACCCGCACAATTGTATTGGAGCGGTCCGAAAGGGTTACAAAAAACAAATGCAGTGCATCAAACGACACATTAGTCGCTGCGATATTTTCCCTGTGTATTTTCCACACAACAAAATATGTAGGCCAAGCAATAAATCCATAAACAAATTAAGAGGAATCCAGAGTTTTTTACGCGCCATCATTTACATCTGTCACATTAAAATATCCCTCCAAAAATACGAGCTGACAGTCCAAAGTGAAGTTCACGTTTATTTTGGTCGCGTTCTTTGAAATTTCACACCTGAAGGATGTATCGGCTTGCAGTGTTGTGGCCTTGATAGCAGAGTTTATTTGAGGCTTGGTATATCTTTCATTTATACCACTACTAGCTGATGCCCGCGACTTCGTCCGCGTGGATCGAGGTTTTTCGTTTCCCGCGGGAACTCCTTAATTTTCCGGGATAAAAAGTAGCCTATGTGTTATTCTAGACTATAATCTATCTCTGTGCCAAATTTCATCCAGATCCGTTCAGCCGTTGGGGCGTGATTGAGTAACAAACATCCATCCAAACTTTCGCATTTATAATATTTATATTTGATACAAGTTAGCCCTTGACTGCTATCTCACCTGATGATAAATGATGATGCAGTCTAAGATGGTAGCGGGCTAACTTGTCAGGGGTACGGCAGATAGATTAAACCCATACTCCTATACTTATCGGTTTCTACATCGGCATCAAATCGCTTGGCGGTACGTCTTTGCCGGTAGGGTAGTAACGAGTCACGGCCGAAGCTTACCACCAGGCCAGACCAGAGACAATTCAGAAATTATGAATTCCCAAATTTACCCTGCCGGGAATCGAACCCGGGACCTCTCACTATACGACCACAGCGCACAAGACTAATAATAATAATCAATCTCGTTGGTCGTCAATATTCCTAGACCTTTTTCAATTCAATTTAATGTTTATTTATTCAAATTCATTGTTTTGAGGTCAATGTAAGTTTTTTCTTGAGGTCGTCGGTCCAGCGGGCTCCATCGAGGTATATTTGTATATTTATATTTATTCTTCGCTTAGACTTATAAAAAGCGCTTACGAAAGTCAAATCGATAAAGTACGAGTACAATACATACAACATTGATAAATATTTACATTGATATGTCATAAAAATTAATAAGTTACCCAAGTACCTAGCCTATTTTATCTAAATGTTATGTTATTTACAAATTATAATGTCGCAGCTTCGTAATGAAATGTCATAATTATTATATTTAAATAAAAAAAAGAAAACATATTAAAAAAAAAAAAGTTACTCAAGTACATAATTTTCATGTCGTCCCAAACTGCGTTTCGGTGGTCTCCACTCCCTGGACTAATGCTGAACGCATCTCCTGCCCCCCGATTGTGTAAAATATCGTAATCGTAAACGTTTGTCAAACGTATAAACCGACCTGTTTAAGGAGTTCATAGATGCCTGCAGGTCAAAAAGCATGTATGAACTCCTTAAACAGTTCGAGTTATACGTTATGAACTGTCAACTGATTACGATTGGCTTAGACAATTGGGCCTAACGGCCATCGGCCCTCGAAATGGCGCTCGCCAACATAAATTTTAGATAATTATGGCCATTGATGTAGAATTTTAGTACCTATAATAAAGCGAAGCGTAATCAATAAAACAAACCGTGAGACATAAAACAGAATGCAATCCGCCTTACTATGTACTTACTTTATATTAATAGTTCAATAATAATATTAAAGTGATGCATCGGAGGGTATTGCAGCGTTGGATTGAATCCAAACTAATTATGTGACCGTAAATCCATTACGGAGCGTACGGCTCTTGGGCGTTGGAGTAATAGGTAACTCAGCGAAGACGTGAGAAGGAGAAATGTGACAAAACTGACTTACATTTCGACGACCTCCATGGCGCAGTGTTGAGCGCTGTTGCCTTAACGTGCGGAGGTCCCGGGTTCGATCCTCGGCAGGGTTTGCAAATTTATAATTTCTGAATTTTCCCCTTAGAAAAAAATGATATTACAAACCTCAATTGTTTTTTTTTCTATTTTTGTAAGAAAATCTTAATGCGGTTCACAGAATACATCTACTTACCAAGTTTCAACAGTATAGTTCTTATAGTTTCGGAAAAAAGTGGCTGTGACATACGGACGGACAGACAGACAGACATGACTAATCTATAAGGGTTCCGTTTTTGCCAAATTTGGCTACGGAACCCTAAAAAACACGATTTGTGACACAATAATTTAATTTTTAGATAGTAAGTAAGTGAAACACGTCTTTGCCCTGTGGCAATTTTTGAGGTAAGTTTCATTGTTTAGTAGGTACATAATATATGACAGGGTGAATGAACCGTGAACGACCTGTACCTAAACTATACCTAAACATATTTTATGTCGTGTTTCCAACAGCATCTACTTACCGCCTTTCTTTTATAAAACCTACCTACTTTTTAGAAAGCTTCAATTTATCTCATAATGTCTAAACAAAACTACATTTTACTATGAAAAATACCTCATAAATTCTAGTACCTAATCGTTTCATGTCACTGAATCTAGGTAACTAAATGAACCCGAAAAATGTGGATTGCCGAGACAAGTTTGCAAACAAATATACAAACACATTGGAAGATAATGTCTACGGTCGCGTTCTCAGAAACCGCCAAACAGCCGTGCTAGATTTAAATCCATTTGCATTTAGATCTGCGGTCTTATTCCGATAAAATAAATTATTTTTTTCAAAAGAGTAGAGTACAAAAGAGGGAGATAAAATACCGCTACAATCATCATACTAATATTATAAATGCGAAAGTGTGTTTGTTTGTTGGTTTGTTGGTTGTCCTTCAGTTACGCCGCAACGGAGCAGCGGATCGACGTGATTTTTGGCATGGGTATAGTTGAGGACCTAGAGAGTGGCATAGGCTACTTTTTATCCCGAAAAATTAGGAGTTCCCGCGGGAATAAAAAAAACTTAAACCACGCGGACGAAGTCGCGGGCATTCAGCTAGTGAATCAATAAATTACAGTAAATCATAAAATGAGTACTTCCGGATAAATAAAAATATGGAGAGGTCACGGAATATGAATACGCCACAAAGGATTGCAAAACATAAGATGACCATTTCATAGTTTATATCAATCATCACTTCAACCCAGAACTTCAACTCCTCTAAGAATGAAAATCGTTTGGCCATAGTCCACCACGCTGGCCAAGGCGGATTGGCAGACATACGTTTGCGAATGCTATGAAGAACTCTGGGTGTCTCGCGGGCATGTATGTTTTACTTCACCGCTAAAGCATTGTGATATTTAATTTCTTACAACACTCATAACTCTGAAAACAATGATCTTTTGACGTGACAACGTCTTATAAATTGGTTTGCCGGGTGACACTTCAAGAAACTGCGTTACGCTCCGCTCACGTTATGCGCTCACAATGAGAGCGAGTGAGAGGCACGCGTCCCTTCCACTCGGGCATGGTTAGCCCGCCTAAGAGCGAGAGAGACAGACATAAAAAGTGAAAGGCACGCGTCCCTTCCACTCGAGCACAGTTAGCCCGCCTAAGAGCGAGAGAGACAGAGCGAGAGAGAGAGAGTGAGAGAGATTTCATCCTTCTTCCTACTATACGAATGAATATTCACATTAAAATTATTTTACCACTCAAAGTCGTTGTCACGTAAAACTTTCGCCCGTATACCGACTTTACAGGCAACCAATTTTTTTATATACATAAATTGGTCTGTGTCCTAAATGTTATAGGAGCGTGCCCGGGGATCGAACCCCCGACCACCCGAATAGGAAGCCAGGCGTGTAAACCACTAAGCTATGACCGCTGAATAAATTTCAAATCATTGGAAATTATCAGAAAGCTTTTGGCAAGTCCATTTTGGCCGAGTTTTCTTTCATCTCGCGTTTGACTGAGTGGTCGGGCTGTGTTACTTTACTGTTATAAAAAAACCTTTTTTGCCAACTTTTGCAGCCAAATTTTGATAGACATTTCAAAACGTGGCCCCCGCTCGAATACATATACCGGTGGTTCTCTCCCTGCGTCGTATTCTTCATTACTGAGGGTCGTGACCCCCTTCCATTAATAATGGTAGGAGTTTTCTTGAGATAATAATGCGGTGGGTTCCCACGTTCTTCCGATACTACTCGACTAAGAGTATTGAAACTCGTTTTTGTAACGATTATTATCAGATGTTGGTGATAATAACCGGGACCGAAGGCTTCGTGCTGTCCGAGGCACGGAAGAAACGAAAAGGCTTAGTGGTTACAGCTGTCTTACAGTTGGAACCTGATCTCTCCACCCTTTTTCCATCTTTTCCATCAACTTTTTTTTTTCTGTTACATGTTTGTGTATAGGTAACCAATCAAATTGTTTAGCGTCGCCTGCACCCTTAACGGGTTGAAAAAGTTTTACAAATGGCTTGTTAATAGATTCATATTGGTTAATGGAGTGACACCGGTTAGGTGACGTCACAAAAAATACAATATGGCGGACGCTAGCCATCGAAAATAAGTTCGATCCTCCTATGTTACGTCATGTTTGACTCTACCACCGGTTCGGAAAACAGATTCTACTGAGCCGACAACTTGGATGTCAACACACTGTGTCAAGACGTCGCCACTTGTGAGGATCTAATTGCCCGATAATCGATATCTCTCAATCAATTCTCTATCCCGATATCTGTCCGCCCTCAGATCACTCCGAGCCGGCTAAACCATAGACTCCCACACACACAGACACTACACTCTCGAGTCACAGACTCTACCACAGAGTAGGCTGAGCCATAGACACGCACAGACACTACATTGTCTTCAGTCATTAGAAAGAAAGAAAGAAAGAAAATAATATATTTATTCAATGATGGTGTCACACACAAACAATCATTTATTATACTATTGTACGGTGTACCTAATAATATGTTTGTCCGTGAGACCACGCAGAATGGGTGTATATGGGATACTTTTACTTAATATTATTGTGCTTTTCCTTAACGTTCAGCAGGTATTCTGTGAAGACAAAAAACATCATGAGTCACGGGTGAAATAGTGTTGTAGAGAAATGATCACATATTTTTCTCGCATTTGACCAGTCATTTTCTTTTAGATGAACTCATAAAACGCTTTCGAGAAAATATTTTGAGCCATTTTTCTTGTAGGAACAGAAAAAAAGTAGTAAATCTTTACCGATTTACATTTACCGATCATTAAAACCTGTTGGGGGGGAGCCACAATTGCCTCAATGTTACACTGAAAAATGACATTTAAAATGTGTTTGTAATTTTGGTCAGACTAAAGAATCAGTACTTCCAAATCCATAATTATATAAACTTTATTCATTGGGGCTGATTCTGTAGTGCACAATCTCTAAACTAAACTAAAATTAGAGCATTACAAATATTGCTAACCCTATCATAATACTCCCTACGGAAAGGGACAGAACTAGATTTAAAGCTGCCATTTTAGTTTAGTTTAGAGATTGTGTTACACAGAATCAGCCCCATTGTAATACAACTTTCATAAACATTCTCACATCTTATCAAGGTTCTTGGTGGTAACTATAGCCACGGCTGAAGCCTCCCACCAGGCCAGACCGGAAAAATTCAGAAAGTGTAAATTCCCGAATTGACCCTGCCGGGGATCGAACCCGGGACTTCTATCACTGCGCTCACCGCTGCGCCACGGAGGTCGTCATGTCGTGTATGTGAGTTGTGGTGGAAAATGTTTTTAAAGTTTTTTCACCCTGCAAGATTGTTTGCGTGCGTAAATAGAACCATTATGAATACCTAGGTATACGCTATGTGTATTCACCTGGTTTTTGTTCTAAATCCGCGACGCGAACTTTCTCAGCGCGCGTGCGGTTCAGGTAAACGTGGAAACAACCGGTACCGAAATAGCTTCTCCCCAACACTTGAACTATATTGGTTAGAGTGAAAACACACAAAACTACGGACAAAAAACTTGTCTGTACGGATGTAATATGAACTTGTGAATGTCGTGTAGCAAACTCTACGAAATTCGTAGCACTACGCATACACAAAGGAAATGTTGGTGTATGTCCTACTTAATAGTTGGTATACTAATTCGGAAATACATATTATAGTTAATAGATGATGCCCGCGACTTCGTCCGCGTTAAGTTTAGTTTATTCCCGCGGGAACTCCTTAATTTTTCGGCATAAATTAGCCTACATTCTCCGGCATGTAACCTACCTCTATAAGAATTTTCATCAAAATCGGTTGAAAAGCTGGACAGTTAAAATGCAACAGACAGATATACAGACACATTTTCGCATTTATAACATTAGTAAGGATTATGCCACTCACAAATAAAGGACTTTTGGACTTTTGGAAATTCCGCTCTTAAGGCGCTCAAAGGTTGCAAAAGGATGCAATTGTACTATAAATGATAGTTTGTATGAATGACAAGTCTGTTATTTTTAAGTTATATCCATGAATATTGGAATTTGGGCTTTCAAAAAACATGGTTTTTAGAAGGGATGAAAGTTTGTCTTATAATCCTTTATTTTGTTAGATAGGCATATCCATTAAAATTGATATTTGGGCTTTTCATTTAGGTATAACCGTTGAGTTTTTCTCTGTATAATAACGCGGAATGCTCGCAGATCTTTCCGCATCATAACCCTTCCGCATTTCGCGTTGTATAATTAAGTTGTTATTTTCATAAGTACTTTATTTGGCAAGATTGAACCAGGCGCTCTTCCCTACTCAGTGACATATAATACCTCTTTATTTATTTCCATTGTTCACCTTTGTTTAAAATTATATTTACTACGCTGTTCTCCAAACAATATTTTTATGTATTTACTTGATCTGTATAATACTTAATTTTATAAATGCGAAAGTGTATTTGTTTGTTGGTTTGTTCTTCACGTCGCAACAGAGCAACAGATTGATGTGGATTTTTGCATGGTATATAATTGAGGGCCTGGAGAGTGACATAGGCTAGGCTTTTCATTCCGGAAAATTAAGGATTTCCCGAGGGAATTAAAAAAACTGTAACCACGCGGACGAAGTGGCGGGCATTAGCTAGTAAATTATAAAGAGTCCTACGCAATAATGGTAATATTGAATCGAAGCAGGCGTTACTTTGCGGAAGTCCATGATAATGAATGAACGAGAAGTGTAATTCGCTATAATCCGCCACAGTAGACAAATCTATGTGGTACAGTGCGTGTCCTTCACCAATAGCAATTGCTGGGTGGTGGGTGATCGCATGCTATTGGTGAAGGACACGCACTGTACCACATAGATTTGTCTACTGTGGCGGATTATAGCGAATTAAACTTCTCGTTCATTCATAATAATGTTAATCTCAGAGAGTAATATAGAGAGTAATATGGGATATTTTATAATATTATTATGATAAAGTTAACCCTTTATAAATTTGTATTTTCCATCATGTTCATCACATATTGTACAAACATGATGAGTCTTTACACTTGTATACGAATTCAGTTTTGTATGAAAATATTTTCGTGTAACGTTTGCACATAAATATTTACGTTCCCAAAATACACCAAACACTTCGATTTTAAAATATTAGTTTTCATTTCGTTGCCCCATAGCTAAATTGTAGGTACGAGTATATGTATTCGTGCACAAGTAAATAGCCCTTGACTTTGAACTCACCTGTCGATAAGTGAGGTTGCCTGTGGGGGTGTATTTGATAGAAGTGGTCTAACATGGCAGAGGCTATTATTAAACCCCTACCCATAATCGGTTTCTACGCAGCGTCGTACCGGAACCTTAAATAGCTTAGTGGTACTTACCCCTTTAGCGAAAGGTCTTTGACGGTTGAGGACTCTCACCAGACCAGACCTAGTCAAGTCGGTGAATTTACAAATTGAAAAATCCAAATTCTCTGCCGGGAATCGAACCCGTGACCACCAGTGCCGTCACGTCACGTGCTACGCCAGTCGTCGTCACTTCGGAGTTGAAAAGCTGTAAATTCACGTCTTTGTTGTTTTCATCTTGAAATCGTGTCACATATTCCGCGTATACGTCTCCCTTTATGATTATAAATAACTCTTAACCGGAACAGATATACAGCACACCGTCCCGAAGGTGCGAACCGACGTCCGACGTTAAGCTCTGCGCTTTGACCGCGCTGCCGCAGTCGCTTCTTAAGCTCCGCAACCGACGCTCGCGCATCCCAAACGCGAAACAAATCGATTTTATATCCAAACGGTCGTGTTTCAAGCCGGCTTCACTCGAGTTTGTAAACAAATAATATGAGTACGTGATCGACCGCGATGTCTTTCTGTAGAATAACCGGCCGCAGTAGAGGCTTGCCCAAGCCCAACTATTTCCCGCTTCTCGCTCCTATTTCTCCAGCAGACGCGAAAAGATGCTGCAGGATCACAGGAAAGTCGTACGGATTGCCCTCTCACCACTACATTCCAGTGCTGCTCGCCGCCCGCTCGGGCAAAGCGAATAAATGTAAAATAACAAACGTGTCAGGTGAACTTGGACCGCACCATTATTCGCCTGAAATCAACTATGGAAACAGGAAACATGAAATGCTTGCAGACTATAGGTATATATTCCCAGTATTGGACGGCTCTTCTGATGCTCAGCGAGGGTTAATGGAAATGCTTTTGACGAAACAAGTGGCGGATGACAAACGCTACGTATACACGGTTCAAGAGAGGAGATGTAGTTTAGTTTTCTCGGCTCGTATGGAGGCGGCAGTGAGAGACGGTGATGTTAGAGACGTTATGCTCGCCAAGGATTCGGACACTTTACTTATCAAAACAAAACAAGGTCGCAATGTTTCCATGGATTTTAAGGATTTTACAGAAGAAGTGGAAATGTTTGAAGGAGAAGGACCAAATGCAGAGGTATTAAGACAGAGAGAGATAGAGGAACTCGAGGACCGTAAGAAAAAAAGGAAACGTGCAGCAGGACTTTCGTCCATGAAAAAAATATTTGAAAACAAAGAGAAATTGGCGGAAGTGCAAGAAATTGAAGAAGAGAAAATGCGTCAAGATCGTGTTGCAAAGAAAGCTAAATTAGAAGAAACTAGACATGAAAAACATGATATCAAAAGTTTTTCTTGTAATAATTTCGATCTTCATCACATGCGATCGAAATCCAGTATTGTTATGTGCAGTGGTGAGTGGAGGGATCAAATGCATCCACTACTTGAAACATGGGACTGGGATTCATTTGAAAAGGAAGTTAATAACGAATTCTTTACACCTAGAGCGACTATACTCCCGTTGCCTCTTAATATAATGCCCTATCATTGTGATACCGAAGTACACGAAGTGGACCGCAACATAAGTGAAATTTCAATTCCTCTTGAAAATGTGCCTTGTGTAAATCCTTTAAAACTTATAAAATCACGACCTTCGGAAGCAGTGTTAAGTGCCGTTACAGAACTTTCCGAAGAACGCTTGATGGAAACGTCGAACATAACAGAAAAGTTACTCAACTGTGATAAAGTTGATATGCTTCCTAATCTAGATAATTTGACAGAAATTGTCAAAAATATTAAGAAAGGAAAAAGAGAAAAAATTGCCAAAATATCTGGTCTTACATTAGATATAAATAAAGCAAAGATGTTTATTCCCGGTCAACATATAAACACACCTCAAGGCCCTATTTTTGTACCGGGTCAAACAGTGGAAACACCCACTGGACCTATGTTTGTTGCTGGTCTTAGTGTGAATACTCCTGCAGGACCATGTCTAATACCCGGGCATATTATTAATAATGAAAATACTAACGAGCCATTTTTCCTTGCTGGACAAGTTTTACAAACAGAAAACGGAAATGAGTTTGTTTGCGGACAAACAATCAAAAATAAAGATGAGAAGTATCGGTTTACTGAAGGACAGACTGTCATATCCGAAGAAGGTTTTAAATTTGTTCCTGGAAAGGTGATAACCAATGGATCAGAAGAGGTGTTTGTTCCTGGCCAAACAATAATGACACCAGATGGAGTTAAATTCATACCAGGACAAACAGTGACAGAAAACGGCAATATTGTTTTCACACCAGGACAAAATGCAAAAATAAACAATGAGTGGCAGTTTGTGCCCGGGCAAGTGGTACAGCATGAGGATGAATTACAATTCGTTCCGGGGGCTACATTGGCAACACCGAATGGACTTAAGTTTGTACCTGGTCAAACAGTAACAACAAATGGTGAAACAATATTTGTACCTGGAATAACAAAGATGGGAAGCAGTGGTCTACAATTTGTTCCTGGTACGACCGTAGATACAATTGATGGACCAAAATTCATTGAAGGACAAGTTGTACATACAGATTGCGGTGAAAAGTTTGTCCCCGGCAAAACTATTGTTCAGGCTAATGGCCATGTAGAGTTTTCAGTTGCTAAGACAATGGAAGATATAACATTCACTGAAAGCACGTCAGTTGGATTGCCAATTGATATAAAAACATGCTCTTTATCAGAGGAATCTTTATATGTTTTCGGTCATATGGTACAATCAAGCAAAGGCATAGAATTTTACCCAGGACCTCGAGCACCGGCACTAGATGGTAAAGTAGTTCCAGGACGTCTTATTAAAAATGAAGCAAACCAGTCACGTTTTGTTCCAGGAATGATGGTAGAAGGAGTATTTGTCCCAGGCCAAATAGTGTTTACAGAAAATGGTGAACAATTTGTGCCCGGTCAAGTAGTCGATACAACTGATGGACCCAAATTCGTTCCTGGTCAAGTGGTGAACACAAAAAGTGGACCTAAATTTGTTCCAGGACAAACTATACATACAATTGATGGGCCGCGATTTGTACCTGGACAAATTATTGAAACAAAAGCCGGCCCGACCTTCATTCCTGGACAAGTTATATCGACAGAAGATGAAGGTTCCAGATTCGTTCCCGGACAAGTAGTTGACACCGATGAAGGTCCAAGATTTGTTCCTGGTAGAGTTATTGAAACCGATGACCAAGGAGTCACTTTTGTGCCTGGCCAAATTGTTCAGACTCCTGAAGGCCTCAAATTTGTAGCTCCGGATCTTACTGAAGGAGAAGAAGGTCTGGAATTTTCTGTCCAAAGTTTTGTTGTCACTCCAGAGGAACTAAAATTGTTAAAAGTTAAAACTAATCCAAATGACACATCGTCTACAAAGGGAGAATTAACTATTGATAGAAAAATGTTGAGGCAATTGTCAGAAGCTGGAATGTCAATTGGAAGGCAAGTTCCCACTGATTTGCCTGCTATTAGTGTTATATTGAATCATACAAAGAACGTTGAAGCCTTGAAAGCTTTCGTTTCAGATTTTGGATTGAAAGATGATGTAGCAAATCAACTAATGGAAGTAATTACATCTATTATAGAAATGAGCTCCCACTTGAAATCTGAAATCCATATTAATCACAAAAATAATGGCTTGATAAAAGAAAGTAAAAGAAATAGAGGAAACAAAAAAAGATCAGATGTTCAAATTCATGATGATTTTAAGGGAGATGAGGAACAACATGCTCACCAAGAAAAAGTAAAAAATTCCATTGCAGCTGCTGTATTAGCTGCTTTGGTCACAGCAGAACAGTTTGAAGAAATTAACAATAACAATGGTAAAGAAAAATATCAACATATATTGAAATCAATTGATACCATATTGGGACAAACTATCAACGAAGACTTCGTATCTGCTATGTATAAAATTCTTCAAACAGAAGAAAATAAAGAAGTTCTCTGTGAAGACATACTTGAAAATTCCACAGATTCAAAATTAGAATTAGTTAAAATTGCGATTAATAGTGCTTTAGACAAACATTCCTATACCCAAGAAGAAATAATTGACAAGTTCAGTGACTTTCTAAGCAGTGAAAGTCAAGTGCTCGGACCAGCTTTTAAAAATATTTCCAGAAATGACACAAATTTGCTACGTCACGTTTTGGGCAGCATATCGGAATCCATTTCATTCATAAAAACGGATCATGAAGCGGCAGATACTTTACAAAAAGCTATTGTATCTGCTGTGCAAGAAAGTAGTACCAAAACATTGGAAACTATTTTCGAAAACTCCAATAAAGAGATGTTGAAGGAAGTAATTATTCAATCAGTGGGTCTTGCAAGAGTACTTGGATTGAGTGATGTAGCCAAAAGTTTACTTTGCGTTTTAAATGATGAACACAGTTTAGCGAAAATAGAAAATGATGAGATGTGCATGAATATCCTTAAAAGACTAACAGTTATGAGAAAACTCGCAGAACAATCTCCAAGTTTACATTCTGCACTACGCAAACTAGAAACAGATCCTGAGCTAGCTCGCACAGATCCCAGAGTTAGGGATTTGGTACGAGAGAGTGCTGCACTAATGATTGTTCCGGAAGAAGCTCCTCTAATGACATCTGATGACATTCCTTTGAGCTTGCTTCACCCTGAAAATAGTTTGGCAATGGAAGATTTCCTATTGCAGCGTAAAAAGCTTCCTGGCGCTTTATTAATAATGAAAAAGGGCTTGCAAGCTGTTGTTCCTCGGGAAGCCAGTCGCGCTGTTTTAACTGGTCAGGTGGCTTATACAGTTTTAGATGAAAATGGTATAAGACATTTCGAGCCTTTACATGTTTTCTCAGCCCTGAATCTCAGTCAGCCTACTGCACACCGCTTCAGCATGTACAGTTGTCCAGTGCTTGACGATAATGATGAAGACCTTCAAACATTTACTGGATATTGTAATATAAGTCACAGTCAAAGAATCTCAAAATATACAAATGGTGGTTATAGCAGAAAATATAATGGCGTGCGGCTTGATAGAGAATACAACAGAACAAGGATGAACAGCCTTGATAACACGCCTAGCTATAAAAGATATCATTCCCCATCCTTGTCGAGTACGAGGTCTAGATCTACGTGTAGCAGAAGTCCGTCCAAGGTAATTTGAATGGGCAAAGTTTTTCAAAATTAATATGGCTATTCATTTTTGTATTCTACTTCAACCTCTTAGTCGAAACTAATCATCACTATATAGCCTTGAAGTATGTAAGGCTTTTCTAAACGATTAGTTTTACAGCACTTGTCCTTATATAGGAGAAAGCGTCCCATGATACGACCATATTTTTGTCTCTCAACTATCTACCGTATTCTATTGACACCACGAACTAGTGAAATGACCTTAATATTAACCGAGTCTTATATCTTGTTACAGGTGGACGACATCGTGGTAGCAACATCAGACTATACAGCATCAGCTGATGATGAAGTCTCACTCAAAGCGGGAGACATTGTCGAGGTTCTCGATACGAAAGCCGCTCTCGGATCAAAGTGAGTAATATTTTTACAACTCTCTTACGTTTGTGGATTTCATAATCCCGAGCGTCAGTATTTAGCCTTGAGTGTAAATTTTTTGGGAACAATCTTGTCACTGAAGTTAACGGTTTTCGGAGACAGAAATGGTAATAAAAGTTTAAGCAAGATGTATATATCGTAAACACAACCAGTAGTCACGGCTTTGAATACCCAGTGAGGGCTAAGACCTTCAAATTTTTTGAAAAAATTTATATGACACAAGCTTGAAGAAATTGAACTGGATTTTTCAAAGTATGGGAACTAAAGTAATGTTTTACCAAACCGCTCAGTAACTTCAGTGACAGTTTTTCCAGCCATATGTTACACTCTACGCTAATAAGTTTCTTCGACAGTAGGTAAGTACCATATGCATGAGCCTTGCACAACTGTGCCCTATTTGATGTAGTACATAAATGTATATTTAACTCGGACCGACGTGCGTTGTGAAACTGGAGTTACTTGCGCTTTTTAACAGCATACTGAAAATAACTCGGGCACACATAGAAATGCTACATTGCACAAAATAATTAATTTTAACACAAATTCACAATATATTTGGTCACACGTTCCAACCAAGCAACTTTTTAACGACCACAGTGCTACACTTGTACCTTATCTTTACCGAACTATGCAAAATTCACGATTTCTTGATCAATCGTATTAGGAATTTTTCATTTTTATTTTTAACCACTTATGCCACAAAGTCTATAGAATTAATTATCTTTCTGTCTTTACTTACTTTAAGTTCCTTTAATAAATTAAAAGTAGTTTTTTTTCCGGATATGTCTTCTTCTCCTCGTCAGAATCTTTGGGTTTTTATTGATAGATCTTCTTTATATTTGGTATAAAACTGGTTACAATTTATTAAATTTACAAATGAATTTAAAATTGATCTTGAAGATAATAACTTCAAAGTTTTTTAGGAATTTTCTGTCATAGTAGTTTTTTAACATCAAGTTAGATAATTGATGTAAAAAAAAGTAATAATAAACGAAAAATTCTGAAGAATCTAAATTGAAATAATTATAATTTGGGTTGCACAACGCGCAGCGTCGCATGTTTTCTTAGCTTTTGATTTACGCGCTACCTTGTTTTGACAAGCTCGTAAATTACCACTGAATGTGTAAAGCGGTCAATCATAAGTCATAACTGAACAAGTCGAGGTAAACGGTTTACAGATTTAATAACAAGCAAGGCCTTTAAAACTATTTACGTATAATGTCAAATCATTGAATAATATTTTGAAAAACTTTACCCTGATTCCTAGAATTTTCTCACAGCAACTGTGGAGACTTGAAATCATTAGCTTACTACACTAGCGGCACGCTATGATGGCCGGTTGACACATTACAATAGGTCAATTTATTCTCGAACAAAAAACAATTAAGTTTTTTTAAATTTATGAATCTCTGCACATCACTATCGTCATAGCTATCGTCAATAAAGTAATACAATTATTTCCTTCAAAGTCGTTATCAATTAATACGGAACGTTTGTCCAACCGGCCATCATAGCGTGCCGCTAGTGTAGTTCTGTTATTCGCAAATTCGTTCGCGTGGGATTTAGGTATATTTTAAAATCAGTGGAACTAAGATATTTTACCGCGGTTAAAATTAGTCCATGCCAGTCTTTAGATCTAATATATATTTAAGAGCTAAACATCAAGTTTAAATATTTGAATAGGAAGGACGACCAACTGACTGAAAAGCACTTTCGCAATTGTAGGTCCTGGTCCACGTCAATCAACATGCAAAAAAATCATATTTTGCTCTACGTTGTAAGACGTTACAGTCCTTTAAAATTGTATTACTTAGTTCTTACTGATAACCAGAATCTGAATTTAATATTATAATAAGATGCAGAGGTTACTTTTATACTTAAAGCAAAACCAAAGAAAACAATCTTGTTTATTAATTATTTATTTATTATTTGCCTTTTCCCCGGATACAAATAGAAATGTTTAGGTATGCATTTTAATAAAACGCCGATGCGCTGGACACCGATACGTGCGTATATTTATCCCGGGGTTAATGCACTCCGTTGCGTAACTTTAGCGTTATCCTCTAAACATAACTCTCTATTTCTACCAAGATTTACTTCGTGGCCGTTTATGCGATTTTGCTAAACATTGCCACTATCAAACGAACCCTCCCTTGCACCAAACCTAATGATTTTTGTATTTGCAGTCTTCTGCAAATTTTGTAGTTCACTGATTCTATAGTACTATTGCTAATACTCTGTTCAAGTAATTGAGAGTCAGCCATTCGTATGAATAGCTATTATTACAATTATTATTTTAAACTCGGTGCTAGAATATTTGACAGGCTTTCAGCGTTTTCGATAGTGATGTAGCAATAATTTGCCTTATGATCTCTCTAAGAAGTTAACAATAACCCGTTTCGTAAACTATTCTATTCTAAACTTCCTTATAAGTATTTAAACAAATCTAGAATTTAATCCTGAAAATCATTACTAAACAAACTAAATCATCACCATCAAACAATAACGAATCATCATTACCAACGTATCATTTCACTACCATCATTATCTCACCAGACTAGTTGACGTAATGAGTGAATTGTTGGTACAGGTACAGAGGCCGCGTGTATAGATACGAGAATCATTTCTTCCAGACCAGGGGTGGTTCTCTGGACTATGTATTCAGTGTACCCACATACAAAATGTATTATTACTGATCATTGTTATTGTATAAGAAGAGACAAAGAAGAAAGAAGAGCATGACTTAGGCTTATAACGCATAGAGTATACCTGAAGGAAATAACATGCCAATAAATGTTTTAATCACCAAAGATGAATTTCAATTTTAGAGTGTCAATCCAAAAGATATAAATGAAGAGGAAGAGAAAAAATCAAAAAGTAAATTCTGTCTTTTTTCGTATCTTGTATGAAGATATGAAAATGGACCGATTTTATTTGTTGATTTTGTCTATATGTGACTGATATGGAAAATTCTTCCAAACTCGTAAGGTATTTATTTGAAATATTTTATTAAAAATGGGTGCGGCATACGTAATTAATGCTGTATGTTTTATTTAATCCGTCATTGAAAGGAAATATTATGATTAGTTATGCGTTATTATTCTAAGTCTCATGCAATCATTGTACATAAGCTTTGGCAAGGATTATGTTCGATTTATGTTGTATTTCGTCATTATAAGTGTTGTGAACAATATTTACCATGTTATGTGATAACTTACCTTTTTTATCATTAAGATTTGTGATTTCACATGCTTTATCTCTGTTTTCAATTTATGTTTCATTATTATCATTTATAACTAAAGTCGCAAAGCAATTGTATCTAATAAAGATAAATAAAGTTTTGGAGTTTATTATTTATTTATTATAATATTAAGACTATTGAAAGAATTCAGAAATTTTACTATCAAAAGTAATACTATATCTTTAACGGTGTTTATATTATTATCTACATTTAAACAACCTACCTACTACAACATAGTTATAGTAATGTATGAGCTATTTTTTCCTGAAATATCAAACACCTGCTATCAAAACTATTTGAATATACAGAAATAAAGAGTTTAATAAATGTATCAGATCAGTCGTACAAATTCCCATAAAATCTGTGATTTATTTGTTTCTTCTATTGAATTTTAAATCTGGATAGTATCTAAATACATTTATTCAATTTAAGTTTTTTCGTAACCCACCTGGCACGATATCATCATGGTATCATCATGGTAGAATCAAAAACAGATTTCAAATGAGTTATTTTAGGAATTAGGTTATTTTCGGAAAACTTGTAATAGGTCAAAGGTATAAATGTCTGGTGTGGAATGCTAAAAATATAAATAGTCTGGCTTCTTAGCAAAATGGCGCCTCAATAGCTGTTATCGGATAGGTTTAACGAAAGACTATTATCGCTTTTATTCGTAGCATGAACTCTATGCTTAAGTCAAAAATATCTAAAAATTCTTGTTTAAAACTGAAAACAATATTCTTCTCTACTTTGGACTTCATCATCATTATCATCAGATACAGGTTGTGAAAGTTGTTTTCATACAGGTTTGAGATATCCAAATAGAAACGAGTTCAAACCTATTACTACGACTGTTGATTTTATATCACTAGTTGTCTCTATCAAAACTAGGTATATGATAGTAAAAATATGAACGAAATGACCGTAATTTCATCATCAAGAAGATTTTTACTATAGAAGTTACTAGCTGATGCCCACGTCTTCGTCCGCGTGGTATAAGTTTTTTTGATTCCCGCGGGAATCCCTTGATTTTCCGGGATGAAAAGTAGCCTACGTCACTCTCTAGGTCCTCAACCTTAACCCATGCCAAAAATTACGTCGATCCGTTGCTCCGTTGCGGCGTGATTGAAGGACAAACCAGCAAACAAACTAACACACTTTCGCATCTATAATATAAGTATGATTACATGTCTAAAGTATATACTTCCTGAGACTTTTACAATCATTGTTAATAAAGAATATGCGAGAGAGACCCCTTAACGTAGATATCGCTGCCTTAAGATTTACAAAACTAGAACATTTTGCAGGTAGGATCCCTAGTCCCTACATAATCAAATAAATATTATAAATGCGAAAGTTTGGATGTATGGATGTATGTTTGTTACTCAATCACGCTCCAACGGATGAACGGATCTGGATGAAACTTGGCACAGAGATAGATTATAGTCTGGAATAGCACATAGGCTACTTTTTATCCCGGAAAATTAAAGAGTTCCCGCGGGAACCGAAAAACCTCAATCCACGCGGACGAAGTCGCGGACATCAGCTAGTTAGATATATTTCGAGCATTGAAGTTACCTATATCTTATTATTTAATAAACACCAGACATGATGCAAACCGCAGTCGGGGTTTTTCTAAATTCATCATTTGATGCCGAACCAACCAATCAAAAAAAGAACCAAAAGAAAAGAAAAGAAAAGAAAAGAGACCAATGGCCGGGTCAGTACCCAGCGCGTATCACCTCTTAGAGTTAAAAGGTTGAGAATCCACCACGCTGGCAAATTGTGGATTTGCAGCCTTCACACACATTATTAAAGAACATTATATAGAGAGTTCTCAGGCGTGCAAGTTTCCTCGTGATGTTCACCGTTAAAGCAAGTGATATTTATCTATATACTAATACTATAAATGCGAAAGTTTGGATGGAAATATGAATGGATGGATGGATGGATGTTTGTTACTCAATCATGCCAGAACGGCTGAACGGATCTAGATGAAATTAGGTACAGATACAGATTATAGTATGGAATAAAACATTATTACATTAGGCTACTTTTTATGCCGGAAAATTAAAGAGTTCCCGCGGGAACCAAAAAACCTCAATCCACGCGGACGAAGTCGCGGGCATCAGCTAGTTATTTCTAAATTAAACTTTTTGAATTAAGTACATGTAATACTTGTACAGATCTAAGTAATATGTAACCTATGATAGGTATATGAAGGTGATAGTCTGTGATATGAGTATCCTTACTTCCTTACTAATATTATAAATGCGAAAGTGTGTCTGTCTGTCTGTCTGTCTGTCTGTCTGTCTGTCTGTCTGTCTGTCTATCTGTCTGTCTGTCTGCTACGCTTTAACGGCCCATCTTTCAACCGATTTTGATGAAATTTAGTATAGGGGTTGGTTACATCCCGGGGAAGGACATAGGCTACTTTTTATCCCGGAAAACTTGGGAGTTCCCCCGGGAATTAAAAAAACTTAATTTACGCAGACGAAGTCGCGGGCATCATCTAGGAGAATAATATATTGGTTCGGCAAAATGTACTCTGACTGGATCTGACAGCTGGCGTGACGCCAGAGCACTGTGCTTCTGAGAAACATAACATTAGATGACCACTCAGGGCCCCAATCATGTAAGAATGTCCGATCAACCGTTTAAGATTTTTGTCAAAGTAAAATAAACCATAATATCATTGAATTAGAGCTCAATTTCGTCTGCCCATTCTTTATACGTTTAGGGTATGGTACATGTAAACGTATAAGAATGGGCAGACGAAATTGAGCTCTAATTCAATGCAGTTATGGTTTATTTTACTTTGACAAAAATCTTAAACGTTTGATCGAACATTCTGACATGATTGGGGGGCAGGTACTCCACATAATATTATGATAATTTAGATATCCCCATCCTGTATTATACCTGCTCTATTTTATGACGCATTGATGCGAGTGACTCATCTATAGAACGTAACATGCGTTTTCTTCGATCCAATGAAAGGCAGATCATAACGTATTATCACGGTATTATCTTTACTAATATTATCTTTACTAATAATATTATTACTGTAAAACGTAAACTCATTGGAAAATCCTATTACCATGTGAAGGATTACTTAAATGACAAGGAAGCTTGGCAATAATTTGCTCTAATGGCTCTGATAGTTCCTCAGTTAAGATGATTTGTGAGATGGTGATAATGAAAAAAATAAACCCCAGCTGAGTTTGTTGTGGGCTCTTCTCAGACCTGGGCGCGTTTGGAACCCTCGTAGCTTTAGCTGTTTTAAGATACCGTAACAGATTATCACCATTATATTTTTATGTAACTGGACGTCAATAAGTGTAGCGTGTCTACCTAAATTGAATAAATATTTATGACTTATGACTTATAAATGCGAAAGTTTGGATGAATGGATGTTCGTTACTAAAAAACTTGATTCATTCATTTACTTCTTGACGACGGTAAATGAATCAACGATGAAAGGCACAGAGATAGATTATAGTCTGGAATCTGGAATAATACATATAGGCTACCTACTTTTTATCCCGGAAAATTAAGAAGTTCCCGCGGAAATTGAAAAAGCTTAATCCATGCGAACGAAGTCTCGGGCATCAGCTAGTCTTTAATAAATCTGCCTTAGACTACACGGTTCAAAAAAACTCACTGCATTTTTCAAAAACTTATATCTTACTAGCTGATGCCCGCGACTTCGTCTGCGTGGATTGAGGTTTTTCGGTTCCCGCGGGAACTCTTTAATTTTCCGGGATAAAAAATTGCCTATGTGCTATTCCAGACTATAATCTATCTCTGTGCCAAATTTCATCCAGATCCGTTCATCCGTTGGAATGTGATTGAGTAACAAACATACATCCATACATCCATCCATCCAAACTTTCGCATTTATAATATTTATTTGATGAAGTCGTGGGGATCATCTCATTGTGAATTGTGAAATCTGCCATGGAATGGTGGACTATGGCTGAACCCTTCTCATACTGTGAGGAGACTCGTGCTAAGTAGTGAGCCGGCGATAGGTTGTATAGTGATTATGATGAGAGTTCACATTGCAAACCCAAAAATTCTCCTCCATTAAAGTATCTGAAAAAGTCCAAGATGAAAACACAAGGTAATCTTTTCTTATAACTTTAGCAGTTCTAAAACTCTTCTTCAGTCTTAAAGTTTAGCAGGCCGAGTGGGAGTTTTTTAATGTGTTTGATAGCGACAACGTTAACTACCATTTATATGGAACTAGATGATGCCCGCGACTTCGTCCGCGTGGATTAAGGTTTTTTGATTTCCGCGGGAACTCCTTAATTTTCCGGGATAAAAAGTAGCCTATGTCCTTCCCCGGGATGTAACCTACCTCTATACCAAATTTTAGCAAAATCGGTTGAAAAGATGGTTCGGGAAAGCGTAGCAGACAGACAGACAGACAGACAGACAGACAGACATACAGACACACTTTCGCATTTATAATATTAGTATGGATTGATAGAATGCTAACTGTCAAACACTTGGCAATTACATACGAGTCGTAGTTACCGCTGTCGCGATCGAATAGCAAGAAAATCTCCCACATATGCACTCTGATCACTGGAAGAGATTTCACAAAATGTAATATATCATTTGCGAGGTCGATGCGACACATCTTTCCTCGTTTTCCTCTATTTTAAAATTGTCAGAAATCTGCACTTGGCAATCTTGCAAAAATTAACTTTTTGACGAAAAAAATGATGACTGTCGTCGCTAACCGTAGGTTGGCTTTGAGGTGGTTTTTATATGCCAGGGTCGAATTTCTTTTGATTCTATTGCTATTGGCTCACACTATTGGTAGACTATGAATGGTGCCACTGTATATTTAGGGTTTGGTACTTAAATTAGAATCCCTTATATTTTCGTTTAGTCCATTTGTCTGCCACAGTCATTTTAATATTAACTACTAGTGGGCCCGGCAGACGTTGTCCGGCCTTGAAGCTTGAACCCGATTGCAGCGCCCCCTATCGGGTCCAATTGTGAATATAAACCATCCCGGGACCCACACAAACACACCCAAAAAATTCTATCTAAATCGGCCCAGCCGTTCTCGAGTTTTAGCGAGACAAACGAACAGCAATTGATTTTTATATACATATTATATACATAGAGTAAGTACTACAAACTTATCTGACTCGGTGACAGCGTCGCTAGTAGATATGAAAAGTAAAATAAAAACAAACACTAAACAGGCATAAAAAAAATTGAAGTTAGAACTTTTAACTAGAAGAAGAAACCTATAACTTAGAATTTTAGTTTAGTAAATTAAAATATAAACCTTAAAACTAAGGCATTACAGTTTAATTACGAATGTGGTATATATTTATATTTGAGACCTTTTGTATTCGTAACAACGCGAGCATGGGGCAGCGAGGTGTCGGTGACGGTGTCGGTGACGCGAATCCACAAGTTTACCCCCTGCCAAAAAGCTCTCAACGCGGCTAAAGAAGTTTTCACTTCAATTAGTTCCAATTTTGGCAACCGCGTCAGATAAGTTTGAGAGACTAGGTATACCTTAGAGGTGACGGTACTTAATAGTATAGTAATAGAAACCTGATACCGCTTAATGTTTGATTGATGGTTTGATGTATTCAAAATTCAAAATTCAAATGTTTTTTATTCAAATAAGCTTTTACAAGCGCTTTTGAATCGTTATAATATGAATCTACCGCTGGTTCGGAATGACATTCCTACCGAGAAGAGCCAGCAAGAAACTCGGTGGTTGCTCTTTTTCATCAAAACTTACAATCATCATAATGATACAAGTAACTGCAGTCCCACGCATAGCTGGAGCGAATCAAATCCACGCTTTTTTTTTAATCATTTACGTAATCTTCGATTCGATCTTCGTATCATGAAGAAGACTGCAATCAAACCTGGATAGTAAGTTTTGATGCAGTCTAAGATGGTAGAGATCATAGTACTATGGCAGTTGCATTAAACCTATACACCTAACAGTATTCTATACTGCATTGCACCGAATCACTAAGAACCTGTTTCACAACCGCCGAGTAAACCCTAACTGATGGTAAGTGATGATGCAGTCTAAGATGGTAGCGGTCTAACCTGTTAGGGGCATGGCAGTTATATTAAACCTATACCCCTATTCGGTTTCTACACGGCATCGTACCGGAACGCTAAATCGCTTGGCGGCACGTCTTTGCCGGTAGGGTGGTAACTAGCCACGGCCGATCAGGGAAAATTCAGAAATTATAAATTCCCAAATTGACTCTGCCGGGGATCGAACCCGGGACCTCCGCACGTTAAGACAACAGCGCTCAACACTGTTGCGCCACTGCATCCCAGGCGCAGTGGCCCATAAAACCTTATTCCACGCGCACGAAGTCGCAGGCCTGATCTAATAGAATATAATAGAATGATTTAGTCGGGTGTAAGCTTATGAACATTCTCTCTCTCTGCGTCGTATTCCTCATTACTGAGGGTCGTGACCCCTTTCCATTATTCAAATAATGGTAGGAGTTTTCTTGGGATAATAATGCGGTGCGTTCCCACATCCTTCCGCATACAACTCGACTAAGCGTTAACTTAGGTTTTTATGACGATTATTAACAGATGTTATCTAGTGATAATAACCGGGACCGACGGCTTAACGTGCTCTCCGAACGACGTATATGAACATTAAAAGATTATTAACATTAAAAATGTCGTACAAATTAACGCAGCCCCCTGTGTAACCCCTAAGTATCAAGAATCGGCACTAAACATCGAAGTTTACAGCAGGTTTCCCGTTTCAGTAAACTCGCGCTATTTGCGGACGGCCCAGAAACGATGCGACTCGTGACGTCAATGGTGGCACAGTTTACCCCGACCACCCGGACACCCGGACACCGCCTTAACGATATGTCATTATGTCGATCTGTAACATTATTTTTATCGAAACATGAAACTGTAATGAGAAGCGAATTTTCCGCCTGTGAATTCGGCGAATATAGGTCGATAATTTGTGCAAGTATATTTTTTTAAATCCAAATATTATTTTCATACTAGATGATGCCCGCGAGTTTGTCCGCGTGGATTAGGTTTTTTGTTCCCGCGGGAATTCCTTGATTTTATTTGATAAAAAGTAGCCTATGTCCTTCCCCGGGATATAAACTGTCCCCATACCAAATTTCATCAAAATCAAAAAAACAGATGGGCCGTGAAAGCGTATAGACAGACAGACACACTTTCGCATTTATAATATTAAGTATGGATATGAATAGTATGCATTATTATACAGTATTATCTATCTATTGTACTTTTATGGCTAAAATCAATGTCTTGGCCATTTTTGACTAATGAGCAGTGACTCTTTAATCTGAGGACTCCACCAGAAGCTCACTTTGCCTGACAATCGCCGAGATACGTCCAACAATATAGTCAAAAAATTCTTTCCAAAAAATCGACTTCCAAAGCCACTGTAAAGTAAAAAATAATTTTGAGTTATGATGATTTGTGAGATGGTGATAATGAAAAAAAAATAAAAACCCCAGCTGAGTTTGTTGTGGGCTCTTCTCAGACCTGGGCGCGTTTGGAACCCTCGTAGCTTTAGTTTTAAGATACCGTAACAGATTATCACCATCATATTTTTATTTTTATGTAACTGGACGTCAATAAGTGTAGTGTACCTACCTAAATTGAATAAATATTTATGACTTATGACTTACCTATGACTTATGATTTCTACACACTATGCTATGTTGAAGTGGGGCGAGCCCACAGCGAGTCTGACGCGTCAACTTTGCCTATAGTTATACCCGCCCGACTTCAACATAGTGTGTAGAAAACAAAATTATTTTTTACTTTGCAGTGGCTTTGGAAGTCGGTTTTTTGGAAAGAATTTTTATATTTAACTTTTTAGTGTACTCTAAATCCCTACGGCTTAGGAGTGCTGTACCCTGCAGCATCAGAGTTGAGGAGTTGGAACTTGGGTTTAAGTATGAAGTCGTTGCTTGACACCTACAATATGAATTCGCCATAAAAAAATCCTAATTCGCTATTTTTAAGGAGTTCTGTACCCTGCGGCATCAGGGTTGAGGAGTTGGGACTCAGAGTTGAATCGTATACACGTGTCTTGATACCTACTATATGAATTCACCATCAAAATTTCCTAACTCCCTAGTTTTGAGGATTTCAAGTAGTACGGTACACCTACAGCATCAGGATTGAGGATTTGCAGTCAGAATTTTTTATGGGACCACCTCGGGAGCTTCCTCTAACCACTGAAAAAAGAAATTTTTCAAATCTGCTTAAAAACCACGGAGATATGCACCGACATACATTAAAAAAAAAAAAAAAAAAACATACGCGCCGAATTGAGAACCTCCTCCTTTTTTGGAAGCCGGTTAAAAATTAAAAATATTTAATTTTAAGTAGGAAGTACTTAGCTTGCTTTTTAATTCAAAATTCAATTTTTTTTTATTCAAATAAACTTTCCTACCGAGAAGAACCAGCAAGAAACTCGGTGGTTGCTCTTTTGAAAAAAATAATTTACAATTTCATCAAAGTGCAGAACCGCTGTCGCTGTCATTGCTGGAGCGAATTAATTCCGTTACTTAATTATTAATTAATAATAGACAAATTATTAGCCAGTTTAGCCTACTTATAGGTAAATACGCATAACAATTAGTATCTAGGTATACCAAGAAACACATACAATTTTATTGGAGTGCAAACTACATAGTAATGAGGAGAAAAGTAAACAGCAACAGTGGTTTTATATCTGATACGACCGTGAGCTCCACTCACCATGTATAAGTGTTGCCAAAGTATGGAGGAAGACTTTTGTATTAGTTTATACTGCACTAGATGATTCCCGCGACTTCGTCCGCGTGGACTAAGTTTTTTCGATTCCCGCGGGAACTCCTTAATTTTCCGGGATAAAAAGTAGCCTGTGTCACTCCAGGTCCTTAAATATACCCATGCCAAAAATCACGTCGATCCGTTGCTCCGTTGCGGCGTGATTGAAGGACAAACCAACAAACCAACAAACAAACACACTTTCGCATTTATAATATTAGTATGATTTAAAAACCTACTAGCGACGCTGTCACCGGGTCAAAAAAGGAGTTTCTTGCCGGTTCTTCTCAGTAGAAGCGCGGCGCGGCGGTGGTAAAAGAAAGAAAAAACATTTATTTTCCAATTTTTCCACACATGTACTTCAAGGATGGCTTATTATATGTGACACAAGTAGTCCTACGTAAAATAATAGTTCTTTTTGTTATACAAGAGTGAAAAGTTGTTTTTTATGTAAATAGGTTTTAATGATGTTTTGAATTCACAAACTTCATAGACGAGTGATATTTACTAACGTGCACACGATGTTCTAAATTCAATTTACTTTATCCTCAAGAGGATAATAACGGCTTTTGCATTCAGATATCGAAGAGTAAAAATACTCTTTCCGAGATGGTGGGATGAAAATTAAATTTAATTTCGTTTGAATCATAATAAGCTCGTGATGTTTGAAACCCGACCGGCTGCAGACCCTGACATTGAGGCGTCACTCCAAGTGGACGTGTCGACGTGATTGATGCCGGGTTGTTCTCTCTAAACACTCGGGGCGCCTTCACACTTATCCGCAACTGGTCACTATTACTTATAGCAACACTAGATGATGCCCGCGACTTCGTCCGCGTGGATTAAGGTTTAATTTTCCGGGATAAAAATTAGCCCATGTCCTTCCCCGTGATGTAACCTACCCCTATACCAAATTTCATCAAAATCGGTTGAAAAGATGTGCCGTTAAAGCGTAGCGGACAGACAGACAGACACACTTTCGCATTTATAATATTAGTATGGAAGTATGGATATGGAAGTATGGTATGGAAGCAAGTGATATTTAGTTACTAAAAACGCACATAAGGGGCCGTACTGCCAACGCTTAAAGCCATGTTGTTTCATTATTGTTGACTTTCGTGTTTTAGAATTAAATTCTTTATTTTAGGAACGTCAAGGTAGGTACGTGACATCAGCCTGTCAATTTGAGTAATATTGCTTTAAGCATTGGCGGAATGGCCCAAGAAATGTTAGAAGTGTGTGCCTGAGAATCGAAACCACAACCGTCCGAACAGTTATAAATAGATAGGTAGGTCATAGCCTATCATTTCTATTGTGTTCTGAATCTACGTCGCCGTCGCGTCGCTGCATAGCTTTCAGCCTCACTTGTCGTCCTAGGTGAGCGACAGAAACGACGCCACGCGATACGGCGCGTTACGACCACAGTAAACAGATACATCTGTTTACTGTGTTACGACGCCATAGAAAATGACAGACGTATCTACGCGAGAACATATAGGTCACGTGAAGGGCAGTTTGATACTGTCGCGTCGAGTAGAGAACTCTACTGAACTCACAATTGGCCAATATATTTGGTCCTACCTAATAACGCAGGTTTCAAGTTCAAGTAGTTAAGCGAATTTCTGTGATTTTTATTATGATGATTTATGCCGCTCGATGAAATAATGTCAAAACAAGACGTAACTAGGCATAGAGAAACCTGGGTGACTTAATAATATGAAATAAATTGAGTATAGAGAGTATTTAAGTTTCCGAATTATTACTCCGCTACGAATAAGTGTGAAGGCACTCTCGCATCTTCACAAACGAATCTATTTATATTAATATCTACGTTTTAAAATAAATTAGGTTTCAGCTCTTAACAAATCTGGGGCTCGACTCTTATTTATGATGGATTTGGAGTGTAGGAAGTTTGATTGATTGATTTTGAACATTGCTGCTTTTTTTTAACCACGACAAGTTAGCCCTTGACAGCGATCTCACCTGATGGTAAGTGATGATGCAGTCTAAGATGGTAGCGGGCTAACCTGTTAGGGGAATGGCAGTTATATTAAAGCCATACCCCTATTCTGTTTCTACACGGCATCGTACCGGAACGCTAAATCGCTTGGCGGGACATCTTTGCCGGTAGAGTGGTAACTAGCCACGGCCGAAGCCTCCCACCGGGCCAGATCAGGGAAAATTCAGAAATTATAAATTCCCAAATTGACCCTACCGGGGATCGAACCCGGGACCTCCGCACGTTAAGACAACAGCACTCAACACTGCGCTACGGAGGTCGTCAGCTTCTATGCTTTTGAATAATAATATTATCTATGAATGTCAATAACTACTTATGCTCCTACTATTGCACTGCAACTAATTATTTATGTTAAAAGCAAGTACATACTTATATAAGTAACAATGGAGCTGATTCTGTAGTGCACAATCTCTAAATTAAACTAAAATGGCAGCTTTAAAAATATTGCTATCCCTTTCTTAATACTCCGTACGGAGAGGGACAGAACTAGATTTAAAGCTGTCATTTTAGTTTAGAGATTGTGATAAACGGAATTGGCAACAGTTTCGTGTCAGCTCTTCTCAATGGAATCTGCTTTCCGAACAGATATACGAGGCACAAATAGTCATAAATAAAATAAAGTCATTCCATGGTTTGAGTACTATTTTTTGGATGGATGGATGGATAGATGTTTGTTACTCAATCACGCCAGAACGGCTGAACAGATCTGGATGAAATTCGGTACAGGGATAGATTATAGTCTGGAATAACACAGAGGCTATTTTTCATCCCGAAAAATTAAAGAACTCCCGCGGGAACCAAAACACCCCAATCCATGTGGACGAAGTCGCGGGCATCAGCTAGTCTTAGAAATAATTCGCTTAATTTGAAATATTAACCGTTTTTAAATTTGTAAGAAATAATTTAAGGATATTCTGCGTGACTGCGTGATCATTTCAATCCCTAATAGATCTTAAAAAGAAAATAATGATCCTACTTTGTCCTAATAGGTACTTTCTGTTTTTCCTTTCCAAAGAGTATGCAACCTTACAAAAACTTTCATATACAGAACCTCCCATACGATAGTATCTAGTAGACCCCTCATCTGTGAATTAACACTGTCCCCTCCCCCCAGGAATCCCCTCATCGACTCGGAGCTGGACGTGAAGGCGGTACTCCTGGACACGACGGCCGCTAAGCACAAATTGGCGGTTAGGCCGAAGAAGAAGCACGCAAGCAAGCAGGTCAAACGGTGCATCACTAGCAACGAAAGGTAACTCGATCAGCCCCCCGAGTATGTACGAATGGCCGATCAAAACGTCAAAGTTCGGCGTCGATCGGCCATTCTTACATAATCGGGGGGCAGGCCTATCTACTCATAATGCTTTCTTACATTTATTTTCAACATGCCGCCATCAAAAAAATATATAATTAAAAAAATTGACAGTCATAGGGACTGCCGATAGAAGTGAATTCGAATATTTATAATAATTTAAAAAAAAATATAGACCTTAACAATAAAGCATTAAAGTTTAATTACGAATGTAGTATATTTATATTTAAGACCTTTTGTCTTCGTAACAATCATGTTAAAAACACCATAATGCGCTCCACGATAAGAATCACAGATGTTGGAGACAAAGCGGCAAAACTGAAGTGGGATTGTCCGACATATTGTAATGCGCATGTCCGATGAATTGTGGGAAAAGGCTACAACACACTGGGTGCCACAAAACTCAAAAAGACGTCGAGGAAGGCCGAGGCGCCGCTGGCGCGACGAACTCGATGCCTTTATGGAGGACTGGCCCCAAACATCTATGGACCGAGATAAATGGATGGAGTAAAGGGAGGCCTTTACCCAACATTGGGAAACTACAGGCTGCAAATAAATAAATAAATAAAAACGGTACCTATATGTGCTATAAGTTTTGTTCGAGGCGAATCTAAAGTATATTCGCGAGCGCTAGACACGACTGTTTTGATCGCAATATAATTATGCCAAACATTAGTCCGTGTCGTGTTAATTCGCTAACCACTTACACAATGTGATTTGATTCGGATATAGATGACCCTGTTGCTGAAGTGTTACATAGCAGCTTTATTAATGACTTATTTGCGCTTGAACCGCGATCTCGTTCGCTAAATTAAATTCACAATTAGAACATAACCTTTATGTCACGATGGAAAAATCGTATCTACGTGACAAAAAGGCGTAGGTAACTCTTATTAGATTGTTTTTTTAAATATAATTGCGAAAGAAACATCACTTCAAATGTTCTAACGGGGTGTATAATATGGCTTGTTATATTTATAAGAGTTAGATTTCACGATTCTACAGGATATGGGATTTAGGCATGTGTTTTTTTTGCTACTGCTAAAACCTTAACCTTACTTTGTTTTTGTAGCACTTTTAATTTCATAGATAGATAGATACTTAGATAGATTGATAATTAGATAGATAGATAGATAAATTTGTTATTAAACTATAGTTTTTAAGTATTCTACTAGCTTGCAGCTACGTAGTTTTTTTCCGTCGTGTCCATCGATTTACCAACTAAGGATACAACATTACCTACAAATTAATACTCAAAAAGCGTTCACAATCGCTTATACAACCACAGCTATAGATAATAGACAAAGAGACACCAAACGGTTCACAAAAACCAACCATATCAATTTATATTTAGGGTTCAATTTTGTAATAACAATTCGACGCATACGACATTTTGTCGCCTAGTGTACTTATGCGCGACTGAGGCAAAAATTGTTCATTGTGCACAATTTGACCGTGCCGTTTTTTGCGTTTCGATGGTGCGTCTAAGGTATTGGTAAGTCAAAGGTCGTGTCACCTGATATACAGCGCTGAAAATCAGCGCTGTATAGTGTATGGTATGCTTGCACTGAACATACAGCATTATGCTGAGCCTGGACCATTTTTCGGGTTGTGCCATGCGTAATGCGGTAGGTATGCTTGTTATGTATGGCACAGTTTGAAAATAAATGTTTTTTCTTTCTTTCTTAACTGCAATCTCATAGGCTATTGATTATAACATTTAGAAAGGAACTAAGATGTTCATGGGTTTTTATTGTAGGAATCGTTCAATGGGTTATAAAAGAAGAAAAAACCGTGGAGTGCTATTAAATTAGAGGGTGAAAATTGAGGATAGGGCTGAAAAAGCATGCCTTTTAGTATTTTCAATATATCTCGTAAACAAAGCAAAATTTCGATATATTGTATATAAAACTTCTTGTACGGAATCAAATTTTCCATCGGAATAGAATGTCTAAATATTGAAAAAATAATACCATGCCAAAACAGTCAAAATAAACTTGAAAAAAAAGCCAAAAATTCGATTTTTTTGAGTTTTTTTGCTTTTTCACCTGTCTCTTTCTTTTGGGGTGAGATAGTTATAGGCATTGCTTTAAATAAAAACAAGAAGACGAAATTTCCTTCAAAATGCGGGGCTGAAATATTTTTTTTATTAAAAATTGACCGAGATATGACCAGGATACCTAATTAAGATAATGAATCTTAACCGTTGTCCTACGTGAGCGGCAAACGCGACACCGCGACTTGATACGACGCGACGCGACAGCACAGGCGACAGTATCAAACAGTAGCTGACCCTTCAGAGTATTCTTACATCCCTATTTAAAGAGTAGGTACTTACTATACGTGTATTTGGGTGGTCTGAGGTTGGATCCACAGGTGCACGCACTTCTTACTTATGGGGCCGGCGAACGTCACTCGCAATTTCTATTCAACCCGCAAATATAAATTTTCTGGTATATTGCTATCTCTATTTGGCTGATGACACATGATCGAGTGCAAGCGCGATAGCAATATGAGCGTTCAGAATTTGTTATACATTTAGTCTTGTTCCGTAAATACCAAAATTATGAATGAAAACTTGTTGTTTTTTAACTTCGTGATGTTATTCTGTAACTTGACAATATAAGCTATGTTCCTAATTAATTAGTACGTAAGATATCATGGAGGAAGGAATTACGACTGCCGGTAAGATATCGTTGGTTTTAATATGAAACAAATAAGGAGAAAACATGTCATTTATGTCGTAAAAATATGCAAACCGCAATGCGCTTACATTTAATTTTGGGAAAGTATTTTGAAAACATTATTATCCAGGGACCTAGATAAACACAAGTTCAGTCTAAATAATTGCATAATATGGTAGAAATATTTTCGAATCACAAATTATATTGGTATTACGTTTGTATGGGCAATTCACCCTCCGCCGCCGATTGTGTGTAAGCTATTAAAATATGACTGGCTGTAACGGTAAAGTAAAACATACTGAGGAAACCTCCATGCCCTAGTGCTCCCCATAATACTATTACAGGTGTGCGTAGCTGACAATCCGCACATAGCCAGCGTGGTGGACTATAGCCACAACCCTTCTCAATCTGAGAGGAGACTCGTGCTCAGAAGTGGGTTGATAGATTCAGAAGAGATAGGAAAGGGGTGGTAGATTCATTCGACTATTCATAAGCACTTGTAAAAAGTCTATTTGAATAAAAAACTTTTGAATTTTGATAATGAAGATGGTAGCTCTACAGTATCCTTTGTTAAATTTTTGCGGTCTAATTTGAAAAGTGGAAAGAATTCGCTCCCCATGTTACATAAACTTCATGTATCAATGTCAGCTTAAAGTTGCGCAATATTTTCCTGTCGTTTTATTAAGGTGACCTCAAACACAAAAAATATTTAAAAACCTTTACGCTCATTTCTCATTTTTTCTTGAAGGAAATAGGTTAAAGACACGACCTTTTCAAAGCACAGATTACATAAAATTTTAAGCAATGGGTGGTATGTCCGTGCCAGTTTAAGAACAGGAAAAAGCAGTGTAACAAATGTTGATAAACGCGCCAATTTTTCAAAAGTTTCCCACGCGGCAAATCAGCTATTCATTTAATTCGCGAAAAAACGTTGTGTAATCCCCTGTCCAAGAATTGTCACGATGAGAATACATTATTTACTACTATTACATTGTGATGAAAAGTTCGTCTGTTTTTAAAAGTACCTACATCACTATAACCACTACTTAACCAAATGAGGACGAGATTTTTCGAGTTTAAAAAGTGATACAATCTCATAAAATATAAAGACCTGAAAGGCTTTTTATATCAAGGTATTTTGTTAGTCCCACAAACTTATGTGACCCGGCAGTCAAAATTGGAACAAATTTTTTTTTTATCCACTACAAGTTAGCCCTTGACTGCGATCTCACCTGATGGTAAGTGATGATGCAGACGAAGATGGTAGCGGGCTAACCTGTTAGGGGCATGGCAGTTATAAAAACCCATACCCCCATTCGGTTTCTACACGGCATCGTACATCGGCTAAATCGCTCGGCGGCACGTCTTTGCCGATAGGGTGGTAACTAGCCACGGCCCAAGCCTCCCACTAGGCCAGACCAGGGAAAATTCAGAAAAAAATTCAAAAATCAAAAATAATTTAAATTCCCAAATTGACCCTGCCCGGGATCGAACCCGGGACCTCCCCGCACATTAAGACAACAGCGCTCAACACTACGCCACAGAGGTCGTCAAAAACTACTTAGATAACTTTAACTCATGTAAGTTTCACACTTCACAGCCAAGTTGCAGTTTATCTTACGACGTCAAGAGACCCTGGGGCTTGGGTCCTACAACTTATGTGTGTCAGCTGTCTACCTTGTTTAGATCTGCCAACAATACGCTTTTGAGCAAGGCAGCGGGAAGAAGCTAGTTTGCTAATAAAATTAATAGTTCCGCTGTAAATTCGAACAGAACGAATACAATATCTCGGTTATTCTCTATTTTATTTATTGCTGCTCTTATTCCAATTTCTGTAATGGCCAATATATTTTCCATACTAGAATATTTTGCGTACATTTTTTTGGCATAATAAATTCCTTTGATCTGGGTTTTGAGAAAAGGTGATAAGTATTACATTTTTCTTGGAAAGCTTTTCTTGTTTAAAGAGATTGTAAAGGTTATTGAACTTTGAATTTTGTAAGGATATCGGGATTTAATACGATTTTCGAAATTCGAGATTTTCGATTTTACGAGATCAAGGACTAAACTGACGTCCTATACATGGATTGAATGATGCAAATGATCATCTGTCATAAGCCTAGTGCTTAAAGCTTCAGTCACCTACTCGTATATCAGGAGGTCCGAGGTTCTAGTCCCAGTCAAGCATCTTTATTTTTTCGGATTTATGTGCATTTAACGCACTTTTTAAGTAAAAGGAAACATCCATACTAATATTATAAATGCAAAAGCGTGTCTGTCTGTCTGCTACGCTTTCACGGCCCATCTTTTCAACCGATTTTGATAAGATTTGTAGAGATTGGACCTGCATCCCGGAGAAGGACATGGCCACTTTTTATCCTGGTAAATTGCAGGTGATACAAACTTGACATACAATCATCGTTGAACTCGAAATGTTTTAAAAGATTATTGCAAAAACGAGTTCCAAAATCAATCTTTATAATTCGGGAATGCTCTTATTCCAACAATCTGTGTCTCATTGAAGTCCGATCGGATTAGTCTTTCGTTTAACAAAAAATACGGAGCACATTATTCCAAACATAATGAACAATTAATTAAGACCTTCAGCAGTTCATACATTCGCTATTAATCCTTCCGTGATTTCAAAGCAAATGGGTGAAGCGGGTTCAACGTACACTGGTCATTAAAATTAGCTTGATTAAAAAAACTGGTGAAGTGCGTATTAGAATATGCTAGGGTTCCGTAGATAGGTAGGTAAATTGCTAAAATCTTTGGCAGCCATTATTAGTTCTTGAAAGACTTTCTAAAAACCTCACGATGATTTTAGCTTCTCGTGTTCAAGACATAACGTTTTTCTTAAAATATAAATAATAATATCCTTTTGTATAGACATGCATTTCTTTGACTAGGTTTTTTAAAACCCGTGGGAACTATTTAATTTGCCGCTCAGTTGTGTGATTGAGGGACAAACAAGATCACTTTTACATTATATTAATTTTAAGTTTTCTTTAGCCGCGTTGAGCACTTTTCGGTAGGGGGTAAACTTGTGGATTCGCGTCACCAACACCGCGTCACCGACATTCTCGCGTTGTTACGAAGACAAAAGGTCTTAAACATAAATACCTACCTACATTCGTAATTTAGTTTTAAAGTTTTTATTTTAATTATTTTAAATATTCGTTTTCACTTCTATTGGCAGTCCCTACGACTGCCAATTTTTTTTTATTGATTGTACTTAACACAAAAACACAGACAGACTAGGCGAATGTACAGAAAAAAAATGTATGTGTGTGCAATTCACACACGGCAGAAGTGAAACTTCAAAAAAGTAGCCTACGAGATAATGAGATAAATATATATAACTTGTATACTTGTTGTACTATCTCATTCTCTCGCAGGCTACATCCTATTTATGTTCGTCTCTTTTTGTTGTCGCTTTTTCGTTTCATTGAATTTTCACATCACAACGATTCTAAAGAAGTTTCACTTCAAAAAGGGTTTCTTATCCTACTAAGGAATCCTAAAAATGAGAACTAGTATCTCACCTACATTTTATACACCTCCCACTCGACTCATGTCTGACAAATATACAATTTCAGCCGCTCTTTCTTTAATAATATTAGGACTATCCAGTGTCCCCAATTCAATGATATCGCTAATTTCGTCTTACATATCATCCCTTAAGTCATCAACTCATCATCTTTCGACTGTGAAGAATATTATTTTACTTTTCTATATTAGGTATCAAATAAATATTATAAATGCGAAAGTTTGGATGGATGTATGGATGTATGGATGTATGGATGTATGGATGTGTGGATGTATGGATGTATGGATGTATGGATGTATGGATGTATGGATGTTTGTTACTCAATCACGCTCCAACGGCTGAACGGATCTGGATGAAATTTGGCACAGAGATAGATTATAGTCTGGAATAGCACATAGGCTACTTTTTATCCCGGAAAATTAAAGAGTTCCCGCGGGAACCGAAAAACCTCAATCCACGCGGACGAAGTCGCGGGCTTCAGCTAGTATTACAATAAAAAGATGGTTAAAATGACCGCAATTTTATTTTCAAAGATTTTGTTTGGCCACATTTTTGTCAAAAATACCTACCTACACCGAGACTTGCTTGTTTGCTCCGCCTCAAGAAATTCCAAAGTATGCTCCTAAAAAAAGTGAGATTATGTACAGGTACTTATTATGATAAAAGAGCATGGATTTGCTCGCTCCAGCAACGCTTAGGACTGCGGCACAGAATATAGTAACTAATTATGTATCTACACATGAAGTAATTGTAACTAATTATGTATCTACACATGAAGTAATTGTAACTAATTATGTATCTACACATGAAGTAATTGTAACTAATTATGTATCTACACATGAAGTAATTGTAATTTATTATTTTTTCAAAAGAGCAACCATTGAGTTTCGTTCCGGTTCTTCTCGGTAGGAATGGCATACCGAACCACTGGTAAATTCACTTTTAAAAGTTTATTTGAATAAAAACGTAAAAACATTTGAGTTTGACTTTTAAGTGTTAGAATATGCCAGAGAGAGGGAAAATAAAGTTACCTCATCGCCTATAATATGTCATTAATATTTATTCAATTCAATTTCAATTTAGGTAGATACACTACACTTATTGACGTCCAGTTACATAAAAATATGATGGTAATAATCTGTTACGGTATCTTAAAACTAAAGCTACGAGGGTTCCAAACGCGCCCCTGGTCTGAGAAGAGCCCACAAAAATTATTATTGATCTACTAATACTTGTACTTGCCGAACAAGAACTAAATTGTTATTATTGATCTACTAATAGTAACAATTATTATAGTTCCACAAACTTTAACGTACCCGCTGACAGTGTCGCTAGTATATATCCATACTTCCATACTAACATTATAAATGCGAAAGTGTGTCTGTCTGTCTGTCTGCTACGCTTTCACGGCCCATCTATTCAACCGATTTTGGTGAAATTTGGTACAGGGATAGGGGATATCCCGGGGAAGGACATAGGCTACTTTTTATGCCGGAAAATTAAATGTTCCCGCGGGAATCACAATAACTTAACACACGCGGACGAAGTCGGGCATCAACTATTTAAAAATAAAATAAAAACAAAAACTAAACCGGCATTATAATTAGTTCCAATTTTGGCCACCGGGTCAGTTAAGTTTGTACATTTTATTATTATTAATAGCTGATGCCCGCGACTTCGTCCGCGTGGATCGAGGTTTTTCGTTTCCCGCGGGAACTCCTTAATTTTCCGGGATAAAAAGTAGCCTATGTGTTATTCCAGACTATAATCTATCTCTGTGCCAAATTTCATCCAGATCCGTTCAGCCGTTGGGGCGTGATTGAGTAGCAAACATCCATCCATACATCCATACATCCATCCAAACTTTCGCATTTATAATATTTATTTGATATTAATTGATTATTTATTTATTTTACAATATAAAAATTACATAATATGGGCATTCTTAAAATCTGTGAATACAAAGTTTGTACATTGGTAGATTGGTAGTTAGGTACATAAAAAAACTCGTTCTATTTTCATGAAAAGTAGTGAAAAGTCGAGGAATTTTAATATGTTAATCGTTCGTATGAGAAATGTATTCGGTTTGATAAATCAACGAAATAGCGTTGGTAGAAACAATAATTAATAGTCGTGTAAATATTCTCTGTGTAACGTTGAATTGTTAAAATTATAGATAGCTCTTCAGTTCAGACTCGTAGAAGAGATAAATTGGATTCGTTACTAAAATAAAAGTTTAAAATTGTTTTTCATGGAGACCCAATGATAGATTTAAATGAAAGAGGAGCCGACTTTTTTTGGGTTCGCTTGCGTGGTTTCATTTAATTAGCTACATAATATACGTACTTAGGCTTCGCCAGCCTTGCATTTTTCCAATGCTTACGCAACTATTAGAAAACCCAGATTTCTATTGAAGATTCTTCCTATCAAATGTTTCTCTTTGTTAAATGCAAACAAACTTTCAACGAGGCAATTTAATATAAACGCGGATAACGTAAAACACCCCCACGCATATTATCATTGCTTTTAGATCCAGCACAATTATAGACAGGCGTTAAAATTATTATGGGTGTCTAAATTTAAAATCTTTGTTTTCATGCATGAAAAAAGTTAGTCTTTACCCAAGGTTGATAGATCATTGGATAGAAGCAGGCGTTACTTTGCGGAAGTCCGTGATAATCAAGGAGCTTAAGAAGCTTCGTCGTCTCAACCAATAGACTCAACAACTCGACGAAGGTCTCCTGATTGAAGTCGTCCGTCCACCTAGTGGGGGGGTCGTCCAACTCTGCAGCGCTTTCCGGTGCCGGAGGCCGCTATTCCAGCACCTTGAGCTGTGGGCCAATATGCATCCACTGTTGGACATAGACCTCTTTAAGATTGCGCCAACTTTGCCTATCCTTGGCTGTTAGCATCCATTTTATGCCAGCCACTCTCCAGCCGGGGGGTGCCCCACACTCCGTTTGCCGAGACGCGGTCTCCACTCTAGGACCTTGCGACTCCAGCGGCCGTCGGTCCTACGGCAAACGTGACCAGCCCACTGCCACTTCAACGTGCTAGCCTTGAGAGCTATGTCGATTACTGTGGTTCTTTGGTGAATTACTTCGTTTCGGACGATGATGATGAGCTGTGGGCATGATTGCATTGTTGAGTAATTAGAAATGGTAAGGTGGACGGTGTACCGCAAATCAAGTATCGCATAAAGTATGTTTTGGTGGATTATAGCGTCTTGTTTGCAATCCAATGGGCAATGAGGCTTAATTTGAGCTTTGCAGTTGTGTATGTTATTGATAAATTCAGAAAAAAGCGGTTCAAAACGCGCGAGTTTGTCTCTCTACCCTCGCACAAATTGCCAAGCTCTTCTTACACATCGTGGACCGTAACCGCATGTGATTGGCTAAACCCAATTGTCTTGCAAATTGCATCCTTGTAAACGCCTCTTAAGCTGCATACTAATTTTGTATGTACTTGAAAAGTTGAAATTATGTCAGCTTGATGCTTGAAGGACGAATGGCCTAGTTGCGACAACGCATATCTATCGATTGCGATTGTTAAGCAACGTTGACCCAAGTCGGTAACTGGATGGGTGCCCGAATTTGGATTTTCGTCTCCTCCGTGCCTTGGAGAGCACGTTATGCCGTCGGTCTCGGTTATAGTCACTAACATCTGATAATAATCTATACTAATATTATAAAGAGGTAAAGTTTGTGAGGTTGTAGAGGGTAATCCCTGGATCTACTAAACCGATGTAAGAAATTCTGGTACCAATAGAAAGCCACGTTAATTGTGAGTGTCATAGGCTATATATTAACCCGAAAAATTAGTTACTTTTATGCCTCTATGTGTGACGTTTCCGATAGTTGATTGGTTGAAAAAATTATCTCTTTAGACTGTGGTTTTATACCGCACTCTATTATTAACTCGGATCTAGACACCCAAACACTTCAAACATCCTATCTAACTCGCTCTGATTCTCAGTGATGTCATATCGAGTTTAAAAAGTGAATATCTTCCGGCACCAAATACCGCACTCCAGTTCGAGTTCATGGCACAGGGTTAACCAAATTACGGTTCCTGTAACTAACATAAAAATCACATATAGAACGGAAAGTAGGTAAACCGCTTTTAGATCTCGCGGGAAGAAAGTTGGGCGGCAGAGAAATTGGGTCGCCTTTCAATTTTTTACTGTAATGATGACAGGTTTACGCGGAGCTAATTACGAGTTACCCGCAAGTCTTATGTCCAACGCACACCTACGGAGTAGAGTGGAGCCAAGACACACCGTCTTTATTTACAGTTGAATTTGATTTAATAAAAACAAGTGATTCAATTTCAAGAGACACTTCAATGCGGTTTACTGTCTCATCTGATAACAGCTAAGTAATTGTTTTCACTGAGGATCAGCGTTGGCTGTTTAGCGCGGCAATGCAGCCAGCAATTTGCCATCCATCACACGCAGGCTTCACGTCTTGTACAATAAATAGGTAATTAGTTTTTTTTTTAATTTGTCAGCTTATTTGGCCTATGTCATGATGATCAGGTACATTTAATTTTATAGCTGACGTGGATTGCGTTTCTTTTTTGACTTGCTCTATTGGACGAGACTTTAGATTTTAAAACATTTTATTCAATTTCATTAAAAAATATTTATTACAAATACATGGATGAGAGCTCCGCCGCCACTTTCCCAAAATAAACGAAGTTAGAAGTGAAGAAAGTCGGGGTTGTTCACATTAAAACGCTGCAGTTCGGTTCCACTGTACTCCGCAGGTGTGCGTAACGCCTTAGTGGCTCGTACTTCTAAAATTAATTGCATAACAAATAACGCCCCACAAGATGCGGGGATGAGTTTTAGTATGCGATTTTATGTTGTGTGGTATACCTCTTATTATGTGTTCTGTGTGTATATCTATGTTCTGGTGGTAGAGAAGTAAAGAATTGGCTAAATTGATAGTAATGTCTAAAGAGCCTGCTTTAACTCGACATCCTATACTAAGGCTGGGTTGCATCAACACATTTTGACGGATACGTAACCTTTAAATAAGGCGTTGATTCACCATTTTTACCATGAAGCAAAACTAGTACTCAAGTTTCATGTCAAGACTTTTTTCGTAAGTTACGATAAGCAAGTATAGGTACTAAAATTCTACATCAATGCCTACTACAGTAATTAGTATTCTGTATTAGTGTAGGGTTGGAAACGTCGATCTTTTGGATTTCAGTTATTAATTGTTAAAATTGCATTAAATACATTAGACCAGGGTCGATAATTTTTAAAACCAAAAAAAATAATAGTAGGATGAAACCCATTAGAAAAGAAGGGGAATATTATAAAAATTAAAAATGAAAGGAAAAATAATTTACGGGCGATCCGAGGTCGGGAAGGGGATGGGGGGGGGGGGCTTTTAAGGGTAAAAACGGGTTTTCTCGATTTCCGGCAAAACTAAAAGTCCTATCGAAAAAAGTCAAGTGGCAAAGTTGTAGGTAATAAAAAGATCTAAAACTTTTGTATTTACACTTTTTTCACATAACCTCAAAATTTATGTGAAAAATTCAAAAAACCAAGTTTTTGATTTTTTATTTTTATCTTTTACAAATAATCTTTTTTTTTAACGAAATTTGGTGAAAACTTACCTTTTTATGTCCCAAATACGCTGTAATTTATTTGAGTAAAAATATTTATTTTTTCACCTTATTTTGAATAAATATCGAAAAAGCACCCTAATTTTCAATCGAAAATTCACCCGTCAAAATATCAGCTTTTTTCAAAAAGTTGGTATGTTTTCTGTTCGTTGAAATCTCTACTTTCCGATGGTGAAAAAAAATATATATGTTACTATAGTAAATCTTCTCAGAAAATGCAAAAATCGAAAATCGAAAACTCGAATTCGAAATTTTTTTTTAAATTATTATATATAATTTTGAGCTATTTATTAAAATTTACACTTTAATTACTCGAAAAACGTTAGATTACATAAATATTAATTTTATTAACTTATTTGTTTGTTAATTATAGTAGTATATTTTGATTTGCAATTTTTTTTTATCAATTTAACATGTAATCTAACGTTTTTCGAGTAATTAAAGTGTAAATTTTAATAAATAGCTCAAAATGATTTATAATAATTAAAAAAAAAAATTCGAATTCGATTTTTCGATTTTCGATTTTTGCATTTTCTGAGAAGATTTACTATAGTAACATATATATTTTTTTCACCATCGGTAAGTAGAGATTTCAACGAACAGAAAACATACCAACTTTTTGAAAAAAGCTGATATTTTGACGGGTGAATTTTCGATTGAAAATTAGGGTGCTTTTTCGATATTAATTCAAAATAAGGTGAAAAAATAAATATTTTTACTCAAATAAATTACAGCGTATTTGGGACATAAAAAGGTAAGTTTTCACCAAATTTCGTTAAAAAAAAAGATTATTTGTAAAAGATAAAAATAAAAAATCAAATACTTGGTTTTTTGAATTTTTCACATAAATTTTGAGGTTATGTGAAAAAAGTGTAAATACAAAAGTTTTAGATCTTCTTATTACCTACAACTTTGCCATATGACTTTTTTCGATAGGACTTTTAGTTTTGCCGGAAATCGAGAAAAACCGTTTTTTACCCTTAAAACCCCCCCCCCCCATCCCCTTCCCGACCTCAGATCGCCCGTAAATTATTTTTCCTTTCATTTTTATAATATTCCCCTCCTTTTCTAATGGGTTTCATCCTACTATTATTTTTTTTCACTTTTTATTATTTTTAAAGGCTTCTACCCTGGTCTACATCCCCATCCTCCGTGTTGAAAGTATAAAGAAATCCAAAAGAAACTCCCCAAAAAAATAACGAGTCCGTACATCCAGAATGAATTTAGCAGAGCATTAATGAAGTGTTCCCCACATAATTAGGGTGCGTTGTATTTTCGTCGGCTATAAATTCCGCGCGCGGAAGTGAGTCGCCGACACCAGCCACTCAGTTTGTTGACGCGCGTGACACTTAGCTGAGTTATGAACCAGGATTGAAGGTCTAGCCCCACTACAGATGGAAGACGCGGCGCGGCACGTATCGGCAAATATTCTAATATCTAAACTAATATTATAAAGAGGAAAGATTTGTTTGTTTGTTTGTTTGTTTGTTTGTTTGTAATGGATAAACTCAAAAACTACTTAACCGATTTTAAAAATTCTTTCACCTATAGAAAGCTACATTATCAGCGAATAACATAGGCTATATTTTATTTTCAAAAAAATTAGAGATCCTTACGAAAATTGCAATTATGTGAACTAAGTCGGAAAAAATCCTCTCTTCTGAGAGCTTACGTGGCGTGCGCTGCGTAAATAGTTAAAATTACACGAAAACAATGTATGGTGGAATTGTTCCTCTCAAAAAGTTCTAAAAAAAAATCCGGGATAGCATACATCTATCTTTTAAGGTTGACTCACAATAACCATTTTTATCGCTATATTGGGTATAGACTATTAGAATTACTACCGTAATTCCGTACCGTACGGGTAGCACTAATTATTAGTGCTACCCGTGCGAAGCCGGGGCGGATCGCTAGTTATACATAACTACCGGATAAACTCACGTGTTATGTCGGAAAATGCTCGACTAGTTTCGAACCCGTTCGGGGCCCTTATTCATGAGCCTGCTCGCGCGACGGAGTTGCATTGCTGAGGGGCTCCCTCAGCAATGAGGAATACGGCGTAGAGAGAGCTCTACGTCTTATTCTTTAGGTAGGTATGCTTATTATGTATGGCACAATTTGAAAATAAATGTTTTTTCTTTCTTTCTTTCTTTCTGTAAGTATTCCTCATTGCTGAGGGTCGTGACCCCTTCCCATTAATCAGGTAATATTAAGGGTTCTTGGGATTCCGGATAATAATGCGGTGGGTTCCCAGGTAGGTACTTCCAGTTTATTTTATGGCTAATTGTTAGATTTATTACGTGTTAAAGTCAATCGTAATAATTATATTTATTGTTTTAACTGGTACTTTAGTTGTTATAATTAACTATTGGCGAATTGATAAAAGATTTATTTAGACCTGAGATGTGCTACGTTGCTATGGATGTAGCTACACCGCTCGAGCATCTGTAGCTCCCATCCGTAGCTCTCATCCATAGCTTGCATCTCTCCATAAAAGTCATAAGTCATAAGTCATAAGTCATAAGTCATAAGTCATAAGTCATATAAGACATAAGTCATAAATATTTATTCAATTTAGGTAGATACACTACACTTATTGACGTCCAGTTACATAATAATATCATTGTGATAATCTGTTACGGTATCTTAAAACTAAAGCTACGAGAGTTCCAAACGCGCCCAGGTCTGAGAAGAGCCCACAACAAAGTCAGCTGGGTTTTTTTTTCATTATCGATATCGCACAAATCATCTTAACTAAGGCACTATCAGAGCCATTAGAGAAAATTATTGCCAAGCTTCCTTGTCATATAAGTAATCCTTCACATGGTAATAGGATTTTTCAATGAGTTTACGGTTTACATTAACTTTGAACTAATTCAGAGACATCTTCAACATGTCTTCTGGGAGCTTATTGTAGAAGCGGACACTCTTTCCAACAAATGAATTGCTAGTTTTACTAAGCCTAGAAGCAGGCATTACAAGTTTATTTTTATTTCTAGTATTGATATTATGACAATCACTTTTCTTCTTGAATTTATCAACGTGTTTTTGCACGTATACTAAATTTTCAAGTATATATTGGTTGTGCACTGTCACTATAACTAGTGGTTCGCCCCGAACTGAGACCTCGCTGTATCCATAAGATAGCTTTACCTATCTTTACGTTCATAGACATCAGTAGTCAGTACTATCAGTAGACTATATTTTTTTTTATTCCACGTAAGATGGTGCTAACGTTTTGTAAGCACAAACGAAAAACCTTTTACAGTGCGCCATCTATTGACATCATTGCGAAGTTCTGTTAAAAATACTGAAGCTCATTAAAAATTAAATAATTTCGTTTCCTTATAATATTTATCTAATTTTAATATTTGTTGTTTAAGTACAGGATATAATTCAAATAATCGATCAAGTTTCAGGCTCAGCCTTTCAGAAAATTGAGAGTTCTGAGGTCAACTTTGGACGTTAGAAAATCTCTACTTTGAAAGCCCCCCATTTCGTCAATTTTAGGGGAAAATTTAAAAAATATATATTTTTGGACTCTATTCTTAATTATCTTTAAAATGATATACCGCAACCCTATGTAACGCTATAAAAAATATTTTACTTCGCATTCGCTTCTATGAGAGCCCCTTAAACAAATAAAGAAAAAAAAAAAAGTGAGCCCCCTGAAATAAAGATTTTTATAACTTTTTAAGCCATATTCGGCTGGAGGCCATCGGTTTACATATTATTATATTTAAATTTGAAGTAATTACGTTCAGTAATTCAGAAGTTCTAAGGCTCTGACAGACGGACGGACGGACGGACGGACGGGCGGACGGACGGACAAGTGCAAAGTCACTCAAGTAGACTTAGAGACCTTCGCTTCGCTCGGTCAAAAATCATGGCTTCGTTGAACCCGTTTCCACCAATGCTAATGAGCTATATATGGAGCAATGAAAATGATTGGTGGATATCACACACATCCATAGCAATGTATAGCATAGCACATATTATCTCCCGTGGAAAAGCAGCCTAACAGTCTCTAATACGTCTTTTACAATAAGGATTGTTTTTTTTTTATGTAAGCTAGCACTTGGCCACATTGGCCACAGTTTGTTGACGCGCGTGTCAGTCGCTCGAGCTATGAACTCGCAGGACAGCCTTCCGACAGTCGCGGTCTATTAACTTGTACAGTCAGCTAGTTATGTTATTTTCTTTTACCTGACTAGTAGTTCAGTTTATCCTATTTCAAAGTCAATTGTTGATTAATACCTACTGCGCTTTGCTAAGCCAGCTAAAATGGCAAGTGGTGCAAACGTGATGTAGGCATATACCTTCTCTTCATAGTAGTACATCTAAGTAGAGAAAATGAACTCTACTTACTTAATCATATTATATAATCATGAATAAAGGGTTATAAATAATTGGGTATTTGACTTTAATAGTCAAATGAATTATTTTTTAGTGATTATTAAATAGAGGATCTCCCAAAAGTCGTGATATCCACGTCCCCTGATAGTTTTTTGTTAAAAAGTAATTTGTATTGTTTTGTTAAAAAGTGCGTCGAACTTTGCTGATGTCATTCAGTATTTCATACAAAATCCCATACTAAGCACGCGTTTTGACGTTTGAAAAAAGTTGCTGATTTGGCTTGTCAAATACCCAAGTGATAGCAGTTCTTCAGGTAGTTCTTCTCGTAAGAACAACACGGGCATATTATAATCCATAGAGATATGTTATAATCTTTTTTCTAAAAGAAAACTCGAGGCTGACTGTCCCTGTGTCACTGCCATTCAGTTTTTTGTACCAGAATCTCGTACAATAGACGTCAATCGTAGTCAACATTTGGCGCGGCGGGCGGCGGCGTCTACAAAAATGTCTACATTCGTTCATTAAAAATGGAGTTTCCGTATTATAAATGACAGGAAAAAATTTAAACGAAATAAAAACACCTCTACTTATATACAGTAGGTCAAAAAATCAAAAAGCCCCAATCCGCGCGGACGAAGTTGCGAGCACCAGCTAGTCGTTAATAAATATTTTTTGCACCTCATTCCGGAGACTTTTTCCACATGAAATTTATTTTTTTCCACTTTTCCTGGACTGGAGAATTGGAACACGTTTCCCCAAATTGGCGATACGATCATCGTTTCAATCCACTGCCAATTTACAAAAATATCTCACTTAGTATTTCTTTTCAAAATGCAATGACGCATCGTGCCCTTTAGTAAATCTAGAAAAATCTAAAAAGAACCTCCCTAATGAGTCATTGATTATAACTAAATGTAAATATATAAAAGGTTTTATGGTGCGATTGACTGATCAACGCACAGCTTAAACCACGGCATGATTCGGGCTGAATAACATACAGATAGCTGTCATTTGTATGGGCGTCGACCCACTATATGAATATATGCTTAGGCTGTGACAATAATGTACTCAGTTCGAAGTTTGAAAGTAACACTTTCACATTAACTGCAACATAAAGATGCAACTCCTCAATAAATCGATGTAGGTTGTATATACTCATCGATTTAAAAGAAAGGCCCATTGAAAATGTAAGTAGGTTAGAATAAGAAATAATAATATAACAATAGCAAGTAAAGTTTCGTTGTTGATTCTCTTATTAGTGTTAGTAAAGAGTAGATACAGACACCACAGAATAAAGACGTCTCTATCAACCGTCTCCATCATTTAATACGAACCAAAGCTCCATTACTTCAATCAATAAGAATCATACTTTCATACTTACTTAGTAATATTATAAAGGCGAAAGTGTGTTTGTTTGTTGGTTTATTGGTTTGTTGGTTTCTCCTTCAATCACGCCGCAACGGAGCAACGGATCGACGTGATTTTTGGCATGGGTATAGTTGAGGACCTGGAGAGTGACATAGGCTACTTTTTATTCCGGAAAATGAAGGAGTTCCCGCGGGAATCAAAAAAACTTAAACCTCGCGGATGAAGTCGTGGGCATCAGCTAGTATCGTATAAACGACAATAGAGCACAGAGATTACGTTTCTATGTATTCCTCGACCTGGTTCCACTAACCGCATCTGTCTTCCGTCATCACGATCGTGCGTAGCGTGAGACTGCGCTAATCTCGGAGATTATCTTTGACATCCTCCTAGCCGCAAATTATTAGCCGTAGGTACATTATATTGCACAGACTTAAGCTATGGCCTATTATTATCAGATCAAAGACCTTAATACTTAGTAGAAGAGTCGTTCCAGAAGTAGGTATTAATTTAACACTTTAATTTTGTACTGTCATATTTTAACCTTGCACGAGTAAATTGTCACAACGTGTAGAGGTTTCACGAGAGATTTTTAATCTTATTAGTATCACACTCATTTGATCTAATCGCGATTGCTATCGCTACCTCTAGATCAACACCAAAGTATTCAATAAGAGTCTACCGGAAGGAGACAGAAACCAACGTCAAAACACTCGTATTTATGAAAGAAAAAAAGAAAGAAAGAAAAAACATTTATTTTCAAACTGTGCCACACATAACAAGCATAGAAATACCTACCGCATCACGTACGGCACAAACCGAAAAATGGTCCAGGCTCAGCATAATGCTGTAAGTTCAGTGCAAGCACTGACCATACAGCGCTGATTTTCAGCCTGAACCCTGATTCGGGTGACACCACGGAAAAAAACTACGTAGCTGCAAGCTAGTAGAATACTTAAAAACTATAGTTTAATAACAAATTTGTCTATTTATCTATCTAATTATCAATCTATCTATCTATCTATCAAATTAAAAGTGCTACAAAAACGACTACAAATGTTCATTAGTAGGTACTACATACAATTCTCATATTTAACCAATAAAATTAACTATCATACTGCTAATAGGTACTATATACTACTATATCCCTCATTATAATAATAATAAATTATGTAGTTATGTACATAAATAATTAATATAGAAATATGTCATATATATGTAGGTATATATACAAGTATAAATTAATAATTAAACGCAATACATATTACATATAATATATAACTTATTATGCATAATATATTAAAGAAAAGAGTACTCTGCCACATGATCTTGAAATTCCACTTGTATTTCCAGAAGGAATTTTTTCAATTTGAATTTGAACGAAACTTTGCTTTTTAAATTCCTTATTGGAGGGGGGATATTATTCCAACATTTTGTGGCAGAGTAAGTAAAAGAGCCTCTAAAAGCGGCCGTGCGACGTTATGACGTGAGACGTCTGTACTCCGTACCCCTAGATGTTACTGAATAAGACGAGTCAAATTGATAACTAACGTAATAATCACCCTTAGGCGCGATTCCATTAGGCAAGTTACTTGTATACAAGTTGCAAATTGCATGCAACTTGAACATACCTGCATACAAGCTACAACTTGCATGAGGTATAGTTTGAACTTGTACATTCTTAGAAAACCGTGTAAAAGTTAAAAATATGTTTCCAATGCAAGCAACTTGTACGCAAATGTGACGTCATACTTGCATGCAAGAGTTGCCTAATGGAATCGCGGCTATTGACAAAAGTATAAATATATAAATAAATAGATGGGCCAAAATACTTTTTGATGCCTAAAAACTGGTCTCTTCGAATTAATATTAAATTTTATGGGTTATCAGTACAAATTTGTAACAAAAGTATACTAATTTCGAAATATAACATTATCGTCTAATGCAGCAAATAAGATTTGACCATAAAAATATGTTATTTTATTCGAAAATTACGGTAACAACGTGGTCATTCTTAGTAACACAGTAGTTCTTAGTACAAAATACTGCTGTCCTTGAGCACGTGTCTCAAGCTATACTTAGCAATTTCTCACAATATTTCCTAGATGGCGTTTATCTTGAATACCACTATAAAAATGTAAGTTTTGAACCTTATTTACAATGCCAATAGATATTTTTTACATGAAACATTTAATGAAATAAAAAATAATTTTGTCTGTGTCCCCAACAAAGAATAAAATCGTAACTACCTTGCGTTGCTATATGAAAATAAACCTTAAAGTGAGCGTATTACATTTTCTTGCACTTCATTCGGTTCGATTTGTTGTAACTGTTGTAACGAATCATAGCAACTGCGCGGAGGGATTTCGCTAGCCCGATCAGTCGCGTCACCAGTCGTTGAGAGAGGTGCGTGTATTTATTGCGTGGCCGCTGAGTTACCGCTGTCGAAAGTTATCTACTGATGATATTTACATTATTATTATTTTTATACGTAGTTAGTCATGTATTGGTTCTGTCAGTGTTAGAATATCTGCATTATGTTATTCTATTTAGTGAACATTTACATCAAAGTCAAATATTTACAACTGCGTAACTGCTATACTGCGTTGCTTAATAGAAAAAAGTAACGCAGTTGTTGCATCGGTAACGCAGTTGTGTTTAATGTGTTTTAATATAATACGGTATTAAAACCGAAATACAAATATATTTGAGTTACTTTATATTATGTCGAGTCATAAGAAGTAAAATTTTATTTTGTTTTTATCATTGTACTAGATTTTTATAGAAAGTAAGTAAGAAAATACTACTGTGTTACTAAGATTACTACTGCGTTACTTTTATGTCCTCCTGAGTATTGTAATATTTTCAGTAATACTTAGGCTTCTAATGATTTAAAATGCCTTAACTTCATATGTATGTATTATTTATCAAAAGTGGAAGATTATGTCGTCAGTTGGTATTCATTTTAAGTTGTTTTTTGTCACTAATGGAAAAGTTTAAGTTTTAAAATTAGACTTTGGTAACGCAGTAATCTAAATTAGTAAGAATATTCTATGAAACTGATTATTTCTGTGATTTAACTTTATAAGACATGAATATAAGCGTTACAGTTTAAAACTGACATGTTAAAAAGTTTCATTGTACAATTTTAATAGAAATAAAAAATTTGTAAAAAAGTAACGCTGTTGTTTAATTTTTTGACACCTTGATATATTATTTGCCACAAATATAGTTAACTCATTAAAACTATCGCTGCAGAGGTATGTTTATTATAAATCGAACTATAACGAATCTATATGTGCATAAAAAAAATAAGAAAATCATTATTTGAATTTTTTTTTTAAATCGAAAATTGTATGCTCGGATTAGGCATTAAAAAGTATTTTGGCCCAGATAATGTAAATATTTCAAAGCTAATAATAGAATAGAATGGACCATGAATGGACTAGGTCGTGTCAGTAACAAATAGTGTCCTCTTTGTCCAGCACCTTAACCCAAATCTGTACCGAATAATTGTATCAACATGTTGTTTCATTATGAAAACAAGTGTTTCCATTTTAATCGTGTACCCTTGTCACTTTCAGTTTAGTTTGCTATTTAATGCTACATTCATTGTATTCGTGCTACTCATTCTTTGAAACTTTCATATTATGTTTCAACTAGCTAATGCCTGCGACTTTGTCCGCGTGGATTGAGATATTTTGGTTCGCGCGGGAACTAGCCTGTGTGCTAATCCAGACTATAATCTATCTCTGTGCCAAATTTCATGCAGATCCGTTTATCCGTTCTGGCGTGATTGAGTAACTAACATCCATCCATCCATCCAAACTTTCGTATTTATAATATGAAGTATAGATAGATACAGCAAAAAAACACCGAAAAACTCACGTTTCGTGTATCCTTTATTTTTAATTTAATTTTTATTATTGGTTAATAAATATAGTGGCCATATACGCACTCTGTGAAAGTTTCAACTGTCTAGCTATAACGGTTCATGAGATACAGCCCTCTGACAGACAGACAGACGGACAGCAGAGGCTATGTACCCAATAATACAGAATAAGTAATCTAATAGGGTCCCGTTGGCATTGGCACTCTGTGGGTACGGAGCCCTAAAAAGTTACGCCGGCTTCAATATGTACAGCAAGTAAGTAATGATTCTGAAATATTGTTTCGTATTTCACACACATGAAATTAGTAAAATAATTAACTCCGTCAGCAACTAGGCATTAATAGACGAAATAAATATTAAATCCTTGTTCCAGTTTCGATATTATGAGCGACAATGAGTGTTTGTTTGTATTATATGATCCAAAACAAACTGTGGTCTCCGCGTGGATATCCACGCGTGCGTAGTTCATATTGAAACACATTACGTAACTCTTGTGAGGTCGGACTATTTCTAGTGTTGATACAGGTTCTAGGTAAGATGAAAGGCGGAAAGTTTGTTTTAATCCACTACAAGTTAGCCAGCTTGACTGCGATCTCAGCTGATGGTAAGTGATGATGCAGTCTAAGATGGTAGCGGGCTAACCTGTTAGGGGCATGGCAGTTATATTAAACCCTTACCCCTATTCGGTTTCTACACGCCATCGTACCGGAACGCTAAATCGCTTGGCGGCACGGCTTTGCCGGTAGGGTGGTAACTAGCCACGGCTGAAGCCTCCCACCAGGCCAGACCAGGGAAAATTCAGAAATTATAAATTCCCAAATTGACCCTGTTGGGGATCGAACCCGGGACCTCCGCACGTTAAGACAACAGCGCTGCACACTGCGCCATGGAGGTCGTCCAAATCTATACTCTATACTAGCACAGAATAGGTAATAAGTAGATACTAGGTATCTATATTATTTCTATACTAATTTTTAATCAGTCTTACCGTTATTTAAATCTATAAAGATTTTACCACTTCCGTGCCTATACATTTATGAATCTGCATTATTTGTTTTAAAAATATTAATTTATTTCTAAGTACATACTCACAACCATACACAAGCAAAAAATACAAAAATAATATTTAGTTGCCTCGACAAAGGCTAAGTCTGTTTAGTAAAAACTGTTATTGTATGGTTTTAAGGATCTATAATAAATTACCGAATAAACTAAAAGAACCAAATCTACCGTTATATAAAAAAATAATTAGGTTATTAAATAATTAGGTTTATAAAATTCTATGTTATCAGTCCAATTTAGTATTTATTATAGGTATAATATGCATGTTGTGGTAGCCTATAATAGGTTGTACATTTATCATATATTTGTATGCGTATAATCAATAATAATAAAGTATTTAGTGTAACAACTGTTGGCTATCCTAATAAATAAATAAATAAATAAACAAATAAATAAATAAAAGGACTTTTTGAATAGGACTTTTAGATCATTGTTTTTATTCAGTACAAGAATTCTTGAATTCTTAAGTAAGTATATTATATTCGGTTTAAAGATATTTATATCTCTAAACAAGAGATTGAAACATAAGTTTAGTACCTAATTACACAAAAGCTTGCATTATTTAATATTATAATTAATTCAATATTTTGACGTCGGTAACGATAAAAATATATGCTTGTACATAATAACCTTATAACATCTTGTCTGTACCATATTTTACCAAACAAATATATAATTATAATAATTAAATACTTGTTTAATACTTTACTTTATTTACTTTACAATTTCATACATCTCCTTTGAAAAAGCATAATTTTCACTCGTGGGTTACGGGAAAATGCATTTACTGGAAAATTCTGCAATGAGCTACCGGTAACTTTCCGTTTAATAATATTTTGTGAAGTCTTTTGTTCGGAAATTAGAAGCTTAGCGGATTGTATTCGCAGCTTAGCTCGAAAGCGCACGAGGTCAACGCCCACCAGTTCATTAGCCCACTGCACGCTAAGCGCTGGAGCTCACTAACGACAATCGTGTCGCACGACCAAAAGTTGCTTATTAAGTTGTTAATTTAATTTTTAATTAATTTAATTGTGAGAAATTTCTTGTCACTACTTCTGAGTCTCCCCTTCCAAACACCTTTCCTTTCAGAAGGGACTATTCCTTTAATAATTTTAACAGGAATTTAGCCGCAGTTTTGTCGATTCGGGAAATCTCTCTAAGTATCTTGATACAGAAGTAATGTCAGACAAATGGTCAACATGAAAGACAAATTATCATATCATCAGACAATACGCATCCACTGTTGGACACAAACCATTTTTAAGAGGCTATCGATATTGCGCTGTTGCGGCTTGATTGAAGGAGAACCCAACGAACAAACACACTTACGCACATATAATATTGAGAACGGAATACGGGTAGTACGAATACAAGGTAGCCAATCAAAAACACTAAACCGAGCGAGCCAAATCATGTCTCATTTTCCAAACGACTAGTTTAGAATAATATGAGACAAAAATAGCACTTTGTAGTATAGGAAATAATCATTACACGAAATAAAATATCACTACACGAAAATTTCAACAATAGATATTGTTGAAATTTTCGTGCAGCTTAAAATTTGTTCATAGACACGAAAGTATTATGTTCAATTTGATTTGAAAAATAGATCGCGCGGTTAAAATTTAATGAAAAAGGTTTGATAGTCTTTACAACGACTTAAATCCTGACAAAGTTTGTTGAAAAGTTGAAAATAATCGAGTTTTTGAGAAAAAAAAGATCGTCTGTCTATCCAGCTGCCTTGTTTTTTTTTTTAATTAACTAAATTAGTTAGTGCCTATTCTTAAACTAACTGTCCTTATGTAACAGTAGCTTCAAGCCCGTTGGCGAAAAAGACAATTCTAAGGAATTTAATAATTGTCTTTAGTGTGATATTATCCTAAACGCATTAAACGCTAGACTTCCAATTTTTCAGCTTTTTATAGAACGATCAAAGTCAGGCTGAAACTTTGCATCTGCTATCTAAATCCATTATCACAATTAGGTTTTCATATAGACCGGGGTAGGTACTGTTTTCCTAGATTTCCATGTTTCCAATTTAAACACTAGACCTTGGGCAACTTTGTATAGGAAGGTTACCTATACTTCGAGCAACGCACTAACTAGAAATAAGCAAGCAAATTATTATTTTGCTATAACGTACGAAAACTACAAAACGCTAGTTATAACTGTTTGAAGGATATCCGATGGAATATTAGTTAATCCGTTGTATGTAGTTTATCTAGTTGCGACAACGCATATCAGTCGATTGCGATTGATAAGCAACGTTGACCCAAGTCGGTAACTGGATGGGTGACCAAATTTGGTAGTCCGAATTTGGCCTTTTTCGTTTCCTCCGTGTCTCGGAGAGCACGTTAGCTGTCCCGGTTGTTACTTATCACTAATATCTGATAATAATTATTGTTAGAAACCTAAGAGCCGAAATAGTCTTAGCCGAGTCGTATGCGGAAGGACCTGGGGAACCCACCGCATTATTATCTTAAGAAAACCCCTGCCATTATGTGATTAATGGAAATACAGACGCAGAAAGAAGAAAGTTCCGGCAAAAAAATTCCGCCAAGCGATTTAGCGTTCCGGTGCGATGTCGTGTAGAAACCGATTAGGGGTATGGGTGAATTTTAACTGCCATGCCCCACAGGTTAGCCCGCTACCATCTTAGACTGCATCATCACTTATCATCAGGTGAGATCGCAGTCAAAGGCTAACTTGTAGTGGATAAAAAAAAAATGCGCATTACATGTCGGACAATCCTACTTCAGTTTTGCCGCTTTGTTTCCAACATCTGTGATTCTTGTCGTGGAGCGCATTGTGCAGGTCTTTTTAACATGATAGGTACCGTATTACAAAGAAATCCATAACAATCCATACTAATATTAAAATCAGGTGCGTAATATTTAACAGGTGAGATCGCAGTCGAGTGCTTGGTCTGTCTTCGGTCGTTCCTTCATTGCTGAAGATCATGGTCCTAGCTAGATCCTAACCTCGAACGGATTATTTGTTTCCATTGGTTTCTGTTGGTAGCCATTCTAACTATAGTAGGAAATTTCGACGCGTTAGACTCCTTCAGTTGGTCAGACCACCCAAGTTGGTGAGCGGCCTCTCGCTCAACCCTCAAAGCAAAAAAAAGTAAAATTAAAGGGAGGGCAAAAGCCCTCAGTGTTGCCCGTGACAATAAGCTTCTCGAGACTGATGTCCCCACGTCATATGATGTGTCCGAAATACTCCTTATAGTCCTTAGGCTGTATCACCACTTGCAAGCAAGATTTTCAGATTGTAGACAAGCGCTAGCCTATCGCCTATAGTCAATAGCCTATTTAAAAAAAAAAAATACGAGCGCATTAAAAAAAATCACCATCAAGTTGTAGTTGACAGTGGGGTTTACCTGTATGTTTCTATTATTCGCAGATGGCTGGTGCGCGTGGTGGAGGACGAGCAAGGCGGCGAGCTGAGCACGCGGCAGGGCTGCGTGCCCGCGCACGTGCTGAGGGAGAAGCTGCCGGAGAGGGACCAGACCGCGCTGGCTGCCAGGAGACAGTAAGATGCTGTTCTGTTTTCAAGTTTTTGAAGTTATTATTTACTACTAACTGATACGCGCAATTTCATCCGCGTGAATTGAGGTTTTTTGGTTCCCGCGGAAACTGCTTAATTTTCCGGGTTAAAAAGCAGCTTATGTATTATTCCAGACTATAATCTATCCCTGAGCCTTTCATCCAGATCCGTTCAGCCACGGTAATATTATGATTGAGTAACAAACATCCATCGATCCATACATACATCCATCCATCCAAACTTTCGAATTTATAATATAATAGGAGTAGGATACCTACTCCTATTTAATTATTATATTTTGTCCACTGCCACACTTGACCGTTTGGCATGACGTTTTTATTTTATTTTGACGGTTTTAAGTTTAAATAATATAATTATTTTAGGTGATTCTAAATTCTGAGTAGGTATACTTTTGCTACATCAATATTCAATAATTTATCCTGAGTGACTGTCAGACAACCTACAGCCCAAAAGGCTAAACGTAATTTTTTTTTATTTAATGGTATGGCGTTTACATAAAGGCGTTTTTATAAAAAGAACGCTTATTTCGCCTGAAAGTTCGTCGCTCGTTGAGCACCACCCAGGGGACACGTGCAGGGAGGTAGAAGGTAGTTCCTGCGGCCGTGAGCGACGGGGCATCCCCCAACGTTAACATTGGAAATTTTGAATGAATTTTCCTTGAGCACACTAGAGGTGTAGAATTTCCACCCCCAAGGAGGTTAAATAGGCGATTCAAGTTATATCCATGAAACTTGGTATTTGTGCTTTTGGTGAAAAATTAATAATTTCATTTTCATCCCACCATCTCGGAAAGAGTATTTTTACTCTTCGATATCTGATGGTAAAAGCCGTTATTATCCTCTAGAGGATAAAGTAAATTGAATTTAGAACATCGTGTGCACGTTAGTAAATATCACTCGTCTATGAAGTTTGTGAATTCAAAACATCATTAAAATCTATTTACTTGTACCTCTATGGTGCCGAATTTCCATACAATCGTTTTTAATTTGTTGAAAACTCACACTCGTAACCTTCTTGGTGTACTTTTTTAATTTGCTTTGCGCACACCATTTTCTTTCACGTCATATTGTTTAAAATTAAAACCGATTAAAAACAAGAAAATTGAAAATAAGTGAATTTAAACCTAAAATGAGTGATTCTAGTGACGAAAAAATTAACAGAATTGAATTTAATCTTGTGATTTTTTTTGCATTTAGTCATTTCCTCGCTGAGGTGGGATGAAAAGTTACGTGTTGCACTCGAGTGAAAAGATTTTTCGCCTCGTGCTCTTTTGATTCCCTCGCTGACGCTCAGGATTCTAATTTTTGAATCCTTCGCTTGCTCGGTCATCAAAATTGAGCACGCGGTTAAAAAACAACTTTTCACTCTTGTATAACAAATAACTATTTCACGGTTTTTTGATTTTATTTTTTAAGAATCCAATCCCACGCTGACGAAGTCGCGGGCAAAGGCTAGTAATAAATAATTATTAAACGAAGATATAATATAAGTGGTTCGAGTTGTCGTTGACAGGAATGAGGACGCGGGTAAATAAAATTGCAATTCACGCGACAGAGTCGCCGCGACAGGCGATGGATGAATGGGTTCCGCGAATTTGTCGCCGCTGCTAATTTATAAGGGCCATATTTAATCTGTACCTGAAAGCCATAAATTAAAAGAAGAAGTAAGTGTGCTTTTTGTGATTCAGCGTTGAAAGTATTGCCCTACTTATATTTCAAAAAGGGATTTTTACGTCTTGATTTTTCATGTTGTCGTTTAATAACTTGTTGTTATTACCTAATTAAAATACGTGGATGTCAGGTTTTGTTTATGTATGTCATTGTATGTATCCACGTCTTGTTTGAATCCAAAAGTTTGACTTTTCTTTGCAATATTTTATGACTTATCCTAAGTGACGAAAGCAAGAACCTCAATGTTCTTGGACGAAAGCGACGCCACAACGTAGGCCACGTAAAAGTGGAGCTACTGCTTATCGAGTACCTATCGAGTAGCAATATCGTGGTTGTCCCTCGTGTAGGGCAATGCCTGTCTCTGTTCCGTTTACTTTACGTGGCTTACTGTTATATTTTATTTAATATTATTGACGTTCATGTTTCAAAATTATAATCCTTACTAGATGATGCCCGCGACTTCGTCCGCGGGGATTAAGTTTTTTGATTCCCACGCGAACTCTTTAATTTTCCGGTATAAAAAGTAGCCTATGTGCTTTCCCGGGATACAACATATTCCTGTTCCAAATTTCATCAAAATTGGTTGAACAGATGGGCCGTGGAAGCGTAGCAGACACACTTAAACCAGCGGTTTTCTGGATTGAAGCAGGCGTTACTTTGCGGAAGTCCATTGATAGTGAAGGAACTAGTAGTTTAATTCGCTATAATACGCCACAGTACACATAGTAAGACATTTTGTCCATAAATATTTTTTGTTTGATTTCCAAAAAAAACGTAAACAGGAAATGAACTCGAAAGTAAAAATATTTCAAATTTACGCTGCATCATAATAGGTCAAAGTAATTCCGAGCGATGAAATGTCGGCCCAATATTACTGCAACGATCACAAAGTATCTGACGACGGGGAAAGCATTCTTCCGCGATTGTTTTGGTTCCTCACGATCTCGTGTGCCTTTAACGAGCAAATGTGACGAAAGAAATATTAATTCCAGCCATTATTGGGTCGGCTGTTTGTTTATTTCAATCTGAGGAGAAAGCTCATTGTTATCTGACTTGAAGTTCATTCATACTAATATTGTAAAAGCGAAAGTGTGTCTGTCTATCTGTCTGCTACGCTTTAACGGCCCGTCTTTTCAACCGACTTTGATGAAATTTGGTATAAAGATAGGATGCATCTCTTCGAAGGACATAGGCGTTATACCGGACAATTAAAGAGTTCCCACGGGAATAAAATAAACCTTAATTAATGCGGACAAAGTCGTGGACAGCATCTAGTTCTTAGTAATTAATACATGCATAAGTGTGTCTGTGTATATTCTGTCTGTCTGTCGACTACGTTTCCCCAGGCCATCTATTCAACCGTTTGAAGTTTGGTAGAGCAAAGGGGTTGTGTCAAATTTATATGGAGCCTGGGTAGGTATTTGTACGGTATTTCAAAATGTTCGGGGTCATAAAATAGTAACATTTTTTTCTTTATTTCTTACTAAAAAGTTCAATTTACGAGGTACAATGCGAAATTATTTTGCAAAATAAAAGCGCAACAACATGCGTCCATTTTGACATTGACGTACATTACACGTGTCATGATGACATTTGACATAAAATTACCTGGGAAATGTGAATTAACCTTAAAATATCCAACAGCAGTCAGATTGATGGATGGATGCGCTGCGAGAGTTGCTATTCTACAAATGTACCTAATTAAACATTTTATTTTTGTACCTCTTAATCACTGTAATACTGCCAAAAAGCATATTTTATTTTGTTTTCTATGATTTTATACTATTTTTTGGAATACTGTACAAGTACCTGGCCCAAGATGAAACAACCCCTTTGAATAGAATAGGTCATTCAAAAATATAGTGGGTGTGCGAAAACCCTGTGATTGTGTACCTACAGCAGAGTTATTTAACCATTGTAGGAGTTACATAACCGTATACTTAACACGGATGTTCATGACATTCGTTTAGGTGTACATGAATGTCACGAACATCCATTTCTCAATATCCAGAGCACGCCAATTAGTCAAGTTTACCAGCTCAATGTCAAATCGGTACCACAAATGTTGCCAGCTTCTGACAATTAATATTTCAGAGGTGACAAACTTCATTAATATTTCCGGTGCTATTGGAAAATAACCTGGGTTAAACTGGGCGCACATTTGACAGCCCCGAACGTCATCATCACCTACTTTGTTAAAGCGTCTTGAATCTTGATAAACAGCTAAGTTTCTGGCTTATCTTGGTGGAACCTGCTTTCCGAGCCGGTGTTAAAGTCATGATCGAGGAATAGCAAAAACCTGCAAATCCGGCAATCACTCAATATTAAAATTAATATCTAAGAAAATCTTGCACGTTGCCTTCCAATAATTGATTGAGCTTTGGACCTAAGTATATTTACCTTCCTGGCAAAAGTGAATAGTCGTCTTCTGGGTAAGCACGTTCTATCCTTTCCAAAGGCATAAATCATGATTGTCATGAAGCTAATAAAGAAAGTAAAAATGACTGTCACACCTGCACCAGCTTTCCATCTTTAATACCATCTTCCGTCAGCTGAGATTGCAAAAAACGTACTATTGTTACAGTATGCAAAGAAATTCACAGCATGCACTGCATACAATGTTGACATTTTACTATTTTTATATCCACTACAAGTTAGGATTAAGTTGTATTAAACCCATACCCTTTTATCCTTTTTTTATCCTTTTCTCCTCCTCTTTTAATATAGGTACCTTCATGGCAAGAGTGAATAATCTTCTAGGCAAGCGCGCTCCACCTTAGGCTGCATCACCACTTGCAAGCAAGTCTGATTGCAGCCAAGCGCTTGCCTATATATTAAAAAAAAAACCCCCTAATCGGTTTCTTCACAGCATCGTACCGGAACGCTTGACGGCACGTTTTTGTCGGTAGGGTGGTAGCCTCCCACCAGGCCAGACCAGAGAAAATTCAGAAATTATAAATTCCCAAATTTACTCTGCCGGGGACAGAACCCGGGACCTCCCACGTTAAGACAAAAGCGCTCAACACTGTGCCAAGGAGATCGTCAAATTAGAGCGCTTGTTGACATTTTACTATGCGCATATCTTTATGGACACCTTAGAGGTGCAGTCCATAAACATGGACGATAAATTATATCGCTTTCAGACAAGCCAAAGTCGCCTAGAACAAATAACTGTTCACGTGTCATTATTATGGTCTTCTAAATCAGATCTACAGCTCACAGGTTTGGCATGTGGATGAAAATATACTCGTATGTTGGAATTAGTTTTATATTTAGCTTAGTGTTCCTATTATTATTATAATCCCACAAACATATCCTGGGTCGTCAAATGCAAAAAATCTCGTCGATCCGTTGCTCCGTTGCGGCGTGATTTAAAGACAAACCAACAAACAAACACACTTTCGCATTTATAAAATTAGTATGATAAGATGTATCCCCTTCGCGGGGCAAAGGGGGTGTTGCTCTTTTCTCGTGCTCAATCATTTATTAGCTGTTCTGGCAAATGTTTGCTTTGGTAATGAGACGGGCGGTGAATAATTGGGTTCGAAATTGATTTATCGTGTAAAACGACCGGTTTTGTGAAGAGTTATTAGGTCCTACGTAAACTTTGGCAGCGGATACATAGAAAATTGGGGCATAAAGCCACGCTCTACACTCGATAAGAGAGCGTAAATACTAGGTTATATAGATTTTTGTGTTTATTGAATTTTTGGTAACCAATATGTTTGGGAAGGCATTGAGATTTGAGACATAAAAGAAATGGACTTTCCTAGCTTTTCATAAACTAAAATGTCACAAAGTTCAAATAAATATTTTACTCGGAGAGCACGTTAAAACGTCGATCCCGGTTACTATTATTAACATGATATACCCACATCGGAGCAGCGTGGTGGATCTAAGGTCTGATTCCCTCTCTCCTATGAGAGTGGGCCTGTGCCCAGCAGTGGGACGTTAATGGGCTGTAGTGGTGGTGGTGGTTCCTGAAAAACTCGCTGTCGAGCATGGCGAACAATTTTTTTTCTCTGCTGTAAAAGTTTTGTAGTCGCATCTAGTGTTTTTTTTTTTTTTAATATATAGGCTAGCGCTTGGCTGCAATCAGACCTGCGTGGCGCCTAAGGTGGAGCGCGTTTAGCTAGAAGATGCTTATTCACTCTTGATTTGAAGGAACCAATATTAAAAGAGGAGGGGAAAACGGAAGCCGGAAAGGCATTCCATATCCTAGCGGTTCGAATTAGGAACAAGGACGCAAATCGCTACGTAGGAGTCCGCGGAAATGCGACTGCGTAAGGGTGGCAGACCTTGTTGATGCCTTGAATATAACTCAAAGAATTAAAAAATACGACTGCCATAGTTTTAAATGATTTTTTTTGTGAATCACTGGATATTGAAATATAGTCTTATATATTTTTGGAATCTACTCATCATTTTCTTGATGATGACAATATAGCTAATCTCATTTTGGAAAATAAAATCAACTTTAGTCTTTGATGCGGGACCATGGTCACCCTATCAATTTTTTTTTAAATTTTACTAGCCTATGTCACCCGGAATAAGCTAAGGATTCTAACGATACCTCATTTATCAAAATCCGTTCAGGCATATAGAAGTTATTGTGGAATATACAAACTCACATACAATACATGAACCCTGAAAGCAATATACCTACTCTTTTTTTCAGGCAGTCGTATAAAAAGGTGACGGAGGAACCAGATCGAATAGTTCTTGAGCACACTCTCTAATATGTCCATATATCCGAAATATATCCTGTAGAATACCGACAGGCAGTTGTAAGCTTATCCTCTGGTGGTGCAGGGCAGTGGTGCGCGAGCTGGTCGAGACGGAGGAGGAGTTCGGGCGCGACATGCAGCAAGTGGTCGCGCAGTACATGCGGCCGATGGACAAGGCCGCCACGCCCAAGCCCGTGTTCGACAACAGGGACCTGCTGTTCTCTAACTTCAAGCAGATCTGCGAGTTCCATACCACGTGAGTGCATTGGGTATTTGACTACTATTCAAATAGATTCTTTTTTAGTGATTATTAAATAGAGGATCTCCCAAAAGTCGTAATAGATCGTATCCCTGATAGTTTTATGTTGAATAACCATTTTGAACAATCGATTAAAGTAAAAAAGTGCGTCGAACTTTAAGGACGTCACATTTCAGAATTTCATATAAATCCCATATTCGGGACGCGTTTTGACGTTTGAAAAAAAGTTGCTGATTCGACTATTTGACGAATACCCAATTATTAAGAACTAGCTGATGCCCGCGAAGGAAGAAAACTTAAACCAAGCGGACGAAGTGTCCGCGTGGGTTAAGTTTTTTTGATTTCCGCGGGAACTCCTTAATTTTCTGAGATAAAGAGTAGCCTTTGTCACTCTCCAGGTGCTCAACTATACCCATTACCCATGTCAAAAATCACGTCGATCCGTTGCTCTGTTGCGGCGTGATTGAAGTACAAACCAACAAACAAAGACACTTTCGTATCATATTAATATTATAAATGCTTAAGTGTTAAGTTATGGCACAAGTGGCCTATATGAAATGAACATTTCATTTTATTTCAATCTCCTAATGTATCTGATCTGGTACAGGGGTCTCCTAGAAGGCATCAAGTACTACGCCGAGGAGCCGCGCATGCTCGGCCGAGCGCTGCTGAGGATGGAGAGGGAGTTCGACAAGCACGTCGCCTATTGCCGCGACGAGCCCAAAGCGCAGCAGCTGCTCAAAGACGACCTCGTCGTCTCCAAATACTTTAAGGTAAATAAGTACCCCAAAATATGCCCCCAAAAAGTCCAATGTAATATATTGGCTCACTACTGGGGTCATACTGTCAACGCTTAAATGCACCGTCAAAGCAAGAGGAGCCGCGCATGCTCGGCCGAGCGCTGCTGAGGATGGAGAGGGAGTTCGACAAGCACGTCGCCTATTGCCGCGACGAGCCCAAAGCGCAGCAGCTGCTCAAAGACGACCCCGTCGTCTCCAAATACTTTAAGGTAAATACCCCAAAATATGCCCCCAAAAAGTCCAATGTAATATATTGGCTCACTACTGGAGTCATACTGTCAACGCTTAAATGCACCGTCAAAGCAAGAGGAGCCGCGCATGCTCGGCCGAGCGCTGCTGAGGATGGAGAGGGAGTTCGACAAGCACGTCTGCCTCGACGAGCCCAAAGCGCAGCAGCTGCTCAAAGACGACCCAGTCGTCTCCAAATACTTTAAGGTAACTAGTGGTTCGCCCCGAACTGAGACCTCGCGGTATCACAGAGCGCCATGTATTGACATCATTGTGAAGTTCTGTTAAAAATATCATCATCATTAAAAATTAAATAATTTCGTTTCGTTCGTTCGTGCTCAGTCTTTCAGAAAATTGAGAGTTCTGAGGTTAACTTTGGACGTTACAAAATCTCCACTTTGAAAGCCCCCCATTTCGTAAATTTAAGGGGAAAAATTAAAAAAAATATATTTTTGGACTCTATTCCTAATTCTCTTTAAAATGATATACCGCAACTCTATGTAACGCTATAAAAAATCCCCCTGAAATAAAAAAAATTATAACTTTTTATGCCATATTCGGCGGGAGGCCACCGGTTTACATATTATATTTAAATTTCAAGTAATTACGTTCAGTAATTCAGAAGCTATAAGGCTCTGACAGACGGACGGACGGACGGACAGACAAGTGCAAATTCACTCAAGTAGACTCAGAGACCTTCGCTTCGCTCGGTCAAATATCCCAAAATATGCCCCCAAAAAGTCTTCAGCAGAATATTGGCTGGCTAACTACTGAGGACGATCTCCTATGAGAAAGAGAATTGTTCGCCATAATATAAATTATAGTGTGTGTTCCGTTATAAGCACTGCGAGCACTGGCAGTGCTCTTTACTGGGGACTTCCAGTGCTCTCAGTGTATTTCGGAACGCACCCATAGTCTACCACGCTTTCCAAGTGTCAATAATTAGCAGACGTATGACTCCTTTGGAGAACATTAGTGTTATTTTATGCTTGATGAACAAATTGTAGTCAGTTTTGAAGACTAATAAAAATAAAAAAAAACATTATGAAGAGCTCTCGGGCATGCAGGTTTTCCTCACGATGTTTTCCTTCGCCGTTTGAAGCAAGTGTTAATTAATTTCTTAAAACACCCATAACTCCAAAAAGGCAGAGGTGTGTGCCCGGGACTCGAACGTATGACCGCGTATAGGAGATCGGGTGACCTCGTGGCTTAATTATTATGGGCTGTGTTACTAGAGTACCTATGTCTGAATCTATGATTTAATTAACGCCTTCATTTATTAAATGCCTCGATTTGAGCTAAAAGTCACGAAACAAAGCATCAGACGTATTTTCATTCACTATAGATAGGTAATACCTAGCTGTAAGGATTTAAAAATGATAATAATATTCTTAAGCCTGTCTAAGAGCTAGTTTGCATATTTCTATTGCTATCTGGTTGCTGCAATAATATAATATTAATATGTTGCTGTTGATATTAGTTTTTCCTTCGAATGCTACGCCATCTACTGGTTACTCGATTAACTAAAACGTAGCAAACATTTTCGCTGAAAATTTCAGTGGGACGTCCGTCGTTGTTCTGGAGGGATATTTCAGGAAAGCGTTTTAACTACACTAGTCAACGATAGGTGTCGCTTTAAAAGTTTACTTATTATAGTTTTCACATTGAAACCACGATGAAAATTCGTAATATCAATTAAATACTTCGATCGTTGATAAACTACCGATATATTTTCAAGATTTTTTTATCGGGTTCTAGATAGGTTTCAGATAATTTTCGGAAAATAATTAAATGATAAATATAATTAAATTTAATAATAATATCGTATAATATGCGAAAGTATGCCTATCTGCTACGCTTTCACGGCCCATCTATTCAACGTCAATTTTGAGGGAAGGAAACTCTAGTTTATGATAAAATAAGGAGGATGTGAAAAGCATAGTAGCAAAAAAAAAACTCTGATTTTCATACACCGTAGCAAAAACAGGAATAAGCTATAGTCTGGCCACGCTAACTCTGCCACGGAATAAAAGGGCAACACTTAAAACAAAATAAAAACATTCGTCTAATCTGTGTTCTTACATTTGTCACTGATTTGTCAATTCAGCTATCAGGTTGTTTATGTTTGTTTTAATATTTCGAAAATAAAAGTGAAATAGTGAAATAATGGATAAACCTATTCAAAATAATGTGTGCGAGTTATTTTATAACATGATTCTTAAATTCTAAGAAGTAAAGGATGAACACGATGCTGTCCTAAGCCAAAAACAACATTGTTTACAAGAAATCGAAGAGTCGACAAGTAAGTTGACCAAACGGTTTTGATATTTTGCCTTTCGATCTTTGCATAAAATACTAGATTATTTATATAAAACGTTTAAACGGCTTATATTCGCCTGTTCATATCGTATAATTATGATGGATAATATGCGACAAAAACTGCTTCCAAAATCCTATCAAGTTTTAATACTTTTTATTAATTATTGTATAAATTCAAGGTGGAATAAGCGAAGAGTTAAAGCCTCATCTCCAGGCTGTTCTTCAGAAACTTAAAGATTTGGAACAACTCAATCTATCCATCTCAAATTGAAATTATGTTTTTTTTTGGGTGGGATTTAGAAACGTGCTGCCTTGATCAAAAGCTGTCGCGTCTGAGGAGGGGTCAAAAGAGTCTAGACGGAATCCCCAACATAATTATTTTGAAAATGCGAAAAAATTAATTATTTTCATTTATTTCCAGGTGTAAGCGAACGAACCTTAAGAGTTATTAAAAATGAGGAACAATCTAATCAGGGAGTCTGGAAGACTCCCGGCAAAAAGCGTGCAGCACGGGAAACGAAAGTCAATATTGACAATCTCAATTTGAAAAATATTTAGATTCAGATTTTGATGAATAAAATACAAAAATATGAGAACAAAATAAAATACAAAAATAAAATACAAAAAATATAATATAAAAAACCCGACTTGAGTTTACTGTGTGCTTTTCTCAGCCCTTTACTGCAGTTAATTATCACAATCACGTCTCGTATTTTACTGACGTTCAAAAAGTGAACAGTGTTGGTACATATTTTGAATAAAACAGCTTTGACTATTGTGTTTCAATTCATTTATACTGTCTTTAAGTAGGTAGTTCAAAAGATCTCCACTGATCAAGTAATAATTTGTTGTTAATCTTTAGCGTCAGTAGATTAACACTAATATTAAATTCGAAAGTAACTGTTTGTCTGTTACCTTTTTTGACTCATCCCCTGAACAAAACATACGGTTTCTGCGTGAGTTTAAAGCTGAAATCCACGGAGACGAATTCACGGCGAATATAATACTATACAAAATTTGTATAAATATAATATATAAATACGGGGATCGTATCTTATTATCGATCTCTACCTTATTACGCTGTCAAAACTGTGCCCTATATTTCACTTTGAAATGTACTAAAACGACCAATTACCACACTCCCAGGAAAGCAGATTATAAACAAAAAACAAGTATCAAATGCGCTTTTTCGCATTACAGTCTGTGTTTCCATCAACAGATTTTCAAATTCTACCATTTTCTTACTGCTGCAGAGTTAGCTTAGCCAGTCTATATTTTCTATTGTATTCCGATACACCATTTTAAACAAAAAACTTATTACTTTTGTAAACATTTTAAACTTTAAAAAAATTCCAATCATTGATCGGGGGCACGTCAATCAGGGATTCTGCGAATTTTTCTCCGCTAGATGTTTATAGGCGAATGCCCCCGAAATGTGGGATCGACAACAGCATCAAACGCTACAGAACATAGGGGGAATAGGCTTTACTATATTTTTCGAAGACAAAAAGCTTTGTACGACGATAGGTACGTAGAAAGTCAAAAGAAATATTTTTTTTCTTATCGGAGCCATAATCTACGTTGGTAAAGTATAAATGAGTGAACGATTTTTATTATCACTGCTACTTATACTCGCTTTCTTGGTCACGCGGACATTTTGCCGGTTCTGTCAGTTACATTTTCATGTTTGCGCCGGTGACATACACCTACTGTGGTAATTTTTTTTTAAATAGGTATGTAGGCTAGCGCTTGGCTGCAATCAGGCTTATGGTGATACAGCCTAAGATGGAGCGCGGTTACCTAGCAGATGCCTATTTACTCTTGATTTGAAGAGGAGGGGAAAACGTCAACGTAAACGGGGAGTTTATAGTCAGATGAAGAGCGTATTAGTTGCCTGAGTTGCTAAAAGGAACTGAAACTAGTCAGTTACTTAATTACAATTTTTTCGGGAATATCCCATACAATCACAAAAGCTGGTGAGTGTATTAGGAACGCGAACTATTCTAGTATCTGGCGCGCTGCCGACGCGCGACGCGAATCGCGATGCTACGCTCTCCGGCGCCCACCAAACATCCGAGGGCATACCACCAGCGCTCAAAGTCGTAGATAGATAGATAGATAGATAAATTCTTTATTGCCACACATAAATTACAGAAAAAACTTAATTATAAACAAAATACAGAAAACAACACGTGCGCAAGGGCGGTCTTATCACTAAAAGTGATCTCCTCCAGACAACCCATTTCATAAGGAAAATTAAAAAGAAGCGGGAAAGTGCAACAATAAACATGCAATAATTATATACTACTTAAACTATTCATACTAATAATACATAAATAACTAAATTAATAAATATAAACACATATACAAAATATATAGCAGTACATAAACTTACATTCAAAAAAAAAAAAACTTAAATATTCTATTATAGCACATTAAAAAGATAATATTCCTTTACACGACTCTTAAATATGTATGTCGTATTGTTTTAATAATGCTGACGTTCGTGTTTTAGAATTATAACCCTTATTTTAGAGACGTCAAGGTATCCGACGTAAAGCTTTCGTTTTGAAATAATACTGCTCTATGCGTTGGTAGTAATCCCCCTGAATTGCATCGGGGACAACTGAATCTATGTCTCTACCTAGATGATTGACACGATGGCTCGTAAAATGTAAACAACTAGCTATCATCGTTGTACAATTACAATGTTAATTGAATTACAACCATCGATGTTAGATTCTGTTCAATAAGTCAGTTTACAGCTAGATTACAAAGTAATTGAAAAATAGTTTATAGCAACACTGTGAAAAAATGTGAAAACAGTTCAACTCTTCAAAAGTACTTAACAGCAAATAATGGTGTCGTCAGAATGCGATTGTACTTAATTTTTGTTCTAAAATTATAATTTAAACTGACTTATTGAACAGACGGTCTTGTGCCGCTTGTTTCCAGTGGCTCCCAAGTCCCAGCTGCACGCTTGAGATCGTCCGTCCGTCCGACCTAGTGGGGGGTCGTCCAACGCTGCGCTTCCACGAGATAATTAAAAAAAAATTAAACAAGCGTCACAAGACCGTGCTCTGTGGCGATCCATGCAGGAGAGCTTCGTCCAGCAGTGGACGTCTATAGGTTGAGACGACGACGACGACGACGATTGAACAGACTCTATCAACAAACGGCACGGGTATGTTCCATGAACATGCCGTTTGTTGGTTACATAGGTACAGGTAGCTACATGTAAAGATGTGTTGCCTAGTGGTTAAGACTTCTGACTTCGGGCTCCTATTCGTAAGATCTGAAGTCACTGATACATATCACTTGTTAATTTGACGTTGATGAAAAACATCGCGAGCCAACTTGTCTGCCTGCTGGAGTTCTCCATAATGTTCATAAAAAGTGTTTTAGATTTAAAAATAAAAATAAATATTTAGATTTCTAGGATTACAATATATAATTTACAATTGGAAATAAATATTTGAAAGACGTTTAGGTAAGTTTATTTTAATGTTGTTGTTACCTAGTTATTATTAAATAATGTTCTTAAGTACCTACGTAAATTGTTTACCTAAATGTATGTGGACTTATGCCAAACAGAGGTTGTTTAAAAACTACAACGCAATTCCATTTTTCATAAAGTACGAGATGTACTCAAGTAATTAAATAAATAACAAATCACAAAAAAAAACAAATTAATTATTTAGAGTACCTATGTATAGACCGCGCGCGAGCTCCGAGGAATCCTATGGAATGTTAAAGTAATGACCTAGAGTTGTAAAGTACAAAACAATACTGCTATCGCAAAATTACACGCCTCAAGCTCGAAACTACCACTTACCATCAGGTGAAATCGCAGTCAAGGGCTAACTTGTAGTGAATAAAAATAAAAAAAAACTAGTGCTGGGAGCGAGCTGGATATGGAGCGACGATCGGGGGTGGCGTGCAGCCGTCGCTTTTTCGGACCCCGATTCCTCGGAGTTCGTGCGCGGACTGTACGTACCTACCTACTTAATTTAAACTAAGTGTGGTCAATGGGCCGCCTCAGCCTCTTAATTAACCATTTTAATTTTTTTTTTGTGAAATAATCCATACGAAACTCATTTTCCAAATGTAATAGGAATATCGATTAGGTACCAATCAAAATGGAAAACTTGTTTTGTAAACTAAACTTGCAAGCTTTTAAGTTATGATATTGTAATATGAAATACGTATTTAAACTATTTGAGTTATCATCTTATCATCGTGGGCCTTTAAAAGGACTCTTTATCACCCCACTCATTTTATTCCCGATCATAATCTTCATTTGAACATGTGTCATTCAAAGAGTTCCATCGTATATCAGGCCTTTGAAAGTAGTTTCGATACTGTAATATATCGCTACTGGATGCCATTTCAAACAGTCGCGTAATAAGACTGGATTAAAGGTGCATATCTCAAAGGGGTTGTTTCATCTTGGGCCAGGTACTTGTACAGTATTCCAAAAAATAGTATAAAATCATAGAAAACAAAATAAAATATGCTTTTTGGCAGTTTTACAGTGATTACGAGGTACAAAAATAAAATGTTTAATTAGGTACATTTGTAGAATAGCAACTCTCGCAGCGCATCCATCCATCAATCTGACTGCTGTTGGATATTTTAAGATTAATTCACATTTCCCAGGTAATTTTATGTCATCATGACACGTGTAATATACGTCAATGTCAAAATGGACGCATGTTGTTGCGCTTTTATTTTGCAAAATAATTTCGCATTGTACCTCGTAAATTGAACTTTTTAGTAAGAAATAAAGGAAAAAATATTACTATTTTATGACCCCGAACATTTTGAAATACCGTACAAATACCTGGCCCAGGCTCCATATAAATTTGAAACAACCCCTTTCAGCATTGGCAGGTAAGTGAACCGTGGCCGAAGTCGAACAGGGCGTGATTCCCAGGGAGACGCAGGTTCAAATGCTGCCGGTTGCGAAAACTTTTGATATGTATTTATGTAAGTTTAGAAACTTTCCTCGTGTGTGAATCACTGTAATCAAATATAAATATTATAAATGCGAATGTTTGGATGGATGTATGGATGTTTGTTACTCAATCACGCTCCAACGGCTGAACAGATCTGGATGAAATTTGGCACAGAGATAGAATATAGTCTGGAATCACACATAGGCTTATATTTTTATTCCGGAAAATTAAAGAGTTCCCACGGGTGCCGAAAAACCTCAATCCACGCGGACGAAGTCGCGGGCATCGGCTAGTAAAATTATAAAATTCATTTGAACAGTCGTTTCAAATATTTGTGGGCATTAGCCCACAAATATTTGAAACGTTCAGAATAATCTTCAACGTCATTCTCAATGACTATTTCGTCAGTTATTCCAACATCACAAAAATAATATGCAATCCTACGCATACTCGTCTCCTCCGGTCCACCTGAGTCAATCCTAATAATAAATACCCTAAACTTATCGGTATACATTCGTTTCCTGTTGTCGTATTAACTGGAGTATAACTAATAATAATGTCCTCCCGACCGAATTTCGGCCACGGCGGCCTATCTCCAGAGAGATCAGCCAACTGCACGGGATATATTATAGTGCACAAGTGTGTGCGCAACCACAATAGCACTTTCTGTTCCTTTACCCTCATAGCCCGGGGGCGGAAAATCTGACACGACCGGAGAGAGATAAAGCGCAGGACCGACGGCATTACGTGCTCTCTGAGACACGGGGGTGAAACACCACCAACTTCCTAACTCCGAACTAGTACTGACAATATCTACTAAGGTACAGACTGTACATAATTTTTTGAAGAATTTCCACAATTCATGGTAGGTATCGTGCCACTTGCCAATGGTTCCCTTGGAATATAAACTTACTACTCAATTTTTTTATTTCATAATAAAGGTGACTCTTATAATACGTCTTGATTTGACTCTACCACCGGTTCAGAAAATAGATTTTACTAAGAAGAACCGGAAATCTGCCCAGCTGATAAGAGGTCATCAAACTCTTCATTGTTCTCAATGAAAGTGTCCATAAAGGATCCTTTGCTTGTATTAATAATGACAATGATTTTATAGAAAACTCACTTAGGATTGTGAGACCGAAAATGTGGTTAGAGTCCACAAGTTCGATTTCGACAAGCCAGTCTCATCTTCTTAATTTATAGGAACATCTCATGGGAGTCTTCTAAAGAAGGCCGCTGATCATAAGTAGATACAACCTGAACTTTGAACACTGCAGCTGATGATTTTATCAAACCAATGGGGCAAGCTCTCTGAAAAATACTATATTTCAAAGTATAATATGATGTGATTATTAATTGTAGACGTTGATACCTAGTTTTGCAGCTTCTATTGCTTTGAGTTCTGTCGGCTTGTTGGCTTCGAGCCTTCAATTTGCAAGGCATGTCTGATATTATGATTTAAGATGACAAATATCAGCTCTTTTTCGAAACAAAAGTCTGCTTAAATTCATAGTGATTAAGTGATGTTTCAATCATTTTCTCTTCGAGCTTTTCCTCAGCTGTGTGTTGTAATGCCCCGAATACTTTTTCATGAATTTTTAGTAGACCTTCTACAACGGGAACTTTTTACAGATAGTTGAATTTGTTTGTCTTCAAGGCTTTTTAATTTTCAATTATATTCTGATTCACTACATTATTGGATTCCGATATTATGTTGCCAATTCTCTAAATGTAATAGGCGATCGTCGATTTCACCCACGTGTAAAACCGTTGGTGAAAGAATGAAAGTTTATTTAGAAATACACAGCTGCGTCCCAAGCAAGGATACTACAAGGTTTGTTTTGGCGACCTTGCCAAGTGACCGTGGACCGTCTGATAACAATTGGAGCACGTCACCAGAGAAATGGTGTTTAGCGTTATCCTCCATAAAAACATCGTTCTATGTTTAGCGACGGATCGTGCAGGGTACGTCGCCGACCAGTCGCTTGGAAGCCGCGGCCGCGAACACCTCGCAAGCTCCAGCGTTGCCGACCTTCGACCACTCGACCGAGTGAAGTGTGTGACTGTGATTGTGTTCTTTAACCTGTTGCAACTTGCACCTGTCTACCCCCTCAGGTAGGAGTCCACTTGCAACTAAAGTGCTTACCGCTAGGATACGGAATGCCTTTCCAGCTTTAGTTTTTCCATCCGCTTATATTATTGGTATCATCAAATCAAGAGTGAATAGGCATCTTCTAGGCAAGCGCGCTCCACCTTAGGCTGCATCACTACTTTCAGCAAGTCTGATTGCAGCCAAGCGCTAGTCTATAGATAAAAAAAATTTAGACAAGCAGTTGCGAAATGGTGATTTTTCCCAATATTCACGCTATGGGTGTAGTGTTTCAAGCATCACGTCTGGTTTATTTTGAGGCGGTCGGCGTGGGAGGATGATCGCTATAGCTGTCTAAAGCTCTAGTCGCAGAATCGTATTCGACGGAGTGCGTACTCTCGAAGATGTAACCGATGACCTTGACCTATTTTTCGAGTTTAACTGCACGGTTAACCGTTGAATGTTAATCTTGAAACAAAAATGGCTTATGTGTATGAGAAATCGCATGAGCTTCTGAAAACCGTACTTACTAATATTTTAAATGCGAAAGTGCAGTGTTTTAAAGGAATATGCCTACAAATTAAAGAAATTACCTCTACACACTTCCAACATGTTTGTCTTTCTGTCCGTTTGTTTGTCTATCTATCTGCTATGCTTTCACGTCCCATCAGTTCAACCGATTTTGACGAAATTTGGTACTGAGATAGGTTATAGGTACTTTCACGTGGACGAGTAGCATCCTTATCATTACCATGGCATCATTAAAAGACCAATGACATTCTAAAACAATAAGATATATTGTGATCAACTGATCTTCTTTATCTGATCGATATTTGTACTGTCATCGTATCAGTTTAATACGGGCTTCTTCTCAAACTAGAGAATCTTTAGAACCTACATAGCTATCCTTTTAGGTTCCTGTGAATAATAATCACCATGACATCACTACACACGTTACACTTTTATTTTGCCTACTGAACAGTGAATAGAAGTAATGCATAAGCTACGTACCAAAACTTCAATAAAGATATTGAGAACGTGTGCTTCAAGTTAAAATAAAAAAAAACTAGCAGCATTATAAAGAAACCTCTAAAACTCTACCTTTTACTCCATGCCACAACTTATACAATATAGAATACCAACTTATGGAAAAGATGGTCGTATTCATTGGCATTGGCAAAATTTAATATCATTTTATATTCAGAAGATCTCGTAAACTAACAAAACCTTTTTGAAGAAGAAAAGAAAACAAACGAGCTTCGGTTCGCAATGTTTTGATCAATTCAGATCACGGTTCACGATCATTAAAAAATAATGGATTGCGGTTAATGGTGGCCAAATAAATATAAACCATCTGTAACAAAGCTGATAACATAACAGTCTAAAGAGATATATATATACGCTTAAATAAAATCACATATTCAGGATGCAGGTGAATAGTATAAAATGTCTAATGTATACTATTGGATAGAAGGAGGCGTTACTTTGCGGAAGTCCGTGATAATCAAGGAACAAGAAGCTTTTAATCCGCTATCAACCACCAAAACAAACAAATCTATGTGATACCACAGATACAATGCAGCTTGCGATATGCACCGCCCAAGCCAGCATACGACAATAATTTCTAATGTGAGACTATTGCTGCAGTAAACGACTATTGGTCTAGTAATATCAATTAAACAATGTATCCCCGATCCCATTATATTATTCAGACTAATGATTCAGATCTAAATCAACTGTTTATTACAAATCTTATTTAAAATTAAATGTATTGATATAGTTCTTATGTAGAGTCGGAGACTTTTATAATAATTTATCTTTATCATGACCATCATCTTCTGTCAACAACCTTATTTCTTCTTCTGTTCTGCTAACATCTTCTGTTAAATAGGCTTTTTAGTATGACCAACGTTTTGTTAAATATACCCATTACTAGGTACTTTATAATATTATAGTACCATTAAAACATTGTATTCAAAATAATAAACTAAAATAAAATAAATTATTATAATTTCTATGTGAACGAGTTAGATTTCCGTTGGTTTATGTTTTTCACGAAATATTTGGCAGTCAACGGTCCAAAACTAATATAACGTAACATGTCAAGGTGGTCTTAAAATAGCTGGACTTACACCACCGATTCTATGTTGTCTTATCCATGCCCTATGCGTTCCATTTAAAACACTTGTTTCCGTTTTTTAACGATTAGTAGATTAATCATGTTACTCGCTTTTTGCGGTGTTTTTTGACTAAATATTTCATTTGGATAAGTAAGTGTTAACTTAGATTTTAAGCTCTTGCAAGAGTAGGTATATTTTAATATCATGTACGTAAATCCAAATTATGTTCCTTCAATTACCTTTAGCCTTTAGTGTGATTACTTCAGTGAAAACTCATGTACCTAATTATGTGCTATTGTAATAATTTACTCTAGTCCATCCCTCCATTCCATATCCATTCCTTTCTGTTTACATTTCAAAGAAATTCTCTCGAGATTTCTTACGGTTTTAGCTATTTTGGGTAGCATGAACTAAGTCAAGGACATCCATACAATGTGATTTAATTATGTTCTGCTTCATTGTATTTATAATGTTGCAATAGGAACTCTATGCATTTGCACTTCAATATTTAAATCAAAAGATAAAAAAAATATTTTCGGCAATTTCACATACACATAACCATGACTTAGAATCTCTTCGAGAATCATTACTTAATCATAATCTATACTAAAGAGGGCCCTTAAGTAATGATTAGCGACTGTGAGTGCGGCAGTTAGGTTTGAATTTTTTAGTCCACTAAAATACTATACATGCAAAATCTCATTTTCTCCTTTTTCAATAATTACAATAATAGCATCTCTCGGATCAAGTATAATCTGCAATAATCAAAACAATTTAATTTCAATAGCCAGGAAGATAATTTTTAATTGTGTCATAGGTATCATTGTAATTATTTGGACCTCAGCCAAGTTGTGTCGAACATAACTTTTGCTATCAATTTAATTACAATCATTATTAATTGTATTTGAATGCCAGGCCGTTAAATGATTTCATGATTATCTAATTATACATACTTTGTACTATCTCTTATTTACTAGTTTCTGAATTTACTTCATGATTCATACTCGTATTTGCAGATTCAGTGTTTTCTATTCATAATATTAACTCCACCTTATTGAAAAAATAAGGTTTTTTATTCGTAGAACCTTTGAAAAGTGCTTTTGAATCTTAAAGTGAATACTACAACTGGTTCAGAAATACCAGATATTCAAAAGAACCAGCAAGAAACTATATCGTAACTATACGAAGTATGCCCGTGCAAAATTACGTCAATCCATTGATAAGTTGAAGCGTGATTGAAAAACAAATCTACAAACCAATAAACCAACAAACAAACACACTTTGGTTAATATTAGTAGGAATTGGATGTTAATGATAATAAATAAATAAATCAATTTTGTTAGTTATACAAACTTATTTCCTATGTTAGTACCTATCCTAAAAAAAAAAACTAAACCTAATAACTAAAACTAAACCTAAATACGAATCATCGCTGTGCCATCGTTGTGCAACAATGACCCACATATATGCAGTCCAATCTGCTGGCCATTAACTTCAGAATGCTATTGGTACTGCCCCGCACTCTGCGCACCAGGGATCCATATCTTTTGCGCATAGTGGCATAAAAACAATCAACTTGCGCCCCGGTGAACATCCCTGATGCACTACAGAAGCGAGGCAGCCCCATCAGCACCCTGAATAAATAAAGCAGCAAACCGTAGATTTAAAAAAATACCTAGTTACTTCCTAAAGTTCTCTCAGTCACGGTATTTTTCATTCACTTTTTCTGATAATGGTCCTTAAGTTTTTACAAATAAATCAAGAAATAGAGGTTTTTCTTACAGAATTTTATATACTAAAATAGTAATAATTTGTTACAGGCTTTGGCTGAAAAAGTCGGTGACGACAAAGGCCTTACTGAGCATCTCAAACTACCCATCCAGAGAATCAACGATTACCAACTTCTATTAAAGGTAAACTGTTACATGGTATATTTTTTTCTCCTTGTCGCATTTTTTTGTAATTTGCTGACTCTATAACTATTAAATACTTATGTAAATTATATTATGTACTTACGTCATATCATTTTGAATCACTCTTTAGTACCATATATAACGTACAGATAAGAGAATGGAATGTTGAAGAGTGCAACTATCCACCCCCTGGTTCCATCATCAAATCAGCTGGATGGAACCACAGATGTAGCTGTGGATGGAACCAAATTATTGTACCTATTGTCATCCGTATTACATAGTACATACATTTGCAAAGTTGGTTGAATTCCACTTCCAAGATTTGTTTATATGCATAGTTAGTAACAAGTAAGGTAATATAAGCGCGTTTAAATCTACGTCACCTGGCGCCACTCATGTCCCTCGCACATTTTTAGTAGAAACGCACCTAAATCTTAAATGTACATGCGTGAACCCGCATTCAACCATTCATTCATTCATTTCCGTGGATTAATTTCGACTGCATAAAATATTGATTCAAGCTATAACACGAATTGATTTCACATGCTCCAAACCATCCGAAACAAAATGCTTCATCAACGGAGTTGTTTACGACCATTACCGAACAACGTTCCCGAAATAATCCACTGCGTAGTATTACCCTTCAAAACTGCGAGTTTCGGCGTGACGCCGCTTACAATCCAGAATTTACGAACAATATTCGTATAGTAACAGCTATCGATTCATTGATTGCAAATAAAGTTATTTATGGCTGTTGACCATCTTTTCATTCATTGAAGTTGTAACGGTCGTTGACATAGATATGAATAAATGATACAAAAAAAATAAAAACAATCATTTTTAGGAACTTACTAATACCATGCAAGTAATTCGTTCACATATTTAAGTCACAATGCAAATTCTAATGTAACCAGTGATATCCATACTATCCATATCCATACTAATATTATAAATGCGAAAGTGTGTCTGTCTGTCTGTCTGTCTGTCTGTCTGTCTGTCTGTCTGCTACGCTTTCCCGGCTCATCTTTTCAACCGATTTTGCTGAAATTTGGTATAGTGGTAGGTTATATCACGGGGAAGGACATATGACAATGACATTTTATCCCAGAAAATTAAGGAGTTCCCGCGGGAATCAAAAAACCTTAATCCACGCGGACGAAGTCGCGGGCATCATCTAGCATAAATTGTTCTTTCAGTTAGATAATTACTGTTAATGTAGCTAATTCTGTTGTACACAATCAAATAAATATTAAAAATGCGAAAGTTTGGATGGATGTATGGATGTATGGATGTTTGTTACTCAATCACGCCCCAACGGCTGAACGGATCTGGATGAAATTTAGCACAGAGATAGATTATAGTCTGGAATAACACATAGGCTACTTTTTATCCCAGAAAATTAAAGAGTTCCCGCGGGAACCGTAAAACCTCGATCCACGCGGTCGAAGTTGCGGGCATCAGCTAGTCTTCAAATAAAACTTATGTGATTGCTCTTTATATATTGCTATTATTTTCTTATCTAGCTGATGCCCGCGAGTTCGTCCGCGTGGAATAAGTTTTGTTAATTTCCCACGGGAATTCCTCAATTTTCCGGGATAAAATGTAGCCTATGTCACTCTCCAGTCCTCAACTATACCCATGCAAAAAATCACGTCGATCCTTTGCTCCGTTGCAGCGTGATTGAAGGACAACCCAACAAACCAACAAACAAACACACTTTCGCATTTATAATATTAGTATGATATTCTCTGCGGAAAAGGTTTTAGAACTTTCAATGTAGTTTAGGTTACAACAGAGTTGGCCACAATGTTGTTATTTTTGCCAAATTCCGTTGAAAGTTAATTTCGTTGGATTGCACCCAAAACTTCGTGTTTCAGCAATTAAAAAAATCCCTTTTTTTTATCCACTTCAAGTTAGCCCTTGACTGCGATCTCACCTGATGGTAAGTGATGATGCAGTCTAAGATGGTAGCGGGCTAACCTGTTAGGGGCATGGCAGTTATATTAAACCCATACCCCTATTCGGTTTCTACACGGCATCGTACCGGAACGCTAAATCGCTTGGCGGTACGTCTTTACCGGTAGGGTGGTAACTAGACCAGGGCAAATTCAGAAATTATGAATTTCCAATCCCTGCCGGGGATCGTACCCGGGACCTCCGCACGTTGAGGCAACAGCGCTCAACACTGCGCCACGGTGGTCGTCAAAGTAGGTACCTACCTGTATCTATTGCTTTATTTTTCAGGAGTTGGTTAAATACTCGAAGCGGCTCGGTGACGACTGCACTGACCTCCAAAAGGCTCTCGAACTATTCCTCGGGGTCCCAAATCGAGCAACCAACAACCTTTTCATCGATAGCATCGAAGGCTACCGTGGTAACATCTATAAACTCGGCCGGTTGCTCACTCACGACTGGTTCACTGTCGACTTCGGAGATAAGCCGAAGAATAAATACCTCTTCCTCTTCAAAGCTAGGATCTTGATCTGTGAAGTCGAGAGCGTCGGCGACGGTCGGTCGATCTTCGTACTCCAAAACATCGTTAAAGTAAGCTTTAAAGTTTTACTAAATTCACTAGCTGCACAGCCTTTTTTATGCCACTATGAACCTCTGTATAAATCACGTAAGTTTATCGTAACATTTGTTACTGTAACTAGTTGCTAACTTAGACTGATAGTTTGTACTTTTGACAATCCGGATTTTATATACTGTTTAAATCAAGGACCTTAATCTGCAATTCTTAAAAAAAATAAACTATTCATTTTAAAGCATGGCATAGAAAAAATATCTTCGGATATACCCACTTATTTTGTAATGTTTATTGCTATTTTTCAGCTCCCAGAGGTAGAGCTCTTGGATGTGCCAGGAACAACCAAATTCGAGCTTCATAAGAAGGATCCTCCTCTGGTTATCACTCTCAAAGCTACTAAAGAGTCAGTCAAGACTGCTTGGCTAAGGGAGATCAGACTTTACGTTACTGATTTAGGTATGTAAGCTCACACACACTATTTTTTTATCATTGCGTATACTTTGATGTGGATGATTTGAAGGTCATCATTATTAGTAGCTATTAGAAAAAAACTTTGCTACTTTTGTAATGCATTTTACCCTTAAATCTACTAGGATTCACCACTACTCGTATTTCTGCAACTGCATCTTTATTATGAACACCTGTGGGATCTGAAAACAACAACTTTTATAATGAACTAGCTGTTGCCCGCGACTTCGTCCGCGTGGATCGAGGTTTTTCGTTTCCTGCGGGAACTCCTTAATTTTCCGGGATAAAAAGTAGCCTATGTGTTATTCCAGACTATAATCTATCTCTGTGCCAAATTTCATCCAGATCCGTTCAGCCGTTGGGGCGTGATTGAGTAACAAACATCCATCCATACATCCATCCAAACTTTCGCATTTATAATATTTATATTTGATGAACTAGAGGTTTAATTCGCTATAATCCGCCACAATGACAAATTTATGTGGTACAGAGTGTATCTTGCACGTATAGCTTGTGATATTAACCGCCCAGTAAGCCAGCAATTCCCACGGGCACAATACCACACCGCACAAATATTCCAAATTATTCTCAACGTACGTTGAGACACCGGAGCATCTTCAGGAGATATTGACTCGATAATGCACGATTGTACACTAACAACTTTTATTTTGGTATTCCAGTTGCCCTAGCAGAACACGCAGCAGACGATCTTCAAGTATTATCGCCACCAAAAGAAGAATCCCCTGAACCACCAGAAGAGAAGAGGAAAAGAGAACCATCAGAAGACAACCAAGTTGAGGACAGACAAGAGAAGAAATCGCGAATCGAAGAAGTTGTTGAACAAGTTACTGAAGTTTTAGCAGAAGAAGAAACTTCACACATATCTAAGACTAAAAGAAAAACATCCATTGAAAGTGAAGTCGCTAGCAAAATCTCTAAAACTGAAGTAACAGAGATATCAATCAGCGAGGTCAAAGAAACTCAAAGTTCTGTTAGCGCTGCGAGTGAAGTCACAACTGATTTGGAATCTAAATCATTTGTGACACAAGCCAGCGTAGTAGAATCAGTCACTTCTCAGTCACAAGCTAACCAACAAACATTCGTTCAAGCTTCCGAAACTGCTCAAGTTGAAGTTCAACAAGGTATCTCATCATCGATATCAGTTCAAAGTACATCTGTCGAACAATCAAGTACAGCTGAAAAGGTTAAGAAAGGTAAAGTATCAAAAACAGAAGTAAAGTCAGAGGAGCTAAACAGTGGATCTGTGATATCTTCATCTCAACAAACAGCTAATTTAGTTGTTCAAAATTCATCCTTTGAACAATCACAATTAGAACAAGAAGCAAAAGTTGAAGAAGCAGCACAAAGTCAGGAATCTGTTTCTTATAGTCGACAAACATCTAAAGCATCCGTTGAACAAATAGAAAGTGTTGAAAAGTCTGCAATTCAAACCGAGGTTTTAGTGGAAAACAAATCGGAACTTATTCAACAACAAATTAGTAAAGAGAAAGTAGAAACTAAAACTGAAGCTAGTACTCTAGAGATTACTTCAGATAGTATTGCTCAAAGTGCAACAGCAGTAGAAAGTTCAGTAGCTCGTAAAGAATCAGTCAAAAAGTCAAAAAGTAATAGCAAAGTTACATCTCCAGAAAAATCAGAACCTGTAGGAGCTCAGGACACTGCTACAGAGGATAAGGAGAACGTTAACCCCGCTCCTAAAAATAGTTTGGGAATATCAAACGGGACATCCGATACTGAAGAATCACTTTCTAACATAACAAAAACAAAGGCCATAGAAAGTGACATAAAACAATCTATAGAAAATACCAGTGTAAGTACATCTTCAACACGTAAAAGTATTAAATCAAGGAAAGTTGAAATTAAAGAAGAAACTACCGAAGAAGTTTTAGGAGAAGAAAGCGTCAATAAAAAAGGCGAAGCCCCTGTAGATTCTTCTAAGGAATTTGAAACTAAAAATCAACTTGCAGAAGAATCTTCACAGGCATTTGTAAGTAGTCATCAAACTGGAAACACCGGAGCGTCAGAAGAGAAGGTTTTAGAAGAAAACCAAGCTGCAACCACAGAAGATAACGCAGACGGAGAGATGTCAAGATATAGCCGCAGTTCGCGGCTTTCTGGAGAGTACTCCAGTAGCAGTCGCAAACTATCCTCAGGTGGTCGTTATGAATCATCCTCTACTTACGATAGCACCGGTATTTCATCTGTAGCCCGCCGTGAAAGTGGTACTCGTATAGAAAGCTCTCGCTACGAATCTGGAGGTGCTCTAGAAGGCTCCGCCGCTTCTAGATATGAGTCTAAATACTCGACATCGAGCAGGACTGAAGGAGGTTCTAAATATGGAATCGAATCGAGCTATGAAAACAAAGAAGGTTCCAGATATGCAATTGAATCATCTCTAGACGGTGATAGTAAATTGGATAGTATTGCGTCTAAGTATGGCTTAGGTTCTGAAACTCAAATTACAGGACGATCTTCGAAGTACAGTGTTGAAAGTGGTTATGTTGGTAATTCTGACATCACCACTAAACGTGGTAGCATCGCGTCCAAGTATGGAATCGGTTCTAATTCCGAAGTTCAAATTGAAGGTCGTTCTTCGAAGTACAGCGTTGATGCTACCTACGATGGCAACTCAATAGAAACTAGCAGTAAGCTGGATAGTATTGCCTCCAAATATGGTCTTGGCTCTAATGAGACACAAATTGAAGGACGGTCCTCTAAATACTCCGTTGAATCAAGCTATGATGGCAATGGACTGGATGCTACAAGCAAAATCGACAGTATTGCCTCCAAATATGGACGTAATTCTATTACAGATAGCACGAAAATTGAAAGTCGCTCATCGAAAAAGAACATCGGAACAAATTTCGATGGTAAAATCAATGGAGAATCCAAAATTGAATTGAAATATAGTTCAAAGAATGAGGAATCATCTGAAAGCAAATATTCTAAGAAATCCCTTCTATCCAACGGATCGATTACAGGGGAGTATGAATCCAACAAAACTTTTTCCAGATCGGAATCTGATGGTAAACCAATATTCACGAAGACTCTGGAAGGACAGGATATCGAGCGTAAGTTGAAAATACGACAGTAGAGTAGAATACCAATAACACTTCATGATAGAAGTAGTACACTTAGAGTGCTTGTATATACGCTTCTTAGTAACACTAACTTACACAACACATTGTGCTAACACGTGCTTTTATGTGTTTTAAGATATCGTACGGACATTCAATACAGCAATGACATAAAAAACTGTAATAAAATTTTACTAATAATAACATCACATAAAATTATAAAACTAAATAAAATTAGTTACTATAAATACAAAAAAAATTGTAATTTGTCAAATGTCCGTACGAATTCTTCGCTTAACATAACTTTGGATTCTCAGCGGGTGAGAATGCTATCTTCGAGGTTGCTGTTGATGAATGCCCGGATGAGATTCAAGTGACGTGGCTAAAGGACAACAAGCCCTTCAACGACCGTCTGATGGACCGCGTAAACATGATGGTGAATAATGGAACCTACCGCCTTCAAGTGATGCACTGCAGAGAAGACGATTCTGGAACGTATACGGCGATAGCTGAAAATGTAAAAGGAAACGCACATTGTACCGCACAGTTGTCTGTCTACGAGTGTAAGTTTTTTCTCCTATGTCTTAGATTCTATTGATTGGCAAATTGAGTTCGTTGAATATCTTTTTGAGTAAACGAGTACCTACTCCATTATTTGCAAGAAGAAACACATTAATAATGATTTGAAAATTTCTCATCACTGTAATCACATATTTAATCCAAATTTTTAAGCCATATTATTTTGTGCCAGATTTTCAGAACAAAAGATTATCTTCGAAATCAATTTTCCAACAAAAAATTACAACAAAATTGAGTAATATTAATAATATTGTGTCAGAATATCGCATGGCGCTGGCAATATCATGGATTAAGTCATCGTAAAGCGTATAACCCGTAGGACTGTCTTATCTCTCTTCTCCATCTATAATTTTCCTGTAATTGTCTCTCGTCTAAATGTTTAGAAGAAAAAAATTGGCTGCATGTAATGTGACGTTCTTTTGGAATAACTTTACAACACTATTAATGAAATAATAACTCTGACCATTTTTAAAATTTCTGTCTTCCTTATCCAAATTTATTTTTGAATATTATTTTTCGTCTTAAAGCATCTAAATTGCAATTAAGTTTTTTTTAGTAAACGTCATAAAAACTTTATGCTTTTTAAATCTTGATTATATGAAAGCAATCCTTGCATTAGCAAGTGGGAAAATTATTAAAATCCTTTTATCAGAAATTGTCATTCAAGTTTACACAATTTTTGAGAATTTTTATAAATGATCAGAGTCTAATATGCATATTGTCTTAAGTTTTAAAATTAATCTAGTTTATTGGCCTAATTATAGTGACGCCAGAAGAGAGGAAGCGAAAGAATGCGTTAAACGCACCATACTTCTTAGTGGCTCTGAAGGACACTGAGATTCTTCTCAACACCTATCTACGCTTCATGGTCAAGGTGAAGGGCAATCCTAACCCTGAAGTCAAATTGTGAGTATATTTTTTATTTAGCTAATAATTTTTTGTCGTGTAACTCAAATATAGTAATTAAATAGGTTCTTGATAATTGAATTTTCAATCTATTATTGATAACAAAATTTTCTAGAGTGGTGGGCAAAGATCAGGCCTCAAAATTGAATGGAAAGTGGGTTAGCTTGTAGGTGTTGTCTATACTACTGATCCAATTTTTATTCCTTTACTGATACTTATCAGAAAGTAACTTGTGAGAAATTTTGACCCTCATGAATCATCAGCTTCAAATAAATATCAATTGAGTACCTATGAAAACTCATATATCTTATTAATGGATCCCAGAAGAGCTCAGCTAGGCGTGATTACCAAAAACGATCTCATTAGTGACTTTCACATTCATCTCTCGCATCTTCGCAGATACCTGCCGAGCGATCGCGTAACTTCTGCATCAATCATTGTTACAGTATCAATTGTTGTAATTGGCTGAATTTATGGCATTCTTGCTGCGTCAATGGAATATGTCCAATAGTGGAAGAGTGTTAACCAATCAGAGGTGATTGCGATGTATCAATGATTGATGCAGAAGTTACGCGATCGCTCGGCTGGTTTAAAGACAGTTTTATATTCCTTTGTCAAATTCTTTTTCCTAAAGTTCTTGTGATTTCAAGGTTAATCAAGATAACAGCTAAAGTATCAACTCCGTGATTGTATAAGAAAATCGTAATCGTAAACGTATGTCAAACGTATAATTTGAACTGTTTAAGGAGTTCATAGATGCCTGCGTGTCAAAAAGCATGTATGTCATACATAAACAGTTCGAGTAATACGTTTTAAGCTTTCAAATGATTACGATTTTCTTAGACAATTGAGCCTCTGATTGTTTATTCCTTCTTATTTAGCTTCCGCGACGGCAAGGAAATCACAGCCATGGATGGAGAACGCCTGTCCATAGTGCGCACGAGGGCTGACCGCGGTTGCTACGAGTTGGTCATCGCGGACGTCTGCGCGGAGGACGCCGGCGTTTACACCTGCAACGCTATGAACATCTACGGTGATGTAACGTCCGAAGCCAAGGTCACTGTAGTCGGTAAGTCTCATTTTTATCAGGTAGCACAAAACAACACGATTGATGACTTATGTGACCAAAAAAGGATTTTGTCCTTCATCAAAAAGTAGCCACACGATATTTAATTATTTTCCGTCTGGAGTCAAATTTAATCAAAATATTTTTTATTCAACTAAGTTTCCAAATCGTCAATTTAATCTTCCACAGTTATGATTTTTTTTCCACGGATAAAAACGGCATGTTTGCGTATGAGTTTAAATATTTCACATTTTAATTTTTCCCTTCGTTATTGTCGTAAACTTTTATCGTGCTAGGGTTTTTTGTTTATAATATGCTTTCTTAGGTACTCTGATAAGCTTTTCCTGTCTGCAATTTAATCTTAAAATCAATTGTTAGCAAGATATTTTTTCTATAAGTACCTAAACAAATATTAAAGGCCTGATGTCTCGTCAAACTGCAAAAGCAACGTTCAAAGATTATTAAACTTAACCTAATTAACTATCTAGGTTACGAACACAAGGTTTCCTAAAATTTAGTTTCCAATAGATGAATTAGGTATGACCAATATTCCTCAGCTTGCAAAATTAACGACTGACATACATACGTCTTGTAACACATTTATCGCAAAGAAAGTTGGAAATGATCCAAAGTTTGTTTATGATTTAAGCGAGATATGCGATCTACCTATAATTGCTGCTAAAATTATGCTGTAGGTATTTTAATGACAAATTGTAATTACATATTATTAACACAAATACCTTTAAAGTAAACAGAAAATTTTAGTCTACGGTGCAAAACTTGAAATATATGCGCCAAGTACCAAAATTTTCACCAGATTTAAGTACCTATATTTAAGCCAATTTGTTCCTATGAGTAAATTATTTTACTTTTAAAAGCTCTGTATCTGTACAAATTGTTAGAAAGCCTCCCTATGGGCACGGTAATATTATCTATATAATATTACCGTGCTATGGGTATCCCTCGTGACATTACTAGTAAACTTATGCGCTGCGGGCTTTTGGAAATTGACACCAATTAACATATTTTCAGTTCACTGACCATTGCCAATGATAACTTCCTGTAAAACAATAGCCATGCCTTAAGATTGATATGAACTGCACTTGGACTTCAAGTTTGCAATGAAATTATAGTTGGCATTTGGGGAATATTTACTCATGTGGTTGAAGTGCAGTTTTATTTTATATATTATTTATTTATTATTTTATATATTTATATATATTTTATTTATATATTAGTTCCGATTTAACTACTGTGAACTGCACAGTAACCGCATTCAAACTACAATTTTGCATTTGATTTGCAGTCCAAAAAGGCCCCAAGATAATAATAATTAGAAAATAGATATCCTACTTACCCTATATCACAGCCCTATATGAAGCAGTACCATAAGAACGATGAGGATGTTTAAGCAGAACTGACAATAGGAGATACCAGTACACTATTCGCTCTAGATCTATTAAACAGTAAAGACAATAGAGCTCACAGAGTAGACAACAAATTAATAATAGAATAGCAGAGATACAATGACCTTATTGTGCGTGCCAAGGGCTATCTAAAAGTATATATGTTGCCTAGCTTGTATAAAGAGAAATTGGTTCGTGATGTGATAGTGTTCAGTGATTTCTCTTAATTTATTAGCCAAAACAAATATAAAACATTAGTTGTATCACAAGAAACTATTCAAGTTATAGTGTTACAAGTATTATTTCAAGTGGCAGTGTTCTAAACCTGGGCAATGTGCATCTATTACATCATACCTATTAATTTTATTCCCCATTTAATTTTGTCATCAGTGTAATGCACAATATGACCACGAACAAAGCTAGTAAATACTGGCTTACTGCGGCACTCAGAGTCGCTTAATCGTTACTTAGTACACATATAGGTACCCTTTCATATTATTAAGTGAACTCTCAATATTCGGCTATATATTCCTTATACTCGTGACAAAATATCGTAAAAATATATACTTCATCGAATTTTTGAAAGGCAATTAACCTATATTGCGGATACAACAAATAGGTGCAAGAAGTGTTAAAGTATGTCAATGGATATAGATGATAAGAACATATTCGGCGAGCTGCTGCCAGGCGGGGAGGGGTTGCTGGCCAAGGGGGAGAAGGCGGCTTTCACGTGGAAGAAAGATGGAGAGGACTTCGACCCTGAAGAGAGGTTCAAGGTTAGTTTGGTAAAACTTCGGTAAACTTTTTTTTTTTACTAAACCCAAACACTCTGTTTCAACACGGCATCGTATCGATACGCTAAGTCGCTTTGTAAATTGTGGTTCAGCTATTCGGATAGGGTGGTAAATTGGTAGGCAATTAACCATCAGTCTTGCATTTGATAAAAACCAAAAATATTCGGGTTGGTATTGGATTTTTATATCAAAAAAATTATCTGATAAGCCCTAATCGTACCTTCTTGCGCTTAATGTCTCTCCGGTTGTTTCGTATTGCTGTTCCATCACACCTGTGTTTGCGCATACACATTGGGCGCTATGATATTTTCCGCATAGACGGCTAATCTCTATGGACTATGAAGATAGGCTGCTGTGGTCGAATTCTGCAGAGAATGCGTTATTTAGATGATTTATTCTTCTTCCACCTCCAGGTTCTATTGGGCGACGATGAAGACTCGCTGGCGCTGGTGTTCCAGCACGTGAAACCAGAGGACGCCGGCCTCTACACCTGCGTGGCCAAGACCAGCACTGGGAACATATCCTGTTCCGCGGAGCTCACTGTCCAGGGTACGTGCTCCATTCAGCTTCCTTTACTGGCCTTTTCTTTTGTCAGATACAAATTTGTCCCTAACTGAGATCTCACCTGATAGTTAAGTTATGATGCAGTCTAAGATGGTCCTGCTCTTGTTTTCTTTAATAATAATTTTTTGACAGATACAATTTTGTCCTTTGCTGCGATCTGACCTGGCGGTAAATGACCAGTTGTAGCCTCGATTACGCATGCAGGTAACCTCACGATATTTTCCACAATAATTGTTGTATGTGATTGTTGAAAAATATTATTAATTAAAACCAAACTTGCACACTTTATGATTTTATTTTTTAATTAGATATTTTAACAAAATGTATGGCTGTTGCCTGTCAGAGAGTAGAGAAAAAAAAGGGGAGAGGCCGGAGTGACATTTGACAGATTGATTTAATTTTTACAAGCGCTGCGTTCAGAAACACAACATTGTTTATGCTTTTTTATTATTGTTTGAATTTAATTTTAATATTAAACATTCTGGCCTCTTTTTACAACTGAAGCTATATACTAGTTTTACATGCTATGTATAATATTTAAATTTTACAATATTTTAAGTTTAACTTAAGTACTAATTGTTACTGTTACATGGCAAAAGAATAAGCTTATGTATAGGTCTTACAAATTCACCTTTTGAAGTTTTTACTATAACAGATCTAACTAAGTTATCTCTAGAGTTCTTATTTACTTTTATAATTTTAGCTAAAGGCCAACAAGCAGGTGGGGTTGATTCGTCTCTCAATATAACTATATCACCAATGTTCAAATTTGACTTTGCAATTAGCCACTTGCTTCTTGGTTGAAGTTCTGATAAATAATTATTATAAAACTGATTCCAAAACTTTTGTTTTATTTGTGTTATTTTTTCATATAAACATAATCTATTTTCTACTTTTTCAGTTACATTAGGTTCTGGAAGATCTGTAATTGCAGAGCCTATTAAAAAATGTGCAGGGGTTAAACATGAAATTTCATTATCTGGTACATCAGATAAAGAACAAAGGGGTCTAGAGTTAAGAATCCCTTCTATTTGCACTAATACAGTATATAAATATTCATAAGTTAATCTTATATTACATAAATATCTTTTTAACAAGGACTTAACGGACTTAATTCCTGCTTCGTACAGCCCTCCCATGTGGCTTGCCAACGGAATAGTGAACTTCCATTGAATAGAATTCGTGCTGCAATAGTCAATGATACTGCTATACGAAACATCATCTTTAAAAATTTTATATAACTCTTTTAATTCATTATTTTAGCCTTTAAAGTTAGATGCATTGTCCGAGTATAAAAAGTTACAAAAACCTTTGCGATATATTAATCTTTTCAATGCACAAATGAATGCTTGTGAGGTCAATTCTGATACAAGTTCAAGATGTATGGCTTTTGTAGATAAACAAATGAACAAACAAATATATCCCTTTACATATCTACAGTTACGTCCCATTTGATTACGGATATAAATTGCACCGCTGAAATCTACACCAACATGTGTGAATGGACGTGTTAAAGTGACTCTAGGGTGAGGTAGGCTAGCCATTTGTTGCTCACAGGCTCGAGCTCTATATCTGACACAACGAGTGCATCTGTGAATGACTTTCTTAACTTCATTGCGTCCATTGATAGGCCAGTACCTCATTCTTATGTTTGATAGAGTACTTTGTATACCTGAATGTAGCAAGCGCATATGATATTGTTGTATGATAAGTGTAGTTACATGATCTTTTTGAGGTAATATTATAGGATGTGCATGATTGAATGGTATGTTAGAATTGTGTATTCTACCTCCTATGCGAATTAAATTATTTGAATCCAAGAACGGATTAAGTTTCCTTAAGGGACTTGACTTGAATGTGTATAAATTGGATGAAGGAATGTGAGTGATATTAATGTCCGATGAGTTTTGTGACTGTAAGTTTTGAGACTTAATACTTTTTAATTCTTGAAATTCTTTTGTAAATGTTTTCTGTTGTACAGTTTGAAGGATGAATGTGTGAGATTGATGTAACTCTGATGTTGTAAGATGTGAACTGATTTTATCTTTATTTTTTAAGTTATGTACAAACCTTCGTACATAAGCAATTACTCTTGTTAATTTATTAAAATTAGAGAATTTTGTGAAATATTCATGAAAATCTGAGTTTGATTGTGAACTTTGGATTGTGTGTGAAATGGTAATTTCAGCTTGTATCTCTGAGTAACTAGTTTCAGCTGGTAGTGCGCTTGGCCAGGAATTAGGATCATCTTCTATCAACCATTGTGGGCCATTCCACCAGAGAAAGCATTTATATAAGTTTTGTGGTGAGATACCTCGTGTGAGTAAATCTGCAGGATTACTTTTAGTGTTTATGTAATTCCAAGTATTTGCATTTGTTAGTTCTATAATTTCCATTAGTCTGTGTGTTATGTAAGTATGAAGTTTTCTGTATGGTGATTTTATCCAATGTAATACAATTTGTGAATCTGTAAATAAGTAGATTTTATTTATTTTAAATTTATTATTGAAAGCATTATGAACTTTATCTACTAATTTAGCAAGTAACAATGCACCATTGAGTTCTAGTCTGGGTAAAGATTGAACTTTTATAGGTGAGACTCTTGTCTTGGCTAAGACCAATGTGCATGTGGGTTTCCTATTTGGGTATGTGGCTCTAAAATATATGCAGGCTCCATATGCTTTTTGTGAAGCATCACAGAATCCTACTAATGAAATTTCTAAAGGAATATCTGAAAAATAATATCTTTGGATTTTGAGATCTTTGAGACTGGACAGATTTTGATAAAACTCTAACCATAATGTATATAAGGTTTGTGGTAATACTGCATCCCATTCTAGTTTTTCTTTCCAAATATCTTGCATAAGAATTTTGGCTTTTATTATAACTGGTGCTAATATGCCAGTGGGATCATAAATTTGAGCTATAACAGACAAGATATTTCTTTTTGTGGGTTCAAATGTCTTGCAATCTGGAATAGATATGCATAATGAATCTGTAAGTGTTAACCATTTAATACCTAAAGTTTTTATAACATCATTAGCTGAAAAATCATAGCTATTTGCACTATCAGTCTGTTCTGAAGTGGCTGTATTGTTTGTGAGTGTATTTTGTAATTGTTGAGTGATTTGTGTGTTATTTGTACACCATTTGTGTAGCTTAAAGTTTCCTATGTCTAATAATTGAACTAGCTGGTTGCACAGGTGAAGAACTTGTGCAATACTGTCTCCTCCCGACAAGAAATCATCCATGTAGCACTCTGATTCTATAATTTTTGCAGCATCGGGGTACATGTGAGAATATTGCTGAGCTAAATGTTTAAGAGTACGGCATGCTAGATAAGGAGCACATTTTGTACCGTATGTGACTGTTTTGAGTTGTATACACTTAAGAGGATCTGTTTTAGAGTCTCTCCAGAGTATTCTGAGTAGAGGTCTATGTTCTTCCTTAACCAATATTGATCTAAACATTTTGATAATGTCACAAGTAAAAGCATATTTATACATTCTGAAACGTAGAATGATATCTAGAATATCGTTGTATATGTTGGGACCTTCATAGAGAATGTCATTCAACGAGACACCAGTGGAAGTAGGACTACTTGCATTGACAACTGTTCTGAGTTTTGTTGAACGGCTTTCTGGTCTCAGTACACCTAGATGTGGTAAATAGCAATGTAACTTATCATGTTGTTGTTGGAAATTTGGAATAAATTCAGCATGACCTAGCTGTATGAACTCATGTATAAATGATTTGTATTGTGTATACAGTTGAGGATCTTTTTGAAATCTAGATTCTAGAAATAAAAGTTTTCTATAAGCTATGCTAAATGATTCACCTAGTTCATGAATTTTATCTTTTTGAATAGGTAATTCAACTGAAAAATGACCTGACTTTTCCTGAACTGTTGTATCTAAGAAAAGCTGTTCACAGAACTTTTGTTCGGGTGTGTATATTTCTTTAGGTTTTATTTCTTCTTGATGCCAAAATTTGACCAAGAGATCATCTGTGGTTGGTGAGTTAGCTAAGTGTAAGTTAATATGCAGTGAATGATTTGTGTGTAGGTCTGTTGTATTCTGTACATATCTACCTGAAATTATCCAACCAAATACAGACTCGATGAGTTGAGGCTTTTGTGGACCTAAATTAATTCTATTAGTTAATAATAGTGAGTAAAATAATTGAGCACCTATAAGTATATCAATATCTTGTGGTATGTAAAATGTAGGATCAGCTAATTGAGTCCTTTGTTTTTTAGGAATTTTCCATGTATGGGTATTTTCAATGTAATTGTGTGGAAGGGGTACTGTTATCTTATCCATCACAATGAAGTTAAGATTGTCACTGTAGTTTGACACTCTTGAAGCTATGTTTGTGTTTATACAGAATTGGGTTTGTTTACCTGTATTTCCAATGCCTTGTATAATATTGCTACTGTAGATAAATTTACTTTTCAATAGAGCTGCAAGTCTATGAGTAACTATGTTTATTTCACTTCCCGAGTCGAGTAAAGCACGAGCTAAGTGCCAATTCCCATTAGCATCTTGTATTCTTATGAGAGCTGTAGAAAGTAAAATTTTATTAGTATTAGTATTCGATATACATGATGTAGATGGACAGATAGAGTCATCTTTTGAGTGTGAATGTTGTGTTTTAGAATGAGCAATGTGTGTGTTTGAGTTTTGTAAATGATTTAAGTTTTGTAATGTATTTTCAGTGCTGTGTGACTTTATAGCGTTGTTTGTTTCGATATTATTGGACTGTAAGTTATGTATGCTGGCTTCTGTTGAAGTCTGTGTGCGAGGAGATGTATGTATATCCAAGCGTGTGTGTATGTTTTGTGTATTATCTTCTGTTGAAGGGTGTGAGCTGTATGTAGCTTGTGGTATGCTAGAATACTGTGGTGTGTATGTAGGAATGTTAGTATTTGTTAACAGGTTAGTATGGTTTTGTATGGATGTGTTGTATTTTTGTGTATCGTGTGCAAGGTTAGCAGAATTAGTTATATTTACCTTCCGTGGGGGGTTAGTAGTGTGTATTAGGCTGCTGTGATTCTTATTGCAATATTTGCAAGTACTTTTGGAGCACTTGTGGTTGCGACTGTAAGGCTGTAAACAATTGTAGCATAAATAATTGGACTTTATGTAGTTTATTCGTTTATCTACTGACATTTCTAAAAAATTAGGACATTTATTCAAAGTATGATTAGCTTGACACATTATACAATTATTAATTTCAGTAGTAGAATTAGTAACGGTATGAGAAACTTTACTTGAAGGTTTTGTATTTGTATCTGAATTCATTAACTCAAATGCTGTGGCTCTTAATTTAAGGAAATCTGAAAGTTCTTTCATAGTAGGAATAGAAGTTTCTTTTCTGTTGAGTTCCCAGGCTGCCCTAAGAGAATTATCAAACTTCTGGGTTATAATGTAAACTAAGAGTGTATCCCAGTGATCAATGGGTTGATTTAAAGAAGCTAAGGAGTCTAAACTTTGTTGCAAAACTGTTAAAAATTGTTTTAAATTTGATTTATTAACTGTAGGATAACTCATAAATTGTTTGATGTGAAAATTAGTCACTATGGTTTTGTTCTCGTACCTATTCCTTAGGATTTCCATCGCTTTGTTGTAGTTTTCATTAGTTATCAACAATGAACTAATCAAGCCAGCTGCGTCTCCCTTTAATGCAGACTTGAGGTATTGTAGCCTTTGTAGCGCAGATGCATTTGTTGTGTCCATTGCAGATTCAAATAAGTTGATAAACGAAGGCCATTCCTGTAGATCTCCTTTGAAAAGTGGTAATTCTAATTTCGGTAGCCGGACCTGTACTGCATGTGTGCCCATTGAGGTTGAATTTCTTGAATTTGATTTTGTTATTAAGCGGGAAACTGCTGCTTTTGTAGCATAGTATTTGGCTTCTATTGCCACCCTTTCTGCCTCGTGATGAGGAAGTTGTTGTTGGTCATCTTCGTCCAAGTCAATTTGAGTTTGGATGACATCTAACCTATTCATAAGTGAGGTTAGGTCCTCGTTGCGTGACGAAATTTCGCTGACGTCTAATTGTTCTTCATGCTCCGCCGTGGTAATGAAATCAATTAACCGTAGTAATTTTCCTTTTGTCACATTCCTTAGTGTGAGAAGTTCGGGCATAGTCATTTCGGCAATTCGCGTTACCGCGTGGCTGTGTTCCTCCATGTTGTACAGTTGTAACTTACTTAATTCAACGCGTAATTCGGTTCGGTTTTGGACCACTAATTATATGTATGTGATTGTTGAAAAATATTATTAATTAAAACCAAACTTGCACACTTTATGATTTTATTTTTTAATTAGATATTTTAACAAAATGTATGGCTGTTGCCTGTCAGAGAGTAGAGAAAAAAAAGGGGAGAGGCCGGAGTGACATTTGACAGATTGATTTAATTTTTACAAGCGCTGCGTTCAGAAACACAACATTGTTTATGCTTTTTTATTATTGTTTGAATTTAATTTTAATATTAAACAATTGTGAAACTAAATTAAAAGTAATTATCAATATCTTTTCGAGCGCGTACGTCATCAACCTCGGTTCACCGTATTTCCGATCAATCCGCTTCTCGCCACCTTCAGATCATCGGCCTCTACTCCAGAACATGGTGTCTGCCTTGTCTGTCCTGTTTTTGTGTCAATCAATAAAACAGTATTCTGAATTTATTGCTAGCTTATTGAGTCAGTCCAGTAGGCTGAAGGTCGTCCTACTATGTATAATTACCGGTATACTGTTTCTTCTTTAGAACGCATCTAATGTCCATTAGACATGCCTTAGACCAGCCCACTGCGAATTAAGCTTGCCATCCGATTTGCCATCCGCTAAAATAATAAAGTAATAACTTTTGCACAGGAGCTGTAAACTTCTTGCACCGCGAGCCCCAGAAGCCGGAATTGGTGATCGAGCACAAGGAAGCGATCGTATCGTGTGGTGGGTCGGCCATGTTGGAACTCGTCTGCAAGGGCTACCCCAAACCCAACGTGGTGTTCAAACACGAAGGAAAGGTGATAGAAGCTGATGCTAGACACAAGTAAGTATTATCTATACCCATTGCCATTCATCGCAAAATAAAATGCAAACGTGGGCGTTGTCAGAAGCCTTTTCTTGCTTTAAATCTAGACCAATTAAATACACTCTGACTTCGGGCAGAATTTCAGACCTCTGGATGTTTCAAAACCTGCTGCAATATTGCTTGAAGCTTTTTCGTTTTTCAAAGACATGTGGACGCAGGCGCCAATTCCTAGATTTTGATTTCTGCGGGTACTCTTTAATTTTCCGGGATGAAAAGTAGCCTATGTCCTTCCCCGTATACAACCTATCCATGTACCAAATTTCATCAAAATCAGGTGAGAGACAGACAGACAGACACAGTTTCGCATTTATAATATTAGTACGAATTAATAATATTAACAAGAATTTTAAGCGTTAGCAAGATTCCAAAAAAAAAACCTTCCGCTCCCCAGGTTCCTGTTTGAAGACGATGAGAATATGTCGCTGGTGATCAAGAACGTGACGTCAGCGGACGCGGGCGAGTACCACGTGATCGCGTCCAACGACCTCGGCGAGGACACCACCACCGTGAACCTGGTGGTCAAGCAGGCGCCCAAGATCAAGAGGAAGATCGAGAACCAGACTTGCATGGTGAGGGTTTCGCCAGAAAATTATTGACATTCTTTATAAGAGAGTTCAGCTGCATATGGCATGCTTGAATTACTAAATGAGGCCCGTGGAAGGTTTTTGATTCCCGCGGGTTAATTTTCCGGGATAAAAAGCGTAGCAGACAGACAGACAAACACAATTTCGCATTTAGGTATAAAAGAATGGATTAAAAAATCAATTTTACTCAAAATGAATTTTTTTACCAATTGCATCTATTTGCGGTTTCCAATTCAAAATGCAAAATTCAATTCAATTATTTAATTTGCTATCTATTATGATCCCAAAAAAAGTTTTATTGGACATATCGTATAATATGTAGAGTTGGTTGCTTTTTATTGTAGTTTGTTAGGTTTTTTTGGCTTTAGGAAATAAGTGCGTTGAAAATTTTTATAGCCATTGCATAGCAGCTTTTTAAATAATTAAATTATGGAATTGATTGCCATTCCAGACGGAATCCACCCACGAAGTGACAATCGAGATCGAAGGTACCCCGTCCCCCGACGTGAGCTTCTACAAGGACGGCGTGGAGATAAAGTCCTCGGAGCGTATCACCATTGTAAAGGAATCCGAGGAGATATACAAGATCACCATCAAAGGCGCCAAGCTGACCGATACCGGCTCCTACTCTGTTGTCGCCAAGTCAGTAATCATCTTCCCAACATAGCTTCATTACTTATGCCCGCGACTTCGTCAGCGAGGATTAAGTTTTTTGATTCCCGCGGGAACTCCATAAAAAGTAGCCTATGTGTCATTCAAGACTAAGTATAATCTATCTCTGATATATCATATCATTCAGATCTGTTCAGCCGTTCTGGCGTCATTGAGTAACAAACATCCATACATTCTTCCAAACTTTTACATTCATTATATTAGTATAGATTATGAACTTTTTGGCAAATGTCATGACAACCGAACTCCACCTTAACACTCTATGTTGTTTATGTCCAGAAACGAAGTCAACCAATGTTCGGACTTCTGGCAGTGGCACGTGACGTCACCGCCTAAGATCATCAAGAAGCTCGGTTCAGACAAGGTGTGCAATGAAAAGGAGACCGTCACCTTCGAAGTGCAAACCGAGGCGGAGCCTGCGCCCACCGTCACTTGGTTAGTATAATAACTAAGTACATGATAAGGCTAAATTCGAAATTCCTCTACGTATAGGAACTACGCACACTGCCTGGTCAACTCTAACTGAGACTTAAAGATTTGCTAGTTTAAAGTTGTCTCGGACATGAATATTATTATAAGCAATATAAAGTAGGAACATTCGGTTTAGGCAGCCTTTTTTTTTTTTACTGGAAAAATGCTTTTACGCATCCCGCACGAGGCGGGTATGTGGGGCTCACAGATGGAAGCAGAATACCCACTAAAAAACCAGCAGAAAGCAGTCCGCGTCTAGAAAGAGAAGTCTCAGGGTCCCAAGACATATAGGACTGAGACGTCTCGACGCAAAACCGACAATAGGGTCCTAAACACCTATACTAAGGCGGGAGAAGGTGAGCAAAGCGTCGCATTCTTACCCCTGTCGTCTTCTGCGGATCAGTGGAGCGTTAGTACCGGTTTAGGCTGCCTGCTTGCAATAACTAAGGAACTGATTTACCTTTTAGCTGATAAAAATTGAGATAAGAAGGTATAAATCCTGCTTGAATGGTACCTACCTTTATTTTTGAACCACAAATAGGTAAATTAAAGAACTACTACTAATTATATTTACAAAAATTACACGCTGTATAAACTAGCTTAATTTTGCCCGCGACTTCGTCCGCGTGGACTGCACAAACTTCAAACCCCTATCTTACCGCGTTAGGAGTAGAATTTTCAAAAATCTTTTCTTGGGTGTCTACGTCATAACAGCTATCTCCAAAACAAGTGGGTAAAGTCAACTTGCAAGGTCAAGCTGTTAGTATAAGAGGTGATGACTTAGAGCGAGTGTTCCTGGCGCGTAATTTGGGTCTACTCATGGACTCTAACCTTAGATTTGAAGACCATATTGCGGAACTGGTGCGAAATTGCTTTTATCGACTAAAGATACTTTACAAAGTTCGTAAGTATCTCTCTCAAGAACTTCGTATTCAGTTGGTGGAGGCTTTGGTACTTTCTAAGCTCAATTATGCAGATGTTGTGTATGGACCACGGCTGCTTTGTAGAACTAAACGCCTTATTCAACGCGTGCAGAACGCTTGTGCTCGTTTTTGCTTCCCTATTCCTCCGCGAAGTCACGTCACCCCCTTTTTGAATAATCATAGTTTATTAAAAATGAAATCACGGAGGAAGCTGCATCTCGCTGGGTTGCTTTTCGGAGTAATTAAACTGGGTAAGCCTTTTTACCTAGCCCATAAACTTAAGTGGGTGGGTGATGGAGAGACAGATCGTCTTCGTAGCTGTCGTAATCGGCTCCGTATTCCACTCCATCGCACGGCCGCTTTTAGAGGCTCTTTTACTTACTCTGCCACAAAATGTTGGAATAATATCCCCCCTCCAATAAGGAATTTAAAAAGCCAAGTTTCATTTAAATTCAAATTGAAAAAATTCCTTTTGGAAAAGCAAGTGGAATTTCAAGATCATGTGGCAGAGTACTCTTTTCTTTAATTTATTTTATGCTTAATAAGTTATATATTATAATATAATATAGTATGTATTGCGTTTAATTATTAATTTATATTTATTTATATATACATATTTCTATATTAATTATTGTGTAGTTAATATACGTAGTAATTATTATTATAGGATATAGTAGTATAGTACATATTAGCAGTATAATAGTTAATTTTTATTGGGAAGATATTATGGAATTGTATGTAGTACTTCTGAACATTTTGTAGATGTATAGCACTGTAATTAATAGATAGATAGATAGACATATAATTAGATAGATAGGTTTGCTACTAAATTATAGTTTTAAGTATCTAATTCTAGCTTGCAGTTACGTAGTTTTTTCCGTGGTGTCACCTGAATCAGGGTTCAGGCTGAAAATCAGCGTTGTATGGTTAGTGCTTGCACTGAGCATACAGCATTATGCTGAGCCTGGGCCATTTTTCGGGCTGTGCCATGCGTGATAAGGTTTCATCCCTGCGCCTCAACGTTGCTGTTTAGATTTTAGATCTTGTTCAGATCGTTGAGGAGCAGGGCTGATCTACCTCTGTAGGTAGGTAGGTATACTTGTAATGTATGGCACAATTTGAAAATAAATGCTTTTTCTTTCTTTCTTTCTTTCTTTCTATCTGCATGCCAAATTTCAGCCCGATCCGTCCAGTGATTCTGTGCATTGGTAGATCAGTCAGCCACCTTGTCCTTTTATCTATTTAGAAGATATTAACTGGTGTGATCGCAACAGGTACAAGAACAAGACAGAGCTGAAGGAGTCATCCGCTGTGAAGATAAAATCTTCAGGCTCGGCGCATTCCCTGGTCATCACGTCAGCTGCTCGCGCTGACTCCGGGGAGTATTCCTGCGAGGTAGCTATCTGAGGCCCAATTGTCTAAGCAAATCATAATCATTGGACAGCTTAAAGCGTATTACTCGAACTGTTTAAGGAGTTCATACATGCTTTTTGACGTGCAGGCATCTATGAACTCCTTAAATAGGTTGAATTATCCGTTTAACAAACGATTACGATTTCCTTACACGGGCTGGTTTGAAAACTAGCGATAGTGTTTCAACTCTTTTACAGCCCACAATCATGAACCATCTTCGGCTCACAGAATCTTGGAATCAAAATATGTTTTAAAATGTCGAGAGCTGCGGCTACACAATGGTTCACGGGGATATTCAATTTCTATGTGTGTGTGTGTGACTATTTCGGAATTTTTGGGTCGCACTGTCCGCAATAATTTTAGAAGCTTTAGAAACCTAAGCTAGCCTTGAAAACATTTGAAGGACATAACTACTTATTTTCGGCCTGAGTAGTCATTACTTACTATTCTGTACAGATCCGCAACATACACGGTTCCTCGAGCGACTCTTGCCTGCTGAACGTGCGGTGCGCGCCGCAGTTCACGCAGCGTCTGAAAGACACCACGGCGGCCGAGGGCGACGTCAACGTCGAGTTCACCGTCGACGTCGACGCCTTTCCCACGCCTGACGTCAAATGGTAACTCACTCTATATTTCAGGTTATTAACTAAGTACGTGTTAAAATAGTTAGGTACCTAAACAAATTTTTAAAAATGTAGCAGTTGTCGAGTCGAGCCTATTATACAATCATTGACTAATTTCTCAGTGACAAAGTTGAATGGAAGCAATCGCCTTTGCGTACAGCGCCCCAAAGTGCTTGAATTGCTGGAATGGCCTCGCAACGAAAAACATGGCGTGGGGCATCAAGCGGCAAAAGATTTCATACTGTGTCGGTGTCAGGCGTATTGTCTATACCCTAACTGCATCCCAAATGTAACTTAGCAGCCGACTTGTAACCCAAATACAGTTTGTCTGTCTAGAACCCTTACGTTAATGAATCCATGTTCCCAGGTACCTCGGTGACGTGGAGATAACGGAGAAGAAGTCCGTGTACACTCGAGTGGACAACGGCAGCAGCCACAAGCTGGTGCTGAAGGAAGTGACGTCAGAGCTGTCCGGACAGTACACCTGCAAGGTGTCCAACGAGATGGGACAGGACTCGTGTCAGGCCACCTTCACTGTTAACAGTAAGTCGTTAAACAATAATTTCTTCTATTGCATGTCTACAGCGGTGATAGCAGGCCCTATAACTTTTTAGAGTCTAATCTAATCCAATCTAATCTAGCCTATACTGTTTCACGACTGGGCAAAGGCCTCCCTCCGATTTTTCCACATCCCCCTATGTTGTGCTTCGATGGGCCAGTTTTTAGAGTTATGTTTTTTTTTCTCCTGTCTATTTCTGTGTCTCGGCAATCTGTCATGCGACATTGAGCCGTGCGGTTGTGGGTGGTGGATTTGTATTTCAGAGCAAGGTATCCTTCTACTGACGGAATTTCCTATTTGATGAAGAATCTACGGGGCAGATCCGAGACACTGTTGCGTTTCAATCTGCAAAATCGGAGGCTGCCTTCTCCCTTCAACTTATATGCCAGGTCGTTTACATGAACCGCGAGTCGCTCCTGATATTTTTTACTATTTTCCTCAATTCCTTCTCTGACGGTTTTGAGTTATGAGAGTTTTAAGAAATTAAATATCACTTGCTTTAAACGGTGAAGGAAACATCATGAGGAAACCCGATCTTCCGATGATTCTTCATAATGTTCTCAAAGGTGTGTCAAGTCTGCCATTCCGCACTTGGCCAGCATGGTGAAATATGTGAGCCCAAGCAAGTGCGTGTGTGTGTGTGTGCAGCTGTGAGTGGCAACGGATTGAAGTGATGATGATTATGTCATGATTTTTTTTCAAAAGAGCAACCGCCGAGTTTCTTGCTGGTTCTTCTCGAAAGGAATGGCATTCCGAACCAGTGGTAAATTCATTCGACGATTCGATAGCACTAAAGTCTTGTAAAAGTTTATTTGAATAAAAAACATTTGAAGTTTGAATTATGATACAAGAAAATGTCGTTTTTTTGCATCTATTAATAACTAGCTGATTCCCGCGAGGATTGACGTAATTTAGTGCCCGCGGAAACTCTTTAATTTTCCGGGATAAAAAGTATTTATGAGTATATGTGTTAGTCCAGACTATACTCTATCTCTGTGCCCACCCAGATCCGTTCAGCCGTTTTGGCTTGATTGAGTCACAAACGTCCATCCATCTTTCGCATTTATAATATATTGGATAGAATCAGGCGTTACTTTGCGGAAGTTCATGATTTAGCAAGAAAAAATTTATTTACAATTATTTTGCTATAGGCGGATTATAGCAAAATAATTGTAAATAAATTTTTTCTTGCTAAATATTAGTATAGATTAAAGGCAGTTAAAAAAGTTGTGTCAGTATTGTGTGTGATCGTATTGAAATTGAAAGTTGTTTTTTTGTCTCCCAGGAAAACCGCGCATCACGAAGAGTCTGATAGACATGTCCGTGGACGTTGGACAGACGCTGAAGCTGGAGGTCGAAGTGGAAGGCTGCCCGGAGCCCAGGATCAAGTGGTACAAGGATGGCCAGGAAGTCACCACTGATGCCAGGATTAAGATCGAAAGGGACACTAAAAGGTATCTTGAGTTCCTTTTTAATATTATGTACCTATTTTTTGCTAGTTTTCAATCAAAACCCTGCGTGTTTAAATTAAGGCTGTATAAGGCTTCGTTCACACTGCGAAAAATATTCGCGCGAATTTATTTATTTTACAATTCTGTAACACTACAAATCATATGGAGGTATACGCACTTCCGAATAAAAAACGCTCGAAAATAATCTCTGGTTTGATACAAATTTCACGCAGTGCGGTAAGAATTAAATTCGCGCGAATATTGCAGTTGAATGCAGTACCTATGGAGTTGTATGATGCTCACAGCGGAGTTGGTGAAATCCGTACGCGAAATATAAAATTCGCGCGAATGTTTTTCGCAGTGCGAACGAAGCCTTAAAGTATAAACATTAAAGCGTATCTATAACATGTGAACTGATTTTAATTAAAATTGTTAAGTACAAACAGAAATTGCAAGATTTCGAAATTTCACTAAATCAATCTTTACTATATCAACCTTGTAGGCTAGAAAACTATCACCTCACAGTAACACTGATAAAGGAAGAAGACGGGGGAGAGTACGAGGTCAGAGCTGAAAACGAGATGGGCAGCGTCTCATCCAAGAGTACCGTCACTGTACATAGTAAGTGTTTTGATATAAAATAAATAAACAATGTCTTCCGGAATCTGGATCAAGATTTCTATTAAAAAAAAAATTATGCAATAAGGGAAGTAAGAGTTTAAGAGCGATCAAAGTGAAAATCATTATGATAGAAATGTACAGCATTATAATGTGGCTTAAAGGGTGAATGTTCCCTAATTTTAAAAATAACATCAAAATCTGTTCAGTTACGCTAGAAAAACTAGATTTATTTGACTTTTTTTGCATTCAAAGTCTTTAAGTTGGATACAATTGGCATCACGGTTCCAGCAAAGTTTCACACATAAACACAAATCACACCAAACAATGGTAAAGTATCGCAAAGTCTCCCAAACATACATGATCTGACTGTGGAGTCAAACCGCCAGGAATTTGACCACAGAGGTACAGTAGTAGTTGCAAGTGATGTAGTTTAATATAAGAGTAGATAACTACTACATTGCACGATTTTATTTGTCACTTTACCCACTACGATGTCTTTTGAATAGATAAGTAGCAGTAGTGTTAATCCGTTCAAGCATTCACTGGACATGAATGCTGTTGTGTACACACGTAAACATTTTGCACCAAACATTCCCGCACTCCACCCTGTCCTGACATTTGTGTCAATAATATAATTTGTTATCATGTTACCACACTTATTGTTACCATCTTTTCATTGTGTTTAATAGCAAAAGAAGTTCATTCGCGGTTCAGACAAGAAAGTGTTGTTGAAAGTGAACTGGAAGAGGAAAGCAAAGCTAAAAAACAACAATTAGACGATTTAGTTGACGAGGGAACAAAGAAAACTGCTAAGAAGTTAAAAAAAGAAAAGATAGAAGAAAAATCTTTGGCAGATGAAACAGATACGGAACTAAAATCCGCAAAAGTGGATGAGGTTGAAAAACCCACTCCAACTAAACCAAGAAAATCTATCTCTGAACCTGAAGTAATAGAAGAGAAATCGTTCTGGGATGAAATGGAGGAATCTAAAAAATCACAAGTTGATGACGCCTCAGATCGCGAGGCTAAGAAAACGGCCAAGAGAGAAAAGACAGAACCTGAACTAGTCAAACAAAAATCTATCGTTGATGAAACTTGGTCTAAATCAGTGTCATTTGAAGAGGTAGAGAGACCAGCTCCTTTTAAATCACAAAAATCTTTCACCGAGGCTGAAGTGGTAGAAGAAAAGTCCTTCTGGGATGACATAGGAGAAGATGAAAAACCAAAATCTGGTACACTAGATGACGCCAAGAAACCATTGAAATCTCAAAAATCTTACACTGAGCCTGAATTTGTAAAACAAAAGTCTGTTATGGATGAAATGGATACAAAAAGTAAATCGGTGTCAATCGAAGAAGTAAAGGAACTAGCTAAAGTTAAATCTCAGAAATCTTATACTGAGCCTGAAGTGGTAGAAGAAAAGTCATTTTGGGATGATATCGCAGAAGATGAAAAGCCAAAATCGGCCAAACAAGATGAATGTAAAAAACCAGTGCCATTGAAATCCCAAAAGTCCGTTACCGAACCTGAAGTGGTAGAAGAAAAGTCTTTTTGGGATGACATAGGAGAAGATGAAAAACCAAAATCTGCCAAACTAAATGACGCCAAGAAACCATTGAAATCTCAAAAATCTTATACTGAGCCTGAATTTGTAAAACAAAAATCTGTTGTGGATGAAATGGATACAAAAAGTAAATCGGTGTCAATCGAAGAAATAGATAAACCAGCTAAAGTTAAATCTCAAAAATCTTATACTGAGCCTGAAGTGGTAGAAGAAAAGTCATTCTGGGATGATATCGCAGAAGATGAAAAGCCAAAATCGGCCAAACAAGATGAAACTAAAAAGCCAGTGCCATTGAAATCTCAAAAGTCCGTTACCGAGCCTGAAGTGGTAGAAGAAAAGTCCTTTTGGGATGACATAGGAGAAGATGAAAAACCAAAATCTGCCAAACTAGATGACGCCAAGAAACCATTGAAATCTCAAAAATCTTATACTGAGCCTGATTTTGTAAAACAAAAGTCTGTTGTGGATGAAATGGATACAAAAAGTAAATCGGTGTCAATCGAAGAAGTAGATAAACCAGCTAAAGTTAAATCTCAGAAATCTTTCACAGAACCAGAAAATGTAGAACAAAAGTCATTCTGGGACGATATAATCGAAGACGAAAAACCAAAGTCAGTTAAAGTAGATGATGTTGAAGCGAGTCCACGAAAAGCTAGAAAATCCGTTACAGAGCCTGAAGTTAGTGAAACAAAGTCAATTTGGGATGAAAATGAAAACGAGCAGAATAAAAAGCCTATTTTGGAAGAAATAAAATCGGAAAAACAAAAAAGTAAAAAAGAAGTTACCAAGCCCGAAGTTATAAAACAAGTTTCCATTGATGAATCACTGAAATCACAAAAGCGCAAATCTGTCAAAAAACAGTCGGTTAGCGAGGAACCATTGAGTGCTGAAACAGAAGGTAAAAAACGCGCTTCATGCTTCATAATCAGCAAACAGCTTCTAGGCTCACTTGTTCATAGTGTTGCATGTTCTTGTGTTTTTTTAACAAACCAAGTGTGATTTGTTATGTTTAGGCCGAGTTTTCGAAACTGTAACAACATTCAAGTCGGGTGATGATGGTTCAATAATTGTGTCCAAAGTAAGCAGCAGTCTCTCGCACGGTGCTATTATTACAGGTCAGTATAAACCCTCGCGCCTTCTCTTCCCGGTTTCTAACTTCATTGTCAGGAAAAGGCGATCCGCCCACATCAGACTATGTGACTATAAATTTAGGTAACTTATATCATAATATGTAAAAATCGCTAGCGAACCTTATGAATACAAAGAAAAAGAAAAAAAAACAGACAATCGGTGATCAATTTTTTATCGGCAATGAATGAAACACACAGATTGCAATATTGAAACGCACACGTAATACAAAATGTCAGTCAAAAACAAAATCGGTGCATCCTGGCCGATTCGGTTGTCGCGTTGGTGGAAAATGAAACGTTGCGTCCGTCAAAAACTCGGTGAAATTATCGGCCCGATTATCGGATCTACAAAAAGTCTGACATGGGTGGAGGCCCAAACTCTAACATTCATACGAAATTGCTACTCTTGTTATATTAAATTTATAAATTTTAACGCAATTTCCATTGCATGCATTAATACCTACCATTTTTTGTTGTAAAACTACTTCTTAACTTCGATATAATAATATTTTAACTGGTAGGTCCAGCCGAAACGCGCACTATACACAAAATGACCTCAAGTGCAGTATATTATGATGAGAATGACGAGTATGATAAAAAGATTGTTAAACCGAATAAACCGCATACAACTTCACTGGAAATTGAAGAAATAGCTAGTCATAGTTACTATCTGACCGAATTAGGATATTATACAATACCGGATCATATTAGAAGAGGAACCTATGGCATAATAGAGGAACCGCAAACTGATTCTGACGCTGAAAATAACTCAAGACATAGCAGACAGGCCGGAAATAGAACAATATCAATCAAATCTGTTTCTGAGGATGAGATGAGTTGGCAAAACGATTCTCTTTCACGAGAAATTTCAATCGAGGACCTGTCAAAATCTCTTTTTGATATAGACGACACAAAAAAGTTTTTCAGCAAAGACTCTTACGTGCGGCAATCCTCTTTCAAAGAAGACTATCTCACGGATAAAGGTGATGAAGAATCGGTTATTTTGAAGGAGAAGAGTGAAAAGGTTTACGAGAATGATATCACAGAAAAGCTCATACACATATCGAAGGAATTTGACGAAAACGAATTTAAAAACGTCGAGATTAAGATAGATGATATTAAGAATCGTATAATAGAAGAACTAGTTTTAAGTCCAATTAAAAATTTCGATAGTATAACAAAAGATGTAGCAGAAACCACATTAGAGCGTAAGAAAAAAACAAGCACGGGTTTGTTTAATGTTGACGAAGAAGGGGATGGAGATATTGAAGAACTATTGAGCAGAAGCCGAAGACAAAGAAGCATATTAGATGATATTCTGAATGAAGAAGTGGAAAAAGGTAATAATCAAGTAATCAAATCTATTATGAGACGGAGTATGACACGCGCGGCTGATGTTGAATATTATAGTAACGCTACTATGTGTGCGTCAAGGACATTAACAACTTTTTCGTGCTATTCTTTAATATTGAGAAATTGCTGCTATATGTCTAACTTAATCTGTTATTTTCTTCTTATAGGAAGACAAACTTTCTTTGTTAACTAAATTCTCAAATACTTTACCAGCATTTCAAAACTTTATCAGAAGAAAATATCAAATAACTAAATGTGATCTCAGCAAATCGCCATTATGATTTAATTAATGTTCTGCCGTATGTTTGTTTTAGCACGCATGCGTAATAACATTTCCTTCTGGCATACTAATACTCGGATTCCACTCCTTCGAAGATGTTAGCAACAACATACGTCCACATAACTAAGGTAAATTTTATGTTATATAAGCGCCTGCGTGCACGCCAATTAAGCTTTTGTATGTTCTCAACATAAAATATAAACTCCTCTGGCAGATAAATGGTACGTATTTACACATTTCAACATCACACAACATACAGACGATTTATTTTTCTGTAGAGGTAAGCAATGGGTATGTTTTTTCCAGCTACAATAACTGCTGTAAATATCGCAAAATCTTTTTATTTTTCAGCTTATTTATAATTTTGCCTCTTTGTGTTAGTTACATCAGGTTGTAAAGATTGTCTTCAATATTGTAATTTGTACTGTATTCTATTTTCCATCGTTTCAAAATTCCTATAGGCCCCCTCTAAGTTTAGTGTTTAAATTATCTAAAATTCTCTCAAGTTTTTTTTACGAATTGGTAATTATTCAAGTCTTCACTTTTATTAAATATTCCAATAACTTCGTCAACCATAAAAAACTATGTTAAAAATACCTACTAAACTAAACTAGTCAGAAATACTATTTTTAATCAAGAAGATTTATTAACTCGGTGGTATTTTCGTCCAAACAGCCTTAAAGTTTCCATAAAAAAATAATCTAAAAAAATTAAAATCTAGTCTAAAATATAATAAAAATTTGGTTTGCAGCACCACCCAAACTCAAAGACAGCACCCTGAAGGACGGTCACACCTACGAATCTCTCCCCCTAGTATACACAGTGGAAGCTTCTGGAACGCCGAAGCCCACGGTCCGTTGGCTGCATGAAGGCCAAGAAGTGAAGGCTGACGGGAGGGTCCACACGACCAATGAAGGGGATCTGTACAAGCTGAAGATCGATGCTGTTGACATGAAGGACGCTGGGAAATGGCAGTGCGAGATCGTCAATGATCTGGGAACGCAGTCGCTTCAAGCTGAACTTTCGGTTTCACGTGAGTATTCATTGTTCTATGGCATTAAAGTTCAATATTATGCTTACTAATTACTATGGTGTTGTCACCACAACTGTTGAAACAAGTTGATCAATATAATAAAAGAGTTAATTGAGTAAACAAAGCCTCATAAACGTCGAGTGCTTTGTCAGAAATACACGAAATAAAATATTAGCTAGGAAAGGAACCAATTTTTCTATATCCATCACTACGTAATATTGTATGTCGAAATGTACACGAAAATGTCTTTGTTTGTTGGTTTGTTTAACAGAGCAGCAGTGGATCGACGTGATATTTTGCACTAGTATAGCTAAAGACCCGAAGAGTGACATAGGCTACTTTTCGTCCCAGGGAATTAAAGAATTCGCACAGGATTTAAAAATCTAAATCCACGCGGACGAAGTTGCGCACATCATCTAGTTAGTAATAAATCAAGCTACAGATTGGGAGCTACCAAATACATTACTATTTGTCCATGCCCATTCTCACTTTATACAATTTGGTGTCTTCGTGAAAGAAGAGAACGAGCCAATTTTTTAAAGCGTGAAGTACCTAATTTTCTTTTTATCTTTACAGCCGAATCTGAGCTCCGCAAGCCCAAATTCACAGCTCCCCTCACAGCGACCAGCGTGATGCAACGCGAGCCGGTGACCATGAAGGCCGTATGTACCGCGGATCCTCTTCCCCACGTGGCCTGGCTGCTGAATGGGGAGGAGCTTACTCCAGACATCGCCACCCTCATCACCAGCATGGATTCTAAGGAACTTGAGCATGGGCTTAAGGAGTGTATTTTCACCTTGCATATTCCTACTGGTAAGTCAAGACTTTTGTTAAAGAAAGATAGAAAGAAATCTTTATTCGGGGATACTAGTAAAAAAATAACAAACCTTATAAAGAAAAATTGCGAAATGAGATTTGATCCTGAAAATGGTTTTCACTCAGCATGTGCTATATCTGTTAGGATATAGCGCTGATCTTCCGTGAAGCGTGCTTGGGTGCAGTTTGATTGGATTCTATACCTCACATAAGGATTTGACCTGTTCTTATTCTGGGTGATGAAAAATTATCAATTTGGGCAATCTTACTTAATAGGCAATATGCATTACTTCTGAAAGCAAATATTGTAAATTGTTTTCGTGGGCAGATAAATCATTCATCTATCAATCTATTCTGACCGCCAATTGGGTAAAGATACTGATGATTCTTATCTTACTTTTCTCTCCGAAGCTCGTCACGCGGACACCGGTGAATACACCCTCCAGGCAAAGAACAAATACGGCGTTGGCGAATGTTCAGCTCGCTTGGACATCCTGCTGCGACCCGAAGTTGAGCCTCTTAAGGATGTCACAACGATGCCTTTCGAAGAAACCTCCTTCTTCACCCATATTAGAGCCAACCCTGCCGCTGAAGTTAAATGGTAAGTTAAACTATAATTTTATAAACTACAATTTTACTAGGCACTACTATGTATATAAAAGGAAATTCCTGGGTCATTCACTGACTGACTGACTCATCAACGCCCAGATCAAACCTTTGAACCTAGAAAACTGAAATATTGGACACAGGTTCCCTATAAAATATTTAGAAAGAATAAGACCCAACTTCTGAAAAGATAGTAGTGCCCCAAGAAAAAATGTAAATAATTATTTCCTATCGTTCAGAAGAAAAATCAACGCTAAAGCATTTTGATAAAACATTTCTTAAGATTGTTAACGCTTCAATAAATAATCACAAGACGAGTATAAAGTGATCAATTTTATAAACCACTCAGCTGATACCATATTTAGTTAGTAAATTCAAATGTTTTATTCAAATAAACTTTTGCAAGTGCATCTGAAGTCAAGCAAATCTACTAGTTCGGTCTGTGGTACAAACATCAAAGGTTACGTTATTGCGTTTTATAATTATGCACGAGATTCACCCTGGATGACTATGGATTGTGGATACGATTGGATTAGTAGTCGTAGTAGTAGCAAATTACTTTTTTTACCAAATACTTATTTTTTTCATAGGAGCAAGGATGGCTACGTAATACAGCCATCGGTGAAACACGAAATCATCGAAGATCGTGAGAAAGAGACGTTTAAACTTGTTGTAAAGACTGTGGGCATCGAGGATGCTGGACTCTATACCGTTAGCGCTAAGAACGAGCATGGGGAGACCACGCAGCAGGCCAAGCTTAACGTTCATAGTGAGTAAATATTGTAGGAGTTGGAAAATAATAACAGGACAATGTGGCGAGAATTCAGCGATAAAGGCTAGTGAAAGTCTGTCAGGATTTATCTAATTTAAAGGACAAAACGATTAAGTGTATTTTAGCAGTGGTTTATTCCTTATCCATCCGGAAATAGGGATAGACTGCCCATATTTTTTTATTTTCCGTCATTATGCACTATCAAGATCTCAATACAATTTTGATACATTAACGAAAAGTTAACGTTCACTCGAAAACTTGAGACAAGATCATCTGACAAATAGTTAAGACATACTAAAACTTCAGCAGGACATCATTTGATATTGATTAATGCACTTTGCGATCCCGAAACACATTTTTTTAGTAAATAATTTCTTCCCGCAGCCGACAAGCCTTCCTTCATAAAGCCACTGCAGAAGCAGACAGTCAAAGACTACGAGGACTGTACGCTGCGCGTGCGCTGCGACGGAGTGCCCAAACCCAACGTGAAATGGTTCCTCAACGGCAAAGAGATCACCAACGATGACCGCCACACCATCACCACGGTCGTCGGCGGGCAAGTTGACAGCGAGCTAGAGATCAAGCACTTCAACGCTAGCGATGCTGGAAAGGTAACTAAGGGCCTAGCCCCCCGATTTTGTAAGGAAATCGTAATCATTTGTCAAACGGATAATTCGACCTGTATAAGGAGTTCATGGAGGAGATGCCTGCATGTCAAAAACCGATATGAACGCCATAAACAGTTCGAATAATACGTTTTAAGCTGTCAAATGATTGCAATTTGCTCAGACAATTGCGGGCCTAAGGAAACATTGTCTTATTAAGTACATGAGCAGATATTATAAATGAGACCTTAAATTAAGGTTAGGTAGGTATTAGGTAGTGGCTTAAAGTTTTACAGAAAACTGTTATGCTACATAAGCCTTAGTAGCAGCTAATAGCCTAGATTTAGAAAGTTGACGGTGTTTAAGCCCTGCGTGCTTCGAATAACACGTTATAAAAGTGTCGTATTGCCGTCACATCAGACTATGGGTGTAAAGGAATAGAGAATGCATCCCGCAAAAATAAGAGAGAGAGTAAGAGGAGTTACTAAGGGAATATCACAAATCCTCAATCGACTCGGACTAAGTCGCGGGCATCATCTAGCAAACTAATATGCGTACTTTAAAATATCTTCTTCACATTGGCCGCATTTCATTTACTGGTATTTTAAATGGACTTTAAAATAGCAAATGGATAATCCGTTCGTGGTTAAGATCTAGCCAGGATCACAATCTTCAGCAATGAAAGACCGACAAAAGAGAGAGAAAAAATGAACTTTCAAAAAGGAGGAGGTTCTCAATTCGGTGTTTTTTTTTTCAGTACAAAGTGGTAGCGTTCAGCGTGTCCGGCGAGGCGGAGTGCCAGGCGGATATAAACCTGGCACAGATCCCGCCCGGCTTCGGCCACAAGCTGGACCGACAGAAGGAGGTGGATGAGGGGGAGCCTTTGGAACTGCGCACTAAGGTGGACGGCAGCCCGATACCTACGGCTAAATGGTAAGGATGTTGAAATTGTATTGGTTGAGGAAGTACCAGCTTTCCCACATTTTAAATTAATGAAAATCGTAAGTAGGAATTTCCAACACACCAATATAAAAGCTTAGAAAGGATCTCATCATCGCATCTATTGTTCTTGCAAAACGATTAAAAACAATTACACAACGAACCTGCTTTTAGTCTGTCGACTGCTCGCAGCTGCCAATCATTAAAAAAAAAATTTTTTGAGAAATCAATTAGAGTAAAGGTACGAGTACTTACTTACTAAGCCTATAAGATTATGCCTTTAATTTTATTTTTATATATTTAAACTTTTCAAAACTCGATCATCTTCGACAGAACATAATTAAGAGTGAGACCTGTATCCGATAAATATCCTCATCTATATCTTCAAGGTTCAAAGACGGCGTGGAGATATCGCCGGATGATAAGCACATCAAACAGAGCTGCCTTCCCGACGGCACCGTCAAGCTGAGCATCGAGCACGTGACGCCGTCAGACTGCGGCGCTTACAAGCTCCTCATCACAAACCCCAGCGGGGAGCACGTGGCGCTCTGTGCTGTTGCTGTTAACCGTGAGTTTAATTCTTGTAACTCAAGAGCGCGCATGAACTTTACTTGTAGCTATACACATTGCGTATGTGCGCGCCTCTCGGAGCGGCCATTCGTGCACGCAATCACGTACACGCACACATTTATACGTATACAGATAGGACTTTAACACAACCATGAGCCACGCGCACTCGTGAATTGCAAGAACTATACCTGTCACTAGAACTCTAGGTTATTTAACAGCTGATATTGTGCCTATGCAGTGGGCGAACCTTCGATTAATTTGATGGTATGAAAGGAACAGTGGTGATAGTTGGTTAGGACACCCCACGCCCTGTACGGGGTCGTGGGCCCAATCTCTCTTTTCGGAGTTTACAGTACTTTTTAAGAACTTAATTAATGTCATTTACTTAAAAAATGGCGAGGATTGCACATCCTGAGAATACCTGCATGCCCGAGAGTACTTCATAATGTTTTCGAAGGTGTGTGAAGTCTGCTAATCTCTTCTAATTCCGAGAGGAGACTCGTGGTCAGTAACTAGTGGCCGGCAATTGGTTGAAATGTTGATGATGTTGATTTAAAACTTGTCAATTTTCATCGCAGCGACACCTCGGAAGCCGTCGTTCAGCGAGGAGCTGGAGAACGTCAAAGTGGTGGTGGGCCAGCCCGTCAAGCTGCAAGCCAGGGTCATGGCCTTCCCGGCGCCTGAGGTCAAATGGTTCAAGGATGGTGAGTTGTCTATTTGGCTTTAAATAATTTGGGGTGACGACATCAGTAAAAGAGCTGCTAAAAATTAGTTATGGCTGAGGATCATTTTAAGAAGTATATGTGTACTTTGCTTGTTGATGATAATTTATTGGTCGAAGGGTTACCTAATTGTTAAAAAAAATTGTAGTTTGTTTAAAAATAATAAAATATAAATGCCAAAACGGTAATGTGAACTAACTTACATCGAAATTTACTTGTGTAAATGTGGAAATCGCAGTAATTTTATTTGGCTGAATTTATGCAATTTTTGCAGCAAGATGCACTTTAGCTAATCAGTTCGAACATTTAGTTTCATCCAGTCAGAGCTGATTTTAATCGTCACACTTTAGCTGACAAACTTTGATGCCTAGCTTTAGAATGCAAATCTTTGGTTATACAAAACTAGTGCTCGACATTAAGAGGGGTGTTCTATCATCCTCCAGATTTAAACTAATTTTTGAGGGCATAGGTCTAGCGGGCTGAGACTGAGGGAGCTTATCTTGTATTATGTTTTTCTCTTCAGAGCACGTCTGCCCCATCGACCGTCGTTTTTGCGACGAAAGAGACGAATTTAAAATCAATTACTGTTCGTTTCTACAGGTGTACCAATCCGGCCGAGTCAAGCAGTGAACTTCATAAACCAGCCTGGTGGCATCGTGGGGCTGAGTATAGACAGCTGTCGCCCTGAAGATGCGGGCTCTTACTCCCTCACCGTCACCAACAAACTTGGAGAGGTCGCCTCTAAAGCTAACGTTGAGGTGAGATCTTTTGACATTCGATTTTTTCGATCGATCAAGTTAGGCCTGTACTGTGATTTTATTTGGTCTCAAATATTATTAAATCCTAATTGGTTTCTACGCGGAATCATGCCGGAACGCCCAAATGTTTGACGGCAGGGTGGTAACCAGGCACGGCCGAATCTTTGGATTAGAGTATTAAGCGCTTCAGCGCTCAGCAATGCATCAGGGTAGAATGCACGACATAAATCTACCTTTGTTTTTATATCTACCTATAGTATAAAAAGCTGTGGTATTAAGCTATGCAAATTCAACTCTACAGATTGGACAAAAGGAACGCAAACCAGCTTTCATAGCAGAATTACATCCCACTAAAGTAATAGAAGGGTGCCCGGTTAAGCTGGAAGTCAAAGTGCTTGGACATCCACAGCCGACTATCAAATGGTATGTCACCCTCCATGCTTTCTTTCTCTCTTTTTATTAACTTAACTAAAGTGAACTGAAAGTGTGAAAGTCTTTTAAATAGCACCATCAACGTACAATTTGTAAAAAAATCTTCACTTTCACTTAGCGGAAATTAATATGTCGTTGGTAAGATTATAGATATTATGATAACCTGAAAGGAGGATGACAGTTTTATGGCTTAAACAAAAAAGTCTGATATGAGTATACCAATCCACTACAGCCCATTAACGTCCCACTGCTGGGCACAGGCCTCCACTCTCATAAGAGAGAGGGAATTAGGGCCACGCTGCTCCAATGCGGGTTGGCGGGCTTTTACGACTATTATCATGTTAGTCATAATAACCGGGACCGACGGCTTAACGTGCTCTCCGAGGCATGGGGGTGGAACACTGCCAACTTCCTAACTCCGGGCTAGTACTGAGAATTTTTAATCAGAAAACCCCAACACTTATTATGGCCCGACCCGGGACTCGAACCCGGGAGTATACCAATTTAATGTTCTAACAAATAAAAACCCTCTCATTCCCAGGACCCATAACGGCAAAGAGATAGTGCCAGACGGCAAACGCATCCGCTTAGTGTCTCAACCCGACGGTACACACGCTCTACTGATCAGCGAGGCGACGCCCGCTGACGCTGGCAGCTACGGCGTCGTCGCTGTTAATGATAAGGGCGAAACGGAGACCAAGGCTGACCTTACTGTGGCCAGTGAGTAAACCCTTTTTTTTCTATCCACTACAAGTTACCCGGACTGCGATCTCACCTGGTAAGTGATGATGCAGTCTAAGATGGCAGCGGGCTAACCTGTTAGGGGCATAGCAGTTATATTAAACCTTATCGGTTACTACACGGCATCGCACCGGAACGCTTAATCGCTTGGCGGCACGTCGATTTGCCAGTGGGTTGGTAACTAGCCACGGCCGAAGCTTCCCACCAGGCCATTACTAGGGAAAATTCAGAAATTATAAATTCCCAAATCATTGAGCATTTGATATTTATCTGTATACCTAGAGATTCATTTTGTTCATTGTCACTTATTGAGAATTAGATTTGCACCCACAAGCCATCAGTTAACTATTCATCCATCCCTTATTATTTCTCAAACTCAAATGTTTTTTATTCAAATAAACTTTTACAAGTGCTTTTGAATGGTTGTTTTGTCGCTAGTACCACTGGTTCGGACCGAGAAGAAAAAGGAAGAAACTCGATGGTTGAAAAAAACTCTTTTGAAAAAAAAAGTTACAATTTAACATCAATGTGTAGATACATAGGTAACCGCACTCCTAAGCATCGCAGGAGCGAGTCAAATCCATGCCCTTTTATCAATTTCTCAGACCGTGAAGACTCCTCATCGCCTCAAGAGCGTCCACAGTTCATCCACGGCTTGCGCGAGGTTTCGGGCGAAGAGGGACAGCCTCTCACCATCACAGCGCCTTTCACTGGCAACCCTGTGCCGCAAGTGACGTGGACCAAGGACGGCCAACCCCTGACCCCTAACGAGAGGATGCTGCTCACTTGCGATGGCAAGAGGGTAAGTCTTAGAACCCACATCCATGCAGTCCTAGTACCGCGAAACCTTATATAAGTCGTCGAACAAAGTCTTCAAACCGAAATCCATTTAGTCCTAGTAGGGTAAAATGGCTGTTGTAGGAATAATGCAAGCTTTCAAATAATAAAAACAATATAAATGAAAACTTTGTTTATTCTTCTAACATAATTTGTATCACAAAATAACAAAAATAATAAACTTCTTGAGTTCTTGAGTTGAGTTCTTGAGTCTTCTTCAATACAAAATAAAATAAATTCAAAAGTACGAATTAAGATTATATTGTCTTAATTCGTACTCATGTACTCCTTACTCCTTATTTTTGGAGAGCAGCTTCCATACACTTCCATACTTCCTTAGACAAGATTTTATATTTCCGGGTTGCCATTTTACTAAAAAAAAAAATATCTTGTAAAATTTTATCACTAGATTTAACTTTATCCTTAATCGTACCGGTACCAATGAGGAACTTTCCAGCCTACGTTCCTTAGAAACATAATAGGTGGCGCTGTCTAACACACTAAGGGAAAGCACTAAGGATATAAGAGTGCAATTGCTCTATGGCCTGATGCCTGAAAAAGTTTTTACGAAGAAAACTAAGGCCAGTCACTCACTACCAATTTCGTTTTGCGATAGGTACGGTTGTGTGATTTGGTTGAATTCATTTAATTTTTTCGTCTTTGCCTCGAATTTGGACTCCGATATATTATGAAGACTTGCCTACGACATATTTTTTATACAGATTCTGTTGCGTATTGAAGACCTGGAGGCTGGATGCGACATTTGGATACCGGTTATCCTACTCATATTGAACACCAAGGAAGTTTCCAATTTTTTATCAAATCCATACTAATATTATAAATGCGAAAGTGTGTCTGTCTGTCTGTCTGTCTGTCTGTCTGTCTGTCTGCTACGCTTTCACGGCCCAACCGTTCAACCGATTTTGATGAAATTTGGTACAGGGATAGGTTGCATCCCGGGGAAGGACATAGGCTACTTTTTATCCCGGAAAAACAAACAGTTCCTGTGGGATAACATGCTCTTTTTCTCGCATTTTTCTTCAATCACGCTTCAACGGCGCAACGGATCGACGTGATTTTTTGCATGGGTATATTTGAGGACCTTGAGAGTGACATAGGCCACTTTTTATCCCGGAAAAACAAACAGTTCCTGTGGGATAACATGCTCTTTTTCTCGCATTTTTCTTCAATCACGCTTCAACGGCGCAACGGATCGACGTGATTTTTTGCATGGGTATATTTGAGGACTTGGAGAGTGACATAGGCCACTTTTTATCCCGGAAAAACAAACAGTTCCTGTGGGATAGTATGCTCTTTTTCTTGCATTTGTTTCACCGTTACCACGTTCACACGTTCAGATTAGCCCACGTTCAGGTTATCATAACCTTCCGGTTAGCCCACGTTCAGGTCAGCCGACGTTTAGGTTAGCCCACGTTCAGGTTATCATACCCGTCCGGTTAGCCCACGTTCAGGTTAGCCGACGTTCAGGTTAGCACAAGTTCAGTTTAGTTGTCGGTCAGGTTAGCCGTCTTTCAATTTAGCCGACGTTCAAGTTAGCCGACGTCCAAGTTACCTGACATTCAAGTTAGCCCACGTTCAGGTTAGCCCACGTTCAGGTTAGCCGACGTTAAGATTTATTTTAGGACAAGGAAAGTAACATGTGCTACCTTAGTAACATCGTGTCATACTAATAATATTATAAATGCGAAAGTGTTCTTGGAAGTTGTTCTCATTAAAGTAAAAAAAATTGGCAGTCAGGACTGCCGATAGAAGTGAAAACTAATATTAAAATATAAACCGTAAAACTAAGGCATTACAGTTTAATTATGTTTAAGACCTTTAATAATAAGACCAATAATTTATATTTAAGAACTTTTGTCTTCGTAACAACGCATGGTGTCAGTCACGGTTACACATTAGCCCACGTTCAGGTTAGCCCACGTTCAGGTTAACCGACGTTAAGATTTATTTTAGGACAAGGAAAGTAACATGTGCTACCTTAGTAACATCGTGTCATACTAATAATATTATAAATGCGAAAGTGTTCTTGGAAGTTGTTCTCATTAAATTAAAAAAAATTGGCAGTCAGGACTGCCGATAGAAGTGAAAACTAATATTAAAATATAAACCGTAAAACTAAGGCATTACAGTTTAATTATATTTAAGACCTTTAATAATAAGACCAATAATTTATATTTAAGACCTTTTGTCTTCGTAACAACGCATGGTGTCAGTCACGGTTACACATCACTTTTAAATATAAACCTTAAAACAAAGGCAGTAGTTTTTTAGTTTGCAGACGAAAAAAAAAACAAAAATTTTCTTTTTGGGGGGTAAATAGTAAGATAACAATGACTTAAAAAAAAAAAAATAGAATAGAAGAGATATTCGGGTTCAGAATTCAGAGTGCAGAGTTCAGAGTTCAAAGTGCAAAGTTCCGAGTTCCGAGTTCAGAGATCAGACTTCAGAGTGCAGAGATCAGAGTGCAGAGTTCATACTTCAGAGTGCAGGGTTCAGAGTTCAGAGTGCAGAGTTCAGAGTTCAGAGTGCAGAGTTCAGAGTGCAGAGTTCAGAGTTCAGAGTTCAGAATGCAGAGTGCAGAGTTCAGAGTGCAGAGTTCAGAGTGCAGAGGTCAGAGTTCAGAGTGCAGAGTTCAGAGTTCAGAGTGCATAAGTAGTTAAGAGTGCAGAGTTCAGAGTTCAGAGTGCAGAGTTCAGAGTTCAGAGTGCAGAGTTCAGAGTTCAGAGTGCAGAGTTCAGAGTTCAGAATGCAGAGTTTAGACTTCAGAGTTCAGAGTGCAGAGGTCAGAGTTTAGAGTGCAGAGTTCAGAGTGCAGGGATCAGAGTGCATAGTTAAGAGTGCAGAGTTTAGACTTCAGAGTGCAGAGGTCAGAGTTCAGAGTGCAGAGTACAGAGTGCATAGTTCAGAGTGAAGAGTTCAGAGTGCAGAGGTCACAGTTCAGAGTGCAGAGTTCAGAGTTCAGAGTTCAGAATGGAGAGTTCAGACTTCAGAGTGCAGAGTTCAGAGTGCAGAGTTCAGAGTACATAGTTCAGAGTGCATAGTTCAGAGTGCAGAGTTCAGAGTGCAGAGTTCAGAGTGCAGAGTTCAGAGTGCAGAGTTTAGAGTTCAGAGTGCAGAGTTCAGAGTTCAGAGTATAGAGTTCAGAGTTCAGAGTGCAGGGTTCAGAGTTCAGAGTGCAGAGTTCAGAGCGCTGAGTGAAATGTCTCAAACAGGCAGTCACAGTTAAGTTGATAATTGACAATCATAAAATTCACATAAAACTCAGTTATTGTTCCCTTGAGCCACGCGAGCGAAGCCGCGGGTAATAGCTAGTAAATATTATAAATGCGAAAGTTTGGATGGATGTATGGATGTGTGGATGTATGGATGTTTGTTACTCAGTCACGCTCCAACGGCTGAACGGAGCTGGATGAAATTTGGCACAGAGATAGATTATAGTCTGGAATAGTACATAGGCTACTTTTATCCCGAAAAATTAGAGTTCCCGCGGGAACCGAAAAACCTAAATCCACGCGGACGAAGTCGCGGGCATCAGCTTATTAAGATATACGTCACGCAGTCGATTCCACTAGCCGACGCGGGCGAAATCGGGCAGTTTAAACTTTAAAATCGGTTCGATAGTTTTTGAGTTTATCGCGTTCAGACAGACAGACGCGGCAGGGGAACTCCATTCCAGTTACTTTTTTATTATTATGTATAGATCATGTAAAACTAAATCCATACTTCCTATACAGGATGGCCCAAATAGTGACGTCTAAAGAAAAAATTTAGATTCCTCGTACCTAGACCTATCAGAGAATACCCCATGTATGTTCAGAGATTTTTGGTAGTTTTCGAGTTATCATTTTTTAGATATTTTTCGTGAGATTTCTGAGGGAATGAGTGTTGAATTATTTTTCTTTTTATTTAGTACTAGATGATGCCCGCGACTTCGTCCGCGTGGATTAGGATTTTTTGATTCCCGCGGGAACTCCTTAATTTTCGGGGATAAAAAGTAGCCTATGTCCTTCCCCGGGACATAACCTACCTCTATACCAAATTTCAGCCAAATCGGTTGAAAAGATGGGCCGGGAAAGCGTAGCAGACAGACAGACAGACAGACAGACAGACAGACAGACAGACAGACAGACAGACAGACACACTTTCGCATTTATAATATTAAGTATGGAAGTATGGATTTTTTCCGAACATTTTTTTTTAGCTTGCTATGAAGTGTGCTCCTTTGAAAAATTGGAAACTTCCTTGGTCTTCAATATGCAGGAGAATCGGTATCCAAATGTCGTAGGCAGCTGGTCTTCATATACAGTGGTAATTGGAGTCCAAATTCGATGCAAAGACGAAAAAATTAAATGAATTCAACCAAATCACGCAACTGTATCGCAAAACGAAATAGTGAGTGACTGGCCTTAGTTTTCTTCGTAAAAACTTTTTCAGGCATCAGGCCATTAGACTATGGTACAAGTATCACCTCATTGCACTCTTATTTCCTTAGTGTGTTAGACAGCGCCACCTATGATGTTTCTAAGGAACGTAGGCTGGAAAGTTCCTCATTTAGAACAAATCAAAAAGTACGAACTAGGCAAACTTCTCAAAAAATAAAAAAAATCCCGCGTGAATGAATGACGCTAGCATAGACAACAAAACCGGCAAAAAAAATGTGAGGAATAAATGTGTATTTACACTATACTTCGAGCTAAAACTAAACGAGAAGCATAGGAAATGTCATAAAATATTGTTAAATATGTCAGTAAAAACTTACTTTTTGGATATTTTTTAACGGAGCGGCCGTAAAGCGTCTTGCTTTTTAGGGTTCCGTAGCCAAATTTGGCAAAAACGGAACCCTTATAGATTCGTCATGTCTGTCTGTTTTCTGTGCAACATGGCGGACTGAAGCTTACGTTTTAGACCGCCTGGGACGCTGTGTGATCCTCGGGGTGGGAGAAATACACGATACGATACGACACGGTACGATTTAGGAACAGGTACGAATTAAGCAAGTTTACCCTACTATGCGAAAGTGTCTCTGTCTTTTTTCAATTGCAAGATAGGCTTGCGCTTGACGACAGTAATGCGTAGTGGCGGACTCCCAGAGATATCGGACTAGTTATTTTTTTGAGAAGAATGCGAAACATAAAATGACGGCAAACTAAATTCCATAATATGGTGGACGATTAAAGCTTGTTTCTAAAATGTTATTTTTTTAGTAAATTCTTCCTTTTCCTCTCAGATATTTTCCATTTTTTTTTTCATGACTAGAACATATTTGTTTCCAGGTGGGTCTGGAGATCAACCCGCTGGAGGTACCAGACGCGGGCGTGTACGGCGTTAAGCTGGTGAACCCTCTGGGCGAGGACTCCACGGAGGGCAAGCTCAACGTGCGCAAGGTGTTCCAGCGGCCACGCTTCACGCAGAGATTCACTGATTTGCAGCAGGTGAGATACGAACACGTTTTACGGAAAGTTATTCTAAGTTCTTTCTTGCAGCCGCTTCTTTTAAACTTACATACATATCAAAAAATTTCGGAACCGGCAGGATTTGAACCTGCGTCTCTTTGGGAATCGCGCCCTGAGCGCCTGGACCACTCGGCCACGGTTCTCTTACCTGCCAGTGACGAAATTTGAGATATGCATCTTTAATCCAGTCTTTTAACGTGACTGTTTATGCCATCCAGTAACCCTTCTTTTAACTTTTCTTTCTGAATGAGTATTCAGTATTGTTATCAGGCTTATTTCTTATAAAAAAACTTTTAATGAACGATTTTTTTTAATACCGTACGCACAAACTGGTTGATTTGTTATAATCGTCCAGGCCGGTTATCTTATGAAGCAAAATTAAAAAGTTAAAATTAAATATTTCATATAATACACCTATTTGATTTTGTTAAGGAAAATTTTAAAAAAGAGCAACCGCCGGATTTCTCGTTAGTTCTTCTCGGTAAGAATGGCATTCCGAACCTAGTGTAGATTCATTTCATAGATAGAGTTTATTTGAAAAAAAAAAAAAGATTTGATTTGAAACCTAAATTTGATCCCAATCTCTCTCAATCCATAATTTACTCCGATTTTAAGTGGACCAATTTCATATTAAAATCTACCTATAAAACCTACCTACTTATCCAGGAGTTTTCTGAAAATACGCGATATTGTCGATGTCCCTCTCAAAATAAGTATATTGAGAGGGAAACAGGTAAAATGCAAGGTAACTTTGTGCAAAATGACGTCAAATCGGTTATATACCCACGGAAACGCCGTAATAAAGTAACAAACAGACAGACACACTGTTCTATATTTTTATTTTATTCTTTATTTATCCACTACAAGTTAGCCCTTGACTGCAATCTCACCTGATGGTAAGTGATGATGCAGTCTAATATGGTAGCGGGCTAACCTGGTAGGGGCATGGCAGTTATATTAAACCCATACCCCTATTTGGTTTTTATCAGTCAATAATTATACTAACTGTACTGTGTACATAAAAATCCACAAATAAAACATAGAAGAACATATCCAGGATATTGATTGAACTGTAAAAATTTGTCGTTTCCTCGCTATCCTAAAAATTGGTATTTTATCTTTGATAGTTACCAACGTTCGACGCGAAATTCCCCGCGCGCGTCACTGGCTTACCCGCACCAGATATCACATGGTACAAAGACAACGTGCCTCTCAAACCGTCAGACAAATACTCCATCAAGAGAGACGGAGACGCGTGCTGTCTGTATGTGAGGGATCTGGTGGAAGCGGACGCTGGCACGTACAAGTGTGTTGCTAAGAACAAGGAGGGTGAAGATACCTGTGAAGCTGCTTTGGAAGTCGTTGATAAGATGTAAGTAACGCCTTACATGACACCAAAACAAATACTGATTCAAAAAATAAACCTTGCGCTTGGATAAAATATAACTTAAGCAAAATGTATGAAATCACGTTCGACTAACTTTTGCGGGGCGAGAGGAGAGTGCCTTGTCATTTTTTCTGCCGAATTATTGACACTAGTGTACGAAAAAGTCGATCACTATGACAACACAATAACATAATACCTAAATGGCGAAACTACCCTTTTCGCAGCTAGAGGGTAAGGCGAATAATATGGCCGCTATCACGCGTCCCGTGGTTAATTCGTCCAAGACCTTACGTCATCATACCTACTAATTTTATAAATGCGAAAGTGTGTTTGTTTGTTGATTTATTGGTTTATTGGTTTGTTGATTTGTCCTTCAATCACGCCGCAACGGAGCAACGGATCGACGTGATTTTTGGCATGGGTATAGTTGAGGACCTGGAGAGTGACATAGAGTACCTACTTCTTATCCCGGAAAATTAAGGAGTTCCCGCGGGAATCAAAAAAACTTAAACTACGTGGACGAAGTCGCGGGCATCAGCTAGTCGTTTTATATGATATCAAAACAAGTACAGATTAAAAAATAAAACTTTGGTACATGGTGAAGGAGAAATGGGGAAATATAAAAAAGCCCTTTGCAAAGTTTAAGACCGATTTGTTAAATGAAAAATTCTACATACTTATTTAGCAAAAATTCTGAAACCAGAGGTTTGTACAAAGCTATCATTGTTGAGAAAATACTTTGTTGGAATTTACTCTACATATATATTCTACGTTAAAGATAACTTCTTTTTTTAGCGGTCGCAAGCAAAAAGTAGAACCGCCGACCTTCCTCAAGAAAATCGGTGACGCAGAAGTGTTCCGCGGCCTAAGTGCCAAGTTCACCGCCTGCGCCACCGGCACGCCCGAACCTGACGTTGAATGGTGAGTTTTGAGTATTTATAATCAATAGTTTCAGCCAACCAGACTTGATTGGGATTGTGACGCGATTATATGAGTCCCAACTTAGTCCCAACTCCCAAGCCTGCATAGATGCTTTTGAGGAAAAACTGAATTGATGAAACTCATAAAATTTTCCAAAAAACTCAGGTTCCGCAACGACGAGAAGATATTCCCGAGCGATCGGATCCGCATCGAGCAAGAGACAACCGGGCTGTTGCGGCTGACCATCGGCGGAGTGACGCCTGCGGACGTGGGCACCTACCGCTGCAGGATATACAACCCGCACGGCGAAGAGTCCTGCACTGCACAACTTGTTTATGACAGTAAGTTTATTTGAAGTGAAGCTTCTGTAAAATCGTTGTGATTTAAAAATTCGATGAAACGAAAAAGCGACACCAAAAAGAGACAAACATAATAGGATTTAGCCTGCGAGAAAATGAGATGTACAATACAAGTTATATTTATCTGATTCTCTCGTAGGCTACTTTTCTGAAGTTTCACATTGTAGAACCGTGTGAATTGCACATACTTACACACTTATTTTTTTAATTTATAGACTAGCGCTTGGCTGCAATCAGTTTACTGGAAGAAGTGATACAGCCTAAGGCGGAACAGCCAAGCGCTCGTCCACAAATTTAAAAAAAAAGATCAATTAAGCACTCAAAACTAATAATTGGTGACTCTTTCCCCAGCTCTGGAGCCACAGAAGGATAAGAAACCAATCTCGGAGCAATATTCAGACTTCGACAAGATGAAGCGCACGGGCGTGCCCATGCCGCTCACAGACAAGCCCATTATATCTCGCATGGCTGACCGACACCTCACGCTCTCGTGGAGACCTTCCATACCTCACCAGCCGAGGTTCCCGGTTACATATCAGGTAAACTCTTCTATTCAGAGCCTATTGTACATCTTTATAACCAGCGAGCCTGTGGCTCCGGTATACGCAAAGGGCTTACAACGCACTGCGAGTCCAATATAATAATGCGTTCAGGATGCTGTTGCGGCGACCTAGATTCTGCAGCGCGTCAGAGAGGTTTTGCCAGGCGCGAACAGATGGCTTTGATGCTATCTGGCGCAAGAAAACCGCATCACTGCTGTCCAGAGTCTGTGGGATATGAGATCTTGGAGCTTTCTAATATGTAATGCATACATATTTTAAGCCCTTATGGATGGCCGCCGAGAAGTTTTAGTAGGCGAAATTCTCACATAAGCCGACTTCTTCCCAAAGAAGTCCCCTAAAATCTCCCTGAGAAACAACCAACAAATAAAGTCTCGAAGCACTTTCATAAATACTTTATTTTGGGTTATTTTGTGTTGCAAAAGAGTACTCAAAGTAATTCTAATGCTTCTGAATTTTATAAGTCACTAGATTCTTATTTTTTTTCCTATTGTTGTTAAACCCCAAGTGAGAAATCGGCCGCAGGAACCACATAGGTGGATTTTCTAACCTTTTTTTTTGTTTCAACCAGGTGGAAATGTGCGAAGTGCCCGATGGCGATTGGTTCACAGCCAGAACTGGCCTCAGATCGTGCGTCTGTGACATCAGAAACCTGGAACCCTTCCGCGACTACAAGTTCAGAGTGCGGGTCGAAAACAAATACGGCGTCAGCGACCCATCGCCCTTCGCTATCACCCATCGCGCTAAATTGGAACCCGATCCGCCTAAATTCATACCCTATCTTGAACCGGGTATTGACTTCAGACCCGAAACTTCACCATACTTCCCGAAGGTACGTTCCATTATAATTTTATTGTAGCATTTATGAGAAGCATGTCTACTGAATTTCTAGCCTTAGATAAAACTAGCTTGTTGATTGCAGCTTACAGCCAATTAGTATTATCAATTAGTTTAGTAGCACAATTTTTCAACCGAAAATTTATGAGGACTGAGTATTTTGCATCGGATTTTTTTTGTTCAGTGGCCATCTTTTTTTCACCGGTTCCTCCAAGGGCCCAAGGTCTTATACATTTTTTGTTCCGAGACCATACTTCTATAACTGATAGTTTTTGAGAACCCCTGGGTAACTCCGTTAAATTTTCCACGTTCAGACGTCTATAATTTTTCCTGAAAGAACATATTATATAATGTCTATGCAAACGCATAGTTAAGGCAAAAAAGTTCCACACAAAAACGTTCCAAACAGACTTTTGAAAATTAAGCATTAAGATTAAGTACCAGCTACGCCAGATTTGTCCTGCAGATTAAGACTGCGATTTTCAATGGTCCGGTAGATATTTCTATAAGATAATTTAAAGTTCTCGGTGCTCCATGACATTCATTTAATGTCTCCGTGGTCAAGATTGTTTACCTGAAGCGCCTGTGTGAAAGCTCGATATCTTCATTTCATTACTCAGGACTTCGACATCGAGCGTCCACCTCACGACGGTTACGCCCAAGCGCCCAAGTTCCTCCTTCAGGAATACGACGCTCAGTACGGCGTCAAAAGCCACAACGTTAGTCTATTCTGGTTCGTCTACGGCTACCCCAAACCAAAGATGGAGTATACCTTCAACGATGAGCCCATTGAGATCGGTGGCAGATACGACTGGAGTTACACGAGGAATGGACAGGCTACGTTGTTTATTAACAAGTGAGTATAATTGTTGTTTTTCATCCACCATAAATAAGCCCATGACTGCGATCTCACCTGATGGTAAGTGATGATGCAGTCTAAGACAATGACAACAAGGAGACAAGAAGATCATATCACTAAGATGGTAGCGGGATAACCGGTTAGGGGCATGGCAGTTATATTTAACCCATACCCCTAATCGGTTTCTACACGGCATCTAGTACGCTAAATCAGACCAGAGAAAATTATAAATTCCCAAATTGACCCTGCCGGCAATCGAACCCGGGACTTCCGCAAGTTAAGACAACAGCGCTCAACACTGCGCCAGGGAGGTCATCAAAGTTGTTGCGTAATTTAAGCCCCAATAGATCAAGTGGAATTGAAGGCATGTTAAAAGAGTGCTATTCAATCCACCGGTGGATCTAATGAGTGGATCCAAGTGGATTGACGGGAATATGCTTACTTATTAAGACAAAAATAGTTTCAAGCTATGGTGTCAAGACATACAGTCCGATTCAAACTTTAAGACGTCTCGACAACGTCTGAGAAGTTAGCCGCGAGTGTAGGTTATGAACCGTCCCGCTGATTCTTGTTATCGTAGATAGCTTATTATTGTATTCTGGGCATTTGTTAATGTTGATGCGTTGACGTTGATTAGTCATAAAGTTTGAATCGGACTGTACCTAGTTAATTTCTATCAAAAAAAATGTTTAACCAGGATGCTAGAGCGCGACGTGGGCTGGTACGAAGCGATCGCAACAAACGAGCACGGCCAAGCGCGCCAACGCGTCCGCCTCGAGCTGGCGGAGTATCCCACATTCATCCGGCGGCCGGAAGAGACCGTGGTGCTGCAGCGCCGCACCGCGCGGATAGAGGCGCGCGTCACCGGCGTGCCCTACCCCGATATCAAGTGGTACAAGGACTGGCAGCCCATCGCCGCTAGCTCCAGGATCAAGGTTTGTTCTTCTTCTCATTCGTTCACTCTTGGCAGAGTGGTCGTGGTTAGGCCTTCACAGCAGCTCTTGCGATCACCCTCCAGCGACTTTTGTTGGCGGCATCACGGAAACACTCGGAGACGGATAAATTTATGGCGGAATGGATCAAGGTATAGACAGATAAATTCTTTATTGTCTCACAAACATAATAGTAAATACTTAAAAAGTACAAAAAACCAAGTGCGCAAGGGCGGTCTAAGTTTGCATTTCTAAAGTCTAACTGCCACCGGAGACAGAGAACGCAAAATCAACGTGTGGTGACTAGCACGCGATGATCTACCGCAAGGTCTAGCTAGTTCTCTTATTTTTTTACCACATTTATTTAAAACCGCGCGGATAGAGGCGCGCGTCACTGGCGTGCGATACCCCGATATCAAGTGGTACGAGGGACTGGCAACCTATCGTCGCTAGCTCCAGGATCAAGGTTTGTATTAACACTCTAAAGTAGTACTGCCACCGGAGACACAACGGACGCCTGCGTTCTAGTGCGGAAAAGCCCAAAAAAAGGAAGAAGAAAGAAGAATCATTCAATTGGGACACCTGACAGACGTGAAGCTGTTGTCACTCTCTCTCAGCTAATGAGGTCCCGCGCCTTTAAAAGTGCATAATCCTCCATGAGATAAAGTGCCTCATTGTACGATTCGATTCTTTCACATTGTACCAAAGGCACCAATCCCAAACGTTATTTAAAAGCTTCGATTCAAAAAAAATTAGTAACTAGCTAATAATCCCATTTGTTCCCCAGATGCAGTTCATCGAGCCGGACACCCACATCCTTGTGATCACGGACGCGATCCTCAAGGACGAGGGCCTGTACTCCGTATCGGCGCGCAATGTTGCCGGCTCTGTCTCCTCCTCTGCCATGCTGCATGTGGAAGAGAGCGAGCATGAATACTCTGCCAGGTAGACGGCGTGATATACTCGTGTACAATTTAAAAGCCAAGTTAAATAGGGCGCCAGAATTAAGGGTATAAAGAAATGCTAAATACAAAACTAAATATAGAGTTAAGAGAGATAAGTTTCTCAAAAAAAACAAAGCATAAACATAATAATGTCGTTGGCAAAAAAACTGGTAATTTTGAGAGGGAAGGGGATAACACATTGGAAAGTTCACCATTGGCGCTTATATCTTTTGTTGAGACCGTGGATGCGTACCATGAAAATCCTGATAATTCTGTCGCCTAGACAACTCCTGGTTTCCTGAGTAAATTATTTTGTAGGTGCATTATTACTGTCATTCCTGTATTATTATTAATGTAGTTCATAATATAGTATCTAGCATGTAGCGTACCTGACCTGTAGCGTTCTATTTTTGATTAAATCTTTCTTTCTCACTTTCATTCTTTTTCTTCATCTTATTCCTCTTTTATGCCTTTTTCCCCCTAAATTTTTCTTCTATCTGCATGGACATGTACATTTATGTTTGCTTTTCAGCCTATCTTGCTTCTTTATTACAATTTGCAATTGCAAGTAACAGCTTATTTTTCAGTTTCTTTTTTTAATAATTCTAGATCCAATTAAAAGTTTTTATGGTCGCTTTTTAAGAGATTTGAACAAGAACCTATCACATTCTATAAACCTGTTATTGCTATTGTAATACCTCGTTTGTGTATCTGCTAATTAGCGAAACAGGCTCTAATATATCTTCTTATCTTGGTTTCTTTTTACCTCAAGTACGAATTCCAATTTTTTTAATCAAGAACAGTGGTAGAATCCTACCGTTAAATCATGGAACCATCTGACCATCTCGGATGCTGAGTCATCACATTCACTTCCCATCAGGTGATTTAAAAGTTCTTTTTCCGTTTGCCAGCTTATGGCTTTAAAATAATTTACAGCCTTTGTCGCTGATTTGGTAAAATACATGATTTATAAAATCCAAGGCTTTCTATAAATCCAAAACTAATAAATTTCTCTATGGCTTGAAGTTACTAGTTCTGATTTGGGTTCATATCATGTCTTGCTAAAATCATATTATATCATTAAGATTATACTATATTTTGGTGCAGGATTCGCGAGTACCCGCCACGCATTAAGCCCAGTACGAAGCCATTTGGTGACTACTATGATCTTGGGGACGAGCTTGGCAGAGGAGTCCAAGGCGTCGTCTACCACGCCGCTGAAAGACAGAGTGGTAAGTTCATTGTTATGACAGAAATCCATAGGTCCACCTGCGGCATCCTATTCAATGGAAACAATCAATTCCTAAGGTCCTGCCTTGCGTCGACCCATCAAATGTCTCTTAAAATTGTCTATATCCTGTTCTTGGCGATTCTGCAATAAGCTTGCCAACAAAATATGTCCGTCAAACTTATCCGAACCGGCGCGGTGGCCAAAATTAGAACGAATTTTTATGCCTGTTTAGTTTTTGTTTCCAAAATTTTTTCGACGCTGTCACCGGGTCAGATAAGTTTGTGAAACTGTAAACCAGATTAAGCAATTTTATGCAAGTGGGCCTAAATTTCATCCAAGAAGAAAGAAATGAGATGCTCTTATGCATTTAGTATTGTTGAAGTTATTACTTGTTCACGTTAAAGAACTAAAACAGATTTTGCACATAATAAAAATTCAAAAGTTTGAAGTGATCAAAGCCGTGAGAATCTGACAGTGGAAATTGTACCTACACACTAAAAAATCTCACTAAGATTCTGTTCTGCGATCTTACGAGCCTATGTTTTGGGCATCAGTTTTGATACCCAAAACCTGTTTGAAGATTTGTTATAGGTATTTTTCTTCTTTTGACCAGGTCGCAACTACGCGGCTAAGATAATGCACGGCCACTCAGAGCTGAAGCCGTTCATGAAGAACGAACTGGATATAATGAACCTGCTTAACGACAGGCACCTCATCCGACTGTACGACGCGTACGAACACGACCACACTCTCGCGTTAGTCACCGAGCTCGCGGCGGGAGGGGAGCTTGTCAGGTATGCTATCAGTAACAACCTGATTATTGTCTTTTCAGTATTTTTGTACAAAAATATGTCTTATGAGTAACAGAAAATAAGTGGACAAAGGTAAAGCCTTGAATAGAAATTTCTTCCAGATTTCATTGAAAGTGGGTAAGGTGAAATTGTAAAGTGGTATAGGTCTGGGCCTATGTATTATTCCAGACTATAATTTATCTCTGTGCCAAATTTCTTCCAGATCCGTCCAGCCGTTCTGACGTGACAAACATCTAACAATTCATCCATCCATCCAAACTTTCGCATTTATAATATTATATATATACCTTTGTGCAGAGATCGCCTGCTGCGGAGTCAGGGTTACACGGAGCGGGAGGTCGCGGGCTACATACGCCAGCTGCTGCGCGGTCTCAAACACATGCACGACAACAGCGTGGCACATCTAGGACTCACTGTAAGTATACCTGGTAGGGGATGACTGCAGCTATAAGCTGTGTAGACACCCAATTCCTCAAATAGGGGTTTAGAGGTAATAATGAGGAAGTTTTCTACTTTTTTAAGACAACTCATTATAATCCAGTTCCTCAAATAGGGGTTTAGAATCAAACACTTTCGTAAGCTTGTAAGTGAACTGCCGATCCATTTATCCAAATAACTATGCCCGAAGCAAGTATTTTCCAGTAAACTATATTATTAATAATCGACCAAGATATGTTATTTTCAATCAGGTTTTTTAGAAAATGAGTGTCCATTCTATGGTCTGGTAGGAGAGCAGTTAGCTTATCTATCGCTTTAGGTTTAACCGTAAGGAAAGATTTATTTTATGCGCAAATAAATAATCCTTAGCAATGTTTTTCCAGATCGGCGAATTGCTCCTATCTCACGCTGGTAGCGACGAACTGAAAATCTGTGATTTCGGCCTCTCAAGACGAATCCAACTCAACAAGCACGCGGCATTAGACTACGGCATGCCCGAATTCGTAGCTCCGGAAGTTGCCAGCGGCGAAGGAGTAGCATTCGGCGCTGATATGTGGAGTGTCGGAATCATAACCTATATACTTCTCAGCGGTTACTCCCCATTCCGTTGTCGAAACGACCGAGAAACCTTGACCAAGATCAGGGAAGGAAAATGGGAGTGGCACGATGAAGAATGGTGGTCGAGGTTCAGCAAGGAATCGAGGGACTTCATATCCAAGTTGCTGGTCATCAATTGGCATGATAGGATGGATGTCAGTACAGCGCTGTCGCATCCGTGGCTGAACTTGGCGGATAAGATCTATAAGGATGAATACACTATTAATACTGACAGGTTGAGGAATTACTACAATTTGTACAGGTTAGTTGTTTATTCGTATATTTGTCGACGACCTCCCAGACGCAGTGACGTCTTGTCTGTAGTCTTGCGGGAGGTCCTGGATTCGATTTCCGGCAAACCGTAAACAGCAAACCAATTTCATATATTGGATGACAGAACACATTTTATTGCAAACCAAAACATTAATATTTTGCCAAAAATAAATAATCACCAAAAAATAATTTATTTGACTGGTTGTCAAATACCCAATTTTGTGAAAGTTGCATAGCCAAAAGTTTATACACCTGTAATCCTCGTTAAAATACTATTTGATTGTGTTTAAGGGACTGGATGAGCAACGCCCAGTGCCGCAATTGGTTCCGTCGCCGCCCGCTCAGCGGCGCGTTCGACCATCCCTCCAAAATGGTGTACCCGCCTGGCACCATATACACTCCTGAAGGTACGTTAGGTCTTTTATTGTTATAGGTACTAAGTAATGCTTAGGATTCCGTTTACTTATGTATATCACATTGATGTACCTATAATTGTTTGGTTTTTTTTTTCAAAAGAGCAATCGCCGATTGTTTGGTTTTTTTTTTCAAAAGAGCAATCGCCGAGTTTCTTGGTGGTTCTTTTCAGTAGGAATAGCATTCCGAACCAGTCGTGAATTCACTCGACGATTCACTCGGAGCACTTTTAATAAGTTTATTTGAGTATTCAATATAATAATATTTTTTGTATAAAAAATATGAGTTTCAGTTTATTTACTAGGCGAATATTTCAAATCAAACTTTTCTGGGATAAAAAGCAGTCTATGTCGTTCTCCAGGTCCTCCACTATACCTAGCTTTGATCCGTTGTTCTGTTGCGGCGTGATGGAAGGACAACCCAACTAACATTTTCTAGCATTTATACTTATTATTAGTCTTCTTCTACCTGTCCTTGTCCCACGCTATGTGGGGTCGGCACAACAAGTCTTCTTCTTTCACTGAGTTCTGTCATTAGTCGACGTTTGATCTACCCCTTTTTATAGTCCGTCAAACTTATCTGACCCTGCGGAAAAAATATGCATGCCTTTTTAGATCTTGTTTTTATTTTATTTTTTCGATGCTGTTACCGGGTCACGTAAGTTTTATCCTCTTTCGCAAAATCCGTCCATCTTTTCTTTGGTCTCCCTCTATCTTTTTCCCTTCCACATGCATTTATAACCGTCGTCGTCGTCGTCAACCGATGGACGTCCACTGCTGGACATAGGTCTCCTGTAGGGTCTTCCACAAGCCACGGTCTCGCGCCGCCTGGGTCCAGCGACTCCCTACGACTCGCTTGATGTCGTTTGTCCACCGTGTGGGGGGTCTGCCGACGCTACGCCTTCCAGTGCGGGGTCGCCATTCCAGTACCTTGGGACCCCAACGTCCATTTATAATATTAGCACGGATATAATATAATTTTTAGATAAGTCGCAACTCACATCACTGAGTCATGCAGTCACCACGTATATTTTTCCAGGTACTCCTGAACGCGACAGGCCGTCACACGAGCGCGAGCCTCACGAATGGGACCTGAAGTTCAAGCAGTGGGAACACCCCGACTGGGAGGTTTCCGCTACCTCGGAAAGCCAGTAAGTCACCGAATTAGGTGAACTAGCTTTAGTTGTAAATAGTGGCGTTGATGGACACAGTTGGACACTGCATAATGACGTATGATCGCGGTCTGATAATGTTTAGCAGTTTTCAAATTAGATTCTTTGTAACACTGCGTGCAGTAAGGTATATTAACGGTTTCAAGCAGGCGTTGCTTTGCGGAAGTTCATGATAATGAAAGAACTGGAAGTTTAATTCACTATAAAAACACAATAGGTAGGTAAATCTATGTGGTAGTGTGTATTTTGCGATATTCACCACACCACACAAATCTTGCAAATTATTCGCAACACACGTTCCACTCCGACACCGGAGCATCTTCAGGAGATGTTGACTTTACAATGCACGATACAATCTCTTCTCTTTACAATCGTGCATCGTAGAGTCAACATCTCCTGAAGATGCTCCGATGTCGGAGTGAAACGTGCGTCGAGATTTTTTACCCGCTGCATGACGTATTCTACTGAAATTGACTAGTTTCGGGTGGCTCAACATGCATTGAAACTCGCACTTTCAATGCAGGTTACATGAAAAAAAAAACCTATTTTCAAGTTTGACACTTCCAGCTACCAGAACGGTCCCGACACGTACCTGCTACAGTTGCGCGACACCCAGTTCCCGGTGCGACTGCGCGAGTATATGAAGGTGGCTTGCATCCGCTCGCCCGGATACAGCCTCAGCATACAGGACACTTACGACCCGAGGGTAAGGACAATTAATTACAATATTCTTCTATAAATTGTTATTTTATAATCTTACTAGATGATGACCGCGACTTCATCCGCATTTTTTCCCGCGTGGTATTAGGTTTTGCAAATTAGGTGGGAGCTCTTTGATTTACAAAGAGCAATAAATATGGGTTGAACAGATGGGCCGTGAAATCGTAGCAGACAGACTGTCAGATGGATAGACAGACATACTCTTACAGTTATAATATAAGATTGATTATGAAATCACATCAAGGAAATTTAGTGGTTAAATGTTCTCAAGGAAATTGGCTGCAAAAATTTAGCATTTATAGTGACCCCCAAGGCTGATACAAATTTAAGATTTTCTTCATAAGCATTAAGTATTGTTAAACAGTTGACATTTATTTTATTTCCCTTTATTTTGCTTCAACAGACGCCGATTATTCGTGAACGCCGTCGCTTCACCGACATAATGGACGAAGAAATCGACGACGAGAGACGCGAAAGAATCAATAACTACGGTTCTGAAAGCTACACCATCAGACGACTAAGACACGAACTCGGCACCAGACTGGATAGCTACGCTGAAGCTCAAGCCTTCATGGAGTCCAAAAAAGATGGCCAACTACCATTCTTCAGAGAGAAACCTCAAGTACTCCCAGTACAAGAAGGTGACCAAGTCCAACTCTCCTGCTTTGCCGTCGGTGACCCGAAACCTTCCATCCAATGGTTCAAAAACGACATGGTTATAGCTGAAGGACAACGCATCAAAATCATTGAAGACGAAGAGGGAAGGTCAACGCTCAAATTCGACCCGGCAATGCATCACGATATAGGTTTTTACAAAGTTGTAGCAAGAAACAAAGTAGGTCAGACTGTCGCAAGAACAAGAATAGTTGAAGCTACAACACCAGATGCACCTGACAGTCCAACGGCTGCAGAAATATCTGATACAGAAGTTCTCCTAAGATGGAAGCAGCCCAAATATGATGGCAATTCCCCAGTAGTATGCTACTGCTTACAATACAGAGAAGGCGATAACGTTGAATGGAAAACGGTAGCAGAAAATATTGATCACGAATTCTTTGTCGTCAAAAACCTTCAATCAGATACGAGCTACCACTTTAGGTTATCCTCTAGAAACCGAATTGGATGGAGTGAAAAAGGTATCCCAACTGAATTGATCAAAACGAAAGAATCCGGCGTACCAAAAATAGAAGTCACAAAAGCAATGCACCATTTACAGCAATTAACAGAATCTGGACAAGAAATTGTTTTATACGAGGACAGACCTAAATTGGACTATACGATAGAAGAAAACCCAATCGAATGGGACACAACTACACAGAACCTAGCAGAACGTTACACTTTCATATCAGAACTATGGAGAGGAAAGTTCTCAACTGTTGTCAAAGGCGTTGATAAAAACACTGACAATATAGTAGTAGCGAAGATTCTAGAAATACGTCCAGAGACTGAAGTTCAAGTGCAGAGGGAGTTCAACTGTATTAGAAAGTTAAGGCACGAGAGGATATCTAATCTACTCGCGGCATATCAACTTCCAGGAGCACCTGTAGCTACACTAATCCTAGAAAAACTACAGGGGGCTGATGTTTTGACTTACCTTTCGAGTTGTCATGATTACAATGAACAAATGGTAGCCACGATAATAACACAGGTGTTGGATGGTCTCCAATACTTGCACTGGAGGGGTTACTGCCACTTGGACTTGCAGCCTGATAATGTAGTGATGTCTTCGGTGCGATCGATTCAGGTGAAACTGATCGACTTTGGATCAGCGCACAGGGTCACTAAGTTAGGAACTAGCGTACCGCAAGCTGTTGGCGAATTAGAATACAAATGTAAGTGTTCTTTTGCATAGATTTTTTTAAACTATACCAACCACATTTTCAACTTTTGTCCAGTAGTTGGGATGGTTGACTGTGGAAAACAAGGATCAATGTTCGATTCCTGGGTCGGGCCAAATCAGAAAATATTAGGTTTTCTGTTAAGAACTTCTCAGCAGCTAATAACCTAGAGAAATTAGCGCTGTTTCAATTCCGAACCAAGGAAAACATGTAAAGCAGTCAAATCTGCGAGTAATCTCTCTCGACTCTTCGATCATGACGGATTGCCATTTACGCGACGATTTAACGATTTCTTTGATAACTTTGGATCAACTATTGCTACAACAAAAGCCACAAACTAATTGAATTCTACCAGATTGGTGTTGGTGTGATGTGATAAAGTAATACTTTAATTATCATTATTTACAGCACCTGAAATCATAAACGACGAAGCTGCCTACCCTCAGACAGACATCTGGTCGGTAGGTGTACTCGCCTACATCCTGCTGTCTGGAGTTTCGCCATTCAGAGGCGCCGATGACGCGGAAACCAAACAGAACATCTCCTTCGTCAGATTCCGCTTCGAGCATCTTTACAAAGAGATCACTCAGGTATCCTTCTATTACGGCTACTACTATGGCTTTTAGGTTTAATCGTAACCTTAGAAAAAATATTATTGATTCGAGGAAAGCTTTTGATACTATGTGGCATTCTGTGACCTTGTTACAACTTTAAAATTATTTGCTGCTAACTTCAACTTAATTGACATAAATTAATATAGCGTATTTTTAGTAGATACAACTCTATTACAATGAAAAATTATGTTGGTGCCCTACAAGGGAATACATTTGGACTTCTTTAATTCTTAGTATACGTCGAAGGTGTACAAATATAAATACCCCGATATTGCCACGATTATACTGACAATATATCGATATTAACATTGATATACTAAGAAGGAGTGAATGGTGATGAAGATACGACAAAGATGATTAATGATGTGTATTCACCAATAGGAAGCAACACGTTTCCTGATGTGGGTGTTCAAGAAGGTTCCCCTGAAGAGGCCCACGGCGGAGGAGTGCCACGAGCACCGCTGGCTCGCGCACTCCGACTTCATACAGAGGAAGAGGGAGCGAGCTGTGTTCCTGGGCAATAGACTGAAGGTAAGACATAAAAAAGTCTAGTCATCTTCTTGTGTGTCCTGGGATTTGTTTTCCGCACTTAGACACAGGTGTCCGCTGTGCGTGAGAAGTCTAGTCATATAAAAGAGCCCCTGAAGAGGCCCATAGGATAAAAATTCAGACGAAGAAAATATTTTGCTTCTTCCGCAGCTTTTTCCCGAATGAACCTATAGTACAAGGGTGCGTTTCGACCAGAGATGTGCTACGTTGCTAAGCTACGGATGTGAGTCAAATCCATCAATAGGAACACTTGATCTAACATCTATCGATCTAAGTTATGTAATCCTTAATTCACCGGGACAAAAAGTAGCCTATGTTTTATTCTAAACTGTCTATCTATCTGTGCCAAATTTCACCCAGATCCAAGTAACAAACATTTATCCAAACGCTCGCATGTATTATTATTAAGTAAGTAGGTAGGTATCTATCGCTGAGTTGCACGAAACTATTTTAAAAATTTAAGTGTTGATTAAACTAATTTAATCACAAGACTCCATACGATTCTTGCGATTAAATTAGTCTAAGTACCACTTTTTTCGTATTTGTTTCGTGCAACTCAGCGTACCTATGTATGTTCCCAGGAATTCGCGGACGAATACCACGAGAGGAAGGCTCGCGAGGCGTCACAGACTGACGTGCTAGCCCACTTCGGACCCTCGCCCAGGACCCTGGCGCGCTCCAACAGCATCACAGACGAACTGCTCACCAACTTCTCCAGCCGCTGATAGAATTAGACCAGCATCATCATCTTCTTAAAACATGGACCTAGCGGAAGATATTTTTACATGAGGATTATATATGTGTATTTATCAAATTCCCCTCCAACTATAAACTTTAGTTTATAGGTTTTGCTTTTAAAACGAATTCAGCACAAAAACATTGTAACTAACTACCTACTTACTTACTTACGATTTGAGATATATTTTTAACTAGCTGATGCCCGCGACTCCGTTCGCGTGTTTTAAGTTTTTTTGATTCCCTCGGGAACTCCTTAATTTTCCGGGATAAAAAGTAGCCTATGTCACTCTCGGTCCTCAACTATACCTACCCAATACCCATGCCAAAAATCATGTCGATCCGTTGCTCCGTTGCGGCGTGATTGAAGGACAAACCAACAAACCAACAAACAAACACTTTCGCATAGCTATAATATTAGCATGATAACTTCACATTGATCCGAAAAACTTTTCAATAAGTTTTCTACGTTAGAAATCTGTTCGAATGTCGTCAAGTCTTGTTTTCTCTTGTCCGTCCCATCTCCTTTGAAATACCTAAGTACCTTGAAACGCCATTGCTGTGAAGTTACCTACTTAGCTAATCGAGAATGTCTAATAAAAATGTCTTCCCTACGTCCATGATGATATTTGACAAATGACCATCCTTCCGCAGGGCTTAGGACCAATTTAACATAAAATTAAGAAACTGACAAAAAATTAACGAACTCTTTGGTTACCGATTTAAAAAACCTGATCAAATCATATTTTCTATGTCATAAATTTTTTTTAAAATACTTGTTTACTTAACCCTTTTGGGAAAGGCAAAGATCAATACATAATTATTATGTTATTAAAATTTTAATATTTAATCATTGAATACATGTATAAATAGGAAAAATATTAAATGTCGTTACATCGTAATTTAGAACTAACAAGACTTGGAAATTAGATTTTAGATATGGAGAACCTATTTATTATCAACTATTATAAGCGATAATTTAAGATGAACGATACATCACTTCACTTTCATGTACTTACCTTGAAGGGAAAATATTGAATCGTTATATAAAGACTAATTACTTACTTAATAACAGTAGACTTCTGTAAAAAAACATTTTTGACGTTTTTACATTTTTTACGCCGCCACACTAAATTATTCTAGTCATATAAAAATTTTACGAACCATTTTATTGATAAGGATTACCTATTTATAAACATTTAATACTTAATTATTTATTTTGTTTATTTCTACGATAATTTTTGACGCTTCAGTATTATTGAAGTTGAATAAAGGGCTATTTGCTGAATGTGCAGTTTTATTTTTGATCTATTTTCCCTATTGATTTTTTTTTTTTTTTAAGTTTCGTAGTGCTGGTCCCACTGCTTGGACCCACATATGGGTCCGTCAAGAATTTAAAGGCCTGATGGTCCCACTATATCATTAGTTATAAACATAATATTATGTGAATATCCTCATGATTGGTTGGTGGCGCCACCGTCGGACGAGTAACAACTATCTGTGTTTACTTACCTTTTAAAAAATTATTAAAATTAGTAAAACGTCTCATAATGCTGCTAAAACTATTAAATCATTAAAATAAACTAAAAAGTGACGTGCTCCGGTGTTTACAAACAAAATCAACAGTTAGTAACAGTGATTTAACGAAATAAAAAACCAAAAGACGCAAGAACAATCCTGTGCTAATTTGTGCGCGGAAACCACAGTTTGGAGTCTTGAACCTCAGATGCTTAAACCGGCAACGCCGAGGATTAAAAATCAAGTAAGAGAAGCTCCAGATTCAATGGTTGTCGATTCTGGCAAATCATCATAACCTCAAAATAAAAATTTTACATCCATCGTTACATCTTTAAAGTTGCCAGCGCCATCTATTGTCGAGTAGACAGAAACCTATGTATAACCGACACTTGGAAGCTTTTCAACTCGACTTCACAGTTACTCATACGCATATAAACTAACGCCATCTGTATACGAGTAGAGGCAAATTTGGTATCTACTGACCAGTTGTAGAATAGCCCAGAACAAATCATTATTACCGTTTCAATCCATGCATGTTCATAGTACGCAAATTCCAAACAGCCCCATCTAGTGTCCAATAGTTATAGCCTATACAATCGATACTTTATTTTTGAGGGCACGTTATTTGACATATACCTAGCATATTAATCAAAAGAATCTTTCCAGTTTTATTTACTGATACGAAAGTTAAAGGGAAAGCATGGAGGAACTTAAAGAAATTTTACAGAAAATGCAAGAGGATCAAAAAAATCACGAAAACCAGCTAAAGGAAATGGCAGGGAACATAGCTGACTTGGTTATTGAAAAAATTGGTCAGAAATTAAACCAAATAGAAGACCGACAAAAAGCAATGCAGGAAATAGTAGAGAAGCAAGAAACGAGATTGGACATTCTAGAGAGGCAAGTTAGACAGAGAAATCTAGTGTTTTTTGGCATAGAAGAGCACGAAAAAAAGTACGAGGACCTTGAAGACAACATACTTAATATAATAAACAATACCATTGGAGTAAAATGTAGTAACATTGATATAGAGCAAGTAAGAAGATTAGGAAAAAAATCTGGCATAGTCAGGCCTGTCATTGTAACATTGACAACTTTAGGAACGAAAATAAAAATCTTACGAAAGAAAAATAACTTAAAAAATACAAGCTACTACATAAAAGAAGACTTCCCGGAAAAAATTTTAGTACTGAGAAAAAAGTTGAGAGAACAGGCAAAAATCGAAGAGGAAAAAGGTAATAGAGTCATGATAAAGTACGATAAGTTAATAGTAATTGATAAGAAAAATACAATGACTGGCGATGAAAGTAGAGATATAGAAAAGGAAAATTTTCAAAAAAAGAAACGTAATTTATCATCATCTCCAAATGAATTACCAAAAAATCCCAAACGTCCGGCACAGAAATACAGTTCACCAATAACGCAATATTTTCAAAAAAACTAATAGGGAACGCCCCTCCTACCACATCTCCTCAACACGGCCGGTCACCGCGGGGAGCTCAGACCAAAACCCTCCAAGCTTCACCGGAAACTAGTAAGAAACATAAAATCATTATAGGAACATATAATGTAAGATCTCTCCTATCTGAAGAAAGAATAATTAAATTAGAATATTCGCTTAAAAAAATTTCCTGGGACATATTGGGGCTAGGGGAAACAAGAAAAGCAGACTGTTTCATCGAAGAACGTGACTGGTGCATACTATGCAACTCTGGAAAAACACAAGGTACGAATGGAGTAGGGTTTTTAATTAAAAAAGAATACAAGACCATGATAAAAGAATTTATAGGAATCTCTGATAGAGTCGCAATATTAAACATCCAATTAAACAATACGAACATTTCATGTATTCAAGCTTACGCCCCTACCGAAAAATCAAACGATGAGGAGTTAAAAAGGTTTTATGAGGATATAAGGAAAGCAAGAAAAAAATCTTATGAAAATTTAATCCTAATGGGAGACTTCAATGCGAAAATTGGCATACCTAGACAAAACGAAAACTTAATACTAGGTCAGTATGGATCCGATATACGAAACGAAAGAGGAGAGAGCCTTATTCAGTTCGCTCTGGAACAAGACCTCTTCATAATAAATACATATTTCAAAAAAAAGAAATGTCAAAGATGGACATGGAAGTCTCCAGATGGATTTACGACCAATGAAATAGACTATATCCTCACTAATAAAAGAAATTACTTTACGAACATTGAAGTATTAAAAAATGTGCAGTTCCCATCCGACCACAGATTGGTGAGAGGCACCTTAACACTGGAGAAAAAGAAAAAGAGTAGAAAAAATTATGGCAATAAAATATCAGCTCTACAATCGGTAGAGGAAAAGAAATTGTTCCTAGAAACTTTATCGTCACAATTAGAAAACATTATTATTTCATCATCCGTACAAGAATACTACAACTCTATAGAGTCAGTAATCACAAAAACTTTAAGAAAGGTCCGGGGCGAGGACAAAAATACTAAAAATAAATTCCAAATGTCACACGAATTAAAAAGCTTAATACTGGAGAGACATGAGTTGCAGAACAATAAACCTCTACAAGTTTTTGAAAAAAACAGACTAAGCTTCCTCTATAAAAAAATCAATAAACAACTATATAAAGAGTACCACACCTATAAAGTAAAAACTTACGAAGAATGGATCGATAAAACAGGGGGAGTGAAAAAAGCTAATAAAATATTAACATCTAAACGAGATTGGGTACCAAAGTTAAACATTAATGGAAACTGCACAGAAAATAGTGACACAATTATACAAATTGCAACTAACTTCTACCAAGATCTATACCAGAACAAATCTAATATCAATGCTCACTGGGAGTACGATAACCAAATTATGATAGAGTCACAATGTTGTAATTTCACTCGGACAGAAATCATTCATGGAATAAAACACCTACAAAAAGAAAAAAGCCCGGGTCCAGATAAAATTGTAAATGAGGCTCTTAAAGCAGGCGAAAAATATCTCACAGAACATCTATGTATGCTTTTTAACCTTATTCTAGAAAAAAAACAAATACCACATCAATGGACGGAGTCGGAAATTATTCTTTTATATAAGAAAGGGGACCCTACAAACATTAGCAACTACAGACCTATAAGTTTGATGTCTTCGATATATAAACTTTTTTCATTCTGCCTACTTAAAAAGATTAGTAGCACAATAGACAAGAAGCAACCTGTAGAGCAAGCTGGTTTTCGCCCAGGATACAGCACAATTGACCATCTTCAAGTAATAACCCAAGTAGTAGAGAAATTCAAAGAGTATAATACCCCGCTCTACATTGCATTTATCGATTATCAAAAAGCATTTGATACAATTTCACGTGACTCTATCTGGCATGCTTTAAAATACCACCAAGTTGACGAAAACTATATTGACGTTATAAAAAGTATCTACAAACATAGTAAAAGCAAAGTTAAGCTAGATAAGACAGGATCAGGCTTTAATATTGATAGAGGCGTAAAACAGGGGGACCCTATGTCGCCAAAGCTTTTTATAGCCGTGCTAGAGCTGATTATTAGCCAGCTGAAATGGAAAAATGGCGGCATTACCCTTAATAACGCAAAATTAACCCATTTAAGGTTTGCAGACGACATAGTCATGTTTGCTAATTCGGCTGAAAAACTGCAAGCCATGATGGAGGAACTAAATGCACAAAGCTTAAAAGCAGGACTCGAAATGAATCTCGAAAAAACCAAATTAATGACTAACTCCGCACAAAATCCCGTACAAGTAGGTGATCATAAAATATCTTATGTAGATGAGTATATCTACTTAGGGAAAATGCTGTCCTTCCGGGATGTTCACAGCGAAGAGATAGATCGTAGAATTGCAACTTCTTGGAAAAAATATTGGTCCATGAAGGAAATATTCAAAAGCAATATGCCGCTTCGGATAAAAAAGAAAGTGATGGACTCTACTATTCTACCCACTCTGTCATATGGGTGCCAAACATGGACTTTGACAGTCAGAAACTTACAAAAATTGTCTCGCTGTCAAAAATCAATGGAAAGAAGCATGCTAGGTATAAAACTCCTTGATAAAATAAAAAGCGATGACATAAGAAAGAGAACAAAAATTATAGACGTACTAGTACATGTAAGAAGAATGAAATGGCGATGGGCAGGTCATTGTATGCGTATGACAGACGAACGGTGGAGCAAGATCGCTACTATGTGGAGAGGACCGCATTTCGGGCAACGCACGACGGGCAGACCGCTCAAACGCTGGGCTGACGACATCGTGGCGACAGCGGGCCCACAGTGGGCCAAGAAGGCAGTAGATCGAAAGCTCTGGGAGAGCTTGGAGGAGGCCTATACCCTTTCGGGGCGCTAATAGTGTTGTAAACTTAGTTTCATAATATAATATTTTTTTTTTTTTCTTAATTATGTACATTTATTAGCAAATAAAAGGCTTTATAATTATAATAATAATCCTCATGATAAATTGTGATCAACAGTCTGAAACGATTTATTTTTATCTGAAAATATTACTTTTTGGCTAAGCAAGTATAATAAATGCTACGAAATAAAACACTGTTATATAAAATGAGCTAATTATATTACAAAAATTCAACAATTGGTGATGGTGATTGGACAACTTAAATAATAAATAGGTTCCTATATTCTCAAAATAAGTACTTATAGAACATTTGCAGTATCTAAGCAGATAGTAAATTACCAACATGAAAGTTTCTTATCTGTTCAGCATATTACCCGTTGTCCTAGGTGAGCAACAGAAGCGACGCGACGCGATACGACGCCATAGAAAATGACAGACGTATCTACGCGAAACGTAGGCCACGTAAAATGACAGCTGCTATTTGATACTGTCACGTCACGTTTGTCGCTCACGTAGTTAAAGGACAGTAACCAGGCACCAGCCATGGCTGAAACCTCACGCCAGGAACGAGCCAATTTAGAAATTACTAGCTGATGCCCGCGACTTTGTCCGCGCAGAAAAAGTTTTTTTTAATTCCCACGAGACTATCTTAATTTTTCGGGTTATAGAGTAGTCTATGTCACTCTCCAGGTCTTAACTATACCCATGCAAAAAATTTGGTCGATCCGTTGGCGCGATTGAACGAGATACTTACCAACAAACAACCACACTTTCGCATTTATAATATTAGTATGATACATACAATTTGAACCAGCCAGGAATCGAACATGGGATTTACCAATAATTACAATAGTTTCTAAACTTACATACATATCAAAAATTTTCGGAACCGGCAGAATTTGAACCTGCGTCTCTCTGAAATAAGAAACTTTCCTCGTGTGTGAAGCACTGTAATAAAATTATAAAATTACAATAGTGTTAACTACTTCGCCACGAGGTGGTCAATAACTACCAGCCATTAGCTGAATGATTTAAAAATCAATTGATATACTTAAGCTGAGTTTTTCTATGGAAAAAAAATTACGATTAAACTCAGTTTTAAGTCATTTTTTTACATTTTTGGAACAACTCAAAATGAATCATATTTTTACAATATAAAGAAATATAAATATATTCCCTTTATAAATGGTGATTTTTTAAAAATTCACATTATCGCTACAATACAATATTAATGATTCAATTTCATGATATTTGTAATAAAATTAGCCTATGCTAATTATTTGAAATCTACCTAATAAATTACAACATTATTCAATACAAAATACATAGATACATTAATTAGGTACATACTTTAATAATAATATTACAATCTGCTAAAATGACACTTCATTTTATAAGGATTTTACATACCTTAATATATATTTTTTTATCCACTTCAAATTAGCCCTTGACTGCAATCTCACCAGATGATAGTTAAGTGATGATGCAGTCTAACCTGGTAGTGGGATAACTTGTTTAGGGGTATGGCTTTAATATGACTGACATACCCCGAAACATTGGTATCTACATGGCATCGTACCGGAACGCTTACTCGCTTGGCGGTACGTCTTCGTCGGTAGAGTGGCAAATAAACACAGGTGAAGCCTCCCACCAGACCAGACCAGGCATTCCTGGTCTGGTCTGGTGGGAGGCTTAATTTGGGGATTTATCATTATAAATTCCCAAATTAACCCTGCCAGGGATCGAGCCCGGGACCACCCACTTTAAGACAGCAGCGCTCAGCACAGGAGAGGAGGTCGTCAAAATCTGAGGTTCAAAACTGAGTAAAATTTTCGTGTATTCTTAAATTATTTCATAGTAAGTATGTGCACTAATGATGAGATCTATAAAGCCTTGGCTCAGACTTTGTTTAGAGTTAAAACGAAATGGTCTTAAGTGAGTAACATAAATCTGTATCGTTTTAACCATGTCTTACGTCTAAGCAAAGTCAAAGTTCGCTCTAAAGATCTCACACGATCATATCAACATCTTAACCATACGCCACTCTCCTCTCGCAATGAGAAGGGTTCAGGCAAAGTCCACCACTCTGGCCAAGTACAGATTGGTGAAGTCTGCCAATTAATTATAATTTGAAATTTTTGTTAATTTCTGACAACTTTCAGGCATGCAGACTCCTCACAATGCTATTCTTCAACGTTATAAGCTAGCGTTGAATTTCTTACAATGCACATAATTTCTGTTTAATAACTGCCTCGTTGGTCCAGTGGTTCACATGTTCGACTGCGGCTGACGAGGTCCAGGGTTCGAGTCCCGGGTCGGGCCATAATTTTTTTGACTGGGTTGGGGGTTTGGGTGATGGGTTTTTCTGACTAGAAATTCTCAGTACTAGCCCGGAGTTAGGAAGTTGGCGGTGTTTCACCCCCGTGCCTCGGAGAGCACGTTAAGCCGTCGGTCCCGGTTATTATCACTAACATGATAATAGTTGTTAATGCCCGCCAACCCGCATTGGAGCAGCGTGGTGGGTCTAAGCTCTAATTCCTTCTCTCCTATGAGAGTGGAGGCCTGTGCCCAGCAGTGGGACGTTAATGGGCTGTAGTGGTGGTAGTGGTGGCACATCATTTCGAAGAGTTAGAGCCAGAGTCCTGGCTCATACGTTGGATAGGAGACTGGCGTTTGGATAGAAGCAAGTGTTAGGGGTCAAACAACTTTAACCCTAGAAGGAAAAAAGAAAGTGTTAGAAGAACTGTTTATAGTAACGAAATGCGAAGAGCTTAAAAGAGAGAATCTAGATGAAGATGATGATTTGGAAAGCTTAAGGTTCTCAGAGAAAGACATCAAAGATGCTGCAGATAGAATTAAGAGTGGAAAAGCACCAGGCCCAGATTTAATACCACCGGAAGTCATTAAACGGGTTATACTGAAATATCCTCCAATGGACTACCAATCCAATTATTCAATGGACTACTAGAGAAAGGAGAGTTTTCTGAAAGCTGGAAGATTGCAAAACTCATCCTCATCGATAAACCAAAGAAGTCGCTGCGCGAATCTACTAAATACAGACCAATCTGTCTAATAAACGTACTAGCAAAAGTTTATGAAAGACTACTTAATACCAGACTCACACCGGACATAGACAAAAATGGTGGACTTCAGGAAAATCAGTATGGTTTCAGGAAGGGTAGATCTACTACAGATGCAATAAAGCAAGTAGTTAGTATTGCAAGATAAGCCAAAGAAGAAAATAAATGGAATGGTTTAATTTTGGTAGACGTTCGAAATGCTTTAATGCGCCTGGCCAAAAATAATAGAGAAGTTGAAAAGGAGAAATATAAACAAATAATATATAATTAACAGCATAATAGACTACCTAGAACAAAGAGCTGTTCAGTTAAAAAATGGAGTCAGAGTAGAGATAGGAGGGGGTGTTCCCCAAAGTTCCGTTCTCGGTCCAACCTTGTGGAATATCTTATATGACGATGTTATGACAGTGGAAGTTCCAGAAGGGGTAAAATTAATTTGCTATGCGGATGATCTATCAGTGTCAGTGACAGCTAGGAACGCCGAAGATTTGATAAGGAAAGGGAATGAAGCCCTGCACGGTATTATGTTATGGATGACACACAATAAGTTAGAAATCGCCCCGGAAAAAACGGTTGCTATCATTTTCAATAGAAGATTAAGCCCAAATAACAACTTCACTTGTAGCAATACGCAGGTACACCCCACCTCAACAGTTACTTACCTAGGGGTGACTCTGGACTCGCGCCTGAACTTTGGTAAGCACATAAACGCGGCGTGCGAGAAAGCCCATCAATATTACCAAATACCCGCGGACCGAACTCACGGAAAAGAAGAACGTTAGCTCTTGCAATGCAGTCCACTGTTATGTATGCGGCTCCGATATGGGCAGTGGCTATGGACAAGGAAGTGCACAGGTAAACAGTGTTGATTACCCAGCGTATGATGGCTTTAAGAACCTGCTGCGCTCATAAGACTATATCCACCGATGCCGCCCTCGTACTGGCAGACTTAATCCCCGCACATCTCCTAGCAAGGGAAAGAGCACAATGTTACGGGATAAAACTGCCAGAAGAAAGAAGAGCCATCAGAGAAGAGACCCTTGCTAGATGGCAAGAAGACTGGGATAAGTCTACGAGTGGGCGTTGGACGCACAGGTTGATCGGAAATATAAAAGGCTGGGTGTCTAGGAAACACGGCACTTTGACATTTCGCATGACAGTGTCTCACGGGACACGGCCCACGGGGTGTTTATGCAGTACACGGAACGCATTAAAAAAAGAAACAATAGTAAGTGTATGAACTGCATACATCCAGTTGACGACGCTGAACATACACTGTTCCACTGTCCCCATTTTGATGACGAAAGAAGGAAGGTCATGGACGAGCTGGGAGAAGACATTGGAGTGGAGAGTCTCATAGACAAAATGACAGAGTCCAAAAACAATTGGTATATAGTGCAAACATTTATGGAAAATATTATTATGTTAAAGAAAGAGAAGGATGTGAGAGGACGGGCGTGGGTGAGACGGGCATTCGGCAGTAGTGGTAGGCCAATTTTGGCGGGAACATTGCTGCCTGGAGACAGGAGGGGTATTTAGCCGGTAGGAGTCTGGCACTATCTGGTCCGGACCGGATGTCCATGAGGATTTTCCCCTCCTACAACAAAAAAAAAGGTGTAAGGGGTCATCCATAAAGTACGTCACACTAATTTTGTGAATTTTTGACCCCTCCTCCGTCCTTGTCACAGTTGGTCACATTTGTGAGACCCCCCTCCCTAGTGTGACGTTACATATCTTGCAATTTTACATCTAGTAATTATTAAATTAAAACATCATTATTAAATTAAAACAGCACTTCCGAAATTCGTTTTATTTCTAATAAAATAGTTAGGTAATGCTAAAACTTGAAAATGTTTTAAAGTTTTTCGTTAATATTTCAAATTTGGCATTTTAACACTTAGATGACAAGATTTTGAAATGTGACGGCACAAAATTTAGTACCCCTCCCACCCCTTGTCACACAATGTCACACTTCGTCGATCCCCTACCCTCCCATTAACGTGGTCGTACTTTATGGATGACCCCTTACTTTGCGGAAGTCCTTGATGATCGAGGAACAAAAAGCTTAATTCTCTATAATCCGCCAATGATCTGGTGATAAAGACTTTACAATCATGCATTGTCGAGTCAACATCTCCTGAGGATGCTCCGCACTGAGAAAAAAACTAACTAAAATCCTGTTATTATAACTAAAATATTTGTAAATCCGTGGACAACTAATGTCGTGCAATATGAACAAAACGACTTTAGTAAATGCTTATTATTGAATACAACAAATATCTGTTTTGTTATTTCAAGTAATATCCGGATCAATGACGTCATACACACGTCATTGACACGAACAAAAAATTGTACTTGATATTACTAAATGCTTGTGTGGTTGCTAGCGTACATTTTGTAATTACAAATGCTCTGGTCACTAGAAATGACTAATATTATCTTTGATTTTAGTGTCTATTTTGCAATTCCAAATTAAGTGCTAGGTAGGAATTACTAATGACTTTAATTGATTTTAGTGTCTGTTTTGTAATTCCAAGTGCTAAGTTTAGTGCTTTAGTTGAAGCAATGAATTTTGTTTAATAATTACAGGTAAAAAATATACAGGCTGTAGCAGCTGAGGTGTGCAGATTTTAGGGGATTTTATGTTTCAATATGATTAGTTTAATTGCTTACTAGTACAGCAATTAAACTAATCATACTGAAACATAAAATCCCCTAAGATCTTGACACCTCTGCTGCTACAGCCTGTATATTTTTTACCTGTAATTATTAAACAAAATTCATTACTTCAACTACATATAAGTATCTATAGATTACATTATTACAAAAATTAAGCACTGTCACTCAGAACAATTATTAAATATTATTTGTTAATAAAGGGTTTTAACAATGCGTTTCAAATGTGAAGATAATCGCCATGTTACAAAAAATGACAGAGTGGATTCATATATGAGATAAACAAAGTTTAGTCTTTAAATTTGAAACGCATAGTACCTATTAGTATAACTACGATCAATAAAATACTCATTTATTATTATTAATTGGTTTTATTTCTTATATTATCTTAATTATATTATATATTAGGTATATTAATTATTATTAATTATTAAAGGTATTATATATTTGTTTATAATTTTCTTACTGTTTGATCATCAAATTAAGCTATTGTGGATTTGAGGTCACTGCTTGAAGCAATTTGGGTTATAAAACCGTCCCTTACTTCCGTCTTTGAGGGTTTCCAAGTGTCCTTCTTTTTGTTTCTTGTTGTTGGAATGTTCGACTGCCAATGCCAAGGCTCCAAACAATTGCGTATAAATGTAAGCTTTTCTTCCACTTCTTTGAATTCTGAAAATAATAATATGGATGCAAATACATACACAATATAACAACGTAGTGTAAAATTAATTTAATACTTTGAACAGTTTGGGTTTTTGATATTTCACTCCAATTTGGCTAATATTTGGCACGGGTTACTTTTTGTCAATTAAATATCCATTAATACCTAACAAATACTTTCTATGTTATTAATAAATAACAAAAAATGCATTTAAATGCAAATAGAGTACAGAAACAAAATATAACCAACCTGTATTATCATTTGCTTGTGTCTGAGGCCGTAAATTTTGTTGCTCAGGCTGAGATTGCCCACTATGTGTCGATGATAGAGACCGAGATCGAGATCGAGATCCTTCTATTATTCCCTTTTCTCTTAGAGTCCTTCTTTTATTATACACATAGCGTAGAAGCTTTCCTGACGTATTACGAGCTACACTTCTTACTAAAGCTGAAATATATGGAGTATAACCTGACAAATCGGGAACTTTTGCAACACTGTCCACAATAACGAATGAGGGGCAGGGGGCAGGGCGGGGGAGGCCTCGCTCTTTGTTGAATTTACAAATGAAATAATAATTTCAAAAAAGTTTGGATTGTGGAATTTACAAATCATTTGTAATAACATGGTAATTACTATTATCTTTTGTTGAAATCATAAAATTTTGCTTCTAGCCGTTATTAAATCATATTTTATTGAAAATACAAATGAATTAGTAATATCAAACATGATTGGTTTGCGAAAATCACAAATCATTAGTAATAACAATAATGTTTTGTTGTAATAAGTGAAGTTTGTAATATCGGACATAACTAAAATGGAATTGTAGGAATAACAGGGTCGGTTTTGTAATAATCAGTAATATTTGTTAATATAACAAAACTTTAGTAATTTTAATTACAATTTAGTTAATTCTTCAAATACAAATCAGTTTAGTAAATTTTGGTGGGGTCTTTTTTCTCCGTGCGGTGTCGGAGTGAAACGTACGTTGAGACTTGAGAGTAATTTGTGTGGTGTGGTGCGAATTGGGTATTTGACAACTAGTCAAATCAGCAACTTTTTCCAAACGTCAAAACGCGTGCTTAGTATGTATTTCATTTTGAATGAAACATTGCATAGTGACGTCATCAAAGTTCGACGCACTTTTTTACTTTAATCGATAGTTTAAAATAGTTATTCAACATTAAACTAACAGGGAACGTGGATATTACGACTTTTGGGAGATCCTCTATTTAATAATCACTAAAAAATAATTTATTTGAATAGTCTTCCAATTTGATGGCAGACATGATGAACGCAGCCAGCGTTCTGGGCACATTGCCTCATTACAGCGGCATAGATGATATTTTTAATGTTTAGTTTTTGACGTGACAACGTCTTATAAATTGGTTTGCCGGGTGACACTTCAAGAAACTGCGTTACGCTCCGCTCACGTTATGCGCTCACAATGAGAGCGAGTGAGAGGCACGCGTCCCTTCCACTCGGGCATGGTTAGCCCGCCTAAGAGCGAGAGAGACAGACATAAAAAGTGAAAGGCACGCGTCCCTTCCACTCGAGCACAGTTAGCCCGCCTAAGAGCGAGAGAGACAGAGCGAGAGAGAGAGAGTGAGAGAGATTTCATCCTTCTTCCTACTATACGAATGAATATTCACATTAAAATTATTTTACCACTCAAAGTCGTTGTCACGTAAAACTTTCGCCCGTATACCGACTTTACAGGCAACCAATTTTTTTTTAGTTTTTAATTTAGTTTTTATTAGTTTTAATTTCATATTTTTGTTACAACTAACATACTACAATTTGATGGCTAATGCGGCGGCGGCGGTGAATATCGCAAGCTTCGCGATATTCCACATAGATTTTTTTTGGCGGATTATAACGATTTAAGCTTCTTATTCCTTGACTGGCGTTTTAACCACTATTACCACCCAACTCTATATTCGTAGATATATTATAATTTCATGGTACATAATTACATTACGCATACACTAAAATATACAGATACAAAATCATCTTGGCCCTTAAAATTCATGTGCCCAGTATTTAGCCTGGCTTTGCTTACTAAACCACAGAATTCAGAAATGATTTAGAAGTGGTAAACTAGGTTTGGCATGTCAGTACTTGGGTTATTTTCTCTTTTCTCTCTATCACGCCTATTCCTAATAGGGATGATGCCTATATCAAAAAATAATTATTTCTAACTGATTGTTATATAGAGGGTCTTCCAAAAGACCTAAAATTAACATCCTTGGTTAGTTTTAAGTTTGATAACCATTTTAAAATAAAGATTTAAAAAAAAAGTTGAAATTTGATGACGTCACAACTGTGAATTTCATACAACTTCCATACTAGAAGTGCGTATTTATGTTTGATAAAGAGTTGCTGATTTGATTGAGTTGTCATCATCCCTATTATTGCCCTTAAGACGCCTTTCCAATATTCCAATAATGCTGTGGATTCTCAGATATAATATTACTCATTTAGCAAAAAGTACCTAAGCTGGATGACCAGTGAAGTTCTTTGAATGAGAACATCAGATACTTACCATTTCTATAACCTCAGAATTCTGTGTTTTAAAACGATTTGTTACATCATAATATTTTAAAATAATTTTATCACGGGTATTGGAGTATTCACTATACTATGTCTATAATATGTTGGTAGTAGCGCCGATTCAACCGAACCAGAACTAAACCAAAACAAAGGCCTTTATTGCTTATACTAGTATGGCCTTTTGCTTCACCCGCATTTGGGCGAGTCTAGTTTAGTTGACTGACTGGACTACATATTTTCAGTTTTATCACATTAGGTACTAAAAAATGATATGACGTATTGAATATTGATGCAAACTAATATACAAGCAAACAAAAAAAAATTGGCAGTCATATAATACTGCCGATAGAAGTGAAAACGAATATTTAAAATACTTAATTAAAAAAAATAATTAAATAATTAAAATATAAACCTTAAAACTAAGGGATTAAAGTTTAATTACAAATGTAGTATATTTATAATTAAGACCTCGTAACAACGCGAGGTGTCGGTGTCGGTGTCGCGAATCCACAAGTTTACCACCAAAAAGTCCACCAAAAAGTGCTCAAAGCGGCTAAAGAAGTTTTCACTTCAAAAAGCAGTACCAGTTTAGCTAAGTTTTCGGTGGATTATGTTTTGATTTGGTTTAGTTCCAGTCCACTCAAGTATCGGCCACTGTGAAAAGTCTCTAGATCAACTATAGGTTGTTGTTAAAGCACTTGCGGAGGACCCTTCCTCATCTTTTCGCCTTGGAGGCTGCGATGTACTCCTGAACTTTCGTCTGGAATTCCACTTTGTTTTGTTTGTACATCTCTGCCGCTTCTATGTTTAACGGATCCTCGAAATTTAAGAGATCCTGCAATAAAAATAAATAAAATATCTTCATGACATCCTGAAATATGGAACATGGAATTAATACATCGATCATTGTAATGGTTAAATAATGGTTTTTTTTTAAATTTTATTTTATTCCACTACAATTTAGCCCTTGACTGCAATCTCTTCTGATGGTAAGTGATGATGCAGTCTAAGATGGTGGCAGGGTAACCTGTTAGGGGTATGGCAGTTATATTAAACCCATACCCTTAGTCAGTACCTACACGGCATCTTGACGGAACGCTAAATCGCTTGGCAGTACGTCTTTGCCGGTAGGATGGTAACAAGCCAAGGCCAAAGCCATCCACCAGACCTAACCAGAGAAAATTTAGAAGTTATAAATTCCCAAATTGACCCTGCCGGGAATCAAACCTGGTTTTTAAATGAATCATACTTAGTCTAGGCAACGGGGCGGTCTGTTGTATGGAGACCCCCACATTGAATCCTCAGTCGATGAAACTTGGCAGGGTTTTAGTATTGTATGATCCAAAACTTACACAAAAATATCCACCAAAAAAAAAACCAGAAGTTAGGTTTTTATACCTAAAAGTACAAATAGCTTAATATTTTGAACTGAATAATATCTCGCTCCATTTTTTTTTTACCAAACTAATTAATAGCCTTATTATGAGGTACTCGATAAAAATCCAAAACATTATTTAAACGGACCTATTTTTTTTAAAGTGGTTTCCTTTTTTTGTCCGTAATTTCGGCAAAAAAATTGCTCATTGGATTTTTTATTTTCACATGTCCTTAAAATGCTGTTTAGCATAACGTATAAGCAAATCCAACAAAATATTTATACCAAAATCAATTTATCTCACTTCAAATTAAAATTATTTATAACTTGGTATGGAAAACTTCTCATACCTATTTCTTTTCTTTATTATAGTAGGTAGGCAAATTTACACTCAAAACCTAAATATCCAACAAAATATCCATGCAAAACACCGAATTAAACCGAACGTATGAAAACTAAACTGCGCTTACGCGATAATGTATCTTAATCCTTCTTATATTGGGTATAGTTTAGCGTGCGCGAGCGAAGCGTTGAAATCACAATCATAACATCATAATCATATTATTACTACAGTGTGTGTGTTATACTACGGGTGGATATGGTTGTCGTCACTCGTTAGCACTTACTGTCTTCTACAATGCAATAATAGCAGGCACTGGGCAGCACATCAGGTTTTACATTAGGGCTGCGATATTTTCGCACTGCCGGCCGTCCCTATTTCTATGGCGCGTTAATTAATTTTCATGATATCTTCTAAGATATTCATCTGAATCAAATGGTGTAAAGGGCGAATTTGGTCTATATTAAATACTTGAGATGACTAACCATTTTATTTTGATATGGATTAATACAATGTCAGGAAAAAACACCTTCGAAAGTAAAGCTTTGTTTTAGACCAAATCATAAAAATGGTTATTGTGAGACAACCTTTAAAGATAGATATATTTTTAACTTTTTGAGAGGAACAATTCCAACTTTTACTATTTACACAGCTCACACCAGCTCTCCGTGGATGAAGCTCTCAGATGGGACGATTTTTTCCTACTTCATTCACATTATTGCAATTTTCGTAGGGTTTTCTAATTTTTTTTAAATAAAATATAGCCTATGTTACTCGCTGATAAAGTAGCTTGCTATAAGTGAAATAATTTTTTAAATCAGTTGAGTAGTTTTTGAGTTTATCCATAACAAACAAACAAACAAACAAAACTTTCCTCTTTATAATATTAGTATAGATAAACAATATAGCATTACAGAAGATAAATTCAACTTTAATAAAAACCACTAACTGTAACGACTTGCCTTCAAGGTATATTTCCATAGTTAAATTAAGGGCCCATAAAAAATCTTATTTTTGAGCTTTGTTTGAATAAATATTTATTTCTGGTTATCATTAACACAGATCTAAAAAATCTAGCTAGGATAGCTAGTTCTTGATCTTGCAACATTTTATCTACATTTTTTGATGTAAGCACAATAATATTGTAAATCTTCAAATAGTTCCAAGATCAATTATAATGTATCGATAGTAACATAATGATTGAAAATAAACGATTTATTTATTTATTATTATTATTATTATTTAATTGATTTCTTCTCATTACTTCTAGGATTTGAGAAAATGTACTAATTATATTATGTTTAAGTTGGTATTTTGCACGCCAGAAATTGGCAAACTGCAGAAAGCCTTATTACTATAAACATATTTAGACTTTTATTGTAATTTGTAAGTATATATATCTATATATATAAAATTCAAAGTCCTGACTGACTGACTTATATATCAACGCACAGCCTAAACCGCTGGTCCTAGAGACATGAAATTTGGAGGGTGTGTTCTTTGTAGGTATCCACTAAGAAAGGATTTTTCGAAATTCTACCCCCAAAGGGGTAAAATAGGGGTTGAAATTTTGTATGAAAGTCCGTCATTTTTCAAGTTATATCCATGAAACTTTGTATTTGAGCTACCAGTTCAAAATGAAGAAACACGTATTTCGCCATTTTTGAAAATTCTACCCCCATAGGGCTGAAACAGGGGTTGAAAGTTTGTAGGAAAGTCCGTCATTTTTCAAGCTGTAGCCATGAAACTTGGTGTTTGGGATTTCGGGATGAAATGAAAAAATACGTGATTCATAGTTTTTGAAAATTCTATCCGCAAGGACGTCAAATAGAGAGTTTATCCTTCAATCACGCCGAAATAGAGCAACGGATCAACGTGATTTTTTGCATGGGTATAGTTGAGGACTTGGAGAGTCGCGGGCGTGCGCTAGTAATTATATATAATAAATGAATTGTACGCCATACGCCAATTTAAGTCACTGGGCTGCTGGGCATATTCAAAAATGCAGTTAAGAACCATTATCTTGCAAACTTAAGGCAACAAAAATTATTCTTTAAGCTGAGTTGAAATAAATATATTATAATACTTTTCAAAATTAACCCATACCTAATAAAATATACAATAAATTAGTTTAGATATCGATAGTAACATTTCTTGCCATGTAAATAATAACTAAGCATGATAAATCAAGTATGGTAACAATAACTATACATTGAGAAATTAAAAGAAGTCAGTAATATACTTAATTTTTATTGTTTTAAATTTACTTATAGTAATTTCGCTTCCATGTAAAGAAAATGTAAAAGTAACGCAATCCAAAATATGGCCCTTACGTTTGATAATTCATTTTTGAAAAATGTTGAAGAAGAGATTTATGTATTCATTTTCAATGCTCCGATTCTTGCGGGGACTGCGAAATCTGTGATTTTTTATAGCTATTAAATCAGGCACTTGCCTGTAAAAACCCATATTATACTTGCTCTAAATCTTCTTTTCTTTAGTTTTTTTCGGAGATGGTAAAGAATTTTAATTTTCATTAATTTTGTAGTTGATTAAAATAACCATAGATGCAGATAAGTAATTTAAATTGTAGTGTAGTAAATGCTATAATTTGATTTTTTCGCTTTGTGGCCAACATCGCTCTATTGCCATCTCTATTCTGGTACACTAATGAGAAAAAAAAATATCTTTCTCACTTTCTTTGCATCGTTTTGAGGCAAAGAATAACAGCTCCAAACAGACGATTACAAATGAAAATCTCGTTTTTTTTTTTTTTTTTTTATCCACTACAAGTTAGCCCTTGACTGCGATCTCACCTGATGGTAAGTGATGATGCAGTCTAAGATGGTAGCGGGCTAACCTGTTAGGGGCATGGCAGTTATATACCCAAATTGACCCTGCCGGGGATCGAACCCGGGACCTCCGCACGTTAAGACAACAGCGCTACACACTGCGCCACGGAGGTCGTCAAAAACACTACAAAACTTCTTTTAGACATACAAAACTTCTTATTATATTCGGTAACGCGGTGCGTCTAGAGTTGTCTTCTATATATATAATGCACTGTATGTCCCGGGAAAGAGATGGCAATAAAGCAATGTTGGCCGCAACGGGAGAAAATTATCATATTATATTTTATTTAATAAACTAGGTAGGTACTTACAGTTACTAAAATTTAACTTTCACATAAGTAATATTATGTAAATTTTTGTTATCTACTTAATTTTAAAAAGTACAGAAGAATTCTTAACAGGTTTACCAATATTTTTTTTGGAAAATAGTTAAGTAACTATATCGAAAAAATTGTAGCCAATACGTCTCCGTGGATTAAGTTTTTTACTTAACTCCTTAATTTTCCAAAATTACCTCCCCGGAATACAACCTATCTCTGTACCAAATTTTATCAAAATTGGTTGAAAAGATGGACCGTTAAAGCGTAGAAGACAGATAGATACAGATAGAGAGAGCGAGATACAGATACACTTTCGATTTCATAATATTAGTATGTATAATAGTTTTCAAATTAAAAGCTTTCAAAGATCACAAAAAAATTGTATGACCCCTTAAACAACCAAATGCGAGAATACCCTTGGATACAGTGCGAAGACACACCAATTTCAAAGACCATTTTGTGTTCGGACGATATAATTGTTACTTTACGGCTAGGGAAATACAATCGAGAACACAATGTAATCCAAATTTCATAATCATCACTGTGAGGCTAGAAACATTATATTTTAAAGCAGTTTTCGTTGCACAAACCAGTTTTAGAGCAATCAGTTACTTTAACGCTCAGGCAATACGGTTCAGAACGCATTGATCGTCATACTGATTGTCATTTGCAAAAGCTTTTGATTGAAAATTGAACTGTTGAATCAACGAAACACGGTCGGTTATCGAGTACAGGCTCGCGTCGCCGTAGGCATATTATCTCGGTCTCAGGACGTCACCACGCTCCTGCTTCCCCCGATTAATTAAATACAAAATATTTCTTTAGACAATGATTTTAGTTTTTAATGCGTTTGATTTTATTATATTTGATATTTTAATAGTTGATAGGAAAAAAAATATTGTAATCGTATCAATAAAAAAAATTGACGGAGAAATTTTTCACTACGAATAAAAAGGTAACTTTTGAAAAAAATATAGACTGATAGTATATTTGTTGGATTTTAAATTTTTAGGTATTAAACGGCAATAAAAGGACATTCCAGTGAAAAGTTTCAATGAGCAAATTTTCCAATGCAAGTAACATTAAAAAAACATATTTTTTCAAAATTTGATTGTTTCATCTTCGAGTATTTGTTGGATATTTCTTATTTAGTTTCCATACCTTTACATGAATGTTTCAAGTGAAGAAAGTTTTGACGGATCATTTTTGCGGACCAAGATATTAGACATAAAAGAGTTTAGGTAAAAATACCTAACTTCTGGTAAAATTTTTTGTTGGATATTTATAAAATACCTTTACGTTATGATACTTTATCATACTGTAAAGTTTCATCGTCTGAGGAATTACTGTTGGGGTCCACTAGCTTCCTTTCCTAGACTAACTAGGCATTATTATCTCAAGAAGACTCCAGCAATCTTAATATATAAAAGAAAAGGTGACTGACCGATCTATCAAATGCACAGCTCAAACCACTGGAAGAATCGGGCTGAAATTTAGCATGCAGATAGCTATTATGTAAACATCTGCTAAGAAAGGTTTTTTTTAAATTGAACCTCTAAGGGGGTACATTATGGGTTTGAAATTTGTGTATTCCATGCGGACAAAGTCACGGGCAAAGATAAAATGCAATACAGACCCACGATATCGGCGCATAACAATACAATATTATCAACCTTTGAACTGAACCATAAAGATGCATGTCAGTGCATATAAAATACACTGTGTGCATAGGCTCTAATAAAAGTTAAATTAGAAGCTTTTAATAAGAACTGCCGAGTTTACCCCAGCTGAGTTTGTTGTGGGCTCTTCTCAGACCTGGGCGCGTTTGGAACCCTCGTAGCTTTAGTTTTAAGATACCGTAACAGATTATCACCATCATATTTTTATGTAACTGGACGTCAATAAGTGTAGTGCATCTAACTAAATTGAATAAATATTTATGACTATGACTATGACTATGAACTCTGTTGTTTGTAATTAGTTACCGTAAATAATGAGTTGAGTCCCCACACAACATCCTTCAGTCTCCGTGTGGGCGCCCAGCCGTGTTCATCTATAGAGGTCTGTCGCAGCAGTGAAAGACAGATGTCTCCGTCCACATTGATGTTTGGATGCCACAGCCTTGTAAGGCATTTTACTTTTGGAGGCTGAAATGACACAATGATGCCATTAATAATTATTGGCAAATAAGCAACTATGTAAAAGGGAGGGCACTAACTTCCATAATACATTTTTTACTTTTCTGGAGTTTGGAGATAGAAGCCAAATTATTAATGTGAACCATTGTAACTTGAGATAGTTTTTTTTAATTATATAATGTAAAATTTAAGTAACACATTCAAACTATATTGCAGTTCTGCCCCCTATTCTCTAACTCAGAGGCAATCACAAAATAAAAGCCACTGATATAGGTACTTATATATTTTTAGTCCATTGAAGGTTTGCTTTGAAAATGTTATTTTTATTTTATAGCGAACCTTCAATACAAAACCTTAAATACGTAAAAATACATATCCAGTGGCTTTCATTTTTTGATAGCCACTGAGATAAATAATAGGGAGCCTACCACATTATTATCCCAAGTCAAAGCTAACATTATTTAAAAACAGAAGGGTCACAACCTTGAAGAAAAGAACATGCAGCTAAAAATTCACAAGACTATCATATAAAATAGATTATTGAAACCAAATTAGCAGTGCTAAGGGTCTACTCCTATAGCTCTATCTTGCTAAGCTTGTCATCTTCAAACTTAACATACAAATGCAATACAGTAATGTTGGTAGGTATTTGAATGGTAAATAATGTTGAGTGAAATCGACGCAAATTCCCTCCTGTGAGGAACTTGGCATTATCACTTGATGCTAAGTAACACTGTAGAGACTTCTTACCGCCATATTATAATCTTCAGTCACAAATACGCTAAATTTGAATTTGCCACCCGACCAGTATCCTTCGTCTGGTGCAACCGTCAATATGAACTCGCTTAACAGGTTAGGATCTTCAAAGTTCACAGAACACGTCACCGGAAGGTTCTCGTTCATCTCCTGAACTTCTTTCACTAACAACTTATCCCTAACGGATATTCTTTTTACAGGTTCCACTGTGATTCCATTCGGTGACTCCGTATGCTCCTTTTTCAGCTTCCTATTGAGCGTTATCATTGTTTGCAAACTAAATTATCTTATAAATAGTGAGATCCTTGTGGTATTATTGAAACATGAATTACTTTTTGCAAGAATTTCGTTTTGTTTTGCGAATTTCCTTCTAGAATTTGCACCCGCTACCCGATGCACCAAAAGAATTATCAAATCAAATTAGCAACTTGTCAAATGTCAAAACAAAACAGCTGTGCCTTCCTTTTTTTATTAACTGGCTTTATAGCCCTGGCACCTGGGTCGTTATATAGCATGCTGTGCCTGCCAGCCTGCCGCAATCGCAAAAACCTTTTATTATGTATTTATGAGAATATAACTTTATTTGAGTATAAAATGTAACATAGCGTTCTCCTATAAACTTATTCAAAGGCAAAAACAAAGACGAATTTCAGACTACTGAGCGCAGTCTATGCTATGACACAAGTGCTCGCCTTCCATGGCATAGGGCTTTTGCTTAGATTAAAGAAAAAAATGGGCTTTGTTCCCTAGTCGAAGGGCTTTTGTCTGTGGTTTATGACACACCGATGACGTAATTAAAACAAAAAAACCGGCCAAGTGCGAGTCGGACTCGCGCACTGAGGGTTCCGTACAAACCTGTAGTAAGTTTTAAGTTATTAAAAAAAAACTACTTACTAGATCTCGTTCAAACCAATTTTCGGTGGAAGTTTGCATGATAATGTACATCATATATTTTTTTTAGTTTTATCATTCTCTTATTTTAGAAGTTACAGGGGGGGGGCACACATTTTACCACTTTGGAAGTGTCTCTCGTGCAAACTATTCAGTTTAGAAAAAAATGATATTAGAAACCTCAATATCATTTTTGAAGACCTATCCATAGATACCCCACACGTACTTATGGGTTTGATGAAAAAAAAATTTTGAGTTTCAGTTCTAAGTATGGGGACCCCCAAAATTTATTGTTTTTTTTCTAGTTTTGTGCGAAAATCTTAATGCGTATAATCTACTTAACAAGTTTCAACAGTATAGTTCTTATAGTTTCGGAAAAAAGTGGCTGTGACATACGGACGGACACACAGACAGACAGACAGACAGACATGACGAATCGGGTTCCGTTTTTGCCAAATTTGGCTACGGAACCCTAAAAAGATCTGTGGTGGTCTCTCTGGTTACTAGCTTTTGTTTCTGGTCGGTGACTGGTTACTAGTAGGGATGTTCATGTAAAAAAAATATCGATATTTTTATCGATATAATATATCGTAGTGTTCTATCGATACTTTGCGATATATCGTACAAATATATCGATATTTTGGATATATCGTAAGGGATTTGTATTTAACTAGTCTATAACATTGAATATTAGATAGGGTTCAGGTTAATATGAGTAAAACAGAGTGCAGAAACAAATCAACTTTATTTATTTATAAATCCCAATACTTTGACCACTTGACACTTTGGGAAATTGACCACAAGATAATTAAAACTACATATTGGGGAATTTCATGCAAATACTAAAGCATTAAATTATTTATTGTTTCATGCTAATAAATAGTAATCTTTGATAGCAATTTAAGATCACGTTATACTTACTATATTCGAATCGTAAACTGTAGTAAACAAAACAGATAATAATTGTCACATCTCGCTTCTTTTGTACAACTGAATAGTGGCCGTTTTTATATATCTTTATGCACACTAACTGTATTTACACATTTTGTAAACTGTATTAAACAAAACACACAACTTTTATTTATAGGTTATTTTGTACTGAGAACGTAGCGAATAATCACAAACCACAGATTAATTAAAGATATAGTACGAAGCCACAGATCATAAACGAAGTAGGTAGTAATTTATACAGATTATAAATTACTAGTAGTGCTGCGCAGCCTCACGGAGAGTAGAAGAATTTCGTGTCTTTGCGTTTTATTATTGTGAACAACTTCATTACAGACAGATATAATCATTTTAAAAAAAAAAAATTATAAAAAAAAAAGGAATGGAATGTGCTTTTAATTTCTTCCGATAATTGATATATCGAATGAAATATATCGATTGTACGTACCGATACTAGATGATTCGATAATATCGGGTTGCATCGATATATCGCATACATATATCGATATTTTACGAAATATCGATTTATATCGCGCACCCCTAGTTACTAGTCTCTGGTGGTTGTAACTTTTTCGCTGACTGAATTTCTGAAAACTAAATCTAAATCTAATCGAAACAAACAATAGAATAAAATATTGTTCAATAAAGAGTAATGGCAGAAATAGCGTGGCCCTGGCAATATAACTTTCCACCTTTCTTTACGTAAGTAAATCTGTTTGTTTATTGCTAAAAAAATATTAATAAGTACCTACCTCAAACTCAATAAACTTTGTGGGAAAACGATGAGTCTTATCGGGAAAAAGTATAAATATATCAACGAAGGAAACGCTCACATTGTTTTACACGTAAGAGACACCGACTATGTGGTACGATTAATAAAAGAAAATGGGCATGCAACAAATCTGATTACAGTTTCTAACTCCGTAAATTTTGTTAATTTAATCATGGTTCCATTGATTTTTGGTTCTTACAACTACTCCCATGAAGTAATTACGCTGTCTGCTGAAGAAATAGATAATTTATCTGTTGATTTGAAGGAAATACGACCAAAACACAGACAAGTAAAGTCAGTTTTCAGTATATTTGCTATTAAAGCTCCTAATTTAGCCATGTTAACTCCAAACAGTAACAATTATTGCTTAGAATTAAAACCTAAAGAAGGTTATTTAACAGAGACCTTCAAGACTAACTCAAAATGCTACTACTGTCTTAAACAGTTTTTGAAAATGAGCCAAAATCAAATTGAACGCAAAAGTGACTATTGCCCATTAGATTTATTTTCTGGAAATAAAACAAGAATGAAAAGAGCATTATTAAACTTATTGAGAAATCCACAGAATAATTTAAAACTATTTAAAAATGAGAAAATAGTCCATAATGAGCACTCAAACTTGAAACACTTTGAGGATTTTATCAAAAATAATCTTTTTAATTCAGTTAATATATTTCTGGATTTTATTATGGAAATACTACTAAGCAATGGAAAATCTAACCTTATTGTTAAAGAGTCACCAGAAACAACAATAAAAAAACCTGAAACCTGTTTATATGATGAAAATGTAGTTGCAAAAAGTTTCCTTCACAAATTACTTGATATACAAAAACTAACAGAAACATTAGGAATAGATTCTGCTGAACAAGCAAGTGAAGGTTTTGAATATGTTCCAATACTACTCAATCAGATAAAAGAGAATAATATAGACTTAACAAACGAAAATGATAGAGAAAGATTCTTGAATATTGTTGATGCTAAGCATCTAGCCTTAATATCAGCGGTTGCTAAAGACTGTTCTATTATGATATCATATTCACTGGCAGGTAATGATAGCTTACCATCTGTTCAATTGGGTGAACAGTCTGTTTACTATAGAGTTTCTGTTACTGACTTAGAGCCGAAAGCGGCAAAAACTTTGGCTAAAAGAAGGAAAACTGATAAGTTGTTACTAGAAATTTATGAAAAGACATTGAAACTAAATTGAAGTAAGTATGAGTTTCAGGGTGTGATAAACTTATTTTAACTCTTTTCTGAAGTTTTTAAAAAGTAATGAGTTCAACAGGGTTACTTCTCAGTCTATTGTTTCAAAAAGAGAAACGCAAAATATAAAATAATATTATTTTGACAAGAAGACCAGTTTTATTTTTATTTTGGAGAAAAAGAAAACAACCATTTGCCACATATCAAAGTTAAAAGGATCATTTTTTCACCTAAATGCTACTCTTCATATCATACCTAATTATTATTTATGTATATCTGTAGAAATGGGATTTAAAAGAAAACTAGCTGATGCCCGCGACTTCGTCCGCGTGGATCGAGGTTTTTCGGTTCCCGCGGGAACTCCTTAAATTTCCGGGATAAAAAGTAGCCTATGTAATATTCCAGACTATAATCTATCTCTGTGCCAAATTTCATCCAGATCCGTTCAGCCGTTCGGGCGTGATTGAGTAACAAACATCCATCCATACATCCATACATTCATCCAAACTTTCGCATTTATAATATTTATTTGATTAACAGTTTTTTTCTTCCAGAATCCAACCACACTCAGAAACCAGAGCGAAACAACTAGAAGCATGGCAACAGTTAATAGCAGAATACTTGAAATCTACAAAACAATCCACCATAGATATAAGAGAATCACAGAACAGTCCATTATTTAATAATTTGTCTATTAATAGAAAATTATCTCAAGAAGCTATATTAACTATCTTAGAGGATATGGCCAAAAATGGTAGAGCAGCACCTGTAGATAAGAGTAAAAATGTATGGGAGATATATTGGCATTCACTTGATGAATGGGGTAACATGATATACAATTGGGCGAGCTTGAATGGTATGAATAATACAGTCTGCACACTCTTTGAGTTGCAGGAAGGTGATAATTCTGTGGGTGAAGGTATGTTTAACATTCCATTATTTATTATATTGTAAAATTGGTCCTAACAAAATGATACTACTTTCTAATTACATATCTAAATTGATTTGATTGATTTTGATGCATTCAGTAAAGTTAATAATGTTAATGGTTGGTTATTATCTGTTCAATCTAAGTCACCTGATGTCGCCAGCACTCTGCAGAGCCCTAAGATAGCTGGTATCATAGAACTAAGAAAAATTATCTACTAACTAGCTGATGCCCGCGACTACGTCCGCGTGGTTTAAGTTTGTTTGATTCCCTCGGGAATCCCTAATGAACTCCCTAATTTTCCGGGATAAAAAGTACCTAGTCTATGTCACTCTGCAGATCATCAACTAGACCCATGGAAAAAATCAAGTCGATCCGTTGCTCCGTTGCGGCGTGATTGAAGGACAAACCAACAAACAAACACACTTTCGCATTTATAATATTAGTATGATGTAAATTTCAAATAATGTTGAAGTGTAGGATGCGCTTATTATCCATATGCTTATGTGCATATACTTTAATGTGTAAATGGATCTGTCTCCCTCTTACACTTTCACTGCTCAATCACTGTACCAATAATTACCAGACCATTCTTAAGGCTACTTTCAATCCTGAGATCACAATTATTTTGAAAATTCGTGTTATGTGTTTTAAAAAAAAACCTAAATCCATACAGGCAACAAAAAGTTATTAATAAATTCTTATTTTACAATTTCCAGAATTCCATGGTCTCGGCATGAACATATTAATCAAGGCATTGAAATCATTAGAAATGAGAGGCAAATGTGAACTAATGGAATTTGATCATAACCAAGGAGTGAAGTTCTTCTAAGCCGTCTGTGAGATTATTAAGTCTATAGTGAGAACATTTTCTATTGAAATGTTGATGCATTTTTGTTAAGTTATTATAATATTTGTGATTGTTGAAATATATTGCTTGATATTTTAATATTTACTACCTGTTTCAGTCTCACTTTTACCTTGATGTTTAAAGTTGACCATGTTTGATTGTGTGTATGTAAGTTTGTGTGTGTGGATTTACAAGAGGGGTTTGATCCACACTGGACTAGTTTAGAAATTCAATATTTCTTTATTTTGTTTAGATAATCGAACCCAGGAACAACTCGTACAACAGGAAACAAAATCAAGAGCAATTTCAAAAAATTTATTAATAGCTACCGATCAATAGGTGTAAAATTGTACAACTTCAAAACTGACTTTACACTAGTAGGTAGGTAATAATTGTATCTACAAATATTTACTTATACATATAATTTTACAAATATTTTGTAAAAAGTGCTTACAACTTAATCTACGAAAAATCCTCAATTGAGTCACATATTTTTGTCAATCCATACTGTAGGCCCTACATACGGGTCACCTTCGGTAAAGAGAGCTGGATATTTTGAGTTAAGAATTTGAAGACGTTTGGAAACTTTTGGCCATAATATACATACATATTACATACATATTTTTGGTTTTTGGTAAGCCATTTGTTTTGAGGCCAAATATCTTTGAAACCTGCATAACGTGACTCTTTGTGACATTTTATGTATATGACCATTTTTTGTTTTCCCGTAGCAGAAATATTTGCCCTCAGTAGAACTATCGAAAAATAGAGATAAACTTAAAAAATTAAAGTTTTGTTCTGAAAAAAAATTTACAAACAACTCGAACGCGTGAGAAACAAAAGTAATTCACCGCTGCCTACAAAGTACAAAGCAAAGAGCGATTCATAAAGCCAACTGAATAATGAAGAGGGTTCAGAGCAAAATAAACTCTCGCGCGTAGTGACTAGGCATTATCTAGCCTGCACGCTCGACCTGCTCGCGAGGTATTACTATTGGTTCGAGGTCGTTTTCGAGTTTTGTTTTTCTCCATTGTAAATCTTTCATTTTTGGATTCTAATAATTAGTTTTTTAATAAATCGGTTGTACTATCGAGGCAAAATCATTTGGCTGCGGTAAAACAACCATTAACAGCATGAAAATAATACAAAAACAAAATGGCGATCCGTCCGCATATATACCTATATGCCTATACTTCGCTTTGCCAAAATTATTGAAACGCCTTTGAATAATCATTTGATTAGGTATGCTAGTTTTCAACTACCTAAGTAGGTACATAGTAAATATTTAATAGTTTTAACCTAAGTACCTAATTGGTCTAATTTCCAGAATAGGTCATTCTTCAACCACCGTGGACCAAATTCAGAAGTAGGTAAGTATTTATTTTATTATTCAAGAATCATATTATTTACACGTACATACCATGAATTGGGTATTTGACAACTAGTCAAATCAGCAACTTTTTTTCAAACGTCGAAACGCGTGCTAGAGAGTTTGTATGAAATTTTGAATTGTGACGTCGTCAAAGTTCAACGCACTTTTTTACTTTATTTGTTAATAGTTTTAAATGGTTATTCAACATAAAACTAACAGGAGCCGTGGATATTACGACTTTTGGGAGAGCTTTTATTTAATAATCACTAAATAATACCTAATTAATTTATTTGAGTAGTAGTCAAATACCTACCCAATTGGTTGCCTAATGAAATCTTATAGAAAAAAATTGAACGATTTGTTCTGATTGAGTCTGTTTATTCAGTAAACACTTAAAAACTAAATCATTGTGCTATTTGAATATCAAAGGGCCCCACACCAAATTAAATAGATCTACTTTAAAATGGTAGAAATTATGGTCCATTGTATATTATTTAAGGTATGTTCATTATATTATTATTATTTTAGTAACAACAAGTCAAACAATCTAAGCCTTCATAGTAGCATACAGTAATACATATACCTATACAAAACTAAAGGCGTGTCCAGACTATGAAATATGTACCTACCTATTTAATATAACAATATATATATGGTGACTGGTGTTATCACACATATATAGCAATATAGGTAAGTATGGTAATTACCTAGTTAGTAAAATATTCATAACATAGGTACTTGGTAGCTATTTATGACATGATATAATAATATATTAGAATAATAATTGTGGACACACCTTTATTAGGCAAAAATAAATGTATATTTTTGTTTTAACGCATAATAATACCTACCTATACCACATTGTACAAAAATTATAATTAGACACTATAATATATAAACGTAAGTATATATAAAAATAACAAAACGCACTACTCTAGTTATGACTAAGTGAACAATCAGTCTTTAAATAAAATACGCTTAATATTTTTACCAACCTATAGGTACGAACTAGTTACGTGTAAAAACTCAACAAATAATTAAAAAATGGTACATAAGTGTACTTATATATTACAACAAACATTTTATATGTTACTATTTAGGTTAATATTCTATATTTATACGTAATACGGTCTATAATTTATGATATAAATTGTGTATAAAATGTCAACTGCCATTGTATTTTATATAATTTATAATATCTCAACTATGACTCTAGAAAATATTCATATTTCCGTGATTGTAGTCAAAGATTAATTTGATTATACAAAAAGTTCTTGACTATTTCTTAAAAAACGTGCTTCACGTTGAGCGCACAGTTTTATTATATGTACTTAAAATTTTATTAAATATTATGCTGATAGCTTAGGTACGTAAATTGAGATAGTTGGGGTGAGACACCTACAAATCCAAAGATTGGCGCACTCGGTAGGATGCGTGCGTAGAAAAAAGAGACTCCGTTGCAAACTTGATAAATGTTATCGATAAACGCTACAACAACCGTCGCGTGTCGAATCGTTCCAATCAATACCAACAAATCCCACGTTAGACGTTCCCAACCACAGCCACCTTAAAGGGGACCCTAGACGGTCATGCGGCATGACATGCGTTACGTGCTGTCATGCATGCATGACAGCACGTAACGCATGTCATGCCGCATGACCGTCTAGGGTCCCCTTTACTTACAAGCCATGCTGTGAGAAAGCTGGCAACGTCGCTCGTGAACCGACTTATGAAGTCTATTTGGACTATTTGCAAAGAAGAGGTCTGTCACTCCCTAATGATTCCGTGAAATTTGTAAGCTATCATTTATATGTACTACTACTGTTTAGTTTTTATTATTCAGAATGCTGATTTAACAATTATTTACTTTAATTAAAATGATGCCCGAGGAATTTTAGCAGCACTAACGATTTTACGAGCCTACAATCTGCAATTTTTGCATTGATATAGATGCACCATACCTACCATACATAGATTTATTTATTTATTTACCTATTTATTTAGATAAATGCACCATACCTACTCGTAAATCATTCAGTATCTCTGAAATCTGAATCTGAAATCTCTGAAGTCATTATTCTGTACTGTACTGTAATATGATTTTAAATAATTTTACAAAAAATTTGAAAATTTCACAGACTGAAAAAAGTTAAAATAACAAAAGGGAGCTTAATTTTAAATTTTATTATTTTGATTTTAAAAAAAACCTGGTAATATTTTAAATCTGGTTTTGTCTTCCTAGATTATCCTTATAATTTACCTGCTTATAATATCTTAGCTAGTTGGAATACTGTTGGATAAGTTATATATACATGTTATATATTAATACATGGAATGCCTAGTGATATTATTAATACATGGAACCATTTAAAATTAGGTATGTATTTCACTATATACTCACCTATGTGTATTATGACTCTAATATGCTATGTAGGTGCTATAAATATAAAGAATATTATGAATGCGACCGTGTGTTTGTTTGTTGGTTTGTTCTTCAATCACGCCGCAATAGAGCTACGGATTGACGTAATTTTTTGCATAGGCATAGTTGAGGACCTGGAGAGTGGCATACTTTTTATCCCGGAAAATTAGGGAGTCCCCGTGTGAATTACACAAACTTATTCGCGGGCATCAGCTACTATAACTAAATATTTATTGCAAAAATAAATTAAGTTATAATATATGTATTTTCATATATTTCATATAAAATACAACACATATACAAGGCTTGCACTAGTACAAATTGCTACTCAAAGTTAAAACAATCGGTTCACGCAAATCATAATTGCGACGTTGCCAAACTTAACAGCATGGCTTGTAAGTAGGTAAAGGAGACCGTGTCCCAACGCGTCTTTTAAATAACTTTAAAACATACAACATATTTTAAGTTCATTCACAAATGCTCACTACATTCAAGAGCTTGGTTACAGTATCCGTTGGTCGCCGTGCCGTTCGTTCGTTCCAACGTGCCGTTGGTGATGGTGCTGGGTCCATTGGGAATGTTACCGTTGGTCTTTTCGTGTGCCAAGTCGTCGGCCGGTGCGACTGCGTTGTTGCTACCGCCTGGTGGTCGGTAGAACCACCACGCGAGAAAGAAGAATAATACGGAACAAAATTTTCCTACTAGTGCTAGGGCGAGCATATACCTGAAAAAAAGGGATAATATTTACTAATATAGGTATTTATAATCTGTAATACCGAAACCGTATTGAATTGATTTTAATGGCACCGAAAATCGTTTTAGGGTTTCAATTTAGGCCATGGGTAGTTAGAGTTTGGTTAATTAGTTGGGTAATTTCAGTCAACCTTGTTGCAATTAAATGAATTCGAAATGTTTGAATTTCATAGAATCCATAGAATATGAAAATCTAAAACTGGGCAACATATTGGGCGCCAATTTGGTTTTAAGCTCTGAAAAGGGCCTTTCTCTCTCTCTATAGTTACTGATAATGGTACCTGCTCATGTGTAAGTTATCGTAAAGTTGACAGGCGCCGTTCGCCCACAGTCGACAAGAGAGGTCGATGAGGAATCCGAAGATGAGTGGGGCGGGAATCGTCCCTAGCAACCGCACGAGGATCCACTGGATACCCAACGCGAATGACCGCTGGTCTTCACGCACGCATCTATTGGTGAAAGAAAATAAATGAAAGAAAATAAATAGAACGTTAAACACTTTAGGTAGGTATCTTAAGGGCTCAGGGTCATATCATTCGCTAAATAACAGACTTAGTAAAATGTCAAATGGTGCTAAAATAATAGTAATAATAATAATCTCTTTATTTCAGGCTAGATATACCCATTACAAACACAAAAACACATCTTATCTAATTTAAAAGTTAATTACAAAAATACTTATACTATGTTAGCTTACAAAATACTGGCTTAAAACTACCTACTTATGGTCTACCAAAACGCAAACACCAGGTTTGGTCCGCCTTGTGCATCATTCCAGCACCTCCAGAGAGGGCTGTCCAGCTTAACAGTGTTTGTGCCAAGGATGGTGTTAAGTTTTTTCACTAGCGGAATTCCGATGGATGGTATTTACCTCAAGGTAGCGGAAAGCGCAGGCATGGTTGCGAGGAAGGTGAACAGCATGACACAAAAGGAGAGGAACACGAAGAGCCACAGGTAAGGGCACTCCGAGTCGCAAGCGCTGTTGATCGCCGAGTACGATATAGATGAGTTGTTCTCTACAAAACAAAATACACTTTTTATTTACGGAGCAAAACTTTAGGCTTCTTAAATCAAAGAATGGAGCAGTCGATAGAATTCTACCGTACCTACCTGCCGGCGCGGCGTAGGCTCGCATCCTATCGACTGCGCCATTCTTTGATTTTAATTCGTTGCATGAAATAAGGTCATTTCTTGCAACGTCGCGAATAGTATTTCGTTATCTGTGATTATGGCATGCACCGTGTTAATGAACAGGTAATCTGTGGTTGGTGTGGAAGGATAAAAATCTTAAAACAGTAAATTATAAAGGGAATTTATTTGTCAATTATTATTATCAATGTAGGTAAGTACCTACTCGTCGTCGTCAACCGATAGTCACGACTCACGATCCACTGCGGAAAACCGTATAATATGTCGTCTATCAACCTAGAGAGGTCTACCAACGCTTTTTCAAATGCGGGATGTTTTAAGAGCAAAAGAAAGTCACTAACCTTCGTCAAAGTAAACGGGCAAAGTGTCGCTAGTGATACAGGCGCACTGTTGGTAGAGCGTGTTCGGGCCGCGGCGCAGTGCGCGCGCGCAGCCGGCGTGGCACGGCGACGGGTACATGCGCGCGTCCGCCCCGCACACCGCCGCTAAGCGAGACGCGCTGCAGCCGCAGCCTGCGTTGCATTCCGCTGTTAGCCTGTCGGCACTGTTGACAACGACATTACATTAAATACTTCTATGTATGTCCTCCCGACCGAATATCGGCCGGCGCGCGACGGCCTATCTTCATCCATCTACAGATTAGAAGCTATCTGCGCGGGAGATATTAAAGTGCACAAATGTGTATCCAGGTGCACTCTTTATTCCTTTACTCTCATAGCTTGATGTGACGGAAAATCCAACACGACTGGAGAGAGATCAGGCGCAGGACCGACGGCTTTACGGGGCTGAAACACCGCCAACTTCCTAACTCCGGGCTAACTATATTAAGTACCTACTTAGTTAGTCTTAGAATTTCTTGTCAGAAAAACCGAATACTTGTTATGGCCCGGCCCGGAACTCGAACCCGGGACCCGTTGGCCGCAGTCAAACATGCTGACCACTAGACCTGGCTGACCAACGGGAAAAAAATCTCATTGATCAGACTAAATTCTCAAACTCAAATTCAAATAAAATTATTAAAAGTGCTTTGAATGGTCGAGTGAAGCTACCACTGCTTCGGAATGCCATTCCTTCCGAGAGGAACCAGCAAGAAACTCGGTGTCTTTTTGAATTATTAGTCTAACCACCAATCTGACAAACGAGAAACACTGATTTTTTGACAAACTATGAAATTATTTGCAGTCACAAAAGCACTCACTTTGGCACAGAAGGGCTGTTGTAAGGGATGGTGACGCCTGCGTAGGGGTAGTCGTCGCAACTGAGCACGAAGGAGAGGCTGAACAGTGCCGCTACCAACGTGGCCGCTACACACAGCTTGATGATGCCGGCGCAGGCGAGCCGCCATCGCTTCACCAGCCAGCCCCCAAGGAAGGTGCCTCCTCCACCCGCCGGTACCGTTATAACACCTGATAACATAATAGGTACACCTTATAATATAATTTGGACTCATTATTCCAAAGTATTTTTGGGTACCTCAAGAGGAACAAAGGATCCCTTATAGGATCACTTCGTTATCCGTCTATTTGTCTGTCTGTCAACCACTTTTATCTCGGGAATGCGTGGAGGTATCAAGTTGAAATTAATTCAATACGATCCTTTGGAGCTGTAAAAAATCAAGCTTATAAGTCAACGCAATCAAAAAGTACGGCCGTATATTTTGCATATTTTGACACTCCAAATTCCAATCAATCAAAACCTACCTATAGGGTAGGTACTTCCCGTTGACCTAGAATCATAAAATTTCGCGCATTTCTTCACTAATATACCTACAGCGGCTGGCTGACGACTGATGTTATCTATACAAGTGAGGGAACCCTCAACCCGTTTAAAATCTTACTTTACAACATACCTATTAGCCTGCGCTGGGCAGAAACGCCGCAAAGCTCGATATGAGCATGCCCTCGCTAGCTCACGCCAAGTTGAGGAACATGAACGTTTGGCTCCAAACAGCAAACTAAATGGTATAAAAGCTTACCTAACAACATCGCAGCCTGCGACGCGTTCACAGCGAATTGGTTCTCGATAAGCTTGGGCAGAAACGCCGCAAAGCTCGATATGAGCATGCCCTCGCTAGCTCCCGCCAAGTTGAGGAACATGAACGTTTGGCTCCAAACAGCAAACTAAATGGTATAAAAGCTTACCTAACAACATCGCAGCCTGCGACGCGTTCACAGCGAATTGGTTCTCGATAAGCTTGGGCAGAAACGCCGCAAAGCTCGATATGAGCATGCCCTCGCTAGCTCCCGCCAAGTTGAGGAACATGAACACTGGGCTCCAAACAGCAAACTAAATGGTATTAAAGCTTACCCAACAACATAGCAGCCTGCGACGCGTTCACGGCGAACTGGTTCTCGATAAGCTTGGGCAGAAACGCCGCGAAGCCCGATATGAGCATGCCCTCGCTAGCTCCTGCCAAGTTGAGGAACATGAACGTGGGGTTTCGGAACAGCACTGCAGCCGCTCGAGGCAGCTCGTTTAAAGCGCTGAATGCGGTGGATTTTGTCGCCGCACTTTCGTGTGCTTCTGATACTTTGGATGCTCGGATTTCTGCTGCGCCTGGAAAAACGGTTGTTTTAGTATTTCTGTCTATTGCTGCTCTGAGCATAGGACGTGTCTGGTGACTCGGGAGATAATTCCGAAGAATTCCCAACGAGTCACACATATTTATTTGTGATTGAGATGTTAAAGTAAAACACGAATGGCGTCAAGCTCAAGACTGATTTATTTTCTATATGACATTAGTAACCTACGACATTTTGCAATACCCTCAATATGTCACACTCTCCCTCTCAGACCAGAAAAATGAGTAGCACAAATGAACAGAATCAAGAGAACTTAGACTAGAGAGGGATGAAAGAAAAAAAAAAAAATTTATTACTAAATAACTTAACCAAACTCAACTAAATCAAATACCACTTAACTAAATAATAATAAGAAACAGGGAAAAGTATTGCTAAGTCACGTAAATACCTAAACTAGATATCTCTTATGCTAATCAAACTGAACTACTTACATCATTAAAAACCAGTAACTTAACAGAATCGTTACATATGACTAATTTAGGAAAAATATTTATATCCATTACATTATGTATTGCAAAATAGAATCGTTGATGGTTAGGTACGACTCGGCTCTTTAATTAGCCCGTTTGGTTCGTGGACGGAGGGTGTACGTATGTGTTTGCCTAGCTGGCTCAACCGCCGCCACCGGTGCCGCGACGGGCGAGCCTGCTTGTGGTACCGGAGATGCCGGAGAGGCCTCGGCTAACTCATAAGTGCTGGTGTTAGTTGAACTCGGTGACGCGCCCGGCGTCTTATTAGTTGGAGATGAGCCTACCTCCACAACTCCAGTAGCGTCACATCCAACCCCGGCTGCCCATGAATAACGTTTCGATTTATTTGAAATCAATTGATCGGCGTGTTTAGTACTCACTTTCACGCCTCCCGTGTCCATCCTTACCTTATAAGTGACTGAGCCCGTTTTATCAGCTATAGTTCCCTCTTTCCATTTGTTTCCCAGTTTCGAAAAGTCCCTCACTAATACCGGGTCTCCCTGTGAGAACTCGCGATGCGTGCCTCCGGCGTGTGCCACCTGCCGGTTCTGAGCCGCCTCAACGCATTGAGCCGCCGAGGGCGCACGTAGCTGATCTAGGCGTGTGCGCAGCCGCCGACCGAACATAGCCACAGCGGGCTCCCTCTGGGTACTGCTATGTGAACTGTTATGATATTGTAATAGAAACTTATGTAAAGCAGTTTCAGCAGTTTCTCCATCTATTGTAGCCTTTTTTAGTACTTTTTTAATTGTTTTGACCGCATTTTCAGCTGCCCCGTTACTTGATGGATGGTAGGGTGCAGTGAGGATATGCTGGATACCGTTTCTTTTGAGAAACATCTCAAATTCGGACGACGTCAGCGGCGGTCCTCCGTCGGAGACCAGCTGCTTAGGAATACCAAATCTGGCAAAAAGACCACGTAACTTACTAATTACTAACGCAGCTGACGTCCCAGTATTCATCGCCACGACCTCGATCCATTTTGAGTGAGCATCTATTACAAGAAAATAGTGCTTACCTTTAAAATATAAAAAATCTACGTGTAGTCTTACCCATGGCTCCTGCGGCCAGGCGTACGGCACGAGCGGCACGTGGGGCGGGGCATCGCGTGCTTGGCGACATGCGGTACACGATCGCACGCGCTGTTCTAAGTCTGCGTCTAGCTGTGGCCACCATACAAAATTTCGAGCAATTTGCTTCATTCGTACAATGCCCACGTGACCCTCGTGGATTTCTTCTATCACTCGTTGACGTAGTTTCATAGGAATTATAATTCGGTAACCCCAGACGATACAACCGTGATCGATTTGTAGATCTTCTTTACGGTGAAAGTACGGTTTCTCATTTTCGACTTCCGTTTGTGCGGGCCACCCGCTTAATATGTATGCAAAAATTTTACATAGAATGACGTCTTTCTTGGTTTCTCTCGCTATGTCCCTATGATTGAGAGGAAAACTATCCTCTACGTAATGCACGTAGGCCGCCTCCTCTTCGCCGTCCGATACTTTACCTTTAGTTATCGCGGACAGAGGCAGGCGAGACAATCCATCGGCGTTACCATTTTTATCCGTGGATACAAATACTATATCGAAATCGTACGCAGCCAAACGTACTGCGTACCTCTGCAGGCGGCTGGCGGCTGTCTGCGGGATTCCATGTTTCGGGCCAAAAATGTAGGTGAGTGCCTTGTGATCGCTACGCAAGGTGAATTTACGACCGAATACATACTGATGATGTCGCGCGACTCCGTACACTATCGCGAGCGCCTCCTTGTCGATCTGACTGTATTTCCGCTCCGCCTCGTTGAGCGTGCGCGACGCGCAGCACACGATGCGCTCGCTGCCGTCCGGGTACAGCTGCGACAGCACGGCGCCCAGGCCGTACGCGCTGCTGTCCACCGCGAGCACCAGCGGCAGCTGCGGGTCATAGTGCGCCAATGCCGGCCCACTCACTAGTTGCTCTTTTATTTGGTCGAATGCTTTCTGACACGCCTCCGTCCACCGCCAGCGGGCGCCCTTAGCCAACAAGGAATAAAGTGGGTGCAATGTACTACTAATATTGACCAAAAAACGCGCGTAATAGTTCATTAGCCCCAGTGCGGCCCTTAGTTGAGACACATTTTGTGGCACAGGTAAGTTTGCAATTGCCGCCACTTTATCCCTATCCGTATATAAACCGTGTCGATTTATCCTATATCCTAGATAGCAAACTTCGTCTTTAAAAAATTCACATTTTTCGAATTTAATGCGCAATCCTGCTTCTGTAAGTCTAGTTAACACAGCTTTTAAATTTTTCATATGAACTGTTCTATTGCATCCAGTTATACAAATATCGTCAATAAAACAGACCACATTATCTATACCACACAAAGTTTCTTCAATTAATTTTTGAAAAATTTCTGGTAAACATTTTAAACCGAAAGGTGCTCTTTTATACACAAAAATTCCGACATGTGTAGTAATAGCAGTGAGCGGCTGAGATGACTCATGCAAGTTCAATTGTAAATAAGCATTTTTTAAATCTAACTTAGTATACTGCTCGCCGCCGCTCAGCGCTGCGAATAATTGTTCAATGCGTGGCAAAGGATAATGAAAATCTTTTAATTGTTTATTTACTGTTACTTTATAGTCGCCACATATGCGAATCGACCCATCTCTCTTTATAATTGGTACTATTGGCGTCCCATAATCGGACCTATCAACTTTAACAATGATGGATTCCTCTTCGAGCCGCTGTAGCTCGCGCTCGACGGGTACTCGCAGCGCCAAAGGGATCGGACGAGCTTTGCAGAATATCGGTTCCGTATCTCTCAATTGCAATTTAATTTTGGATTTAAACGTGCCAATACCATCTCTAAAAACTTCCGGAAATTCCTGCTTCAGATTAGAAATGACGTTGTCATTTTCACTTGAAATATTAAATAAGTTTATTGATTTTAATTTCAATTTACGTAACCATAAGCGCCCCATAAGCGGCGGCCCACCGTTACAAATAATGAATAGCGGTAAGACCGCGCTCTCGCTCTCTCGTACGACGCGGACATCGACACGACCGAGAGGCACGATTTCATCCCCCGAATATGAACGAAACTTGACGTTATCTTGGATTATTGGCAAATGTGAAAAATGACTATCATAGAATTGCTTCGATACAGCCGATATTCTGCTACCTGTGTCAACTTCGAATAATATATTATAATTCTCGACCTTCAATTTTAAATAATATGGATCGTCCTTACGTTTAGCGTCCGCGGTTGAGAAATGATGTAATCCATCACTTGCATCACTTTCAGAATCACTTTGCACTATATAATTTTGTAACTTATATTGCCCATTTTTAGCACTATTTTTAGCACTTTTACACGTGACAGCCAAATGCCCGACGAGATTACACCGATTACAGGAATAGAACCTGTATTTGCACCGACTAGGGTCATGCGCCGACTTTGCACATCGCCAGCAAATGGACCTCTGCCCTCGCGCACTGCTCCCGGCGCCCCGCGCCGCCGCCGTCACGCGATGCACTGCGTCCCCGAGCTGCCCGGGTCCTGAGCTTCCTGAGCCCGGCGCTGCCGCGACTGCGTTGCCGCTCGAGGCCGCCACCTCAGCGTGCCTGTCAGCCGCCTCTAACGCCAGCGCCAACTCCACCGCCTTCTTATAATCCAACGTAGGTTCAGCGAACAAACGCGAGCGCATTTCCTCACTTCGCAGGCCGGATACAAATTGATCCCTAATGTTTTCCTCCAATAGCGCAACGAAGTTGCAATGAGTCGCAAGATGTTTAAGACTTTGAAGAAACACGCCCACGCTTTCACCTTCCGTCTGCCGTCGCTGTCGGAATATGTGCCGCTCGGCGATTTCGGACCTCTTAGGTTCCAAATGTTCGCGAACTAGCGTCACTAGATCCTCAAACTTCTTGTTTTCCGGATGATTTGGAGCACACAAGTCGCACATTAGTTCGTACGTAGCCGGGCCCACGTGTGTAACCAACGTGGCCACCCGTAACTCCGGTCCAATCGCATTTAATAAGATGAACTGTTCAACGAGCCGCACATATGAGTCCCATTTTGCACCACCATTGATATCGAATTCGTGTAATTTTCCGAACGGCATAATGAATTTTTAACACAATTAAGTACCGATAAACTGCGCCAGTTGAGATGTTAAAGTAAAACACGAATGGCGTCAAGCTCAAGACTGATTTATTTTCTATATGACATTAGTAACCTACGACATTTTGCAATACCCTCAATATGTCACAGTGATGATGATAGATAATTGATTAATTAATTTGTTAATTCTTTACCTAGATACTTTCTGTTATAAACAAACAACTATAGTCATCATCTGATTACCAGGCAGCTCGAAAGGGAAGGCCAGCAGCGGCAACGCCACGAGGAGGCACAGCCCTGCAGACAGGATGAACCCCACCCACCACGCGCCGATCCAGGCCGAGCTGGCTGAAGTGATGCCTAGCCTGAAATAGAGTATAGGTAGGTACTTGTAGAGACGCATGCAACGCATCGCGACTCTACCTACTTAATACAATGCTAAAGTTTCGATGCACGGATGGATGGATGGATGGATAGATAAGTAGATTGATGGATGTTTGTAAGTCACCTACGCCAGAACGGCTAAACGGATCTGGATGTAATTTAGTCATAATCAGTCAGTGTCAGAATTAATCTTCTTAATTAAGAGTTCCCGCTGGAACCAAAAAAACCTAAATCCACGCAGAAGTCGCGGGCATCATCTAGTTTCTAATATTTGGGAATTCCCCCGATTGTCCTTGCCGGAAATAAAGCCCGGCGCCTCCCACTTTAAAACAATACTAAAGCGTAAGTAGGTACCTATACTTACGAGTACCTAAGTACATCACTTCGCTAGAAAAGTCAAAGCTATTTCAGTTCCAAAGTTATTTCGTTCGCAAAAAATATCTTGCAAACATTTTCAACAAGAGGCATAATATTTTGACACTGGTTCATACTTTGTAAGCACTACAAAAGAATTTGAAAAATATTCGCAGCAAAACGCCAAGTAAAATAGACGCGAGCTTTGAGTGAAGCGTTGTAGAAATGCGGCTGCTGGAGAAAAATGTAATAAAATTATTAAAACTGCGTAGCATAACTTTAAAGTAAGTCAGCCGCTCTTTTGTAGGAGTAAACAGTAGGTAGCCCGAGTGTGGCAAATATGAATAGAGTTTTTAAATAAAAGTAGTTAGTGGATACCTTTGAAGACGCCATTTTGAAATCTACTCGGTTAACGAACTTCTGAGTGTTTCGTTTCAACTTTCAACTGATGAGATTTTTTTAACTTACTAGATGATACCCGCAACTTCGTTCGCGTGGGTTAAGATTAATTTTCCTGGACCAAAAGTAGCCTATGTCTTCCCCCATGCAACCTATCTCTATAGTCATCAAAATCGGTTAAAAAGATGAGCCGATAAACCATAGCAGGACAAACACACTTTCGCATTTATAATATTAGTTATTATGACCGGTCTAAAGCATAAATGGCCGAGACTTCGCTCGGCGCAAACGGGCCACCGACCACAGCCACCGGTGGCTGTCGCGCTACTTACTTACACTACTGTAACGCGTGGCCGCCACCGACCACACGTTTGCGGCGAATCTATACAAAAAGTATGAAAAACTAGCTGATGCCCGCGACTTCGTCCGCGTGGATTAAGGTTTTTCGGTTCCCGCGGGAACTCTTTAATTTTCCGGGATAAAAAGTATCCTATGTGCTATTCCAGACTATAATCTATCTCTGTCCCAAATTTCATCCAGATCCGTTCAGCCGTTGGAGCGTGATTGAGTAACAAATATCCATCCATACATCCATACATCCATCCAAACTTTCGCATTTATAATATTTATTTGATAATGTTTACTGCTTGTCGCCTAGCAGTTAACATTATTTTTCATACTTTTTGTATAGACTCGCCGCAAACGTGTGGTCGGTGGCGGCCACGCGTTACAGTAGTGTAAGTAGCGCGACAGCCACCGGTGGCTGTGGTCGGTGGCCCGTTTGCGCCGAGCCTTATCTGTCTTACTGATATCGGTTTATTAATACGGGCCTAAGCTTTGATAATTAATTAATTAATGTACGTATAGTCCGTCAAACTTATTGGCCCGGTGGCCAAAATTGGAACAAATTTTTATGCCTGTTAAGTTTTTGTTTTTTTTTTTGAAGTGAAAACTTCTTTAGCCAGTCGGCAGTCCCTATGACTGGCAATTTTTTTTAAAATATAATATAGTTAGCGACACTGTCACCGCCCACCGGGTCACATACGTTTCACGGACTTTAACTAGGTATAGATACGTCCCTACATGAACGACTATAATGAAATTCAAATCTGCTATTTCTTTAAAACATGTTGGGGTTCGTCTTGCCCGCATTTTTAATATCTCAACTTGGCAACAGCGCGGCTCCATTCAGCCACCTTGCCCTCTCGTTTTCATCTCATTGTGGTACTCGAGCAACTTTTCAGCCAAATTAATTCCAGTTTTCCACCGCGCCCCGTACTACCATGGCTTCCGTAACGAAATATCATTTTCAAATTTCAGCGTAACGAGTTTTTGAACGGTATCCGTTTAAATATGGTTTCACTTTTAAATTAACTGGGAGAAGGTAAATAAAAAATTTACGCGTTTTTTGATTGTGTGCGAGATTGTCAATTTTATTTTCGAAGCCATTTTAATGGATTCGGTTTTTGGAATGTAAATTGTATCTAATAATAGTACTTAGGTACCTGCCAAGTACACTAAGCCTCAGGGGTTTAGGGTTATCTGGAGTTCGATCCTTGGGCACGCAATTCTATCTATATTCTATTCGGAGTTCGGATGTTCGTTTTAATCAAAGAATAAAAAGCTTAATTCGCTATAATCCGCCAAAACAGACAATTCTATGTGTACAGCGTGTATCTTGCACGTGTAGCTTGCACGTGTAGCTTGCACGTGTAGCTTGCACGTGTAGCTTGCACGTGTAGCTTGCACGTGTAGCTTGCACGTGTAGCTTGCACGTGTAGCTTGCACGTGTAGCTTGCACGTGTAGCTTGCACGTGTAGCTTACACGTGTAGCTTGCACGTGTAGCTTGCAATATTCGCCGTTCAATAAGCCAGCAATTCGCACAAATCTTCCGAATCACATAGATCTGTGTGCTTTGGTGGATTATAGCGAATTATGCTTCTTGTTCCTTGATCCGAATAGATAGAATTGCGTGCCCAAGGATCGAACTCCGGATAACCCTAAACCCTTGAGGCTTAGTGTATACTGGCACTTAGCAGGTATGGCCTTCCGCAAAATAACGCCTGCTTCTATCCAATATAGCGTCGTAAGCAATTGAATAAGTATAGTTACCACTTACTTTAACGGTGAAGGAAAACATCGTGAGTAGGTAAACCTGCATGCCCGACAGTTCTTCAAAACTAGATCTTTAATTATTACCCTTGCAAGAAATCACGTCGACCAGTTGATCAGACGTCTGCCATGCCCCTAACAGGTTAGCCCGCTACCATCTTAGACTGCATCATCACTTACCATCAGGTGAGATCGCGGTCAAGGGCTAACTTCTACATGTTAGCCCTAAGTGGATAAAAAAAAATCAGTTGATCCGATTGAAGAGCAAACTACTATCGAATCTATACTTCCATACTAACATTATAAATGCGAAAGTACCTAGTATAGATGGATGGATGGATGGATGTTTGTTACTCAATCACGCCAGAACGGCTGAACGAAAACTGGCACAGAAACTGGAGATTATAATCTGGAATAAAACATCGGCTAGTTTTATCCCGGTAAATTAGAGTTCCCGCGGGAACCAAAGCCGGACGGAGTCGCGGGCTTCAGCTGGTTTATAATAATAAAGTAGGATCTTATAATACACTCACGTGTCAGAGCTAACGGTGACAAAGTCTGTGTAAATCTGGAGCATCTGTCCGCCCACCACGTAGCCCAGCGCTGGGCCCACCACCGCCATCGTGTAGTACACACCTGCGAAAAATCCTTGTTTTATTTTTAAGAATAACCGCGAACTCTCCTACATTTACTTTAAAGTAACTCAGGACTCTTCTGGCATACGTATTTAACTGAACTAGGAAAAGCAAGCTGTTCAAAGTAGGGTGCGTTTTTACGCCATTTTAAGGCTTTTAAAGGTACTAAAATTCTACATCAATGCCTTTAACTATTATTTCATCATTGCCTTATTGCGATCTCACAAGTTGGTCTTTAAAATGGTTACGGGTTTTAACCTGTTACCGGAACCTCCAACTTAGGCATAGCGCTCACCAATGCGCCACAATGGTCTATATGATTTTCGTATTCTTCTCAGCAAACCCTTTTAATTGATACACATATTATTGTCATGAAGATGCATAAAAAAATCTTTTAGTCTGCCTTCTTTTGAGTCCGCCATATTGGATTTAGAATGACGTTTCCAAATTGTCATCCAAACTAAACATTTACAGGTGCATTTCAGCTCAATCGATTAGGGATAATTGTTTTAAAAATTAGTTGCAAGATTGGACCTAGTTAAATAAACCCACAAACATAATGCAAGTTCAATAAAAGCTTGTAATATTATAGAAAGGAAAGCGATCACATGATCTCTATTCCCCACACAAAAGGCATGAGCCCACCATTACCCGCCGCTCCACTTCCGGCCGTGAGAGGCTGAGAGTGCCAGCAAGGAGGACGGAGGACTAGAGGCGCGATGGAGCCCTCTCCTGATATCGAGACGCAGAGGCGAACTACACTGAACAGCGATGCTATGCTATGCGAGCGATCCTTGCGTAGGTACTGTTATTTTATTCAATTCGAATGAACTGAGATAAACGGGCAAAATTTGTAATTTTTTTATTATATAGGCTAGCGCTTGGCTGCAATCAATTTTGCTGGCCAGGCCCGGGTGATGCGCCTAAGGTGAAGCGCTAGTAATGCTTAGAAGATGCCTATTCAATAATGATTAAATAAATAAATAAATAAATTATTATTGACCAACAGTTTACAAATTAATCAGTAGTACAACAAATTAATTGAATGCAGTACCTATGTACTGCGTACATACTTAAAAAGTAAATGTGGTCAATGGGCCACCTCCATGGGTGGCCCATTGACCATGGGGGGTAAATGGGTCATGGATTAGAAGATGCCAATATTAAAAGTGGTCGCTAAAACGGAAGCCAGAAGAGCATTCCATAGAGGTGGTAAATGGGTCATGGATTAGAAGATGCCAATATTAAAAGTGGTCGCTAAAACGGAAGCCAGAAGAGCATTCCATAGAATTAGAGACGAGGAAGCAAATGGTACGCTTCCGTGGAATTTCGACTATTTACAGGTGCAACTCTGACATTGCCTCGCGGTATGATAGTAGAATCGTGTATGAAAAACAAGATCAAAACATTCTTGTGCACACAGCACACTCTCCGAAATAGCTTGGTAATTTAGCTACCACTGATTTGCTGATCTTGCTAGTTCTTCTCGGTACGAATACATTCCGAACTAGTGGCACAAAATAGTTAATAGTACAGCTGTACTAGTCGTAGATTCATTTGACGATTCAAAAACACTTGTAAAAGTTTATTTGAATTTGGTGTCCACCTAAGATTAACGGTCGGTATATTCATTGAAATTACGTTGTATCTATCTATCTGAAGAATAAACCTACGATATTTCCCACAGCTATAAATAGCTTGAAAGTTTCATTGTGTAGCAAGGTTTAAAGCCATTCTGCGGTGGCTTTTAGCTGTGAAAACAGGGCGTATGTGAACTTCTGAAGGGCTCCCAAGCGCCCCTGGCGACGCCACTCGCTCCACTTCTCTGCCCTCATACAATGTGCGCATAGTGACACTTGAATATTTAGCGCACTTTACAGCTTGCTTTAAACTTTTTAGGCCAATCTTATACGGGGTTTTATTTTGGCCTTACTGTAATCGAACGCTGTGGGAGTTTTTTCTCCTACTTGCTCAGAAATTGCAACAATATGTACCTACATTGGCTCTTAAGCCTCTGTCAATCAAGTAGGAAATCAAATTATTACCCAGACGCCATAAGATTTTAGCGGAGTTAAAAATGCAATGTAGAAAACTTTCTTAACAAATTCCTCCTGCAAATTAGAGAAAAGTACTGTACAAGTCTCGGCCGCCTCGTCCTTCCAATACTTATGAATTATGGGAGTTTTCCTGAAATAAAAATTATATATATATTATATATAATATATATAGGATATTACTTTATTTCCAGCCTGGGCAGTAATGTATTATTAATGATTGGGGTGCTTTGAAAGTAACGTAAATGATAATAATTATGTCGATTAGTAATGAATCAACCCCTTTTTGGGAACAGATTTGTCTAAGCTACAGTAAACTAAACACCAAAACTAAGTTTAAGGTGGCTTCTGCCGTGGTCAGTTACCACCCTACTGGCAATGACATGTTGCCCAGGGATCTACAATGTTACGATACGATTCCGCGAAGAAGAAACCGAATAGAGGACAGAAAGGATTTGATCAAAGACTAAAGAGTATAATAATATTGGGTTTGGGTGGATTTTGCCGTGGCTATAGTGACCACGCTACCGGAAATGATATGTCGCTTATATCTACAATGTTAAGATACGATTCTGCGAAGAAGAAACCGAATAGAGGACAGAAAGGGTTTGATCAAAGATCAAAGAGCATAATAATATTGGGTTTGGGTGGCTTCTGCCGTGGTTAGTTACCACCCTACCGGCAATGGCACGTAGCCCAGGGATCTACAATATTAAGATACGATTCCGCGAAGAAGAAACCGAATAGAGGACAGAAAGGGTTTGATCAAAGAGTCAAATAATATTGAGGTTAATAAAAGTTTTATACCTATTTCAAGATACCAACCGCGTTTCAACCTATAGACCTCGTCATTGTTTTGCATAGGCATGATTGTCGTCAAGCGCACGCCTACCTTACATATGCTTGCAATTTAAAAAAACCGGCCAAGTGCGAGTCGGACTCGCGCACCGAGGGTTCCGTACAAACCTGTAGTAAGTTTTACGATTTATGACGTATTAAAAACAAGACGAAATGAACCGCAAAACTAACTTTGTTTGTAGAGGTTTATTGTTAATATCAAAAAATTACGTTTGTTGTATGGGAGCCCCCCTTTAATATTTACTTTATTGATATTTAATTATTTATTTTGAAAGGTAATATACAAGTTAATATTCTGTGAAAATTTGAACCGTCTACCTGTTACCGTTTTTAATATTGAGCAAAAAAATACGAAAAAAACACGTTTATTGTATGGGGACCCCCCTTAATATATATATTTTTTTAATTTTTAGTATTTGTTGTTATAGCGGCAACGAAAATACATCATTTGTGAAAATTTCAGCTTTCTAGCTATCACGGTTTATGAGATACAGCCTGGAGACAGACAGACAGACAGACAGACAGACAGACAGACAGACAGACAGACAGACAGACAGACAGACAGACAGACAGACAGACAGACAGACAGACAGACAGACAGACAGACAGCGGAGTCTTAGTAATAGGGTCCCGTTTTTATTTTACCCTTTGGGTACGGAACCCTAAAAAGATAGGTTGCTTCGATATTAACTAGTTAGTTACATTTCCATTTTCAAGATAGTCCACTTCGATATTATTTTTAACTGTTTCTGCAATTATATTAAACTAGTAGATGATGCCCGCGACTTTGTCCGCGTAGATTAAGGTTTTTGATTCCCGCGGGAGCTCTTGAATTTTCCGGGATAAAGAGTAGCCTATGTCCTTCCCCGGGATACAACCTATCATTGTACCAAATTTCATGAAAATCGGTTAAACAGGTGGGCCGTGAAAGCGTAGCAGACAGACAGACACGCTTTGGCATTTATAATATTAGTATGGATTGAGATTATACTGAAGAACTACTTTATTGTAAAAATAATCCTTGATTATAAATAAAAGTTATCATCCATAACAGCTTATCTAAAAATGTGAAATTGCAATTGTTAATCTAATATTAAGATCAGTGCAATTCGCCAAACTTCATACACAGACTCAAATCGTCTTATCTAAATTGGTTGAGTTTAAATCCAATTCGCTGGAGATTCCACTGTTACATACGGTCTATTGGTCTACTAGATAATGCCCGTGACGTGGTTCGCGTTGATCTTCGCTCTTGAGAAATTCCGTGCGAATTCTCCTTTCCCAGGTTCACACCACTCTCCTCATAAATCTTCCTTTTTTTTATTCCGCAACACGTTAGCCCTTGACTGCGATCTCATCTGATCGTAAGTGATGATGCAGTCTAAGATGGTAGCGGGTTAACTTGTTAGTGGTATGGCAGTTATATTAAACCCATACCCCTACCGGTTTCTACGCGTCATCGTACCGAAACGGTAAATCGCTTGGCGGTACGCCTTTGCCTGTAGGGTGGTAACTAGCCACGGCTGAAGCCTCCAGACCAGACCAGACCAGAGAAAATTCAGAAATAATAAATTCCCGAATTGACTCTGCCGGGGATCGCACCCAGGATCTCCCACTTATAAGACCACTGCGCGCAACTGCGCCAAGGAACTAGGAAGTCGTCAAAAGGGAGGTGATCTAGGGCATTGATCAGACTCAAAAATAAATCGTCGAGCGTTATAGCCACAGATAAGAGAATCAAGGGAGATATGTTTTATGAACCAAATTGTATAGAAACCTGCTGTCGCCAGCTTATCCCTACCACTCGCTACCAATACACATGCAACTAAATAAAAATAATAGATGAAGTCGCACTAACACACGCATACCGATAGGTAAGTGCATGAAGCACGAACCAATATACACTTCATTGTTTACTATAAAGCTTTCAATTTCAATCACCGTGCATCTTACTCACACAAACGTCAAACGTTGTTGATGTGCTGTGCAAAATTACACTTTATTGTTAAGTACACAGCGTTCAATTTCAATCACCGTGCATCTTACTCACACAAACGTCAAACGTTGTCGATGTCCTAATAGTGGTTGACTAAAATGGATTCGATGCTCAATTTCTTAATATTTGGGTTTTTGACAATGACTACCTATTATGAAAAGTGATATATTACATATTATGTACCAAAAATAATAAGATGTAAAAAATCGTTTACATATTAGATTATTCGACTTTTATAAAAATGAAATGGTTAAACGCACTTTGGCTCAAAGTGAGACGAGCTCGCGCTCCGAGGGTTCCGTACAAACCTGTAGTAAGTTTTACGATTAATGAATTTAATGAACCGCAAAACTAACTTTGTTTGTAAAGGTTTATTGTTAATATCAAAAAAACTATGCTAGTTAGAGCGTTGGTTTTATTTTTCCTGTAAAATATACATAAGCTTCTATTGACCATAGTTATTTCAGATTTTGAAGTATAGCCCTTTCATATGATATCCCACTCAGTATAGTTATCATACTTTGAAATTCCAACCCCCCGATTTTCCCCCTTTTTACCTAGATACCGTTTTTTTTACTTTTGTTATTTTTGCAAATTAGTACCTAGGTATACACTTTTGTAATCAACTATTGTATGCTTGATTATGTACCTATACCATTCAACGATAAAAAATGTAGATACTTAATTCTTTAGTTGCCTGAGCACATTAAATGCAAATTCCTCGCAATAATGCAGTATAATAAAATTATTCCTATGTTAATTATACGGAACCTCCGACGTATCCTAGTACCTACATGATAATAATACCTTCTATGAGTTAGCTACACTCACAGTCACTTGATAGCGCAAAGTTCAGAAATCAGCCGAGCGATCGCGTAACTTCTGCATCAATCATTGTTACAGTATCAATTGTTGTAATTGGCTGAATTTATGGCATTCTTGCTGCGTCAATGGATTATGTCCAATAGTGGAAGAGTGTTAACCAATCAGAGGTGATTGCGATGTATCAATGATTGATGCAGAAGTTACGCGATCGCTCGGCAGATCATTTCTATGTACCTAAGTATCTTTTTTTGGAGCGGGCTATGTTGGGAATTTCTCTCAGCCATCATAACTAGCCACGGCCGAAGCCTCCCACCAGGCCAGACCAGGGAAAATTCAGAAATTATGAATTCCCAAATTGACCCTGCCGGGGATCGATCCCGGGACCACCGCACGTTAAGAGGATCGTCTAGTTGTAAATTTTCATACAAAAAGCGATAACGTTTTTCTTCCCGTAAATGTTGTCCAATTTTAAGAAATGTTGCAGATACAATGAAGAACTATGCTCGTACGTTTTAATTTTAAAGAAATATTGCTTATGTTAAAAGTTATTAGCGTCTAAATATCCATATTTTTGAGTATTTTAATTTTTTTAAATTTAACTAAACTAAAGTACTAAAAAAATAAAAAGTACGAGCCTAGATTAAGGTGTACTGAATCTAATGACTCAGCTGCAGCGGGGAGTGCGACAGGGTGATGTTATCTCCCCGAAGCTATTCACCGCTGCATTGGAAGACGTCTTTAAGCTTCTGGATTGGAACGGACGTGGCATCAACATAAACGGCGAGTACATCACTCACCTTTGGTTTGCCGATGACATAGTCATCATGGCAGAGACTCTGGGAGACCTCAATGCAATGCTCAATGACCTCAGCAGATTTTCTCGACAGGTGGGCCTAAAAATGAATATGAGTAAGACGAAAGTTATGTCCAACGCTCATGTTCCGCTCCACCCAGTGATCGTTGAGAACTCTGCACTCGAGATTGTAGACGAGTACGTTTACCTGGGACACACAGTGCAGCTGGGTAGGTCCAATTTCGAGAAGGAGGTAAACCGCCGAATCCAACTCGGCTGGGCTGCGTTCGGGAAGCTTCGAGATGTCTTCTCGTCCAAAATCCCTCAGTGTCTGAAGACCAAAGTCTTCGAACAGTGCGTGTTGCCAGTGATGACTTACGGATCCGAGACATGGTCGCTGACTATGGGCCTGATAAGAAGGCTCAGGGTCACTCAGCGGGCGATGGAGAGGGCTATGATAGGAGTGTCCCTACGTGATCAAATCCGAAATGAAGAGATCCGTAGGAGAACCAGAGTCACCGATATAGCCCGAAGAGTTGCGAAGCTGAAGTGGCAATGGGCGGGGCACATAGTTCGGAGAACCGATGGACGTTGGGGTCCCAAGGTGCTGGAATGGCGACCCTGCACTGGAAGGCGTAGCGTCGGCAGACCCCCCCACACGGTGGACGGACGACATCAAGAGAGTCGCAGGGAGTCGCTGGATCCAGGCGGCGCACGACCGTAGCTTGTGGAGGACCCTACAGGAGACCTATGTCCAGCAGTGGACGTCCATCGGCTGAGGACGACGACGACGACGACGAATCTAATGAGACCAAAATTGTCTAATTTCGTAAACGTTTGGGGGGGTAAAAACGTTATCACCCGAAACAATAAGTATTTCAAGAATAAAATGTAGGCATATGCCTACTGGACTTGCAACTCTCTCTATCGCACGATACGGAGAAGGCAGCGAAGCGTTGTGAAACAGATGCATTATTGAAAATACCTACTCGCGTCGCGTTTCGTCACTAGACGATCCTCTTAAGACAACAGCGCTCAACACTGCGCCACGGAGATCGTCAAACCCTTTACAACCCTGGTGTAGTAACCGCGTCATACTTAACGTAGCTTAACGATAATATTGCAGCGAGTGGTTTCTTGTGTCAGCCACTCTCCTCGCGGCCTAATAGTGTTATTAAAAGCTAATGTTTTCATATTAACGTTTTACGCCTTTCCCAAGCAATTTCCCGCAAATATATAATATTACTACTTAGTGGTTCGCCCCGAACTGAGACCTCGCGGTATCACAGAGCGCCATCTATTGACATCATTGTGAAGTTCTGTTAAAAATAATGAAGCTCATTAAAAATTAAATAATTTCGTTTCCTTATAATATTTATCTAATTTTAGTATTTGTTGTTCAAGTAGAGGATATAATTCATTATAATTAATTGATAAGTTTCAGGCTCAGCCTTTCAGAAAATTGAGAGTTCTGAGGTCAACTTTGGACGTTAGAAAATCTCGAGTTTGAAAGCCCCCCATTTCGTCAATTTTAGGGGAAAAATTAAAAAAAAAATATTTTTGGACTCTATTCCTAATTATCTTTAAAATAATATACCGCAACCCTATATGTAACGCTATAAAAAATATTTTACTTCGCGTTCGCTTGTATGTAACCGTATACCGTTGAAATAGTAGTCGAACAGACTTTAGACTACTATTTCAACTCTTAGGTTACTAACGATTATTATCAGCTGTCAGTGATAATAACCGGGACCGACGAGTTATCGTGCTCTCCAAGTCACGGAGGACACGAAAAGGCCAAATTCGGACTGCCAAATTCGGTCACCCATCCAGTAACCGTCTTGAGTCAACGTTGCTTAACAATCGCAATAGACTGATCTGCGTTGTCGCAACTACTCGTCCCTCATTAAAATCCATGCTAAAATTATAAAATATGTCCGTCCGTCCATCTGTCTGTCTGCTACGCTTTTACGGCCCATCTGTTTTACCAATTTTGAGGTACGTTGGTAGGTTCAGAGTAAGACTATAGGTAGTAACCCGGGGAAGGGCATAAGCTACTTTTTGTCCCGAAAAATTTTAGTTTTAAACTATTTTATCCAATAGTTCCTGCGAGATTTTACAAAAACCTAAACTCACGCGGAGGAAGTCCCTAGCACGTATCATCTAGATATATTCCTAAAAATTAGGTACTTATGTATTTTTCAGTGCGAAAGTTACCTAGGTACGTACTTACTCGTTCCCAAGCCAGTTTCACATGATGCTAATAATGCTGATGCGAATAATAAGTGCCTGATAAAAATAATCTACCTACTGCCGATTGTTTCTTGGCTAATTGGGCAGGTAAATGACTTTACCTAATTATGAAACACAAAGGTTATTTTTCGTCAAGTTATTAAAAAAAATATTGAACTTAATTTTTTCAAATCTTTTGAAATAGCCTTATCCAACGTAGTCCAACAAAGCCATTAGTTTTTAGATACCATGGCGCTAGAAGAGAGATAGGAAGAAAGAAAGCTAGAAACTAGAAAGATACTAATTACTATTATTGTGATGTGGGAAATCAAATACAAAAGAAAAAACCATAATATTATAAAAAGAAACATTCCTTACCCAAATATACCCAATCCTAGACACATTCTCGTTGATAAACGTGACCCAAATACTTCCTGTTAAAAACTTATCTATACGATATTCGTCCAAGCATTACAAGAAATATATTTCTCACCCAAATAAAAAGAAAACATCTTTTTCGACATATTCTCGTCAATTCTTCTTAAAAACTTCTCATTAAGATGGCGTAGATGACAAGAAATATTCCTTACCCAAATAAACAGACGACATCTTCTTAGAGACATTCTCGTCAATGTACGTGACTCCGAGGGTGAAGAGCGGTGTAGCGCCGGCGCCGTGCAGCAGTTGAGCAAAGACGAAGATGCCCACCGCCCACGCACCACCCTCCGAAGACGAGCCGTCGAGGGAGCTGGACTAGGACAGAAATAATCACTCGTTAATACTACAAACTCCAATATTTCTTTATTCAAGTAGACTTTTACAAGTGCTTTTGAATCGTCGAGTGAATCAACCACTAGTTCGGAATGGCATTCCTACAGAGAAGAGCCAACAAGAAACTCCGCTTCGCCGGTGGTTGCTCTTTTCAATAAAAAATAGCCATAAAACAGCCATAATAAGGATAAGTAACTGCAGTCAAAAGCATAGTTAGAGCAAGTCAAATCAATAAGGCTTCATATGCCGCTATGGGAATTGGGCTAAAGACAAAAGACATTTATGATTGTTTTATACGTTAGGAAAATTTCTGGCATTTCTGTGACCACAGAACACAGTCTTGTGGCGCTTGCTTCCAGCGGCTCCCAGCTACTAGCTTGAGATTGTCCGTCCACCTAGTGGGGGGTCGTCCAACGCTGCACTATCCGGTGCGAGGCCGCCAATCAAGTACCTTGGGACCCCAACGTCTTTCGGTTCTTCGAACAATGTGCACCGCCTGTTGACCCACGCTTCGCAAGTCGTAAAGCTACGTAGCTACGTCGGTTAATTCAGTTCTCTATCCACGCAAGGAGTTCCACCACGCAAGACTCTAGGCTGCATACACCCAAAGTAGCGACGAATCAAATCAATCATCAATCGAATCGATCAAATCGTTTTATCAGATCGTTCCGATTGACCAGTCTAGAATAGGGCGTGCGAGGACCGGATCATCGAGCTATTGTCACTTGCGAACGCATTGATCTCATTCAAGGCTCGTTGGAGGGCTTTGTGCGCGAATTAGACCGTTTCAATGCGCCTGCGTTGATCGCCGAGCTCTTTGTATCTGCTTATAAAGAGATCGTCTGGGAATTTGTCAGTTTTAGTTTTTTTGTCGCGGAAATTTAATCGCATCACAAAAAGTCGTCAGAGCCCGAAGGGTTTTGCTTGTGTAAAGAAAACTCGCTTTCTCTTCATTTCTTTCTGTCTGACAAAATCTTTGAATGAGCTTCTCTGAATGCTTCTTTTAGAGTAGGTATACGGGCGTGCATAATTTATTTAGTTTGTTTATTCGATGAAACGTTTGTCCCTGACTGCACTAATGAAGTTCGTATTATTTTTATGTATAATTATATCACCCGGTGGTTCGAGGGAAAACTGGAAGACAACGGAAACTCTCGGTTTTAAATTACAGCAATTTTTTTAATAGACCAATTATTGAGACAAGTTTTCACGCACAATGGTATGTGCTATGTTTTGATAATATACTGACGATATATATAGATTATAGTAAAAATTATAGGAAATGGGATACATACCACGGTCCCATTGGCAACACAGAGGTCGTCAGGTTCCTCGCCGGCTATCTTGTAGGGCGGCACCAGGAAGTGGGGCAGCGCGAACATCAGGGAGCCTGTGCCCATGACGAGGACCCCCCAGCCCAGCCAGCGCGGCTTGGACGCTGCGGACCGACCCCCCAGGTACGTCACTGGCGCCAGGCAGACGAACGACGCCATGTCATATCTGGTAAAGGGAAAATTAGTTTAAATAAGGTCCTTCCGAATGAATTTTGGCCACATCAACGGAAAGGGCAAGGGAAGTTCGCATGCACGTGATTTGTAACGCAGTAATTATTAAAGTACGCAGGTGCGCAAGCAAGTACACTTTTTACTGTGATCTCACCAGGTGGAAATTGATGATAAGTACAGGATGTTGATATTTTTTTTCCTTATACCCATACATTATTATGATTGTTATATTAGGTATGTTGTTTATTTTATGATCATTGTTATGAAAGAGCGGAGTCTTCTGCCACAGGGAACTTCTACTCTTAAAAGAAGGCTCCAACTTTTTAAGTGTTAAAATAATGTAGATAGATAGATAGATGAATACTTTATTGCACACATGAAATAATTGAAAGTAAAGTTAACTAAAGAATAGGTAGGTATGCAAAGGCGGCCTTATTGTTTACTGAGCAATCTTTACCAGGCAACCTTCGGTGAGGGGATTGAACAAGATGTGTAGGGTAGTATGGCACAATAGAAGATTGTGTAGATGATGAAAATAAATTATTCTATTTTGTTTATACTACGTATTACTTTAGTTACAAAAACAGCGTTGTAATACTCACCCCCCGGCAATAACTCCAGTCTGCATGGAGCGCAGGCCGAACCTCTTCTCTATGGTGGTGATGACCACGTTCACGAACCCGTTCACCACCATGCCTGAGGACAAGACGAGCGTACACATATTATTGAAGTGAAACTTCTTTAGAATCGTTGCGATTTGAAAATTCGATGAAACGAAACGAAAAAGCGACTCCACAAACTAGAGAAACATATCCATAAATAGTATTTAGCCTGCGAGAGAATGAGATAGAATACCTACAAATTATATTTATCTCAATAACTCGTAGGCTACCTACTTTTCTGAAGTTTCACTTCTGCCGTGTGTGAATTGCACACACATTTTTTTTACCTGCATCTTTCAATGCCAAAATAATGTGTTCGCGAAAATAGTTATCAGACGTAACTTTGTCCACTAAATTATAAGTCCGACAAACTTATCTAACCCAGTGACAGCGTCGCTAGTATCTGTAAAAAAATAAAATAAAAACAAAAACTAAACAGGCATTAAAATTATTTCCAATTTTGGCCACCGGGCCAGATAAGTGTGTGGGACGGGACTATACTTTGTGACAGCTATAAGTGTAATGCCAAGATGGTTTTCTAAAACCATCTTATTTTTAGTGGTCTACCACTAAAATTAATTATTTTTAAATTTCCTGTTTTTTAGCGCAGTAGCACACGCTAGTAATAAATAAAAACAAAACTATTTATTGTAAAAAAAACATTTCGACTGACGTTTGATGAAATCAACAATGCAAAAAAAAATATTGGGACCTATAAACGATTCCTACCATCAATGATTGACATATTCCTAGCATGAAATTGGAGAATGCTCTGCAACCGGTCCAATTGTTGGATGTTAAACAAATCAATTCCGATGACAAATCGGACGGAGGCTTTATCCGGAAATATCCGGAGCTATTAATATTTCACGTGCACAGACAGACCGACTGAATGCTCTGAAATAGACCTGTATCATGTCCGTTTTTAGAGTTCCGTACCTCAAAAGGAAAAAAACGGAAAACTTATTAGGATCACTTTGTTTCCGTCTGTCTGTCTGCCAAGACCCTTCTTCTCAGGAACGCATGGCGGTATCAAGCTGAAATTCATATCAAATACTCAGAATTACTGTCCCTTGGAGCTGTGAAGAAATCAAACTTCTAAGCCAACGCAATCAAAAGATGCAGCCGTTTATGCTGCAAATTTTCGACACTCGCAAGGGAATCAAAACCTACAGGGTACTTCCCGTGAACTCAGAATCTTGAAATTTGGTACCAAGCAACGTCTTATAGCACAGATAAAAGAAAAATTGCGAAAAGCATTTCTTAGTTACATCATTTATAATAAAAATATTTTTAATAATTTTAAACTTACTACCCCTTGCCTCATGAACGCGTAGAGGTATCAAATTGAAATTCATATCAAATAGGTACTCAGGTCTATACAGGTTTGTATAAAGAACGAAAACTAAACGAAAAGGCCAAAAAGACTTGGGTCAACGTTGCATAACAGTCGCAATCGACTGATACGCGTTGTCGCAACTCGCAACAATGCCACTTGTCCCTCAAGTATAATATAAGGGTCATAAATCATAATGTTATTAAGGGTTCAATCCATCTGCGTCTGTCTGTCTGTCTGCTCGTGTGTCGCAGCCATTTTCTCTGTTTGAAAGAGGTAATCACAAAAATAATTTTGGACTTTTCGTGTCAAAAATCAAACGCCGGCTGATTTTAGGCAAGAAATTAATTATTAATTTCAAAAGCCAACTGCTGAGATTCTTGCTGATTCTAGGCAAGAAATTCGGTAGTACCTACTCATTTCAAAAAGCAACCGCCTAATTCCTGGCTGGTTTTAGGCAAGACATTAATTATTAATTTCAAAAGGCAACCGCCGAGACTCTTGCCGGTTCTAGGCAAGAAATTAGGCTACCTAACTACTCATTTCAAAAAGAAACTACCGAATTCGTCGCTGGTTTTAGGCAAGAAATTATTAATTACTAAGATATGATGACTCTATGACCTTCCTCTATATCTAAAGGTTAATTATAATACGTCTAGATCAAACATAAACCATACATAATTCAATAATAATTTACTTTGTAGCTATCTTCAGATTATGTAAACTTCTAGATTAGAAAATAGGTATTAATATATTATTTTCTAATCTAGAAGTTTATAACGCAAGTGATATATTATGTAAGTACCAATAAATATATCACGTTCTGTGACTTGATAACCAAGTAAGTAGGTATCATCAAAGAGTCCGTAATAATCTATACTTACTCATATAAATAAAATAAAAAAAAAAATTTAATAATAATAGGTACTTATAAATTTATTTATTTATTTATTTTATTTATTTACTCATATCAACGCGAAAGTGTGTATGTCTGTCTAATCCATATTTATGGATATTACTAGCTGATGCGCGCGACTTTGTCCGCGTGGATTGAGGTTTTCTTGTTTCCGCGGGAACTGCTTAATTTCCCGGAATAGCCTATGTGTTATTCCGGACTATAATCTATCTCTGTGCTAAATTTCATCCAGACCCGTTCGTCTGTTCTGGCGTGATTGAGTAACAAACATCCATCCATCCATCCAAACCTTCGCAGTTCTTTGATATAGAAGCGTCTAGTTGATCACAACTCACAAGGGATCGTAGACCTAAGTATTTAATATTAATTTTAGTTTGATACCTCCACGCGTTCTTTAGAATAAGGTGGTTGGCAGACAGCCAGACAGACGGACTACGAAGTGATCCTATAAGGGTTCCTCTTTTCCTCTTTAGGTACGGAATCCTAAGAAAATAGTAAATTTCGTCCGATTCTGTAGTTTTCAATGTGTTCATATTAGTTGTAACAATTTTCTTCAACACCCCACGCAATGCTGTGATTACGATGGGGTTATTCGGTTCAAGGGCATCTCATTACACACTGATTGTAGATCTTTTACATACAATATACTAATCAAATAAATACTAGTGGTTCGCCCCGAACTGAGACCTCGCGGTATCCATAAACTTACAGAGCGCCATTTTTGTGAAGTTCTGATAAAAATAGTGAAGCTCATTAAAAATTAAATAATTTCGTTTCCTTAGAATATTTATCTAATTTTAGTATTTGTTGTTCAAGTACAGGATATAATTCAAATAAGTGATCAAGTTTCAGGCTCAGCCTTTTCTTTTTAAGCACAAACGAATAAACTTGTACAGAGTGCCATCTATTGACACCATTGTGAAGTTTGTTAAAAATAATCAAGCTCTTTAAAAATTAAATAATTTCGTTTCCTTATAATATTTATCTAATTTTAGTATTTGTTGTTCAAGTACAGGATATAATTCAAATAATTAATCAAGTTTCAGGCTCAGCCTTTCAGAAAATTGGGAGTTCTGAGGTCATCTTTGGACGTCAGAAAATCTCCACTTTGAAAGCCCCCCATTTCGTCAATTTTAGGGGAAAAATTAAAAAAAAAATATTTTTAGACTCTGTTCCTCATTATCTTTAAAATGATATACCGCAACCCTATGTAACGCTATAAAAAATATTTTACTCCGCATTCGCTTCTATGAGAGCCCCCCGGAAATAAAGATTTTTATAACTTTTTTAGCCATATTCGATGGGAGGCCATTGGTTTACATATTATATTTAAATTTGAAGTATTTACATTCAGTAATTCAGAAGTTATAAGGCTCTGACAGACTGACAGACGGACGGACGGACAAGTGCCAATTCACTCAAGTAGACTCAGAGACCTTCGCTTCGCTCGGTCAATTATAAATGCGAAAGTTTGGATGGATGTATGGATGTATGGATGTTTGTTACTCAATCACGCTCCAACGGCAGAACGGATCTGGATGAAATTTGGCACAGAGATAGATTATAGTCTGGAATAACACATAGGCTACTTTTTATCCCGGAAAATTAAAGAGTTCCCGCGGGAATCGAAAAACCTCAATCCACACGGACAAAGTCGCGGGCATCAGCTAGTAATGACATAAATTATTACTTTCATAGGTACATTACTTTTTTTTTACTGACAATCCATACTAATATTATAAATGCGAAAGTGTCTGTCTGCTAAGTTTTCACGGCACATCTGTTCAACCGATTATGATGAAATTTGGTATAGAGGTAGGTTACATCCCGAGGAAGGTCATAGGCTACTTTTTATCCAGGAAAATTTGAAAGCTCCCGCGGGATCCACGCGGACGAAGTCGCGGGCATCATCTAGTAATAATATAAAACACATAATTCAAACCAGGCACGTTGATTGAAATATTTTGAAGTCAGTAAATTCGTACCTACTAAAGTTAACTAGTTAAATACTGCAATCAGATGGCGTGTTCATGCCCCATGGTCATAATGATTAGTGACAGCAAAATCTACAATTTTCTACGGCAATTTTTATAGGTTAGATAGAGCTATAATAGAGCCTTTAAATGATTTCATATCACATTGAACCTAGACCAACTTTACCGTGACTACAAAAATGATACTTAGTAAAAATGTTCAAACGTGCATTAGCAGCTCTGAAAAGTTAGAGTTGCATGCCCGGGGATCGAACCCCGACTCTTGAGTCTTGAAGCGTTTCGACCACTTATAGACTATCTGCACGGCTAACCCTTTACACCTTTACCTACGGTCTACACCTGTGTTATTTGGGTATAGTTACCTAATAGTAGGTATTCCAATCTATCTTAACTAACGTATTATAAATGGGAAAGTTTGGATGGATGGATGGATAGATGGATGGATGGACGGATGTTTGTTACTCAATCACGCCAGAAAGGTTGAACGGATCTGGATGAAATTTGACGCAGAGATAGATTATATTTTGGAACACACATACCTATCTGCTACTTTTTATCCCGCAAAATTAAAGAGTTCCCGCGGGAACCGAAAAACCTCAATCCACGCAGACGAAGTCGCGGGAATCAGCTAGTAAGTCACCACCACCAGTGCATTGTGAAGTCGACATCTCCTGAAGATGCTCCGGTGTCGGAGCGAAACGTGCGTTGAGAGTAGTTTAAAAGTCTTGTGTGGTGGTGCATGTGAGTGGTGTTGGCATTGCTTGCTTGGGAACTTGGCTTTCTTGCTTGGTTGGGAAGGTAAGCGGTGCTTCGCTTGTAACTGCATATTTGACCATACAGATTTTTTCTGTAGGCGGATTATAGCAAAATAATTGTAAATTTTTTCTTGCTAAATCATGAACTTCCGCAAAGTAACGCCTGATTCTATCCAATATCCCATTAACGTCCCACTGCTGGGCACAGGCCTCCACTCTCATAGGAGAGGGAAGTAGAGCTTAGACCCATCACGCTGCTCCAATGCGGGTTGGCGGGCTTTAACGACTATTATCATATTAGTGATAATAACCGGGACCGACGGCTTAACGTGCTCTCCGAGGCACGGGGGTGAAACACCGCCAATTTACTAACTCCGGGCTGATACTGAGAATTTCTAGTCAGATAAATAAATAAATAAAATATATATTTAATGACAATAAAAGTTTACAGTCATTTTTTCCTTAACTTTGGTCTCCACACTAGGGAACCTGTATCGCGGAGACCATATTTATCACAGTATAATCCAATACTTAATAATGGCCCGACCCGGGACTCGAACCCGGGACCTCGTCGGCCGTAGTCGAACATGCCAACCACTAGAGTGACTAGACCAACGAGGCAGCTAGTAAGTACACTAAAATCATACTAATATTATAAATGCGAAAGTGTGTTTGATGGTTGGTTTGTCCTTCAATCACGTCGCAACGGAGCAACGGATCGACGTGATTTTTGGCATTCATATAGTTGAGGACCTGGAGAGTGACATAGGCTACTTTTTATCCCGGAAAATTAAGGAGTTCCCGTGGGAATTTAAAAAATCTTATTCCACGCGGACGAAGTTGCGGGCATCAGCTAGTAAATAATAAACCCATATTTACGCGTAAACACATAGAGATAAGAGGCAATCCGGCAATGGTGACGCTAGCAGATTCTTCCGGGCGACGTGCCAACGCATAACTCCAGCACAAATACCTACGTGCCGTTCTGTATCAACAAACCTTATATGGGTTAAGAAACACGGGGACACATTGTATGTGCTTGCATTAATTTTTCGTTTTATTTCTATGCCAACGTTCTCTCTACGCTTTGATATATGGGGTTATTCAAGCGGTGCATAAGGAAATTCATACTATATTATGCCTGTCTGTAAGCTTTTTTGAAGTGAAAACTTCTGAAGTGAAAAATTCTTTAGCCGCGTTGAGCACTTTTTGGTAGGGGGCAAACTTGTGGATTCGCATCACCGACATGCTCGTCACCGACATATCTCGCGTTGTTACGAAGGCAAATATATAATAATATAAACGGTCTTAAATATAAATATACTACATTCGTAGTAATTTTTTTTTTATTTTTTTTAAATATTCGTTTTCATTCTATCGGCAGTTCCTATGACTGTCAATTTTTTTCTTTCGGAACGGAACGGCGTTCGAACCAGTGGTAGATTCACTAGACTATTCAAAAGCACTTATCTAATACTACTGTCTACTTGAATAAAAAAGATTTGAATTTGAATTTCTTTTATTCTACCACAAGTTAACCCTTGCCTGCTATCTCACCTGATGGTAAGCGATGATGCAGTCTAACTCTAGGATGGCAGCGAGCTAACCTGTTAGGGGTATGGCATTTATATTAAACCCATGCCCTTTGAAGTTTAAAAGCTTCCATTCTGGAGACGGACCTAGGCTTTTAAATATTTCCCACGCGATTTCTTGAAATTGGACTCCGTGGACGAAGTCGCGGAGATCAACTAGTGTAGTCGATATGAATATTATGATTAATGGTAGGTTTGTTTGTTGGTTTTACTTTAAATTATGATATTTTTTCATGAGTAGGGTAGGGCGGGGCTAGTTGAGCATGGGGGCAAGTTCGGCAATCAAAAACCTCACTTTTGTTTTAAAATTCCGGGTTGGGGTTAGTTGAGCTATAGTTGTTCAACTTACCTTAGATACCTATTTGAGGACCTGGAGAATGACAAAAGCTACGTTTTAGATTATTTTTAATCTAAATCTACGCGGACGAAGAAGCGGGCATCATCTAGTAATACATATGATATATATGGCCCGCAAAAACATTTAACATATTAATATTATGAAAATTAAAACCATACACATTATATTTCGTCGAAAACCCTCCTCTTTTAATATAGGTACCTCCAAATCAAGAGTGAATGATTCTTTTAGGCCACGCTCAACTTTATGCTGCATCACCCAAGCATCACCACTTGCAAGCAGGTCTGGATTGCAGCCAAGCGCTAGCCTATATTATCATATTTAAAAAAAACATACACTGCGTTGCCATTTCACTGAGCACTCCAAACAATGGTGCGAGTCTCCCTCATAGATCTGAACGCGGATGGACGTCGACTTATGCCCAGTCACGTACCGCCGAAATTATGTCAGTGTGGGGCACACCGAGATAAAACTCAAACTTTTTATATTTCATTTTTTTTAAATTGTAACTGAAAAGTAGCCTATCAAAGTCTATCCAATATGGTTTTGCGATGGTATTTACTATCCTAACCTTAGAACAAAAGATGTGTCTTGCGGTTACTCGTATTTTTACATTTATGTATAGTAAAAGTCGAATTCGCACAAGACTGTCGACCATTTGTTACCAAAAGATTCCGGGTTACTTTGGTCACATTGCCCAACGCCAACCTAGTAATCTGGATAAACTCATAAGTCATCTGGATAAACTCATAGTCGTAGGAAAGGTGGAGGGCAAAAGACCGCGCGGCCGATCACCTAGCCGCTGATCTGACCAAGTCAAGTCGCTCACGGGGCTCCCGCTTACAACTGCAATGCGAAAAGCCGAGAACAGCCCCCCGATTACGTAAGAATTGTTCATCAAACGTTAAAGATTTTCGTCAAAGTAAAATAAACAATGACAGCATTGAATTAGAGCTCAATTTCGTCTGCCCATTCTTATACTTTTAGGGTATCGTACATACCTAAACGTATAAGAATGGGCAGACGAAATTGAGCTCTAATTCAATGCAGTTATGGTTTGTTTTACTTTGACAAAAATCTTTAACGTTTGATGGACAATTCTTACATGATTGGGGCCCTGGCCGGAGTGGAGGGCTATCACAGGGCTATCGTGTCGAGCGTCACGAGGTCACTTCAATGCGGACACGAAATTCAGCAATGAAGAATGCGACCGAGAAGAGATAGTAGAGGTCATGAAAAACTTCAGCCAAGCTTACAGGTAAATCAGTAGAGTAAGAAACAGATAAAACTTTAAAAAAAATTAACCGACTTCAAAACTACTTCAACTTCTATCTAGAGTAGAACATCTCAGATACAATGTCTATATTATAGTGTTGAGTTTTTTTTAAATTTATTTCTTTTTCCGCAACGTGTTGACAGTGTTGTAATTTCATTTCATTTAATTTATTGCATTAAGCTGTGTTACGGTAAAGGTCTTAAATCTAATAATATTAAGGCACCTACAGTTTGCCAATTTTGGCATGCAACATAATTTAAATGACTTGTTCTGTGTCGAATCTATAGTGATCTAAAAGTGGTTCTTTATTTTGCACCTCTCAGTGTACCACCATCTTCGGGATCACTTTCAAAAGATTTGCAAAATGGCCGAGGCGTTTTATTAAACGTGCGAACAGCGGGATGATAAATTGGCTGTTTACAACACTTCCTGCGTATCATCGTGATTTTGGTTTTTATGTTTTATTGTTTCGAGCTAATGGCGGAGGAAAATTGTTCTGAACTAATTAATCAAGTCCCATTGTTTGGGAAAATTTTAAAACTACATAATATATCCCATCCGATCCATACTAACGATTAATAATCAGTAGTTTAACACATTAGAACATCATTGAATCGAGCTGCCAAAAGTAAAATAAATGATTGGACAGAGAATAACTAAAATTCATAGTCGGGACGTGTGATCTATCACAAGCTGCGAATATCTCAGGCATGCTGTGTGAACAAAAAATGTTCTTTTAGAGGCATTAAAGTTTAATTACGAATGTAGTAGGTATATTTAAGACCTTTTGTCTTCGTAACAACGCGAGCATGTCGGTGACGCGAATCCACAAGTAGGTACACCCTACCAAAGTGCTCAACGCGGCTAAAGATGTTTTCACTTCAAAAATTTAATGAAATTCGCGTTCTGTTTTCAGAATTTGGATTCCGTGGGGCCGGCCTTATACAGATAGATACCATTATAATATTGCTCTGGTTATCGGCTAACGGCTTATGAAAGCATAACAGGATAATGGGATGAACATTGCACATTTTGTTATTGAATTTTAATCCGCTTATCTGAATAATAGAAATATCAATATCTACAGAACAGATTATTCAATATCATTATTATATTGACATATAAAAAGATTACGACGTGGTTTTTATATCCAGTCACCACCAATGGTGGTGACTCCATACTAGCTATTTAAAGAGCCCATGAGCCATTTAGCTATTTAAAGAGGCCATCCTCTTTAGTATCCTTCAATCACGCCGCAACGGAGTAACGGATCGACGTGATTATAGCATGGGTATAGTTGAGGATCTAGACTGAGAGTGACATAGGTCGGAAAATTCCGGAGTTCCCGCGAAAATAAAAATAAACTTAAACCACGCGGACGAAGTCGCGGGCATCAGCTTGTATATTTATTTCACGTAGGACAACTTCTGTCACTTATGATAAGTCAAGACTCTACGCTGCCCCTGGTTCGGCTTTCCGAACCGTGTTCTACTGAGAAGAGCCGGCAAGAAATAATAATATTGGATAGAAGCAGGCGTTACTTTGCTGAAGATTATAGCGACTTAAGCATCTTGTTCCTTGATTATCATGGACTTCAGCAAAGTTACCACCACCACCACCACTACAGCCCATTAACGTCCCACGGCTGGGCACAGGCCTCCACTCTCATATGAGAGAGGGAATTAGAGCTTAGACCCACCACGCTGCTCCAATGCAACCCGCATTGGAGCAGCGTGGTGGGCGGGCAGCAAAGTAACGCCTGCTTCTATCCAATATTTGCCAAGGGAAATCGCATCGCACAGTGAAACATAAATTCCGATCGTAACAATCACAATAAACCACAATAAAACCAATTTAAGACAAATCACCCTACAATCACGGGCGTTATTAAAACATATGGCCGTAAATTCCGACGGTCTTTCCGGAAAAACCTCCGATAGTTCCCAGGATATCCGTATATCCGGAACTAACTCCGTACATTAATCTGTTCAGGGAGTGGACTTTGTTTCCTAACTCTTATTAATGGCGCCCTCGGTGGTAATAATTGTGGGATTTTCTGCTGCGAAGTCGATGTTAAAAATTGAGGCATTTGGATAGAATATTAGGATGCTTTGAGAAATTTTTCATTCACAACTCATTTTTTAATTTTTTTTTTAATTTATAGACTAGCGCTTGGCTGCAATCCGACTTGCTGGAAGTATTGATGCAACCTGAGGTGGAGCGCGCTTGCCAAGAAGAAAAATGGAAGAAAAATACCTATTCACTCTTGATTTGAAGATACCAATATTAAAAGCGGATGGAAAAACGGAAGCCGGAAGGGCGTTCCATATCCTAGCGGTTCGAATTAGAAACGAGGAAGCAAATCACACACAACTTTGTTGCTATACCTATCTAATTTGATAGTTTCTTAAACTAAATATTGTGATCAAATAAAAACGTTTTCTTTCTTTCTTTCTAAATCGCTCGTAATGAATGTCAAACCTCCTAAAGATTTACTTTACTTACCAGGCAAATAATATTAATACATATTATTGTATAACTTTTTGGTACAAAAAAAAAAAAAAAACTTGCAAGTACCGAAAATAATAGGTACTAAGCGGTGGACTTTTTTGAGAGCTTTTGACTATAGGAACCCTAAACAGTGTAACAACCTAAACGGAGCGTTCACATAATTTCTAAAAACAAATTAGTTTCGGAACCGGTATATTATTACCTTTAATATACCGGTACTTGAAAAATGCAATATACCGGTCCGTGTTCTCAGTATGGAGTGCTGCCGGTTCGTTGGGCTCACTTACTACGTTATTGGATTTGATACCGACTTGTTACCTGTTAGTCTCGGATGTAGGGTCAACAAGCAGCCCGAAATGTAACGAATTTTCCGGAATTGGGTATTTGACAACTAGTCAAATCAGCTACTTTTTTTCAAACGTCAAAACGTGTGCTTAGTATGGGATTTTGTATGAAATATTGCATAGTGACGTCATCAAAGTTCGACGCACTTTTTTACTTTGATCGATAGTTTAAAATAGTTTAAATTAAACATAAAACTAACAGGGGATATGGAAATTACAAAATAATCACAAAAAAATAATTTATTTGAATGGTTGTCAAATACTTACCCAATTAAAAACAAATCAAAGCTGTAAAACACAAAACTACATTCGTTCGTACCACCCTGATGGAATAACTTAGTTTTTTTCCATCTCTCGATACTGCAAGTTTTTTCTGCCACTTGCGAATTGTGCCTCTGGGTTGTATTATTATTGTGGGTCATGGGTTGACGATTGTGTAATGTCTAGTGTTTTCCTCCATGTCCCGATTATCAAAGTACTTTTATTTAAAAAAACATGCTTGTCTTTTCTGTCATTTGCAAAAGTATAAGTCGTGGACGTAGATTGAAAGAGTCGAAATATAATGTGGATTGAAATGGAGTCTTTTTTCTTTTTTGCGGGAAATCATCTCACGTGTTTGATTTCCGTCAAATCATGACGTTTACAACACTTGCCTGCACTTCACAAGATAACAGGGAAACGGTAACTTGTAAAATGCGGGCAAATTCCTGCTTGGCACGGAAGTCAATCTAGTCGGGGCAACGGGCCCCATGGCTTGACGTCCTACCTATGTATACAGACCACAGAGTAGGTATTCTGTGGCCTTCTGTTCAATGTTTTTCTTCTGGTTTTGTCGGCTTCATTGGCTTCAACTCGTTTTCTTGGCTTGGGGCCTCGTGGCTGGTATTAATTTAAACTTGCGCTTAAGAGCAATTGTTATTAATCCGCTAGAGACACAATTCATTTTAGCACCCTTTTAAAGTAGAGCTTTTGTTAAATGAATGACTGGAGTCTCAATTTGGATTTATTATTTGAACAGCTGATGGTCACCCTCTCGCGGGTAATGTTATGCAGTAAATGCTTTTAAGTCTTTGGCTAAACCGTGCGTGAACTCAAGTGTACTGGGTTGTTTACCATCGCCAACCTTGTAGTAGGTATAATAGCTAGGTACTCCTAGATAGGTAGAAGTAAACCGAATAGGGGTATGGGCACAGGTAGGGGCTTAAGTTAACTGCCATGCCCCTAACAGGTTAGCCCGCTACCATCTTCGACTGCATCATCACTTACCATAAGGTGAGATCGCAGTCAAGGGCTAACTTGTAGTGGATAAAAGAAAGGTAATTTAATAGATGGGTTTGTTGTTGAACAATGTTACTTTACCTAAGTGCATGCGCTACTGCTAAAAGTTATTATGAGAACTGAAAATTATAGCATGTTTTTTTTATTCTCCTACAAGTTAGCAATATGCAGTGTAAATAAATTAAATTAAAATTATGTTACGAAATTAAATATCGCTTGCTTCAAAAGGAACACCCCATGTTTTCCTTCACCGTTTTTAAGCGGTTCACGAATCACGATTTCGTTAGCTGCGGGGTACTTACTACCTATACGTATAAAGGTATAACCCCACTACAGAGGCCCGGCGCGGCGCGGCACAGAGCGGCACGTATTCCTTGTACAATCATGTCGCAGTGCATTGTTATTGTGAGATAGGCATGCGCTTGACGACAATCATGCTTAGTGCAAAGCAATGATGAGGTCTAGGTTGGAGCGCGCTTGCCTAGAAGATGTCTATTCACTCTTGCCTTGAAGGTACCTAAGTTATACGTGGCAGGAAACACGGGCGCTGGCAGGGTGTTCCACACTCTAGCGGTTTGGATCAGAAACGTCGAGCAAAATAGGGCTCAGCTTCATACAAACTCATACAAAGAATAGTTGCCGCTACGTGCCGCTCCGCGCCGTGCATCTGTAGAGGGGCTAGACCTTTAGCGGATGAGGAGTACGTAGTCGGAATCCGAGCCGTCTCGAGTATCGCTAACTTGATTAATGTTGCTGCTAATTCGAGCTAACTCCACTCCACTCCGCTCCGGCCGCGTGCGAGGGGCGGACCGGGTGGTATGTTAAATATGAACATGGAAATTGCTGAGACGATGTGCAAATCGCATACACTAGTAATCCTACTAATATAATAAACGTGAAAGTTTGGATGTTTGTAAGTTTTTAAGTTTCAAGTATATTTGTAAGCTGTGTTTGTTACTCCTTCACGCCGCAACGTTTGAACCGATTTTCCTTCAACTTTTCCTTCGCGGAGTCATGCGTAAAATCAGCAAAACGGAGTTTATTAAAGCATGTGTATCCATCAAACGGCGACATAATGTGTGCTTGTAATAGTAGTTTGTGATATAAGGGCGGTAAATAGGTTTTTACATACGAGTTGACTAATGTTTTTACATCGTTTACGTCGAGTTTCTACGTACGAGTATGTAGAAACCTTAACGTCCGTGTATCACACGATATTTTTCAATACATTAATTGTGAGAAAACTTGAAAATAAAACTGGAGTAGGTACTATACTCACTAGAAAATGGTTTCTCACGCCCATACTTATTTCGAGATTTTTGGCGACTATTAATAGCGCGACTTTTTTCTCACATTTATAATACCTAATTGTTGATTTACTTATTTTCACATCACTTTTTACCACTCATAATATTAAATATTTATAATTTATATTATAAACTAGCTGATTCCCGCGACTTCGTCCGCGTGGATTGAGGTTTTTCGGTTCCTATCTCTCAAGTTAGATCGAACTGCACATGGTGTGCGAATTTTATTATAATCGGTTAAGTGGTTTAGAAGTCCATTGAGGACAAACATTGTGACACGAGATTTATATATATATATATATATATAGATATATTTATATATTTCAGCCTTTAGTTTTTGATTTATAAAACTTAAAACAATTTTAATTAACTGAATTAAATACAATTTGTATTCTCATGAATTAATTTCATCAATCCACATCTAAATGTTATTATTTTTAAATTTTCTACATACACAGTCAATATCAATAAGAACATTCTTGCAAGAAAACTTTTTATTTAGAAGTAAAGTGGCCTTACAAAAATTTAAAAAAAACTGCAAAAAAAATAGCACGAGGGCAGTAAATTCTGCAAAAAAAAAGCACGAGGGCAGTAAATTTAACTTACAAGCCCTATTTACTGCCTCTGTAAGTGAATTTTTCGAGCAAGTGTATTGAAAAAATAATTTGCTGTTTTCAAGACTGAAATAATTTGCTGTTTATATGCAGCCATTGACGCATCTCAAAACACAATTTAAAAAAATATCTGCATTGAAATTTCTTTTAAACATACCTCTTAGTTTACCTTTTAAAGCAATTTTTCTCCGTATTGAAAGTTTAAAACCAATAATTTGCTCTAGAAGATAAAATTTACATTTCTAAATCAAACGCATAGTCGGATTAATTTGTATTGAACAGTGAATATTTTTTCACCTCTCATGCTCTAAAAAGATGTCATTAAAGCTTAGCGTAGGCGGACTAAAGTTAGTGTGACGTCCACCAGTCACAAGTGTGGGAATTGGGTACAATAAAACAACCGCATGTGCTTTCAGCTCAGCTGTCAAGTTACAACTGCCATTTAATTACTAATCATGTTACATAAACATCACACCTCTCCCTTTTTAACATATTTAGTTGGTAAGCCTTGGTACAGCTACATAATTGTATTTTAAATATACGTACACAACGTTACAACTTATATAGTTTTTTTTTTTTTAAATAGTTAGTGAATTTAACTAATGATATTAATATTTTTGTATTTCAGTTTTATTATTTATATTCCGGTCATCATATTTTGACATTTGCCATTTCTCCCTTTCCTCTTTTGATTTTCTGCTGAATCCTTATTTTCTTCCCTTTTTCTTCATTATTTTGTCCTGGTGTTTTAATTTATGAGTTTATTTCGGGATTGGTAATTGATCTTAAAAGGACGATTATAGAAATATTAAGAAATGTAACGCAAACATATTTACTGGTCTAGCGCAAGTGAGCGTAAATCTGTAAGAGCAGGTAAAATATTAAATAGAGTGGAATCACTAGCCGTGGCTACCAAATAATTTAATCTCGATGGAAATCAAGGAAATCTTATTTTTCGCTTCTGAACTAAAAGCTTCATTGCAGAAGTAGGTAATGATTTAACATTTTTGATATTTTTATACTCTCATTGAAACTTGCAAGAGTAACCTATTACAACGGGTAGAGATTAGAGGCGCCTCGAGAGATTTAATCTAATTATTATCGCACCGGCCTGAATTTAAAGACAATATTCATCAATTTAGGGTTTGATTGCTATCATCACCTCTAAATCAAATCGCGATCTAAACACCAAAGCATACAATAGTCGCTGAGTCTCCGAGGTGGACTGACCAACCAACATCGAAATAATTAACCTAAGGTACAGCTCAGCAAAACTGTAACAAAATTGCAATCCTTGACCCGAGGTAACCTTAAAGCCCTCCAGTTTGTGCCTGTCCTAATTCCTGGACTAGACACATCATGGTTACATGCACAAACCCTAATTCCCGGACTGTCCGCATTTCCTACCTTGGCGCATTACCTCGGGGTTTCCATCTAATATTTATGGTACGCGTCAGTTTAAACTCTCATTTGATGTTTAAGCGAAATTTATCAAATTTTAAGCGAATCTACTACTGGTTCGGAATGCCACGACCTAGCGAGAAGAACCAGCAAGAAACTCGGTGGCGTCTAGCATTCAAAATAATAGCCACCGATCACTGAACAAAACGATGACATTGGTATAAGTTTGTAATGACGGTACTTTCAAATTTTTAATTTTTTTAATTACTCGCGTCTTCAAAAATAAACAGCAAATGTGCGGATTGCAAAGCAAATTTGTAAGCATAATTCCAGAAGCGGGCAATGACTAAAATTACTTTTAAAATATATTTGCACCCTCTATATAAAACCTGTACGGGCGAATGGTCACAACGTGTACAGTTTCACGAGAGATTCAATGTAAACAGTCAAATAGAGAAACTTGGCCAAAACATCACGACAATAATTAATCACTTGATCAGGCTGCAGTTGCTACTGCTAAACTTAAAATCAAATTGCGATCTAAACTCAAAAGCATTCAATTACCGCTAAGTCTGCCGGTAGGAGACTAACTTTCACACGTCAAAGTATTCGTATTTATTATACAAGTTATTCCAATTTGGCGTTCCCGCCTACGAACTGACCGAGTCAAAATACATCGAATGACACCCTCATGAATAAATAAATTAACAACATTTATCTTTTCTGAAAATTCGATTCAATTTTAAACACGAAGCTGACAGTTCGGCCGTCTTGCAAATAACACGTCCTCGTGTTCAAGTCATATCACGGACATATTTTATGCCCCAAATCGTGAACAGGTGTCTTGTCCCAAATCATGATCAGGCGTTCTTGCCTGTGGCGTTCTTGCCGGAATTCATGATCAGGCGGTCATGCCTGGGCCGCTCCTGCTCACGATTATTTTGCTAATAATAATTAATCTGTGAGAGTAAGAACTTCCAGTGTTATCAAACACTCAATGAGCTATTTTCTATAAACCGAAACGACCAACCTCTCATTCGATGTACTTTTTCAAAATCTGAATAAGTTATTCACTGTCACAAGTCTCAGGTTATGAAACAAAACTTTTAATCTTGAGTAATACGAGCACTTCCACAGTATTGATTTTAAAATAACAATAATGCCATTTTAGAATTCTTAAAATAATGAAAATGGTGTGGGCCGATCTAATATTTAAACTCTTGTCTTAGATTATTCGCAGATTTGCACTAATCTTATGACTGCGTCATTCATATGACTATGTTTTGTTAATTATTGTAATTTGTAGAACTAGATTTAGTTGTCACAAATTCATCAATATTGTGTAGGACATAAGGGAACCTGCACAATAAATAATTATTGAAACCCTACCTTGAAAATAGAGAACAGGCAACCACTCGTATGCATGTAGGTATGTTCTTAAATATTACCCACTTGGTAGTTATGTCTTGCCGTCCCTGGCAACTTTCATTTACAACCGACTTCCAAAAAGAAAGAGGTTCTCAATTCAGTGTGTTGTTTCGTTCCAATAAATTCCCACCCGATGTTAAATGTGGTTATATCAACAACATTACCCACGGATAAAGAATTCGAAGGTGAAATCAACCATGCTTTAAATACAAAGTAAAATGATTTCATGTATCGATTTAATGGCAAATTACAACCAATAATATGATTAAAATATTAATGAGGTGGTCATGAAACATCATCTCACACCAACGTCGTGCTGTCCAACGTTACGCATGTCGCTCTTGAGTACGTTCTGTAAATATTGATTTCATCGTATGCCTACGCGCTCAACTAAGAGTTACCGTAAACATCACTTTTCAAAAGTGAAACCATATTATATTAATATAGTATGGTCAATTAATTCGAAATGTCTTCATAAACATAAAGTAGATACCCGTAGGTACCTTGCGTAATCAGCGTATTTGCCTATAAATATATTGCTAGCATTGCTAGTAAGCAATGCATATTATTATTGTTACCCAACAAGGTTTTTACTTCCTTAGGTGCGTTGAGTGCGCGCACTTTTTGGGTGAACAAAAATCATGGAACTCGCGTCATCGTCACGCTTTCCATTGTTTTGAGTTTTCACTTCTGTCAGCAGTCCTTATAACTGCCTATACGTTTTTTTTTTTTTTCTTTTTTCGACAAAGTACCAACCGACATTGTCAGTCTACTACTCGGTGTACAGTTACCGTTTTGGGTAGTACCAACTAGCATTGCTAGTTTACTATTTTTGTTGTTAGTACCTTTACTACTCAGTGCACAGTTTACGTTTTGGGTAGTACCAACTAGCATTGCTAGTTTACTATTTTTATTGTTAGTACCTTTACTACTCAGTGCACAGTTTACGTTTTGGGTAGTACCAACTAGCATTGCTAGTTTACTATTTCTATTGTTAGTACCAACCGACAGACGTCAGTTTACTACTCAGTGCACAGTTTACGTTTTGGGTAGTACCAACTAGAATTGCTAGTTTACTATTTTTGTTGTTAGTACCTTTACTACTCAGTGCACAGTTTACGTTTTGGGTAGTACCAACTAGCATTGCTAGTTTACTATTTTTATTGTTAGTACCTTTACTACTCAGTGCACAGTTTACTATTTCTGTTGTTAGTACCAGCCGACAGATGTCAGCTTACTACTCGGTGCATGCCTAAAATGTTTGGCTTAGTACCAACTGATCTTGTCAGTTTACTACTCGTTTCATTTTTGTTTTTGGATAGTACCATCTGGCACTGCCAGTTTACTACTTTGCACTCGTAATAAAACAACGACCGAATCCAAAATCATAAACTTTCGGGAATCAGTGAAAACTATTTTTTTTAAGGTGACGTATTTTTTTAAGCTGAAATCGTTCCTGATAAGCGCAACTCATAAGTAAAAATGGCTACATCGCTTTTGAATAATATGTTTTGAATATGTTTTGATTTAGCCACAATGCAATCTCTTTTAAACTCCTTGGAAAACAGTTGAACAAGCTGCTTGAACTCATTACTAGTATCATACTGTCGCTCTGCATACAATTTATATAATTTTTTGCCTCTTTCTATGCAATTCATTTGTTGCCCATTCGTTAAAAACATTTGCATCAGCAGTTAAGACCGTTTTACTGGTGAATATTGATTTGAATATTTCACTGAAAGTATTAAGGAATATGTTATACATTTCATTAGGACTCAACCCATTTGGTAAAAAGGGAGTTCCTTTGTAAGACTTGTTCTTATTTTTTCAATACGGTCCAACGTTACTGGTACAAAAGTTATTCTACGCTTTGATACATTTTTATTTAAATTTTTAAACTGAATTTGTTGTCCACAATGATCTGAATCTAATTTACTAATAATGTTTTTATTAACAGGTATAAAATTTGTAAAAATATTGTCTATGCATGTGGCACTAGTTGCAGTTATTCTAGTTGGCTCCATAAACATATTGGATAAGTTATACAATTTGAATAGATTCAATAACTTGCCACATATGCCACATACTTCAATATGTTTACTTTTGCATGGGATGGTAACAGTATTAATTAGTCACCTTTATATGTAAAACTAGCTGATGCCCGCGACTTCGTCCGCGTGGTTGAGGTTTTTTTGATTCCCGCGGGAACTTCTTAATTTTCCGGGATAAAAAGTAGCCTATGTGCTATTCCAGACTATAATCTATCTCTGTGCCAAATTTCATCCAGATCCGTTCATCCGTTGGAGCGTGATTGAGTAACAAACATACATCCATACATACATACATCCATCCATCCAAACTTTCGCATTTATAATATTTATATGGATAACAATTGTATGCAGAGGACATCGATATTTTACAAAAAAGACCCATTACCGTTATCACTCTATCTGAAAAAGAGTCTATATTCTATGAAGTGGCGGTAAACAATTACTGACCCACTTTAAATTAAGTCACTGTTTTATACTGAAAAACTTACTGGTCAATTTACTACTCAGTGGATTTTATGTAAACCCTCTTTAGTACCTGCCGTTCACCGGCTTACCAATTTGATACATATCTTTCTTAGTACCAGCCCGTTTCCGACCTACTAATTTGATCATTAGCTCCTTAGTTCCAGCCCTTTACAGACTTACTACTGAAATCATGAGAGTAGGAGTAATTTATTTAAATATTACACAAAACAGACAAGTAAGTACCCACACCCATTTGTTTTCATATATTATCGTGACAAAGAATACACAATATCTCGATACCGCCACAATACGGCACAATTTCGAAAACCGCGAGATTTAGTTTGCATTTTTTCATGAGGTCACCTATTGAATAGAAAAATATGGAAAGAGCTTTTAATAGCATATAATATTGGCAATTACTTTCGATCGCGGATATTATGTTTTTTAGCACTATCCTCAACTTTTCAATCAAATGTAAAAATGTTTATACGTTAACCGTCACAAAGGTCCGAAAAATCCAGTGTTCCATTTATAAACAATAGGTAGGTTCCGCTTACAAGTTTTAGTAAGCTTAAGTACCTACATAAATTTCATTAAATTATTGCAATAATATAATTAGCGGAAATAATTGATTGAAAATTAAAAAGGACATAATAAGTATTTGAATTAGAGTGAGGTGATAGCGTTCAAAACGCAGGTGACACGTCAATATTCATGCATGCAAAACATTAAGGTGGGTAATGTAGGTACCTACTCACTATTTTGCTCCACTCCTCATTTTCGTTTTTTCATATTTTTTTTCTTACACCATTTAAGGGTACGTATCCCATCCTCGTCGCCAGTTGTGACGTCCACCAGTCACAAGTGTGGGAATTGGGTACAATAAAACAACCGCATGTGCTTTCAGCTCAGCTGTCAAGTTACAACTGCCATTTAATTACTAATCATGTTACATAAACATCACAGTTAGCATTTAGGGTCTAGGGATTAGTTGGTTTCAGTGCTGACTGCGTTCCGTTTTAAGCAGTAACCAGTATATACCTATTACCATATTACCTAACTATAAAGGAACGGCTTCGCAGTGTACTAAACTGACGTCACACCTTACAGTGCTCTCAGTGTATTTCGGAACATACCCACAGTCTAATAAGATACGTTCTTTCGTACCAGTCGTTCAACGAAGGCATCTAGACAAACAAAGCGGCGGGGTGATAGGGGCGTAACGAATGAAACTAGCAGAATTTTTATAATACAAAATTCTATCACTCTAATGTCTTATAAGCAGTACCGTACATCTAGGACTTTTATTATGTTCCATTTTTAGGGTTCCGTAGCCAAATTTGGCAAAAACGGAACCCTTATAGATTCGTCATGTCTGTCTGTCTGTCTGTCTGTCTGTCTGTCCGTCCGTATGTCACAGCCACTTTTTTCCGAAACTATAAGAACTATACTGTTGAAACTTGGTAAGTAGATGTATTCTGAGAACCGCATTAAGATTTTCACACAAAACTAGAAAAAAACCAATAAATTTTGGGGGTCCCCATACTTAGAACTGAAACTCAAAAAATTTTTTTTCATCAAACCCATACGTGTGGGGTATCTATGGATAGGTCTTCAAAAATGATATTGAGGTTTCTAATATCATTTTTTTCTAAACTGAATAGTTTGCGCGAGAGACACTTCCAAAGTGGTAAAATGTGTGTCCCCCCCCCTGTAACTTCTAAAATAAGAGAATGATAAAACTAAAAAAAATATATGATGTACATTATCATGCAAACTTCCACCGAAAATTGGTTTGAACGAGATCTAGTAAGTAGTTTTTTTTTTAATAATTTAAAACTTACTACAGGTTTGTACGGAACCCTCGGTGCGCGAGTCCGACTCGCACTTGGCCGGTTTTGAAATAATTGGCACGCAATCCTTTGTTGAAAGTATGCGCCAATGTGCCAATGTTACCCATCGTCACCTACACGTACGTGCGTACAGCTCAATGTCTATGGTTGTTAATGTATTTTTTTTTTAATTCCTTATTGTTAACAATAAGGAGAAAAATAAAGTTGGTATTGCGGATTGCCGCGAAATCTTTAATATTTTTATTGTAATTAATACATTTAAGTAAAGGGATGTTTATTCAATCCATTTCGGATTTCGATGCACAATACGTAATACAAGGTGAAGGCATAGGGTAAAGTGAATGTGATTATTTATTTGTTAATATCATTAAGTGAAAATAAAGATCTTACTCCTACTATTAAAATCTATATATGTACCTACTTATAATAAAACTGTAACATGTCCAATTCTGTACATAGAAGATATTTTGAAAATTTTTTTTGGAGGGCACTCATTATTCGATACTGAAGCCAAATCTGTAATTTTTTTCATTTTTGTCTGTCTGTCTGTCTGTCTGTCTGTCTGTCTGTATCTTGGCCGCGCATCACGCCGAAACTACTGAATGAATTCAAACGAAACTTGGCACGATTTGAGCCCATACTACGAGGTAGGACATAGGATACTTTTTATCCCGAAATTCTACCCCCGAAGGGGTGAAATAGGGGTTGAAAGTTTGTATGAAAGTCCTTAATTTCTCAAGTTATAGCCATGAAACTTGATATATGAGCTGCGGGTTGAAAATGGAGACATACGTGTTTCACAGTTTTTGAAAATTCGACCCCCAAAAGGGTGAAATAGGGGATGAAAGTTGGTATGAAAGTCTTTCGTTTCTCAAGATGTTTTACAAGTTATATCAACGAAACTTTTTATTTTGGCTGACGGTAAAAAATAAAGAAGTACGTGTGTCACAGTTTTTCAAAATTCCACCCTTAAGGGGGTGAAATAGTGGCTAAAAGTTTGTATGAAAGTCCGTCATTTCTCAAGTTATATCGATTAAACTTGGTATACAAGCTACCAGTTGAAAACGAAGAAATAAGTGTTTCACAGTTTTTGTAAATTTTACCCCCGAAGGGGTGAAATAGGGGTTGAAAGTTTGTATGAATGTCCTTCATTTCTCAAGTTATAGCCATGAAACTTGGTATATGAGCTGCGGGTTAAGTATGAAGACATACGTGTTTCACAGTTTTTCAAAATTTCACCCTCAAAAGGGTGAAATAGGGGTTGAAAGTTTGTATGAAAGTCCTTAATTTCTCAAGTTATATCGATGAAACTTGGTATACAAGCTACCGGTTAAAAATGAAGAAATATGTGTTTCACAGTTTTCGTAAATTTTACTTCCCAAGGGGTGAAATAGGGGTCGAAAGTTTGTATGAAAGTCCTTCATTTCTCAAGTTATATCCATGAAACTTGGTATATGAGCTGCGGGTTAAAAATGAAAACATGCGTGTTTCATAGTTTTTCAAAATTCCACCCCCAAAGGGGTGAAATAGGGGTTGAAAGTTTGTATAAAAGTCCGTCATTTCTCAAGTTATTTCGATGAAACTTGGTATATCCATTATCCACGCGGACGAAGTCGCGGGCATCAGCTAGTGTAACAATAGAATGGCAAAAAATTAATTAAAAATCGTTATTTATTATATTTTCTCGCAATCGAAGTGAAAAGTAGAGTGTTTACCACGGGACTAAAAGCCATTCTACTCGACACTATAGCTTACCTCGCTACGCTCGGTAAGCTAAACATCTCGTATGAAATGGCTCATTTTAGTCCCTTGATGAACAATCTACTATTTTTTTACAAATGATTACTTGCATTTTTTGCGGCATGCGCTTGCTCGATTTCACGCCCGCGCGCCTGTATTTTGATCTGATGAGCACACAGCGCCTTAAGATGTTTTCCTTCTACTTTTCCTTCGCCGTTAAGGCAAGTGATATAAGTAATCCTAGCTTAAGTAATATTTGAATTAAGTTTAGATACGTTGGCCTGGTTGGTTGGTTTGCTTATCCCATTTATTATCTTCTGTAAAGAACACGGCTGGGCAAAGTTTCCTCCTCGACAACTTTCTGCAGCGCCATAGTTTTTAGTGCTTGCTTTATTGTGACCTAATTGGCGCAGTTCGGAGTTTGGATTGTAAATATTTTGAAAAAAAAACCAACAAACTGTAGACCCTGGTTCAACGACCTGAGGTGGGAGGAATGGCAGATTAGTATTATGACAATGGTTATAATACAAAAAGTACTAGAAACTAGCTGCCTCGTTGGTTTAGTGGCTAGCATGTCCGACTGCGGATTAAGAAGTCTTGGGTAGGTACGATTCCCGGGTCGGGTCATAAGTACTTATTGGGTTTTTCCGACAAGAAATTCTAAGTAACTAGCCTGGAGTAAGAAAGGTGTTTAAACCCCGTGCCTCGGAGAGCACGTAAATCTATCGGTCCTGCGCTTATTATCTGACCGACTGCTTTAGATTTTAAGTTCCAAGGGCTTGTAGATACACAGATAAATTATAATGGGTAGAGATTTTTTTAAATTGTGTTTTGAGATGCGTCAATGGCTGGAGGTCTTAAAAACAGCAAATTATTTTTACAAGCATACATTATGTCACCCACAGAACACATAAGAAGGGTTATTATGTGTTCTGTGATGTCACCGTTTGATGGATACACTGCTTTAAAAAACTCCGTTTTGCCGATTTTACGCTATGACAGAGCCTTAAGTACTAAACCAAGTTCGCCATAAGTACAGGAACAATTTACCGGAAGCGGGGCACATTATAAGGGGCAAAGACAAAACGTGTCATAGGTACGAGTTGGTATATAATATATTGTAGGTATAATGGTGCAAAAATGAAATTCCGCCAGTCGGCAGGGACACAAATCATGAGCTTATAAAATTAAACGCGCCACGCGGCTGCACGCGCTCGATTATAGAGACCTTATATGCCACTGTCCACCAAAAGATAAGCTACTGTTAGGGTCCTGTAACAGTAATTGGCTATTTGACTAGGTACTATTCAAATAAATTATTTTTTTGTGATTATTAAATAGAGGATCTCCCAAAAGTCATAATATCAATGTTTAACCCCTATTAGTTTTATGCTCGAAAACCATTTTATAAACTATCAATTGATGTAAAGAGTACGTCGAATGTTAATGATGTATTAGTTGTATATTATACTAGCTGATGCCCGCGACTTTGTCCGCGTGGTTTAAGTTTTTTGTTATTCCCGCGGGAACTCCTTAATTTTCCGGGATAAAAAGTAGCCTATGTCACTCTCCAGGTCCTCAACTATACCCATGCCAAATATACAAAATCACGCCAATCCGTTGCTCCGTTGCGGCGTGATTGAAGGACAGACCAACAAACAAACACACTTTCGCATTTATAATTTTAGTATAGTCTGGCCAAGTCTGGCCTTTATAAAATGTAAAACATAGATATATTTTTCGCTACGCAGTACACAACAACCTTAACGATTGTTTATTGCGAGGGGTCGGTACTCGGTGAATTTACATTCATGGCCCTCTAGGTTATAATACGTTATTAATGAGGTAGTGTATTGTGTGGCGAATTTTTATTAACTTTAATATCTATAATAAATTATAATAATATAATAAATTAACCTAACATAATATAGAGCAGAAGTAATTTTGGCTATAATTTCTGCGTTTAGAGCAAAGTTATCTGCACACGGTGCCGAATTGGATCTCATTAATTTCTGCGGTTTGAGTGGAGTAGGTAATTACTAATCAGCGAAAATTATTTTGGATTTTTAATTTATTTAGATGTCTCATTTAATTTTTTGTTTTTGTAATTTTATTTTGTTATCTGTGTCCGAGTAGGTAATCTCAAATAAAATTTTTTTTAACAGTGGGACGTTTTCGTTTCTAACCTTAGGTATGCGCCTGAAGCCAGTTTTCTAACTAGTAAAACTAGTACAAAAATAATTTAGAGTAGGTATTATTGTATCTTTTCATAGCAATGAATTATTAGAAATTAGAAGTTTCAATAATAACTAAGTATAGATTGTGTTTCCTCGTGGTCCTAGTAATTTGTGTAATTGATCGATCTAGTTGTAGTTAGGTAGGTATCAAGGAAGAATTTGACGGACAGTTTTCGTCACAAAAGTTTTCTTCTAAATAGAATCTGCGTAAGAATTGTCGATCAAACGTTAAAGATTTTCGTCAAAGTAAAATAAACCATGATAGCATTGAATTAGAGCTCAATTTCGTCTGCCCATTCTTATACGTTTAAGGTATGCAGTTATGGTTTATTTTACTTTGACGAAAATCTTAAACGTTTGATCGGACATTCTTACATGATTGGGGCCCAGCTTTCGGTAGCGATGGTTAAATCCTCTTATAAATTGGCCTGCATGAAACAAAACGATATTTCTGAATTTTGACTTTTTGTTATTTCAATAACACTGCACTTTGTAGCACTGTACGGAGCTGTATTTTGAAACTGCCATTTTAATGGCAGCTATAAAACATTTTTAATTTAAATCGTAAATAAAAAAATTGGCAGTTATAGGGACTGCCGATAAAAGTGAAAAGTTATATTTTAGAATTTTAGTACCTATTAAAATATGAAAAAAATAATTAATAATTAAAATATAAACCCTAAAACTAAGCCATTAAAGTTTAATTACGAATGTAGTATATTTATATTTGAGACCTTTTGTCTTCGTAACAACGCGGTGTCGGTGACGGTGACGGTGTCGGTAAAGCGATCCACAAGTTTACCCCCTATACCAAAAAGTGCTCAACGCGGCTAAAGAAGTTTTCACTTCAAAAATTCTAGGAACAGAGATTCATGATTGAGCATGCATTAATAGCATTTATTCTAAGCCGGAAGCGCCGCCATATTGGTCGGTAGGTGGGTACTTCCGGTGCATTCAGTAGCTTATCCGTTAATTGAGTTGTCGCCGGCTCTCGCGCGCCCTTTGATTGCAATTAAACCTTGACTACCACAGGCCAGTAACGAGCTACAAATGTGACTGGGAACAGCTTTACATGTCGTGTTTTGAGTTTAGTTTTAACAATATTAGCGCCTCAGCTTTCCGAACCGGTGGTAGAGTCTTAACTTATCTTAAGTGACACAAGTTGTCCTATGTGAAATAAATAAATCATTATCATTTAGTCTATAGAAATATTATAAATATACGAAAGTTTGGATGGATGGATGGATGTATGGATGGATGTTTGTTACTCAATCACGCCAGAAGGGCTGAATAGATCTGGATGAAATTTGGTACAGACATAGATTATAGACTGGAATAACACATAGGCTACTTTTTATCCCGGAAAATTTAAGAGTTCCCGCGGGAATCATAAACCTCATTCCACGCGGACGAAGTTGCGGGCTTTTCAGCTAGTTTATTAATAAATAGATTTAGTAAAAAAATAAAGTTTAAAAATAGACCAAAAAAAATAACTTTTAACCAACAAAAGCTTACAAAGCTCATCATAATTTTCTAATTAAGAACTGTCATGATACCGTGGGTAACCCCCTGTCAAAAAGGGGAACTTTTTTAATTAACTTAGTCGTCCATGGTGCGAAATTAATTAACACGTGTTAATTGGCACGTACCTACAAGTTTTGATTAGCTACGAAATATTTAAGCTCCGACTTGACTTAGATTAAGTTTCGTGTCTTATTCCTCTGACACAATTTAACTTAATTAAGTATAATATTTAAGCAAGATAAAACCAGAATTGGGTAAGTATTCGACTAATAGTGAAATAAATTATTTTTTAGTGAATCTATATTATATATATAAAAATGAATCCCTATTTTCCTTGGTCACGTTATCACGCGTGAACGGCTGAACCAATTTCGCTAATTCTTTTATTGTTTTGTTTGTTAATGTAAGGAGAAGGTTCTTATGAAAGAAAAAACTAAGAAACTTGCGCGGAACATTAGAAAATTTCAGAAAGCTTAACGACCAAAACTTATTCCACGCGGACGAATTCGAGGGCATCAGCTAGTATTAAATAAAGGATCTCTCAAAAGTCGTAATATCCACGTCCCCTGCTAGTTTTATATTTTAAACTATCGATAAAAGTAAAAAAAGTGCGTCGAACTTTGCTGACGAATGACGTCACAATTGAAAAGTTCATACAAAATCCATACAAAGCACGCGTTTAGACGTTTGAATATAGTCATTTCATATTTTGTGGTTGTCTTTAAAAAACTAATGTTGATAAAAACGAAAAACGAATGTGGTTATTATTAATTGTTTGTGTTAATTTTAATATAAGTATTCTTTATATTTTTATCATTGACATTAAATTAGATTTGAATATCATATCATACCTTGAATATTAATACATAATATTATAAATGCGAAAGTGTGTTTGTATGTTAGTTTGTTTCACGCCGCAACGGATCGACGTGATTTTTGGCATGGGTATATTTGAGGACCTGTAGAGTGACATAATATGCTACTTTTTATATTTATCTTAAACTAGCTGATGCCCGAGACTACGTCCGCGTGGTTTAAGATTAATTCGTATCAATTTTCTGTTTATCTGAATTTTCAAGCTACGAGTAAATTGAAATATTATGTTTAGTTAAAACATACTTTACAATCATCTAAGTTGTACCTGTGTACAATTATAAATTTAGGCCATCAAATCGCTTTATTTGCTTTAACATTATGATATTAGCAGACATATTTTGTTTTGCAATGTTTTATGTTAACAACATCCTGCGTCTGGCGTTATCACTTGACTGACTTCAAAAGCCTTCGACTTTTGGTTAAATTGAAGAAAAACACTTATAATAAAAGAGATTTATTATTCATTTAAATATTTAAAAGCTCCATATTTTTACAGTCTGATTACAGAGCACATTCAAATGCAGATTTTTTGAAATTAAAACTATTATTTATGTAAACTAATTAGGTATTTTTTTTATTAAGTAGGTATACATTATTATAATATGTAACTGTTTTTAATTCTAGACATAGAATACGAAGACTTAGCGGTTACTAGTAACTTCGTTACTAATGTATTGTACCTATTTAACTATTTTCTAAATTAAAGAAAAGACTATGCCCGTTTTCACCAACAACGCTATGCTTTGGGCTACACCTAAGCTCACTATTTGACAATTAATGTACGTCAAAACTCTCACGTATTAGTCTTAGTAAAATATCCCTGAGAATTTCTTAACTGCAAAACCCAATACCTAATGATTTTGATCCCCGACCGGGAATCAAACCCAGGGCCTCGTGATCCGCAGTCAACCATGCTAACCGCTAGACCAACGAGGCAGTTCAGAAGATACCGCCTAAATTATATTATTAGCACAAAAAAAGCAACCTTAAAGTATTATTTATTAAAAAAAAAGTACACGGCAGAAGTGAAACTTCAGAAAAGTAGCCTTCGTAGGTAGTAGGTAGGTAGTATTATCTCGTGAGAATGAGATAAATATAACTTGTATTCTATCTCAGTCTCTCGCATGCTAAATCCTACATTACATCTGTCTCTTTTTGGTGTCGCTTTTTCGTTTCATTTTTTCGTTTCGTTGAATTTTCAGATCACAACGATTCTACAGAAGTTTCACTTCAAAAATGTATCCAAAACCTCGTCTTTGCAACTAAGTTATTTGCCCGCCGCGCCTCTATCTCGTAGGAACAACAGGTGCGATTCCTACTCCATTAAACTTTGGACATTTTTATAGCCTCCCCCATCCCTAACTCTTAGCAAAGAAGGGTATTACTTACTCGGTAAAAACTTTGTACACCGCGCCGTTTAAAAATATGGTAAGTAAGGGAATATTTTCCGATTTTCATTGGGCTAACTTTTGTGAGTCTATAGCGGCCAGCTTTACCAAATACCAAGTAGTATTTTTTGTTCTAGCTAAGTGGTAAGCGCTGTGCTCTTATTAACGGGAGGTCTAGGGTTCTATTCCCGGCAAGGTCAATTTAATAAATAAATAAAATAAAATAAATAGTGTACTGCACGTAAACATTGATAGAACGACAAAACATTACCCGAAGGTCAATTTAGTAAAGTAATTAAAAACATTCTACATTCTTACATTCCTTGTTAAATAGCTCATACCTTATAATAGACTAAGAGTTAACTGCACTTTTGGTAACCATCGCCAGAAAGGCTGATTCAGTGTTAGGTGGATGTAGAGCTCTCCACTGATCACAAAAGGTACCTATGTAAACAGTATAAAAACTGACGCATGTGGATGGGCCTTTTACTAGATATCACCTCTCAAAGACGTTATAAGCTATACTTAGTATGCGTTCCTGTAAAAAAATATTAGCAATTATTATTAAGGGCTAACTTGTTAAAAAAACGTAATCATTTGTCAGCTTAAAACATATTTAAGTACTCGACGATCTCCCTGTTCGAATAGTCGTCTAACTATTGTATTGTCGCCTCACGATTGCTCAAGGAATGGGTAAGTATTGGGATGGGAACTCTGTATGAATCTAATTAAACCATTGCTCCCAATTCCCATATTGCTGTTGTAATACGAGGGTAGTTCTAACTTCTAATATGAGCCGACAAATAGCAGTGGCGGAACAATAGCACGAGTCGCGTACACCTGTTGGCGGTCATAACTCTGAGCCAACTTAAGCCAGATTTATGGCGCCAAGTTTACCGCACCGCCTGTACGGAGCCTGGATGTGACATGCAAAATGTTCTTACCACCGATTTCTGGCTACGACGAGCGGCCAATCGCGTAACGCGTTGTTACGAAGACATAAGGTCTTAAATATAAATATACTACATTCGTAATTAAAATGTAATGCCTTAGTTTTCTAGTGGCCTCGTTGGTCTAGTGGTTATCATGTTCGACTGCGGCTGACGAGGTCGGGCCTTAATTAAGTGTTGGGGTTTTCTGGTTAGAAATTCTCAGTACTAGCTCGGAGTTAGGAAGTTGGCGGTGTTTCACCCCCGTGCCTCGGAGAGCACGTTAAGCCGTCGGTCCCGGTTATTATCACTAACATGATAATAGTCGTTAAAGCCCGCCAACCCGCATTGGAGCAGCGTGGTGGGTCTAAGCTCTAATTCCTTTCTCCTATGAGGGTGGAGGCCTGTGCCCAGCAGTGGGACGTTAATGGGCTGTAGTGGTGGTGGTGGTGGTGGCCTTAGTTTTAAGGTTTATATTATATATATATTTTTTTTAATTTTCATACTAAAATTGTAAGTTATATAAGTTTTCACTTCCATCGGCATCCTTAAGACTGCCAATTTTTTTATTATTGTTAGAGAGTCGTGCCGGTAATGCAACCTTGGAGTGAGAAAATACTTATGAACGGCGTTTTGTTATCAAAGAAACAATAAAGGCTAGAACATCGTTCAAAGATAGATAAGATAAGATGAGTGCAAAATGTAAAGTAGGTAGTCTTTTACAGAATTTGTAGTTCAATTTGCATTTGTTTGTATTTTAATACCTGTAATTTTTAGTTAGTCAAATAAATATTATGTTTTTTTTTATCCACATGATGATGCAGTCTATAAGATGGTAGCGGGCTAACCTGTTAGGGGCATGGCAGTTGTATTAAAAACCCATACCTATTCGGTTTCTATACGGCATCGTACCGGAACGCTAAATCGCTTGGCGGCACGTCTTTGCTGGTAGAGTGGTAACTAGCCACGGCCGAAGCCTCCCACCAGGCCAGACCAGGGACAATTCAGAAATTATAAATTCCCAAATTGACCCTGCCGGGGATCGAACCCGGGACCTCGGGACGTTAAGACAACAGCGCTACACACTGCGCCACGGAGGTCGTCAAATGTAAATAATCTGTGTTTAATTGAGAAAAACCTTACCATATCCTGGGGCTAACCACCACTACCACTGATCACCAGGAAACAAAGAGGGTGGCAGGAAGCTGCTTGATGAAGAAGATAAGAACCGGATGATGAGAGCGCTCTTTAAGGGCCTATTTTTCAGTAGTGGAAGTTTCCCGGCCACTGGCCAGTGACCAGCTACTTTTTTACTCCCGACGGAAAAATAAAAAAACTATTGTTATATTATGTTTGACAAGTATAATATACTCAGCCCCCCTAGCATGGGCCGAGACAATTTTCTCCCCGAGGAAAGGATAAAAATTTTATTCCTAAATAAATAAATAAAAACGATAAATAACGGTGGATAAATAGTCCCCCGAGTCCCCATGATATGTCAAACGGGGATAATCTTCTCCTCTCCCCTGTTGCCGTGCTCTGAGAAGTGGATAAGTTAATTTTATCTCTTGTCGGTGGATAAAATCGGGGGATAAATTTTTTATCTCCGGCCCATGCTAGCCCTGCTGGTATACTTGTGTCGCTGTCTGCCTGGAGACAGCGACACAAGGGTTTAATATAACTGCTATACGCATGCCCCTAACAAGTTAGCCCGCTACTATCTTAGACTGCCACATCACTCACCGCATCTAGACTTTCAAGGGCTAAGTTGTAGTGGATAAAAAAAATCAGCGATTAAGCCCGCGGTGGCAGGGATGATTATAGATATAGCAGAAAAGTGATCACATATATTTAGAATATTACTATTATTTCCGCGGACCTTGATTTTCCGGGTTAAAAGTAACCTATGTCCTTACCCGGGATAGAAACTATCCATATACTAAATGTCATCCAAATCGGTTGAACATATGGGCCCTGAAAGCGTAGCAGACAAACATACAGACGGACAGACAGACACACTTTCGTATTTATAATTTTAGTATGGATAAAATAAAGTAGGTCTTCCAGCGGGTCTACATCCCGGGTTCATATTCACAATGGCACACAACTAATGGGTTTCGAATGGCGGTTGTAAAGTGTAAAGTTAATTTAAAAACATTGACTTTTACACGTTTCCAGCATTTTTTTGGTACCGCAAATGGAACTGCAAACTAAAGCCGGGGTAAAAAAGGTATGTAATATAGGAAATGGAATAGGACTGGGGCCATACTGCCAACGCTTAAAGCCATAGTGGGGCTGATTCTGTGTAACACAATCTCTAAACTAAACTAAAATGGCAGCTTTAAATCTAGTTCTGTCCCTTTCCGTAGGGAGTATTTATGAAAGGGTTAGCAATATAAATATTTTGTAATGCTCTAATTTTAGTTTAGTTTAGAGATTGTGCACTACAGAATCAGCCCCATTGTTTCATTATTGTTGACTTTCGTGTTTTAGAACAATAAGGAACTAATTTTAGGAACGTCAAGGTACGTGACACCAAACTGTCATTTTGAGTAATATTGCATAAGTATCGCTTTAAGCGTTAGCAAAAGCTTATAATATTAATAAATAGCGGATGCCCGCGACTTCGTCTGCGTGGTTTGAGGTTTTTTGGTTCCCGCGGGAACTCTTATATTTTCCAGGATAAAAAGTAGCCTATGCGCTATTCCAGACTATAATCTATCTCTGTGCCAAATTTCAGCCAGATCCGTTCAGTAGTTTTTGCGTGAAAGAGTAAAAAACATCCACACATACAAACTTTCGCGTTCATAATATTAGTAAGGATTCGCATTTATAATATTAGTAAGGGTTTAGAATTTAGATTATAGTGGATGTCCATTGACTTGGGTTGTTTGCCGATATTTTTTCTACATTCTTTAGCAACTGTCAAACTAGGCTTCATAAAGGCTGTGTTCCGTTATAGACTGCGAGCACTGTTCAGTGCTCTTTACTGTGGAGAAATTCGTTCCGTTATGACTGACAGTAAACTGCCGCAGTATCCTAGGGAAATATATGACGTCATTAATCGACGCCATTTTTGTACTGTGAGCACTGGCGTTTTCGAGGTAAGGTGCTCTCAGTGTTTGTCTCAGTGCTGACTGCGTTCCATTTTAAGCAGTAACCAGTATACCTAACTATAAAGGAACGGCTTCGCAGTGTACTAAATTGACGTCACACCTTACAGTGCTCGCAGTGTATTTCGGAACACACCCTTTAGACTCAGTATTCGTTGAAGGGGAACATGGCGTTTTAATTAGTTCTATCAAGTGGACGACGATGTCTGTTGTTTACTTTTTAGATAGCTGTTTCAAAATTTTTGTCGGCACATCTTTATTGCAGTTGCAAAGAGGATGACAGATGCAGGTCATACGTTAACTAATTTGACACTTTAGTTTGAAACTAAATTAAAATTCTATCTTTTGACAAAAAATGGACAAAGGATGATTTCCACTTCCAAATAGAGATATTTAAAACAGAGAATAACTATTAGGTACTTAAGTACTCTTACGGTCGGTTGCACTATCGATGATAATGGTTATTGTTAAATTTGACCACCTAAAAATACCATTTTCCGTAACAAAAGTTCTTTCACATTTTACAAAAATTTGACTTAAAATCTTAATTATTGATGTAAGAATACTGACTTGTGACACTCACTTTACGAGATATTTGGTGGATAAGTTTAGCGATAACCACTACCATCGATGGTGCAATCGACCCTATAAAAAGTTATAAATTTAAATTAGTAGATAGAAAAGTAATAAAGTAACATATTTCTGGGAATTTAAAAAATCTAGGAGAAAATCTTCTAGTTTAATAGTAATGTGCTTATCACGTATTGCATGCAAAATATGCCTAAGGTGAAAATAATTAATTAAAACAAACCGCTCCGTGACTAAGATATTATAACTATTTACGCGTGTAGGCAATAGTCTAAGAGCTATTTGCACTTTGACACTGCCCGCAGCTTCGCTCACGCTAAGTTCGATTTTCATACAAACAAATCCCTAATTTACCCCCTTAAGGGTGGAATTTTCCAAAAAGTGTATAAGAAACTCATACACACAGATATAAGTTTCGCAATATAACGACCAATTTCTTCAAGGCGCAAGAGTGCCTATTCCATAGATTCAGCGGAGACAAATCCTAAATCTGTGGTCTATTCATATAATTTCGTTGTATTTCGGACCTTTTCTTCATCAATGTTTACAAGACGTTCAACTCCTAACCTACTCGTATTACGCGTGATGCAAAAATAATCGATTTATTCCAACGGTAAATTAACATAGCGGAGCAGATTAATCTATTTATAGCTGTTCAATAGTCATGCTATTTTTAAATGGAGTATACCTACATATAAGTACTTTAACACTTAAAAATAACATGTACGTCTACCTACTTAACCAGTTTTAAAAAAATCCAAATCGGTTCAAAAATTTCGGAATTAATTTTTTTTTTTGTAGTAAGTTTTAAATTATTCCCCACCACAGTCAGAACAGCGCCCACTTGGCGGTGCGGAACCGCTGCAGCCACGCCGGCCGCAGCACGCCCCAGCCGCAGCGAAGCGAGCGCTCCGAGCCCCACTCCCTCCCGTCCACCTGATCTGTGTACACTCACTCTGTATAGCGCCCGCCCAGCACAGCCAGAACAGCGCCCACTTGGCGGTGCGGAACCGCTGCAGCCACGCCGGCCGCAGCACGCCCCAGCCGCAGCGAAGCGAGCGCTCCGAGCCCCACTCCCTCCCGTCCACCTGAACAGTGTACACTCACCCTGTATAGCGCCCGCCCAGCACAGCCAGAACAGCGCCCACTTGGCGGTGCGGAACCGCTGCAGCCACGCCGGCCGCAGCACGCCCCAGCCGCAGCGAAGCGAGCGCTCCGAGCCCCACTCCCTCCCGTCCACCTGAACAGTGTACACTCACCCTGTATAGCGCCCGCCCAGCACAGCCAGAACAGCGCCCACTTGGCGGTGCGGAACCACTGCAGCCACGCCGGCCGCAGCACGCCCCAGCCGCAGCGAAGCGAGCGCTCCGAGCCCCACTCCCTCCCGTCCACCTGAACAGTGTACACTCACCCTGTATAGCGCCCGCCCAGCACAGCCAGAACAGCGCCCACTTGGCGGTGCGGAACCGCTGCAGCCACGCCGGCCGCAGCACGCCCCAGCCGCAGCGAAGCGAGCGCTCCGAGCCCCACTCCCTCCCGTCCACCTGAACAGTGTACACTCACATTTAACCTGGATTTTATATAGACTTTAACACATTTCTGGGACGAGTAGGTGTTATGAGCAAGATCTTTCTCTGGACTGGCGTTGTGCCTTTTGGTCCAAACATTGTACGTTAAACGCATTGACTTAGTAGTTGGTAAATCGATGGTTAAACGCATTGACTTAATGGTTAAACGGTGGTTAAACGGATCTACGCCATTCTCCAAATAGTTTTCAGTGTTGTTATTTACCTATACTGTGTCATAGATGCGATTTACCACCTATTTAAAACAGTGGTAGGTATCCGCCACAAAATGTTTATACTGAAAGAAAAATTATTAAATCTTTTCTAACTTAGAAATTACAATCCATCACTTGCTTAATACGAGCACCAAATAAAAATTCTGCAGCCTTTTTTATCAAACAATTATTTCGGCTCCCGCATTTCATGTTAAGTACTAAGTAGGTAGGTGAGACAGGTATGGATCTTGTAAAAAAAATGTGCCTCTGTGTAGTGAAAATCGGTTTCAGCTCTTTTATTTAGCTTTTTACTTGGTCTGGACGAAACTAGGTTTCTCATTTTATTACGAAACCCTAAAAACGCGGTTTCCTACCTGAAAGTTTACCTATTTATTGCTACCAATCTTACCTTCTTTTAGTAGGTATCCTTTAACCTTATTATTCCCACTTAGTTCTTAACAAGCGAGTAAAGTGTATCTTTTTACCGTCAAACGGGTCGTCCGATTTAAAGTGGATTAACCAACAAAGCACCGGAACTAATAATATTGTCAGATTCCGTTTATATCATGATTTAATGCATTATCTAATAGACCCCAGGGTATGACTGCCCACAGAGAATCAATTTTGAAGATAGTGTTTCAAAGATACTGGGAATGATGATTTAGAATTATTTAATAACTAGCTGATGCCCGCGACTTCGTCCGCGTGGATTGAGGTTTTTCGGTTCCCGCGGGAACTCTTTAATTTTCCGGGATAAAAAGGAGCCTATGTGCTATTCCAGACTATAATCTATCTCTGTGCCAAATTTCATCCAGATCCGTTCATCCGTTGGAGCGTGATTGAGTAACAAACATACATCCATACATACATCCATCCATCCAAACTTTCGCATTTATAATATTTATTTGATAATATTTATTTGATAGTATAATATTTCTATTTTTTTTATCTGTTCCTTTTAGTTGATTTAATAAAATATAACTAAATCAATTAATAATAATTGTAGTTCAGTTGGTTCTTCAAATTATTTTTCGCCGTTGCATAATACAGTATGAGGAAAGATGTTAGATAAAAGTTTGTAAGAAAAATTGAGTATCATCAGTCGTGGCCGAATGGCAAATGTCTGCCATGAATAATAATAATAATTATAGTATTTCATACGATAAATAATTACGTATAAAATATTAAATTAAATAAAATACTTCTAAAGTAATATTATAGAGGAAAGTTTTTTTTGTCTGTTTATTTGTTTGATTGTATTAAATAAAATATTTATTGAGTAAATAATGACACGTGCAAAATCTATGTCTATAGCAAAATCTCAAATCTCATTTCCTCTTTGCTTCTTCAGTAATAACATTGCACTTTTATAGTATATACTATTTACATACTAAGACCAAGAACAATTTCAAACAGGTGCAACTCATATTACAACGAAGCGCAAGTCTATTAAGCAATAAAAAGTATGACAATAAGCAAATGCCAGGATGTAGTAGGCGTGTCAGATTGCTGGATACATCCATTGAATCATACCGCAGTTTTTAACTGCCACTCAAAATTATTTATGACTGTAATTTATCCAGCCATGCTAACATTATAATCCAGATGATGCCCGCGACTTCTTTCGCGTGGATTAAGGTTTTAACTCTCGCAGAAACACCTTCGTTTCCGAAATAAAATATAGCCAATGTCCGTTCCCGAGATACAACCTATCTCTGTACCAAATTTCATCAAAATCGGTTGAAAAGATGGGCTGTTAAAGCGTAAAGAGATAGTGGAGAACCGACTACCTCTCTAGGTAGGTCTTGAAATCGGACAGCGGGTATCCGCTGATTTCAAGACGCTTCCGTCTTCAAGGAAACTTTTTATCCAGAAAAATGGGAGTTGCCCCTTGGATAAAAATTCCTGAAACCAAAAGGACGACGCGTCACCTCGTCGCGAATAATAGCTAGTAACAAATATCCCTTGAGTAACATAGTGCATTCAACATTGCTAAAGAGCCCTCTACGGTTGGGTAGACGAATATAATTGCCTTGATTGCTAAATGGTTCATCGATGCACTGAAATCCGATTGGTTGGTATTATCATGTAGAATATTCTCGCACTCGGATAGGAGACAGAGGAAATGGAATAAAATGAACTAAAGACAAATGTAAATGTTTGTTCATTTATTTTAAGCTAGCTTTTGCCCGCGGCTTGGCTCACGTTAGGTTAAATTTTTAGACCAACTTCACAGCCCTATTTTAATTTTTAGGGTTGAATTTTCAAAAATCCTTTCTTAGCGGATGTCTGCGTTATAATAGCTATATATATGTCATTTTTCAGCCCGAGTCATTCACCTTTTCCTTTTATATAATATTTAGAAGATTAAATATTTGAATGATTACCAAGTTTTAGCTAGTGAATTTAAAGTGAAGTTAATAATTGATTGAATAAACTATTTAATCAATCTATTTTTTTTCGATACATCCGACATATTTTGGAAACAACATGATGCCTTTATTAAAGTGTTTGCAGGCGTCATGTTGCAAACACGTAATTACGCAGAAAAATTCGCATGTAAATAAATAAATTAGTTTATTTATTTATTTTATTTTATTTATTTAGTGCCTTTAAAAATAAACTGAAATTGCACCACAATTTTGCAGCCCAAAGCACTAGACTAAAAACACAGGCTGGCGTTTGTAATTTCCAGCCGAAATAGACCGTAGTCTGCGTTAGGGCTGACAAAATGATAACTTACATAATTTAATAATTAATATACCTGTTTGTTAAAATAATGTTCTTATTTAGTAGCTGCAATCTAATTTTCTCAGAGAAACTATTTTTAGTTAGTACACTGACACTACTTTGCATGTATCCGCATAAACCAAAGAAGCCATTGTTCTTTGTGCTTAGTTTCCGTTAGCTTGGAGTTATTATCCTCGTTTATTAACTTCGTTTGTGAGGTCACGGACGTTATAAAGTGTGAAAATTAATAATTAAAAACAAAAACTACGATGCATCATGCAAGTTACACAATTTAACAAGAAAAAATTAAGAAAAAACATTTTTCTTTGGGTCCTAGCTACCTAACTCAAAGTTAAGTAGGTAAAACTAACTATAATACCTTTTGAAGAATTTTGAAATCTTGCAAATAGTCTAAAGCTGTTTATAGTGAATCCTAATGATTTAAATTTTTTATGACATAAACTTAACCCGCTCTGCTAGATTTTTTAAAAGTCTTTTCGTAGTTGAGGCAATTAGTATTTGCTATTTGTAAGAAGTTCCTAGATCCAGCGGTTAATTATGCCCGTTTATTTACCACTAATCAGTTTCTCCTTAGTCACATCTACCTACAACCTATTTGCTAATTGCGTGGTAGGCAAAATATCACCCTTTTTATATCCTTCAACTAGTTAAAGGCCTCTTTGCACACTGGTCAGATTCTGGCGTGATACACGTTAGTATAAAGCACAGGATGCCTTTTGAAGCTCATAGCCTTAAAGCGTCATTGAACCAAGACCAAGAGTGATGAAACGATCTTTATCACATTAATATTAAGGTATATTTTTCAACATCATAGTAATCAGTGTTTGACTGAGGTTATTGTAAACCTATTGTAGAGCAAATTCCATTGAGTTAGTTCAAGCCATCCAAGCATACGTGACATGGTTTGAAAAGATTAGATTATAAGTTGCGCCCGACATATTGTCTACTGATGGTATTTAGTGAATACAAAGCTTTAATGTTAGGCTTTACGTGTTTTAGAATCTAATTAATCTCCCATCAATACGACTGTGTCTCTCTAATCTGTGAAGATACTCGTATGTGCCAATTTTATATGACAATCCTTAAATTAGCACCACACTATTCCAATGCATACAACCCTTTCTTCAATTCCCACCTCCAATTAGCAACCATTTTTAAAGTAAAGCTCTGTCTTATACCTTATATCTTCATGTCTTTTATTTATTTACTTTAGCAAACTTGTTACAAAATTTTCTCAAAAATGATTAATGGTCTTCTGATCCATATCTTACTACTTCTTTTTACTACTTTCTTTCTTACTATCGTACTTAAATCATTTTAAAGGACAAAATTAGTGTTCCACTTATTTATGGAGATACATTAGTTTTTTTTTTTTTAATAGTCCAAATACTATTAAAAAATCGACAACTTACGATTGAAAACATTTTATTTATACTTAGTCTGGGTTCAAAGGTATGCCTTTGACCTATGTATAAATGTGTAGGTAAACAGCTTAACGCCTACGACATACGTATTGAAAATCCTTGAACTACGACTAATTGAGGCAAGTTCTAACAAACAATACTGCTTGTAAGATTATTTTATTTCTTGTTAATTTAACTGAAATAATACCTGTAGTCTAAAGCATTTTTAAAGGTTTTTTTAATGGTACTTTATCAAATACCAATAAAAAAGTGCGGACGCGTAAAGTTCGGGTATGCCTATATTGTAAAGAACTCTTCCTATTGTATTTAATTTATAATTTTTTATTTTATTATTCTTAAACTTATTTTAATAAGATCCTCAAATTTTTGTAGCATTTAACCACAGATAAGTATAGTTTTACCAAGAACCCTTAAGAACCTTAAAACCAGAGGTTCTTGAGTTTTACGTGCGTAGCGTACCTTTTTGGCAGTAATGATTCTGCGACATTTCACAAAATCCAGGTCTATATTAAAAAAAAGCTTTGCTCAAATTCAATACCTACCATTTTAGCTCCTCGACTGACTTTTTCGACCCAAAAAAAAGATCCGGATTCAAAACATACTATGGAATTCACAAAAAACTTTCAACGTAATTTCGATCGTGAAAAGTTTGCCTTATAATCGGGAGCGATATACGGTGTCTCCCGGTCCACCCCACGCGGGAAACTGAGGGTTCATGTATCCCGCAACTGTATATAAACAACCGGAGGATAGAATATGTAGCTTTTTTAGAGGCTTCTCGAAATAAAAGTGGAAAATTACATAAAATTCAATTTCTATCAATAGAATGGGGCAGGCGGGAAAGCGGAAGATCTAGAATAACATTAATGAGGTAGAGAAAGGTTGGGGTCAAGTCATATAGAGGATTGGACCAAAAAAACACAAGGGCAGATGAAGCTGCACCTTATTAATCAAGGACCTTTGTGATCAAGTAATTAACCGGATTATTTTACAAAACCCTATTTACAAAGCATCACAAAAACATGGAACTTCCGATGAATTTAAATACTATAATTTTAAGCAAAAGTGTACGGTCTACGTTTTTACCGTCCTCGATCAGTTAGTTTTATCTGTTTCTCTTGCCTATGCTAGCCGCGCGTACAACTGCGCACGTGCCACTAACTTGATGCGAGTTTAATTTGATTCCTGAACGAAATTAAAACCGCCATATTTATGGGCTTTTGGAGGGAAATGGGAAAATGGCTACTTAAAACCAAATTAGCTTTTTGCAAGGAGTTAGCTCGTAATTTTGCTCACAAATTCGTTTTGTTTCGGTTTAATTAATTCTATTTCGCTATAAACGCTAGGTATATCTCTATTAATTGAACATTTAATACGAGAATGAAGTGATTCAGGTGACAGTTTAAAGAAAGAAAGAAAGAAAGAAAGAAAAATCATTTATTCACCTTGTGCCTCGTACATAAAATCAAACTTTAAAATTAAGCTATGGCTTTTGCACCCACATGGCACAAGATGAAAAGGCCCCGACTCAGCATTAATGCTGCAGGTTTTGAGAGCAAAACCTGAGCGCTGGTATTCTGCCGTATTTCTGGTTTAAGCTTTTAGTTTGAGAGCTTTCCGTCACAGCATTACCAATATCCAGATCTAATAATCTAATAGGATAATGCAAGGAGCAACTGCTGAGTTTATGCTGGAGAATCTGCTTACAAAAGCTGCTTTAACTTTTAGAATAATTATACTATATTAGGCAGTTAGATTATGATTGTTATAGTTTATAATATAATCGTATAGTGTGTATTTTGTGAAGGTAGATAATAATAATTTGTAGTTTTTTTAGTTTGTAAGAATAAACCTATTGTCGGCGGCGCTGTGGTGTTCGGTAAAATTCATATGAATTTACGATAACACCACATGATTGTACTGTTAGAATTTATTAAATAAAATAATTTCAGCCTGCGGACGTCCACTGCTGAACATAGGCCTTTCCCAAAGAACGCCGCCACACCCGCTCCTCAGCCTTCCTCATCCAGCCACTTCCCGCCACCCTCATAATGCCGTCGGTCCATCGTGCTGGAGGGCACCCCACACTACGCTTACTTGTACGCGTGTTATCAAATAAATATTATAAATGCGAAAGTTTGGATGGATGGATGTATGGATGTATGTTTGTTACTCAATCACGCTCCAACGGATGAACGGATCTGGATGAAATTTGGCACAGAGATAGATTATAGTCTGGAATAGCACATAGGCTCCTTTTTATCCCGGAAAATTAAAGAGTTCCCGCGGGAACCGAAAAACCTCAATCCACGCGGACGAAGTCGCGGGCATCAGCTAGTAAAAAATAATTAAAAAACCGGCCAAGTGCGAGTCGGACTCGCGCACCGAGGGTTCTGTACAAACCTGTAGTAAGTTTTAAATTATTAAAAAAAAAACTACTTACTAGATCTCGTTCAAACCAATTTTCGGTGGAAGTTTGCATGATAATGTACATCATATATTTTTTTTAGTTTTATCATTCTCTTATTTTAGAAGTTACAGGGGGGGGGGACACACATTTTACCACTTTGGAAGTGTCTCTCGTGCAAACTATTCAGTTTAGAAAAAAATGATATTAGAAACCTCAATATCATTTTTAAAGACCTATCCATAGATACCCCACACGTATGGGTTTGATGAAAAAAAAATTTTTGAGTTTCAGTTCTAAGTATGGGGACCCCCAAAATTTATTGTTTTTTTTCTAGTTTTGTGTGAAAATCTTAATGCGGATCACAGAATACATCTACTTACCAAGTTTCAACAGTATAGTTCTTATAGTTTCGGAAAAAAGTGGCTGTGACATACGGACGGACACAGACAGACAGACAGACAGACATGACGAATCTATAAGGGTTCCGTTGCCGAATTTGGCTACGGAACCCTAAAAACCTGGAAAATTACTTAGGCTCTTAGAATATAGAAGGTATGTTTCCAAACAACGCCTTCTCAAAACGCAAGCTACAAATTCGCTATGTGTGCTGTGTTTACTTGCCTCGTAAACCCAAACATAATGTTGATAGTTTAAATGTTTTCCACCTAAAAGTTGGGTAAGTAATTGGTTAGTTTGTTTGTAGCATTGTAGCTTCTAAAACTAAGTTTTAACCAGCTTTTTTCGGACTGCGCGAGCGTCGTACGATGTCATTTATGGCACCAATTGAACGGCTTACATTTCGCGAGTGTACTAGGTTTCTATAAGTAGTTATTCTAAGCTTATGCTATTTTTATCACGGGAAGTCAAAGATATCCTATAAGATTTTGAGAAAACCTAAACGGACGAAGTCGCGGGTATCATCTATTTCCTTACTTTTATTCCACTTTAAGACAACCCTTCACTGTGATCTCACGTGGTGGTACGTGATGATACAGTCTAAGATATGGTAGAGGGTTAACCAATGGTATGGTATTGCAGTGTTATAGGGTTACTAGTACACCTACAGCCTCTTAATTACCGATCTGTTTCACCCCCGTGCCTCGGAGAGCGCGTAAAGCCTTCGGTCCTGCGCCTGATCTCTCTCCGGTCGTGTCGGATTTTCCGTACCATCGGGCTATGAGAGTAAAGGAATAGAGAGTGCACCTGCGTATGCGCACACATTTGTGCACTATAATATCTCCCGCGCAGATGGCTTTCTCTGGAGGCAGGCCGCCGTGGCCGAAATTCGGTCGGGAGGACATTATTAATTACCGATCTAAGAGTGCCATCTTCCCTCCTGGCGCGCAGGTCGATGGTCTGGAAGCCATCGTCCACACCCTCGAAGGCTTTGTTGATGACGCCTCCCGCGTCCTCGCCCAACATTGTACACTGAAACAATAGTAAAAATGACATGTACAACTGATGAATGGAATGGATGAAGGCAATATTATTTACTAGCTGATGTCCGCGACTTCGTCCGCGTGGTTTAAGTTTTTTTGATTCCCGCGGGAACTCCTTAATTTTCCAGGATAAAAAGTAGCCTATGTCACTCTCCAGGGTCCTCAACTATATCCATGCCAAAAATCACGTCAATCCGTTGCTCCGTTGCGGCGTGATTGAAGGACAAACCAACAAACAAACACACTTTCGCATTTATAATATTAGTAAGTATGATATAATAATAACAAAAACAAAACAAATAAATATACCATGTAAGCAACAACATTAAATCCATAATTATCCATACCTACTAGGTTTAGGATAATCGCGAAAGTGTGTATGTCTGTCTGCTACGCTTTAAGGCCCGATCTTTTCAACCGATTTTGATGAAATTTAGTATAGGAATAGGTCGATAAATGAACATAGGCTATTTTTATCCCGGAAAATTAAGGAGTTCAACTTCTAGTTCACAATTAAAAATAATACATAAAAGTTAATAAAAGAGGTAATTGGTAAGAATAGTTAGTAGACCTACTTAAGTTGCCTATATTTTTTAAGATTCCCATATTTAATTAATTTCTTATTGATTTAGGAATATCTTTCCAACCTTAAGCGTGTGCTATCAGTTATCACCATAATATAAAACAGTAACTGGATAATTCCTTTGAGTAAATTTTTATGTAAGAAGCTAATAAGAACGGTCCAAAGCCCCAAAATATTTCTTTGAATTTTTTACTGTTTCTATTTGGTAAAGCTGTTAAAATATGGATAAATTACGATAGGCCAACTAGAAACCGCCATAGGCTCGTGACTCCATCACCCCGCCTCAAGAAAGTCCGAAGGTCGTTCGTGGGAATGAGCATTCTAATATTCTATAACAAAATTCCACAACCTTTTTTAAACTTGCCTTTACACAAGTTTAAAAAGTTCAGTAAAAGTATGCTTCTGAAAAAAGCTTATTATACTGTTGAAGATTACGAAAATGACATAGGAGCATGAATTTGACTCGCTCCAGCAATGCTAAGGACAGCGGTTACTTACCTATGTAATTACAAATCAATGAAATTGTAATTTTTTTTTTCAAAAGAGCAACAACCGTGTTTCTTGCTGGTTCTTCTCGGTAGTAATGGTATTCCGAACCAGTGGTAGATTCATTCGACTATTCATAAGCACTTGTCAAAAGTCTATTTAAATAAAACACTTTTGAATTTTGAATATGTGTAGTTTAAACCACTACCTATAAGCATCTTATACATCGATGTCTAGTGTATGACAAACTATTACAACCCAGCCATGCACTTTCCCATTGAAAGTTCTCGCCACTTCCATACATTTCCTTCTATGCACGCAACATATAATAGAGCACGCGTTATGAAGCTCATGGGAACCGCTATGCACGGCGCACACCTTTCTATTTAATTAGTATTTGTGACGTCACACAGTCACATGTTCCGCATTACTGGATGCATGGCGTGAATCGTGATAATATATTGTATTTGTTGATCGCTCTTTCGTATATATATATTGATAAACCATTAATAGTGGAATCACCAGCTTTTTTATTTATTAAGATATTTTTTTTTACAACAAAAAACGCAAAAAAAAAGTTGTGGATAAGGACGTATCTCTACAAGAGATCTCTAATAATGACCCTTAGCAGTGGTAAAAGTAGTAAACGAAGAATAGGCACAATAAATAATATATGAGGTAGTATTCAAGATATTGCTAACCTTTCCAAAAACATGGTTTTTTCAAAAGATTTTTATATGAAAACTATAAATTCAATAATTTTGATATTTCGATATGTAATTTTTAGGTCTTCCATCTAAAATTGAAAAGATATATATGAATAGATGAAAGAGATTTTCAGACATTTTAAAAATTATGCAGATAATTTAAATTGTGAACAATATAAAACAATATAATATGAAAGTTTTATATTAATAGCTACAGTTTATTTTTTAAAAGTCTGTAAGTACTTTTATTTTATCTTCCCGTTGCGGTCAACATCTCTTTCTCGGAGTACAATTTACATTAAAATTTACAGTAGTTTTGGGCACTCTACTACCTATGTAACATCTAGTTTACATTAAATAACATGATGTTACGTAAATTACAAGTTTGCACAGGTGGTGTGGCAAGCCAGAGGCAATTGGGTTCACAGTCGCCGTCCGCGAACCATGAATAAATTCATGTCATTCAACCTCTATGCATACATTACGCTGTTATCTTAATTTTGCCACCTTTTTCGCAAAAACTGGTTTAATTAAGGCGATTTAATTAACTGGTTTATATAAAGCGTCAGTATGTGTGTGTCAGTGTGTGTATGAGTCAGTTTTAGAATTGCAGTTACGTTCAAAAAGTGAAGTTAAAATTGAGTTACTCGTAAGTCGTAACTATAGGCTGTAGCGTAAGTAGCTATTGGGTAGGTAGTAGGTAGGTGAGTTTGTTGTGAGCTCTTCTCAGACCAGGGCGCGTTAGGAACCCTCGTAGCTATAGTCTTAAGATACCGTAGTTAATTATCACCATCAAGTCTCATCGTTCAGAAGATGTACTTTTTATGTACCTATTTTGAATAAAGATGTTTTGAGTTTTGAGTTTAAAGTAGGTGATAGCCTAATGGTTAAGAGACCCGACCTCCTGTACGGGGTCTCAAGTTTGATTCCCACGCACCTAAAACCTTTCGAAGTTATGTGTGTTTTAAGGAATTAAATATCACTTGCTTCAAATGTTGAAGGAAGACATCGTGAGGAACCTGCACGTCTGAAGTCTGCCAATCCGCACATGACCAGCGTGGTGGACTGTGGCCCAACCCTTCTCATTCAGAGAGGATACTCGTGCTCAGTAGTCAGTAGTAAGCTCAATGTATACTATAATATACTATACTATACTAAAATTAAAAAACCGGCCAAGTGCGAGTCGGACTCGCGCACCGAGGGTTCCGTACAAACCTGTAGTAAGTTTTAAATTATTAAAAAAAAACTACTTACTAGATCTCGTTCAAACCAATTTTCGGTGGAAGTTTGCATGGTAATGTACATCATATATTTTTTTTAGTTTTATCATTCTCTTATTTTAGAAGTTACAGGGGGGGGGACACACATTTTACCACTTTGGAAGTGTCTCTCGCGCAAACTATTCAGTTTAGAAAAAAATGATATTAGAAACCTCAATATCATTTTTGAAGACCTATCCATAGATACACCACACGTATGGGTTTGATGGAAAAAAATTTTTTGAGTTTCAGTTCTAAGTATGGGGACCCCCAAAATTTATTGTTTTTTTTCTAGTTTTGTGTGAAAATCTTAATGCGGTTCACAGAATACATCTACTTACCAAGTTTTAACAGTATAGTTCTTATAGTTTCGGAAAAAAGTGGCTGTGACATACGGACGGACACACAGACAGACAGACAGACAGACATGACGAATCTATAAGGGTTCCGTTTTTGCCAAATTTGGCTACAGAACCCTAAAAAGGGTGCGAAAGTTTTGATGGATGGATGGATGTTTGTTACTTAATCTGGATCTGGTTTTGTACTGTATCTGGATGAAATTTGGCACAGAGATAGATTATAGTCTGGAATAAAACATAGGCTACATTTTATCCCGAAAAATAAAAGAGTTCCCGCGGGAACCAAAAAACCTCAAATGCATGTTTGTTACTCTATCACGCCAGAACGGCTGAACGGTTCTGAATGAAACTTGGCACAGTGATAGATTATAGTATGGAATAAAACATGGGCTACTTTTTATTCCGAAAAATAAAAGAGTTCCCGCGGGAACCAAAAAACCTCAAATGCATGTTTGTTACTCTATCGCGCCAGAACGGTTGAACGGTTCTGAATGAAACTTGGCACAGTAATAGATTATAGTCTGGAATAACACATAGGCTACTTTTTATCCCGGAAAATTAAAGATTTCCCGCGGGAATCCTCTATCCACGTGGACGAAGTCGCGGGCATCAGCTAGTGGATTGATAAGAGAGCAGAAAGGTGCCATGCTGTTCAGTTTTTTGGCACTCAATCGTCCAGTAATAATTATCAAAGATATTTTTTTATTTAATCTCATTGCAAACTTAAAAGTTCATCGTATAAGTCATGAATCATGAATAAGTCTTCGAGAATTTTCTAGTCTGTCTAGTGATAAAGTAACCGGACCTAATATTTACAGTTAGCTTATTCCTCAGGTTTATCTTAAGTTAGGCCTTATGAATTATTAATGTCATTCTTTTGCTCAAAATATACTGTTTTCTTTTAGTTAGCTTAACGGTTAAGAGTGTGTGAAGATGTTTTACCGCGAATTTGATGAGAAAATACTTACGTTTTAGTACAAATTTTTCGTTTTTAGGGTTCCGTACCAAAATGGTAAAAATGGAACCCTTATGGTGCGACTTTCTCCGTCTGTCTGTCCGTCCGTCACACTCGATTATTTCAGTAACTACCGAAGCTATCGACATGAAAGCCCAAAGACACTGGAATTTAAAAAAATTGGAAATTATTTTTGTTCTTATTTAAAAAGGGGGGAAAATCGGAGGGTTGAAATTTAAAAGTGAGATAACTGTACTGTGTGGGGTATCATATGAAAGGGTTTACTTTGTACATTCTAAAACAGATTTTTAATTATTTTTAGTCATGATAGTTTTTGATTTATCGGGGAAAAAGTCAAAAAAAATACCGTTCCCCCCCCCCTTACCTCCGGAGTTTACCAATCGAAAAATCTGAAATAATTATGGTCAATAGGAATGTATGTATATTTTACAGGAAAACTATAGCCAATGCTCTTACTAGCATAGTTTTTTTGATATTAACAGAAAACCTCTACAAACAAAGTTAGTTTTGCGGTTCATTAAATTCATTAATCGTAAAACTTGCTACAGGTTTGTACGGAACCCTCGGTGCGCGAGTCCAACTCGCACTTTGCCGGTTTTTTTGTATATAGGTGCGATGTGGTTCGGTTTATTGGCGCTACATCGTCCATTTGAAAGAAATATTATATAGATGAATAAATGATGCCCGTGACTTTCGTCCACGTGGATTAAGTTTTTTCAATTCCCGCGGGCACTCTCGTTATATTATATTCTTTATTCCTTACTAGCTGATGCCCGCGACTCCGTCCGCGTGGTTAAGTTTTTTTTTATTCCTGCGGGAACTCCTTAATTTTCCGGGATAAAAAGGAGCCTATGTCACTTTTCAGGTCCTCAACTATAACCATGCCAAAAATCACGTCAATCCGTTGCTCCGTTGCGGCGTGATTGAAGGACAAACCAACAAACCAACAAACCCACAAACCAACAAACAAACACTTTCGCATTTATAATTATAGTAAATAGTATGAAGTATGATGAACTGCACGCCACTGCCGGGTCCGCCCCTATTGCGAATAAAATTTATGAAATCACCTACAAGGATAGTTTTTCAAACAAATTGCGTGTATATGTCTTATCAGTACCTAAGTCCTCGGTACAACATCGTAGCCATGGAGACCATACGATAATATCATTGATGTAGAATTTTAGTACCTATTCTATTTCAATGGATAATATTAAAAGATATAATACTTTTGGTGCTAGAAAGCTTTACAAAAAGAATGCGGGCTACTCGTATAACCATACTATCCATACTCAAAAAAAAAAAAAAAATCAAAAATATTTATTTCAGTAAAACAATTTCACATAGTGCTTAGAAATTGGGACCATCCCTATAAGTGACTAGTATTGCTACTAGTACTTGTGGCAGGCGACCCCGCTCTTCCATAACATGTAATACAATAATTGAAATAAATATTAAGTTTTTATATTAAATTAAAGTTATAAAAGTTAAATTATTAAGCTACAGTTATATAAAGTTAAGTAGTAAATCCAAGCTGTGTGTATACATGTAGTGTGTGTGTGTGTGTTTATGTATGAGAGTGCGTATGTCGATGAGTGTATGTAGTAGTGTGTGTGTGTGAAAGTTAATGTGTTTGTGAACGTGTGCATGCATGTGTGTGCGTGACAGTGTTTGAGATTTAACCTCAGTGTTTTGAAAATGTAAAAATTTTTGGGCATACAAGTCAGTGCGTATTCCTATTATTATATGTACACTTGTTGCATCAAATCTTCCGTTTCATAATAGTTTAATTTATGCAACCACTCAATAAGAACTTTTTTGCATTTATGGAATGATAATGGATAAATATTTAATTTATTATTAATTATGTTGTAAAGATGAGTAGATTTCCTGTTAAATTGTTGTGAAGCAAATTTAGTTTTACATGGAATTGAATATAAAATCTTTTTTCTTCTCGTCTTAAGTTTGTCAGTGTCAAAAGGTACATTTTTATGCACTTTCAATAATGAGAATAATATATATAATTTTCTAACCGTTAGTAATTCACAATGTCTATACAGTTCTACAGTTGAAAATCTGTATGGTTTGAAAAACATGACTTTTAGTAAAGACCTTTGACCTCGTTCCACTTCAAGAAATTTTATTTTTGAAGCTGCACCCCACACTGGGATGCAGTATCCCAAGATGGATTGTCCCAATGTTACATAAATCTGGGTTAGCAATTTTTTCGTCGTCACATATCTTAGAGTTTTAAAAATCCAAATAAGTTTCCTAATTCTACCATTTACAAATTCAACATGCGGATGCCATGAGAGTCGCCAATCTAGCATTATGCCTAGATATTTGACTGTAGTTACTTTACCAAGGACAGGGCAGCTACAGTTTACAGTACTTAGATTATTACATTTATGAATCTTAACTTGGAAATCATTGTTAGGCTGTGTTTTAGAATTGATTGTAAAGCATATATAGTTAGATTTTTCAGTGTTTAACGTTAAAAGGTTAGACTGTAGCCATTGAGAAATTTTTGAAAGGCCTAATTCAACCATCTTTCTAACAGAGTTCCATGACGTACTTGAAAAAACTATAGCAGTGTCATCTGCATAAGAGAACACATGACCACCATCAAGTTTTAAATTACACAGGTCATTTATGTATATTAGAAACAAAGTTGGTCCTAATACACTTCCTTGAGGGACGCCAAATGTCAAATTAGAGTCCTCACTAACATAATCCCCGATTTTGACTCGTTGAGTTCTATCATGCAGATAATCTTTGAGTAATAACAGCGCTGTACCTCTAATGCCAATTTTTTCAAGTTTCAAAGTTCAAATAATACTATTATTATAAATGCGAAAGTGTGTCTGTCTGTCTGTCTGCTACGCTTTCAAGGCCCAACTACTCAACCGATTTTGATGAAATTTGGTACAGAGACAGGTTACATCCCGCGAAAGGACATATTTTTATTCCGGACAATTAAAGAGTTCCCGCGGGAATTAAAAAAAAACAATCAACGCGGACGAAGTCGCGGGCATCATCTAGTATTATCACAGAATAGGTAATCTACTTCTAAATTCTTGTATCGGTATCATTACTATGGGTCGGTAATCGGTTGCAATGATGACGACAATTACTTAAAAATAGATAAAAGATATATTATTATTAATAGATTTTGTAGAAACCGAATAGGGATATGGGTCTAATATGCTGCCATGCCCCTAACAGGTTAGCCCGCTACCATCTTAGACTGCATCATCACTTACCATCAGGTGAGATTGCAGTCAAGGGCTAACTTGTAGTGGATAAAAAAAAGTCGTTATAAAACCACATGTAGTGAAATATCAATGAATATTTTACACGTGTGTGGGGCGGAAGGGGGCCCATGCAAGAGATTACGAGACAAAATAATATACCCACATTATGGATTAATCATCATCGACCCACTAGTCCCACTACTAAGCACGACTCACGAGGCTCTTCTCAGAATGAGAAGGGTTTAAGCCATATATTCCTCCACGCTGGCCAATTTCTTGTTGGCAGACTTATTAGAGTTTTTTATAATGATTATAGAACTCTCAGGCATGGTTTCAGCTTTCCACACGATTTTTGTTCACCGTAAATGATATATTTTAATTAATTAATGGAGGTGCGTTCCCGGGATCGAACCCCATACTTGGAGGCTGAAGTCTACCCATTAGGCTATCACTATAATATTGGATACATACCTATGGTTTATATTTACTTTTGTTTAAAACTGTGTCTTGTCTGGATATAAAAATAAAACTACCCACATTATGTATTAATATTAGTTTTGTTTAGAACTCTAAGTAGGTACGTATGTACCTAGATAGGCAAATAATACAAACTTACCTTTCAGGATCCTTAGGAAGTGCATAGAGTTCTTAATAATTAGAGTTTAAACGACCTAATGTGATACGATATCGTTTACTGATCTTTCTTTGTTTATCCATAACGAGAACTTGAGTAAAAGTCAAACGTATAAATTAACTACGGTCCGCGCGCAACACTCGACTGATACGAGTGCCGTCGAGCGTCCACGCAGCAGTAGTTAAATATCTCAGGTCACGTGACAAGTGAGCCAGGCCTGGTATTATGTAATCTTTTAAAGAGGTCTTACAAGAGGGAGGCCACGGGTTCGGTACCTGGCAGGGTTCATTTGGAAATTTTTAATTTCTGAATTGTGGTCTTTTTTTTTTTTTATCCACTACAAGTCAGCCCTTGACTGCGATCTCACCTGATGGTAAGTGATGATGCAGTCTAAGATGGTAGCGGGCTAACCTGTTAGGGGCATGGCAGCTATATTAAACCATACCTAACCCTATTCGGTTTCTACACGGCATCGTACCGGAACGCTAAATCGCTTGGCGGGCACGTCTTTGCCGGTAGGGTGGTAACTAGCCACGGCCGAAGCCTCCCACCAGTAAACACCACCCCCTAGTCTGGGGGGAGCAACCCACAAAGTTAAAAGCGATTCGCATTCTGGTGCGATGCTATATAGAAACCATTACGGTTACAATGGGACTATGGGTGGTGTAATATAACAGGTTATCCCGCATCCATCTTAGACTGCATCAGTTTACCACCGTGAGATCGCAGTCAAGGGCAAACTTGTAAACTCAAACTCAAACTCAAATCATCTTTATTCGAAATAGGTACCTACAAAGTACACCTTCTGAACGTCATGTTTATAAAGAATAAGAGTTGATGGTGATAATTAACAACGGTATCTTAAGACTAAAGCTAAGAGGGTTCCAAACGCGCCCTGGTCTGAGAAGAGCCCACAACAAACTCAGCCGGGTTTTTTTTTTTTGGATTAATAAGGACCTCTCTCAGGCGCATGCGTTTCCTCAAGATGAGAACCTCTACCGTTTAATAAAAGGAGAATAGGTAATTTCTTAGGTAATTAAAAGACGAGGTCCCGGGTTAGAGTCCCGGGTCGGGCCATATTTAAGTATTGGGTTTTTCTGACTAGAAATTCTCAGTATTAAAGCACGGATCGGGTTAGGAAGTTGGCGGTGTTTCACCCCCGTGCCTCGGAGAGCACGTAAAGCCTGCGCCTGATCTCACTCCGGTTGTGTCGGATTTTCCGTCCCATCAGGCTGTGAGAGTAAAGGAACAGAAAATGCACCTGTGCCTGCACACACACTTGTGCACTATAATATCTCCCGCGCAGATGGCTAATCTCTCTGGAGATTGGCCGCCGTAGCCGAAATTCGGTCGGGAAGACATTAATATTAGTATTTATGAATTTATAGGCGCGTACGGCGTACGGCTATATTGCGGTAGTAATAAAGTTGTTAATATTGTTATAACATATTTTAATGTGAAAGGCAAGGCAAGTATTTACCTTTTATAATCACTTTTTCATCCTTCGCAATCCGCAAAAACGAAACGGATACAAAACCAAGTAAAAAGGCACTATTATAAAACACAATCGGAACAGATACAGATTATATTGTGACACACTTATGTAATAAAAAGTAAAAGTGAAATGCGCGCGAGTCGAACGCGGTTCGAATTTTGAATTTGACGTTTGCGGTGAAAGACACGTCCGACGTTTCACCTGTCGCGCGGTCAACTGTAGAGCGCGGGCGCCGCTAGTGATGTGACTGGTAATGTCGATATTCATTAGGTGCTAATGCTCAAGGCTTAATGTTGTTGACATGTTTTTGTATTCGTTGTAAACCTCGTTATTGTATAAATTCGCAGTCAGGTCGACTCGGCAGACTTGTAAATTTATTGAACGACGCATAATTCCCTACTCTGACAATCATAATGTCCTCCCGATCGAATTTCGACCACGGCGGCCAATCTCCACAGATATTAGCCATCTGCGCGGGAGATATTATAGTACACAAGTGTGTGCGCATACAAAAGTGCACTCTCTGTTCCTTTGCTCTCATAGCCCGATGGGACGGAAGATCCCACACAACCGGAGAGAGATCAAGCGCAGGACCGACGGCTTAACGTGCTCTCCGAGGCACGGGGGTGAAACACCGCCAACTGCTTAACTCCGGGCTAGAATTGAGAATTTCTTGTCAGAAAACCCCAATACTTGTTATGGCCCAACCTGGGACTCGAACCCGGGACCTCGTTGGCCGCAGTCGAACATGCTAACCACTAGACCAACGAGGCAGTCAAAATCATAAATCATGTCTGACAATCATAGCGTGTCTTCAACTATGAAAACTATTGAGATAATTCAATTCGCGAATGTAAGGATAATAATCATGGTGCTCTATGGTTTGACAGACTACATTACTTTTGAGTTTTTCAACAAATACGATAGAATAACCGAATTCACCTTTCACGACTGAAGCCTCTCAGCAGACCAGACCCTGTGACCAGAGAAAATTGACGCTGCTATATTATATGCGATCAAATAAGACCTACTTATAAGACCAAAATACTCATCATTGTGCCAATAAATCGATAATTCCCAGGACAAATAATAAAGACTTCACTGGCCAAGAACCGCGGTGCAACCCGTTTGACCGGATATCGCCGGTGGCTCTCAATAACAATAGATTATCGATTTAAAAAATAGTAAAGAGTATAGAGATCCCTCAGTAGTGAGCCAGCAATAAGTTGAGGAGAGTATCGATAATTATTCCCAGGACAAATTGTGGAACCAGCTTCCATCTTCTGTGATAATATGGGGCTCTTTAAAGGGCGAATAAACAAATTTCTCAAAAGCCAGCAACGCATTGGCGGTTCCTCTGGTGCTGCAAATGTTCATGGACGGCGGTAATCACGTAACATCAGGTGACCCGCCTGCTCGTTTGCTCGCTATATATATATAAAAAAAACAAATATCGATATACTTCCACCCCTTCACTGGCCAAGGACCGCGGTGCAACCTGTTTGACCGGATATGTAGGGTGGCTCAACGTACGGGAAAATTATGGATTTTTACGCTTCGCTGCTTCAGAATCATTCTTTGCCCATTCCGACTGGCGGCGAACTTTAATAGGTTATTAGTTTATTACACAGTAGAATAGTATTATTAACATTTAGGTAAATTACAGGTATTTTAATTGTAAACTAGCTGTTGCTCGCGCCTTCTTCCGCGTGGTTTAAGTTTTTTTGATTCCCGCGGGAACTCCTTAATTTTCCGGGATAAAAAGTAGCCTATGTCACTCTCCAGGTCCTCAACTATATCCTTGCCAAAAATCACGACGATCCGTTGCTCCGTTGCAGCGTGATTAAAGGACAAACAAACACACTTTCGCATTTATAATATTAGTATGATAGTACCTACTTAAGTACTTATTATCATAATTTTTGTAGGTACTTGCAAGCATTTCTTTAACTTGCAATAATTGTGTGTTGTTTCAGTCAAATCTTGCAACTGAATTTTGAAACAGTTATCCCCAAGCGATTGAGCTGAAATTTTGCATAGGTACACGTTTAGTTTGGATGACTGGGGCTGATTCTGTAGTGCACGATCTCTAAACTAAACTAAAATTAGAGCATTACAAATGTTGCTAACCCTTTCATAATACTCCCTACGGAAAGGGACAGAACTAGATTTAAAGCTGCCATTTTAGTTTAGTTTAGAGATTGTGCATTAAAGAATCAGCCCCAATGTTAGCATGGATATCAGTGACATCTGGCGCACTCCCAAAGATGGCGGGCCAGATATTTTTATGCGCTCCCATGATAATGGGTACCTATCAATTAAAAGGGTTTGCTATGAAGATTACGAAAAATAAAATGACGTCACACTAAATTCAAAATGGCGGACGGATAAAAGCCTTTTTTTAAAGTGCTTTTTTTATTAATACTTATTCTTTTACGTAAACCTTTGGTTTTATTCCGCCAAGCTTTAAAAAATATAATCATAGTATTTCAGCTAACGACCTCAATTTACATAGACGGGCCCTGAAAAGCGGGACAGCGGTATGGCGGGGACAAGGACAGGCTTATACAGGTGAGGGGCATGCTCTACAAGTCGGACGCCCAACTTTTTTCTATGAAAGGGCCCATCTAGTACCTACGTACCTAAATATCGATGATTTCAGCGGGAAAATTTTATAATTTCATAGGAAAACAGAAATTATAAGCGGACGAAGTCGTGGGCGACCTCTAGTTATACTTATTACAAATGCGAGTGTTAGATACGCTTTCACGGCCCATATTTTCGACCGATTTTGATGAAATTTTTATCCCTGAAAATAAAAGAGTTTCCCCAGGAAGGCTAGACTTGAGCTAGTCATCAAATAAAAACAACCAAGAAAAACCGGCCAAGTGCGAGTCGGACTCGCACACCGAGGGTTCCGTACAAACCTGTAGTCAGTTTAAAATTATTAAAAAAAAACTACTTACTAGATCTCGTTCAAACCAATTTTCGGTGGAAGTTTGCATGGTAATGTACATCATATATTTTTTTTTAGTTTTATCATTCTCTTATTTTAGAAGTTACAGGGGGGGGACACACATTTTACCACTTTGGAAGTGTCTCTCGCGCAAACTATTCAGTTTAGAAAAAAATGATATTACAAACCTCAATATCATTTTTGAAGACCTATCCATAGATACCCCACACGTATGGGTTAGATGAAAAAAAAATGTTTGAGTTTCAGTTCTAAGTATGGGGAACCCCCAAAATTTGTTGTTTTTTTTTCTATTTTTGTAAGAAAATCTTAATGCGGTTCACAGAATACATCTACTTACCAAGTTTCAACAGTATAGTTCTTATAGTTTCGGAAAAAAGTGGCTGTGACATACGGACGGACAGACAGACAGACAGACAGACAGACAGACAAACATGACGAATCTATAAGGGTTCCGTTTTTGCCAAATTTGGCTACGGAATCCTAAAAAAGGATCCTTGAATCCTAAACACCTTGTGACCCTATCGGAAGTATGGCTGCATATTCGACGGGCTAAGGCTGCCTTAATCTAACCTATCTACAAGTATAGGAAGCTCTATTGTTAAGTCTAAGTAATTAATCCTACTTAGCAGGGACCTAGGTCTTAGTAATGAAGACTTATATGTTTACCGTTTTCATTTGGTGAAACATAATATTCCTTACATTCCACACCTTCTTTTACAAATTAGGGTAGGTACATACTTTACAATCATACTAATATTATACTTTAATATTATAAATGCGAAAATGTGTTTGTTTGTTGGTTTATCCTTCAATCACGCTGCAACGGAGCAACGGATCGACGTGATTTTTGGCATGAATATAGTTGAGGACCTGGAGAGTGACCTAGGCTACTTTGTGTAATTATGGTAATTACAAATGGAACTGCATAATATATATACGAGTACAGTAATGAAATATTTCAAATTATAAGATTAATTTAAATGAGTACCTACTACAGAAACCAAGGGTGCCGCCTCATTGACAGAGGCAGTTACTTACTGTACAATTTTTATCAAAAAAAAACCTGTTAGGGGTACGGCAGGTATATTAAACCAATACTCCTTATCGGTTTCAAGTTTCAACACGACATCGTACCGGAACGCTAAATCGCTTGGTGGTACGTCGTTGCCGGTCTCTCTCTCTACAGTCGTTCCTTCATTGCTGAAGATCGTGGTCCTGGGGATTTTGCAACCTTGTGCGGATAAAAAATTTCCATCGGGTTCTATCGTTGCCGGTAGGGTGGTAACTAATCACTGCCGAAGCCCACCAGACCAGAGCAGAGAAAATGAAAATATAAATTCTGAAATGAACCTTGCCGGGAATCGAACCCGGGACTCCCCACTATAAGACCAAGGCGCTCACAGCGCTAGGAAGGTCGTCAAAAAAAGATCTCAGCCCTACTCTTTTCAGATCTTGATTACGATGCGCGGTAAGAATGATAAGGCAGCTTGACACACCGCCCCCGGTTGAGGTTAGTTACTGGCATACTCCTGTATACACAGCGCTAGTGCGGCGCTGTGAGGCGAGCACAAAGGATGGCCCAGTTTATATCAGCGCCAAATAGGCCATGATGCCTCGCAGCCGATGCCTAGGGCCTTTTATTTTGTATTATCTAAAATAACAGGTGTACCCACTTCATTTTGTTTCAGGTTTAGTATATAATAATATTTACAGCGCCCGTACTTATACCATACCACACACACACACACATATGTATGATCTTAAATATTTCAAAGGAAAAAGGAAGGGTGACTGATTGACTGACTGATCTATCAACACACAGCTCAAACAACTGGACGTAATGGGCTGATCCGAAAAAGGATTCGGAAAATTCAATCCCTAAAGGGAAAAAAATAGTTTGAAAGCATAGTAATATAATAAGTCTATATGTTTGAAAGTTTCAAAATCAGTGTAATATCTAGATACTTATGTATTGTACCTATTGTATTTAATATATTTAAATATATGGTATAATAATATTATCTACATAGTATTGTAACATTTTTCCACCAAAGAGGGCAACTACTGAGTTTTTTGCCGGCTTCTCAAAAATCAAAGTGTTTGTCGTTGGTTTCCGTGGAATTATAATCCACGTGGGCGAAGTTGTGAGTAAGGTGTTTAACATAGAAACCTCCTTGTGAACCTGAAATAGAGCCTTCAGACCATCGCCATGACAACAAGCTTATTGACAAAATGTGACGCATTTTTGAAATTTATGTACAAAATTGAAAATTGAAAACAAACTGTAAAAGAAAAATACGAAGAGTATATTACCTGAAAAATACACAGAAATGGCGTTAATATAATCTGCGTTTAATTCGAATAACAATGAAATTGCTAAAGTTTCATTTGCGCTACCACCCGCCAGGGATCGTTCTAGAATATTTACAGAAGGGTGTTGTGAAGAATAAGGACATTGATCTTCTCGATTTAAACAGCAAGTAAGATCAAAATAATATGTGCTATTCAAATATTACCAACTAGGTATAATTGCCGGAAAAGGAGATCCCAAGCTCAATTCCGTGCGATTTAAACGCTACCATCTTAGACTGTCTTATCACTTAAGTAAGTAGGTACCATCAGGTGAGATCGCAGTCAAGGGCTAACTTGTAGTGGATAAAAAAAAAAAAACTTTCGCGCTAAAACGGGTTACTGGACAAGTTGTTACAGTTTCAGGCAGTTTATGGCAGTTTAAAAGCCTTAAAAGGGCAATTTAGCATCTTAACCTGTTGTCATACGACTCCATAGAAAGTGACAAACTTATCTACTAGGTACGCGACAACGTGGGCCACGTGAAGGGTCAGAGCCTGTCTACCGTTTGTTCCTGAGATGTCTAGTTCTTTATAGGCTTTTCTTGAGTATAATGATTTATTATTTAAAGTAGGTACTAAATGGCATCATCTAGTGACACCATCCGCGTAGATTTAGGTAACATTTGGTAGAGATCCTATCTCTACCAAATGGTGCCAGAATCGGTTGAATTTCATTTCATTTTTTTCTAGGTGCCTAATAGCATGGATTAAAAAATCCAATATTTTTAGAAATACAATTAAAATATTTAGTACTAGATGATGCCAGCGACTTCGTCCGCGTGGACTCCTTAGTTTTCCGGGATAAAAAGTAGCCTATGTCCTTCCCCGGGAAACAAACTTTTCCTGTACCAAATTTGATCCAAATCTCTTTAACAGGTGGGCCGTGAAATCGTAGCAGACTGACAGACAGACAGACAGGCCCACTTTCGCATTTTTAATATTAGTATGGATATGGATAACCTAATCTCTAGCACGGAACCCTTAGGGCGCAAGATGTAATGCTATTACTTGCCTTACAGTTCGGATATAAAGGAGATTGCCAACCGGCTCTGCCAAAAGGAACTGCTGCTCACTGAAGAGATCCAAGAACAATTGGAGCAATGCCTGGAGACGCTGAGGAAGAGGACCGAGCACGAGGGTCCGGCGGGGAAGAGGTTCTACATATACAAGACCTTGCAGACCCATGTTCTGCCTTTGACCAACGTGTGCTTCAATAAGATTGGGAACAGGTAACTACTTATAATTCTTTTCTTCCATCCTGAAAAGATTATACTGAAGAGTAAGGGATTTGATCAAGAGTAAGTTGCAGTAGATTAAAAAGTCACGGGCATATGACTTAGTGTAACAAAATGGATATTCTAGTGTAGTACTGTGATAACAACTGGCGCCACTAGGTGTCTGAGTCGCACTATCGGGTCGTGTCTTTCATAACATAAGTATCGGATGTGCATAATGTTTTGTCAAGAATTCCTTGCTTAGGATAGGAGCAGACGGCTACCACAGACGGCTCTCCTGTACTAAGCTAACTATCTAGGCTCCAAGCGCTAGCGAACGACTTCCACAGACGGCCTTTCGCTTTGGCTGCCGGTGTTAGCGTACTCGAACCTATAGTTAGGATTACAAAGTGTTGTGTTGTATACGTCTATTCTTCTTGCTACACGGCGTATTTCTTCCGGCCCCGTCCCCGCTCCGTTACATTAATAATAATGCTACCGATGTCTTTTTGCAGATGTCTCTCAGGCAGCTACGACAGGACGTGCAAGATATGGGACGTGGAATCAGGCAAGGAGCTCAAAACACTCGCCGGACATCAGAACGTCGTTTATTCTGTTGGCTTCAATTTCCCAGCGTGGTAAAGCCCAAATCTGACCTAACCTAGGATAGGTTCCTGCTAATTTTCCTTTTTTAAAGAAAACGCTAGTAGCCGACGTTTCACGTTGGCCTTGCAACAGCTTACTCTAGTCTAGTGGGATTGGGCCCGTCATGTGAGCCGTATGCCAGATGACTTGTGGGCTAAATCTACTTCTTTCTTGGTCCCTCCAAAATCATAAACACCATCGTCGCCTCAGTCTACCAAGAGGTAGACTGAGGCGATGGCGTTATGAACTAAATAAATTCACAGTTGAGTGGTCCATAGAGGCACTAAATAGGGAGATGTGGAGAAATTGGAGGGAGGCCTTTACCCAGTCGTGGGACAGTATAGGCTAAATTCGATTAGATTAGTAGCAATTAGTAACAAGTAAGCAGTAAGATATTTTGGTTAAAAAAACTGCGGATATTCTATTCTTCCCTATCCCTAGCACCCGCATAATAACCGGTTCGTTCGACAAAACGGCGAAGATCTGGGAGCCTGAGTCGGGCTCGTGCCTGGCGACGCTGTACGGCCATACCGGGGAGGTAGTCGCGGCACAGTTCAGCGCTAAGGGAGACCACGCGGCCACTGGCTCTATGGACCATCTCGCCAAACTGTTCGACGCTGAGACCGGTAAGGGCCATGAAAATAAAGGAACGAGAAGGAAATTTAAAAGCACCTGTAAAAGTTATTTGTATAAAAACACTAGCTGATGCACGCGACTTCGTCTGCGTGGTTTTAGTTTTTTGATTCCCGCGGGAACTCCCTAATTTTCCGGGATAAAAAGTGGCCTATGTCACTCTCCTGGGTCCTTAACTATGCCCATGCCAAAAATCACGTCGATCCGTTGATCCGTTGCGGCGTGATTGAAGGACAAACCAACAAACCAATAAACCAACAAACCAACAAACAAACACACTTTCGCATTTATAATATTAGTATGATGAAGTATGATTTGAGTTTGAGTTTAAAGTCTACAGAAATATTGAGTGTTTAATTTAGCTTTTGCTATCCTATGTCAACAGGCACTGAAATACAAACGTATGCGGGACACACGGCAGAGGTGATCGCCTTGCAGTTTGACCCGAATGAGGGTCAGAGACTCATCACTGGCTCATTTGATGGAACCATATCTGTGTGGGATACCAGGGTGAAAGAGTTAGTAAAGTGTAATATTATTGACTCTACAATGCCAATATTGTCCTGAAGGTGATAGCTGACAGACAGGACAGCGCTTTCAAAGCGCACTGGATGTCAGCTTTAGTTTGTAAGTGTATTAATTATAATATTAACTAACATAGAATAAGTCTTACTAACACATTATTGTTTTTATTTATTTAATTAGGTATAAGTAATACTAACATAGGTTAAGTCTTTTACTAACTAATGGACCTTTGTAGTCATGAAAATAAAAACATTCATTCATTCATTCAATGCACGATTGTGAAGCACAATAGAAGCACTGTAGAATCAACATGTCCTGAAGATGCTCCGGTGTCGGAGTGAAACATACGCTGAAGGTTTTTTTTTTATCCACTACAAGTTAGCCTTTGACTGCGATCTCACCTGATGGTAAGTGATGATGCAGTCTAAGATGGTAGCGGGCTAACCTGTTAGGGGAATGGCAGTTATATTAAACCCATACCCCTACTCGGTTTCTACACGGCATCGTACCGGAACGCTAAATCGCTTGGCGGCACGTCTTTGCCGGTAAGGTGGTAACTAGCCACGGCCGAAGCCTCCCACCAGGCGAAGGGTACCCCACCAGGGTATTTTGGAAGATTTATGTGGTGTGGAGAATATCGCGGGCTGCAAGTTCAAGATACGCACTGTACCACATAGATTTACCTTCTGTGGCGGATTATATAGCGAATTAAAGCTAATTTTTTCACTGTCATGGACTTCCGCAAAGTAACGCCTGCCTATCTATCCAATAATAATTGTAATATTATTATCATGTCACTAAAGTAACTCAAGGAATGATTGCTTAATTTTTTTATCAGGCGTAAAAAATGGCAAAGAAAAAGGTTGGCTATATTAGACAATATGCATAGAAAAGATTGAAAGTGAACCTTAAATGCCCCTCATGATGCTTCAGCTATTGTCAGTTTACCATACGTCTTCGAAGGGGCTCTGAAATGGATCTCGTACCTTGATATACCTACCCGTAGACCTGATGCAATTGATGTTAAGGCCCTTTAAACATTTACCCCGCGACCAACTATAGGTAAAAAACTCAACTATAGGTATAAAACTCGTCACACTACAGCATATATATGCACGCTTTACGAGAGCGTAGAGCTATAGAGCGTAGAGACGCTCGATTTTATAGCCAACTAACCAATTTTGTTACTTGAAAATATTAGACGATTATTTATTTACTAGGTACTTGTTTACGCTGTTGGCCGCGGTAAATATTATGTACCTATTTATGCGCCGAAACAATACTCGCGGCTACACTATTACTCAGTTTTTGAGATTGTAAAATAATGTATAAAAGATTATCTTACCGATTTCGTTCAAAATCGATATCTGGGGTTCCGTAGGATCACAAAATAGGAAACTGTTACCAAAATTTTAAAAAAGTCAGCGCCATTTTGAAATTCTTTGTTATCGTACCGATTTCGTTCAAAATCGATATCTGGGGTTCCCTGGGATCACAAAACAGGAAACTATGAACAAAATTTTAAAAAAGTCAGCGCCATTTTGAAATTCTTTGTTATCGTACAAATTTCGTTCAAAATCGATATCTGGGGTTCCCTGGGATCACAAAACAGGAAACTGTTACCAAAATTTAAAAAACGGCAGCGCCATTTTGAAATTCTTTGTTATCATACCGATTTCGTTCAAAATCGATATCTGGGGTTCTCTGGGATCACAAAACAGGAAACTGTTACCAAAATTTTAAAAAGTTCACTGCTGACTTTTTTTTGATTGACTGCTGTTTTGTGATCCCAGGGAACCCCAGATATCGATTTTGAACGAAATCGGTACGATAACAAAAAATTCAAAATGGCGCTGACTTTTTTAAAATTTTGGTAACAGTTTCCTGTTTTGTGATCCCAGGGAACCCCGGATATCGATTTTGAACGAAATCGGTACGATAACAAAAAACTTCAAAATGGCGCTGACTTTTTTAAAATTTTGGTAACAGTTTCCTGTTTTGTGATCCCAGGGAACCCCGGATATCGATTTTGAACGAAATCGGTACGATAACAAAAAAATTCAAAATGGCGCTGACTTTTTTAAAATTTTGGTAACAGTTTCCTGTTTTGTGATCCCAGGGAACCCCAGATATCGATTTTGAACGAAATTTGTACGATAACAAAGAATTTCAAAATGGCGCTGACTTTTTTAAAATTTTGTTCATAGTTTCCTGTTTTGTGATCCCAGGGAACCCCAGATATCGATTTTGAACGAAATCGGTACGTTAACAAAGAATTTCAAAAAAGGCGCTCACTTTTTTTTAATACATACATACATACATGCATACATACATATAATATATTCCTAACATACCCTTTCCTTGTGGCTTTGCCGTAATCGGGTAAAAAAAATACGCCTACACTTGAGAACTTCCTTCTTTGTGGATGTCGGTATCAAGTTTTTCTAAGCGCAGTACACATAGAGAATATTATATCTCTATGGCAGTACACAACACGGTGTTCATTTTGTCGTAATAAATTTCGTGCAAAAAAGCGATACACCCACCCGTCCACGAGCGCGTCTCAGCGCGTACTGAGCGCCAAACGCCTAGCGCTCGGCTTCTTTTCATAGAAAAATGTATGAAACATTTTTTTTTTGCCACATAAACTATAAACATATTTATTTGTATGCTTAATGCTTTGCACCATGGATAGAGGACTATATAAGCCCCACTTTATTGTTAATATTCAAGTTAAAATATGCAGCGGATCTAGCTTTATGGGTACCTATCCGGACCCCATTTTTCGTCATTTTCAGCAGATCTTGCGTTCGGAGAAACGTATTTATGCAGAAAATTTGTATTGGAGGGTGCATTTTTATAAGGTCAAACGAGAGATGAAGAAATGACCTTTAATTTGATACCATGACATCCCCACAGCTGTGACTCCCGATTCTTTAAAGTGTACCTGGAAAAGGATGACACATCATGAAATCCGTATAAGGCACCTTAAATGCTAATAATTAAGCTAAAAATCCATTCTGAGTTTGTTGTAAGGTCTTCTTTATAGCAGGGTACGTTTAGAACCCTCGTAACTTTACTTTTAAGATTTCGTGATCAATTATATTATCACCAACGCGTCTTACATTTTATTTGTAACGTTAAAAAGCGAGAAATAAAGATCTTTTGACTTAAATTTCAGCCGCGTATCGGTACTCCGCGGTCACGAGGGCGAGATCTCAAACGTGCAGTTCAACTGGGACAGCTCTCTCGTGGGGTCCGCGTCGCTGGACGGCAGCGCCAAGCTGTGGGACGCGCGCAGCACCGCCTGCCTGGCCACCGTCGCCTCGCACACTGACGAGGTAACCCTAACATTGTCAGTACACCTAAAGTTCATACTCACACACTGATGTGGTAACCTAAAGTTCAACCGGGACAGCTCTCTTGTGGGCGCGCGCAGCACCGCCTGCCTGGCCACCGTCGCTTCGCACACTGATGAGGTAACCCTAAACTTGGGAGTCTTAGGTGAATTAGTTGTTGGGAGAATCTCTCTCTCTAGTCGGTCCCTCTGTCATGACTGAGAGTCGTGATCATCATTACGGAGGTTAAACTTTTATAGCTGGCCATACGGAGAGCGTCATAAAAGCTTTGAGCAAGCTGGCTTCTTTGATTTGATCTGGCCATCCGGCACAAATTTTTAAAAGGGTTTTAATTTAAAGTTTTAAAATAAAGTTTTAATTATTTATTATTTTATTAATTTGTCCTTTCTTGTTCCCACAGGTGCTTGACATTTGCTTCGACTGGGCTGGGCAGCGTGTGGCGACGTCATCGAGTGACAATTCAGCACGCGTGTACGATGTTCGCGCCGATTTCAGGGAGCTGGCGGTTATGAAGGGGCATAGAGAGGAAGTGTCTAAGGTATTATTATGTATTTATTTCTATCTATAAACTTCAATTGAGGGTTTTTGCACATGGCAACATATTCAAGAAAAGAAGATTTTTCAGTTAAGTTTAGCTGCACTTGCATCAACCAGCTACTTGAAAATGTCACTGTGCTTAAAAACACTTAAGTACCAACTAGAAAACCTAAGTAAATCCTATTATGATAGATAATCGAGTGAAAACTTAAAAGTTACACACAAGCCTGAATCACGATATCGAAGATTTTCTTAGAATAGTTCAACCGTTCAAACTTACAACGGTCGGACCAGAAAGGTCCCCGGGCACAACACCAGCTCGGAGGAAGATCTTCCTATTGGTGGAGACGAGTACAAATCACTCACTCGTCCCACAGTCCCTTCAGATACGTAAGCTCGCAATACAGCGACCAATCGCCTTATTTCTGATTGGATCGCTTTTAAAGAGCGTTGGAACACAATAATTATGTAATGCACATACTATACGAGCTATTGATAGTCAAATGTTGTGTGTAAATCAGGTGTGCTTCAGCCCAGCGGGCGGCTGCCTACTGACCGCGTCAGCGGATCGCAGCGCCAGGGTCTGGAACACCACCACGGGCAACTGTATACAGGTAAGCCAGGCTCTCGGCTCCTTCGCACGATACATTGTCTGGTGGGAGGCTTCAGCTGTGGATAGTTACCACCCTACCGGCAAAGACGTACCGCCAAGCAATTTAGTGTTCCGGTACGATGCCGTGTAGAAACCGACTAGGGGAGTGGGTTTAATATAAATGCCATACCCCTGTTCAGGTTAGCCCGATACCATCTTAGACTGCATCATTCTGTTATTTCTGTTCCTGTTGCTTTTTCTGTTGCTGTTTCTGTTCCTGTTTCTCTCTCCGTATTTTTTTCTCTCTATCCCTCTCTATTCCTATATCTGTTTCTATTTCAGGTGCTGTCAGGTCACCAGGGCGAGATCTTCTCGTGCGCGTACTCGTACGCCGGCGACGCCATCATCACGGCGTCCAAGGACAACACCTGCAGGATCTGGAGATGACTCGACTGGTGGCTCGGAACAACCGCGACTGACGGACATCCATAGACAATACCCATAGATATATACATAGACAGTGGCGTGCACGACATCGTCGTCGTCGTCGTCAACCGATGGACGTCCACAGCTGGACATAGGTCTCCTGTAGGGTCCTCCACAAGCCACGGTCTTGCGCCGCGCCGCCTAGATCCAGCGACTCCCTGCGACTCTCTTGATGTTGCCCGGTGGACGGGCAAGTGTGACTCTGTGGGACTCACATAGAGGCATAAAAGTGTTGCTTACCCTAGCTAAAAAAGCATAATGCTTAAATTTTTCATCATGCCCTGTCTGTAAATACTTAGGTCTCATCTACCTAACCAATGCCTACCCTGACTCTGAATACTGTGCACGCCACTGGAACTTATATAATTATAGCAACAAAATGTTACCAATTTAGTGATCCATACTTACAAAAAAAAATAGGAAAACAATCTTCAATGGTAATGTGTCTCAATACTCTTAAATACGCTAAATTAATTAATATAGAATTTACCTAATTGTAATGAAATTGGCTATACTTATAGGAGTTGTAGTTAAACACTTGCATGAAATAAAATATATACATGCTGAAAACCTCGGTTCTGTTACGTGTTACATATATCGCTACTAATCTTATCATCCTATCTTACTTTTGCACGATTGTAAAGTACAACTTATATTATGATTGTAAAGACTTTACAATCGTGCATTATCGAGTCAACATCTCCTGAGGATGCTCCGGTTTCGGAGTGAAACGTACGTTGAGAGTGATTTGGAAGATTTGTGTGGTGTGGTGCTGTGCCGGTGCGAATTGCTGGGTGGTGGGTGTTCGCATGCTATTGGTGAAGGGCACGCACTGTACCACATAGATTTGTCTATTGTGGCGGATTAAAGCGAATTAAACTTCTCGTTCATTCATTATTTTTGTAGTTTTTATGACTAAAAGCTTTAAGTAAAAGTTCCAACCATTTATTTTAAATAAGTTATAAGGCTCTGACAAACGGACTTGAACGGAAAAGTGTCAATCCACCCAAGTAGAGTCAGAGACCTTTGCTTCGCTCGGGCAATTACATAGCAAGTATAGTCCCACAAACATATCTGACCCGGTGACTAGTATACCTAATATCTATATCTATACTTATAATAAAACTGTAACAGGTCCAATTCTGTACATTGAAGATATTTTGAAAATTTTTTTTGGAGGGCACTCATTATTCGATACTGAAGCCAAATCTGTAATTTTTTTCATTTTTGTCTGTCTGTCTGTCTGTCTGTCTGTCTGTCTGTCTGTCTGTCTGTATCTTGGCCGCGCATCACGCCGAAACTACTGAATAAATTCAAACGAAACTTGGCACGATTTGAGCCTATACTATGAGGTAGGACATAGGATACTTTTTATCCCGAAATTCTACCCCCGAAGGGGTGAAATAGGGGTTGAAAGTTTGTATGAAAGTCCTTAATTTCTCAAGTTATAGCCATGAAACTTGATATATGAGCTGCGGGTTGAAAATAGAGACATACGTGTTTCACAGTTTTTGAAAATTCGACCCCCAAAAGGGTGAAATAGGGGATGAAAGTTGGTATGAAAGTCTTTCGTTTCTCAAGATGTTTTACAAGTTATATCAACGAAACTTTTTACTTTGGCTTACGGTAAAAAATAAAGAAGTACGTGTGTCACAGTTTTTCAAAATTCCACCCCTAAGGGGGTGAAATAGGGGGTGAAAGTTTGTATGAAAAACCGTCATTTCCCAAGTTATATCGATTAAACTTGGTATACAAGCTACTGGTTGAAAATGAAGAAATAAGTGTTTCACAGTTTTTGTAAATTTTACCCCCGAAGGGGTGAAATAGGGGTTGAAAGTTTGTATGAAAGTCCTTCATTTCTCAAGTTATAACCATGAAACTTGGTATATGAGCTGCGGGTTAAAAATGAAGACATACGTGTTTCACAGTTTTTCAAAATTTCACCCTCAAAGGGGTGAAATAGGGGTTGAAAGTTTGTATGAAAGTCCTTCATTTCTCAAGTTATATCGATGAAACTTGGTATACAAGCTACCGGTTAAAAATGAAGAAATACGTGTTTCACAGTTTTCGTAAACTTTACCCCCGAAGGGTTGAAATAGGGGTTGAAAGTTTGTATGAAAGTCCTTCATTTCTCAAGTTATATCCATGAAACTTGGTACATGAGCAGCGGGTTAGAAATGAAGAAATACGTGTTTCACAGTTTTCGTAAATTTTACCCCCGAAGGGGTGAAATAGGGGTTGGAAGTTTGTATGAAAATCCTTCATTTCTCAAGTTATATCCATGAAACTTGGTATATGAGCAGCGGGTTAGAAATGAAAACAGACGTGTTTCACAGTTTTTCAAAATTCCACCCCCAAGGGGTGAAATAGAGGTTGAAAGTTTGCATAAAAGTCCGTCATTTCTCAAGTTATTTCGATGAAACTTGGTATATCCACGCGGACGAAGTCGCGGGCATCAGCTAGTGAAAAATAAACTGGGACCACCTCGCAAGCTTCCTCTAACACTGAAAAAAATATTTTTCAAATCGGTTTAGAAACCACAGAGATAAGTAAGTATGCACCGACAAAAATTAAAAAAAAAAAATACGCGCCGAATTGAGAACGGCCTCCTTTTTTTGGAAGTCGGTTAAAAACTAAACAGGCATAAAAATTAGTCCAAATTTTGACCACCGGGTCAGATAAAGTCGGAGTATAGCTACCTATACTATGTAAATACACGTGAGTACATAATATCTATTATCCGTTATGAACTTACGTACCTATCCCGCTCCCAGCCAAAGGTCAAATTTGTTGATAACGAAATCAGGTACAGTCGACGACAGTCTGGTTTCTTCCATGAGTTTGAATCATAACTGAAACTAGGTATTGTACATACATGCCTAGGTCAATGACCTTTGTGACCCTCATTGCAACTTCTCCTCTTCTAACTACAGCAAATAACATAATTTCCTTAGTTCCTTACGATTGCACGAAGACGAGGTCAGTGTACATTAGATATTTTTAGGGTAACATATCCAAAGGTTGTCAGGGGGGTTATTACAAAGCGTCCGCTGTCCGTCCGTCCTTCCGTCTGTCTGTCTGTCTGGTCAGCGGGCTTATACCTATCTCATGAACTAATAACTAGACAGTTGAAATTTTCACAAAAAATGTTTTTTTATTACCGCTACAAGAAATAGATTTTGAAACAGTGAGTAAATATATAGCTGTAGCCAACGAATGTTTATAATATCGTAGGCATTGCAGAGTAAATGTATGTGTCACTGAAAAGTTACTAAAGAGACAGACAAACAGACACACTTTCGCATATTTTACAATGGGTAGGTAATAGGTATATTAGGTAGTAAGTAGGTACCTATTTGCTTGTAAGAGCAGTTTTTACATTTAGTCAATTTTTCAATTGATTGCAATTTGCGAGCAATATCACAACAGTGCATTGTCCTTCATAATATTATTATCCACGAACGAATACCTATACTATAGTATGTATCATAGATTTATTATGTAAACTTACTACTTATCTGATGCCCGCGACTTCGTCCGCGTGGATTAAGATTTTTTTATTCCCGCGGAAACTTTTAAATTTTCTGGATAAAAGTAGCCTATGTCCTTCCCCGCGATACAGACTGCCTTTATACTAAATTTCACCAAAATCGGTTGAAAAGATGGGCTGTGAAAAGGTAGCAGAGAGACAAACAGACACACTTTTTTTTTATCTACTACAAGTTAGCCCTTGACTGCAATCTCACCTGATGGTAAGTGATGGTGCAGTCTAAGATGGTAGCGGGCTAATTCTATATAATAATTTCGTCTGCCCATTCTTATACGTTCAGGTATGTACGATACCCTAAACGAAGGGGCAGACGAAATTGAGCTCTAATTCAATGCTATCATGGTTTATTTTACTTTGACGAAAATCTTTAACATTTGATCGACAATTCTTACGTAATCGGGGGGCTGTTAGGGGCATGGCAGTTATATTAAACCCATACCACTATTCTACACTTTCGCATTTATAATATTACTAGTGTTTCGCTCTGTGCGCGAGCTGCTAAAGCAGCTCACGAGATGTGGTTAGCCCTAAATATCGATTTTGAACGAAATCGGTCAATTAACAAAGAATTTCAGAATGGCGCTGATTTTTTAAAACTTTGGTATCAGTTTCGTTTTGTAATCCCAGGTAGCCCTAAATATCGATTTTGAACGAAATCGGTAAATTAACCAAGAATTTCAAAATGGCGCTGATTTTTTAAAACTTTGGTATCAGTTTCCTGTTTTGTGATTCCAGGGAGTCCTCAATATCGCTTTTGAACGAAATCGGTAAATTAACCAAGAATTTCAAAATGGCGCTGATTTTTTAAAACTTTGGTATCAGGTTCCTGTTTTGTGATCCCAGGGAGTCCTAAATATCGATTTTGAACGAAATCGGTCAGTTAACAAATAATTTCAAAATGGCGCTGATTTTTTATAATTCTGGTGCCATTTTCCTGTTTTGTAATCCCAGGGAGCCCTAAATATCGACTTTGAACGAAATCGGTCAATTGATAAATAATTTCAAAATGGCGCTGATTTTTTAAAACTTTGGTATCAGTTTCCTGTATCGTGATCCAAGAAAGCCCTTAATATCGATTTTGAACGAAATCGGACAATTAACAAAGAATTTCAAAATGGCGCTGATTTTTTTAAATTTTGATACCAGTTTCCTGTTTTGTAATCCCAGGGATCCTCAGATATCGGTTTTGAACGAAATCGGTAAATTAACAAAAAATTTCAAAATGGTGCTGATTTTTTAAAATTTTGGTACCAGTTTCCTGTTTTGTAATCCCAGGGAGCCTTAAATATCGATTTTGAACGAAATCGGTCAATAAACAAAGGATTTCAAAATGGCGCAGATTTTTTTAAGCTTTGGTATCAGTTTCCTGTTTTGTAATCCCAGGGATCCTCAGATATCGGTTTTGAACGAAATCGGTAAATTAACAAATAATTTCAAAATGGCGCTGATTTGTTAAAACTTTGGTATCAGTTTCCTGTTTTGTAATCTCAAGGAGCCCCGTCGTGGGTAAAACGGAACCGTATCAAAATCTTGAAAAATCTTGGAAAAATAAATTCCGCCATCTTGAATTTTTTTCTTGTTCATCAATTAGACCTTCAGGTCCAGCCCCCCAATCATGTAAGAATGGCCGATGAAATCGTTAAAGTTCTGCGACAAAGTAAATAAACCATAACCGCATTAAATTAGAGCTCAATTTCGTGTACCCATTCTTATACGTTTAGGTATGTACGATACTCAAACGTATAAGAATGGATAGACGAAATTGAGCTCTAATTCAATGCATTTATGGTTTATATTACTTTGACGCTGAACCTTTACCATTTGATCGAACATTCTTACATAATCGGGAGGCTGATCATCTTTTGCCAAGAAACCACTCATCCAACTTACTTTCTGAGATAGACAGACACCAAAATATAAATTTGTATAGCAGCCTGAACATGAACTACACCATTTCGGATCTGTGGCGCCGCGATTCGGGGTCGAAAAATCAAAAAATTGAAAACACTACAGCTCGGCCGCTGAACACATCTGCTTCACATCACTGTATCGTTTTCTGGCTCTTTCTAGGAGAACAATAAATTATGTCATTGAGTCCTAATCGCCATAATATAATTTGGTATGAAAAAAAATATTCCGCCATCTTGAAATTGTTTTCATTTCGCTAAATAGACCTCCTTGCTCTGAACATCTCGTGCCAAGAAACCACACTTCCATCTCTTATACTCTCCGAGATAGACACTGACGAAATTTGTATAGCGGCCATCTTGAATCCACCATTTTGGAGTTTTTTTAAACTCATTGCCAATTGGATGAGGTTTCGAGTGACATTTGTTCGAGCACCCCCACCTATCTTTTATACCTTGGCCGTGCTCTTTACCGGTCTCCGAAATCCTCAATCATCAGCTGTCTCTATATTTTTCTACAAGTTTAATTTTTTGACTTGTATACGAAGCCATCAGTGAAAAAAAAAAATATTCATACAAAATTTTACAACAGGAAATTTTTGGGGAAAATCTCGAAAACTACCCCAAATGTGGCAACACTGTTTAGATATCTCGATACTGCCAGTCGCATCACACAATCGATCCATACATGTCAACTTTCCCAAATGTTGCCAACTGCCTCAAAAACGTGGTCGAAATTTTCAAAAACACAAAAAGAATACAAAATGGCCGCCACCTCGTTTCACAGAAACATTTTACATAGTTTTATAATTTACCCGTGAACTACAGGATATGCCACTCCTGATAACATTTTAATTTTTCATCTCGCTCGCACCCAGCCGCAACGATCGCCTCTGAAAATAGACCATGTCGAAAATTACTTTTACCTTAATAAATTCCAGTGCTGCCAGACCTCGGCGGCGAAAATACCCAAATGTCATTCGTACAAGTGAGACGCGTGGTTGTGCTCGTACTCGAATTTTGCAAAAAATTCGTATTACTATTTTTTTATTTTTGGGGTAAATCTTGAAAATTTCTCGAGAAATGGGGTAATTTTTTTCCCCAATCCATACCTCGAGTTTGTACACACAATCGCCCCGTAGAAGTCGAAACGATCCGACGTTGCCAACTATGAGAAATTTGAATTTTAAAATTGCGGTTTTTCGTACCTCAAACCGAACGGCCTCCGCTACAGCCACCATCTTGAATTTTTAAAAACCACTCCCATTTTGTCAAAAAACAGGATAATTGTAGGCGAAAAAAGAAAAAACCCTATGCTCGACCACGCCGTTTCGGATCTGTGGCGCCGCGGTTCGGGGTCGAAAAATCAAAAATTTGAAACCACTACAGCTCGGCCGCCATCTTGTTTTTCCAATTTTTTCCACTTTATCTATTTATCGTTTACAAATTTCTTCAATAATTGCGAGTTGTAACGAAATCGGTTAGAAAACAAAAGAGTGGCAAGAATCACGTTGGCCGCCAGATTGTTTTTCCGAAATGTCATAATTTTTCCCTACTTGGATCCCGCACCCGAATACATCTCTCGTACATCATTGTATCGTTTTCTGTCTCTTTCTAGGAGAACAATGACGTCATTTATAGTTCCTAATCGCCATATAATTTGGTATGAAAAAAAATATTCCGCCATCTTGGATTTTTTTTTATTTCGCTAAATAGACCTCCTCGTCCTGATCATCTTTTGCCAAGAAACCACTCTTCCATTTTTTATACTTTCGGAGATAGGTAAGTACACCAAATAAATTTGTATGGCAGCCATCTTAAATCCGCCATTTTGAATTTTTTTTCAGCTCTTTGTCTATTGGATGAAGTTTCGAATGACATTTGGTCTAGCACCCCCCGCTTATCTTCAATGCTTCGACCGGTCTATTTCGGCAATTCGGCCGCCATCTTGATTTTCCGAAATGTCATAATTTTTCCCTACTCCTATCCCGCACCCGAACATATATCCTATACATGAACTACTCCGTTTCGGATCTGTCGCGCCGCGGTTCGGGGTCGAAAAATCAAAAATTTGAAAAAACTACAGCTCGGCCGCCATCTTGGTTTTCCAATTTTTTCCACTTTTTCTATTGATTGTTTCCTAATTTCTTCAATAATTGTGAGTTGTAACTAAATCGGTTGGAATACAATAAAGTTACAAAAAGCACTACGGCCGCCATCTTGTTTTTCCGAAATATCATACTTTTTCCCTACTCCCATCCTTCACCCGAACACATCTCCCATACATCATTGTATCGTGTTCTGTCTCTTTCTTGGAGAACAATAAATTATGCTAATGAATCCTTATCGCCATATAATTTGGTATGAAAAAAAATATTCCGCCATCTTGAATTTTTTTTCTTTTCGCTGAATCGATCTTCTCGTCCTGATCATCTTTGGCCGAGAAACCACTCTTTCATCTTTTATACTTTCTGAGATGGACACCAAATAAATTTGTATGGCGGCCATCTTAAATCCGCCATTTTGAATTTTTTTTCAGCTCATTGTCTTTTGGATGAAGTTTCGAATGACATTTGGTCGAGCACCCCCCACCTATCTTCAATACCTTGGCCGTGCTCTTTACCCGTCTCCGAAATCCTCAATCATCAGCTGTATCCATATTTTTTTTCAAGTTTAATTTTCTGACGTGTATACGAAGCCATCAGTGAAAAAAAATTTTTTCATACAAAATTTTACAGGAGGACATTTTTGGGAAAATCTCGAAAACTACCCCAAATGTGGCAACACTGTTTAGATATCTCGATACCGCTGGTTGAGTTACACAATCGATTTATACATGTCAACTTTCCCAAATGTTGCCAACTGCCTCAAAAACGTGTTCGAAATTTTCAAAAACACAAAAAGAATACAAAATGGCCGCCACCTCGTTGCACAGAAACATTTAACATATTTTCATAATTTTCCCGTAAACTACAGGATATACCGCTCCTGATGACGTTTAAATTTTTCATCTTGCTCGTACCCAGCCGAAATGATCGCCTCTGAAAAAAGACCATGTCGAAAATCACTTTTACTTTGATAAATTCCAGTGTTGCCAGACCTCGGCGACGAAAATACCCAAATGTCATTCGCACAAATGAGACACGTGGTTGCTCGTACTCAAATTTTGCAAAAAGTCCGTATTTCGATTTTTTTATTTTTGGGGTAAATCTTGAAAATTTCCCGAGAAATGGGGTAATTTTTTTCCCCAATCCATACCTCGAGTCTGTACACACAATCGGCCTCTAGAAGTCGAAACGCTCCGACGTTGCCAACTGTGAGAAATTTGAATTTTAAAATTGCGGTTTTTCGTACCTCAAACAAAAAGGCCGCCGCGACAGCCGCCATCTTGAATTTTTAAAAACCACTCCCATTCTGTCAAAATACAGGATAATTGTAGTCGAAAAAAGAAAAAAATATCATGCTCGACCACGCCGTTTCGGATCTGTGGCGCCGCGGTTCGGGGTCGAAAAATGAAAAATTTTAAAACACTACAGCTCAGCCGCCATCTTGTTTTTCCATTTTTTTCTACTTTTTCTGTTGATTGTTTACTAATTTCTTCAATAACTGCGAGTTGTAACGAAATCGGTTGGAAAACAAAAGAGTTGCAAGAATCATGTCGGCCGCCATCTTGTTTTTCCGAAATGTCATAATTTTTCCCCACTCGAATCCCGCACCCGAACACATCTCCCTTACATCATTATATCGTTTTCTGTCTCTTTCTAGGAGAACAATTATGTCAATGAGTCAGTCAGTCAGTCAGTCAGTGAGTGAGTGGTAATCGAGCTATATATAGTATAATATAGTATGGATTCACTACCGTATTTGTATAGTATGTTTGAAGTTGGTAGGTAGGTATAGTAAAGTGAATCGGTGATATCGGATGACACTTTGCTAACCACTGTACATACATTACGTCACTATAATATACCGGCTACCTATAACCGACGAGCTACCGGCTCACTCACTGTTTATTATTGCAGTGCCATTCGTACACGACACATGGACAAAACGTACATATCACATACCTAATCATGATAAGTTTAAAAACTCTATGTCGTTTATTACTGCTAAGTGTGGTCAACTGTGAATACAAGTATGAAACAAAATGGTTTAAGGTCCCGTTGGATCATTTCGGGTATCAAAGGAATGAAACTTTCAGTATAAGGTATTTGGTGAATGAAGATCACTGGGAAAAAAACGATGATGGACCCATATTTTTTTATACGGGCAATGAGGTAAGATTTTTTAATTATTTTTATTTTTTAAGGCCATGTCCACCTTACTGTAAAGCATGTGTTGTATGGTTTAAATGTAGTTTTAGGGCTTAGTAAAAGTCGTAAAAGATCTTGTAAAACGCATACCTATTGGAATTTGTAAAGAGTTAATGATAAATGAAATATGAATGAATTCCCCAAGGGAACTCCTTAATTTTCCGGGTTAAAAATTAGTCTATGTCACTCTCTGGGTCCTCAACTATACCCATGCAAAATATCACGTCGATCTGTTAATGTTGCTTTGTTGTGGCGTGATTGAAGAACAAACTAACAAACCACTAAACCAACAAACAAACACACTTTTGCATTTATAATACTTATTAGTATGATTATCTGCTAATAAGTTACGAACCTCTCCAATTCGAGATCTAAAATGATTGATGATTATTAGATTGATTTGATAGATTATTATTATGCAAAGTTTAGTGGATACTTGGATAGATAAATTATTTCGAAGTAGGAACATGTAGAGTAGGTAAAAATAAAACGTTTTATTTGTAACTAGCTGATGCCCGCGACTTCGTCCGCGTGGATTGAGGTTTTTCGGTTCCCACGGGAACTCTTTATTTTCCGGGATAAAAAGTAGCCTATGGGGCTGATTCTGTGTAACACAATCTCTAAACTAAACTAAAATGGCAGCTTTAAATGTAGTTCTGTCCCTTTCCTTAGGGAGTATTATGAAAGGGTTAGCAATATTTGTAACGCTCTAATTTTAGTTTAGTTTAGAGATTGTGCACTACAGAATCAGCCCCAATGTGCTATTCCAGACTATAGCTAAAGTTCAAAGTTTTTGTAAAACGGAAACTAATTGAAAAGTCATATTATAGTGTAAAGGATTATTTGAATGATAGGCAACCATGGGTATGAATTGTTCCAGCGGCTAATTATGTTATATTAAAAATATAATTTAGTAATTTACTATATTTGTGAGATGGTGATAATAAAAAAAAAACCCCGGCTGAGTTTGTTGTGGGCTCTTCTCAGATTAGGGCGCGTTTGGAACCCTCGTAGCTTTAGTCTTAAGATACCGTTGTTAATTATCACCATCAATTCTTATTCTTTATAAACATGACGTTCAGAAGGTGTACTTTGTAGGTACCAATTTTGAATAAAGATGATTTGATTTGATTTGATTTATAATCTATCTCTGTGCCAAATTTCATCCAGATCCGTTCAGCCGTTGGAGCGTGATTGAGTAACAAACATCCATACATCCATACATCCACACATCCATACATCCATACATCCACATCCATACATCCATCCAAACTTTCGCATTTATAATATTTATATTAATTGTATGTAATTAAATAGGTCGATGTACCTACCTACTTTCAACAATGTACTCACTGATGCGTTATCGTTTTTAGTTGAAATAAACAATCAAACATGCTCTGCTATCGATCGTGACTTTATTACATCACTATGTAACGGTATATATTTTGTTTAGGTATGTGAACTTCGGGTATTTCAATCTAGGTAGTTTGAGGACCTCTTTGGCGTAGCGGTGCGCTGGTCTCGGGTTTGATTCCTAGCGGGGTCAATTCGCGAATTTCTGTGAAATTTCTGAAAAAATTCGTGAAATCTGAATTTTCTCTGGTCTGGCCTGCTGGGAGGCTTAGGCTGTGGCTAGTTTCTACCCCACCGGCAACTTAGACGTACCGCCAAGCGATTTATCAAATAAATATTATAAATGCGAAAGTTTGGATGGATGGATGTATGGATGTATGTTTGTTACTCAATCACGCTCCAACGGATGAACGGATCTGGATGAAATTTGACACAGAGATAGATTATAGTCTGGAATAGCACATAGGCTACTTTTTATCCCGGAAAATTAAAGAGTTCCCGCGGGAACCGAAAAACCTCAATCCACGCGGACGAAGTCGCGGGCATCAGCTAGTATTTCATAATTAAGTCAAGTCGAGTCGTCCTACTTGAAATAAATCAGAGCCTTATAGCTTTTTTCTCTGCTCTGGCTCTGAATCCTTCGCTTCGCTCGGTCAATAATATCCTCCGGGTGACTTACAAATCTGCCTCATTGGTCTAGTGGTTAGCATGTTCGACTGCGGCCGACGGGTCCCGTATTAGGTTTTTCTGACTAGAAATTCTCAGTACTAGCCCAGAGTTAGGAAGTTGGTGTTGTTTTACCCCCGTGCCTCGAAGAGCACGTTAAGCCGTCGGTCCCTTTTATTATCACTTACAGTAGTTAAAGCCCGCCAACCCGCATTGGAGCAGCGTGGTGGATCTGAGCTCTAATTCCCTCTCTCCTAATGAGAGTGGAGGCCTGTGTCCAGTTGTGGGACGTTAATGGGCTGTTACAAATCCAATAGTTATAAAATCCATTTTTTTTACATATTGTTTGCCATCCAGGGTCAAATCGAGACGTTCGCGCATCACACGGGATTTATGTGGGACATCGCGCCTCAATATCGCGCCAAGCTGGTCTTCGCGGAGCACAGGTGCGTGGAAATGTCGCTTTATTGTTTCTGCCCCCCGATTGTGTACGGAAATCAGAATCGTAATCGTTTGTCAAACGGATAATTCGACCTGTTTAAGGAGTTCATACAGGCTTTTTGACGGGCAGACATCTATGAACTCCTTAAACTGGTCGAATTATCCATTTGACAAAATATGATTACGATTACGATTTCCTTGTACACAATCGGGATGCCCGCACGTCCAAAATAGTAGCTATGTATGAACTCCTAAAACAGTTCGAGTATCTAATACGTTTTAGGCTGTCAAATGATTACGATTTCCTTAGACAATCGGGCCTCTGATAGATACATCTCCTCTCATTTATTGGATAGAAGCAGGCGTTTCTTTGCGGAAGTCCACCATAATCAAGAAACAAGAAACTTATTTCACTATTGCTTTAGCGGATTATAGCGAATTAGGCTTCTTTTTCCTTGACATCTCTCCAAAACTTATACCCTCTCGTAGATCCCCATTGACTCATAAGTCAATGGGGATCTACGAGAGCTAAAAGTAGCCTATGACGAAATCTAAATTTCGTCTAAATCGGTCAAAAATATTGCCCCTGAAAGCACTACAGACAAGTTCACGCATTTATAATTTTAGTATGGATGCTCGAAGCTGGCAGTAGATTAAAGATTACTTCCTTAAAGTCCAAAGAGTTTCTGTCCAGGTACTATGGACAATCCATGCCCTTCGGCAATAAGTCCATGGACAACGAACACATCGGGTACCTGACGTCCTCACAAGCGTTAGCGGACTACGCTGACCTCATCAACTATCTGCAGGGCGATAGGATGAAGCCGCAATACCCTGTCATTGCCTTTGGAGGTAAATAACATGTATCCTCATTATCTATAACATAAATATCATAAACATAAATTTTGTTACTGCGAGCTATGCTTGCGCTAGACGATAATCATGCTTAGTGCAAAGCAATGATGAGGTCTAGGTTGGAGCGCGTTTGCCTAGAAGAGGCCTATTCAGTATTCACTCTTGCCTTGAAGGTACTTAAGTTAAATACGTTTCAACTCATTGCCGGGACACTACTGAGCGAGTCACCTCTCGGAATGAGAAGGGTTTTAAGGCCAATAGTCATTCACGCTGACAAAGTGCGGATTAGCAAAGTTCACATACCTTTGAGCACATTATGAAGAATTCTCGGGCATGTAGTACTATGTTTTCCGTCACCGTTAAAGCAAGTGATATTTTAATTTCTTAAAAAGCACATAACTCAGAAGTGCATGCTCGGATAACCACCCGTGACCCCCTCTTCCTTGTGTGGTTGATTTTCAATCAACTCTTAAGAAACGTTTTCGTTCAACATTTTTGATACCCGTTCCAGGCTCGTACGGCGGTATGCTGTCAGCCTACCTCCGCATGAAGTACCCTCACCTGGTGACGGGCGCCATCGCAGCGTCAGCACCGGTGCACATGTACCCTGATATGGTGCCCTGCGAGGTCTTCCACAGGATCGTCACCTCAAGCTTCAAGATTATCAACCAGAAATGCGTGGACAATATCAGGAGCTCGTGGACAGAGTTGAGGTATACTTTGAGGGTTTATGAATAGTAACAATAATATCCTCCCGAGTCCCGACCGAATTTCGGCCACGGTGGCCTATCTCCAGGGAGATTAGCCATCTGCGCGGGAGATATTATAGAATGCACAAGTGTGTGCGCATATACAGTTGCACTCTCTGTTCCTTTACTCTCATAGCCCGATGGGATGGAAAATCCTACACGACGGGAGAGAGATCAGGTTGACCGACAGCTTTGCGTGCTCTCCGAGGCACGGGAGTGACACACGAGACACCACTAACTTACTAACTCCGGGCTAGTAATTAGAAATTCTTGTGAGAAAAACCCAATACTCAATTAGGTATGGCCCAATCCGGGACCTCGTCAGCGGCCAGCCGCAGTCGAACATGCTAACCAATAGATCAACGAGGCGAGACAAAAATCATAGATCAGTGCTGAAATAGTGCTAGGAATGGCATTCCGCACCAGTTGTAGATTCACTCGACGATTCTAAATCACTTTTTATTTGAATTAAAAAAATATGAGAGTTTGAGCTTGAAAGATGATTAAACCCATTTGTATTTACGCCCATAGAACATTCCTCGGAAACCAAAACAACAGCGATTGGTTGAAAACCAACTGGAAGCTCTGCGAGCCCGTCAAGAACTCCACAGACGTGCAAACCCTGGTCGACTATCTTCAGTCCATGTATGAGACCCTGGCTATGGTGAACTACCCGTTTCAGTCTGACTTCCTGATGCCCTTACCAGCGCAGCCTGTCAGGGTTGTCTGCCAGTATTTGAGTGAGAAGTTGAATGGAACACAACTTTTTGAGGTAAAAACCAAAACATCATGTACCTTACCTATTAAAATAAGGATAATAATTCGAAAACACGAAAGCCTACAATAATGAAACAATATGGCTTTAGGCATTGGCAGTTTATCCTAATTTCCATAGGAAATCAGAAATTGTTTCCTTTTATCTAGATTTTTATTTTTCAGGCCATAGGAAAAGTGGTGCAAGTGTACGCGAACTACAACGGGAAAGCCAAGTGCGTTGATTATAAAGACAGTGATTACACCAACCTTGATGCTAGTGGCTGGGACTATCAGGTAAAAACTGATAATATTATTGATTCACTTGTAATCTGTTGATGTATAGCCTTTCTAATGTTATAATGGTGCTCTTGTAAAAATCCTCGCATGTCTTCAGAAAGTCGATATCCAATTAAAAAGTCCTCTCTCTGATTAATCCCCCCTTCGACCAATTGAATTAAAACTAAATAAGAACGACTGCATAGAGTATGTTCAATAAGTCAGTTTACATGGATAAATTACAATTTAATTGAAAAATAGTTTATAGCATTGTGAAAGAATCATCGATGTCCCAAGCAAATGTGAGAAACAGTCCAACTCTTCAAAAGTAAATATAAATAAATAAATAAAATAGCGGTTTATTACAGAGCTTTTTCACAATAATTATAGTTTTTACAGAATAATCATAACAAGTCCCTTAGCTCTGTGTGCCTCGCGGCAAAGGCCTCCTCCAGCTCTCCAGTGCTTGCGATTTACTGCCACCCTTCTCCAGAATGGACCAGCTGTCAGCTTCAGCTCGTCCTCCCAACGTCTTTGCTGCCGGCCCTTGTTTCTTTTCCCATCCCGTGGGTACCATTGAGTTACCAAGTTACTCCATTTTCCGTAGGGGTCTCGGAGCACGTGACCAGTCCACCTCCACTTCAGCTGATCCATTCTTTTGAGTTAATCTGTGACACCTGTTCTCGCTCTGATGACTGCGCTCCTGATTCGGTCCCTTTTCTTGACACCAACCATACTCCGTTCCATCGCACTCTGACACCTCTCAAAATTGTCCATATGGGCCTTCAAAAGTACCTACTTGACAGCAAATATTGGTGTCGTCAGAATGTAATTTTAATTTTTTTCTAAAATATATCTATGTAAACTGATGATATATTTTTCGGATGATGACCGCCAAACTTCATTTTGAAGAAGGCACGCGATGATGATTATGATGTAAACTGACTTCATGAACAGACTCTACCTAGTTGTGCGTTCCAGTTGGTCGGTGGGCCAGAAGTTCAGAACTCAAGACACATGCACATAGTAGTGAGTCGGCTACTTATGGGTTGACATGATGATGATAAACGAATCTCGCATGATATTTGCAGGCGTGCACGGAAATGATAATGCCGATGTGCACGACGGGCAAGGACGACATGTTCGAGCCGTCGCCGTGGAACTTCACCAAGTACGCGGAAGACTGCCACAAGAAATACAACGTGTACCCTCGCCCCGACGCTGCGAGGATAGAGTACGGAGGGGATAGGATAAAGGCGGCGTCGAATATCGTCTTCAGTAATGGACTGTTGGATCCTTGGGCTGGCGGTATGTACTCATGTACCTACCTATAGTCCCACTCCCACAAACTTATCTGACCCGGTGGCAACGTCGCTATTATTAAATAATCATACCTACTACTTAATATTACTAGTGGTTCGCCCCGAACTGAGACCTCGCGGTATCTCAGAGCGCCATCTATTGACATCATTGTGAAGTTCTGTTAAAAATATCATCATCATTAAAAATTAAATAATTTCGTTTCCTTATAATATTTAACTAATTTTAGTATTTGTTGTTCAAGTACAGGATATAATTCAAATAATTGATCAAGTTTCAGGCTTGAGAGTTCAGAAAATTGAGAGTTCTGAGGTCAACTTTGGACGTTAGAAAATGTCCACTTTGAAAGCCCCCCATTTCGTCAATTTTAGGGGAAAAATAAAAAAAAAAATATTTTTGGACTCTATTCCTAATTATCTTTAAAATAATATACCGCAACCCTATGTAACGCTATAAAAAATATATTTTACTTCGCATTCGCTTCTATGAGAGCCCCCTGAAATAAAGATTTTTATAACTTTTTAAGCCATATTCGGCGGGAGGCCATCGGTTTACATATTATATTTAAATTTGAAGTAATTACGTTTGTTTGTTGGTTTGTCCTTCAATCACGCCGCAACGGAGCAACGGATCGACATGATTTTTGGCATGGGTATAACTACTTAGTTGAGGACGGAGAGTGACATACAGGCTACTTTTTATCCCGGAAAATTAAGGAGTTCCCACGGGAATCAAAAATCTTAAACCACGCGGAAGTCGCGGGCATCAGCTAGTATAAAATAAAAACAAAAGCAAAAAATTCAATAAAAAAGATCGGCCGTCGTTTGAGGGCTGCAGCCTGCAAACCACGTTCGTTCAAAGTTAGTAGGTAAGTAGTATAGAAGCACAGATGTAGTACAGAAGGATTTCTTTTAAAATTTTATAGTTAGTTTAATATTTAGATTTTATCATATTAGGTACATATGTAATATTGTTTAATAAGTTAACATTAATGAACCATATTGTGAAAACTAAAAAATAAATAGTTAACGACCACAGATCACATAGTGTTAACGACCTACAGTAATTATTAAAAAAATCAGTGTAAAGGATACTATTTCATCCCCAGGTGGAATCCTCAACAGCATCAGCAGTACGGTAACAGCAGTTGTGATCATCGACGCGGCGCACCACCTCGACCTGATGGCCGCCAACCCCCAGGACCCGGAGTCCGTCAGGATGGCCAGGAATATCCATCGCCAGAACATCGACAAGTGGCTGAGGGACTTCCGCGAGGAACGATCCAAGAGACAGTGAAATAAAAATGTAAACCAAAAACCAGTGAGATGCAGTCAAATTGTTAGGTACTAAAATAAAAGTACCTATTCGTAGCTATTGTTTATTTCTATTTTCTTTATTATTTTAATATAACTACTTATTATTATTTAAAAAAATGTTTTGTTTGATTTTTTAACTGAGAAGCGCCTTTGAAGCAAGATCATAAAATCGACTGATTTTTAAATATTTTCACTGGCTGGGCTCTATTTTAGCCTTTTTTATCCTGATTCCGTGTGTATAGAGCATAGAGGTATAAAGGGTATAATATTATACCTCTATGGTATACAGCTTAAAACCACACATTGAATAATTTTTTAATGAAAAGTGACAAGTGAACGTCAATGTGACACTTGACTGATCGCTGTCAATTTATTGTAATTGTTAATCGTCTGTGTTTTCCAAAAAAATTACAAAACAAAAATAAATTCTTGAGAAAATAACTTTTGCAGCTTTTTCGTTGCTATTCAAATATAAAATGAGCCCTACTTGCAAGTATTGCAACGAACCCGAGAATAAGCAGACCCACCCTGGGTTAATATGTGAGATTTGTATATGTTTTGTGCACTTGGATTGTTTACGGCGCGAAGGGACGCCGGGAGACTTCGCCTGCGATGTTTTCTTCGATTACATGTGTGAAGACTGCTCTCCGTGTAAGGAAGAGGTGTTCAAACGTAACAAGTTTCCGTGGTAAGTGTTAGCTTAAAAGTTCGTACAAAGTAACATAAACTTCGATCGAGAACCAACCGGCCTTCACTGCCTCTTGGTAAAAACAACTAAGAAAACAGCCTCTATAAAGTCTTAGCCAAGTTCTAGTAATGGGTACATATTACCCCAAAAGTAGTACTATCAGTGAATACGCATCTTCTAGGCAAGCACGTTCCAACCTAGACCTCATCATTGCTTTGCACTAAGCATGATTGTCGCCAAGCGCAAGCCTATCACGCAATAAAAAAAATGATTTTCCAGGAAAAAAAGTAGCCTATGTGTTATCTATCTTTATGCTAAATTTCATCCAGATCCGATCATCTGTTCTAGTGTGATTGAGTAACAAACATCCATCCAAACTTTTGCATTTATAATATTAGTTTAGATGTTCTAGTATAGGACTTCATTATATTTTTTTTATTTATATATTTTTATATTTCTCCTTTATTATTGTTACAATTTCAGGGTAAACGTCCTATTGCTGACTCTGAACCACCTGAGCCTCCACATGCAAGGCATCAGCAACAATGGCTTCTTCCACTACAAGACACACATCTGTTTCTTCATTGACAGATACTGGAGGCTGCTGTTTGGATCCCACTGGTGAGTTCCACTGCATAATGTTGACCCTGAGCTAAATATCTATTGTTAGGCTCGATGTATCAATCTATACTTAGCAGGATCATTAAATTGATCGATTTTTAAATATTTTCACTGGCATTGGGCTCTAGCCTTTTTGACCGAGCAAAGCAAAGGTCTTTGAGTCTACTTGAGTGAATTTGCACTTGTCCGTCTGTCCGTCCGTCCGTCCGTCTGTCAGAGCCTTATAACTTCTGAATTACTGAACGTAATTACTTCAAATTTTAATATAACATGTAAACCGATGGCCTCCCGCCGAATATGGCTTACAAAGTTATAAAAATCTTTATTTCAGGGGGGCTCTCATAGAAGCAAATGCAAAGTAAAATATTTTTTTTAGCGTTATATAGGGTTGCGGTATATCATTTTGAAGATAGTCCAAAAATATATTTTTTTTAATTTTTCCCCTAAAATTGACGAAATGGGGGGCTTTCAAAGTGGAGATTTTCTAACGTCCAAAGTTGACCTCAGAACTCTCAATTTTCTGAAAGGCTGAGCCTGAAACTTAATCAATTATTTGAATTATATTCTGTACTTGAACAACAAATACTAAAATTAGATAAATATGATAAGGAAACGAAATTATTTAATTTTTAATGAGCTTCAGTACTTTTAACAGAACTTCACAATGATGTCAATGTGATACCGCGAGGTCTCAGTTCAGGGCGAACCACTAGTTTAAAGAGCAACCACCAAGTTTCTTGCTGGTTCTTCTCGATAGGAATGGTATTCTGAACCAGTGGTATAATCACAGAAGAATACAAAAGCACTTTTTAAAGTTTGAGATTGAACGAATTGAATTAGCGAAATTATTTCCCAGCATAGTTTAACAAAACATTACTTAAAATATTTTAAAGACAGTTATTATTTAAGTTGTCCTGCATATTATTAACTACTTAAAGTATTAGAAATAGGTGATTAAACCAGTTTGCCTGTATGAAGTTTTGGGAGTCGGATACTACCAAGAAATTCAGCAGTTACTCTCCAAATAGCAGCATTACAAATAGCCAAATGTTAAGGCCTCATTCCATTGTTCCAGCAAACAGAAGAAGAACTGGATTGGCACAATAGCTGGAGCTCTATCGGTGTACAGTAACCTCTTCTTCCGTTCTGGCTCCGTCGCGCTCGGAGAGACAGGCTGGTGGAAACTGCTTCACGCCTTCTCGCCCGCAGTCGCCTCTCATATAAGTATGACAATCAATCATCAATCAATCATTTCATTTATTTGTGAATATAGTACTTTTTTTTTTATCCACTACAAGTTAGCCGTTGACTGCGATCTTGCCTGATGGTAAGTGATGATGCAGTCTAAGATGGTAGCGGGCTAACCTGTTAAGGGCATGGTAGTTATATTAAACCCATACCCCTATTCGGTTTCTACACGGCATCGTACCGGAACGCTAAATCGCTTGGCAGCACGTCTTTGCAGGTAGGGTGGTAACTAGCCACGGCTGAAGCCTCCCACCAGGCCAGACCAGGGAAAATTCAGAAATTATAAATTCCCAAATTGACCCTGCCGGGGATCGAACCCGGGACCTCCGCACGTTAAGACAACAGCGCTACACACTGCGCCACGGAGGTCGTCACATTTGAGGTGGTATAAGTATAAAAAGTGCTATTCTACCACAGTGTGGTGTACAAATATCCATACTAATATTATAAATGCGAAAGTGTATCTGTCTGTCTGCAACGCTTTCACGGGACATCCGTTCAACCGATTTTGATGAAATTTGGAACAGGGGTGGGTTGTATCACGGGGAAGGATATAGGCTACTGCTTATCCCGAAAAATTAAGGAGATTCCGCAGGAATAAAAAAATCTAATCGGCGAAAACGAAGTCGCGGGCATCAATTAGTTTTAAATAAGGTTCTTCTCAGTAGAATCAGCTTTCCGAACCGGTGGTAGATTCTTACGACTTATCATAAGTGGCCACAAGTTTCCTACATGAAATAAATCATTTCATTTCATTTCTAAACTTACTTAAATACATATCAAAAATTTTCGGAACCGGCAGGATTTGAACCTGCGTCTCTCTGGGAATTGCGCCCTGAGCGCCTTCGACCACTCGGACACGGTTCACTTACCTGCCAGTGACGAAATTTGAGATATGCATCTTTAATGCAGTCTTTTTACGCGACTGTCTATGCCATCCAGTAGCGACATATTAAAGTATCGAAACTACTTTCAAAGGCCCATATGTATTCGATGGAACTCTTTGAACGAGGAATGACACATTTTCATAATTTTCATTCATTTCATCAAATAAATATTATAAATGCGAAAGTTTGGATGTATGGATGTATGTTTGTTACTCAATCACGCTCCAACGGATGAACGGATCTGGATGAAATTTGGCACAGAGATAGATTATAGTCTGGAATAGCACATAGGCTACTTTTTCTCCCGGAAAATTAAAGAGTTCCCGCGGGAACCGAAAAACCTCAATCCACGCGGACGAAGTCGCTGGCATCAGCTAGTATTTTCATAAGTAAATAAATGACCTATCAACTGTTCGTAATAATATATAGAGGTTATTATTTTGTTAGTCTGTCTTTGTTTCAGATCAGGAGATGTCACGCGACCGGCCGAAGGGTCGTTCGCGCAACCAACTGGCGATGGATAAGGCTTTATTTGTCGCTAAAGTGACCAGTCTGGGTAAGTTATATGCTTGGAAACATAAAAAAACCGGCCAAGTGCGAGTCGGACTCGCGCACCGAGGGTTCCGTACAAACCTGTAGTAAGTTTTACGATTTATGACGTATTAAAAATAAAAATTACGTTTGTTGTATGGGAGCCCCCCTTTAATATTTACTTTATTGATATTTAATTATTTATTTTGAAAGGTAATATACAAGTTAATATTCTGTGAAAATTTTAACCGTCTACCTGTTACCGTTATTAATATTGAGCAAAAAAATACGAAAAAAACACGTTTATTGTATGGGGACCCCCCTTAATATATATATTTTTAATTTTTAGTATTTGTTGTTATAGCGGCAACGGAAATACATCATTTGTGAAAATTTCAGCTTTCTAGCTATCACGGTTTATGAGATACAGCCTGGAGACAGACAGACAGACAGACAGACAGCGGAGTCTTAGTAATAGGGTCCCGTTTTTACCCTTTGGGTACGGAACCCTAATAAAACACTTGAGTTTGGTTTAATCTATTATTTTTATTAAAATTCTTCTTTCCCATGCCCTCTTCCCATTTCATTTGGGGTCGGGCCTCTTTGTACTTAGGCGCCTGGACTTTCTGTCCTGGGTTGTCATTGGCGTGATGTTAAGGTCTCTAACATCTCACTTGACATTGGACAACCATTTGGCTGGGGTGTTATTTTTATTAAAATTAACAAAAGAAAATTTTAATTTTACCAAATTTTGTTTTTTAGTAATTTTAGAAGTTGTTTAAACAAATTAATCAAATAAATATTATAAATGCGAAAGTTTGGATGGATGGATGTATGGATGTATGTTTGTTACTCAATCACGCTCCAACGGATGAACGGATCTGGATGAAATTTGGCACAGAGATAGATTATAGTCTGGAATAGCACATCTAGGCTACTTTTTATCCCGGAAAATTAAAGAGTTCCCGCGGGAACCAAAAAACCTCAATCCACGCGGACGAAGTCGTGGGCATCAGCTAGTTAAGTATATAAACTTCGCATAATTTTCGAAAATTACATCAATCAAAACGAGACTTCCAATAACCGGAAGAGTAGTTTTTTTTTTTTTCAATTTTTTTTCATTATAATCTCGTAAAATTATGTCATTCTCTTTCATTTCAGTAAATAACTTAAATTAGTTATCTAGGTGTGTCTTGGTTTCGATATATACATTACTAGCTGATGCCCGCGACTTCGACCGCGTTGTTTAAGTTTTTTTTATTCCAATAAACCAACAAACCCAGTTTCGCATTTATAATATTAGTATGATATCAATTAGTTACTAGATGATTCCCGCGACATCGTCCACGTGGATTAAGGTTTTTTGATTCCCGCGGGAACTCCTTAATTTTCCGGGATAAAAAGTAGCCTATGTCCTTCCCCGGGATATAACCTACCTCTATACCAAATTTCAGCAAAATCGGTTGAAAAGATGGGCCGGGAAAGCGTAGCAGACAGACAGACAGACAGACAGACAGACAGACAGACACACTTTCGCATTTATAATATTAAGTATGGATTATCAAATGTAGATGTGTGTGTAAGTGTGTATGTGTGAGTGTGTATGTGTGAGTGTGTGTGTGTGTGTGTGTGTGTGTGTTTGGTTGTATTGACTATTTAAAGTGTGTTTTATCTTTATGTGAGAACTACTTTAAGATAACCAGTAAGTATCTAAATGGACATATCATTCCAGGGTACCAGGAGTACATAAACAATGAGACGGAGGTTCCTCTAAAGCCGCTAGACGGAGGCGCCAAGAAGCGGCGTCGGCTCGACACCGACGATCAGGGACCTTCCTCAGACGCGCATGAACTGCAGCTGGACCCCGACAAAATGTACCTCAGATAACTATTACCTTAATTCTGCCTTACAAGAAACACATAAATGTAATGGAGCTCACTCAAAACTCATATTTTTGAAGTGGAAACTTCTTTAGCCGCGTTGAGCACTTTTTGGTAGGGGGCAAACTTGTGGATTCGCGTCACCGACATGCCCCGCGTCACCGACATGCTCGCGTTGTTACGAAGACAAAAGGTCTTAAATATAAATATACTACATTCGTAATTAAACTTTAATGCCTTAGTGTTATGGTTTATATTTTACTTTTTTTTTTATTAAAATTAAAATTTAATATTCGTTTTCACTTCTATCGGCATCAATTTTTTTTATTCTCGCGGGAACTCCTATATGTCACTCACCAAGTCCTCAACTATACTCATGCCAAAAATCACGTCGATCCGTTGCTCTGTTGCACAAACACACTTTCGCATTTATGATATTAGTAAGATTATGCGCTCACTGCGCTCTTTATAACCACAAACATTTACAGTTACATCATACTAATATTATAAATGCGAAAGTGTGTTTGTTTGTTGGTTTTTCCTTCAATCACGCCGCAACGGAGCAACGGAGCATAGGCTACTTTTTATCCCGGAAAATTAAGTAGTTCCCGCGGGAATCAAAAAAACTTAACCACGCTGACGAAGTCGCGGGCATCAGCTAGTCGTATATGTTTTACAGGAACCTCTCCCGAACGCAACTCCGTGGCAAAGAGTGGGAAACTGGCGAGGAGCCGGCGGAGAGCTCTCTGACATACGTGACGGCCAAAGACAACTACAATGATGTGGAAAGCATCTTCCGAGGGTTCAGCTTCACGCCGGCCGGCGCCATGGTGCAGCCCGTGAGTGAAACTATATGCACGCTCACTGCGCTCGCGCTGTCAACTATCTATTTTTTTCTTTTTTAATATATAGGCCAGCGCTTGGCTGCAATCAGAATTGCTTGCATGTGGTGATGCAGCCTAAGGTGGAGCGCGCTTATCGTTTTTGTACAAAATATGTCTTACTAGCTGATGCCCGCGACTTCGTCCGCGTGGATTGAGGCTTTTTGGTTCCCGCGGGAACTCATTAATTTTCCGGGATAAAAAGTAGCCTATGTGCTATTCCAGACAATAATAGCTATGTGCTATTGCATCTATCTGGTTGCCAAATTTCATCCAGATCCATTCATCCGTTGGAGCGTGATTCAGTAACAAACATCCATACATCCATACATCCATCCAAACTTTCGCATTTATAATATTTATTTGATATGTCTTATAACTAACAGAAAATAAGTGGACAAAGGTAAATAAAGCTTATCTCTCGAATAGCTTCCAGCTTTCCTTGAAAGTGAGTGTTACAAAGTAGCTATTATGTCCTTTCCCGGGATTCTACCTGACTCTATACCAAATTTCATCAAAATCGGTTAAAATGATGGTCCGTTAAAGCGTAGCAGACAGTCAGAAAACTGTAAATTGGGTATATAACAACTAGTCAAATAAATTATTTTATGGTTATCAAACAGAGTACCTGCCAAAAGACGTTAACTATGGGTGTGTTCCGATATACACTGCGAGCACTGTTCAGTGCTCTTACTGGGGAGAAATTCGTTTCGTTATGGACTGACAGTACACTGCCGCAGTATCCTAGGGAAATATATGACGTCATTAATCGACGCCATTTTTGTACTGTGAGCACTGGCTTTAGGTGCTCTCAGTGCTTTGATCACGTGATCAACAGCTGGACTGCGTTCCGTTTTAAACAGTAACCAGCCGAGCGATCGCGTAACTTCTGCATCAATCATTGATACATCGCAATCACCTCTGATTGGTTAACACTCTTCCACTATTGGACATAATCCATTGACGCAGCAAGAATGCCATAAATTCAGCCAATTACAACAATTGATACTGTAACAATGATTGATGCAGAAGTTACGCGATCGCTCGGCAGTATAGCTTACTTTAAAGGAACGGCTTCGCAGTGTATACTAACCTTACAGTGCTCGCAGTGTATATCGGAACATATCCTATATCCACGTCCCCTGTTAATTTTATGTTTGGCAACCATTTTAAATTATCGATTAAAGTAAAAAAAAGTGCATTGAATTTTGATGACGTTACGAAATCCGATGCTAAGCTCGTGTTTTGGAGTTAAAAAAATTAGCAGATAGAAGTGAAAACTAAATCCATTCAATTTTACTTGTAAAGATATACTGCTATTACGCATTTCGGTGACGCGAACTCACAAGATTTCACCCATCCAAAAAGCGTCTAAATATACGATGTGTTATACGTGTATACGTATATATATGTATTCGTGTACGCAGGCCGCTGCGCATGCGCCAGTCTATAGATATATATACTAATAGATATAGATATACAATTAACATTAGCATGTCGGTGACGCGAACCCATAAGATTTTCCCCTACCAAAAAGTGCTCAACGCGGCTAAAGAAGTTTTCACTTCAAAAACTACCCGGTATTGTTTCAGAGTGACACATCTAGTACGTTATCGAACTGCGAATCGTTCGGTTCGCACACGCCCGCCGAACCGCAGTCCGAGGACGAAAAACCCGACGCGAAGAAACCCGACCAAAAGCCGAAGAAGCCCGAAGACAAACCCTGCTTCCCCGCCGAATCGCTGTTCTCCACTCTGCCCAATTCCGTCGACATGCCGTGGATCGACAAGGAAGAAGAGGAACAAAAAGAAAAGTCGAATTTGGTATGTACTCAATTTTAATTTCAGCATGTGAATGTCCACTACTGGACATGGCTTTCCCAAAGTGCAACACCACACTTGGCTTTCACCTCATCTAGGCACTTCGTCGGACCCATATTTTTATTAATATGTGTCTTTAATTTTTTTTATAGCCACGGTGTTAGAGAATAGGGGGGGGGGGGGGGTCTCCCAGTATATGTTGTTTCCACTACAGCCCATTAACGTTCCACTGCTGGGCACAGGCCTCCACTCTCATAGAAGAGAGGGAAGTAGAGCTTAGACCCACCACGCTGCAATGCGGGTTAGCGGGTTTTGACGACTATTAGTTACATGTTAGTGATAATAACCAGGACCGATGGTTTAACGTGCTCTTCGAGGCACGGGGGTGGAACACCGCCAACTTCCTAACTCCGGGCTAGTACTGAGAATTTCTAGTCAGAAAACCCCGATACTTAATCATGGCCCGACTAGGGACTCGAACCTAGGACCTCGTCGGTCGCAGTTTTTTTTTAAGTTATTTATTTTATGAAATGCACAAACAAATAGGTGCAACATTTTGTTTCTCGCCAAACTACACAAGTAGATTGTTGGCGAGTTTGCGCTCAACTTATACTATGCTGTGCAACGACTTATTACAAATAGACGCGGCATACGCGAACATCATTGCACTAAAAACCGGCGTAAATATTACGTACGCGGAGAAAGGGAAAGAACATAAAGGTTAACATACGCTATACCTGTTGTTAGAAAGAGATGAATATAGATTCTGAGTTACACTGTTGTTACTCGTAACTGCAATGTACGCAAGTGAGGGCAAGTGCCTTCTTAAATTCTTGCCAAAATAAAGCGCGGGGAACGTATCTAATGTTTTAAATATCATAGATGCCGTGCACTTATTATTTAGATTATACCTAGTTGTTATTTATATTATATAATATTTATTTACTTATAGTATGTTATAGTCAATCAGTGAAGGAGTCGTTAACGAAAACTTCCTTTATCGTTTCCTTAAGTCTTCTCCTTCACTGACTTTTTTACCTACTCTTAACCATTCTATACTATTAAATATCTTATAAGTAACTATTTAATCTCCTACCATAATAATTATTGAATATGACAAATCTAAGAGAGAAGCCTTTGACAGTATTTACTTAATCGACTGACTGATTTATTTTATATATTTAAAAATAAAATTTATAATATTTTAATGAATAAAAATTACTATGACATCAAGGATTACCTAGCTGATAAGGATATATCAAATAATTAAATTGTATTTTATTATGGTGACATTTAACATTTAGCTGATATATATATATATTTTTTTTAATGTTTTTAATAATTTTTTTGCTATTTTTATCAAATGTAATGTAATTTAATCGCAAAGTTTATTTTTAATTCAATGATTTTATGAACTAATTTAATTTAAATACTAATAAACAAACAATTTGCACACCATCATATGGTAGAATATGTTAAGGCCCTTTAAACATTTACCCCGCGACCAACTATAGGTAAAAAACCCAACTATAGGTATAAAACTCGTCACACTACAGCATATATATGCACGCTTTACGATAGCGTAGAGCTATAGAGCGTAGAGACGCTCGATTTTATTGCCAACTAACCAATTTTGTTACTTGAAAATATTAGACGATTATTTATTTACTAGGTACTTGTTTACGCTGTTGGCCGCGGTAAATATTATGTACCTATTTATGCGCCGAAACAATACTCGCGGCTACAATAATACTCAGTTTTTGAGATTGTAAAATAATGTATAAAAGATTATCTTACCGATTTCGTTCAAAATCGATATCTGGGGTTCCGTAGGATCACAAAATAGGAAACTGTTACCAATATTTTAAAAAAGTCAGCGCCATTTTGAAATTCTTTGTTATCGTACCGATTTCGTTCAAAATCGATATCTGGGGTTCCCTGGGATCACAAAACAGGAAACTATGAACAAAATTTTAAAAAAGTCAGCGCCATTTTGAAATTCTTTGTTATCGTACAAATTTCGTTCAAAATCGATATCTGGGGTTCCCTGGGATCACAAAACAGGAAACTTACCAAAATTTAAAAAACGGCAGCGCCATTTTGAAATTCTTTGTTATCATACCGATTTCGTTCAAAATCGATATCTGGGGTTCTCTGGGATCACAAAACAGGAAACTGTTACCAAAATTTTAAAAAGTTCACTGCTGACTTTTTTTTGATTGACTGCTGTTTTGTGATCCCAGGGAACCCCAGATATCGATTTTGAACGAAATCGGTACGATAACAAAAAATTACAAAATGGCGCTGACTTTTTTAAAATTTTGGTAACAGTTTCCTGTTTTGTGATCCCAGGGAACCCCAGATATCGATTTTGAACGAAATCGGTACGATAACAAAGAATTTCAAAATGGCGCTGACTTTTTTTAAATTATGGTAACCGTTTCCTGTTTTGTGATCCCAGGGAACCCCAGATATCGATTTTGAACGAAATCGGGACGATAACAAAAAATTTCAAAATGGCGCTGACTTTTTTAAAATTTTGGTAACAGTTTCCTGTTTTGTGATCCCAGGGAACCCCGGATATCGATTTTGAACGAAATCGGTACGATAACAAAAAATTTCAAAATGGCGCTGACTTTTTTAAAATTTTGGTAACAGTTTCCTGTTTTGTGATCCCAGGGAACCCCGGATATCGATTTTGAACGAAATCGGTACGATAACAAAAAATTTCAAAATGGCGCTGACTTTTTTAAAATTTTGGTAACAGTCTCCTGTTTTGTGATCCCAGGGAACCCCGGATATCGATTTTGAACGAAATCGGTACGATAACAAAAAATTTCAAAATGGCGCTGACTTTTTTAAAATTTTGGTAACAGTTTCCTGTTTTGTGATCCCAGGGAACCCCAGATATCGATTTTGAACGAAATCGGTACGATAACAAAGAATTTCAAAATGGCGCTGACTTTTTTAAAATTATGGTAACCGTTTCCTGTTTTGTGATCCCAGGGAACCCCAGATATCGATTTTGAACGAAATCGGGACGATAACAAAAAATTTCAAAATGGCGCTGACTTTTTTAAAATTTTGGTAACAGTTTCCTGTTTTGTGATCCCAGGGAACCCCGGATATCGATTTTGAACGAAATCGGTACGATAACAAAAAATTTCAAAATGGCGCTGACTTTTTTAAAATTTTGGTAACAGTTTCCTGTTTTGTGATCCCAGGGAACCCCGGATATCGATTTTGAACGAAATCGGTACGATAACAAAGAATTTCAAAATGGCGCTCACTTTTTTTAATACATACATACATACATACATATATATTCCTAACATACCCTTTCCTTGTGGCTTTGCCGTAATCGGGTAAAAAAAATACGCCTACACTTGAGAACTTCCTTCTTTGTGGATGTCGGTATCAAGTTTTTCTAAGCGCAGTACACATAGAGAATATTATATCTCTATGGCAGTACACAACACGGTGTTCATTTTGTCGTAATAAATTTCGTGCAAAAAAGCGATACACCCACCCGTCCACGAGCGCGTCTCAGCGCGTACTGAGCGCCAAACGCCTAGCGCTCGGCTTCTTTTCATAGAAAAATGTATGAAACATTTTTTTTTGCCACAATAACTATAAACATATTTATTTGTATGCTTAATGTGATGGACCATGGATAGAGGACTATATAAGCCCCACTTTATTGTTAATATTCAAGTTAAAATATGCAGCGGATCTAGCTTTATGGGTACCTATCCGGACCCCATTTTTCGTCATTTTCAGCAGATCTTGCGTTCGGAGAAACGTATTTATGCAGAAAATTTGTATTGGAGTGTGCATTTTTATAAGGTCAAACGAGAGATGAAGAAATGACCTTTAATTTGATACCATGACATCCCCACAGCTGTGACTCCCGATTCTCTAAAGTGTACCTGGAAAAGGATGACACATCATGAAATCCGTATAAGGCACCTTAAGGGAATTACCACTTTAAGACCTATTTTGTACCCATATTCCTGCAAATAAATATTATTTATTATGCTAATCACTAGACCAACGAGGCAGGCAGGCAACGAAATTATGTTGTTTATATGTTATTTAAATTATGTTGTTTATATGTTATTTAAATTATGTTGTTTATATGTTATTTAAATTATGAAACAGGTGGAACTAACGCCGTACGAGGAAATCCAGCTGTTGAAGAATGTGGAGAACTTGATACCCAAAGTGAAGGACGCGAACAAGAAGGCCTACCTCTGCCGCTTGAAGGCGCAGCTCGCGCTGAGACGGCTCAAGAGGCACCACCATTTGCCCGTGTTCGATTTGGACAAGTAAGTAATGTATATCTAATGAATCACTCATCTTTTATTCACCTTTTTAGGGTTCCGTAGCCAAATTTGGCAAAAACGGAACCCTTATAGATTCGTCATGTCTGTCTGTCTGTCCGTCCGTATGTCACAGCCACTTTTTTCCGAAACTATAAGAACTATACTGTTGAAACTTGGTAAGTAGATGTATTCTGTGAACCGCATTAAGATTTTCTTACAAAAATAGAAAAAAAACAATAAATTTTGGGGGTTCCCCATACTGAAAAACTTAAAAACTTACTTATACTTAACTGAAACTCAAAAATTTGTTTTTTCATCTAACCCATGCGTGTGGGGTATCTATGGATAGGTCTTCAAAAATGATATTGAGGTTTGTAATATCGTTTTTTTCTAAACTGAATAGTTTGCGCGAGAGACACTTCCGAAGTGGTAAAATGGGTGTCCCCCCCCCCTGTAACTTCTAAAATAAGAGAATGATAAAACTAAAAAAAATATATGATGTACATTACCATGCAAACTTCCACCGAAAATTGGTTTGAACGAGATCTAGTAAGTAGTTTTTTTTTAATAATTTAAAACTTACTACAGGTTTGTACGGAACCCTCGGTGCGCGAGGCCGACTCGCACTTGGCCGGTTTTTTTTAAGTGATATTTCTTTAGAATCGTTGTGATTTGAAAATTCAATGAAACGAAATAATGAAACGTAAAAGAGACAAACATATATAGGATTTAGCCTGCAAGAGAATGAGATAGAAAACGAGTTATATTTATCTTATTTTCTCGCAGCCTAAAGAATAAGATAAATATAACTTGTAATATAATGAGATAGAATACGCGTTATACCTATTTATCTCACTATCTCGTGCGCTACTTTTCTGAAGTTTCACTTCTGCCGTGTGTGAATTGCACACACACACTTTTTTTTTTAAGTTTTACTTACTAGATAATGCCCGCGACTTATAAGGTTTAATAGATTAAGGTTTTTTGATTTCCGCGGGAACTCCTTCATTTTCTGGATATTTTTTTTTGGATAAAAGTAGCCTATGCCCTTCCCCGGGATACAAACTATCACTATACCAAATTTCATCAAAATCGGTAGATCAGGTAGGCCGTGAAAGCATAGCAGACAGACAGACACACTTTATTTATAATATTATATTAGTTATTATGCGTTTGGCTGCAATCAGACACACACACACACACACTAAATTAAATTGACAGTTCTAAGTCTAGTGTTGTCTTTTTCCGCAGAGAGCATTTATATCTGTCCATGTTTAAAGCTGTAAATGTTGTATAGTAATACATATTTCTACTTGAAAAAAACTAGAAATTTAATCCGCCACAGAAGGTAAATCTATGTGGTACAGTGCGTATCTTGAACTGGCAGCCCGCGATTCTCCACACCACATAAATCTTCCAAAATACCCTCAACGTACGTTTCACTCCGACACCGGAGCATCTTCAGGAGATGTTGACTCTACAATGCACGATTGTAAAGTGACGATTTTGTCGCAAAATCTGTCTTTTATCCCTTTTTTAACATGACTCAAACTATAGCCCCGCCCCATTCCCTCTACTACTATACAAATTGAGTAAAGGTGAATTTGATAAGTTTATTTGTTCATTTAGCAGCTCAAATCCTTTATTATTGTGTTTAATTATTTCTAATTGCTCCCATACGCACAGTCGAAATCCCTTATTATCCAATATTTCTACTTGTTTTAGGACTGTGAAGATACTAGGAGGCTATGTGACAGAGGATCCTAGAGTTGTCATGAACGCGGAAAGAGTATTGGACCGGTTCCAGAGATCGGTGAGGGAAAAACAGCTACGTATATTTTTTCTAGCGGATGTGATGGGCCCAGTGGTTCAGAGTTTTGGACTCCCGGTCCGGGTGGCCGGTGGATGCTTATATTCAAAACTCAAAAAATCTTTATTCAAAATTGGTACCTACAAAGTACACCTTCTGAACGTCATGCTTATAAAGAACTAGCGATCCGCCCCGGCTTCGCACGGGTAGCACTAATAATCCTAATCTATATAATATAAACTATCCTATCTCTCAAGTTAGATCGAACTGCACATGGTGTGCGAATTTTATTATAATCGGTTAAGTGGTTTAGAAGTCCATTGAGGACAAACATTGTGACACGAGATTTATATATATATATAGAAGATAGAAGATAAGAGTTGATGGTGATAATTAACAACGGTATCTTAAGACTAAAGCTTCATATTTTTTTATCCAAATAAACTTATTAATAGTGCTTTTGAGTCGTCGAGTGAATCTACCACTGGTTCGGAATGGCATTCCTACCGAGAAGAACCAACAAGATACTCGGCGGTTGCTCTTTTTAAAAAAATCATTTACAATTACATCAATGTGTATTTTTTTTTTTTTTTAAATGTATAGGCCAGCGCTTGGCTGCAATCAGACTTGCTTGCAAGTGGTGATGCAGCCTAAGGTGGAGCGCGCTTGCCTAGAAGATGCTTATTCACTCTTGATTTGAAGGTACCTATATTAAAAGAGGAGGGGAAAACGGAAGCCGGAACACACAACGGAACGGAACGGTATACACGTAAGTAATCGCTGTCCTTAGCATCGCTGGAGCGAGTCAATTCCATGCTCTTTTATCATTTACATAATCTTCAACCGTATATTTCAGGAGCATACTTATAATGGATTTCTTAAAGTTGTGTAAAGACACGTTTAAAATAGGTTGTGGATTTTTTTACGTCATGAATCATGATATCTATCTGTTTACCAAAGGAGAAGGTTCATTTCAGGTGTAGTCCTGTACACTTTATCATGAATAGAGAAAAAATACATATTACTGGAAGCGCCATGGTCATTGACTTACCAATACCTTAGACGCACCATCGAAACGCAAAAAACGGCACGGTCAAATTGTGCACAATGACAATTTTTGCCTCAGTCGCGCATGCACTATGCGACAAAATGTCGTATGTGTCGAATTGTTATTACAAAATTGAACCCTAAATATAAATCTAGATGGTTGGTTTTTGTGAACCGTTTGGTGTCTCTTTGTCTATTATCTATAGCTCCACGTTGTATAAGCGATTGTGGACGCTTTTTGAGTATTAATTTGTAGGTAATGTTGTATCCTTAGTTGGTAAATCGATGGCCATGGTAACATTTGCCTTAGGGTATAGTCCTGTGTGGCACAATGCTGTCAATAAACGTTTTATCTTTCTTTCTATCTTATTAAAAGTAAAATAAATTTGAGTAGCAAACTAAATGACTTAAAATAAAAAGCTATTTCACTCTATAATTTTCCGGGATAAGAAGTGTCCTTTTATTTTTGTACAAAATATTGTCTTAAAACTAATAGAAAAAAGTGGACAAAGGTAAAGCTTATCTCTAAAAAGAAATCTCTTCCAGCCTTCCTTGAAAGTGAGTAAGGTGAAATTGTTAAGTGGTATAGGTATATAGGTCCTTCCCCGGGACGCAACCTACCGCTATATTTCATCATCATATATATTTGATCACAATCAGTTAAAAAGATAGGCCGTTAAAGCGTAACAGACAGACAGATGGAAACAATTTCGTATTTATGATATTGGTATGGATTTATTTACTGTATTCCAAACTCAAATTCAAAACATATTTATTCAAAATAGGTACCTACAAAGTACACCTTTTGAACGTCTTGCTTACAAAGTAGATTCAAGATTCAAGATTCAATTCATTTATTCAACATAGGTACACTGTGGGTACACTAATTATTGACGTTAAAAATTACTTACTTATAAAACATGATGGTGATAATCAGTTACGGTATCTTAAAACTAAAGCTACGAGGGTTCCAAGTATAAGACGTGATACGGTGTCTTAAAACTAAAGATATCCATTATCCATTGTATGGTAGAATATGTAAGGGAAATATTATTTTTAAAGCCTATATCTGTACCCTATACCTGCAATTAAAATATTATTTATTATTATTATTTACTAGCTGATGCCCGCGACTTCGTCCGCGTGGTTTAAGTTTTTTTGATTCCCGCGGGAACTCCTTAATTTTCCGGGATAAAAAGTAGCCTATGTCACTCTCTCTGGTCCTCAACTATGCCCATGCAAAATATCACGTCGATCCGTTGCTCCGTTGCGGCGTGAATGAAGGACAAACCAACAAACAAACACACTTTCGCATTTATAATATTATATGTAGTATGATTAAAGCTACGAGTGTTCCAAACGCGCCCTGGCCTGAGAAGAGCCCACAACAAAATCAGCCAGTTAACTCTTCTCTTCTTCCTTGGGAACTCTTTAATTTACCGGGATAACAATTCGTTTCTGTTCCAGTATCTAATAGACAACTTGTGCGGCACGATAGCGAGCACTAACTACGGCACGCTGCTTCTGTCGCGCATCGAACCCGCGCCCTTCCGCTCCGCATACTCGGGCACCACGCTCAAGCCCTACATCCGGAGGGACAACACTTCCCAGCCCCTTTGGCTGAGGGTTATGGACGAACTGATGAGGAAAACTCATAGGTAATGTCACTATCAATACTTATCTATCCTTACTAATATTATAAATGGGAAAGTGAGTTTGTTTGTATGTTTGTTCCGCTTTCACGCCGTAACTACTGAACGGATCTGGATGAAATTTGGCACAGAGATAGATTATAGTCTGGAATAACACATATAGGCTACTTTTTATCCCGGAAAATTAAGGAGTTCCCGCGGGAACCGAAAAACCTCGATCCACGCGGACGAAGTCGCGGGCATCAGCTAGTCTACTATAACTAGATGATGCCCGCGACTTCGTCCGCGTGGATTAGGGTATTTTGATTCCCGCGGGAACTCCTTATAGTTTTCCGGTAGTAAAGTAGCCTATGTCCTTCCCCGGGATATAACCTACCTCTATACCAAATTTCAGCAAGATCGGTTGAAAAGATGGGCCGGGAAAGCGTAGCAGACAGACAGACAGACATACTTTCGCATTTATAATATTAGTATGGAAGTATGGATACAAATATTATAAATGCGAAAGTTTGGATCGATGGATGAATGTTTGTTACTCAATCAAGCCAGAACGGCTGAACGAATCTGGATAAAATTTTGCACAGAGAAAGATTATAGTCTGGAATAACATACAGGCTACTTTTTAACCCGGAAAATTAAAGAGTTCCCGCGGGAACAAAAACCTCAATCCATGCGGACGAAGTCGCGGTAACCAGCTAGTAGCTGATAAAAATAGGTTCATCTCTTTTCCTCTTATGGTAACAGTGGCACGAGAGAAAAGGATAGAATGCTAACTAAGCAATATTCGTTGTTGGCAGGCACGTAAAGGATTATCAACCACCTGCGCGCGCGCCGCTCGAGTTCTCGTACGTGCGTCCGCAGCACATCGCCGCCGTCAACAACTTGTGCGCGCAGTTCTTCTGGCCCGGCATCGACTGTGAGCCCGGCTTTACATTTACATTGATCATAATAGATAGATAGATGCTTTATTGCCACATAAAACATTAAAAAGAAATAAAACAATTAACAACCTTGTTCCTCCTTTTCCGTTCTACCACAGAACAGCGAGAATCCGTCAGCGTTGGCACCCTTATGTGGTTGACGTCCAATCTGCTCGCACGAAACGTTTTTGCTCGTCGTTTCTGATACGAACCGCTAGAGTATGGAACACCCTCCCAGCGCACGTGTTTCCTGCCACTTATAACTTAAGTACCTTCAAGGCAAGAGGGAATAGGCATCTTCTAGGCAAGCGCGTTCCAACCTAGACCTCATCATTGCTTTGCACTAAGCATGATTGTCGTCAAGCGCAAGCCAATAAAAATCACCAATAAAAAAAAAACAAGCAAAAATAAATGATCTCCTCCCACAACCTTTAATTATTCTATAATCGTTCGTATCGTTAGTATCGTTTATGTCATGTATCACAGATACTACAGTCATTTTCTATGGCGTCGTATCGCGTGGCGTCACTTCTGTCGCTCACACAGGACAACATGTCTGTTTTTTTTCATCAAAGGCTTTTTTAGGGTTCCGTACCAAAATGGTAAAAATGGAACCCTTATGGTGCGACTTTCTCCGTCCGTCCGTCTGTCACAGTCGATTATTTCAGTAACTATTAAAGCTATCGACATGAAATTTGGAATAGTTGTGTATAATAGTGGCCTAACATCATTAAAATAAAAAAAAATCGAAAATTATTTTTAGTTTAATTAAAAAAGGGGGAAAATCGGGGGAAAAAATTTCAAAGTATGATAACTATACTGAGTGGGATATCATATGAAAGGGCTATACTTCGACATTCTAAAACAGATTTTTATTTATTTTTGTGCATAATAGTTTTTGATTTATCGGGCAAAATGTCGAAAAAAATACCGTCCCCCCCCCCCCTTATCTCCGAAGTTTACCAATTGAAAAATCTGAAATAATTATGGTCAATAGAAGCTTATGTATATTTTACAGGAAAAATAAAACCAACGCTCTAACTAGCATAGTTTTTTTGATATTAACAATAAACCTCTACAAACAAAGTTAGTTTTGCGGTTCATTTCGTCTTGTTTTTAATACGTCATAAATCGTAAAACTTACTACAGGTTTGTAAGGAACCCTCGGTGCGCGAGTCCGACTTGCACTTGGCCGGTTTTATTTTAAAATGCTTGCGCTTGACAATCATGCTTATTACAAAGCAATGATGAGGCCTAGGTTGGAGCGCGCTCGCCTAGAAGATGCCTATTCGCTCTTTCCTTGAAGGTACTTCAGTTATACGTGGCAGGGAATACATGCCCTGGAAGGGCATTCCACATCCTGGCGGTTCGAATCAAACCGTTTCGTTCGAGCAGACTGGATGTCAACCACATAAGGATGCCAACGCTGACGATTGTATCTGTCTCCCCAGTGTCGGAAGCGCTGGAGTACCCGGAGTTCAGCTGCGTGGTGACGTACGCGCGTATGGTGGTGGCGTGCGCGTTCCTCGTGCCCGACAGCGGCCACAGCGAGGCGTACATCTCCTTCATCCTGGTGCGGCCCGAGTGGCGCCGCGCCAGGATCGCCACGTTCATGCTGTACCACTTGCTGCAGGTGAGCGCTTTAGGTACAGTGACGTCACACTAAAACTTGTGCATACTAGTGAGGGCACTGACGGGGCATAGCGGGCTGAAGACATTATGTTCAACCTCAAATGAAATGAAATGATTAATTTCATGTAGGACAACTTGTGCCACTTATGATAAGTCGTAAGAATCTACCACCGGTTCGGAAAGCTGATTCTACTGAGAAGAACCGGCAGGAAACTCAGCAGTTGCTCTTTTCAAAAACAGAAAAATGCTCAAGCTCCGAAATACAGATGTGTGGAGGCTCTGTTGCGAGGCTGAGGAAATGCCGTTACACATTATCAGCTATTGCCCCGCCTTAATGCATTAACGTAGCCTTCTCCTACGGTAGCACCTGGTGGATCCCAAGGAGGCAAAGAATATCCTGGCCAAGAAGCTGCTGCTGTTCCTAACAGCAAATAGTATCATACGGTCAAAGTGATACCAGGTCTCTTTGCTGAGCCCTGCATAGCCACATCACCAAGAAGAAGAAGACACTGCTGGGCACAGGCCTCCACTCTCATAGGAGAGAAGGAATTACAGCAGCAGCAGGGTCGGCGGGCTTTAACGACTATTATCATGTTAGTGATAATAACTGAGACCGATGACTTGACGTGGTCTCCGAGGCACGGGGGTGACACACCACCAACTTCCAAGTCCAGGCTGGCACTGAGAATTTCTTAATTGAAAAACCCAATACTTACGATTTTTATGCCCGACCGGGAATCGAACCCAGGACCTCGCGATCCTCAGTCGACCATGCTAACCCCTAGGCCAACGAGGCAGCAGACCTTATTTTTTTTATATTGTTACAGACATGTTCAGACAAAGATGTTACACTGCATTGCTCGCCGACAAACCCTGCCATATTCCTGTACCAAAAGTTTGGCTTCAAAGTAAGTTTTTTTTTCTTTTTTTTAACCACTACAAGTTAGCCCTTGACTGCGATCTCACCTGTTAGTAAGTGATGATGCAGTCTAAGATGATAGCGGGCTAGCCTGTTAGGGGCATGGCAGTTATATTAAATCCATACCCCTATTCGGTTTCTACACGGCATCGTACCGGAACGATAAATCGCTTGGCGGCACGTCTTTGCCGGTAGGGTGGTAACTAGCCACGGCCGAAGCCTCCCACCAGAAAAAAAGCAAATAAAGGTTTTATTAAAAGTGAAGCAAATATCTTAGACTTCTCCTTAATTTTATTTAAGTACTAGCACTACATATTATCATGTACTAAACTAGCCGATGCAAGGTTTTTTAAATTCCTACAGGAGCTCCTCAATTTTCCGGGATAAAAGACAGCCTATGTTACTCTCCAGGTCCTCAACTACCCATGCAAAAAATCACGTCGATCCGTTGCAGCGTGATTGAAGGACAAACCAAGAAACAAGCACACTTTCGCATTTATAATATTAGTATGATAAGCAATTGAGTACTGCTTCGTAGCTAAGAAAAACATCATGAGAAAACCTGCCCTGATAATTCTCAATAATGTTCATAATAGTGTGAGAAGTTTCTAAATTTACTTAAATATACATATCAAAAATTTTCGGAACCGGCAGGATTTGTACCTGCGTCTCTCTGGGAATCACGCCCTGAGCGCCTTCGACCACTCGGCCACGGTTCACTTACCTGCCAGTGACGAAATTTGAGATATGCATCTTTAATCTAGTCTTTTTACGTGACTGTCTATGCCATCCAGTTGCGATATATTAAAGTATCGAAACTACTTTCAAAGGCCCATATGTATTCGATGGGACTCTTTGAACTAGGAATGACACATTTTAAATTATAAAATTAGTGTGAGAAGTCTTTGTACAGCATCAGCATAAGACCATACTGTTTGCCGACGATACCACCGTATTAATCAAGTGTACTAATGAAAACACATTTAATAAAGATATTAACGTAACTATCACTCGTATTATAGACTGGCTAGATAAAAATAATTTAAAACTTAATGTAGATAAAACAAAAATGGTGGCATTTAAAAGCCCTAAAGCTAAAGATATTCCTCTTCATGTACAATATAATAACAGTGTCATTAGTGAAGTGGAATCAACCAAATTTTTAGGTATAGAACTTGATAAACACTGCAATTGGAAAAACCATATTGACAATGTCTGTAGTAGAATTAATAAGTTTGTGTTTGCTTTGAAAAAGTTAAAGAAGATAGCAACTAGAGACGCAGTTTTGAGTGCATATCACGGTTATGTATCGTCTATACTTACCTACGGTTTGATAATCTGGGGCAACTCAATTGACATAGACAGAGTATTCAAAGTGCAAAAGAAGTGTATACGGACAATATGTGGTGCGCATTATTTGGACAGTTGTAAACCTCTATTTAAGTCGCTTAATTTACCTTGTATTTATATAAAAGAAATGTGCATATTCGTAAAAAAGAATCCTAATCTTTTCACCAAACATGGAGATGTACTTGGGAAAGTAACTAGACATAGGGACAGATTGTTATTGCCCAACATGAAATTGCGCTTATACCAAAATAATTCCTACTGCATGGCGATACGCATATTTAATCAGCTTCCTCCTCACGTTAAAACTATGTCACTGCCAGCACTCAAATCATACTTAAACAAGTGGCTTTTAGAGAAGTGCTTCTACTCGATTAATGAGTACTTAGATCCCTTCAGATGACGAACTATAATACCAATGTGACTTTTTATTACGTGTATGATTATTGGTTTTTTTTTTTTTTTTCTTTTAAATAATTGTATGTTAATAATTAATAGAATGATGATTATAATTTATGTGATGTTTATCAATATGCTTTATACTACTTTGACATTATTTATATTAAAAATGTAACTTTTAACAGCCAAATTTGCACGCCTTGCATGGCAATACACTGTAACGTAAATTTTTGTAAAAACACCTGTATAACGTGTATTATGCAAATAAATATTCTTATTCTTATTCTTATTCTTATTCTTATTCATGGACTTTCTCATTCTCATAGAGATGAAAATCATACTTAGTAGTGAACTGAAGCTAAAGACCCAATTTTCTAAGCAAATCCTAATCATTTAACAGCTTAAAACGTATTACTCGAACTGTTTAAAGAGTTCATACATGCTTTATGATGTGCAGGCATCTATTAACTCCTTAAACAGGTCGAAATTAAATTATTACAAACAATTTAAATTTCCTTACTCAATCGGCAAGGTAGATTGAGATGATAACAAAAAATTATGAATGGTGTAATTAAATATTAATTATTTTTTATAATATTTATTCTATGGTTTAGAAATAAATCCTTCCGACAGAAGATAATCATAAATCTTTCTTGTTTTGTTCACATCAATCTTGATTATACGCCTTGCATCAAGCAAACGCAGGAATCCAATCTTATTATTCTCGGTGACTAGTAACCTTTTGATTTCTACATAATTCTGGGGTATAAGTCGTATTGATGAACATAGATTCTTCTCACTTTCCGTTAAAAGATGGAAACCCGGTAAATCCATGATATCCAATGGTAGAGATGTTTTTCTATTTCTCCTGATTCCCTGCCATAGTTTTGATTTGACTGGTGACTGACTGTCAAATTTCTTCATCATGACCATAGTAGCATATTTCTGTTCTTTACACACCAATTCATTTTGTTGCCTCAACTGCATAAACAATTTTGCAGAATACAACGTTTTAATACCATACTTTCGATACTCACCCAATCTAACAATTTTACTGAACAATTCCTCTTCCAAACTTAGCGATTCCATGAACGCATCGAATTGCATTCCTGTCATGAATTGCATAAACGACAGCAACTTTTCAGATTTAATCCGCAGCAGAGTTGAGTCAAACATTTTTAGCCATGACAACAATTTGTTTGGCGTTATTAGACCATGGTTCTGTATTATTTTATAGCGACGCTGCCTTTCTTTCAATCTGGTATTTAAAGCGCTGACTAAACTGACTTTCAATGCATCCATACACTCATCTTCATCATCTGAATAACTGTCTTCAAAATTAAATATGTTTTCAGCGTTATGATCATAACTTAGTTCAAACTCAGATCTGTAAGCATTGTATCCTGCTAAAAGTTGATCTGATTGGTTATTTCTCGGTGGGTTAAAACTTACTTCTGTATTATATAGATAAGGAGTTAGAGGTTTAGGAAAAAGTGATTGGTCAGTCTCTGGTAATAATTTTAGTTCCTCATATTGTACTTTTTCTATATAGTACTTCTTATAATGTTCCTGACATTCTAATTTTGTTCTTGAGTGTACACTTTTTGATATCTCCTCCCAATTTCCATAACCGTATGAGGAAAGAGCGGACAGCAATTTACATTCCTCTTTTGCTGACCAATTGCAGTTATCGAACAACGGAAAATCGTTTCTTCTTATTGCGTATTTATGATCGTTTTTGTGCAAGTCTTTCTCTTTACCTGACGAGAAACATGTACTGCATAAGTTCATATCACATTCACAACACTCGATGTAAGGTTCGTGAGCTACATCATTGCATAAATCACATTTTACTTGCAGTAAATCACAGGCCATTGTTTGTTTCACAGGTGGAGGAGTTGATACAAGACTTCTATGAAAAATACTACGATATTGACTACAAAGGTTGCCGGCACGCCCTGTTTCTGCGGTTAATACGATGAATAAAATGTGTTGCTGTGACTGGTTGTTTTATTTATGACAATAGTTTACAAATAAATAATCATAAAATCGCCAACTAATTACCTACAAAAATACTCTCTCTGGTTAGTTATGTAGGTACCTACATTACCTACTAGTCTCTGCCGAGCGATCGCGTAACTTCTGCATCAATCATTGATACATCGCAATCACCTCTGATTGGTTATCACTCTTCCACTATTGGACATAATCCATTGACGCAGCAAGAATGCCATAAATTCAGCCAATTACAACAATTGATACTGTAACAATGATTGATGCAGAAGTTACGCGATCGCTCGGCTGAAAAATACTTCTGTCAAAATATGTCAGTTGTTACCAATGTTGTTACTCAGCGGGGCGATCGGCTAAAATTGACAGCTTGTGTAACAATCGCAATCGCCTCGTGATTGGTTAATATTCTTCCACTATTGGCCAAAAGATGTAATGCTTTGTCTTTATTTTGTATTTTTTTTAAATCATATATTTTTATAATATTGGCCAAAATCCATTGACGCAGCAAAAATCAAAACAATTGAGACAGTAACAATGATTGATGCAGGTTTTACATAATCGGCCTTCTGCACAGCTGGGCAATCGGCTAAAAATGACAGCTACAGGGTAACGATCGCAATCACCTCTGATTGGTTAACACTTGACGCAACTGGCGGCAAATGGCGGCCTCTTCGTGGGTGGTCCCAACGACTCGCCCGCGCACTACTAAAACTATGATTTCTCTTATTTGTAATAGGTCCTACCTATAAACCATAAATCTATCAAATCGTTATAAAATAAGCTACAATTTAATGTATAATACATTAATGTGTATAAAGCTAAATCCCATGTAATTGTAAGGAGAGCTAAATTTTCCCTCCTCTATTTGAAATATTTTTGTTACTAAGAGTAAAACCACAAATACAAAACTTTTCATTGTATTTCCTTCATACTTAAACAGATTATAATTAAAAAATAGACAAGCCAGCCTCTCTAAACGCATTTTTACACGATAACGTTTTTTATCACTTGCCCCGTGTGATGACTCACAAACAGGGTCGAGTCTATGCTTGTTTTCTCGTTTTTTTTGTTCAAGACGTACGGCGGAAATGTACCATAGTGCTCTATGGGTTTATGACGGTGGTGGACACATTGTTGGAGAAGGAAGGGTATAGTTTTTATTAGGTAATAGAGAGACGGAACGAAGCGCCCGCTTGGACAAAATCCATTGACGCAGCAAGAATACCATAAATTAAGCCAATCACAACAATTGATACTGTAACAATGATTGATGCAGGAATTACACAATCGCCCTACAGAGTACATTGTGGGTGCGTTCCGAAATACACTGAGAGCACTGAAAGTCCCCAGTAAAGAGCACTGCCAGTGCTCGCAGTGCTTATAACGGAACACACACAGTGTGTGTTCCGTTATAAGCACTGCGAGCACTGGCAGTGGTGCTCTTTACTGGGGACTTCCAGTGCTCTCAGTGTATTTCGGAACGCACCCATTGTACTCAGTGTCAAACACCGACCAAACAAAAGGTGTCAAACTGGTTGTGTGGTCGATGAACTAATGAAGCTACTACTATAGTTATCCCGAAGAAAATATAAAAAAATTGAGCTTTATGCTCTAATAAATTTTAAGTACTATTTTATACACCTTTACTACCTGTTACCTGCCCAGGTAACCACAACCATAGAATAATGAAGACTATAGAAGTAAGATTGTGTTTTTAGTTTGTCACTAGGTAGGATTTTCCTAGTGATGGGTGGCAGTCGTTTATATTATTGTCTAACATACGTAATCTGTGAAATATAAATGATGATTTTTGCATAAAACAATCTTAAAATAGAGAATGCTTTAGTATCCATAAAGAGCCTAAAACAGTATCCATACAGTTACTTTTTATTTTTGGCTGCCTGTTAGCCGATCACGTTCAAACCAGTAAATACTTACCTACTATCAAGTTGCAATATGGATTGATTGCAACTTGACATACTTTTCTGCCCTGCAGGGCTAGCATGGGCCGGGGATAAAAATTTTATCCCCCGATTTTATCCACTAACAAGAGATAAAATTAACTTATCCACTTCTCAGAGCACGGCAACAGGGGAGAGGAGAAGTTTATACCCGTTTGACATTTCACGGGGACTCGGGGGACTATTTATCCACAGTTATTTAGAGTTTTTATTTATTTATTTAGGAATAAAAATTTTATCCTTTCCTCGGGGAGAAAATTGTCTCGGCCCATGCTAGGGGGGCTGGGATACCTAACTTAGAGAATATTTTTATCCCAAAAATTATAGGGTTCCTTCGGGATAGGTGATGACAGATTTTAACAATAATTATAAAAATATACAAGCCATAGGTACTATAGCTTGGCAAAAAAGTCGTGAAATAAATAGGGGCGCCACTGTCGCAAAATTTTCTTGAATCTAGCAACCCGAACTAGCCCGCATAGTACGACAGATTAGTTTTAATAATTAACTACTTTACTGAAATCAAAGTAGTACATTTATTGATTACAAATTTCTTGTTATTTATTTATTTAATACTAAAAATAATAATAAATAACCTTATTTAAACCCAAATAGCAACTAAATAATTTATAAAAGAAGGTAAAATTTTAACTATATTACTAGTTACTAAATTAATTAAAACTAAAAAAAATCTTTACGTGGTTGGCACCACACTCCTTATACTAATTACGCACGGGGTTATTGATTAAAATGCAGTTTAGTTAGTAAGTTTCAATATATTTTATTTTATTTACATACTACATGTACAAAAAATATAATTTGCCCAAAATATCGTCTTCCAAATATCCCATTTCAAAATGAAATGATGACAGTATAATACCGCAAATATCTAATGTTTTAGAAAAAAATTAGAAAAAGAATTCTAATTAGAAAAACTCGTATTATCTAAAAATTATTGCATCAGTGTAACAATCGTGATGACCTCTGATTGGCTGCACTTACGGCGTTCTTGGTGTATTAATGCATTTTAACCTTTAGCGGGAGAGTGGAAGCCATTGCGATCGTTACACCAAATCAATTTTAGAGAATACCACCAACTTTCGTAATTATTTGATTATGATTGCTTCATGAAGGTGTAACGGAGGAACATTCGTAAATAGCTAAATACCATCAACAGCTAAAATCATACTCCAGAACCCTTCCTTTGGGCTTTGTCGTAGTCGGGTAAAAATTGGTACAATATAATATCCGATCTTATATAAGTATATAAAAATCTCGTGTCACGATGTAGGTATGTTCGGGATAAACCCTGAAACTACTGAACCGATTTTGATCAAACTTCGTAACTATCTGTAATTTGGTCTAACTTAAAAGATAGGATAGTTTATTTGTTTTATTCTTAAAGATAAGTTGGCGGTACGAAGTTCACCGGGTCAGCTAGTTAATTTATAAATATTAAACTTTCTTGTCGTGATAACGCCTATTTCTTGGGGTAAATTTATAATGGGTATAGCATTTGATTTCAGTCGCCTACATTTGGTGTATTCGTTTGGCAAAAATGAGTCTTCTGTGAAATGTTTTGAGCAAATACGACTGTTATGCCGCGGTATCCTATTAGGTCTTTTTATCATTTCTATCCATTTCCTTTTTATTAGTTAATTTTTAAGGAAATCTACAACATAGAGATTAGAGAGTACATAATACTCGTATGTACGTACTAGTGCAATAATTATCAATAATCTATTTCACAGCACTAGTAACCTAAAAGCGTTTTGGCGAAATATCATTATTATTATTAAATAAGTATGTAATTGAGTACTTAAACATATTTATTTACTTTTTCTTACCTTTGCTTACCTATTTACTAGTAAAATCCTTAGTCTTAAACAAGAACCATTGCCAAAACTCACCGATGAAACCCGACAGATTCTGTATCATTTTATTTTCTTAAACTATTGGATTTACGTCCCTCAAAGGCACAATACATTTTTTGTGGACACTTGGCTTTGATTTTAGAGCTTTATGCACCTTAGGAATTTACTTTAAATAAAGAAATTCTTAAAAATCTTTTCTGTAACCTCGAATGTAAACAAACAAATACTAAGCAACAAAATTATGTGTACAGTTAACGACCCGTATTATTCGTACAAGAATAGGGTATTTTGAATTTGACAGTATTAAAAGATAAAAGATATAATTTGACAATCTGAACCTTGTGACCAGTTGCTAATCGAATAGACACAAACAGCGATATTTTGTTTCACTCACACTTACGTGATGGTAATAAACAGAAATTGGATAAAATATAGTATTCTTAGTTTTTATTTTAGTCCTACCTCCTTAGACGGCAGTCGTAATTCCTTCCAGTCGTAATTCCTTCCTCCATGACCACAACCCAAGCTCTATAGTCGCTGGTCGTTCTTACCTGTATAGGAGACATGTACAGAGAAAATTTCAACTTTTATAAAATAATGAAGGTCTGGCCGTCGTGGGCTCTTGCTCTATAAATAGTGATGGCCGACGACGACTCGACTCTCGATGGATTCAAAGAGACAGAATCGAGATTTTGTAGGCTCGTGATTAAGGTGCCTTATACGGATTTCATGATGTGTCATCCTTTTCCAGGTACACTTTAAAGAATCGGGAGTCACAGCTGTGGGGATGTCATGGTATCAAATTAAAGGTCATTTCTTCATCTCTCGTTTGACCTTTATAAGGTCAAACGAGAGATGAAGAAATGACCACTTCAATACAAATTTGAGATTGTAAAATAATGTATAAAAGATTATCTTACCGATTTCGTTCAAAATCGATATCTGGGGTTTCCCTGGGATCACAAAACAGGAAACTGTTACCAAAATTTTAAAAAAGTCAGCGCCATTTTAAAATTTTTTGTTATCGTCCCGATTTCGTTCAAAATCGATATCTGGGGTTCCCTGGGATCACAAAACAGGAAACTGTTACCAAAATTTTAAAAAAGTCAGCGCCATTTTGAATTTTTTTGTTATCGTACCGATTTCGTTCAAAATCGATATCTGGGGTTCCCTGCCTGCCTAGCATGCGCACCGCGAGATATTCTCGCAACGAGAGAGAGAAATGTTGTCGTGTCGGTTTATTTCTCGTTTACCCTAACATGCACGCTACGCGTGACAAAATTCTCGTGGAAGATTTGGCCTTGTCGGGTGGAGAAAGCAATGTTGCCCTTTCTCAATAACATGCGATATTCTAATGTTGCAACACCGATTTAGTTCATTCATTGTTCATTCTTAAGGCTTAAATCTTTCTCTGTCTACGCTTTTAAATAGATTTAATTATCTGTAAACTTTAAAAATGACGTCTATAAGACACTGACGTCTGACAGTGACAAGTACTTGTTGTTGTTTTTTTATTTTTCTAAACAAATAATTACCATTACTAAATAGGTAAAATAGAATCTTACAAAAAATACTAATTATGTAGTTATTAGTATGAATTTGGTGATAATATGGATAAATACAGTGTACTTTTACATGGAGTCAAACATAAAATAATTACAAGGCCTCAGAATACGATCAAACAATAAAAAAATTGCGCCAATATACCTAAGGCGCAGCACCCGGGGACTACAATTAATCGCCATTGGTTCGAAGTGGTAGTAACTTAGTAAGGAACTTATCAGGGCAGTTCGCCGCAGCAATACTAGACAGTAGACGACCCGCGACTTTGTCCGCGTGAATTAGGTTTTCATTCCTGCGGGAACTCTTAGATTTTCCGGGATAAAAAGTAGCCTATGTCCTTCCCCGGGATACAAACTATCCCTGTACCAAATTTCATCAAAATCAGTTTAACAGATGAGCCGTGAAAGCGTAGCAGACAGACACACTTTCACAAGTATAACTAGATGATGCCCGCGACTTCGTCCGCGTGGATTAAGGTTTTTTGATTCCTGCGGGAACTCCTTAATTTTCCGGGATAAAAGATAGCCTATGTCCTTCCCCGGGATATAACCTACCTCTATACCAAATTTCAGCAAAATCGGTTGAAAAGATGGGCCGGGAAAGCGTAGCAGACAGACAGACAGACAGACACACTTTCGCATTTATAATATTAGTATGGATATTAGTAGGTATGCACTTACTATGAAATTAGAATGTTTCTTGTCTGCAGAAATATTAAAATTGGTTGGCAATGATTGAAACTAATTTGAAATTAATGTTCTCAGTAGATCATATTTTATAGTTTCCTCTTAGGACAATATAATTAACAGATATTATGTAACATTCATTGTACTAATATTATGACTTCTACATATCTATATTCACAAATAGTTATTATTTATTTCCCTATGTATGAAATCTACGTTTTGGTTCTGGCTTATAAATCAAAATTCAAATACAAATTCAAATGTTTTACTTATATAAAACTTTATAGGTACAACAATCATAATCATAATACATAATATCCCACAATTAATTGTGCTAGTTTGGCCTGGGAGTGTAAAAAGACGCCTAGGTTCTTCGATTAGGACTAGGCCCGTCTCCCTCCAAAATGAGCACATTTTCATTTGCAGCGCCAATCCATATACTATCTTTGCTCAGGCGTGTTGAGTTCAGCGTGCAGGATTACAATGGGTTACCTGAATCACCTGTAATAATAAAGAAATTAACTAAATGTCTGTGATGACAGTAATTATTTATCTTTTTACAGGTGCAGTGACCGAAATTAGGAGTAAATCTAATAAAAATGAAACAAGGAGTAAAAAAATGTAGCAGTAGGTAAACTATAGCATTAGAACATCATTGACTCGAGCTGCTAAAAGTTAAATAAATAATTGGACAGAAATAGTTATTAATAATTCTTAATGTTGAAATCTAAGCTATGTTATGATGACTGATGATAGATGGTACCTGTTTAATTTTAATATTCATTAAATATTTTTTTAATAGTCTTAGTTTTTTAATTCTGATACCAATACACAACAGCGGGCTTACTGGGTTGTTATTTATGTATTGATGAAGATTTATAATAGAATTACTATCTATGGAATTTCATCGAAGATTCCATGAGGCTGACATACTTACTGACTGCCTGATCTATCAACACACAACTCAAACTGCTGAATTAATCTGGCTGAAATTCGGCATACAGATAGCTCTTATGACAGGCATCTATTAAGAAAGGATTTTAGTTCAATCCCTAAGGAGTTAACACTGATGAGAAATCATGCAGCACACTCCTACCATATAAGTACCTATAGGTATTTTTATTGCAAAAAAATAAACAAATGTAATAGGGAAGGCACTAGCTCCCATAACACAGTTTTTACTTTTTTGGGAGATACTTAGAGGCCAAAATATTATAAATGTACCTTTGTAATTTTTGCAAATAAAGTGATTTTATTATTATTATTTAGGAATCCTTGATGGTGAAATAATATTGCAGGTAGGTAGGTACTAAGTATTTCTACAGACTGCATTACCTATTGAACTCAAATCCCTCTCAAGACTCCTCAATCCGGACGCTTCAGGGTACAAAACTGTAGGGATTCATGACTTGTGGATGGTGAATTGGTATTTTAGGTACTAGGTCACTAATGTAGATTATCAAATTAAGAAGGTTATGTTGTAATGAGACAATAAAAAGGCTAAAATGAAACTTTAAAAAAATGGACAGACTTGAAAAGCATAAATTATTTTTTTAATAATTTCCAATTCCTCTTATCATGGAGCTTTTTCATCTCCGTTCTTGCGGATGAATGATACCATATAAATGCATCATGTAGGTACTTACTCTGCCAGCAATCTGCATCTGAATCTACAATCTGTAATATTAATTTATACCTAAATACATTGTAAAAACCTGCCAAAAGAGCTGCAGCATAAAAAAATTAACAAAATTAAAAGTTTGCTTATTGGGGCTGATTCTGTATAACACAATCTCTAAACTAAACTAAAATGGCAGCTTTAAATCTAGTTCTGTCCCTTTCCGTAGGGAGTATTATGAAAGGGTTAGCAATATTTGTAATGCTCTAATTTTAGTTTAGTTTAGAGATTGTGCACTTCAGAATCAGCCCCATTGTGAACTTAAATGAAGTGTGTTATAAGTTGTAAGGTTTTTTAGTTATTAGGTCTCTGCCAAAAGAAATGATGGAAACTCATACCAGTTGCACATTTATTGTGTGTGCATCTTTTCTCTTATTTTTATACTGGGTTCCTTGTGGTCCAGATGGAGGAAATATTTTCACGTGTGTGCAGTCAATGAGCCCCAATTTAACTGGCACATTAAATTTATTTTCAAAGCCTGAAACTATACCTACTCTTCCGGGCTGTTTCCGAAGCAGGAAAATGCATCCATTCAGCAGAGTCTGAAATTTGTACATAGGTAGGTAGGTACCTATGTACAAATATCTTAGGCATTCTAATACCTAAGATGAACACTGGAGGAGAATATTAAAGTAGATGATGATACCTACCTTCTTTAAATAGAGGTCATAAACTGTCCGAGAAAGCTACTGACAATGGTCTGAGTCCCGCACATGCTGTGGTCCGGCCCAAGTTTGTGGGATGAGCAGGGGATGAGCCTTTAAAGGCTTATCATTAAATGAACGGGCAGGCCGTCACTGCTTACAGGCTCCAAATCCTCGGCATGTTTCTCGACAATATAGATTGCCATTGGCTTGGAGATTCACCAAAGCGATTGGAACTCTCCGTCCGCGTCGCTCAAATCAATTCGCCTGCGTTGTAATTTTCGCGTTTCTCGCTCTTGATCCTACATAAACGCACTACTTAAATTAGATATCTAATTGTACTATGGACCCGCCATCGTAATCGTGGAGGAACCACCCGAAAAATTTCACGTATAATGTTGCGAAATGGTTTTAATCTTTCTCGTATACTATCTCGCCCTCAAGTTTGATAGACGATAAATAACCATGTCTAAATGTCAAAAAACGAGAATAACTAAAGACTGTCTAAGCTAAGTCTGCAGCAGTAAGAAAATGGTAGAATTTGAAAATCTGTTGATGACAACACAGAGTGTAATGCGAAAAAACGCACTTGATACTTGTGTTTTTTGTTTTCAATCTGTTTTCCTGGGAGTGTGGTCATTGTTCGTTTTAGTACATTTCAAAGAGTAAAATGTAAATAGAGGGCACAATTTTGACAGCGTAATAAGGTCCCCGTATTTATATAAATTTTATATAATATAATATTTGCCGTGAATTCGTCTGGGTGGATTTCGGCTATAAACTCACGCAGAAACCATATGTTTTTGTTCAGGGGATGAGTCAAAAAAGGTAACAGACAAACGGTTACTTTCGCTAACTACTCTTCGCTACTACTAATATTAGTATGAATCTACTGACGCTAAAGATTCACAACAAATTATTACTTGATCAGGGGAGATCTTTTGAATTACTTAAGGAGAGCATAAATGAATTAAAACATAAAATGAAATGAACGAAATATTCTTTATTGTACACCAAAGACATAACATTAATAATCAGAATCAATAAAACAAAAAATAAAATAAAACAATAAAAATTATCAATATTGACTTTTGTTTCCCGTGCTGCACGCTTTTTGCCGGGAGTCCTCCAGATTCCCTGATTAGTTTGGCCCTCATTTTTAATAACTCTTATGGTTCGTTCGCTTACACCTGGAAATAAATGAAAATAATTTATTTTTTTTCCATTTTCGGCAAAAAATAATTATGTTGGGGGTTCCGTCTAGACTCTCTTGACCCCTCCTTAGACGCGACAGCTTCTGATCAAGGCAGCACGTTTCTAAATCTAAAATCCCACCCCAAAAAAAACAAAATTTCAATTTGAGATGGAAGATGACTTATTCCAAGTTTCTGAAGGACATCCTGGAGATGAGGCTTTAACTCTTCGCTTATTCCACCTTGAATTTATACAATAATTAATAAAAAGTATAAAAACTTGATAGGATTTTGCTGTCAGTTTTTTTTCGCATATTATCCATCATAATTCTACGATATGAACAGGCGAATATAAACCGTTTAAACGTTTTATTTAAATAATCTAGAATTGTATTCAAAGATCGAAAGGCAAAATATCAAAACCGTTTGGTCAACTTACTTGTCGACTCTTCAATTTCTTGTAAACATTGTTGTTTTTGGCTTAGGACAGCATCGTGATCTTCCTTTACTTCTTAGAATTTAAGAATCATGTTATAAAATAACTCGCACACATTATTTTGAATAGGTTTATCCATTATTTCACTATTTTCACTTTTATTTTCGAATTATTAAAACGAACATAAACAACCTGATAGCTGAATTGACAAATCAGTGACAAATGTAAGAACACAGATTAAACGCATGTTTTTACTTTGTTTTAAGTGTTGCCCTTTTATTCCGTGGCAGAGTTAGCGTGGCCAGACTCTACTCGGTGATAGTCGGCCATGTTAGGGTTCGTAGAGAAAAATACCACAGATAAAAAATATTACTGTTATCTCTACTTTTGTCGTAACGAAACATGACATAAGTGTAACCATGTTAGCTACGGTAGAGAAATGAGATAACGCGATAAAATGGGTAGACATAATTTTCTCGCGGTGCGCATGCTAGGCACGCTGGGATCACAAAACAGGAAACTGTTACCAAAATTTTAAAAAAGTCAGCGCCATTTTAAAATTTTTTGTTATCGTCCCGATTTCGTTCAAAATCGATATCTGGGGTTCCCTGGGATCACAAAACAGGAAACTGTTACCAAAATTTTAAAAAAGTCAGCGCCATTTTGAATTTTTTTGTTATCGTACCGATTTCGTTCAAAATCGATATCTGGGGTTCCCTGGGATCACAAAACAGGAAACTGTTACCAAAATTTTAAAAAAGTCAGCGCCATTTTGAAATTTTTTGTTATCGTACCGATTTCGTTCAAAATCGATATCTGGGGTTCCCTGGGATCACAAAACAGGAAACTGTTACCAAAATTTTAAAAAAGTCAGCGCCATTTTGAATTTTTTTGTTATCGTACCGATTTCGTTCAAAATCGATATCTGGGGTTCCCTGGGATCACAAAACAGGAAACGGTTACCAAAATTTTAAAAAAGTCAGCGCCATTTTGAAATTCTTTGTTATCGTACCGATTTCGTTCAAAATCGATATATGGGGTTCCCTGGGATCACAAAACAGGAAACTGTTACCAAAATTTTAAAAAAGTCAGCGCCATTTTGTAATTTTTTGTTATCGTACCGATTTCGTTCAAAATCGATATCTGGGGTTCCCTGGGATCACAAAACAGCAGTCAATCAAAAAAAAGTCAGCAGTGAACTTTTTAAAATTTTGGTAACAGTTTCCTGTTTTGTGATCCCAGAGAACCCCAGATATCGATTTTGAACGAAATCGGTATGATAACAAAGAATTTCAAAATGGCGCTGCCGTTTTTTAAATTTTGGTAACAGTTTCCTGTTTTGTGATCCCAGGGAACCCCCGATATCGATTTTGAACGAAATCGGTACGATAACAAAGAATTTCAAAATGGCGCTGACTTTTTTAAAATTTTGGTAACAGTTTCCTGTTTTGTGATCCCAGGGAACCCCAGATATCGATTTTGAACGAAATTTGTACGATAACAAAGAATTTCAAAATGGCGCTGACTTTTTTAAAATTTTGTTCATAGTTTCCTGTTTTGTGATCCCAGGGAACCCCAGATATCGATTTTGAACGAAATCGGTACGATAACAAAGAATTTCAAAATGGCGCTGACTTATTTAAAATTTTGGTAACAGTTTCCCATTTTGTGATCCTACGGAACCCCAGATATCGATTTTGAACGAAATCGGTAAGATAATCTTTTATACATTATTTTACAATCTCAAAAACTGAGTATTATTGTAGCCGCGAGTATTGTTTCGGCGCATAAATAGGTACATAATATTTACCGCGGCCAACAGCGTAAACAAGTACCTAGTAAATAAATAATCGTCTAATATTTTCAAGTAACAAAATTGGTTAGTTGGCTATAAAATCGAGCGTCTCTACGCTCTATAGCTCTACGCTCTCGTAAAGCGTGCATATATATGCTGTAGTGTGACGAGTTGTATACCTATAGTTGAGTTTTTTACCTATAGTTGGTCGCGGGGTAAATGTTTAAAGGGCCTTAATATTTCATAATCCATTAGACACAAACAGCCATGTTTCGTTTCACTCACACTCTTTGATGACACAAAAATTGAATGAGTTATAAGATGTGTTCAGTTTATAATTTATTCCTCGTTATGTATATTCAATGATAATTTATATTCCTATATAACATCCTTATTCAATGAGTTAATCCCGTTTCCAAAGTTAGCCTATTATAACTCTATGATTATGAGTAAGTAACTACATACTTATATTATAGGAGATAACTGCACTTTTGGTAACCATCGCCAGAAAAGCTGATTCAGTGTTAGGTGGATGTAGAGCTCTCCACTGATCACAAAAGTTGCAGTCTGCCTGCATTTGGATGGCCCTTTCGCTAAATATGGCCGTTCAAAGACGGTTTATTGTTACCAAAAATGCACGATAATTAGAAAAGAATTCTTGATAAGAAGAAATTCATTCTTGTACAGTATTAAAGTATGCGCAGTACCTATGTAAACAGCTTAAAAACTAACGCATGTGGATGGGACTTTTTCTAGATATCAGCTTTCAAAGACGTTATAAGCTATACTTACTATGCGTTCCTGTAAAAAAATATTAGCAATAATTTTGTCGTCGTTGGTCGCTATTAAAAATGTTTAACAGCAATCAACGGGACGACATAATAATTAATACGTACTACATCTGTGGGGCTGGCGTTCTTTTCAAGTAATGAAACGCCCACAAATAAATTAGATTGTACAAAAAAAGTTGAGGTAGGTAAGTATGAACGAAAGATCGAGATTCGAGACCCCAACGTGTGCCCCTACCGGGGCCGTCTCGATCTTTCTTCATGCTTAACTGTGCTTATAAAGTAGGTATAATGAATAATAGTCTATTAAAATAGGTACCTATACCCACAGCCTATACCTAATAGGTATGCTAAAAAGCACAGACTAAGTCGGTAGGTAGGTACATTGAATATCTAAAAAGCGACATAGCAAGTAGCGACTACAGTAGGTATAATAAGTATAATAATAATATATAGTGTAGGTATTTCATTGGGTAAAATTTAATAATAATGTAATTTAATAATAATGTAACTAAAGTAACAGTAGATCATGTCAATAAAAAATCTTAACGCAAATGTACCGTGGTCCGTGATATTATCACGCATCTTTCTCTTCGACGACGCTTTGAATTCCTTGACCTTATACCTAAACCTAATAGGTAGGTATGAATAAAATCTATTGCATACCTACATTATGTTGGATACCGTCTAGAGTCTAGACATACCTAGTCTAGCCACTCAAGTTTAGTCATGGGAAATATTTAAATTCCCCCTTTTGAAGTTATAGGGGCTGTTGTCCCTATTTTTAGAGGCTCCGAGCTCATGTACAGGTGGCTCAACCTGCCTGGAAAATGGAGACGAGTAACATATGTAACATCAGTACTTAGGTAGGTACGTATTTATACTTATACCATTAATTGATGTTCCCTGCAATGCACCAGTTTACGAGCACTAGCAGATACACGCTGACAGTATTGAGTCCTGTCAACTTATCTGGCCCTGTGGCCAAACTTGGAACGAATTTTTATGACTGTTTAGTTTAATGTTTTATCTATAGGTACTTACTAATATTACAAATGTGAAAGTTTGGATGCATGGATGGATGGATGGATGTTTGTTACTCAATCATGCCAAAACGGCTGAACGGATCTGGATAAAATTTGGTACAGAGATAGATTATAGTCTGGAATAACACATAGCATAGGCTACTTTTTATCCCGGAAAATTAAAGAATTCCCGCGGGAACCAAAAACCTCAATCCACGCTGACGGAGTCGCGGGCATCAGCTAGTTTTTAATATTTATTAGCAACGCTGACACCGGGTCTTAGTTTGTGGGACTGTAATTGGGTATTACAGTCCCACAAACTAAGTAATGGTAGTAATGGGAAGGGCCACAGCTGTTGAAGCCTCCCACCAGACTAGGCAAGCAGAAATTCAGAACTTACAAATTTCCAAAATTTACCCAGCCGGGGATCGAACACGGAATCTCCCACGTAATATAATAGAAAAAATAGAACATGTAAAGGAAAAACTTCCCTATTTTGAAACGAACGCCCTTCCTAACTCGTTATATAGGTACCTCTCTATCAATAGGGATCATGCCTATACCAAAAATAAATTATTTCTAACTGATTATTAAATAGAGGGTCTTCCAAAAGACCTAAAATTCACATCCTCGGTTAGTTTTATGTTTGATAACCATTTTAAAATAAAAATTAAAGAAAAAAAGTGCGTTGAAATTTTATGACGTCACAACTGTGAATTTTATACAGCTTCCATACTAGAAGTGCGTTTTTAAGTTTGATAAAGAGTTGCTTATTTGATTGAGTTGTCATCATCCCTATTGTGCCGGACTCCGGCCCGGCCAACAGGCCGCGTGGTCTTGTTCTATGGAACAATAGCGTCGCGCGACGGGTGGACGGTCTGCAACGTTGTAGGTCAAGGACCTTTAGTAGGTAGGTACAATACTGTATGGTAGGTGTGCGCAATACGCATTGCGCTTTCTCATTCTGGTAAATTCTATATCGTTCTGGAAGTGTAAAGCAAGTTTTTTAAAAATTAAGTACCTACTTGCTTATCATAGGTAAGTAAGTAAGTAGGTATTTACGTAAAAGATACAAAGGTACTGAAGTAGGTAAATATGTACGAGATAAAGCACGACTTTGAAATTCAAATCCCGATTAGGCACAAAAAATATTAAAATAAATAATTCTCTTCGAGACATTAGATTTTCGTTCTGTTTTATCTTTTTTCCTATAGGTATTATCTAGAATCTAGATAGAACCTACGTACCTACCTACCTAACTAATAAGTTACAACACGTGAGTTCGCGGCAGACCTATTTCTTGACCCACATCCCGTTTTATCGCGCTCACGTGTTTCGTACAAATTAAACTTGTCTTCAGTCTTCAGTCTTGTTCATTGTAGGTAGGTACTTGCCAGAAGCTTGCCAGTTGCCATAGAGGTAAATATTATGGTACTTGCTCAACACACAGGCTCAACATTGAATAGGTAGGTACCTACCTATTGAAGACCTCGTTTGGCGACTTTCCATTCAGACAGACAAACATTATGGAATTTACATTAATTACCTAATCCTACAAAGAAATATTATTATTTTAGAGACATGTACGGAAAATAAAAGATAAGCATCTCGTTGAGGTATTATTTACTACGTATAATTCCACGTATAATTCAATGCATGGTCTATTTATTGTTTTTTTTAATGTAAGTATATAGTTGTAGATTTTTTAGGTAAGTACCTACTATTTAATTGTTTCAATCTTTGATAAAGTTATTAATTTTAATTTTGGTCAATTTTAACCCGTATTACTGACTGTTAAGGATCAAAATCGTAACAATAATAAGTATGTTCTGGAACCGATCATTATTCCTTGTTGCCTCTCTTTTCTTCATGAAAAGAACGTCGCGCATGTGTGAATTGGTCAGTTTTCGTTGAGCACATCTCGAATGTTACAATATTTTTCATATACGCTTCTAAAGTTTTGTTGCGTTGTGATTGGTCCGTATTATTAAACTTGCTTTTCATTGGTTAGGTGCGATTCATACTGCTTTACAATCAAAAAGGGGACATTGAAAACATACTGTTTGTAGAAGCGACGTCAAGTCCTACATTCAATGCTTGGTTGTGGATGAATAGCTAGAATTATATTTATCTCTTTCTATCGCATGCGTTCGTGTAGCATATTTCGTACTACATCTCCCTTGCGCATCGAGTGAAGGCCCTAGAATGTTCTAGACGTTTTATTGTATATATTTTGCCGCGACAGCAGCGTTGCGTTTCATTCATTTGTGAAGTAGATAGTGCGAACTTGTGAGTTGTGTTGTGTGTGGAAATTGTGGATATTTTAGAACTTTCATCTAGTTTTAGTGGATTTTCATAAAAAAACTAATCTTGTAAGTATTCTAGTGCTAATTTTCTTAACATATGATTAATTGGTCTAATTGTGTCAAGAATTCGCGAATAAAACTCATTGCGAACATTCGGAAGACGTGTAGGATTGCGTGAACTCTGCAAATCTACATCTCCAAAAAAGGTGTCGACGAATATTAAAGGACTGTTCCTCTTTGTTTCAGGTAATTAAACAAAATGGGAAAGGATTACTACAAAATATTGGGAATAGCAAAAGGTGCGACAGACGACGAGATCAAAAAGGCGTATAGGAAATTGGCACTCAAATACCACCCGGATAAGAATAAAGCTGCCGGGGCGGAGGAGCGTTTCAAAGAGGTAGCGGAAGCATACGAAGTGCTTTCGGATAAGAAGAAGAGGGAAATATACGATACACATGGAGAAGAAGGTTTGAAGGGTGGAATGGGAGGTCAGAACGGGCCAGGTGGCGGCCAGTCCTTCTCATACTCGTACCACGGGGACCCTCGAGCGACGTTCGCGCAGTTCTTCGGCTCGGCGAGTCCGTTTCAAGCGTTCTTCGACCTCAACGGCGGTTCAGGAGGCACCACAATGTTCTTCGACCGCGACATGGACGTGGATATGGATCCGTTCGCTAACATGGGCATGGGACAGGCTCGGCCCGGCGGTCCGGGCGGCGCGTTCCGCAGCCACAGCTTTAACTTCCACGGATCACCTAACAGGAAGGAGAAAACTCAAGACCCGCCCATAGAACACGATCTGTACGTTTCCATAGAGGACATCGCCCGGGGATGCGTCAAGAAGATGAAGATTTCCCGCCGCGTCATCCAACCAGATGGCACGTCGAAAAAAGAGGATAAAGTTTTGACCATCCATGTGAAACCTGGTTGGAAGGCGGGAACCAAGATCACGTTCCAGAAGGAAGGAGACCAGGGCAGGAATAAGATCCCGGCAGACATAGTGTTCATCATCAGGGACAAACCCAACCCACTGTTCAAGAGGGAGGGATCTGACATCAGATATACAGCCAAGATATCACTCAAACAGGTATGTACTTATTTGTTTATTGTTTGTTCTTTGTTTATGATTGTTTACTTGTCTTTGTTCAGGTTTATTTGCAGATGTTTATTTACACTTACCAAAACAACTTACACAAGCCGTAAATTCCTAAATCTGTTCAGCAGATGGCTAATATATTATTAATATCAAAATTTGTTCAATTTTAAATTAGATTTATGGGTTATTCACCCTTAAGTTCATTGAACTCGTATTATTCGGCAGGGTTGTCATTTGACCAATAACCACCCATTGATTTGTGCCCAATTTTCCTGAGTTAACTGAAGTTTGAGCCAACCTTATTTCAAGGGGCTTACCGTGATTGAAACTATATTGGGTTTTTCCTCATAAGATAATAATTGAATTATAATATTTCCATGGGAATTACTGTTAAATGGCAGAGTTGAATCATAATTTATTGCCACTTGAATGTGATGAGTCAATAATATCAGGCTTGCATGTTAATAACATAAACATGTGGTATATAACAATCTAGAAACATCTTATCTGTACACTACTGTTAATTGACTTTAATTTCTTAACAGATAGTTGCTTAAATGAAGTAATTTACCCAAGGTACAGTTTTGCACTCCAATAATAATTGGGCTGGGAGGGTTACAACCCTTTTCACCCCAATATATTTCCAAAGGATATTGGATTTGTCATTAGTTTGAACCACAGCCAGGGGCCTTATTACAGATATTGCTACAGTGTACAGTCCGATTCAAACTTTATGATATCCCTGAAGTTAGCCACAAGTATAGGTTTGTGCAGGAACAGTCAATTGAAACCATCCCGCTGATTGAAATGTTCCGAGAAGTCATAAGGTTTTAATTGGACTGTAACAATCCCAACTCTTGACATTCTGATGTTAATGTGTTCTTGTACTTATGAGTTAACTTATATCATGGAAAAATGTCAAGTTTAAAACTACTTGTTAACTAAACTCCATTTTCTTTTGTTGCAGGCATTGTGCGGCACCATCATCGAAGTACCAACAATGTCAGGTGAGAAGCTAACAGTCAACCTTCAAGGAGAAATTGTTAAACCGTACACTGTGAAGAGGTTCCCAGGCTACGGGCTGCCATTCCCCAAGGAACCTACGCGGAAGGGTGACCTGCTTGTTGCATTTGACATTAAATTCCCCGACCGACTTAGCACAGGCGTCAAAGAGATACTCATGGACACATTACCTAATTAGTTTACGATTGAAGACTTTTGGGTACCTCATTAGCAACCTAGGGGGTGTTATTTGCTGGCTGTCTACTGGAGTTACCACCTAAAATATAATGGTGTTTGTAAAATAGACACCATTGTTTAAGGTTTCCTTGTATTTTAAGCTCTGTGTTGACTATGCATGAAATTGTAACCACACATGAAATACACTGATGGTATACTGACTGCCGATCTCTTTCCATCTTGTATTGAATTGTTGGATACTATCAGTTAAACTGTTATGAGAATATAAAGAAAATGTATCATCAAAGTGTATTTATGTGTGTTTAGGATTTGAATGTGCCAGTGAATAATCCCCAAGGAGTATGGAATATGCTCAAAATGTTAATGGGACATTCCTATAGGTTTTCAATTATTTAGATGCTTACTCAAATTATAATTTGTTTGTGAGATTGGTTGGACAGAAGAGTCATCTGTTGAGTGTGTAAGGAGGTTGCTGTGTTCATACAATGGTAGGAACTTAAGGCCACCCTAGACAATCAAGCATGCTTGGCAAGCACTTCTTTAAGCCTTGACAAGCACTTACAAGTTTAAATGCTTGTCATTTTGACAATTAGAGCCATCCTTGGTGTGGTTGTCTAGCAAATATTTTCAATTAATTTTAAGCACATGCTTGATATTATTTGAGTGGATTTGTTTGTCAACACAGCGGTACAAGTCAAAATATCTTGACCGTGCTTGCATCAAGCAACTTGTCAAGCATAAAAATGCTTGTCAAGCAATTTTGATTGTCTAAGGTGTGTAAATTTGACCTTAAGTAACTACAAGAGAAAATCTCACAAATAATAGAAATGATTTTTTTTCTTGTTTGACTTTCAATAAAGCATCAATAGACTTGCCAATTTGGTAACTCCAATGGAGGCCACTGTTAAATTCAGACTGTTGACCCTACTGGATTGGGATGTGTTTACAGCCAACATGTAATCTCTAATCAATGGCAAATCTGTATGAAGCTTGAAAGTTCAATTTAATTTAGCTAATGTGAGTGTGAGTGTTTTCTATCCGTTTTAGAATAGGAAGCAGTGAGGTTGTGACTTTACTGACTGTTAATTGTATTATTTAATTTTGTAAGTTGTAAATATTTTGTAAATGTAAATATTTGATTGCTTGTGCAGTGATTGTAAGTTTTAAGTTTTGTAGTATTTTTTTGACTGATTGTAATAATAAAGTAAATTAAAATAGTTGACATGTTTTCGAATTGTTTTTCAGTGACATTAAGGGACTTTATACATGTTTCAAGTCTACCATGCAATACAATCTGCATATTAGGTGTGCATTAAAAATTTAATTGGACAGTGTATAAGTGACTTTTATAAGTCACTTACTTAGCGTTTATACGCTTATAGTATATGTATATAAGCTTGCATGATAAATTTGAACGTGTATAGCGGACCTAACTTAAACATTAGTAATATATAATTAGTGGTAATAGTAATACATGTTTAATTGGCATTCATAGTAGTGTAGGTTTTCATCTTGACTCTTTCTTAGGTGACAAAAGGAAACTTATTACTTATAATTACTGTGAAAAAATATACAGAATTAAACATTAGAAACTTGTTTTTTTATTTTTCTTAATTTAAAACCTGTGCTGTAATAGGTTCTCGAGCGTTTACCCGTGGTCACACTAGTGGGAGCACGGGTAAACGCACTTTAAAGATAGGTACAACGGGACTAGGGACGACAGATTCACATGTAAAAGACTAACCCCTTTGGCGTTTTTACTGGCCTCACCAAAAGAGTATTTCCTACTGGACCCACTAGGGCACCAACAGTCCGATTACCGAAACGCCATAAAACTAGGCGATATTAGCGTTATTAGGCAGAGAGTGTTATTAGGTCTATACTATATTACAGATCAAGACACTAACTTATCTGGGCCAAAATTGGAATAGTGTAAACGGGTAATCCAGTTCCATACCCGTGCAGACAGAAACACTTATGTTTTGTTCTTGAAATCATTTTCACTGTAGTGTTTACACTTAAACGGATTTTAAATGACTGGACCTATATCAATACGGAAATCTGAATGCCACAATCAGAATTTTCTCAGGCTTAGTGCAGTGATCTGCACCGTCAGGATTGTGAAAATGGGTCTTTGAGGTTAATCATGAAGTCGTTGCTTAGTATCTACAGTAAATTAATTTACCATCAGCAGCATCAAGGACAAGGAGTTTTAGTTAGAAATATTTAGGTAAACATTTCGTAAACCTCTATAGAGCGAAATAAATTATGCAAATCAGCGTACACACAGAATATTAAAAAAAAAAAACCCGGGCCGAATTGAATTTTTGGAAGTCTGTAAGTTTTGAATTAATGTAATGACTTGATTTTAAATAATAATCATAATTTGGTTTGGTTTTCATTAATTTATCGATAACGCCAAGCGAGTAACTAAGATTCTAAAGATTTTACCCGTGGTCGCATCAATTGGTCAAACTAATGGAACAACAACGGTAAACGCCAAACGGTCGCTAGAGAGCGATCGACTCAGTGGATTACCTACCTACAGGACTGGAATAATGTGAGCTGAACTTTACCATATTATTAATTCCAAGTTCAAAATAATTTAAAACCCATTAAAAATTAAATCCATCTACCGGGGACTCAATATAATGGGCGTTATGTCGCCTAGCATAAACTAAAACAGCTGTGGTGGAATGAGTGGCGTCATCCGCGCTGGCACGGGGGACAGGCCTTGGCGCGGGCCGGGCTGGAATACAGAGGCCACTAAACACGCAGTTTCGCACATTTTTTTCATTTCTATGGCCTATTCTAAAAACGCAAGATATCAGCCGGCCTTTTAAAATGTAGGTATAAAGTGTATACCGAATCCGTAGCCATTTTTGCGAGTGCCACGTGTTTTTTGCCTTGTATTTGAAATCTCCTTGTCATGAGAAACACGTTTTTAGTGGCCTCTTTACAGCCGAGTGGGACATTGAGGCGTGCTGCGTCACAAGTAAAAATATCAGCGGCGCCGCCTCCACGAGATATCACTTCGTGATTACTGATTATTTTACACTTAGAGCTTTTCGATTTTTATTATAATTACTACTTTTTTCTATGTAAAAGGAGAAAAATGTCTTCTTGATGGCCACGGTGGCCACTGGTTAATCTCAACGGTGTCTAGCCATTTAAAGAAAAAACTGAGAAATTTTTATTTAAATGTCCAGATAGAGGCAGCTAAATTTATATATTCCAATAATTAATTAAACCTGTATAAGTTATGAAACAATTATATATTTCATACTTCGTTTTATCTCATTTATTGTTTGATTATTTGATAATTTCACGTTTTTTATTATTAATTTTTATTTTCTTTTGTGTATAATTTAAGTTTTCCATGTTTTTATTTTGGTTTTTTAAAGTTAGCTATGTAATATGTATAGTTTAAATATAAGGCAAAGGGCGCAGCGTAATAATTTTTTGTACAATCAGTTTTTGAACCGGAGCAAACTGAAAACCAGCGCTGAGCATTGTTATCAATGCTCAGTAATGCTGAGTTTGCCTCCTATTGTATATTGTTAGATTATTTCATTTTATGTAGTCGCAGGATTTAGTCGTTAAGTGCTTTATGTTTTATTCTAACAATAAGAGACAATAAAGCTTTTATTTATTTATTTATTATGCTGGAGATAAGTAAGTAATATAGGGCATTCTCTGTTTCCTCACTGTCATAGGCGAGATGGCCGGTAAAGTGGTACGATCGATATTAAGAAACATTATATGTAATTCCCTGTGGTTCAATTTGTGCCATTGACCTTCACCATTAATGGTGCAAAATACCCATGTAGGCATATCGATGGCAGGGTGAATCTTATATATACAAGAAAATATATAAGATTCACCCTGTCCACGTCCATACGTCGTTTTACATGATGCAGGAAATAGGCATACAATTTGTTTGACCCGTAACTAGGTAACTGGGGCGCTCTAAATAAAATAGGTCGATGAACGATCAGTGCTCACATTAAAAATATACCTAGATCGTAACTCTTATGCATAGTGTTAGTGTAGTACTATAACAGTTCTAACCTATATTTCAGTTCAAGCAAGATAAGTTTCTTAATAAATAATCATTTCTTAAAAGTACATACTTAAGTACTTAGTTACTTTTATCCATATAGTATACCTACCTACTGTATATGCTTTTATCACACTGTTAGTAGTATACTCTACAGATACAAAGAGAGCGGTACATAATAAGCATAAAAAATTTAAATAATACGTCCACACTCCACAGTGATTTATTAAAGCTTACAATGTCTTCCGTAAGCTCATCTCTTTCCTGGAATCTCGACGTAGGCACTGACATTTCACATTCTACAGTAAGTACGTTGGCACGTAGGATATTATTGTACGACTTTGAAGCAAGACCACTTTCACTTCCAATGAAATTAATCTCTGATGGAGGCTTTATGTAGAACGGATTGGAGCCCATGTTACCTAGGCAGCTGTAAAAAACTTGTCAAGTAAGAAAACGTATATAAGTTAGGGTTCGGTAGTCAGGATATTTTCGAGCATTTCCCCGTGGCCCTACTGGTCTGACCCATTGATGGGGCTACGAGTTATTTTATTTACCCGTAGACCCATTACACTAGGGATTACAATATTATTCTATTACCTAATAGTTAATACTTTAGAATCTTGGCCTTATAGATAGGTAGCGGTAATCTGTCTATTAGTCAATTATATGTTTGTCCTTTTTCAATTTATGGACAACGGTGATATTTTACAACCAGGTGAAACCCCTGATCGCTCTTAAATACAGAGTTCATAATTTAAATCTACAGGCGAAATCTTTTTTTTTAGGGTTCCGTACCCAAAGGGTAAAAACGGGACCCTATTACTAAGACTCCGCTGTCTGTCTGTCTGTCTGTCTGTCTGTCTGTCTGTCTGTCTGTCTCCAGGCTGTATCTCATAAACCGTGATAGCTAGAAAGCTGAAATTTTCACAAATGATGTATTTCCGTTGCCGCTATAACAACAAATACTAAAAATTAAAAAAATATATATATTAAGGGGGGTCCCCATACAATAAACGTGTTTTTTTCGTATTTTTTTGCTCAATATTAAAAACGGTAACAGGTAGACGGTTCAAATTTTCACAGAATATTAACTTGTATATTACCTTTCAAAATAAATAATTAAATATCAATAAAGTAAATATTAAAGGGGGGCTCCCATACAACAAACGTAATTTTTATTTTTAATACGTCATAAATCGTAAAACTTACTACAGGTTTGTACGGAACCCTCGGTGCGCGAGTCCGACTCGCACTTGGCCGGTTTTTAATATTACATCATATTGCGGTTTTTATAATTAACAAGACAGTGACTTTATGCCTCTATGAAGATCACTATATTATAGCAACCCAATGATGCTCTATATATCATCATTGTAGCAACCAATCTAGCAACTAGCAACAGCTTACAGCTTGGCAACAGCAAACCATGAAGTTACTCGAACCTCGAACACAAGCATTGCATCGGCCATCGGCCGTCAAGATCCTTCGAGAAACAGCTCTGCGGCAAACGAGTCTTCGCGGCTGCGTGGCGGCTGCGAACCGGTATTTGACCGATAAACTCGATTAGAACGACTCCACTGTGCTGCCAACATAAAGGTTAAAATTACCCCGAAAGTTGCAGTGTGCTGCAATTAGTGAAGTCAGCACGATGATGACAACTCAATCAAATCAGCTACTCTTTATCAAACTCAAAAACGCACTTCTAGTATGGAAGTTGTATGAAATTCACAGTTGTGACGTCATAAAATTACAACGTACTTTTTTTTTCTTTAACCTATATTTTAAAATGGTTAACAAACTTAAAACTAACCGAAGATGTGAATTTTAGGTCTTTTGGAAGACCCTCTATTTAATAATCAGATAAAAATGATTTATTTTTGATATAGGCATCATCCATGGAGAATTACTGCAGTTGAACTCGACAGTAGATACTTTTGAGGGCGGTGGACTGAAGTCATAGTACATATTGTCAGTGACGTACTAGTCATATTATGTAAGAACTCAATATTATGATGATGAGGGTGACTTAAGACTTTGTCCGTGTGGATTTGTTAAAAAAAATAAGATTTGTTACTATATACCTACTGTTCCATACATGTTTTAGGGCTGATTTTTCAATCGTCAGATAAAGTTTATCGAAGGAATAAATTTGACATTTTGACAGGTTTTGTATTGAAAATCTGCCAAAACGTCAAATTTATTCCTCCGATAAAATTTATCTGACGATTGAAAAATTAGCCCTTAATATGTTAATAATTGTAATAATAGTTGTGTAGTACTGACCTTGTAGAACTAATAGCAGAGGTGCCAATAATAGCTATTGATGTTCAAAGCCGTAGGCTAAAATCTCCCGCTTTAGGTACGGTTTGGATTTAAATATTACATAAAATAGCCACTTGATAGCTATAGTTATTATTCCTTTCTTGTTTTAATTAGAGACCGACAATTCATAGCCACCGAAGGAGATTTAGTTTTTTTTTTTTACTTTACATAAACTCGCTCAACTCAATTCGATGATCAAATGGAATTGTCAAAGATACAGAATAGAGCCCGTTATAACTGGTTCGGAATACCCTTACTACCTAGGTTAGAGCTCGGTTGGTCTATCATGGTAGAATGATTGCTATAGTGTGACAACACTGTTTCAATATAAGGCCAAAATCCATTGTTGCAGCGAGCATAAGTACTATTGATGAAGCGTTTTACTTAACAGTGCTGTATATACTCAGTATACTTTACGCTAGGGTGGTGGAGAACTATTATCCTAGTATTCTTCCCACATAAATGGGAACAATTTGTTAACTAGCAACACAGGGTGACATAGACAAAAAATCCGCACACGTGCGTGCTCCAAGTCACGTGTACTCCGAACGGACCGAGACGCGATGCCCGATTCCCGAAGGATACCTCGACTATTAATAGAAAGACCTCTGTTTAGCTGGTTTTGTGAATAAATTGATGCTTTCGTAATTTGTGCGGGTTGAAACTCGAATCTTACAGATTAGTCTTACCGAATAGGTATTGTACCTACATAACTACATTGACTTTTTATTATCGCCCGCGAGATTTTTTGAATTCTCACGGGAACTGCTCAATTATCCGGGATAAAAAGTAGCCTTTATCCAGCTTTGCCTCTTCAGATACCCATGCAATCCCAAAAACTACGTTAATCCGTGGCACTGTTGCGGCGTGATTGAAGGACAAACCAACAGACAAACACACTTACTTTCGCATAATTATAATATTAGTATGATTATTTCTTCATAATATAGCAAATTTGATGTCTGTAATTACCTATGCACTTACTTACTTAAATTATTTACTTACTTACAAAATAAGGGGAAAGTTACTTAGATATTATTCTTGGATATGTAACTTTTCCTCCGTCATAATGATTATTTTCAGACAAAGCTTGACCTAGAAATTGCAGGAATAGAAATACTTACCTAAAATAATGACCTTGTAAAAATGCGAGATTGCTTTAAAAGTAGGTCAAGCGAAGGCTCGATAACCCAAATTTTGCATATTGCGAGAATAGCAATTTTCCTCTGCCGAAATTTCACTAAAGATGAGAAAAAGCAGTCGGGATTATAGGAATTAACGCTTGTGCGCAGTGAAACACCCAATTAATAATCACGTATTCTTTAATAACTTTAATAAGACGCCATTACAACTTGAGTACCTACAACCGGAAGAAGAATGCTTACACACTACACATTGACAGCTGTTGTCAACTAGCCGGTTGCCACAGACTAATAACTTATGTGGACTATTACATTTCCAAGGATTTATGACGATTTGCGGTCGCCGGTCAGCCCCTGATTGTGTAAGGCAATCGTAATCGTAATCGTTTGTCAAACGTTTAGTTCGAACTTTTATAGGAGTTGAAGTTCATAGATGCCTGCACGTCAAAAAGCATGTATTTAAACTCCATAAAACAGTACGAGTAATACCTTTTTTGCTGTCAAATGATTACGATTTGCTTAGACAATAATTGGGCCTCTGCCCCCCAATCATGTAAGAATGGCCGATCAAAACGTTAAGTTCGTCGTCAAAGTAAAATAATAAGTACCTAATAGTAAAAAGTAAGAATAAGTACATTGAATTAGAGCTTATTCTAAACGTATAAGAATAGGCACACAAAATTGAGTTTCAATATTCGTTTATCCATTCTTATACGTTATTCTAAACGTATAAGAATAGGCACACGAAATTGAGCTCTAATTTAATGCAGTTATGGTTTATTTTACTTTGACGACGAACTTAACGTTTTGATCGGCCATTCTTACATGATCGGGGGGCTGTTTGGACTTTGGAGTTTGGACTAAAGTGCTCATTACGATAGCTAAGGTTCGTAAAGGGTTCGATTCCTGAATCCCGGAAGGAAAAATGGAAACCTTGCCTCAATTCTAAAAGCTCCATGTTTGTAAACTAATCAATCACAACTAAAAATGAGCGAAAAATGTTTTTATCGTGTTATCGTTAATGGCTGCAACGTCCGCGTCATACACAAGGTTATACTAACTTTGTTATCAATCATGCTTAATGTACCTATAATATAATATATTTACCTACTAGCTTGGGATTTTGCAAGAATTTTCCAGAATCTGGTTTAAATTTCATTGTTTACTTAGGAAGGTACTCGAAAACTAATAAAAAATCTATACCTATACGCTTACTCCCAGTTTTAACATTGCAGATACGATTGATCGACGTGAGCGTTCGATCACATTTGCGTCAAACTAAAATGAACCTTAACTGCATTGATTTAGAGCCACAAATTCAGTGCAACCGATTTAAATTTCGAAACGTATCGTTTGGAGCGCTGGCTGTGAATGCATCCACGAAATTGAGCTCTAAATCAATGCCATTAAGGTTCATTTTAATTTGACGCAAATGCGATCGAACGCTCACGTCGATCAATCGTATTTGCAATGTTAAAACTGGAAGTAAGCCACAAAGCGTACTACTATCTATCTATATTCTATACTAATATTATTAATGCGAAAGTTTGGATGGATGGATTGACGGATGGATGGATGTTTGTTACTCAATCACGCCAGAACAGCTGAACGGATCTGTATGAAATTTGGCACAGAGACAGATTATAGTCTGGAATAGCATATAGGCTACTTTTTATCCTGGGAAATTAAGGAGTTCCTGCGGGAACCAAAAAACCTCAATCCACGCGGACGAAGTCGCGGGCATCAGCTAGTATTACTTAAATACTTACCTATTTAAAATACAATAGGTCTTTTGTTGTTAATTTGCGTTAAATAAAAATATATTGCACCACAGTTCAGCAACTGTACAGTAGTGAGAAGAGCAACAATTTTTGAAATAGTTTTGAGGGAGGGAGGGAGATAAAGGGTACCTAACAATGTAAATTATCACAGGGTAACACCATAAACGGAAGATGGATGGATGGTACGTCCATATGGGTGTCAAAATACAATCAAAATACAGAGTTGATTTAAAAATACTTACTAACTAGTTAGTGCCCTATCAAATAGTCGTCTCTGAACTAAGGTGCCAGTGTATTTGGTTGCTCTATGAGCCGCGGTCGGTGGACCCTACAAACATGGACTGCTGTTATGAAAACCGTTGCTGCAAGGTTTCAGCTGGTGTTGAAACCATGTATATACCTAGTACTACTAGGTATATACATGGTTATACATGGCTAGTAGTTATTTAGTATAAGAAGGTTTATTTTATAATCTAATAATAAGAAGTTTAGTAATTTAAATAAACTTCTATTTATTAACTAAGTATTTATTAAAAAGCTTTCAGTGTTATGTAGATAAGTTGCCCTTAATTAATTGTCATTAGTCAAGTTTCAATCAAATTTTCGCAATAGACAATAAGTACGCTAAGTTACCCTGGCCTAGAGCCTTGAGAAAAATGAAGAGAAAAGATTGTTCGAGGCTCTGAGTGGTACTGAGTTCTGACCAACGCGCGTAACTGTAAGGTACTGGTACCCGTAGCTCACGTGTATCAGATATAGATGGTTCTGGAACGGAAGTGCTCGCTTATCAGCTTAGAGTTTTTGCTCGAGGCTCTGAGTAGTACCTACTTGGTACTGAGTGCGCGCCACTGTTAGGTAGTGGTGCCGTAGTTCACGTGTATAGTCCATTACCATTAGTCCCACACGCTTATCTGTCCCTGTGGCCTAAATTGAAACTAATTTATAAGCCTGTTTAGTTTTTGTTTTTATTTCATTTTTCATATATACTAGCGACACTGTCACCGGGTCAGATAAGTTTGTCGGACTATATACCCACTAGCTGATGCCCGCGACTTCGTCCGCGTGGTTTAAGTTTTTTTGATTCCCGCGGGAACTCTTTAATTTTCCGGGATAAAAATTAGCCTATGTCACTCTCCGGGTCGTCAACTATACCCATGCCAAAAATCACGTCGATCCGTTGCTCCGTTGCGGCGTGATTGAAGGACAAACCAACAAACCAATAAACCAACAAACCAACAAATAAATACACTTTCGCATTTATAATATTAGTATGAAGTATGATAGACTGTTCTGGAAGTGCTCGCTTATTAGATCAGCTCGAGGCTCTGAGTGGTGCGTGGTACCGAGTGCGCGCCACTGTGAGGTAGTGGTACCGTAGCAGATAGCTCACGTGTGAACAGATGGTTCTGGAAGTACTTGCTGTTATCACTCCGCGCGGCCGCGCACGTGCTATTGATAACACGCTCTGCATACAGTACCTAACCTACCTACTTGCCTAATAAATAGTTTTATATGAATTTAAATGTTTATTTGCTCCAGTGAGTTCTACTCCGGTTTGAATTTTAAAAGTTCCACTTGAAAAATACCATACCATATACCTACTAATATTACAACTGCGAAGGTGTGTCTGTCTGTCTGCTACGCTCTCACGGCCCATCTGTTTTGACGAAATCGGTTCCTTGCGATATACCTATTGGTTGCATTCCGGGTTCAATATTCGTTTATCCATTCTTATACGTTATTCTAAACGTATAAGAATATGCAGACGAAATTGAGCTCTAAATTAATGCATTTATGGTTTATTTTACTTTGACGACGAACTTAACATTTTGATCGGCCATTCTTACATGATCGGGGGGCTGGTGAGATCGCAGTCAAGGGCTTACTTGTAGTAAATAAAAAAAAAACAATCCTGCAGCGGGATCTCGGGCTAGGTATTAGCGTCAATCACAAAAATCGAACTCGGAACTACGCACTCGTGAACTCGTCAGTACCGCAATCGAATTATAATCCCCATGTCCTAAATATAGCTAAACAACTCGTAGGTACCTACATCTCAACACCGCCATTCGAAGTTCATGCCGGACTATTTCGCATATTTAATATCTACCAAAGATAATAAACTATTCATAACTTTGCCCTAGCGCCAATCGACGCCGAATGCCAATTCGCCAGTGGCGCTTAATGCCAAATTAGTTTTATTTACGACGGCCAATGCCAAGGCTGGATTGCTCGTCGATAGACATCGCATTTCAAAGCTTGGTCTCTCTTGATTTGATAAGTAGGTAGGTATTTGACCGAGGGAATCCCTTGTTTACCTGCGTTTATGTACCTACCTCGTTGTAGGTGTAACTGCCTCGTTGGTCTAGTGGTTGGCATGCTCGACTGCGGCCGACGAGGTCCCGGGTTCGAGTCCCGGGTCGGGCCATAATTAGGTATTGGGGGTTTCCGACTAGAAATTCTCAGTACTTACTAGCCCGGAGTTAGGAAGTTGGTGGTGTTTCACCCCCGTGCCTCGGAGAGCACGTTAGCCGTCGGTCCCGGTTATTATCACTAACATGATAATGGTCGTTAAAGCCGCGTGGTGGGTCTAAGCTCTAATTCCCTCTCTCCTATGAGAGTGGAAACCTGTGCCCAGCAGTGGGACGTTAATGGGCTGTAGTGGTGGTGGTGGTGGGAATCGAACCCGGAACTTCAAGTGCTGGACTAATCGTGGTTGCCAATATTTGTCGTTAGAGTAGCGCCGGGCGGCGTGGGCCACACGCAGTTTCATTACTCGCCATTAGATATTACACCGCCGCCTACACGCTGATATTTATAGGCTGCTTCAAATATTCATAAAATGCAATGTAATGTGATCATGTCTCTTCGGCTTGAAGCTTTTATAATTTCAGAGACTGAACGGATTTCAATAACGTTTGACATGACAAAGTTGCATGTCAGTGTAATATTTGTAACGTAGGTATGTGTTGTAGTCTACTTATTGTAACCTTTTCTTTTTTAAGAAAAGAGCAACTGCTGAGTTTCTCTCCGGCTCTTCCTTTCCGAACCCTATTCCGATAAACCCTATCGGAATAGTTTTCAGTCTCTATCTTAGAGAAAATCGAACCTTCGACCTCATGTTGATTAACAAGCGTACGATTTTGATATCTGATCCTGTAGTGCATTATTCAACATAATAAATAATTATGCTATGATATTGACACCTCAAAGACAAAAAGGTTTCGGTATTCATGAAAAAAAAAAACACTGGGTACTTATTTATAAGACTCCATACCTTTCTTGTAAAGTAGTGTAAAAAAACTTAGTTTTGTTTAGTGTAGATCCTAGCAACCGGTGACTCAGAAGCCTTTAGCATTTTTATTTGGCCATCCGTAGGAAGGAGATGACCTTGCAGCCACAGACTAACTGGAAAATGTCTACAGGGTTAATCTATACTAATATTATAAATGCGAAAGTTTGGATGGATATTTGTTATTCACTTACGCCAGAAAGGCTGAATGGATCCATATGAAATTTGGCACAGAACTTGAATAACTCATAGGCTACTATTAAAGGTAAATTAAAGTGTTCCCGAGGAAACCAAATAACTTCAATACACGTAGATGAAGTCGCGGGCATTAGCTAGTTTAAAATATTCACTAATAGCGTCTCTACATAGGGTAGTCACAACTCACAGTGTATAACTGTATAGGTACTCGTAATATTCACCATTGTGTAGGTCTTCCCTCGATCATCATGGAAAGGATCCTCATGAGGAAGTCCTAATGTTCTAAGCTCTTCTGCTTTCTATTCGGATATGCAGGTTGCTTCATGGTTTTGTCTACCATCTTCTTGGTGATTACATACGAGAATATTAGTTAAATACACGGCTTTTGCGACGTTATTCCGATCCGGATAATATGACTGAAGTAAGTTTACTTTCTATGTGCGCCTTGAACTACTAATAGAAGAAGCCTACTATAAGAAGTTGATGTAGGCAAGTGTGCTTACTAAAATATGCACGAGCCACGCAATAAAACTTGCTAATAACATAATTCTTCGCGATCGCTGTCTACTTTTTCGTATTATCTGTTGGCTTGCCATATAAAATCCAACATAATCCTATGTATGAAAACGGAAACACATTGAAAAGTCACCCTTATGACGTTCTAATAAGAGCTAGATGGATAACAAATAATTATTAAGCTTAACTCTGTAATGTTGATGACGTCATATGGGTTGGCGGTTCGGTATCCTGAACCTTGGGAAGTTCTTTCGTGACATAATAATATAGCAAATGAGTTAGAAAGTCACGTTCTTTTGTGGGAAATTGGAAAAGTGTGTGAAAATCCGCTTGTTTTTTATTGCAAAACGACTCCAAAGTGACCTTAGCTTTTTTCTAATACTTTTCCTAAATGGTAACTGTTTGAACAAGGTGTCGCCAGATGGTACGATTTTTATAGTACATTACGATTTTCACAAGTGTATGTCATGGTCTACTATATATAGGTATAATCCGTCTGATACGTGATGGATAGTGGATACATAGTAAATGTATGATATATCCATAGCCTTATAATATTTACTACCGTTCCCTTAACAATGGTAGTATCATATTGGTTCTTTCAAACCGTGACATCCTTGAACCAGGGATATTAATTATTAGGTTTATGATAGGTATTATGATAATTAATAACATGCTTGCTAGTCGTAGGTTCACTTTGTATAAAAATCACCGAGACGTAAAAGAGAGATTAGTGTGTCAATAGTTTTTTGTGTAATGTGTTATATGGGGCCGAAGAAAATTTTTGTTCCCCGAGGGCGCTATTTTGAATTCAGAGCGAAGTGAAGGATCCTATAGTAGAATCCCGAGCGTAGCGAGGGATTCTAAAGTAGAATCCTGAGCGTAGCGAGGAATTCAATATACGCCGCCCGAGAACAAAAAATTTGACCCCGAGTGACACACACTATTTTTCATCATTACGTATGAGAAAAAGCTAGGAGTATCAACCTACACCTAACCTATGGACATTACCTATACGTTTAAGTACCAATCAGAAGCACTAACGCGGACTAATCAGAACAGAGAAATTTTAAGCACCAATCAGAAGCACGAACGCGGACCAATCAGAACAGAGAAATGAAAAGTCCTATGGGCCTAAAAATTACATTTTGCTCCCGCTATCCTCTGAAGCCAATATTCGTTTTTCGAATAGGTATGATGAAAAGTCAATTTACCAATTTTCTCCACCGAGAATATTTTACTAGCTGTTGTCATATCCTTCGATAAATGGCACAAGGTTATGGTAGGTAGAATGTAGACAGAGGATTTAAGATTGATTTGCCATTCAGCTGACATTTTGGTAATTAATTTGGCATCACAATTTACAAAAAATTAGACTTGGTATAGGGAAGTATCGGATAAAAAACTGAAAATGTATGAAAATCAAAAACACTTTAATATAGAATACAGAGTCATATAAAACTTCATAATACATAAACTAATTAATCTTAGCATAAATAACTTTAGCATTATATTCGACTGAAGCACTATTTAGAAAACTACCATTCCAAACAATATTGTCTAAAGATAATTTTCTAAGCTTAGTAATTAACAGGACTAAAAATAGAAGTCGTCTAAAAAGACGACATGTCAGCTTTCAAACTGAATACATTAATTTATTGGAAATCAATTAATCTATTATTCCTATTTCGTCCTGAAAATTTCGCTTGTATTAAATACATATTAGGTAGTAGGTACATACACATTAATTGATTGACTGTACAAAATTTGTAATTTTGGCACAGTAGCAATTCACAGACTATTTTTAACTATTAAAAAATAAGTCGATTATTTATTATTATTTTATTAATTGTAAGAATAACACTTTAAATATATTCTTTCTATACTAATTATAATTTCTACGTAATTGATTTGTTTATGTAAACAAATCAATGTTATGCCTTATAAAACGCGTAAATACCTTCAAAATTACGAAGCTTGGTTATTTATAGACAGGTTTTAAATGAATTGTAATTAAGTAACAAAACTGATTTTTGGTAACCGAGTTGTCCATTTAGCCTGAACTCCCTCTTTTACCAAATTAATCCCAGACGAGAATAAACCCCTGGCTTTTAAATAAGTACTTAAGTAGTATACTACCTTACTACTCAGTTTTAATAAAATCTTAAAATAGTAAATTATTATAGTCCTAACTACTTAAGTCAATTGTGTCAAACATTCATATTGTATTTGCATTTGCAGGTGCATTTTTAAAGGTGTCTGTCCATTCTGCTACCTACCTACTTAGAAACTTCGATATTCAAAAATTAGTAATTATATTTAAGTAAGTAGGTTCATTTGTATGGTTGTAGATTTTTATTGTTAGTAGGTATTTATACTATTTACTTACAATATTATAATAAATAGTTTTTGCGAGGAGTTTATTCTATTACTTACAAAGTACCTGCTTACCTATTTTATTAATCAAAAAAATATTTCAATAAAATCGATACCTAGTTCATTAGTGGCGTGTACAGTATTTGGATTTTGGAGCCAAGGCAGGCATTGGTTAGGTAGATACGGTCTACTTTCAGGCAGGGCACGAAGAAAGCTTTGAGCTTTTTTAACTAAGGTAAGCAATGCTTTTATGCCGCTGTCATGCACTCCACTGTTCATTAGGTACCTACCTATTTCAAAGTGCTATGGTTCTATGGTGTCAAAATATGTGAAGGCTATTTACCTAGGTACCTTATTCGTAATATTTTGTACTAGGTTAATTAATATTAATATCTACCTACCTACCTATTTTGATTTCCAAGTGATGTTTATTATTTTTGACTTGAGTTTCGTAATTCACTATTCAGCCCCCGATTGTGTAAGGAAATCGTAATAATTGTAATCGTTTATCAAACGAATAAATAATTCAGTTCATAGAGCACGTCAACAAGCACACAGTTCAATTCAGTTAAATTCAATATTCATTTATTTAAATTAGTTATTCTTATGCACTTGTAAAAAGTCTATTTGAATAAAAAAAATTTGAATTTTGAATTTTTTGAATTTGTACAATGTGTGTGAAATGTGTTCGAGTGGGTAGGTACTTATTTATACGTTTTTTAAGCTGTCGAATGATTACGATTTCCTTAGACAATTGGACCTCTGACTACCTACTTATTATCGGAGGGCACAGCAGTGCCTTCTCCAAGTCGAGCAAACATACAGTTCGCGCGCGAGTTGAATGCAGAGTAAATGTATGTGTCATCATACATTTGCTCTGCATTCAACTCGTGCGCGAACTTTTGTTTGACACTGAATGATGGTAAATCATAATTCATAGGTACTTAATATTATAAATGCGAAAGTGTGTTTGTTTGTTGGTTTGTTGGTTTATTGGTTTGTTGGTTTGTCCTTCAATCACGCCGCAACGGAGCAACGGATCGACGTGATTTTTGGCATGGGTATAGCTGAGGACCAGTGACATAGGCTACTTTTTTATCCCGGAAAATGAAGGAGAAGGGAATAAAAAAACTAACCACGCGGACGAAGTCGCGGGCATCAGCTAGTATTATTATATACTTAGGTAGAATGCGAGTTATGAAGTAACCTGGTTGATATTTGTCTTATGAAAAATGTTCCCTTACCTAACTACTAATAAGAAAAAGCTATGATAAGAACTTCCTTCTTTAACTTACCCTGTTTTGTACTTAATTCATTGTAACTTATTAACCTCCTTTCAATCAAGTTATCAAGTAATTCTACGATCTTATTAATATTTTTCAATACCCAGTCATAGATATTTTGATCGATTGTTTCTTGGAAGAGGGTTTCTTGGAACTGGGTTTTTGGGGCTGCGGCGCTGGGGTGGAGGGTCCAGGGAGCTTCCAGGGCTTGAAGTCAGGCTGCGGCAGTTCCTTGCAGTCGACCAGGGGGTTGGTGGCGCTTAGGGCTTCCATGACGCGCGGCTGGGCCTGGTCCAGCAACTCTTCGTTGGCGCAGATGACGCCCGCGAGGGTCGTTTTGCGGATTTCATCCAATTGCTCTGAAATTATAAAGTTTGTTTGAATCAGAAACTGGGGCTATGCACATTACATCAGAGTAGGTAGGTACTTAGCATTTTCCAAGGAGTTTCTGTTGATTTTGGCACTCAACTTCCAAGTTCCACCTGCCGTTTTAATGGCTTAGTAGAAAGCTTTGTACCTACCTTTGAAATTCTCTGCAGATTTCATCCAGATCAGCCTGATCTTAAAATTAAACATCGGATTCTAAAAGAAACAGTTAAATTCGGTTTTCCTACTGACACTGATCAAATTATCAGTTTGATCCATTGGTTTGATCACAATTAAACACTAATTTTATCAATGCGAAAGTTTGGGTAGATGGATGTTTGTTACTCAGTCACTCCAGAACGGCTGAATGGATCTGGATGAAAATTGGCACAGAGATAGATTATAGGCTGGAATAATAGGCTGCTTTTGAAAGAGTTCCCGCGGGATTCAAAAACCTTATTTCACGTCTAATTAAGTCGCGGGCATCTAGTGATAAATAAATAAGTCAATTCTGAAGTCTCACCGACGCTGAATCCAATGATCTCATCGGACGTCTCGTACCAGAACCTGTCTCCGACCTTGAGCCTCAGGAACTGGTCGGCGATGAGGCAGGTGAGCGTGGGCCCCAGCAGGCGGCCGCGGGGATCCTCCGCCAGGGCTCCGGTGTACAGGTCGATATCGTCCACATTCCTGGATGAGTTTAATGAAGGTTGGAAAATGGAAACCAAATGAATGTTCCATTTCCAGTAGACATTCAGTACAGTAGTATTTCTTTTAATGGTGTACAATAAAGTATATTTTACTTTTACTTTACTTTACATTTAGGCTATTATACATGAAACTGCAAATGCAGGATACTTAAACTGTTTGACACCTTAAATCTAAATAACTAAACGAGTATAATTAACAGTGACTGTCTGTCTGTCTGATCTGCACAGCTCAAACCACTGGACGGATCGGGCTGAAATTTGGCATACAAATAGCTATTATGACGTAGGCATCCGCTAAGAAAGGATTTTCTAAAATTCAACTCCTAAGGGGGTGAAATAGGGCTTTGAAAGTATGAAAACTTAACGAACTTAACGGGAGCAAGCTAGTATCAGATAATTTAGGGAAACTGGGTCGAAACAAAGAGGTACTTTGTGCTATCAAATGAGCAAATTCATTCTGCCTCAGGCACAAGTGGATCCGAAGAATTATGCCACTTACTTGTAGATCTTGCAAATCCTGCTCAAAGACAGCGGATCGAAGATCTTATTGAGGTCGGTGAAGTTCTTCGGTCGGAAGAGGCCACAGTGCTCCCTCCAGGCGGGATAAGCTGGTAGCCCGTGATCTCTGCCGCGCTGGATGTTGAGCGAGACCAGGTCCAGGCCGCAGGGAATGCTGTGCGGCGCGGGGGTCACTGCTGATGATGCGTTGGCAGGGGACCGTTCGAAGAGGTGATCGCTTAACTGGAAACAAGTTTTTGAGAGCTTGAAGGTGGTCAAAAAAAATTCGGATAAGGAGGTGTTGGAATATACTTGATATTTCACATTGAAAATCCTTAACATCTTCAAAGTAGGTAACATTTTTCTTTTGATTTATAACGTGAGTCGTCGTGATATTATGCCTTTACATATAAAAAAACCACGACCCGCCGAGCTAGTGTAAGAGTATCCTGGGGAGCCATTTTATCAAACCTTCAAGTTAAATTCAATTTTAAACCTATTGAGCCTTAAATAAACTGAATTGCAGTTTTTTTTTTCTTTGAACCAAGAACATTAAATAGCTCACCTCAGTAGTGATGTGCGGGTCGACACTGTGCACGGGCGTGTTGAGGGCAGACTTCACGGCGTACTTGGGGCCCTTGTCAGCGTACAGCGCGTAGGGGTTGAACAGCATTTCATGTAGGTGGGTGTAGCTGACGGTGCCCGTACTCGCGTCTACGTTGTGGATGAGGCCCTGGAATTATAGTGTTTTATTAGTTACTAGCTGATGCCCGCGAGTTCGTCCGCGTGGAATTAGGTAGTTTTTTGATTCCCACGAGAAATAATAAGTACCTAGCCAGTGTCACTCTCCAGGTCCTCAACTATACCCATGCAAAAAATCATGTTGATCCGTTGCTCTGTTGCGACGTGATTGAAGGACAAACCAACAAACAAACACACTTTCGCATTTATAATATTAGTATGATGGCTTCCGTAGTGCTCTCAGATCTTCTATGGAGTTCTTTCTTGACGACACCGGAACAAAGATGTTAATGATGTTTTTATCAAAAATCTGACGAGCTCAAAATATAAATTTTGTACAATACTTGCAAACCATAGAATTTCCTTGAGCATAGAGGGAACAGTCTCACTGAGACTGACTGAGGTCAGATTCCATCCATTATTTTAAGCTTGCGTCCTTTGCTGGCTTTATGGAAAGAATATTGCTGCTTACGGCTCACAGCTGAAAATCAGCGCCCGGCATTATGCATGCATTTGTAGGTATGACGCAGGGCACAAGGCTGAGCTGTACACCCATTAAGCCTGTGATATTCTTAATCACCATTTAGGAAGGCACTGGCCCCTAAGATACGGGTCCTCCTAGTCTAGGGGTCAGGAATTCATTCTTCTGTACATTAGTTGATTCCAAAAATAAAGATTTCTGTTCCTATTTCTATTCTGGGTGGCATAGACATATGTATATGTAAAATTGTATGTTAAATGTTTGTCTGTAACATCATTGTGGAATATTTTCTTTCTTTCTTTCTTAACTTACCGGAAGAAGCGTGTGAGCAAATCTGAAGGCTGCCGCGGCGAAGTGGTTCGCGATGGAGGGATCCACAGTGGAGTCGTACACGTCCGCGTGCCCATACTCCACCAGCGTTAGATTCAACGCCCACATCACGTCTTGACCTGGACAAGTAAGCAAGTAAAACACTTTACACACAAACAGATAACAGAACAGAAGTAACACAAATCGTGACAACAATTAGTTACGGTGTAAAGGCGGCCATATCAAGACAATTTCTGATCTCTTTCAGGCAACCTATATTATGATATGAAGGGAGATACCTTTATATAATAAGGATATACCTCATACATACTTTAGGGTAGTAGCCACGGCCAAAGCCAGATCAGACCAGATAAAATTGGCACAAGTTGTCCTACATGAAATAAATCATTTCTTTTCAATTCAGGAATTATAAATTCCCAAATGGACCCTGCTCGGAATAGAAGCCGGTTCTCCCACGTTAAGACAACGGCGCTCAACACTGCGCCAGGGAGTGTCAGCCAATCAGAGGTGATTGCTGCAGTACCTATCTGAATTGGAGCTAGGGGCTATGGGTTTAGTGGATTAAAGAGACTTATTTACCAAGTATAGCAGGCAGGAACTCTGCGTATGTGATATGCTGCATCTGAGCGCCAACGATCCTCCTCGCCTCCTGGAACACGGTCTCGTCGTCCCAGGAGGGGTTTTGCTTCTTCAAGATGGCCGCCAGTCTGTTGTGCTGCCGCGCCCAGATCAGGTGCATTGTTGTTAGGTGGAGGTTCTCGTTGGCTCGGTCGTCACCTGGTAGTAAAAGCATTAAGAGCTTTTAGATGTTTTAGCCCATTCTCATTCAACATACTCTCAATCCCAATCAATTACTTTTAAAGATATTGTGTTAAGTACCATTTTTAACAGTGTTAGATCATGGGAGTTGGCTACGAGATACTAAAATCAGTTAGTGAATCACCACCCAACACCAATCAAATAATCAGGCAAGACCAGATACAATTTTGGAAGCGTTCCTAAATTGAGTAAGTACCAATTACAACAGGGAATGTAGTTTAAACTTTTATTGCCAGCTGAATATTGAATGCATCAAAAAAGATGGCAAAATACGTACCAGATTCGAAGCAGTACCGTCCTTTAGCGTTCATCTCCACAGTATTGCAGCCGTCGTTAGGATCAGTGGACGGAGGCAGTAGCTCCCAGGGTCCAAGCTTCAGCATGCGAAGCTGTCCGTTGATGCCTTCCCGCAGCTGGTACGACTTGGTCTCTGAGAAGCTGTACACTGCTGACGCGTCGAGGAAGGCTGTTGCTTGGTTCAGCTGTTCACGGGGACCTGAAATTGAGTAAAATATGGTAAAAATGTTCTACTGAGAAGAGAGGAATTGATACAAAAGGATTTGAACGATCTTTTTAGTAACAAGAAGTGACGAGCCATGTTTTTTCTGCGTGATTTGCTTAGGTCGTGAACCTGTAGTTTCTTCAGCATGTTTAACCATAAATTAGTGTGCAGACACGCATCCCCGCGACAAACCGTCCAATATACCTTGATGCCTACTTTATATGATACAAATCTGGTGACCATGTTTGTCACCAGATTTGTATCAAGATCTCTTACCAAGCTAAGAGCTCTTACCAAGGTTATCTCCAGCAGACACGAGGCAACAGTATGCCCAGCTAAGGGCAATCACAATACGAAGAAAAGAAAAGCCAAGAGAGCAACCAATGAGGCATCAGCTAGATGTAATGAAATAATATGTGATCCTGGGCTAACTAGAACTTGCTGGAGAATCGGACACTCTCTGCTGCACTCCTAGACATGCGATTTTTTAATGTCCGGAGTAGATATTTTAGTCCGTGCAAGTCCGTAGAGATTTTTTTTCTTCCCCTGCGAAAAAAAGGACATGTACCGAAGTGGCAAGTGGGCGCGGGCGCGGACCGCACGAACTCCATGCACGTGAGGTTGTAGTCCTGGTAGTAGGGGTCCTCGGGGTCCAGCCGCACGGGGAAGCACTCCGGGTGCGTGTTGTTCTCATCGCAGCACGACAGCGAACTGCTGTTCTCTCCTAGAACAAACGAAGTAATTAATTTATTGCGTAAAGTGTAAAAGAGAATGTAATCAAGCCGTTGTTGTCAACCGACAGACGTCCACCGCTGGACGCTTGTAGGGATTCCAGCTGCTGCCCGCGACTCCCCTGGATGCCATCGGGTCTGTTAGCTGTTAGTGTCTGCCAACGTTGCTTTCGCAATGCTACGCGTGGAACCTCTATTATAGTAGTCTAGTCAACAAGTGCTTTTTGGGTCAATGGCGAGCCATGCGCGTAGCTCGGCCGGTGCACTGTGACGCTCACGTCGCGGGCACTAAGCTTACCCTTGCTGAGAGCAGTGGCCGTGATGTCGTGGTCTATGAACTGTCCCCACACAGCCAGCATGACGGTGAACTGCGAGTCATGCGCGTAGCTCGGCCGGTGCACTGTGACGCTCACGTCGCGGGCACTAAGCTTACCCTTGCTGAGAGCAGTGGCCGTGATGTCGTGGTCTATGAACTGTCCCCACACAGCCAGCATGACGGTGAACTGCGTATCATGCGCGTAGCTCGGCCGGTGCACTGTGACGCTCACGTCGCGGGCACTAAGCTTACCCTTGCTGAGAGCAGTGGCCGTGATGTCGTGGTCTATGAACTGTCCCCACACAGCCAGCATGACGGTGAACTGCGTATCATGCGCGTAGCTCGGCCGGTGCACTGTGACGCTCACGTCGCGGGCACTAAGCTTACCCTTGCTGAGAGCAGTGGCCGTGATGTCGTGGTCTATGAACTGTCCCCACACAGCCAGCATGACGGTGAACTGCGTATCATGCGCGTAGCTCGGCCGGTGCACTGTGACGCTCACGTCGCGGGCACTAAGCTTACCCTTGCTGAGAGCAGTGGCCGTGATGTCGTGGTCTATGAACTGTCCCCACACAGCCAGCATGACGGTGAACTGCGTATCATGCGCGTAGCTCGGCCGGTGCACTGTGACGCTCACGTCGCGGGCACTGGGCAGGCTCGCTCCGTCCACTCCTTCACGCGGTGAACTGATGCCTGTAATGGGTATATATTATGGATTTTGGTAGTCTTTTAGGGCAATTTTATTTAGGATGACGTGGAATTTAGTAGGCACCTTTTCATCACAATTTAGGACTAGCCAGGCCTTTGTTTGGGTATTGAATAAAATACGCTGACTTATCAATAATCTGTAATTCAGAAGAATAACCGCCGAAGTTTTAGCTAGGTCTTCGGGTAAGAAAAGCATTCCGCATCAGTGGCAGATTCTTTTTTCGATTCAAATTTCAAAAGCACTTGTAATTAGATTTTTACCTACCTATAAGATTAACCTACTTATTAGATTTTTTTCTATTGTAATGCCTGCATTCGCCTGCGAAGAGAGGGAATTTCTGCAACATAATTATTGGAGGGTTACCGGTTTATTATTTTGGCAAGCGCTTGACAGCCGTGCAATCCTCAATACGAAGGAACATCTTTGTCTCGTATATCTATTACCTTTGATTTGTTTAACATAACGTTTGCTATTAAATTCCCGCAGTCCAAGTTTTTAGATCTTACAACAGGGGCTTTTCCAAATCAGTTCCAAAGAAGAAGAATTTTAGGAAATACATCGTTTGAAAGTTAAAAAGTAATTTTACCATCACCGTACGCAGCTGGCAACACTCTCCTGAAGGGCGTATAGGAGACACCCCAAGTGATGGGATGGTTTAGGTTGTTGCAGGTGCCATCCTGGCTGCGGTACTTGGAGAGCGGGCAGGGGGCAGTGGGCGGGCGGCAGTAGGCAGGCTCTTCAAATGAACTGTTCGTTGGTGGACCGAAGCCAATTCCACCACTTGTGTTGGAACGATCTGTTCTGTGATAGGATGAAAACTGTTATAACTATGAAGAACTTATCCGGAAGGACCTCCCGCTTTCTTATAAAAGTTTCCTCTGCCCTAAGGTTGCCGGAAGAGATCGCTATATAACATCCAATAAGATTGTTTTTGTGTTTGTAAATTTCTTTTAATAAAGTACCTATACTTATTTTACTTTACTTTACTTTTACTTAAATCAGTTTTTTATACTCCTTTATTATTCACAAGACTAGCTGACACCCGCGACTTCGTCGGCGTGGATAGAGGTTCTTTGGTTCCCGCTGGATCTCTTTAATTTTACGGGATAAAAACAAACACACTTACGCATCATACTAATATTATATTATGCAAAAGTGTGTTTGTTTGTCCTTTAATCACGCCGAAACGGGGCAACGGATCGACGTGATTTTTGGCATGGGTAGATAGTTGAGGACCTCGAGAGTGAGTAGTGACATTACTGTGGCTACTTTTGGCTACTCCACGGGAATCAAAAAACCTCAAACCACGCGGATGAATTCGCGGGCATCAGCTAGTTTATAATAAATTAGTATGATTTCTAAAGGTTCTTTATCGGTATTGCTATAATATTATAAGGGTTGGCAATCCGTGCAAATAAATTGTTTAGCGGCGTTCGCAGGCTTTCGCGGCTTGAGTGTAGGGCGGTCATCGGTCATTACGAAAATGGAAAATTTGCGCAATAGATCAATAATATACCTACCTACTTATTTGATACTGATATTTTTTTGTTAGTTTAAGGCTATTATTCATATTGAGTTTCACGCGGCGCAGTGAAGCCAAACTAGGGCGGATTGGATTCCGCGGTTAAGTGCTTTTCACACGACTAGCGCGGTCGCCGCGGTTTACGACGGAACGGTTTGTGTCCTCTATTCCGTCATAGAGGACGTAACCTAGATAATACATAAGATACAACAAGTTTAATCCATACTAATATAATAAATGCGAAAGGTCTATCCGTCTGTCTGTTTGTCTGCTACGCTTTCACTGATCATCTGATTTTTCTCGGGGCAGGACATAAGTTACTTTTTATTCCGGAAAATCAAAGGGTGCCCAAGGGATTACTCGCGTGCGTCGTACATTGAATTATTATTCCTCAAAGGCGTCATATTATATTTTGCTTTAATCAGCCTTACCCAGATTCTGCGCTTTGACATCCATTAGATACTCAATATGTAATTTAAATCCACAAATTAAAATTTGGACAAACAAACAATATTGAGAGCAATAATGATGATGACACATGCAGATTTCAGACCTATTAAAGCATCAAAATTTGACAGCTACAATGTGATGAATCGATAATTATAGTTTTAGCAAGGATATCATAATCCAATTTTGATTATCGGTGGTAGAGTCTGTTTAATAAGTCAGTTTACATGGGTAAATTACAAAGTAATTGAAAACACTGTGAAAGAATCATCGATCGATTCATGAATCAAAGAAGTTAGAAGTTAGAAACAGTCAAAAGTTGCAACAAGTTAACAGCAAAAATAAGTAATGGTGTCGTCAGAATACGATTGAATTTTCGTAAAATTATTATGTAAACTGACTTATTGAACAGACTCTATACTTGTACAACTTCCATGCTAACCCCTCTAGCGATAAGCCCAATCTAGAGAAGGTTTTGAATATAAGAACCAATCGGCATATACCTAATTTGTCCTTAAAACTGCAAAATTGTCATGCATTGCCTCGGTTGCGAGCCGCTGCTTTTTGTGATCAGTCTGAAAGTGGTTTTACTAGGGAATATGAACTAGACTGTGAACTAATTTTATTGACATATCGTCATTTAAACTGACCTCTTTCGTAAGTTTTAAAAAAACTCACGGGTGATAAAAAATCTGATTAGCCTAATCATGCTGTACGGTTTGGTAAATCAATAATGGCCTGTATATGGCCTGTATCTACTATTCACCTAAACACACTAGGTACAAAAATTACATTGATCTATTTTTTTTTTTTCCAGAGGCAAGATACAAGAAATGATTTGAATCCGGCCTGTTGTACAAAATAATATTGATATTTGATATATATGTAGGTACTAAGTAGTTAGGTACCGACTTTTTTATGTATTTAAAATTTCATTCATTTATAATTTGGGAATATTTTTTGAAGTATAAGTAATTACCTAATTACTTACATAAACATTAAAAATAGATTATGCAGATAATTTACAGTGAATGATTAATTCATCCATAATTGGAAAATATGCCTGGTGTGATTACCTAATTTTCTTTTGTTAAATTAATTTTATTTGAAGTGTTTCTTGTTTTAGTTGGTATAGGTACAATAAAGAATACTTATTATTTCATTAGTTTTTCATTGTACCTACTTACCGTAATTATTAAGTACCTATACTTACCTCCGCTTTTTTATGTATTTAGTTAATTACTACGTACGCCGTAGGTACTACTAACTCTTATTAGAAAAAGTTATTTAGAATTAGCCTATGATAATTTTTGCAATTTAAGCATTGAAATAATATGTACTAAAGTAGGTATAGGTATACCTCAATGGTAATAAGTCGTTGTAATTAGCCCTTGACTGCGATCTCACCTGATGGTAAGTGATGATGCAGTCTAAGATGGTAGCGGGCTAACCTGTTAGCGGCATGGCAGTTTTATTAAACCCATACCCCTATTCGGTTTCTACACGGCGTCGTACCGAAACGCTAAATCGCTTACCCGTTCAGCAACGCCTTAGTAGCTTCCTCAGCAGCAAACGCCGTTTCAGCCAAAGGCTTGACACTGGAGGACGTTGCCGCCGCCCTCTGCGCTCTGGAAGCTGGCGAATCCAAGGCTAAGGGGACGAGGCCCTTCTCTATGAGCCTTCTTCTCTTGAGCGCGGCCTTGCCTTGGACCACGGCTGCTGCGATGGCTTGCGATGTCAGGTTTGGAGCTGACCAAGATGGCGGAGGCTCCCCTGAGATATAACATCGTATTATATTAATTATACTAGCAAATGCCGCGACTTCGTCCGCGTGGATTGAGTTTTTTGATTCCCGCGGGAACTCTTTAATTTTCCCGGATAAAAAGTAGCTTTTGCGTTATTCCATACTATAATCTATCTCTGTGCCAAAATTCATCCAGCTCCGTTCAGCCGTTGCGTTGGGGCGTGATTGAGTAACAAACATCCATCCAAACTTCCGCATCCTTACTAATATTATTAATGCGAAAGTATGTGTCTATCTGTCTGTCTGTCTGCTACGCTTTCACGGCCCATCCGTTCTACCGATTTTGATGAAATTTGGAACAGGGATAGGTTGTATCCCGGAGAAGGACTTTTTACCCCGGCAAATTAAGGAGTTCCCGCGGGAATTAAAAAAACTTAATCATCTAGATTCTAGTTTATAATATTAGTATAGAATAGATTGTTAGATAATTTGCGGTTTTACTTTGCACTCCTAAATAACCACGGAATAGATAATTTTTTTCTATGTAAATAACCAATATGCATGTAGATCGTCGTCGATTCATAGATAAGATTAAAATATTAAGACTAGGTCTATTTCGTAGATCAGAAGAGTCCATTGCACTCTGAGACTTAATATTATGCAGATATTTTATTGATTTAATTTGATAAATACATATAAGCAAAAAATTACTGTCAACGTTCGACCATCGAACTAGCTCATAAAACTTATAAAATATGGTACCTATTCGTTGGAAGTGCATTGACCTATGCTCCTACCTAACTTTTAATTATTTCTATCTTTCACGGTTTTGAAAAGCAAACAAGACTTCTTTAAACTCAAACAACGAGGCACACTTATAGTTAAATAATAAAAGATAAAGATAGTTTCAATGAATGGTATCCTTTTGTTTTCACTATCGGTTTTGAATATTGTAGATACTATATATAATATAACACATACACAATATAACAGTATATTCGTCAGTCCAGCCCCGCTGATGAACTTCGTAAAGGTGTGTCCAATCATAGAGCTGCAAGTGCGCGTCAGCATCACGCGGCGTTTACAGTCCACAATTCTGCCGCGCGCTATTAAGAGGATCGTCTAGTTGTACATTTTCATACAAAAAGCGATAACGTTTTTCTTCCCGTAAATGTTGTCCAATTTTCATAATTTTTAGAAATGTTGCAGATACAATGAAGAACTATGCTCGTACGTTTTAATTTTAAAGAAATATTGCTTATGTTAAAAGTTATTAGCGTCTAAATATCCATATTTTTGACCTAAAAACTTCCTCGGGTATTTTAATTTTTTTAAATTTAACTAAACTAAAATACTAAAAAAATAAAACGTACGAGCCTAGATTAAGGTGTACTGAATCTAATGAGACCAAAATTGTCTAATTTCGTAAACGTTTGGGGGGGTAAAAACGTTATCACCCGAAACAATATTTCAAGAATAAAATGTAGGCATATGCCTACTGGACTTGCAACTCTCTCTATCGTACGATACGGAGAAGGCAGCGAAGCGTTTTGAAACCGATAGCATTATTGAAAATACCTACTCGCGTCGCATTTCGTCACTAGACGATAGTCTTAAGGACTTGACTGCTAATATACCCACGAATATAATAAAATTCGCGGCCGGCGCGGCGAGATGCAATAAAACAGCGTGGAGAACGGCGCGGCAGTCGCTGCACAACGTGGACACACCTTAAGAAACTTAAGCTCTTAAATTTTCCATTAATGGATCATCATCGGACGACTTGCCATGGATGAATTATCATGTTAACTATTATATGAATTTTTAATTCATTGTCGTAAACAGGCACCTATAATACTCGTATTTATTATTAATATTCTGTGATAAAATCTACTATTTAAAAAATACGCCAAGAACGTGTAAGAAAAAAACGGGCCAAGTGCGTGTCGGAAGACGCGGAGTGTAGGGTTCCGTTTTCCGTAGTTGCCCGTCACTTTTCGAAGTTCACATCATGTCACTTTTCTAAGCGGTCATTTTCTAAGTTGGTCGGACTATTACTAAAGCCTACATGACTGTATCTATTTAGTTTTTCTTTTAACTTCGTTATAATATCTATTATACTATTGCCATGAATTTAAAACAACCGTTGGAGCTGGCAGTGGGGGGGGGGACTCACGGGGGACGACGACTCGACTTGACTCTGCAAAAGTTAAATTTTGTTTTTAAGACCTCCCTCCGTGGCGTAGTCTGTAGCGCTGTTAACGTGCGGAGGTCCGGTCCCGGGTTCGATCCCCGGCATGGTCAATTTGAGAATTTATAATTTCTGAATTTTCCCTGGTCTGGCCTGGTGGGAGGCTTCGGCCGTGGCTGGTTACCCTGCCGGCAAAGACGTGCCGCCAAGCGATTTAGCGTTCCGGTACGATGCCGTGTAGAAACCGAATAGGGGGTAAGGGTTTAATATAACTGTCATACTGTCTGTCTGTAATACTAGGGTAATAACTGCCTATGTCCAACAGTGGATGCATATTGGCTGATGATGACCAAATTACAGCTTTCTAGTATTAAGAGCCTCTGAGCTAAGTAAGACACGGACGGACGTACGGACGTACGGACAAATGGCGAAACTTTATATAAGGGTTCCTTGTTGACTACGGAACCCTAAAAACTCTTGTATTGATTTAAGATCCATGTATTTATTATTATAATTGCGTAATTTAGAAATATACATAACTAATGAGACCAAATAGATACTTAACTCCATAGGTAGGTAACTACTAACTACCTACCTACTACTACGGTATAAAAGGCTTTGAAATCACATTAATATTATAAAGGCGAAAGTTTGTATGTTTGTATGTTTGTTTTAATCTTTCACGCAAAAACAACTCGAAGGAGAGAATAACACAGGCTATTTTTATTCCGGAAAATTAAAGAGTTCCCGCGGGAACCAAAAACCCTCAATCCACGCGGACGAAGTCGCGGGCATTATCTAGTTGAATAATAAAATATGAATTACGCTTGAGTCTGGACGATTTTTTTTTTTTTTTTAACCACTACAGTTTAGCCCTTGACTGCGATCTCACCTGATGGTAAGTGATGATGCAGTCTAAGATGGTAGCGGGCTAACCTGTTAGGGGCATGGCAGTTATATTAAACCCATGCCCCTATTCGAAAGAATATACCCGACTATTTAAAAGAATACACCCGATAAAACGACAGTGAAAGTTTCTTAAACGGGCAACGAAAATGCCCTGCGGAAGCGCAGCCAATGAAGTTTAATTTGAAATCTGTTCCAATAGGGATGATCCATTTATAACAACTTCTTAAACGTCTGATAACGTAATCTCGTCTGCCATTCGACCAATAATGATGGGAATCTAAAAAGTTGTCATACTTTCTATATAACTTTCCCGATCAGACTTTAAAGAGGTTGAAAAAATAGATCATCCCTATTGGAACAGACGTTGGTTTTCTTTTATAATTTATCACTTTTTGTAAGTTAGCTTCTAGCACGGATTCTAGGTTTCCTTTTGCATCCCAAGCGAGACCCAACTTCCAGTCTAAGTAATTTTAGGATCCCAGGAGCTGTTCCGGTATTTCCGTTGTCATTTAGCTGAAGTTGTATGACTCCATCACTAACAGCGATTTAGAGAGCAGCTGACCTGGGTCCTGGACAAAACGCTTACCATCCAAACTCCAAGTTTTGTTAAACATTCGTAGCAGATCTTTAATCAAAGCTCAGTTTGAAAAGAGTGAGGTTCCCAGGAGCTGTTCCTTTATTTCCGTTATCATCCAAGTCCTGGCTGAGGTTATTATGTGCTCATAAGTAATATAGACAGCAGGACACAACTGGATAAAAACACTTACCATCCAAAGGCCAAGATTTGTTAAGCATTGGCAGCAGGTCCTCATCAACGCCCAGCCTGAGGCTCTCAGCTGAAAGGGTGAAGTTCCCAGGAGCAGTTCCGTTCCCGATGGCATCTGGGTTGTCGCTGAGGTGGTATGAGATCATGATCAGCAGTGAAATGGAGAGCAGGACACTGCTGGACAAAAGACGGGGTTTAACACTTTAGCAGTTTAGGAAATAGCTACCTGAAAGGAAACAAATGGTACGGCATATCGGTTTGAGCAAAGATACGGGTATACATACCCGTTTGTAGATATACTTGCCCGACCTGCATCTAAGGGTGCTATGAATCTGTTTGAATCCATAAATGAAATTTCAGTACAGAATATAATGTGGATTACAGTGAGTCAGTGAAGGAAAGCATCGTCATGTATAAACAGTGAAGGAAAATATCTGTGGGGGACTTTGCTTGTAGATTTTTTGTGTATTAATGTCGACTTCCATATCCAAGTGAAGCCGGGATGGGTCGGCTTGTATTTTATTATAAAAAATACCTGTTGTAATCTATATATATAAAATTCAAAGTCCTGACTGACTGACTTATATATCAACGCACAGCCTAAACCGCTGGGGTTAGAAACTTGAAATTTTGACAGTAGGTTTCTTTTGTGACGTAGGCGCTCACTAAGGAAGGATTTTTCAAAATTCCACCCCTAAGGGGGTGAAATAGGGGGTGAAAGTTTGTATGAAACTCCGTCATTTCTCAAGTTATATCCATGAAACTTGGTATTTGAGCTTCTGGTTTAAAATAAATAAATAGGTGTTTCACAGTTTTTGAAAATTCTTCCCCCAAAGGCGTTAAATAGGGGTTGATAGTTTGCATGAAAGTCCTTCATTTTTCAAGTTATAACCATGAAAGTTGGTATTTGGGCTTCTGGTTTAAAATAAAGAAATACGTGATTCACAGTTTTTGAAAATTTTATCCCCAAGGACGTTAAATAGAGAGTTTGTCCTTCAATCACGCCGCAACAGAGCAACGGATCAACGTGATTTTTTGCATGGGTATAGTTGAGGACCTGGAGAGTGATATAGGATTTATCCCAGAAAATTAAGGAGTGCCTGTGGGAATTAAAAAAACTTATACCACGCGAACGAAGTCGCGAGCATCCTCTAGTTTATTATAATATACCTATTAACGATGTACCCATTGTGAATAAATAAATAAATTTGCCCTAATATAATGGGCACGTGTCCAATGTCCATCTCCGTTTTACAACCTTGTTTATCAAGAATGTTAAGGAAGTTACTAAGTACCTGTGTCAGAAATACGAAGATTTTTCGGATCAATGCTAAATGCTAATTTATCAATCTGTGGTAATAGTTAGGTACTAAGATGGAGCCGGCTTGGCACGTGCCCCTGTAAAGTTATTTTTTAAATTGATCGAAGCAAGGTCAGAGTTTATTTTGACGACTTCCCTAGCGCAGTGTTGAGCGCTGTTGTATTAACGTGGGAGGTTCCCTGTTCGATCCCCGGCAGGGTTAATTTGGGAATTTATCAATTTTGGATTTTCTCTGGTTTGGTCTGGTAGGCCGTGGCTAGTTACCACCGTACCGGCAAAGACGTACCGCCAAGCAATTTTGCGTTAATTACTTTACTAATTACTATTTTATGAATCCATGCTTCCATACTAATATTATAAATGCGAAAGTGTGTGTGACTGTCTGTCCATCTGTCTGTCTGCTACGCTTTAACAGCTCATTATCTGTTCAAGCAATTTCGATCAAATTTTGTAAAGTGATAGGTTGCATACCGGGAAAGAGCATTAGACTTTTTATTCCGAAAAATTCAAGTTAAAAATACCAAATTCACGCTGATGAAGTCGCGGGCATCAGCTAGTAATCATACTATCATACTAATATAATAAATGCGAAAGTGTGTTAGTTTGTTGGTTTGTCCTTCAATCACGCCGCAACGGAGCAACGGATCGACGTGATTTTTGGCATGGGTATAGTTGAGGACCTGGAGAGTGACATAGGCTACTTTTTATCCCGGAAAATTAAGGAGTTCCCGCGGGAAGTCGCGGGCATCAGCTAGTGATGAATAATAGCTGGTAACTCACGTACAGTAGGATAGCGCAAATGGTGCACTGGAAGTGTCGCAGCCGCTTCTGGTAGCCGCGCGAGACGCTGGACTCGAACGTGTATGTGGGCTGCACCAGCGGCGTTCGCTCCGAGCTCGTGGTAGGCCTCTGCATGGTCACCTGGCGCCTGCTGGCCCTGGGGAGACAAACAATCAATATTTATTTATTCAATTTAGGTACAATCGACTGTAGGTATGTAAGTTGACCCAAAATGGCGGTCGTCTGCGCAGGTACATTGCAACCTAACTCACTCGTTGTGTCACTGGGTTAATCCAGTATATATTATGTACTCTGTGGTTAATCCGTTGTGTGCATGGTTGCCTGGTAGAGATCGCTTTATAGCGATAAGGCCGCCACTTGTAGGTACCATAGCATTTTTATTGTTATTGTTTTTATGTATGTTTCTTGGTGTACAATAAAGAATTTTTCATTGATTTTTTTTTTCATTCATGTACTTCCGAGCGGAGCAAGCGCGGGGAGCGAGGGGTATGGGCTCGCGGCGCCCCTTGTACCGCACTTCGTTTGACACCCGAAATGTGTTTCTGCGCATAGTTCAACTTACGCCGCGGCTATTACAAGGATTATACCCCTACCTACAGCCATTTGTGTCTGGTCGATGACTTCAGCCCATTAACGTCCCACTGCTGCCATTGTGGAATAATAGTTATTTGTGTTACATAGGCCAAATAAATTTTTTGTTCCCCGAGGGCGCTATTTTGAATTCAGAGTGAAGTGAAGGATTCTATAGTAGAATCCCGAGCGTAGCGAGGGGTTCTAAAGTAGAATCCTGAACGTAGCGAGGAATTCAATATACGCCGCCCGAGAGCAAAAAATTTGGCCCCGAGTGACACACACTATTTTTCATCATTACGTATGAGAAAAAGCTAGGAGTATCAACCTACTATGTATGGACATTACCTATACGTTTAAGCACCAATCAGAAGATACTCCTATCAACCTTCTATGTAATTGTATAGACATTATTTAGACGTATATTTAAAGTTTAAATAAAATGTAAAGTCGTATATTCGATCAACAAATTGATGACGTGACTTCGGACCAATCAGAAGAGAGAAATGAAAAGTCCCATGGGCCTACAAGTTACACTTTGCTCCCGCTATCCTCTGAAGGCAATATGCGTTTTTCGAATAGGTATGATGAAATAGTTATTTGTGTTACATGGGGGCCAAAGAAAATTTTTGTTCCCCGAGGGCGCTATTTTGAATTCAGAGCGAAGTGAAGGATTCTATAGTAGAATCCCGAGCGTAGCGAGGGGTTCTGAAGTAGAATCCTGAGCGTAGCGAGGAATTCAATATACGCCGCCCGAGAACAAAAAATTTGGCCCCGAGTGACACACACTATTTTTCATCATTACGTATGAGAAAAAGCTAGGAGTATCACTATCAGTATCAACTATCAACCTACTATGTATGGACATTACCTATACGTTTAAGCACCAATCAGAAGATACTCCTATCAACCTTCTATGTAATTGTATAGACATTATTTAGACGTATATTTAAAGTTTAAATAAAATGTAAAGACGTATATCCGATCAAGAAATTGATCACGTGACTTCGGACCAATCAGAACAGAGTAATGCAAAGTCGTATATTCGATTAACAAATTGATGACGTGACTTCGGACCAATCAGAAGAGAGAAATGAAAAGTCCCATGGGCCTACAAGTTACACTTTGCTCCCGCTATCCTCTGAAGGCAATATGCGTTTTTCGAATAGGTATGATGAAAATATATTTTCTTTCTTCTTTCTTTTCTTTCTTTGCTGGGCACAGGCCTCCACTCTAATAGAAGAGAGGGAATTAGAGCTTAGATCCACCACGCTGCTCCAATGCGGGTTGGCGGGCTTTAACGACTATTATAATATTATCCTGATAATTGCATGCTCGAAGGGCTTTCTCCATCAAAAGTCTCGGACATTTCCATACAAAGTGTATGAAGCATGAGAATGAAATACCTATCGTTATTTTAAAAAACGTTCTGTCATCTAATTACCAAGTCATCAGACTAATAAAAAAAACTCAAAAATCAAAATGCTATTGCGCATAAATTTTCTGCAAACTGGTATGTGACCTGTATCTCGCCTGACAAGTCTATTATTTCAAAAACTAGTCGCTTCCTCGTTGTATTTTAGCGATACACCCAATATTGTGATTAAGATTCTCTTTAATAGTCCAGTCAAATAAGATCTGAAATCAAAATTTAGGCACAACTTTGCATTTTTGATATAATGTAGTTTTAATGATACAAAAACAATGTGTAAAGGTTTTCGTGTCTGCAACCCCCGGCAAGGGTTGAAAAAAATATGTCAAAAGTGTTTTTTCGCAATTACTCAGAAACGGTAAAAATTAGACAAAAAAGTTCTAATAAGAATATGTAGAGCTTAAAATTTTACATAAAAAAGCTTCTATGACTTTTTTCCTCCGGTCAAATTTGACCGAGTTAGCGATATATTATGTATATGGAGTATATGGCGCTTGCACCCTAAACTTAAAAACCTCGCTAACTCGGTCAATTTGCCGGGGGTTGCAAGCACAAAAACTTTTACACATTGTTTTTGTATCATTAAAACTACATTATACATATCAAAAATGCAAAGTTGTGCAAACATTTTGATTTTAGATCTTATTTGACTGGACTAATAAATAAAGCAAGCAATCTTATAACAAACAGCAAACGCCAAGCACCCATACCACCTCTGAGACCAGCTCTAGGTGCCAATGGTCCGCAAACCCTCGTGTGGAAACCTGCCTACCTGAGAGTTCTCAAAGTTGTATGAAGTCTGCAAACCCGCTTTTGGTCAACGTGGCGGGCTATCTCAACCCGCTCATTCTGAGAAAAGACCTGTGCTCTTAGTGGACCGCAGGTGTTTTGGGCTGATGATGATGATGAACGTAAAGTGCAATGATCAAAGACTTAGCTATGTAAGTCTTTTTTTATAGGCTAAGCGCTTGGCTTCTATCTGATACCGGCAATTGGTAATGCAGTCTTAAGTGGAATACTCTTTCCTTTTTTTTTCTCTGGGGAGGAGGAAAATCCTCATTGGATACCTCTGGAGTTTTGGAGGCATGCCCGACTCTATTGGGGATTACCAGCAGCCTACGGACTAAAAAACTCCTCCCTCTACTCCGCACAATCTTTCGGGTAAAGCTTGCAGGTACTCTTTCCTAGAAGATGCCTATTCGCTCTTGATTTGAAGGATCCTACAATAATAGTGGAAGGGAAGGATCTGTATACAAAATAACGTACTTAAAACGTTGCAATTACTGTTAGTTAGGTATAGCCTATAGGTTAACTGCGAGCATGAACGCATTAATTGGTTCAAGGAACTGATATTGAGGTCCGTCCGTCGCGGCATTAATAGGAAGAAACCCCACAATCTCATTATGCCGTCTTTCGTCCGGTTTACCGTTTAGACCGTCTAGTCTCCTTTAAATATTACTAATTTATGCTTGCATCGATGTGGAATGTGGATTGATCGAGTCTCCTTTTTCTTTTTTATCCATTAGGCTTACGCTTGACCACATCACACCTGATGGGGAGTGATGATGCGGCCTAAGATGGGACGCGAAACCTTCTCTTGCCTCTCGGAAAGAGAAGGGTTTGTCCATTGTCCACCACGTTGGCCATGTGCGGATTGGCAGTTTCACCCACCTTCGAGAACATAATAAAGAACTCTCGGCGTGGTTTCCTCACGATGTTTTCCTTCACCGTTTGAAACAAGTACCTAATATTTATTTTCTTAAAACGCACATAGCTTCGAAAAGTTTAAGGTGCTGCGTGTCTGGGGACCCGAACACGCAGCAGCATGTAGGAGCATGCAGGAGGTCGGGTGTCTTAACCCATAGGTTTTCAGCGCTTCTATTCAACGTTGGTTTTGTGTTTGTTGGGGGATGAAATCTCGGGAATCAGCTAATAGTACAGAGTTAATTGATAAACATTGTGGTTTAGGTTTGGTTCTTCTCGGTAGGAATGACATAACAAGCCAGTGGTAGATTCACAAAATAATGATGGTTGAAAAGCACTTGTAAAAGTTTATTTGAACACAAAATCTTTTGACTTTGACTTTGACTTTCGATTAGGTTATTTAACGATGGAAGGATATCCTGAGGCATTGTAAAACAAAAATAACGCGTTAAATATTAATATTGTAGGTAATTATTTTGTACCTATATTTGATCAGTTTCAATCAAGCTCATGAGAATAGGCGATCGTCCGCATCACGATAACGTTGCGTCGCGTCGGCCCACATGACCAATTTGAGTCCCTACTCACTGTAATATCCAATGAAATAGTAATATATCGTAACGATAATAGAACTTACATTATATAAGCTCTACAGTCTACAGACTGTTACGAGTTACGATGTATTGCATATATTTTGTTCCGGTTTTAGTGTTCGTGTCTCGTGCGCATCCTTGACAGAATAAGTAGATATATTATTATTTATCAATCAATTAATTATTTATTCATTGTGTCACAGAGACATAACTATTTATATACATGACTTTGATTGTTTGTTTTTATGTTGAAATTACGATATTAAACTATGCAACTTTATAATAGTAGTTTATGCAACTGTCATATAATGAAGGGTATTAAAACACGAGTGTGAGTTTATGAAACGAGCGCAGCGAGTTTCATAATAGTAACGAGTGTTTTAATACCCGTGTTATATGCAGTTGCATACTTACACTACTTTATCTTCACTAATGCAATTTATCAAACAACAAGAGTAAAAGCTGACAATAGTTTATCGCGTACGTGTATTGTCACAGTGAACTTGCCGCCATTAAAATCTAACCAATGAGAGCGCAGCTGCGCGCGCAGGGCCAATCAGGAGCGAGCGCGCGCTGTTCGTTTTTTATTTAATTGGCACAAGATCTTACCAAAGAGTTTTGTGTATGTAAGTTTAGTAGTTTCGACGAAGTTTTCACGTATAACCCAACTGTTTTCAAAAGCCAGCCTAATATCAAAATTTTATACAACTTGTATGAGGATTTTGACATAAGGCTCGCCAGGTTAATTGGTCGCGTTTTATTGATGTTATAATGAGATTTTACGATATCGATGTGGATATTATACCATCATGTGAAATTGCTTAAATTGAGTGTTTTGTTATCTGCGCTTTAACAGTAGTAATTATAAGTCAAGTATTGGAAACATAAGTAGAATGTTATAACATTAGTGTAGATAAAATATCTTTACCTACTTTGAGCTAATACGCATGCACGCTTTTTTGAGTAAGTAAGTAATTAAGTTCTTATTCAGTCAAAAGGGTAAATATTATAATATATAAAACAAGTCTTTAAACTTCATACTCTATGATTGAATTTTTGCATAATTATTACCTAGTAGGTAAGTAGGTAGGTACATTTTAGTTAAATCATTTAACTAAAATGTACCTACCTACTTACCTACCTACTAGGTAATAATTATGCACTAAATTTAACGCGACTACATTTAACTTTAATTTGCGACTACATTTAACTTAAATGTAGTCGCCATCTTGGCAAAAAATTGAAGATCCCAAAATATTATCTTTTATATGCTTCTAGTGACATTGGATGTTATCAGAAAAAATCTGGTTGACGAGTAAGACGCTGTAACAGGAAAAGATAAGCGTTTGAATGTGTCCAATGTATTTTCGTAGCTGATTTCTGGACCTCCAAATAGCACGCAGAACTTCCTTTAGTTTTTCTTTTGTTTGATAGAGCCTAGGGGTAAGTGGAATATTTAATATAATTATATAATTTTTTTATGGCTCACAGAGCTGCTATTGACCTAAAATCTATTAAACACGACTCGTGAGGAAATCAGCATGCCAAAGAGTTGTTATCCATAATGTTTTAGAGGTGTGTAAAGTCTGTACAAACAGCGTTATAGCGCGGTATATATAGCGCGGTAGCGCAGCTTGAAGTAAGTACAGTCTGTTCCAATTCCGATCACGTAATCTCATCTGCAATAGGGATGATGACAACTCAATCAAATCAGCAACTCTTTATCAAACTTAAAAACGCACTTCTAGTATGGAAGTTGTATGAAATTCACAGTTGTGACGTCATAAAATTTCAACGCACTTTTTTTTCTTTATTCTATATTTTAAAATGGTTATCAAACTTAAAACTAACCGAGGTGAATTTAAGGTCTTTTGGAAGACCCTCTGTAGTCTGTATAATAGGCAGTTAGAAATAATTTATTTTTGATATAGGCGTCATCCCTATTCGACCAATAATGATGGGAATATCGAGAAACTTGTCGTCTTTCAATACTCCCATTACTATTGGTCAAGTAGGAGATATATGATGACGTGATCAGACGCTATAAAGAAGTTGAAAAAAATAAACTCATCTATATTGGAACAGACTATAGGTACCTATGCGTGTAAATTGGGTATTTGACAAATAGTCAAATCAGCAACTTTTTTTCAAATGTTAAAACGCGTCAAAGCATGGGATTTATATGAAATTCTGAAATGTGACGTCATTAAAGTTCGATGCACTTTTTAGGGTTCCGTAGCCAAATTTGGCAAAAACGGAACCCTTATAGATTCGTCATGTCTGTCTGTCCGTCCGTATGTCACAGCCACTTTTTTCCGAAACTATAAGAACTATACTGTTGAAACCTGTGGTTGAAACTTGGTAAGTAGATGTATTATGTGAACCGCATTAAGATTTTCACACAAAAATAGAAAAAAAACAATAAATTTTGGGGGTCCCCACTCCCCATACTTAGAACTGAAACTCAAAAATTTTTTTTTCATCAAACCCATACGTGTGGGGTATCTATGGATAGGTCTTCAAAAATGATATTGAGGTTTCTAATATTTTTCTAAACTGAATAGTTTGCGCGAGAGACACTTCTAAAGTGGTAAAATGTGTGTGTCCCCCCCTGTAACTTCTAAAATAAGAGAATGAGAAAACTAAAAAAATATATGATGTACATTACCATGCAAACTTCCACCGAAAATTGGTTTGAACGAGATCTAGTAAGTAGTTTTTTTTTTAATAATTTAAAACTTAACTTAATAATTTATAACTCGCGCACCGAGGGTTCCGTACAAACCTGTACGGAACCCTCGGTGCGCGAGTCCGACCTGCACTTGGCCGGTTTTTTACTTTAATCGATTGTTTAAAATGGTTATTCAACATAAAAATATCAGGGGACGTGGATAAGACTTCCCCTATTTAAAATAATCTCTAAAAAATAATTTACTTATTTAAATAGTACAGTCAAAATGAGTTAAGCAACGTTGACCCGAGTCAGAAACTGGATGAATGACGAGTTTAGACTCTTTACCGGACCTGAGATTTGCCTAGTAAAATCTAGAAGCGTGCCTAGGATATCGAGTCACCCATTTACATAATTTATTTACATTATGAATTAAGTAGATTGTAATTTTCCTTTAAATATCAATTAATTTTTCTGATTTTTGTTATTTGTGGATACTAGGACCGTGAGAAACTTCGCGAATAATATTATTATCTTGGTACCTATACCATTATATTGACCTTGAGGTTATTTTTCAAAAAATATTAACGTACCTAAGTAGGTAGGTACTTGGATAGTCTAGACTCTAGGCATTCAGCCTCGTGTCATATGTCGGAACTTCGCATGTTCAATCCTCGGGCAAGCATTTTGTCAGAGTTGGTAAACGGTGAAGGAAAACACCGGTGGAGGGGGAAACAGATTTTGAGTCTCAGGGGGTCTACTCTCGTTCTCTAAAACGAAACTTCGCAAACAAACGAACGAAATTTCGTTAACTCCTCTCCTACATAATATTATCTCTATGCTTCTCTCTATTTCGTTTTCGTACACGCAGACGAAGTACGGATCCATAGAAAATTTTCGTGACCGATTGGATTGAACGATTTTGTGTGGGTCTAATAACCGACTAATTACGTTCGTTTGCGAAGTTTCGTTTGAGAGAAAGAGAGTAGACCCCCAGGATTTACGAGGAAGAGTAGTTATTATTATTGTACAATTTTTATCTATTAATATATAGAAAGGCATAGAACAGGGCCATTCAACTAGTTAGGTACTTAAGTACAGTTCGCGCGCGAGTTGAATGCAGAGTAAATGTATAGTGTCACCATACATTTCATTCAACAACATTCAACTCGAGCGCGAACTATACCTAGTCCGTCAAACTAATCTTGCCCGGTGGCCAAAATTGGAACTAATTTTTATGCATGTGATTATTTTATTTTTAGCTAGCTGATGCCCACGACTTCGTCCGCGTGGTTTAAGTTTTTTTGATTTCCGCGGGAACACCGACATGCGATTGCGACATGCTCGCGTTGTTACGAAGACAAAAGGTCTTAAATATAAATATACCTACTACATTCGTAATTAAACTTTAATACTTATATTTTTTTTATTATTAAAAAAAATCAATTTTTTTTTTTTAAATATTAGTTTTCACTTCTATCAGCAATTTTTTTCTGTATAAGCAACATAGATACAGAACCTCCTTTAGGTATTTTAGGTCGGCCAAAAATGAAAGGAAAATTCGAAAACCGGCCACGAGCAATGCAGGGTTCATTTTACATATAAGTTGGTCGCTGTTACTCGTTAACTTGACTATTAGTAACATTCCTAAATTTTTTCAAACGCTCCCTGAATCGAAACATGGTTTTTCCACATTCATAATATTTTTGAACGACCTATCCAACGACACCCCACACCATGGGATAGGCCAGAAAAAAAATCATCCCCACTTTATGTGTTGGGGAGAAACTTACCCAAAATTTTCTTTTTTTTTTTTCAAAATTTTTTTTAACACTTTTTCGGCGTGATTAATATAGTATACCCACGCCAAATTACAGTTTTCTAGTACTATCAGATCAGCCTCTGAAGTGTGAGCTAAGCCACGGACGGACGGACGGACATGGCGAAACTATAGAATATCTCAGTAGAACTGTTTTCCGAACCGGTGGTAGAGTCGTAACGTATCACAAGTTGTCCTACGTGAAATAAATAAATCATTTATCATTTATAAGGGTTCCTTGTTGACTACGGAACCCTAAAAAACGCGCTACATTGAGAGTCGGTTATAAAAAATAATACTCACCGCGATCAGTTAAAACAAAACTTCTGAACTTGCAATTCCTGTTCTTAAAAAAAATTACACTTTTTTTTAATGGTAATACATCAAGCACTGGTCACTCAATCCAAAGCGGTCAACCCGGCCGGCAACCGCTATGTCTTCCGCACAACTGAAGCGCCACAATACATTAGCCTTCACTCGGGTTTGCTTCACTGTGAAACGATACTCGTGACATCGATACAATAGTATGGATGTATTGGTTTCGAATATCCATTTTTGGAAGCCCTATAGGTACAAAAAAGTCCCATTAGCTTAACCTTCTCGTACTTATCAAGTTACTAGCTGATGCCCGCGACTCCGTCTGTGTGGATTGAGGAGTTTTTGGTTCCCGCGAGAACTCTTTAATTTTTGGGATAAAAAATTAAAGAGTATACTTCGTCCGCGTGGTTTAAGTTTTTTGATTCCCGCGGGAACTGCTTAATTTTCCGGAATAAACTCTCCAGGTCCTCAACTATATCCATTCCAAAAATCACGTCAGTCCGTTGCTTCGTTGCGGCGTGATTGAAGGACAAACCAATAAACCAACAAACAAACATACTTTCGCATTTATAATATTACTTAGTATGATATTCTACTACAACTTAGCCCTTGACTGCGATCTCATCTGATGGTAACCCGCTACTATCATATATATTCAGAGTGCATCATAAGTTCAATATACGTATTAGTACGTAGGTACGTATATACATACGTAGTAGCGGGTTAGGGGTACGGCAGTTATATTAAACCTATACCTACGCCTAGAATCGCTTTCTACAATTTATGTCAATGCTTTCTACATGGCATCGTACCGGGACGCTACATCGCTATTCGCTTGGCGGTACGTCTTTGCCGGTAGGGTGTAACTAGCCACGGCCTAAGCCTCCCACCAGACCAGACCAGACCAGAGAACATTCTGAAATTATAAATTCCCAAATCGACCCTGCAGGGAATCGAACCCGGGACCTCCCGCGATCAGAACAAAGCGCTCACCACTGCGCCAGGGAGATTGTCAGGTAAGCATGAACTTACTTTTATCTACTTCTACGCTCATAGTTATCATAAAATTCTTATTATGTATGAAATCATAAATTGTAGCCTAATGGCATAGATTATTCACGCACATTTAAAATATTTAAAAAATAAATATTTAAATATACCTAGTATCGATTTCATACCAAATTGATGTTTTATACTACCTACTAATATCGCATGATTTAGAACTTGAAGTTTCGTAATGCGTTAGTCATGTATACATTAAGCAAGTACATAAGTAGGTACTTACATCATTAATGAATATAACTGTCGCCTCTATAATGAAGGCCATTAATGTATCTAATACCATAGAATAGGTAGCTAGTAGGCCTGTCTACCTAGCACCTAATTATCGAATTACTAGTATCGAATTATACTAATAATAATAAATAATTTACGCAAAAAATACTCAGCGATGCCGTTCTTTTATCAGTTGTTGCTCAAATTGGCAACACACTTAAAAATAACATTCGGGAACCAAAAAAAGGGACATAATTTTGCGAACATGTATTTTGTTAAAATAACATAATATTGAAAAAACTAGAAATTTAATTCGCTATAATCTGCCACAGAAGGTAAATCTATGTGGTACAGTGCGTATCTTGTACTTGGAGCCCGCGATATTCTCCACACCACATAAATCTTCCAAAACACCCTCAACCACCGACGTCCGACATAATATATTGTACCTACGGTAGGTACAATATAATATGTCGGTGCCCTCAACGTACGTTTCACTCTAACACCGGAGCATCTTCAGGAGATGTTGACTCTACAATGCACGATTGTGAAGTCTTCACAATACTTTTAGGTGTATTTTTTGCCATCAGATTCTGGTAGACCCATAGTTACGTCGATCCGTTGCTTTTGCGTCGTGCCTGATTGAAGGACAAACTAACAAAAACCCAAAAACCACACTTTCGCATTTATAATATTATTGACCGAGCGAAGCGCTTGTCCGTCCGTCCGTCTGTCCGGTCGTCTGTCAGAGCCTTATAACTTCTGAATTACTGAACGTAGGTAATTACTTCAAATTTAAATATTTTATTATGTAAACCGATGGCCTCCCGCCGAATATGGCTTAAAAAGTTATAAAAATCTTTATTTCAGGGGGGCTCTCATTTAAGCGAAGCGAAGTAAAATATTTTATATAGCGTTACATTGGGTTGCGGTAGGTATATATATATCATTTTAAAGATAATTAGGAATAGAGTCCAAAAATATATTTTTTTAAATTTTTCCCCTAAAATTAACGAAATGGGGGGCTTTCAAAGTGGAGATTTTCTAACGTCCAAAGTTGACCTCTCAATTTTCTGAAAGGCGGAGCCTGAAACTTGATCAATTATTTGAATTATATCCTGTACTTGAACAACAAATACTAAAATTAGTTAAATATAATAAGGAAACGAAATTATTTTTAATTTTTAATGTGCTTCAGTCATAGAGGTAATATATTATATCTCTATGGCTTCAGCACTTTTAACAGAACTTCACAATGATGTCAACAGATGGCGCTCTGTGATACCGCGAGGTCTCAGTTCGGGGCGAACCACTAGTAGTTTGGCCACGCTGTTTGATGCAGTAAGAAAATGGTAGAATTTGAAAATTAATTTTTTGCATATTACAAACAAAGAGTAAAATTATAATGAACGCATCTGAGAACGTGTCAATTTGACGTACATTACTGTCAGTTGCCATTGACGTGTGATGACATTTGGATGACTTATGTGATTTGACAATTCGCCAGTTCGCCTTCTTTTCGTAGAAAATCGAGTTTTTCTGAATTTCTTGTAAAAATCTTTATAAATATTGTATGAAAAATGGCAACTGTAGCGGAATTACAAAAGAAAGTGAGCGAATTGGAAGCTAAACTAGCCGCTGCGCAAGGAAATGCAAGCCCAGTGCGGCAGAAAATCGATGTTATGTCGTCCGAAGTTGTGGACTCGAATCCATACAGGTATTTTGATCATACGGCAACATATGTTACTGGAATTTGTATTTATTTACAGCTTTAGGATGGCTGTACGTGCATTTAAATATTTGGTAAGTGCTTATGCACTCAGAAATGTTCATTACCTATCTCTTTTTAAAATTTCGGTAAATACCCTAGGGCCTAGCAGATACCATATTGTAAAAGGGCATTTTATTCAAAGTTTCACCGGAGAGTGAATTATTATTCAACTAGCTATTGCCCGCGTCTTCGCTGACGTTAAGTTCTATTTCATACAAATTTCATAGCCCTATTTTACCCCCTAAGGGGTTGAATTTTTAAAAATCCCTTAGCGGATGACTACGTCATAATAGCTATCTGTATGCCTTTCAGCCCGATCCACTGGTTTGAACTGTGTGTTGATAGATAAGTCAGTCAGTCACTTTTCCTTTTATTTATTAAATTTAAGAAGATTTAAGTATTAAATGTTGCCCACGAGTTCGTCTGCGAGGTTTGGTTTTTAATAATCCTGTTCTTTGTGCAGCATATGATACATAGGATCTTTGTTTCATCAAAATTGGTTAAATGGCCATGAAACACTTTCGCATTAAAATTATTAACATTGAAGTAGGTACATAAGTATAATGTTTCATTCACTTTACCTAATCAAATTAAGAAGTTTACTACTTACTTCATTCCTACTACTAAACCAGCAAGAAACTTGGCAGTTGTTCCGTTCAAAAATTCAAAATAAATCTGTTTATGAGCTTTCTTGGTTGAGAATTTTCTTATTACTGTGCATGCATGTTAGATTTAGCAAGTAAACATTACTTTAGTATTTTTCAGTTAGATTTTGTTTGTAACTTTTCAGTCGTCTCATGGCACTGAAGAGAATGGGCATAGTGGAGAACTATGAGAAGATCAGAGAGCTATCAGTGGCGGTGGTGGGGGTGGGGGGCGTGGGCAGTGTCACCGCTGAGATGCTCACCAGGTGTGGGATTGGCAAGGTAAAAATTATATTTACTAGCTGATGCCCGCGACTTCGTCCGTGTGGGTTGAGATTTTTTTGATTCCCGCAAGAACACTTTAATTTTCCAGGATATATTATCTATTCAGGATATATTTTCCTATGCGATATTCCAGACCTATTCTATCTTTGTGCAAAATTTCATCCAGATCCGTTCAGCCGTTGGGGCATGATTGAGTAACAAACATCCACACATCTATACATCCATACATCCATACATCCATCCAAACTTTCGCATGTATAATATTTATTTGATTGTATTTGTTCCAGCTAATCCTATTTGACTACGACAAGGTGGAACTAGCAAATATGAATAGGCTGTTCTTCCAGCCGCACCAGGCAGGCCTGAGCAAAGTGGACGCTGCAGCGGCAACGTTACAGGCCATCAACCCAGACGTAGCCATAGACGCGTACAACTATAACATCACTACTATGGGCAACTTTCAGAAGTTTTGTGACACTATAAGGTTAGTGATTTTCTCTCTTCTTAGGCTACACACAATTGTAAGTTTTATTTAGGTATGTCGTGAGTTACGTATTCCTATGGCGTCATGGCAAAATCACTTTTGTTTCAAGATGCACCACTATTTAACCTTGCACTGCCAGCAAATGATTGTTGTACCAGTGCACAGTCAGCGAATTCCGCGGAATTGCATCACGTTCGAAGAAACGTGACATCAGACCTCACTTTGATTTAAGTACCAAAATATAAGATACTAGCTGATGCCCGCGACTTCGTCCGTGTGGATTGAGGTTTTTCGGTTCCCGCGGGAACTCTTTAATTTTCCGGGATAAAAAGGTAGCCTATGTGCTATTCCAGACTATAATCTATCTCTGTGCCAAATTTCATCCAGATCCGTTCAGCCATTGGAGCGTGATTGAGTAACAAACATCCATACATCCACACATCCATACATCCATACATCCAACCAAACTTTCGCATTTATAATATTTATTTGATAAATTAACTATACAAATACCCGGATAAACTCACGTGTTCTGTCGGAAAAATGCCCAACTAGTTTCGGGGCCCTTATTCTGAATAAATGCCCCGAACGGGTTCGAAACTAGTCGAGCATTTTTCCGACAGAACACGTGAGTTTATCCGGGTATTTGTATAGTTATAATGAATTATTAATGAATATCACTCACGATAGTTTAAACGTTAAAAAGATATAAAATCTAATGATAAATCATTCATTAATTATTCTGTCGTCACATATCGACGCAGAATGTTAGTTATGGTAGCTTAGGTTAGCTTTAGGTCGTCATAATGTGAAACGCTGCGTCCAACATTGATGCAGACATTAGGCTAGGTCATGATGTAAGGATTAATTAATAAATTTAGTAGTAAATTCATCTTCGTTTCCTTCTGTGATCCTTCTGGCTGCCGCTTACGTAACTCACGAATCTGAGTAACGTACGAAATGAAAACAGTCTTGTAAGTATTGGATAGAAGCAGGTGTCACTTTGCGGATGTCCACGATAATGAAGGAACTAGAAGTTTAATTTGTCTGCCAAAAATCTGTTTTGGCAGTTTGGGAGTTCCCGCAGGAACCAAAAAAACATCAATCCATGCGGAAGAAGTCCCAGATATCAGCTAGTCTAGTTATTAATCCTGTAAAATTAAAGAGTTTCTGCAGGAACCAAAAAACATTAATCCACGCAGACGAAGTCGCGGACATCAGCTAGTTATTAATGTTTTTTCGCTCGGCAACTCAAAAAAAAAACAATTACGTGATTGTTTGTAGCACAGGCAGCCTGACCGGCGGGCCGGTGGAGCTGGTGCTGAGTTGTGTGGACAACTTCGAGGCTCGCATGGCCATCAACACGGCGTGCAACGAGCTCGACCAGCGCTGGTTCGAGTCCGGAGTCAGCGAGAACGCCGTGTCTGGACACATACAGTTCATTGTACCCGGGGAGACGGCGTGCTTTGCGGTAACATTGAATATTTTCGACTTTTTAACCGACTTCCAAAAAAGGAGGAGGTTCTCAATTCGGCGCGTGTTTTTTTTTTTTTTTTTTAATGTATGTCGATGCATATCTTATTTGATTGTTTGTCGGGACTACACCCCTCGTCTGCATCGGGGATAGTAGATGGTAGTTATTATAAAAACAACTGTTGTTACCCAAAAATTGGCAAAATAAAATTCATTCATTCGTTCTTCTCCCACTTGCTCAGAAATTTCTTTATCTATAAATATAAGTCATACTAATTATAAATGGGAAAGTGTGTTTGTTTGTTTTTTAAACACGCTTACGCTGCAATAGAGAAACGAATCGGCGTGATTTTTTGCATGGGTATAGTTGTGGAGTGACATAGGCTAATTTTATCCCGGAAAATTGAGGAGTTCTCTTGGAAAAAACCGTCCAAAAAAACGCGGAAGACGATCTTGCACTAAAATGCGTTATATGCACTAAAAATAAATATTTTTTGTCATTTTTTAAACGTCACTATTTGGACATGATGAAATGTAAATACAAGTGATGTTTAACAGTGCGCCCCGCCCCTGGTGGTGGCGTCCAAAATAGACGAGAAGACGTTGAAGAAAGATGGAGTCTGCGCCGCCAGCCTGCCCACTACCATGGGGATCGTTGCTGGATTCTTAGGTATGATTGCTTAGTGAAACTTCTTTGAAAAATCTAGAATTCACATGTTTTTGAAGTGAAAACTTTAGCCGCGTTGAACACTTTTTGCTAGGGGGTAAACTTGTGGATTCGCGTCACCGACACCGACATGCTTCGCGTCGCCGACATGCTCGCGTTATTACGAAGACAAAAGGTCTTGAATATAAATATACTACATTCGTAATTAAACTTTAATGCCTTAGTTTTGGTACTCGGCGGTTGCTCTTTTGAAAAATGTTTTTTTGAAGTTTAATTTCTGTCGTGTGTGAATTGCACACACACTTTTATTGCCTCTAAAAATAATCCATACTAATCTATGCTAGATACTAATATTATAAATGCGAAAATTTGGATGGATGCATGGATGGATGGATGTTTGTTACTCGAAAACGCCAGAATGGCTGAACGGATCTGGATGAAATTTGGCACAGAGATAGTTATTGTATGACTAATTATTTGACGTATTGTATGTTAGTACTTAGTACTATATTTATTATCACTGACATCTGATAATAAACGTATGCGGAACGACCTGGGAACCCACCGCATTATTATCCCAAGAAAACCCCTACCATTATGTGATTAATGGAAAGGAGTCACGACTCACGACCCTCAGCAGTCACCAATGAGGAATACGACGCAGAGAGAGATGTGAGTACATATCTATTTTTGGTTTCAGTTCAGAACACATTGAAGTATTTGCTAAATTTCGGTAACGTCAGTTACTATCTGGGATACAGCGCGCTGACGGATTTCTTCCCCACCATGACTTTGAGGGTAAGAAAAAGATAATTATCAGCTTTTTACGACATTTAGACATTCTTTTAACAGATTAGGCCGCTACCATCTTAGACTGCACCGTCATTAACCGCCAGGGGCCATACTGCCAACGCTTAAGAGGGCGGCGGAGGGTGAATTGTCCATACAAACGTAATACCAATATAATTTATGATTCGAAAATATTTCCACCATATTATGCAATTATTTAGACTGAACTTGTGTTTATTTAGGTCCCTGGATAATAATGTTTTCAAAATACATACTTTCCTAAAATTAAATGTAAGCGCATTGCGTTTTGCATATTTTTACGACATAAATGACATGTTTTCTCCTTATTTGTTTTTACTAATTAATCAGGAACATAGCTTATATTGTCAAGTTACAGAATAACATCACGAACACAACAAGTTTTCATTCGTCATTTTTGGTATTTACGGAACAAAACTAAATTTATAACAAACTAGCTGATGCCCGCGACTTCGTCCGCGTGGATTGAGGTTTTTCGGTTCCCGCGGGAACTCCTTAATTTTCCGGGATAAAAAGTAGCCTTTGTGCTATTCCAGACTATAATCTATCTCTGTGCCAAATTTCATCCAGATCCGTTCAGTAGTTACGGCGTGAAAGCGGAACAAACATACAAACAAACTCACTTTCCCATTTATAATATTATTAGTAAGGATTTGATTCTGAACGCTCATATTGTTATCGCGCTTGCATGCGATCATGTGTCATCAGCCAAATAGAGATAGCAATATACCGGCAAATTTATATTTGCGGGTTAAATAGAAATTGCGAGTGGCGTTCGCCGGCCCCTTAAAGCAATATTACTTAAAATATTTTAATGTCACATACCTTGATGTTTCTAAAATAAGGATTATAATAATTCTAAAACACGAAAGTCAACAATAATGAAACATTATGGCGTTAAGCGTTGGCATTATGGCCCCAGGAGATATTGCAGTCAGGGGTTAAATTGTAGTAGAATAAAAAAGCTAATATAAGACTGCAAGACTGTTAAAGAAGTTGAATATCAAAGAGATGCAGATTGTTACCCGTTGACGTGAACGATAAACCCTTATAAAAGTCAAATGGTTTTATAATTCAAATAAACTTTTACAAGTGCTTTCGAATCGTCGAATGAATCTACCATATTGTATAATAGAGTATTGGGGTTTTCTGACTATAAATTTTCAGTACTAGCCCGGAGTTAGGAAGTTGCGGTGTTTCACCCCCGTGCCTCGGAGAGCACGTTAACCCATCGGTCCCGGTTATTATCACTAACATGATAATAGTAGTTAAAGCCCGCCAACCCGCATCGAAGCATTGTGGTGGGTCTATGCTCTAATTCCCTCTCTCCTATGAGAGTGGAGGCGTGTGCCCAGCTGTGGGACGTTAGTGGGCTGTAGTGGATGTTGTCCGCAGCCGAACCCCCAGTGCGACGACGCGTACTGCAGACAAAGACAGGCGGAGTTCCAGGCTAAGCCGGTGGTGGAGCTCGCCACAGAGGTCACAGAGGACGCCGGCCCCGCACACGAGGAGAACGAGTGGGGTCAGTGACATTGTTATTGCTCTTAAGAAAATGAAAATGAAATGATTTTAACGTTTAAACTATCGTGAGTGATATTCATTTTAAATATCCATACTAATATTATAAATGCGAAAGTGTGTCTGTCTGTCTGTCTGTCTGCTACGCTTTCCCGGCCCATCTTTTCAACCGATTTTGTTGAAATTTGGTTAATTTGGTATAGTCAGTTAGTTAGTTGGTGGAATTATGGTAAGTTTGGGTGCTTATATCCCGGGGAAGGACATAGGCTACTTTTTATCCCGGAAAATGAAGGAGTTCCTGCGGGAACCAAAAAAACCTTAATCCACGTGGACGAAGTCGCGGGAATCATCTAGTACATAATAATCACGTATTATGTCGGAAATGCCCGACTAGTTTCGAACCCGTCCGGGGCCCTTATTTATAAGCCTGTTCGAGCGACGCGGTCGCTGCTTGACTGCGGGTCGCGTACCGTAAAGCTGCGAGGGGTGATGAGGTGGAGGGGAGGTGGTAATACGTCCTGCCCGACGACTGCTGCTGATCGTCTTCACCCCTCCCCTCTCCCCTCGCAGAGAGCTTTACGGTACGCGGCCCGCAGTTAAGTAGCGACCGCGTCGCCAATGTAATTTTATTTAGTTAAGCTTTGAGTTTTGTAAGGCAGATCTTCATGCCCAACTATGTCGCATACGGGCTCCAAAGATTAGTAATCCTCGCCCACGGAGGAATAAGTTGTTCGTGATCCCACATTGTCGCACTGTTGCCCGAACTATGGCACCTATACCACAGTAAACAGATACAACCAGTATGGAAACTACCTAGAAACGTTCGAAACAGCTCACACACAAACATGCGCATCTACGAGACCCATAAGCACGGGTCGCGGTGCCGTCAGTAGTGAGTGCCGCGTCATTACGTGTCGTGGACGCGTGTTTGTGTGAGTGAGCTGTTTCGAGCGTTTCTAGGTAGTTTCCATACTGGTTGTATCTGTTTACTGTGCCTATACCGCGTTCATTGGCGTCATTCAACGCGCTCTTGGACAATAATGCTCAATGGGATCCATTCAATGACAAGTGGACCACATTGGTTCTTGAATTGCTAAGGTACTCTGAGAACATTGAATAACCTTGCTTATTAAATGTTCTCAGAATCACAATATTGCTAATAGCTATAATAAGTATGTCCTTCTTCTTCTCTGTCTTTTTATGTTTGTATTAAAAAGTTAATAATTTAATAATAACCATCTAGTTAGTGTAAGTGGCATTGCCGTTCTGATTAGATGTAAATAAATAAAATAAATAAATGGCTACAGTGTTGCCAGTATTTATGAGCGTTAAAATAATCGAATCTCAGCTTGCACTAGATATTATACTCTATAGATGCTAAAATAAGTGCCGCATCCAAGAATAAGTGCCAAACTATCTTACAATAATAGGAACCACAAATATCATCAAATTTTATTAAAAAAAATAACCTATTAAATAAATAAAACTTTTTTACAGGTATAAGCTTAGTGGATGAGAATTCGCCCGAGGAAGAAACCTCCAACCTCAAACTTGTGGACGGTGTACAGGTAAACAAACACCTTTAATTCATTATTATTTATTACTATTTTAGACGATACTCAATATGTTTATTTCATATAGGACAGGTGTCTCTTATATAAGCTATGTCTTGTTTTGCCTCTACCACTGATTAGGCATGATCATGTTATACTGTGAAAAACCGGCAAGAAGATCTGCTGTTGCTCTTTTCAAAAAGCAAAATGTTACATTTTTTTTTTATCCACTACAAGTTAGCCCTTGACTGCGATCTCACCTGATGGTAAGAGATGATGCAGTCTAAGATGGTAGCGGGCTAACCTGTTGGGGGCATGGCAGTTATATTAAACCCATACCCCTTTTCGGTTTCTACACGGCATCGTACCGGAACGCTAAATCGCTTGGCGGCACGTCTTTGCCGGTAGGGTGGTAACTAGCCACGGCCGAAGCCTCTCACCAGGCCAGACCAGGGAATTTCAGAAATTATAAATTTCCAAACCCTGCCGGGAATCGAACCCGGGACCTCCGCACGTTAAGGCAACAGCGCTCAACACTGCGCCACGGAGGTCGTCAAACTTGTAAAATGCGTGTCATCTCAGGTGGCGTACAGCATCCCAGTTGACAATGGTACTCCGGAGTCCAGCACGGGCGGCGCGGTGGCAGCATCAGAACTGTCTCTTGAAGAGCTGATGCAGCAGATGAAATCCATGTGAAGTGTGCGGTCACAACCATACAAACAGTAACCATACTATTCTCTGTCCAATCATTTATTTTACTTTTGGCAGCTTTTTTTTTTTTTTTTAATGTATAGGCCAGCGCTTGGCTGCAATCAGACTTGCTTACAAGTGGTGATGCAGCCTAAGGTGGAGCGCGCTTGCCTAGAAGATGCCTATTCACTCTTGATTTGAAGGTACCTATATTAAAAGAGGAGGAGAAAACGGAAGCCGGAAGGGCATTCCAAGCCCAAGCCAGTCAATGATGTTCTAATGCGTTACTGATTCGATTTTTAATAACAACGACTTCTTTTTTAACCGATTTGACACATTGATATTTATCTTTGCTCAACATTTTCTATTGTTTCATAAACATACCCAATGTATGTATTAAAATAAATCATTTATGTAAAACAGTACAGTAAATGTACATGAATCAGTCAGGTTACAGAGACCATCCATCGCCAAAGATGTGTGGTGCAAGCAGTGGCGTGCACCGGGTTTGAAGCTAGGGTAGGTATTAGGTAGTCAAAATACCTATTTACTGGCTGTCATGATAAAAATGAGTTTATATAATTTTATTACAGTGCTTCACACACGAGGAAAGTTTCTAAACTTACATACATATCAAAAATTTTCGGAACCGGCAGGATTTGAACCTGCGTCTCTCTGGGAATCGCGCCCTAAGCGCCTGGACCACTCGGCCACGGTTAAAAGACTGGATTAAACATGCATATCTCAAATTTCGTCACTGGCAGGTAAGGGAACCGTGGCCGAGTGGTCCAGGCGCTCAGGGCGCGATTCCCAGAGAGACGCAGGTTCAAATCCTGCCGGTTCCGAAAATTTTTGATATGTATGTAAGTTTATAAAAATGAGTATTGACGTATTTTAATTTGGGTAAGCAATGCTTTTGCGCCTCTATGAACTGCACGCCACTGGGTGCAAGGACAATCAAGAGAGCTTGCGTTGCAGCTTCGTGACCATTTTGAAAAGGAAATTCGTACTGGTAATTACTAGATGAGGATACGAGTTATTTATTGCCTTTTTTTTGTCGATGGTTGGCCCGTCAATAATTATGAAAATTCATAGGCGTGCTTATGTCAAAAGTAGAATAAATGGTTAGAGAGAATATAACATTATAAAGTGTCTGTCTGTCTGGTACGCTTTGACAGCCCATTTTTTCAATCGATTTTCATTGAAATTTGGCACAGACACATCATGTCACATCCCGGGGATATAGGCTACTTTTTATTCCGGAAAATTGAAGAGTTCCTGCGGGATTGAAAGATTCGAATCCGCGCGGAGGAATTCGCGGGCATCAGCTAGTAATATTATAATTGTTTAAAACGCACCTAACGAAAAGGTACAGCGAGGCATGAATAATGCATTAGGTACAATTCCGCGTGACAAACTTAGTGGTACATTCATTACCAACAAATAGATCTTATAAGGGCCTGTGCTGAGAATGTGCTATTGCTTTCGCTCCATTTGAAGTAATTGAGCAAAACAAACAATCCATTAAGAGCATTTATTTAAGGTTAGTATCTTATTTCGTAGCAAGGAAGGTTTTTTTTGTAAAATTAAACTCGTACTTCATTTTTTTTTACCCACAAATATGAGTGAGATATCGCATTCAGAATAAACCAAGTTTTATTTCGAATGCTAAGTTAAGTAGTAAAATGCCCCCGTCCAGTAGATTTTAACAACAAAATTACCAATATCTATTAATTAAGTTTTTTCCCCAAAGGCCCATAATATGGTCCGGCCGCCATCTTGATTTTTCTACAAAACTAATATCGCAATTTGAAACTTTTTACATCTTCAGAGTAGAGTCCTGGGCAATAAAAAAAATTAATAGGTAACAGAGATTTAATTTTATGAAAGAACTGGAAGTTTAATTCGCTATAATCCGCCGCAATTATTGTTCTTTCATTATCATGGACTTCCGCAAAGTAACGTCTGCTTCCAATATAATAATTTTATAACATTCCGATAAATCTTTGCTATGAAATATCTCTGAAACTGGTAATTTAAACACAATAAGTATTCTTCACTAGATCATCTGTCATTGTAGTGATTTTAAAGATTTCTTGATGCGATAGCAATTTTATTAAAATAACAAAATGGCGGCTGACCATTGACTATCTTCCATACTAAACTTTTCCAATCCCTTTACTGTATTTTTGCATTTAATTTTAGAGCTATCATTTTCGAAAGATATTTTCATCATACCTATTCGAAAAACGAATATTGCCTTCAGAGGATAGCGGGAGCAAAATGTATTTTTTAGGCCCATAGGACTTTTCATTTCTCCGTTCTGATTGGTACGCGTTCGTGCTTTAGTGATAGGAGTATCTTCTGGTTGGTCCGCGTTCGTGCTTCTGATTGGTGCTTAAACGTATAGGTAATGTCCATACATAGTAGGTTGATACTCCTAGCTTTTTCTCATACGTAATGATGAAAAATAGTGTGTCACTCGGGGCCAAAATTTTTGTTCTCGGGCGGCGTATATTGAATTCCTCGCTACGCTCAGGATTCTACTTTAGAATCCTTCACTTCGCTCTGAATTCAAAATAGCGCCCTCGGGGAACAAAAATTTTCTTTGGTCCCATATAACACAAATAACTATTGCTTCGAAACAAATATTATGGTCTGCACCTTACTCAATACTAGCCCCCCGATTGTGTAAGAAAATTGTAATCGTAAACGTTTGTCAAACGTATAATTCTAACTATTTAAGGAGTTCATAGATGCCTGCACGTCAAAAAGCATGTATGAACTCCTTAAACAGTTAGAGTAATAGATTATAAGTTCTCAAATGTTTACGATTTTCTTAGACATTTGAAACCTGATTTTTTTACCCTGTATATTTATATTTATATGTAAGCGCCAATTTCAAAAAAAGTATAACAACAAGTAAATAGAATTCATTCCGCAGCTAAATGATATATATATGCAAAAGTATTTAATTTAAAAAATGTATAACAGCAAATGTGCTTCTATATAGGTTATATACGTGCTATAGTGTTGTGAAAAGCTTATTTAGCTTTCGTACGAGTGAAATATCGATATGTCGTTTTAAGTTTTATCGTTTTAAGTTTTAGGCAAAGAAATTTTATTTTTTAATTTTCGTTTGTTACTTTATTTTTTAGTGTAATGCGATCTAAGTAATAATGGGAAAGTCTGTGACTTTATCAACTGTCACCCAAAAATTACTATTACCTAATACCTACAAATTTATTTTTTGTCTTATTACTAAATCTATTTAAAATATTTCGAATTAAAATACTGTTATGTAATACGAATATTAAAATTATTATGCTTGAGATTTCCAGAATATAATATTTGTTATTCTACATCCGAACATATTTTATCACAAAATTATAAATTATTTAAAAGTCTACAATAAAAACACCACAAAATATACATCTTTTTATTCATATCTTTTATATGTATAAATCGGGCTGGATAATGTCAAAAGTTTATTACTTAAAATGGAAAATGTACTTTTTGGTATTTATTTAAAGTAAAAAAAAAACATTCCAAAAAAATCACCAAACCCCTATGAAAAATTAGTTACATTCCAGTCTCAATAATATTATAATTTGTGAAACAAAGCCATTTAGAAAACGCTAGATAGTAAGTTGTATCATGTATGTAAGTAGTTAATTTTTTTTACAAATTATAATAAATTACATTTTATAATATGTACTCAATATTAATATAGTTACCTATTTATTTTATTGTTGTTAGTGCTAAGTAAATGGGATATCGTGCTGTTTTTAATATTATACGAATTTTATATAAATTAAATATCTTCTGTGAGAAGTGTGTTTTTCATTATTTCGGTGACATTTTTGAGTTTCGATGTTATTTTCTTGTCAGGCGGCGGCAGGGTGTGCTAAAAATATAAAATTACAATCATTTTAATAATTAATTCATTATTCAAAGTTACATTAAAAGCATTGGATGTTACAAAAGTTTGCTAAGTGAACTAATTATTTTAGGTTTTTGTTGACGATAAGTATCTACAAAAACTCAAACCTGAACCTGAAAAACTTTTACTCAAGTAAGTATATGTTATAGTATAATGCCAAAATGCCGTCACATCGCGATTTGTTTAGGGGCCTAGGTAAGGTTGCTATCTCTAAAGTCCGTCAACCAGGACAAAAAGCTTGAAAACCCCGGATTTTGGAGCTTCTAACCCGGACATGTCAACAGTAGGTACTTAGTTAGTTTGTGATAAAAATGAAAGAAATGCCGTTCCCTCGGTGACGCGGAACATACCGACGTCACAGCCTCCAGCACCTGCCTAGCGCGGGCCACCTGGCGCGCCTCCACGCCGCTGCTCTCCGCCACTTGGAGCGCGAGGCTCGACTCTGAGCTGCCTTCCACTACGCGGTACAAGAACACCGGCTCGCTGTCTTGAATCATGTACTCGAACCTCTGACGAATGATAGAGGAGCATCGATTTGACTTGCTCCAGCAATGCTAAGGACAGCGGTTACTTATGGACCCGTTGATATAATGGTTGTAAATGAATTATTTAAAAAGAGGAACCACCGAATTTCTTTGCTGGTTCTTCTCGGTAGGAATGGCATTTCGAACCAGTAGTAGATTCACTCGACGATTCAAAAGCACTTGTAATAAATTTATTTGAATGAAAAATATGAGTTTGAGTTTGACGTAAGAATAGGGGTTCACAACTTCACAACCTTGTTCCTTCTCCGTTCTACAACAGAACAGCGAGAAGCTGAAGTGTGTAGCTGGAAGCCGCTGGAATCAAGCGGCACAAGACCATATACTGTGGAGGTCCATGCAGGAAACCTTTCAGCAGTGGACATTTATTGGTAGAGACGACGACATCAGGCTCACCATAAAGCGAACAAAATATGTGTTTATTACTGTTGTTTATGACTTTTTATACATCAAAAGTAGAAATAAAAGTAATATTTCTTATATGTGGTATTTTTCTCTACGAACCCTTGCATTCCGACTTTTTTTCTCGTAAGTGCATGTTGGGGTAAACGAAAAATTAGCCGGCAACGACATCTCTCTCTCTCTCATCGCGAGATATCTCGTTGTGCGCATGCTAAGCAGGACTCACCATGAACCGGACAACCCGCGTGTCCACAATGTACTCTTGCACGTTGAGGAAATGCGTGGACAGAAGCACGTGCGGGCAGGCGGTTCCGCGGAACAGCAGCGTGTTGAGGCACGCGGCCAGTAATGCGAGCCCATCCGTCTCCGACGTGCCTTTGCCAAACTCGTCCACTAGGATCAGGGAATTGCTGGACGATTCCCGCACTGATAGCGCCATCTTGGACAAAATTATTCATCGCTGACAGATGCTTACATGCATCTTCAAAATTGCATGGTTGCAACTTAGACTGCAACATCCCCAAAAATTCCCTGAAAGACTGGCCATTCCTGGCTGCAGCATCAAATCAAGGGTCGTTTAATTTCTGAAACGAGCCCAATCATGACTTCACACATTGGGAATCTTCCAGGAGTGCCATCTTCTTCGGTCCAGGCACGGATATATTTTACGGTAGAGCCATGAAATGGCTTCATTTCTCTAGGCTGAGGCTTTAAGCTTAGAGAGCCGAAATTGGAGTGGCATTGCGAAAGGGGTGGTGCCAGAAGGAGGGAACGGACGGCAGATGTAAATGGTGACAGTTCTGAAAAGAGCGTAGTGAAATAGGTACCTAAGGAGTTATGAAAACCACTTTAGATCTCTTCCGGAATCAGGAGTTCTGAATAGATCCTATGAGTAAAATCTGATATGTATATTTCCTTTAGAAATTGGAAGACAGGGAAAAATGTGGATTCAAATAGGGATGGTTAGAAAAATAATTTAAGGTCTTAATAAAGAAACTGATGCAACATTAAATAAATAGTTAGGTCTTACCTGTCGCAGATCTATCAGAAAGGCTGACATATGAGCGGCAATACATTCTGTGGACTGAATCCGGGAGTAAATGTGTTCCACTATTCCTATAGTCGCTGATTCGGCCGGGACAAAGCTGCCGATGTGTGCCAAGTACACTATGAGACCTGGATAAAGTTATTCACGTCCAATAATTATATACATGAACTTTTTTGCCAGATATAAAACTACCAAACTCGCTGGAAACCAAGATTGCTAAATCCTATCTCCTAGGAGGAACTGTGAGCTAGTCATCTGAACTGACCAGCATTAGAAGGACCACTAAGGAAAGTACATCACTTTTTTGGTGGTTTTTGTCTTGTGATGTGGTTTTTAGAATTCATTTATACCCTCATAATTTAGATTGGCGGAAACCCCACAGTAGGAAAATGAAGACTTCTTCATTTTCCTTCAATCTGGCGTTTCAGCGGCATAAAACGGCTAGTAGGTATTAAATTGAATTGACTACAGTGTTTCAGAAAGTTTGACTGGTGACTCAAAAAGGCATTCCATATAATTTACGATACGATTTAGACTCTTGTCTAACCTTAACGTCATGTAAAAATGGATGTCTCTAGGCTCAGACTTACCTATCTGTTTCATATAAACAGATTTCCCGCTAGAATTGGGTCCGGTCAAGATCTTGACATAGCCCGCCTCCTGGCTGCACTCGACGTCGTTAGGCACAAAATTATCCATTGTGGTAATGAATAACGGGTGTTTGCCTTGCTGTATGCTTATTACTTTGTCCCTCGTCAGGGTTGGTTTCACGAAGCTGTACTCTTTGCATACTTTCGATATTGTTATCAGGCTGTGGATTGTATTTTTGAAAAGATATTATGATGTGAGTAATGTCTCTATGTTTGAATTGTCGTCTTCAACCGATAAACATTGGACATGTACCTATGTATAATACTGATCTCTTGCAAAGGCTTCCACACAGGCTGCGGTTTTGCGCCGCCTGGATCCATTGGCTTCATGCAACTCGCTTGAAATCATCTGTCTATCTACTAGGTGTTATGACAACGTCGCCCTTTTCGGTTCTTGGTCCCTTTTCCAGCACTTTGGGACCCCAACGTCTATTAATGGTCGATGCAGATAGGTTCCAAGTACCATGGTACTTGGAACCTATCTGCATCGACCATTGCCAGCTGCCACTATTCCGTCTTTCAACCCGTTGAGCTCTTTTGATGTCGGTTTCTATATCTAAATCTTCTTCGGCGAATTAGGTGTATAAGATTTTGAAATGTGACGTCACGAAACTTAGGACCCCTCCCACCCCCCTTAACGCGTGACGTACTTTATGGATGATCCCTTGCGCGAAAAAGAAATATAATATGTTCTAATTAAACCTTGTTTGAAGGTAGTAAACTCTTACTGTGGGGTGTTGTTCTTTGTGGTTGATAAAATGATAGATATAATGATACTTAAAGTGGACTGTATTTGCTGATAAATGATATGATGATAAATGATAATGATAATTGATATTAAATGATAATTGATTGATTGATTTGGAGTACTATCCGCGCGGACGATCAAACCGTACTGAGTTTACCGCACTGTCCTCCTTAACGTGAGGCAGTTGCGTAAACTGCTGATTACGCGGTGTTCGGTTACACGCAGTGTCCCGAACATGCTCCCGACCGCGAGATGAGGGGTGTAATGATACAGAAAATAAAATTAATATGATAATGGAGATGAAAAAGCAATTAACAAAAAGCATGAATTGATGATACATTTTAACTTATGATTATATTGATCTATATTATAATATTACGCCACTTAAAGTTACAAATAGTCTTAAAGTCTCTAACACTTTTTATTTTTATTGACAAAACCGAATGCACTTTTTATAATTTTCACTATGCTATAAATTGTCCTTCACTTTATTTTCACTTTATTTTCACTTTAATCACTTCACTTATATCACTCGACATCGTTCGACGGGGCGGGGGCGAGGTAAGGAGACACTCGGAAGCGCCTTCGCCTCCTCCACCAGACGACTCCTCCCAGGGTCACAGCTGCCGCCAATAGTCCGTAGCCGTTGATACTTATATTGATGCAGGTTATGTTCTGATAGTAGTCTGATAGTTATGTTTATTGATAGTTAAATGTTGTTTTGAAATTGAATCTTTTGTTCGTTTTAACCGCTTCCACTACTGGATTTTGATTGTTCTATGTTTTCCTTTGTTTGATGTAACGGTAATATTGCTAACTTAGCCACTGGTCGTTTTATGAAACCATTATTGGTCTTTAAAGTCACTACTCTGACAAGTCCATCCTGTCCTGGATGTACTTCTGTAACACGACCCATCGCCCATTTCCCTGCTGGTAAATTATCGTCTTTGATTATCACTACGTCACCTGTTTTGATATTTTCCTGTCTTTTGAGCCATTTGCTCCGAGCTGATACCTCCTAACATGATATTTGAGTAAACGTCCGCTCCAAATAGCAAGTCTATCGGTCTACTGCTATAAAATTCCGGGTCTGCTAAATTGATATTCTGTATGTAATCCATTAACTGTTTAATGTATTCTTTAATTTTTTGATATAAAGTCTCCGCTTTTTCGTATTGATTTTCTTGAAAATAGGGTAAAGTTTGATCTCCCAATGATAGAAGTTGTTTGTGATTTCCCTGATACTCCGACCAATAACTTTCGAGAATATCGAGCTTGCGAGTATAATAGTTCAGGACAGCTTTTCGCTCCTTTCCATCTTTTTTCATGTTGGTATGCAGCGTCTCCATAGCTGCATACAGCTCAACTTGCGACTCGTAGAAGTATGCCATTGTTTATGCTGATATAAATGCTTTATGAAAAAATAAATAAAAACACCTTACTTGATCTGACGGCTTACTGATACTTGATACTTGTGCTGATATTTGATGGTCTTCTTTCTGATATTGAGGTCACAAAAGGTAATGTTCAAAAATGTTTATTGATGATCGTCACAAATGAACAAACACTTCACTGAGTGTTCTAAGAATGTAAGGAGTCTGTGTCATAGAGTAAAGTAATTAATATAAGTATGATATAAGTAGTCTGTGTTTTGACAACGTACAAAATGGTTGGTCAGAAATAAAGTTTCTAATTAAATTAATAAACCAGTGTTTTAAATACAAACTACAACATGGTGGCAGACTCAGAAAAACAAATAAAAGTGGCACCTCCAGGGCCGTTCAGTTTTGTCGCTGAAGAATGGCCCAAATACAAAACACGTTTTTTACGGTACATGAGCGTGTCCGGCAATGATGGTTGTGCGGACAAAAGTAAAATCGACTGTTTATTGTACTGCATGGGGGAAAAGGCTGAAGACATTATTCTTCAATTCCAAAAGGAATTAATGTACGAAGACTTAGTAAAAAGATTTGATGACTTTTTCTCTCCTAAGAAAAACGTTATTTACGAACGTTTCAAATTCAATTCAAGGGTTCAGAAAGATGGAGAGAAATTTGACGACTTCGTGACAGATCTCCACAAGTTAGCCGAGCATTGCGAATATGGAGTCATAAAAGAGGAGCTAATTAGGGACAGACTGGTCATAGGCATTCAGGACAAGTCGGTCAGCGATAGAATGCTGTTAAAAAGTGAACTAACTTTAGAAAAAGCTACACAGATGGGTAAACAAGCAGAAATTCAAAGAGAAGGGACTAAGGTCATGAGAGAAGAAACTCCAAGAGAAGGAGATAAGGTCACAGATAGAGAAGAGGATATAGTTGAGTTGAATAGAATGAAGGCAGATAGTTTTCATAAGTATAAGAAGAAAGACAAGTGCTGGTTCTGCGGGCTGCAGAGGCATCCTCGGGAGCAGTGTCCAGCTTATAAAGTATCGTGCCATAGGTGCCAGCGCATAGGTCATTTTTCCAAATTATGCAAGTTTAAAAATATAAGGAAGTTAGAGAAGAAAGAAGGCAATGAATATGAGGTGAGCTTTTGTGAGACAAAACAGAATTATTTAATTGATATAGACATTTTTCAAAGTGAAAGATTCATTGACAAAGTGAACTTTTTGATTGATACAGGAGCAGACATAAGTGCCATATCCGAGCAGGTAGCAGTGAGAAGTAAATTAAAGTTAGATAAGTGCAGTGATATAGTGAAGGGACCGGCCGGAACAAGGTTGAAAGTCATAGGAACTGTAATTTTGAAGTTTAAGTATAATGAGAAAACATTTGAAGGTAAGGTATATGTCATTAAAGATTTAAAAACGGCTATTTTAGGTCGGCCTTCAATAGAGTCTATGAAAATTATAAATATTTGTGCAGTTGTTAGTTCTAAAGAGTTAACCAGTAATGTGGGTGTTTCCATTGAAAAAGAATTTCCTAACATCTTCGATGAATTGGGCGTCTTCAAAGATGAATTTCATATTCAGCTGGTGGAGAATCCAAAACATTATGTTCATGCAACACCTAGAAATGTGTCTATTCCATTGCTACCAAAAGTAAAAGCAGAATTAGATAGGTTGCAAAGGTTAGGTATAATAAGCCCAATTGAAGAAGCAACTGATTTTGTATCTCCTATTGTGGTAGTATTTAGAAATGATAAAGTAAGAATTTGTGGGGATTACACGGAAGTTAATAAAAATATTCTTAGGCCTGTATACCCAATTCCAAAGGTGGAAAATACTCTGGCGAAGATCAAAGGAGCAAAATATTTTTCAAAAATTGATGCTACATCGGGGTTTCATCAGATTAAGTTAGATGAATTTTCAAAAAAGCTTACAACTATTATAACACCATTTGGTAGATATGTATATAACCGCTTACCTTTCGGATTAAACTGTGCACCAGAGTATTTCAGCATGAAATTTTCAAATTTATTTAAAGATCTTAAAGTAGCTATACACATGGATGATATTCTCATTTTTGAAGCAACTAAAGAGGAACATGATAGGGTTCTCAAAGAAGTTTTAAAAAGGCTGCATAATGAAGGGCTAACAATTAACAGAATTAAATGTGTGTTTGGAGTCCGAGAGGTGACATACCTGGGCCATTTAATAAATGAAAAGGGAATACAAGTGGATCCGGGAAGGATTGAAGCTATAAATGCATTTAAAACACCTTCAAATAAAAAACAATTACTTCAATTTCTAGGTATGGTAAATTTTGTTGGCAGATTCATTCCAAACCGATCTCACATGTTACAGCCGCTTTATGCTTTGCTTAAGGAAGATCATATGTTTGTCTGGGAAAAGTTGCAAGAAGAGGCTTTTAAAGAGGTGAAGAAAAAACTTAAAGAAGCACCTACTTTGGCGCATTATGATCCAGGTTCAAAAATAATTGTTTCAGCTGATAGTAGTTGTTATGGGTTAGGAGCTGCTTTAATGCATGAAGATAAAGAGGGGAATAAGTCAGTGGTTATGTATGCTAGTAGGACTTTGACAGAAACAGAAAGACATTATGCTCAAATTGAAAAAGAATGTTTAGCTTTAACATGGGCGGCAGAAAAATTTAAAGATTACATAGTAGGGGTACACATAATTCTAGAAACAGATCATAAACCTCTTCTGCAAATTTTGCAAACAAAGCAATTAAATGATTTAAGTCCACGTCTTTTAAGATTGCGTCTCAAACTGACAAAATATAATTATGAAGTAAAATATACACCGGGTAAAGAGTTAGTTGTGGCTGATGCACTTTCAAGACACCCGCTACCCTATTTTCAGGACAGTAAAAATAATTTTAAAGATCAAGAATTACAAATTAATTCATTTATTAGTGAGACTTTACCGAGTGACATGTTAGAAAAAATTAAAATTGAACAAAGTAAATGTGAACTCTGTGTTAACTTGAGACAATTTACAATAAAAGGCTGGCCTAGAAAAAACCAATTAGGAAAATTTAGGGACTATTATCAATATAGAGATAATTTTTCAATAGAAGCCAACCTCCTTTTATTTAATTCAAGAATAGTGATACCTAAGAGCATGCAAGAAGAAATATTGAATAAAATTCATGAGGGTCATTTGGGAATTTCTAAGTGCAGAGAGCGCGCTAAGCAGTCAGTCTGGTGGTTAGGGCTATCTAAACATATAGAAAATAAAGTGAAAACTTGTTGTAAATGCATAGAATTTCATACAAATCATAGAGAAGAAATGATGATAGATCCAGTACCTGACCGCCCATGGCAAAAAGTAGGTATGGATTTGTTTAAGTTTAAAAATAACTGGTACATGGTAATAATAGATTATTATTCAAGATATCTAGAAATCATAAAGTTAAAGGACCTTACCGAAGATACAGTCATACATAAGAGCAAAGAAGTGTTTGCAAGATACGGTGTCCCAGATATAGTGCGGACAGATTGTGGTAGTCAATTCAAAACAAAATTCAATAATTTTGCTAAAGATTATGGGTTTAAGTCCATCACCAGTAGTCCTTATTATTCACAAAGCAATGGATTGGCAGAGTCCGGTGTAAAGATTGCAAAATCATTGCTTTCTAAAAATGAAGACATAAATTTAGCATTGTTAGTGTACAGAAATACTCCATTGGAGTTGGGTTACAGTCCAGCGGAATTAATGTTTAATCGTAAACTTAAAGATAATCTTCCCATAATTCCTAGCAAGCTAAATACTCCTGTAGAAATTTCAAAAAAATTTAGAGATGATCAAATAACAAGAAAGTATAAATCTGCGTTATATTACAATAAAAGGCATAGAGCCTCTAATTTATCTGAGTTAGAAATAAATGATAATGTTTGGGTTACTGATTTAAAAACGTATGGGACAGTGATTAAGAAATGTGAAGAGCCGAGATCTTATATTGTAAGCACAGAGAAGGGAACATTTAGAAGGAATAGGTGGCATTTAATTAAAGCCCCATATTCACCAGGGGTAACACTAGATACTAATGTACCTTTAAATGATGATTGTATTCATGGAAACTTAGATACAAGTCTCTCTGACAGTGAATCATCAGCCAGTGATTTGGAACCTGAGAGTCTTCAAGAAACTAATTCTTCAAAAGATAATTTAGAACAGAATTCTGGCGGTCTGGCACAAAGAAGATCAGAAAGACTTGTAACAAGACCTAAATACTTGCAAGATTATGAATGTTAAAAAGCTATTTCAGAAGCCTTTAAAATGTATCTACAATAATTTTAGATTAGTTAGTATTTGCTCTATTGACATAGTCTTTGTTATAATAAAAGAAAAATTGTGTTTATATTAAAAGGGAAGGATGTTCTAAGAATGTAAGGAGTCTGTGTCATAGAGTAAAGTAATTAATATAAGTATGATATAAGTAGTCTGTGTTTTGACAACGTACAAAATGGTTGGTCAGAAATAAAGTTTCTAATTAAATTAATAAACCAGTGTTTTAAATACAAACTACAACACTGAGTTCACTGATTCACCCCGAGACAAAGTCCGAGGTCCCGTTCAATAACGGTAGGCTCGATGGACCAAAAGATGTGGGGTGTTGTTCTTTGTGGTTGATAAAATGATAGATATAATGATACTTAAAGTGGACTGTATTTGCTGATAAATGATATGATGATAAATGATAATGATAATTGATATTAAATGATAATTGATTGATTGATTTGGAGTACTATCCGCGCGGACGATCAAACCGTACTGAGTTTACCGCACTGTCCTCCTTAACGTGAGGCAGTTGCGTAAACTGCTGATTACGCGGTGTTCGGTTACACGCAGTGTCCCGAACACTTACCAATCCAGCTCAGCGCAGATGTCAATGGCGGCCGCCAGGGTGTGCAAGTTCTCCAGTATAGTGGAAGTGAGTCGCATCATTATGCGCGTCTCGTGTGCCACTATCTCAGGGTATGTGTCCCCTATCATCATATCTAGTTCTAGAACAGGCATTTAGTTTAGTTTTAACTTAGTAGACGTTTTTTCTCTATTAATTATTTTTAGTACGCTACCTATAGTTACCTTCACATCCTTTGCTTTTGTAGTGTATGTAGTCATTGTTTTGAAACTGCAAAATTAATAAGTTGTGTGATTCCAATTCTAAACAGTAAAAAACTAGATATTAAGATTAAGATATAAGTATCTTGTTTTTTAAAAAGAGTATTCTGCTGAGTTTCTTGCCGTCTCTTCTCAGTAGAATCTGCTTTACGATCCGTAGTGGTAGAGTCAACACATGAAGTAACATAAGAGACACGTAGGCCTATGTCCTACAATCTAAGTACATGTCATAAATAAATTATTGAATACTGAGTAAGTGTATAATTTTATTTTCATCCCACCATCTCGGAAAGAGTATTTTTACTCTTCGATATCTGAAGGTAAAAGCCGTTATTATCCTCTAGAGGATAAAGTAAATTGAATTTAGAACATCGTGTGCACGTTAGTAAATATCACTCGTCTATGAAGTTTGTGAATTCAAAACATCATTAAAACCTATTTACTTGTACCTCTATGGTGCCGAATTTCCATACAATCGTTTTTAATTTGTTAAAAACTCACACTCGTAACCTTCTTGGTGTACTTTTTTAATTTGCTTTGCGCGCACCATTTTTTTTCAAGTCATATTGTTTAAAATTAAAACCGATTAAAAACAAGAAAATTGAAAATAAGTGAAAAACCTAAAATGAGTGATTCTAGTGACGAAGAAATTAACAGAATTTAATTTAATCTTGTGATTTTTTTTGCATTTAGTCATTTCCTCGCTGAGGTGGGATGAAAAGTTACGTGTTGCACTCGAGTGAAAAGATTTTTCACCTCGTGCTCTTTTGATTCCCTCGCTGACGCTCAGGATTCTAATTTTTGAATCTATCCTTCGCTTGCTCGGTCATCAAAATTGAGCACGCGGTTAAAAATCAACTTTTCACTCTTGTATAACAAATAACCACCGAGTTTCTTGCTGGCTCTTCTCGGTAGGAATGGCATTCCGAACCAGCGGTAGATTCATATTATAACGATTCAAAAGCGCTTGTAAAAGCTTATTTGAATAAAAACATTTGAATTTTGAATTTTGAATTTTAACTATTTTATATCAAAATAATAAGTAATAAGTATAGGTACGTTGTTGTAGTTTTGTACAGAATTTCTTACTCGTTCTTCTCGGTAGAGATGGCATTCCGTGGTGTCGTGGCCGTGGACCAGATGATATATTCACTTGACGATTCAAAAGTACCTAAGTACCTACTTGTAAAAGTTTATTTAAATAAAAAACATTTGAATTGAATTCGAATTTGTACGTTGTACATTTTTGTACAGGTTTTCTGTCATTTACTCATCAGGTATGCAATATACCTACCTTATCCTTCGATTAAAAGCTAGAGAAATTACCATAAACTTCATATTAGGGAGTTCTTTCTGCTCCATGGTGAGGTTATCGGCCCAGGCCTTAACACCGAGCAAGTAGCCAAGGTGTGGCATGTACAGCATAGCACACTCCTCTATGAACGGCGGCAGACGCTCCAATTCAACTCGCGCTGTTTCCGACATCAGCCCGTGGAGACTGGCCATCGTTTGCTTCTCTACAAGTTGTAAAAAGTAACCACTAACGAGAACAAATATTCAAAAGAGTTCAGAAAATCGATTTTATCTTTGTCCGCTTCATATTATTATATACATCTAGGTACACGAACTGGGCCCATAACCTGTTTTCTAGGGGAGCCTACGTGTTTCAGTTACGGGTAGGTTGCAAAAATTGTATGTGTGATGGGGCTTGGGATTTGTATCTACGTGCATGTGTGTGTGTGTTTATGGGCGTGAATCAATAATAGACAACTCACTCAAATCTAGATCGTGGTCTACGCCAGCTTTAACTGTAAACTTCCCTTCTGATTTCGATAGATCGAAATCGATTATCCTATTCATGTATAGCGCCATCTATAAATTTATATTGTACTGGTTAGTACTTTCAATATTTTGATAACCATATTAAGGGAATTCACTACAAAAAACTTAATATAAGCAGTGCCTCTTGCGTATCTCAGCTCAGTGGGCATACTTACAATTTAGTTTTATGCTTTGTATAGTCACACAAATAAGTACGTTGCATGATATTTCCATGCCATCGCCATCTACCTTTATCACAGGGATTTAGTGCTTATAATGTAATTTTAAAATCTTAGTGAGTACAATGTAATTTTATTTAGTAACCAAGGTTCATCATTATTATCATTATCATCACCACCGTTATGCTCACTATTTCAGCCCACCATTGATTATATTAGAGGTGTCTTTTCAGAATAAGAAGGAGTTTGGCCATAGTCCACCACGCTTGTCAGGTTACCCAATACATATAGAAGGACGACAATATTTAAGTAGGTACATGACTATTGAGTTACGCAAAAAGCTTTTAGTTTATAGACAGAAAAAAATTATATTTTAAACATTTGACCCACGTTACTGACCTCATATAACTTCTCAGTATCATAATTGGCTAACCGCTCCAGATATTCATTCTGTCCTGCGTTTTCACAGAGCTCAGATATCAGAACCACATTGTAGAGTGTCTGGTATGACAACAATCAATTTCAAAAACCAAGAAATAAAGGTTTGAACGGATGTTTGGGAAGAAACTTAGGAAACACGATTAAAATAATTGTGTTGGTATTATGGTAGGGGAGCCCAAGCGGGGATTTCGGGATTTACTAAAGCGCGGCAGATTAATATACAGGGGGATACCTTGTACCCGGTTAAGTACCTCCACAAAACATGAGGCCCATATATAAGGCCGCCCGTGAAGGATACAGGATCAGATTAGTAAAAAAAAATTGACCATCAGAAATTCTCGAGCGCGTCAGATTAAGGTAGGGTGAGTTAATTACATCCTAAAAAGTGTATATTCCACTAATCTGACAATTTGAGAGTGACGTAAAAAAAGGGGAGGGCAACAAAGTTGTAAAAAAAAACGTCATCTCGACATTCTCGAGCGTAGCTAAATTTTTTTTTATTTTGAAGGAAATAATTCAAGAATAATGAAAAATATATAATCTGACGATTTCCGCAAGCCGAAATAGCAAAAATTCGTCGATAAAGTTAAATGCGTGTAGCTGCGTGATGCCTACATTTCCTTCTCCGCGTTTCTATTCCTCTCTCACTCTTTCTCTATCTATTACTCTCTCACTCCGTCCCCACTCTGGTTTCTGTTGCCATGACGCCATCACAGCTGATCATAAAGACTCATAAAAACAAAATTGTTTTAAGCTTTTTTTTAAGTAATTTTTTTATAAATACATGTATTCTACTAAAAAAGCATACACTTATTTATTTGCTTCCTTATCCTGAGCTTGAAAGTGGTTTTTTTTGAATAACTTTTAACCGGCTTTATCGATCAACTTCAAAAACTAATCCGCCTTTGAGCTTGAAAAACCACGTCGATCGCCACCAAGCTGGTCAAAAGCGGTTGATTCGTTCGAGAGATATCGTGAACGAAAGAAACCCGAAAAAGTGTTTTTTCGGGATTACTCCGAAATTTGTGGCTCGATCAATTAAAATTGCAAAATTACTTATGAGGATGATAAAACTGCGTCGAATTGCGCCAACCGCGTGAAAATTGCTTGATCCATTCAAAAGTTATTGCGGTTTGAAAATTCCAAAAATAGTGTTCTATGAAACTTCTATCAGACTTTCGAGCTGGGAGAGCTCAAATGCATAGAAATATTATTTCTTTGAACTCAGCGAGCTCAAAATATCACATAAATTATATTTTGAGCTCAAAAATGTCATAAGTACAATTTTAAGCACCCAGCAATGGAATTAGCGGGAAGTTGCAGGGATGGCCTTTAAGGTGAACCGTTTTTCTAATTTTTTTTTGTCAGATCAGGCAAATCCCTCTAGATAATCGTCAGATTATGAGACAGTACGTTTAGAACATAAAGATGAACCATATATATCTTAATCTGACGCGCTTGAGTATTTCAAAATGGCGAATTTTTTTTGCACATTATGAAAATGGCCGCGAGTTTGCGTCCCATCGAAATCGTCAGATTAGTGAATGAGAGCTTTTTTTTGGTGCACTTAACACTCCCTTAGAAAATCTGACGCGCTCGATTAATTTTTTTTTTTTTTCATTTTCAACCCTTAAATACAACCACCCCCATCATGCAAACGATCAGATTAACATACGTACATTATTAAAAATACGTAGGACATTGATGTTATCAATATCTGACGCGCTCGAGGATGTCCATGCAACAGTTTTTTTTTACATATTTAAAAATCTATAACCGCTTCCCCCACCGATGTAAAGGTATATATCATATAACATTTTTTTCTTCTTATCATCTAAGCTTTGCATCCCAATAGGTCTCTACGACGCTCGAGTAAATCCCCATTTAGCCTCGTGGGCTCCCCTACTATTATACGTACGTTCAAATTAAAATTAAATTACATCAAAGACATCAAAGTAATACTAACATTATATAGGGACTTCCACTGGTAAGGTTTGGCTGACAAAGCCTTTATTTTTGCTAGGATTCCCTGAAAAAGAAGAACAACTTAATTCCTAATTACTTATTCCCAGAAACAAATAAAATGGAGACAATGAGATCTGTCAAAAATAAATTAAAATTGAACGAGAAGAAATCTGAAAAGAGCTGGAATTAGCTAATTACATTAGTAAAGAAGGCCTTATTGGCTGCCACCACATTGGACTTAAAGACCGTAAGCTGTACCTATGCAATTTCATAAGATCTTAATATTGACATTCTTATCATAACTTCGTTAAGTGAGTTAAAATATAAGCAGGTGTCATTAGCAGGTAGGTACATGTTAAGATGTAGTTCAGACATCGTAGTCTTACATTAACATTCTTGATGAACCTCATGGAAGCGCAAATGTTCCTCAAGATGGCGTCGCTCTGAGGCCGCATGAAGTACGCCACCACGTCCTGACGACGCCTGAGCGTCTCTAGGTCTTTGGTTGGGTGTCGGAGAAGGATCCTAACGAGACATTGAATTTATATTTATTGACATTTTAAACTTAATCTTTACTTCTGACCAGTGATTTTGCCCACTTTAAACTAGTAGTACCTACCTTAGGATGGAGTTTCTGAAAATCTATTCTATGAGTAGTAGAGTATGAGAACATATCCATGCAAAATCTCATGCTTCTAGATACATCGGTTTGGGCTGTTGATTTTAAGTATTTCTCATTTAACAACATTCATCATCATCATGATTTGAGTTTTCATCCGTAAATGCTATGGGCTCTATCTTTAGAGCAAGGATATTTTCGATGTCACCTTCATTCTTTTCTAAATGTGCATTAGAATACGAAAAGTAGGTATAGTCTAAATCTAAATGGCTGAGAGTAATCCTGTGAATAAATGTCTCAAGGTTGATCAAATCACACCCACCTCATTCTCCGATGACCAACTTTTGAGGAGCATTTACTGAAGAGCTGGTAAAGGCTCAAGCCCTCCTTATTACTGCCCTGCACGCCTTTCTTGAAGCCGCTCGGGTGCGATAGAGAGCTGAACACTTGCAAACCCCTGTATGTGTCCTCATCCATTGATACTATATCAGCTCTGGTGGGACCAAAATAATTTGGAAAAAAATACTCATTTAATTGGGAACATGTTCCATATGGAACTAAAATTTTATAAATCTGATTCCTAGATTCTAAGGGATGGATGGGATTTGCGATGGACTTTTGGATGTCACATTGACGGCCACATGTTTCCTCCTACAGGTTATCATCCAAGTTCCTTTGTCGTTGGTTTTTTGGTGTTTCCCCTTGATCCTAATTATTAATTTCATTATTCTTTTTCAGTCTTGAGCTCAACAGTTTTTGTTTTTGCAGAAACTTCTTCTTTTGATTATAAAATCTTATTTCTATCTAGCCCTTCTAAGTTTTAACACACAAATAAATTAGTTTGAAAAGCTCTACTTACAGTGAAATCCTGGTCAAAGCCAGGTATTGTGGTTTTGCATGTAAATCCATGATCAGGTTGGACCAGTTGAGGTCCAGGTATCGCAGCAAAGCACCCAGGGCATGCACGGTTTGTGTTTGGGAGAAGTCTATGACAGTGCGCAGGAAGACTATACGCTCCTCGTCTGAGCAGTTGGCAGGCTCGTGAGGTAGGCTGAGAGAGTGGATGCGACGCTTGCATGCCTCGAAATCTTATGGAGGAAGAGTAAAGGAAAATTTAAAATAAATAATAATAAGTAAAATAAATAATAATAAGTTTTGTCTTGAATTAGAGATCAGAATTTCGTGAACTGGGTATACTTGGGAATCCTCAATTTGCTTAAGAAATGAAGTGCCACAAGACATTGGGCAAGAATGTTGGTGGGCATGAAGATGACAATTATCGGTTTTCGGAGACGAGCATTGTAGTAAGTAATGTATTTTTTCTTGCTAAAAGCGTATTCTCATAACTCTTAAAGACAAAAGTAAAAATAATACTCCATCCCATGAGAACTTGTCCTCGTTATCTCAACCGATGGACGTCCAGTGCATGGATCTCCAAAGAACATTGTCTTGTGACGCTTAATGCTTCTAGCGACTATCGCTGAACGCTGAACTTTCCGGTATAACTTTTATAATAAGTATAATATGAGAAACGACGTTTAACAACATGCGGTTGAGGACATAAGAACAAAACCTCTAGCTTACTGTACTCCTTAGACGAAATGAACACCAGTTTGCACTTAGTGCTCTCATTGGTATCATTGGCCATGACAACTCTTTTGACGGCGCTCACGAAAGTGCCTTGACCCTTCCCGTCCAATATCATCTGGACTGGGTCCACTTGGCTGAAGAGGGACACGAATATCTGGTGTTCTGGAGGACGATCTACTATTTCTTCCAGGATTTGGAGCTGTTGGACAAAATGAGAATTCAATACTTAGTTCCCTTTCAAACGCATACTTAAATAATGTGCAGCATAGACGCAATAATGTAACTATAGTACTGTTTAGATCAAGAGTAACCAACAAATAATTGCTGCAGGAAATCTCAGAAGTATGAACTAAAAAAAATCCCCAATTCAATGATTGGCGTATTTAACAATTTGGATAATAAATTGTCCAGCTAATTTTCGGTCGCAACTACTTCTTTACTTGTAAAACTGTAGGTTATGGGCCTTATTGCTAGATACTGTGGCCGAATCTGTTTAACGAAATGAAATTACAGCTCTATAAATATTGTTGCGCCTTTGCCCAGGGAGTATTATGAAAGGGATAATAATATAAATAGAGCTGTCATTTTAGTTAAGATATGGTAGGTATATACAAAAGAATTGGGCTCAAATCTCAATGTCTTTTGCTATCTTTTATCTAAGTTTTTGTTTTATGATAGTAAAAATCTAACCTCTCCAGTTTGCAAAGTGTAACAAGCGGCTCCCAATCTCCCAGATCTGCAGCATACTGTCAGGAGACGCTGGAATATGCGAAGTTGCGAACCTTATCAAATGTTTCATATCAACCCTTAAAAGTTTCATTCATCATACTTCAACCCATTGCCGACTCACTAGAGTCTTCCCTCAGACTGAGAAGGGGTTGGCCGTAGACCATCACGCTGGCCAAGTACGGATTGGCAGACTTTAGACACGTTCGAGAACGATTTGTAGAATTGTTAGACATGCAGATTTTCTCACACGGAAGTAGGAATATCCTCACGATGTTTCCCATCACCTAAAAGCAACCGATGCTTGAATTGCTTAGATTTAGGAAAATATGGCCACTAAGTGCAAGTATTGGTTCAACCAGTTTAAGAACAAAAAAATGTTCGTTAATAAAACAGTCAATCTATCATTAGTCAATCTTGCATCCTCTAGGCCAGAGTCAGGCTACTGGCTCCATGCCTACCCCTCACCCAATACTGGCACACTGATCGACCCGGAATCATTACGCATTGCCGCTACTCTCCGGCTTGGAGCTGCACTGTGCGTAGCCCACAACTGTGCCTTTTGCGGAGCCCACGTAGATCACCTCGGCCACCACAGACTAACCTGCTCCTCGGGCGCCGGCCGCTTATCACGCCATGCTGCACTTAACGACATCCTAAGAAGGGCGCTCATCAGTGCTAACGTTCCCGCCGCTCTGGAGCCCCAGATCGTGCGGATGCCGTTGATCCCATGGAGAATGGACCGTGCGCTGGTATGGGACGCAACGTGTGCCGATACATTGGCGGCGTCCTATTTACAATCGACCAGCGTACGAGCCGGGGCGGCGGCGGACGCACGAGAGCGCCCAAAGGTAAATAAGTATAGCTGTCTTGGCGCACAATATGAATTTGTCCCGTTTGGCGTCGAGACACTAGGCAGGGGGGCAGGGGTGCTCATAATCTCCGCAGGGAGCTTAGTAAACGCCTCAGGGAGGCAACAGGCGACCCTCGGGCAGGCAGCTTTCTCGCGCAACGAATTTCTATAGCTATTCAGCGCGGGAATGCTGCCTGCGTGTTGGGCACACTACCTATAGGGCACAAAATTTAAATAATTATTTTAATTCTTAGTTTTAAGTTAGTTTAAATCTTAATTTAATTTCATTTTTAAGTTGAAATATGAAGTTGGTTATTATATAATATATTATTCTAACATTGTGCTATATTGAGACAAATTAATGAATAAACCTTTACACAAACTTTGAAAGCAGTCAATCTATTATGATAATTTAATATGCCCGAAAATTGTAGCATTCAAGTAAGAGTGTGTACTCAAGCTGATTATGATTGTTTTGAACTTGCGTGACTTGAATAATAAGGTTGCCCTTATTGGGGTCACTATGCTTTAATCAGATTGTTTGCGTTTGTAGTGGATAAAAAATAAATAAAAAAAAATGCCCTCCACGTTCCCAACTTATCTGACCCGGTGGTTAAAATTGGATCAAATTTGTATGCCAATTTTTGAAGTGAAAACTTCTTTGGCCGCGTTTAGCACTTTTTGGCAGGGGGTAAACTTGTGGATTCGCGTCACCGACACCGTCACCGACACCTCGCTGCCCCATGCTCGCGTTGTTACGAAGACAAGGTCTTAAATATAAATATACTACATTCGTAATTAAACTTTAATGCCTTAGTTTTAAGGTTCACCTATATATATATATATATTTTTTTATATATTTTAAATATTCGTTTTCGCTTCTATCGCCAAAGTCAAAAAGACAAAGTCGCGGGCATCAGCTAGTTTTATATCTATATATCTATCTATCTATGTAACAGCGACTACCCCTGCGTCAGGGAGGTCGTCAAAAACCTACTATTTATATACGTGATTGCTTAGCTGTTCAATAATTGCAATCACTTTTAGTTACGTAGGTACTTCAAAATCGTACTTCGTACCAAGGAACTCTTTTACCTCTTCGGTTTCAGATTCTTCCGTAGATTCATCTGTAGTTCTGTATCTGTAGTCTGTAGTTTGCTCTGTTGACGTCCCAGCCGCATTGCTATAAGAACATGGTAGGTCTGGTACTTAGTACGGAAATAGTACTCTCAGTCGAGTCTTATGCGGAAGGACCTGGGAACCCACCGCATTATTATCCCAAGAAAACCCCTGCCATTATGTGATTATTGGAATGGGGTCATGCCCCTCAGCAATGAGGAATACGACACGAAGAGAGACTCGCCTCGTTGGTCTAGTGGTTAGCATGTTCGACTGCGGCTGACAAGGTCCCGGGTTCGAGTCCCTTGTCGGGCCTTAATTTAATTGTTGGGGTTTTCTGACTAGAAATTCTCAGTACTAGTCCGGAGTTAGGAAGTTGGCGGTGTTTCACCTCCGAGCCTCGGAGAGCACGTAAAGCCGTCAGTTTTGCGCGTGATCTCTCTCCGGTTGTGTCGGATTTTCCGTCCCATTTAATACTATGCTATGAGGCTATGAGAGTAAAGGAACAGAGGGTGCAACTGTGTTTGCGCACACACTTGTGCAGTATAACAATACAAAAATTATAAATAAGAAAGTGTGTCTGTCTGTCTCCTACGTTTTAACGGCCCATGTTTTCAACCGATTTTGATAAAATATGGTACAGATATAGGTCACGGCGTATTTACCTACTTCAATGGGTGGAAAACACAGATCAAAGATGTGGTGGAAAATCAAGGAGTTCCCGCGGGAATACAAAAAACTCAATCCACGCGGGCGAAGTCGCGGGCATCATCTAGTTCTAGAATGTAATAACACAACTTACTTAATTCGATTACACTTTGCTATTACAACATTGCTAGACGTTCCTTCATTTGTGGAGCGCGCCTGTGCGGGCGTAATTACATCATCATTTTCATCCATTTCGTCATTAAAATTACTTACCTAATTAAAAGGTAATAAAAATATGTTTTTATTAATTATTAATCTTGTAATAAATAATTCTATTGAAATTAAATTGCAACGAACAAAGAAGTCTGGAAAAATTGAACAAATTCGCTCCAATTGTTTTTTTTTTTTAAGTTTATTTATTATGCTAAGGTATGCATGATAACAGCCACACAAAATTATTTAAAAAAACATTTTAAATTTTATTTTACTTTGTATTCTTAAAATCTAAATACAGTTTAAGGTATGTAGATACGATAATAAATATCTCTCTCAATTACGTAGTCATGCTCGTTATCTTCTGGGATATTTTTTAGATTTAAAAAACCAGAAATTTTTAATGTACCTAAGTATTTAGTGTTGTACCTACCTATAGCTATAAAAGACTTGGTTTTTTTTAAATCTAAATGTTCATATTTTAGGACATTCAAAAAGGCACATACGGCATTGCAGCTATTCAGTCAACACGGAAGATTTCTAAATACTAGCGGTGGCTATAATATTTATGTCATTTAAATTCATAGATATAAATTATAATTATATGTCATTGTTTAAATTATAGTATAATTATAGTGGGTATGTTTTGTGGATTTAGGTTTTCCTCTAGACTCTAGAGGTTACTGAATATTACAAAAATATACCTACTGTGTTTTCATACAATGTTCAATTACAAATAATTAAGAAAAAATAAATTGCCCTTTATATTATCGGAGTTTTTGTGCAATGGCCAACACACAATTACTACAATTTACATTGTACAGTACAATTTGTACTATACAAATATATTGTAGTGTACATTGCTAACTAACATTCCAAAGTTACCCAACTTTGGTAATGTGTGGTAAATTAAGGTTCAATATAATTATACTATTTTCAAAAAATATTGCTATTTTTAAATTAAAAAATATTTAAAGTCTGTGTAGTGCTGACTGCAGCTGAGAATCGGTTTTTTAAAGTTTTTAGATAAGTACTAGCAGCACTGGACCACACAAAACTTAAGAAAAAAATCTTCTACATTATGGGGCATTGCTCTGTCTACGTTATGGGATATCCCATCCTATATTTTTTTTAATTTCCCGCGATTCTGTACTCAGCTTTCACTAGGCAAACCCTTTTCAGACTGTTGTTCTTTTTTTAATAATATTAAATCGTATCTTCTTAGATTTCCTAATCACTGACCTTAAAATTACAGATTAAATATAATTATAATTTAATAATTATTATTATTGTATTATTATAATTATGTATAATTCTTATTATTATACCTACTATTGAAACTTATCTTTCTAATTATTAGAATTACTATTGATAGACTCTTCTAGAATTTACTAGACTATCAATAAATCGCGATCCTCTGGCGCGTCGCGTCGCACGTTGACGCGAATGTGGCGACAAACATGGCCGACGGCGTCCATAGCTGGCGCCACCGTCGCCGCCATGCACGACTGAACGAAGGTCCGCAACGAAGCCCAATAGATTTTCAGGCATCTCAGGCAAGGCGTTGAGCACCAGATTTGCTGCGAAAATTATATTAAATTAATATCTGGTCCGGCGGTCAAAATTGGAACTAATTTTTATGCCTGATATGTTTTTTTGCTTTTTTATTTTTAATAGATACTAGCGACGCTGTCACTCGGTCAGATTAGTTTGGCAAAGACGTGCCGCCAAGTGATTTAGCGTTCCGGTACGATGCCGTGTGGAAACCGAATAGGGGTATGGGTTTAATGTAACTGCCATGCCCCTAACAGGTTAGCCCGCTACCATCTTAGACTGCATCATCACTTACCAACAGGTTAGATCGCAGTCAAGGGCTAACTTGTAGTGGATAAAAATACAAAAAAAAAGTACTTACCTCAAAGGCCAGGCAAGCGAAGCCGCAGCCCAGCAGCGCGGCGCAGGGCGGGGCTGCGACCACGGCCAGCAGGGTGTAGCAGCCGTTGCGCGCGAGCCGGAAGCACCCGCGGCTGAGGCGCCACGCGCACTCGGGGCTCCTGGCGCCCTCGGGCTCGCCCACCACGTCGTCCCATACTATCTGTGATCACATAAAATGGGTCGTCCGTAACTTTTACAGCTGTACAGTGTGCACGTCACGGCAACTTTTTTTTATCTAAGTACTACAAGTTAGCCTTTGACTGCGATCTCACCTGATGGTAAGTGATGATGCAGATTGCAGTCTAAGATGGTAGCGGGCTAACCTGTAAGGGGCATGGTAGTTATAAAATGAACTAGTTGATGCCCGCGACTTCGTTCGCGTGGTTTAATTTTATTTGATTCCCGCGGGGACTCCTTAATTTTCCGGGATAAAAAGTAGCCTATGTCACTCTCCAGGTCCTCAACTAACCCCACCCACCCAAACGTGGTTACCCACGCCAAAAATCACGTCGATCCATTGCTACGTTGCGGCGTGATTGAAGGACAAACCAACAAACAAACACACTTTCGCATTTTTAATATTAGTATGAAGTCTTTAAACCGAAGTATGATAACATCCTAAGGGCAACTTATCCTCATATTCCATACTAATATTATAAATGCGAAAGTGTGTCTGTCTGTCTGTCTGCTACGCTTTCACAACCCATCTGTTCAACCGATTTTGATGAAATGTGGTATAGGGATAGTTTGTATACCTACCGGGGAAGGACATATGCTACTTTTTATCCCGGAAAATTAAGAAGTTCCCGCGTGAATAAGAAAATAAAAAAAATTTTTTAAAATTATTTTAAATACATATTCGTATACGTATATATATACGAAAATTCTAAGTTATAAGTTTTCACTTTTATCGGCAGTCCCTATGACTGCCAATTTTTTTTTAAACTTTACACTGTAAGTATACACTCTAAGTCTAGACACTCTTCAACTCCGTGATTTCAGTTATTCTCTTTGATTTCAGTAGGCAGTAGTCGACCTCGACTAGTCGAGCAATTACCGCTCCGCCGCGTGCCGATCGCTTGTGGCGCGCTGTCTTAGCAAATTTAAATATTTTTTGAAGTGAAAACTTCTTTAGCCGCATTGAGCACTTTTTGGTAGGGGGTAAAAAAATTAAAAATATTCGTTTTCACTTCTAGTGATCGGCACTTGTCCCTATGACTGTCAATTTTTTTAAATTAAAATATGGCTATACGGCTCAGGGTTCCAGTCTTTAAAAAATCGATCATTAAAGTAAACCCAGTACCTACATAAATAAGTAATTAAATAGACTTCCACGTAACCTACGCAAATGGCCACCAAATGGCATTCTAGAAATAGAAAAATTACATTTAGTATGCAAATAAATGCCTATTGCGTCAGGCTGGCGTCCATTAAATGAAACAGAGGGTTTTAAACAAAAGAATCCAAAAGTAATAACCACGCTATACAGAGAAAATAAAAGAAAATGAAATATGGCTGTTAGGTACACGCAGATCGCGTGACTGGCTAGCATGTAAGTAGTCCAGGCAGGGTGTACACTGTAAGTGTACCGTACTCGGCCAAATTGTTTAAAGAAAAGCTTATCTGATTGTACGTAGCTTGTGTAGCCTATGTCACTCTCCAGTATGGCTAGCATGCGCACTACGAGTAAAATTATGTCTACCCGTTATTTATCTCTGTCTACCGAAGCTAACGTGGTTACTTGTCTCGTTACGTCAAAAGTAGAGATAAAAGTAATATTTCTTAGCTGTGATATTTTTCTCTACGAACCTTTACATGTCGACAATTTTTTTTTTCACGAAAGTGTGCCTGTCTGTCTGTCTGTCTGCTACGCTTTCCCGGCCCATATTTTCAACCGATTTTGCTGAAATTTGGTATAGAGGTAGGTAACTTTTTCTTAGGTAAGGGGACTTTTTATCCCGGAAAATTTAGGAGTTCCCGCGGGAATCAAAAACCTCAATCCACACGGACTAAGTCGCGGGCATCATCTAGTTTATAATAGACTAGCTGATGCCCGCGACTTCGTCTGCGTGGTTTAAGTTTTTTTGATTCCCTCGGGAACTCCCTAATTTTCCGGGATAAAAAGTACCCTATGTCACTCTCCAGGTCCTCAACTATACCCATGCCAAAAATCACGTCGATCCGTTGCTCCGTTGCAGCGTGATTGAAGGACAAACCAACAAACCAATAAACCAACAAACCAACAAACCAACAAACAAACACACTTTCGCATTTATAATATTAGTATGATTCGACAGTGTGTTTGTTTTTGAGTTGTTGTTTTATATCTAACTGTAAGTATATCGATTTTAGAATCTACGAAAACGGAGACTACGCAGTTTTTAAGATCATTATTTTCGTAAGCGTCCTAGTTCCACATGAAATTTCAAGCTTCCAATAATTAAAAAAAACTATAAGTAGCGTAGCATCAGCTTTATATATAACACCGGTAGTGACTATTATAATACCTAATTACTTCACACATCAACGTTGACGCCTGACCTTCCTGCAACATGTAACGGAATTCAAATAATGTTCCGTTGGGGGAAACGGCGCAAGTCAAGGTTCAGATATTGCATTTAATTTTATTAGTTTAAACGGGCCATTACCAAGGGATCACCGATTTCTATATGTGAATAGGTTTGTAGCTGTCGGAAGGAAATGTTTTAAAGAAGCTTTGAGCTCAGAATATACATGTCTGGCCAACGAAAACATAGTGTCTGGCGGACTTCTGTGGCAGTTATTGAAGAGGTCCGCTTACTGCAATCCGCCGGATCGTCATGTCACCTCCACTGAGTGAGATTATCATTTATGGTTAACGTTTGAAGGATACTGAATATATTAAAACCACCAACCACAGAGTTTCTTGCTGGCTCTTCTCGGCAGGAATGGCATTCTGAACCATGGTTGTTCACTCGACGATTAAAAAGCACTTTTAATAAGTTTCTGTTTAAGTTTATTTGAATAAAAAAATATAAGTTTGAGTTTGTTTAACGTTCGAACTGCCTCGTTGGTCTAGTGGTTATCATGTTCGACTGCGGCTGACGAGGTAACGGGTTCGAATCCCGGGTCGGGCCATAACTAAGTGTTGGGTTTTTCTGATTAGAAATTCTTAGTACTAGCCCGGAATTAGGAAGTTGGCGGTGTTTCACCCCCGTGCCTCGGAGAGCACGTTAAGCCGTCGGTCCCGGTTATTATCACTAACATGATAATAGTCGTTAAAGCCCGCCAACCCGCATTGGAGAAGCGTGGTGGGTCTAAGCTCTAATTCCCTCTCTCCTATGAGAGTGGAGGCCTGTGCCCAGCAGTGGGACGTTAGTGGGCTGTAGTGGAGTTTGTTTAAGTCACCTGTATATGCGGGTTGAGTCCATTAGGATCCCTGTCTTCCAGCGTCTCCCGGATCCCGCTGTCAGGTTTATCCATGGCGGTCCTCCTTGAGAAGATCTGCAGCCGTCGCTTAGTGTCCCGGTCATCGGGAGCTGGCGGTGCGGACGTTGGCTCTGGTATTTCGGGTAACAGCTTGACTTTGTTGCTGATAGATTCGCGAAATTGCCGCTCGAATACGCTCGGCGTCGGAACAGTGTCATTCAAAAAAGTTGCTCCACTTTTTTCCTCATTTCAGTAAAATTTACCTTCTTAGTAGGTACCTACTTCTTGTACTAGAGGTTTGGGTTAGTATATTCACTATGTAGCTTTGTTTTATTAGGTTTTCAACAAATAATTATTTGTTGAAATTAGTTTTTTTTTTGTAGGTTCGCGACGTAGAATATACCTACAACGACTATATCAACACTTAAATCACGGTATATGAAACTTTTAATTTCATATTTTAGTTATTAGGATATTCAAGTTCAATAAATTATATTAGTAATGAAATGTAGGTACTTAGTTAAGTAAGTATTTAAATTTTCATACGTTTAACCCAAAATAATTTTTATTAGAATATTCAATATATTATGATAGTAACTTATTCAACACATACCTACCTACTCAAACAAATAAGTGACGGGTTTTTAAGCGTAATTATAAAGGCAATAAGTTAATATAGGTCTAAGTAAACTAAAATATTAAATTCTAGCTTTCTACTGCATATAAAATATTATCAATCGTTATAATAGTTTAATCATACCTACATATTTTACGTAAGTTTTAAATAAGTAAATAACTTCTGGCCACGCGGCGTAGGCTCTCTACAAAAGCTCACAATAATACTAAACACTGTTCGTTACATTCTGAAAACCCTTTCAGCTTTCATTTCAACCCGTTTCTGTGCGCATGTCCCGAATAACGAATGTTTAGATTTGTTCCTAATACATTGCTTCTTTGGAAAAAAAACTAGTTATGCCCACAAGTTGCCAAGTAACTAGTTGCCTTCCGATTATGCTGGTATTATTACTTATGTACCACTACATTATTTTCTCTATCTCTATCTGTAGGGTCGCCTTGATAGGAATGCCAAATTAAATCAGGCATAGGTATAGTAAATAGGCATCTACTGATGATAGTAAATAGTGGTAATGACCGCATAAACGACTCCATTTCGTTTCTATCTATGGTATGTTTCTTTTTTAGACATTTTCAAATTACCAAAAAATTACAGATTGATCGGTAAAAATTTGTAGATGCTCAAATTTACAACAACTTTACTGAGTTATTAAGCAAAAACAACCGTCGATTTTTCCACCTGTACAGGACTCTGAGATTGATCGAATTTAAAATACGGTCTCACTAACTGAGGTGAATCACATTTGCGTCAAACTAAAATGGACCCAAAAACTCTTGATTTAAAGCCACAAATTCAGTGCAACCGATTCAAATTTCGAAACGTATCGTTTGGAGCGCTAGCTGTGAATGCATACACGAAATTGAGCTCTAAATTAATAACATTAAGATTCATTTTAGTTTGATGCAAATGTAATTCACCTCACTTAGTGAGACCGTATTTTAAATTCGATCAATCTCAGAGTAAGGGTACAGCTCTAGAAATGGACTAAGTAGGTACTTGTTTGCCGTGAGTTCCAGGGAGCATTGTACAACGATATCGAAGGTATTTATTTCTCAACGCCTATTCGATGAAATTACTCACAGAAAAAGGAGTTTGTTTTTTTAGTAATTTGTGAGTGGTAATTTCAGAACGTTGCTCTTTCAATGCGTTTCAATTGAGTAGCCCATCGACTAAGTACCTGGTCAGTAGTCCTAGGTTCGATTCCAAATTATAAATTGTCTGGTCTTGTGGGAGCTTTCGGCTGTGGCTAGAGCCTACCACTCTACCGGCAGAGAGGTGCCGCTAAGCGGTCCGGTACGATGCAATGCCGCGTTTAAACCGATTAGGAGTGGGGTTTAATATACCTACCTAATTGCTAATAAGTAAATGCGTAGCCCTCTACCAGGTTAGCTCGATTTAGATGGTAATCTTAAATCGTCACTCTACCATCCGGGTAAGATCGCAGTCAATGACATAGGTAGGTACTTGTATGATACCTAGTAGGTAGGTACCTACTAATATTAAAAATGCTATAATATTATAAATGCGATAGTGTATTTGTTTGATAATTTGTTGGTTTGTCCTATCACGCTGCATGGATATCTAGCTGATGACTTGGAGAGTGACTTATGCTACTTTTATCCCGGAAAATTGAGGAGTTCTCGTGGGAATTAAAAAAATGTTATTCTACGCGGACGAAGTTGCGGGCATCAGCTAGCATAAGATAAAAATAAGTACTTTTGAATGGTGGTGCTTTTCTCAATTGAAACACATAGTACGTACTTTCTCTACCAACTCGTGTGGGCTATTTATTTCCTTCCGTTAGTAAGTCAACATTTAACTTAATCCATACTTGGATTATTATTAGACAACCTCCGTGGCTCAGTGTTGAGCGCTGTTGCCTTAACTAGCGGAGGTTCGATCCCCGGCAGGGTCAATTTAGGAATTTATAATTTCTGAATTTTACTTGGTCTGGTCTGGTGGGTGGCTTCGGCCGTGGCTAGTTACTGTAAAGATGCATGCAATATAATATCTTGAGTTGTCTATGGCTATAGTCAATCATTGCCTGCAGTGGGCTGTGACTGTCATGACCTGTTGTGTGTACCGTGTAACTGCGATAAACCTAAAACGGATAATACCATATATGCTTCCAATTAACTGTGCTTCATTATAAAGTCCTAACAGTTACCCTACCCCCCTACCCCTACCCCTACCGGCAAAGACGTGCCGTCAAGCGAATAAGCATTCCGGTACGATGCTGTGTAGAAACCCAATAGGGTACCTACCTACTCGTACATGTGTTTAATATAGTTAGCTGCCATGCCCCTAACAGGTTAACGCGCTACCATCTTAGACTGCATCATCACTTTCCATCAGGTGAGATCCGCAGTCACGGGCTAACTTGCAGTGGATAAAAAAACACTAGTTACTTCACCTACGGCCTTCCTATCATAATTTTTTTCCATGGTTGCCATTTCGTAAGTAGGTACCTAATACACTGAATTGACGCCATCGATGTTTGCGGTCGAGCGAACGACCTTTTGGCACAGTAGTTTATTTTTATTTTTAACTAGCTGATGCCCGCGACTTCGTCCGCGTGGATTGAGGTTTTTCGGTTCCCGCGGGAACTCTTTAATTTTCCGGGATAAAAAGCCTATGTGCAATTCCAGACTATAATCTATCTCTGTGCCAAATTTCATACAGATCCCTTCAGCCGTTGGAGCGTGATTGAGTAACAAACATCCATACATCCATACATCCATCCAAACTTTCGCATTTATAATATTTATTTGATTATTTGATTATTGGGGACCATTAACAATTATTACACATTAAATCTAACTATCACAACAAAAATAAAATATTAACAAATGTGTTCCACACCACCACACCATCCGCGGATTAACAATTTAAATTAAAAAAAAAAAATAAGGCGACACAATGTAGGTAGGTACATGAAATAAAATAATATGCTACAATATTACACAAATTTTTTTAATACTAACAATAAACAAAAAAAATAAGTAATAAAGATGAGGTAAGTACATAGATGGTTAATTATAGGAGTATGGTTAGTTATAGGTTTTGGGTTCGATCCCCAGCAGGGACAATTTGGCGAAAATAATATTGCTAAATCTTCTGTCTGGGAGACTATAATGTCGTGTGCTACGTTAGCGACAAACGCGACTGGATACGAAACGAAGCGTATCAAACAGTATATAGACAGCTCTCAGCTCAGTATAGGTAGCTCTACTTTTGGTAACTATCGCTAGGAAGGCTGATTCAGTATTTGGTGGGTGTAGGCCTATCCACTGGTGGGAAAACTGACGTCTACCCGCATGCGGCTGGAAAACTGATGATATTCCCATCAGTAGAGAGCCCTACACCCACCAAACACTAAATCAGCCTTCCTAGCGACAGTTACCTACCAAAAGTACGGCTATCTCTCATATAAATAGTAGTTGACCCTTCACGTGGCCTGCGTTGTCGCGTAGATAATTTTCTATGTCGTATCGCGTCGTGTTGCATTCGTCGCTCCTAGGACAAATAACAGATTGGTATTGTCTTCTAAAGTTGGTGGAATTGGATTGGAAATAAAAGAAAATACTAAAAAATAAATTGTTTATTAAGTCCACTTAATTTTAAATTAAGGTCTTTACAAATATACACGCCCCGTTTTGCAACAACAAAACTTAATGCTTTAATGAATATATCGTTCCATTACTTTGGGTAATTACAATTAAATTATATTAATTATTAATATTTAATGTAAATACCTACTATGTTATTATTTTTTTTAATATAAAGGTAGCACGCACCTATTAGACAGAAATAACCGTAATTTCGTTACATAGCCATACTTAATAAATAAGTATCGTATTCAAATATGTATATGTATTATAATATTAAGTAATATTTTTTAATATTTTCAACATCAATATCATTATTACAGTAACTTTCCTCAGGGAAACTTAGGTTTTAACATTTTAAAATAGTTATACCTACCATACTTTTTGCATTATTTTGCATATATAACATACATTGAGCGGCATTAACTTTTCATTATGTTACAATACATTCGTATTTTAAATAGCATCTGCTATATAGTACCTAAGTATTTATCTAAATACTTACTATCTGTATCTATTATGAATTAAATGAAGCACATAATAAAAAAATCATTATAAACTTATGTCCAGCATGAAGATAAGTAAATAGCATAAATAAAACTATGAATGAAAAAATTGTGAATGTATTTGTAAATTGATATAGATCATAGTATATCGAAAGTTACTAACTACTATTGTGAATATTGCACCAGAATTATATAATGTACTTATCTATACTTTACATAAGTCATTGTTTATCCTCTAAATAATTAATATATTATTGCGCCGACAACATGTTATGTCCGAAATGATAGAATTACTCAATTTAAGGACACCTATCAGAAGTGAGTGGAAGAAGAAAACATATTGTGCCAACCCCACAGCGTGGGACAAGGGCAAGAAGAAGTATACACTACTGAAAAACTTTTGTTCTTTATCTTTTATTTTCGTTGCACATTCTAGACGCTCTTCAGATCTATGTTTTTAGTAGATAAAAGTCGATCGACAACTATGCCATGGGTATGGTAGATGCTTACGCCATGCCTTATGCCATCTTAGAGCTGCCAATTTTTAAAACTTTTGTATGAAAAACACACAGAATGTTAAAGTAGTTGTTAAGTAAGTAAGTAGGTATAAGAGGTTTTTAGTTATTTTTATATTAAGTTATTTTAGTTTTGAACTACGAGTAGGTACAAGTTTATTTTGGTATTTGTAATTTGTGGTACAGGTGGAATTATTGGTGCTATGTGCCAATTTAGAAATTATAAAATACCAATTATAATCGAACCCGAAACATTCCTCGTTCAATAGTAGTTCTTAGTATAATCTACTTTCCGCAGAGAGTGGTAGAGTTTTGACTTACCTATCATAAGTGAAACACTTTTGACCTTCGTGAAATAAATAAATCATTTACCTATCAATACGAATGTCGTCAAAACCATTTTTATGCGACAGTATCCCGGATGGTAAAGCTAGTTAATCCCGGAAACGAGCATAGTAATCGGGCAAGCCTACATTAACCCACTTATGGCTCGGGTCGTTGGTTGGTCAGCTGTGCCCTTACCACAAGATTTTAAATCACACAGACGTTGAGCGTATTCGAGCTTTGAAACCATTTTTGCGTCAGAGTAAAATGGACCCAAACACGTTTAATTTAAAGTCACAAATTCAGTGCCACCGATTTTAATATCGCAACACCCACAATTTGGCTAAATAAAAATTATGAATTATGAATTATGAACATTTCCGCTGGGGAGCTAGCTCTAGACGTAGAGTCGAACTTGAGTTCTAAAACAGGGTTGTTAAGATATATTTTAGTTTAAAGCCAACACCCACGTTGAGCTTATTCAAGCGTTAGAACCGTTTTTGCGTCAGAGTAAAATAGACCCAAAGACGCTTAATTTTAAGTCACAAATTCAGTGCCACCGATTTTAATATCGCAACATTTCCGCTGGGAGAGCTAGCTGCAGACGTAGGGACGAACTTGAGTTCGAAAACATGGCTATTAAGATATACTTTGGTTTAAAACCAACATCGACGTTGAGCATAATATTCAACGTTGAAACTGTTTTCGCGTCAGAGTAAAATAGACCCAATCTCGCTTAATTTAAAGTCCAAATTCAGTGACACCGATTTTAATATCGAAACATTTCCGCTGAGAGAGTTAGCTGCAGACGTAGGGACGCACTTGAGTTCTAAAACATGGCTATTAAGATATACCTATTTTGGTTTAAAACCAACATAGACGTTGAGCATATTCAACGTTGAAACTGTTTATGCGTCAGAGTAAAATAGACCCAATCACGCTTAATTTAAAGTCCAAATTCAGTGCCACCGATTTTAATATCGCAAGTGTTTTGACGGTCGATTCGTTAATGCTTTACAATCTTGCTGTAAGGATAGCATGGTGGTTATTAGGTCAACTCGTATGGCCATTGCCTTTATGACCTACTTTTGTAATGCTGTCGCGTAAATTACATCGGTCATTCTACAAGTGCACTAATTTTATTACAAAACTAGCTGATGCCCGCGACTTCGTGCGCGTGGATATACCAAGTTTCATCGAAATAACTTGAGAAATTACGGACTTTTATACAAACTTTCAACCTCTATTTCACCCATTTGGGGGTGGAATTTTGAAAAATTGTTAAACACGTATGTTTTCATTTCTAACCCGCTGCTCATATACCAAGTTTCATGGATATAACTTGAGAAATGAAGGACTTTCATACAAACTTTCAACCCCTATTTCACCCCTTCGGGGGTAAAATTTACGAAAACTGTGAAACACGTATTTCTTCATTTTTAACCGGTAGGTTGTTATACCAAGTTTCATCGATATAACTTGAGAAATGAAGGACTTTCATACAAACTTTCAACCCCTATTTCACCCCTTTGAGGGTAAAATTTTGAAAAACTGTGAAACATGTATGTCTTCATTTTTAACCCGCAGCTCATATACCAAGTTTCATGGCTATAACTTGAGAAATGAAGGACTTTCATACAAACTTTCAACCCCTATTTCACCCCTTCGGGGGTAAAATTTACAAAAACTGTGAAACATTTATTTCTTCATTTTCAACCAGTAGCTTGTATACCAAGTTTAATCGATATAACTTGAGAAATGACGGACTTTCATACAAACTTTCACCCCCTATTTCACCCCCTTAGGTGTGGAATTTTGAAAAACTGTGACACACGTACTTCTTTATTTTTTACCGTAAGCCAAAATAAAAAGTTTCGTTGATATAACTTGTAAAACATCTTGAGAAACGAAGGACTTTCATACCAACTTTCATCCCCTATTTCACCCTTTTGAGGGTCGAATTTTCAAAAACTGTGAAACACGTATGTCTCCATTTTCAACCCGCAGCTCATATATCAAGTTTCATGGCTATAACTTGAGAAATTAAGGACTTTCATACAAACTTTCAACCCCTATTTCACCCCTTCGGGGGTAGAATTTCGGGATAAAAAGTATCCTATGTCCTACCTCGTGGTATAGGCTCAAATCGTGCCAAGTTTCGTTTGAATTCATTCAGTAGTTTCGGCGTGATGCGCGGCCAAGATACAGACAGACAGACAGACAGACAGACAGACAGACAGACAGACAGACAGACAGACAAAAATGAAAAAAATTACAGATTTGGCTTCAGTATCGAATAATGAGTGCCCTCCAAAAAAAATTTTGAAAATATCTTCAATGTACAGAATTGGACCTGTTACAGTTTTATTATAAGTATAGATATAGACTAGTATGGCGCGTGGCTGCGCGGCCCGCTAAAGCGGACCGCGTAGTGGAGCGCGTGGTCCACTGTCTACTTACTCGCTGTCCTACTATCCTGCCCCCCGATTATGTAAGAATGGCCGATCAAATCGTCAAAGTTCGGCGTCAAAGTAAAATAAACCATAACAGCATTGAATTATAGCTCAATTTCGAAACACGAAATTGAGCTCTAATTCAATGCTGTTATGGTTTATTTTACTTTGACGCCGAACTTTTACGATTTGATCGACAATTCTTACATAATCGGGCAGCTGGTTTACTGTCTACGTGTTCTGATCTGAACAACACACTGCTATGCTAGTGAGCACAGTGGAAGCGCCAGCACGCCAAGCGTCCGACGTGAAAGAAAATTCTCATAAAGGAAAAAACATAAAACAAAGACCACCAACCCCCCGCCCCTCCCTTTTTGTTTGAGCAGCCCCTAAGTAGGTCCATATTTTTTTCTCCGAACCATTCGTCAAAATGAGATTTCTTCCACAAAAACAAATCTTGAAAAGGAACCGTAGCCTCTTCAATATTCGCCATACATTTTCTATGGAAAATAAATTCCGCCATCTTGAATTTTTTTCCTGTTCATCAAGTAGACCTTCATGTTCTGATCATCTTTTGCCAAGAAACCACTCTTCCATCTTTTATACTCTCCGTGATAGACATCGACGAAATTTGTATGGCGGCCACCTTAAATCCGCCATTTTGAATTTTTTTTCAGCTCACTGTCAATTGGATGAAGTTTCGAGTGACATTTGGTCGAGCACCCCCCACCTATCTTCAATACCCTTTTCTATGGAAAAATAAATTCCGCCATCTTGAATTTTTTTCCTGTTCATCAAGTAGACCCTCATGTCCTGATCATCTTTTGCCAAGAAACCACTCTTCCATCTTTTATACTCTCCGAGATAGACACCGACGAAATTTGTATGGCGGCCATCTTAAATCCGCCATTTTGAAATTTTTTTCAGCTAACTGTCAATTGGATGAAGTTTCGAGTGACATTTGGTCGAGCACCCCCCACCCATCTTCAATAACCTGGCTGGTGCTCTTCATCCGTCTTCGAAATCCTCAATCATCAGCTCTCTGTGTATTTTTCCTCTTAATGAATTTTTGTCTTCTATACGAAACGATGAGTGAAAAGAAAAATGTTCATACAAAATTTTACAGGAGAGGTGATCAATGAGTCAGCACGAGCAGCTATATATATATTACTAGTGTTTCGCTCTGTGCGCGAGCTGCTAAAGCAGCTCTCGAGATGTGGTTAGACGTTAGTACTAAGTAGTACAGACTTGACGTCTTTATTGTACCTATTAAACCGAATTTATTTACTTAGATACACAATTCACCTTTTAGTAGAAAGATTTTAAAAATGGCGCTGATTTTTTAAAACTTTAGTATCAGTTTCCTGTTTTGTAATCCCAGGGAGCCCTAATATCGATTTTGAACGAAATCGGTCAATAACAAAGAATTTCAAAATGGCGCTGATTTTTTAAAACTTTGGTATCAGCCCCCCAAACATGTAAGAATGTTCGATCAAACGTTTAAGATTTTTGTCAAAGTAAAATTAACCATAATTGCATTGAATTAGAGCTCAATTTCGTCTGCCCATTCTTATACGTTTAGGGTATCGTACATAAACGTACAAGAATGGGCAGACGAAATTGAGCTCTAATTCAATGCAGCTATGGTTTATTTTACTTTGACAAAAATCTTTACCGTTTGATGAACAATTCTTACGTAATCAGGGGGCAGTTTCCTGTTTTGTGATCCCAGGAAGTACTAAATATCGATTTTGAACGAAATCGGTCAATTAACAAATAAGTTCAAAATGGCGCGGATTTTTTTAAATTTTGGTAACAGTTTCCTGTTTTGTAACCCCAGGGAGTCCTAAATATCTATTTTGAACGAAATCAGTCAATTAACAAAGAATTTCAACATGGCGCTGATTTTTTGAAATTTTTGTAACAGTTTCCTTTTTTGTAATCCCAGGGAGCCCTAATATCGATTTTGAACGAAATCTGTCAATTAACAAAGAATTTCAAAATGGCGCTAATCTTTTAAACCTTTGGTATCAGTTTCCTGTTTTGTGATCCCAGCGTGCCCTAAATATCAATTTTGAACGAAATCGGACAATTAACAAAGAATTTCAAAATGGCACTGATTTTTTAAATTTTGGTATCAGTTTCCTGTTTTGTGATCCCAGCGTGCCCTAAATATCGATTTTGAACGAAATCGGTCAATTAACAAAGAATTTCAAAATGGCGCTGATTTATTAAAAACTTTGGTATCAGTTTCCTGTTTTGTAATCCCAGGGAGCCCTAAATATCGATTTTGAACGAAATCTGTCAATTAACAAAGAGTTTCAAAATGGCGCTGATTTTTTAAATCTTTGGTATCATTTTCCTGTTTTGTGATCCCAGGGAGACCTAAATATCGATTTTGAACGAAATCTGTCAATTAACAAAGAATTTCAAAATGGCGCCGATTTTTTAAAACTTTGGTATCAGTTTCCTGTTTTGTGATCCCAGGGAGACCTAAATATCGATTTTGAACGAAATCTGTCAATTAACAAAGAATTTCAAAATGGCGCCGATTTTTTAAAACTTTGGTATCAGTTTCCTGTTTTGTAAACCCAGGGAGCCAACCCTTAATATCGATTTTGAACGAAATCGGTAAATTAACAAAGAATTTCAAAATGGCGCTGATTTTTTAAAAACTTTGGTATCAGTTTCCTGTTTTGTAATCCCAGGGAGCCCTAAATATCGATTTTGAACGAAATCTGTCAATTAACAAAGAGT